>OY728130.1:620485246-621926487 GCA_963277665.1 Viscum album | reverse complement strand
ACCAGAAAAACCATCAAACAGTAGACCAAACAAGAAGTAGAGAAAAATTAAACATTCACTTATATAACATTCAAAACTTACACTGTCAACTTCAAAAAAAACTAAATCCAACCTAAACGACTACGAAATACACAATTACATTGACAATATTCAAAATTACATTTTACATTACAAACAACTAAAAGTCAATCAAACTTGTAAAATAATTTGACCACTCCACTTGTAAGTGTTTGATATCTTCAGCAGTAAAGGGTTGAGGGTCATCAAAAAGCTACAAAGGAAAAGGATAGTAGTCAACGTGTATAATGAATAAATCAAATTGAAATATTATGTGAAAGAGGAATCTTACCAGGTCAAAACTCAGAACTATCCCAGTTGTTGTTATTTCATACATAAATCTTAACATGTAATATCCGCATTCGATGATGCCTTGTTGCTCAGGACATTTCTGTTTGAATGACTGTAAAATTCAATATATTATTTTTATGTAATAAATCAAAATGTAAAAATTATAAATGGATATTTACCTTCGCATGTACATATTTGATCTTGAACATTCCTTTTCTTTGCGCTTTTTCAAAGTGGACCCATGCCCTGTTAGAAAATAATACGAATGGGTAAATTTAAAATTCATTATAATATATAAAACTATTGTGAAATTGAAACATACGTTTCCAATATATTCTTAAAACTTTCTCGCACATCATCATGGAGAGAGCATATCCAATAAAGTGTTTTCTCCCTATGTCAAAAAAACCCCTAACATCAATGATCCCTGATAAAAGGAAATTTAACGTTAGTGGTTTTTTATGTTAAAGATAATTAAATCTTTGAGAGGGGATGTGTTTCATACCTCTCACAAAAAGGCATCATCCAACACTGTGTGATTACATTCTTTTCAAATCTATCAGCAATATAAAGCATTATTTGTTCCTCATCCAATGCACATGCTTCAGGGGAAATCAATTGTGGGTCCACGAATCCATATACATCTATCAGCTCATTCCTCTCACAAATTTTATACAGATACCTAATACACAAGAAGACATAAGTATACATTTTTAATAAATATATAATGACAAGGAAAAGGTGTTAAGACTTACATGATAAAAATTTGCACCACGTTGATGCCCAACTTATCTCCAGTGACAAACTCCATGATATCAGTTTCTCATAATCCCCACACTTAGTTCACGTCCACAGACATGAGATTCCATTGTAAAGTCATAATGATCCGCCAACAAATTTGAATATCTTGACAATTTGTCAAAACTGCTAGTATCTACATCTGATGTCATAGCTATCTGTCTTTGTTGTTGTCTATACAGTATTTCTTTACCTTTGAAGTATTCATGTAAAAATAAATTAAAAAATATATTAGTTTTCAAATGATAAAACATTAATAAAAATATAAAATAAAAGATATAACATCCATACCTCTATGGTAATGAGTCGAAGAAGTCTGGATGGCCAAAAAAAATGGCCGATACTATGTCCAACTGTCGTCACCTCATCTGTAGGTAATGGTATCCGAGCTGATCTATCTATAATATCCTGTACAGTGACCCTCTGATTCTCTACCTCTAACTGTTGATGATGAACTGTATCTCCTATACAATATATCATCCCATATGCAACTATATGATGTTGAGGATCATCAACATACAACTCACAATAAGTAGGTAGCTGCGGCGGAGGAGGAGGATCAAAAATGGGGTCTGCAGGCTGAGGTGGGGGAGTGGGAGCTACTGGGAGAGGTGGAGTGGGAGCTGCACCCTGAAATTGTCTTTGCAAGTCTGCAAACATAAACTGCACCGATGCTCTAATCTTTTCCTCCATTGTCGCATTAATATTATGGACTTCAGCCTCCAAGGATTCTATTTTTTTTATAAACTCCCTCAACGTTAGAAGTTGAGGAACGTGGAAACACTTTTCTTACCGATACACCTGCCGGATATCCTCTTACTCGGCCAGGATGTTCAGGCTTTCCCAATGCCACAGATAAAATATCTTCCCTCCCAGATGGTGTAAATGTCCCCTGTGAACTCTGCTCCTCAAGAGAGTCCTGTAATAATTAATTGAACATTTCTATAATGATTGGAAATATATGACGAAAATAGTAAACTTAAATAAATAAAATAGATATCTTATAATCCTCTCAACTACGAGTCTCAATTCTTCCGAAAGATATTGTCCTTTTTTTCCCTTCCGAGCTCTTTTCCATTTCTCATGTCTAGATGGAGGGGATGGAGGGGCCACCTCTCCAGAGCTTGAAGACTCAGCTCTTAGTTGTTGAAATTTTTCTGCCATCATTTGTTCTTCCAATAATGCATACCATCCCCGAGATAAACTCTGAGGGTATACATTTTTAGATTGGATCTATTGATGAGCTTTCCTTGTTTGCTGTAAATTAAGAATAAGTAATCATTAACAAAACAATAATAAGATCATTTATATAAGAAAGATTATAAAAGTTTACATTGCCCTTACCAAAAATGATTCTTTTCTTCTACTTTCAAAAAATTGTCTCCATGTGTCTTCATCTATTAAAGGATATATACGACATGGATTCTCACGACTCCTATGACCATAAATTAAATTAGATGAGAGGGTTGATTTGAAATCCCTCCATCTCCTAGCAGCCAACGATAAGCATTTCTTCCTGACTCCTCCAGTGTCAGGAATATCAAATGTCATCAGATAAAAAAGATGTTAAAAATATTATATATACTAGAAACATTTAAAGAACAGTCAAAAAATAGCAAAAGATCTTACCAAAATGGTCTCCCACAGTTGAGAAATTATCGCCTTATCCACACTTCTCCAATCATCATAGAGAATGCTTACTTTGCTCTTAGCCTGAGTTGCTACAAAACCCTTAAAATCATTAGCATTTGGACCTCTAGGAAGATCATCATCATCAAACTCCACGACTATCCTCTCCTCCTTCGTACGGGCAAGTGATAATTTTGGTAAACGTGTGCACCCACGCTTACCAACCTTTGAACTCTTTTTCGTAATAGGAGCATGTGAATGTTCCTCCCCAGAAGTATGACCAATATGCTCATCTCCAAAATCATGTGGCTGATCAACTGATTGATCTGTCATTTTCCTTCAAATCAAAAAAAAACAAACATTAGTTCACAAATATACAAATTCAAATATTGTAATACTACTTAATCAGAAAATAGAAAAGTGTACTAAATTACATAATAGTAAACATTGGTAATATGGTAAGCATGTTAAAAAATGATAAACATGGTAAACACAGTCTGTTGTACCCCTCTATCTTGGATTTTAATGATCACAATCACTCTAATTATGTTCTAACTTGTTTTAAAGTGCATTTGTTGATAGGAAAAAGGTTGCCAAGGAGTTGGCCCAAGAATGCCGAAAAGTGGGCTCACTGAGTCCACCGGTCAGCCGGTGTGAGCTCACCGGCCAGCCGGAGGACCCAGGCAGTAGACTTGCCCACTACCTGGTGTCACCGGCCGGCTGGTGGCTCACCACCGGCCGGTGGACCAGACAACCTTCCTCTGTCTAGACCACCGGCCGGCCAGTGGACCAGACAGAGATCCTTCCTCTCTGTTTGGACCACCGGCCGGCCGCTGGCTCATCACCGGCCGACCGGTGGACCAGACAGAGCTTTGCTGTCTGGACCACCGGCCAGCCGGTGCGCCCAGGACTTCTCCTCTTTACGGTTTTTATTGTTTTATCATTTTGGTTTGATACATGTTTTAATAAGTAAAAATTTACAATATCTAACATTATATGAAAAAACTAAATGTAAACAAGAAATAAACATGTGTTACCTGTAATTTTAGGAATGTACAGTTGGATTGTTTTCCCAAATTCCTTCATCGTGATCGTTCCTTATGGAACAAACCATGTCTTCAACATACTCGTCATTATGTTCTGTTAATCTTTCCATGGAAGTAGGGATCTCACATAAATCAGCATCTTCATCAAATTCATCCTCACCAACATATTGTTTTTCCCTTGTAAAACAACAGCCCACTGCATATCTGATTGATCTACTACATAGAAAATTTGTTTGGCATGTGTTGCCATTATAAAAGAATCAGTTGTGTCTTCCAATCTATTCAGATTAACAAGTGTCATTCCAAATTCATCATGTCTGACACTGTTGTTACCGATAAACCATTTACAGTTAAAAACAGGAACTTTAATTTTAAAGTAATTAGCCTCACATATGTCTTCAATCACTCCATAATATGCACTTGATGCCGAAATTGGGTTTCTGTCCTTAGCACTCGAAAAATGCATTGCTTCTGCAAACACCAATACACCACTATTCTGAACTGCACTTCTGTTGTCCTGAGCTTTCGTATGAAATGTATAGCCATTAATGTCATAAGCGGACCATGTTATCACATTTAAATATGGACCACCCACTATCCATTTTAATGTCTCTGATACATCTGATCTACCAAGCAAGGTCTTTTTAAACCATGGAAAAAAAGTTTTGTTGTGCTCATTCAAAATCCACATTTCTTTCTTCTTTGGATGACATTGTTTCAACTCATTAATATGCAATGTGATATACGGTTGAACATCAGCTATGTTATTCAAGATGTATGATTCTAACTTCTTCATCTGTTCAGCTGACAGTGATTTGACTTTCAAGCCACAAATCTCCTTTCCCTCATTATTAACCCGTTCATGGCGAGATGGAGGCAAACCTATGTGTTGCGCCGTAGCCAAGTAGCTCGTACAAAACTCTGCTACCTCCTCAGAAATATACTTTTCAATAATGGAGGCTTCAGGTCGATATGGATTTTTAACATATCCCTTTAATATTTTCATATACCTTTCAAAAGGATACATCCAACGAAGATATACAGGTCCACAAAGATTTATTTCTCGAACCAAATGAATCATTAAATGCACCATCATATCAAAAATAGTTGGAGGAAAATACATTCCCAAATGACAAAGTATAAAAATTTCGTCCTTTTCCAAATTTTCAAAGCATTGACATCAATCGCCTTGTTACAAATTGAATTGAAAAAATAACACAACCTCATTATAGTCTTTCTGACACGGATGGGCAATATTCCACGCAGTGCAACTGGTAGAATTTGTTTCATCATGACGTGACAATCATTTGATTTCATACCTATCAACTTCAAGTCTTTCAATGAGACAAAATTTTTTACATTTGAAGAATAACCTTGAGGCACTTTGATATCATGAAGACACTGACAGAAGCTACTTTTCTCCCTCTTCGATAATCTATGACAAGCCGGGGGAAGAAATGTTCGTCTTCCTTTAGGAGTGGGAGCTAACTCCAAACGTATTCCCATTGATAGTAGGTCTAACCTTGCATTCAACCCATCTTTTGTCTTTCCTTTAATATCTAGCAATGTTCCGATCAAAGAATCACAGATATTCTGCTCCACGTGCATGACATAAATATTATGTTTGACTTCATGATACCTCCAATATGGTAGCTCAAAAAATATTGACCTTTTCTTCCAAATATGTCTATCATTACCAGATTTCTGTGTCTTTCCCAATGTCACATCAAGGTTTTTCACCCTCTCAAAATACAAATCTGGGGATAAAGGTTTTGGAGCAGTATCAAATTCTTGTGAGCCATTGAATGCCTTTTTTAGTCTTCTATAAGGGTGATCCATAGGCAAAAACTTTCGATGACCCATGTACATTGTTTTCCTCCCATGATGCAGTTGACAATATGACGTCTGTTGTTCGCAAATTGGACATGCTTTATGCCCTTTAACACTGTATCCAGACAAATTTCCATATGCTGGGAAGTCATTTATAGTGAATAGAATCACTGCATGCAGTTGAAAATATTCCATTTTAAAATAATCATACACCCTAATACCATCAGCCCATAACAGTTTCAAATCATCAATCAGCGGTGACAAGTATACATCAATATCATCGCCGGGTTGCTTTGGACCAGAGATCATGATACTCAACATGACATATTTGTGCTTCATACAAACTTCAGGAGAGAGGTTGTAAATTACCAATAAAACAGGCCATGAACTATGTTTGCTACTAAGGGTTCGGTATGGATTCATTCCATCTGTGCACAAGCCTAGTCTCAGATTTCTAATTTCATTTCCAAATGTAGGGTACTGGGCATCAATTTTCTTCCATTGTGGACAATCAGCTGGATGACGTATTTTTCCATCACATACCCGCTCATCAGCATGCCATCTTAACCTTTTTGCATCATGTGAATTAGCAAATAAACGTTTGAAATGAGGAATTATAGAAAGATACCAAAATACCTTTGAATGGAGCTTTGTAATCTCTACATCAGCTTGTGATTTTTCTTTCACCTTATACCGTGATGTCCCACATTTAGGACACTCTTTCAGAAATTCATATTCCTTCCTATATATAATGCAGTCATTCGGACAGGCATGTATTTTCCAGTATCCCAATCCCATCGGGCATAATATTTTTTTGGCCTTATAATGTGAATCTGGAAGATCGTTATCTTTTGGAAGAATGTCTTTCATCAATTGTAGCAGCTCTGTAAAACTTCTGTCACTCCATCCATGTTTCGCCTTCAGGTTAATCAATCTTAACACTGCCGACAAAACCGTAAAATCTGTACAACTAGGATATAATGGTTTTTCGGCATCACCATATAGACGTGAAACTGTCGGTTCTATCTCAATTTGTTCTGCTACAATATCGCGAATCATTTCTTCAATTCCATCGGAGTTACCATCTTGCGATTCATTATCATCAGTGACATTCTGTCCAGTTTCGCCATGCCAAATCCAAGGGTTGTAACTCCGATTGAAACCATGACAAATCAGATGATCTTTTATCTCTCTACATTTCAACTTCTTCATATTCAGAAATTTCAGGCATGGACAGAAAAAAATGTCACTACTTGGAACATTTCGTTTAGAAAATTCCAAAAAGGCATCAACACCTTCCTCATATTCATTTCTCATTCGATGTGCCGTAATCCAACTTCGACTCATTATTACCTATAACAAATAGCAAAAATATATATATTTTTTAGATAAGAAAAATATATGTTTATATGAAAAAAATCATAATTTGAATGTAAACAATTTTGAAATATAAAACAAATCGATGTGTATTTAAAAAAATATGCTTGAATATTATTTTTTAAACAAAATATAGTAAGATATAACACCCCCCCTGGACACCCCCCGACCCCTCTAGACAGCCCCCGACCCCTCCTGGACACCACCCCCCACCCCCTTGGACACCCCCTGGACATCCCCCAACCCTCTGGGCAGACCCCCCACCCACCCGGACAACCCCAAATACCCTCTGGAGAGGCTGCCACCCACTTGGACAGCCCCCCACACCCATCCACCCCCTTGGACACCCCCCTGGACACCCCACCGACCCCTCTGGATAGGCCGCCACCCCCTTGGACTGCCCCCCACACCCACCCATCCCCTTGGACACCACCCTGGACAGCCCCCGACCCCTCTAGACAGCCCCTGACCCCTCTAGAAAGCACCCCCACCCCTCCTGGACACAACCCCCCACCCCCGACCTGCTTAGACACCCCCCTGGACACCCCCAACCCTCTGGACAGCCCCCCACCCCTCCTAAACACCACCCCCACACCCTACCCCCTTGGACACCCCCCAACACCCACCCACACCGTTGGACAGCCCCCCACACCCACCCACCCCCTTGTAAACCCCCAGGACACCCCCCGACCCCTCTGGACAGCCCCCCGCCCCTCCTGGACACCACCCCCACCCCTACCCCCTTGGACACCCCCTGGACATCCCCCAACCCTCTGGATAGCCCCCCACCCACTTGGACAACCCCAAATACCCTCTGGAAAGGCCGCCACCCACTTGGACAGCCCCCCACACCCATCCAACCCCTTGGACACCCCCCTGGACAACCCACCGACCCCTCTGGACAGGCCTCCACCCCCTTAGACAGCCCCCCACACACACCCATCCCCTTGGACACCACCCTGGACACCCCCCGACCCCTCTGGACAGCCCCCGACCCCTCTAGAAAGCACCCCCACCCCTCCTGGACACAACCCCCCACCCCCGACCTGCTTGGACACCCCCCTGGACACCCCCAACCCTCTGGACAGCCCCCGCACCCCTCCTAAACACCACCCCCACCCCCTACCCCCCATGGACACCCCCTGGACACCCCCCAACACCCACCAACACCCTTGGAAAACCCCCCACACCCACCCACCCCCTTGTAAACCCCCCTGGACACCCCCCGACCCCTCTGGACAGCCCCCCACCCCTCCTGGACACCACCCCCCACACCCTACCCCCTTGGACACCCCCCTAGACACCCCCCAACCCTCTTGATAGCCCTCCCACCCCCCTAGAATCACTGAAAATTTACCATAACAAGAATTTGGGCCATTCAAAGAATGTTTTTAGGTGTGGAGGAAGAACTGAGTTTCAATAGATAGAGAAGGAACTTGACATTAGGTTGTCTATTCCAGGTGTGGATTTGAAGGAGTTAATGTTTGTTCAGTGACCCAAGAGATTGAATCAGAAATTCAAATGTTGTGCCATTTTCTCATGATGAGGATGAATAATTGGTGGGGTTTGACTTTTAAATGGAGAGCTTAGTAGACCATCATATTTTCTATAGATCAGTAAAGGATGTTAGCATCGAACATAAGGCTTAAGGGATGCTTTCAGATCCAAATATGTATGTTGATGGATGCAATGGATCTAGTAGAGGTTCTAGAAAGAATGGTGGTTTTATTTGTTTAGGATAAGTAGTGAAGAAAAAACTAGTTAATTTTTTACTTGCTGAAAAGAGGGTATCTAAAATTTTTAACATGCCGAGGGGAAATCTGGCGAGTCCTCCTCGTGAAACATTGTTTGCAGGGGGTGAAAATGGTGATGTGATCCCAAATCCATGCACCTATGCCATGGTTGTGTGTGAATAAAGTAGTAACAACTGTAAAAGGGCAACCCATCCAAATGGACACGCCCCAACCCTCTCGGGGATTTATAGAAAACGATGAAAAATCAGTGAAATCATAAAATTAGTCAATATTGCAGGTCGAACTAATAGATCTAGGGATGATAAATAAGATTATGGTGCCAAAACGAGTTAAAAGGGATCGCAATCGAAGAATCTTAGCTAGTTTCAACAGAAAAATCACAACACATATATATATACTATCCACGAAAAAAACAAACGAGTGGTAGGATTACCTGAGTGCTGCGAGTTTAGATGATTGATCCGAGGAGATTAAATATGAGAAACGATGATCGCAAAACGAATCTAAACCAATGAAATGGACGAGCCGATTCGGGTTTTCGCGCGAGAGAGACGAATCGCGACTGTCAAAGGTAAACTCGCAAATGACAATCCACGGGTCTGGGTAAAATTTTAAATGAGTTATCACGTCGGTTATTCAATAACCGACGTTATAATTTTTTTAAAAACATTTATAACGTCGGTTATTCAATAACCGACGTAAAAACCTTCCTCCAATTCTTTTTTTACGTCGGTTATTTTATAACCGACGTTATAAAGGGCTCAAAATCCGCGTTTTATCACATCGGTTATACATTAACCGCCGTAAAAAACAGAAGCGGGGGGCTTTATCATCCCTAGATCTATTAGTTCGACTTGCAATATTAATGTATAACCGACGTAAAAAACGAAGCCGCGCTATTAATAACGTCGGTTATTTTTATAACCGATGTTAAAGGTGTACTAAACACAGGATTTTACGTCGGTTATTAAATAACCGACGTAAAAAACCTCATTTTACATATTATGACGTCGGTTTTATATAACCGACGTAAAAAATGGTGACGTAAAAAACGTTTTCTGCACTAGTGTTTATATTTATAGTACAAATCTAGGTGATATTCAGAAATGTGTATCAGGAGGGGTATTCTATTATGAAATTACATGATGTATGATTTTGTGAATCCATAGATTGTTTTTTTTTTGAGAAAATGGTTAATGAGTAGATGTTTGGTGATGATACGAAATCAGGATGTTACTATTGATTACAATTTTAGTGATATTGAAGAGTTTCAGAAATGTGTATCAGGAGGGGTATTCTATTATGAAATTACATGATGTATGATTTTGTGAATCCATAGATTGTTTTTTTTTGAGAAAATGGTTAATGAGTAGATGTTTGGTGATGATACGAAATCATGATGTTACTATTGATTACAATTTTAGTGATATTGAAGAGTTTCATTTATATAGAAACCTCATATTCAATGAATAAATAGTTCATAGTGAGATTTACTCTATACATTTTCTATTGTCTTATAATATTATGTGTATTCTTAGGAATGAATGAATTTATTTTAGTACTAGTTTATATTATATTTAATGAACCACTATAAAAACATGTAACATCATATTATATAAAGTATATGGTCCTGTAGTTTTTTTTGGTAGACAAACTATCGTAGCCATAATGGTTGAGGATTCAAGTTAATTTGAATCATACTGAAGGTGGATCTAAGATATACTCTTATGTGGAGTTAAATTTTCAAATTCAAATTAATTATGGGCTCGTAATACTTCAATTCATATTAAATATGTGTTATAAGTATATCAATTGGTTGATATGATTTTATAATTTATTCAACCTAAATATTTCATTTCATTAAAAAAATAGAAAAAGTTTTATTCTTAATGTATAGTTGAGTTCAATCAAAGCCATGAAGATATGTTTGGGTTATTTTTTTAATTTCTATAATGTGAGATTCATTTTTTATGTATGTATTATTCACTAATATATTTTTTTATGGTATATATTGGATTTTAATGAGTTTAGGATGATTATATCATGGTTTTTATGATAAATTTATATAATTGATTTTTTATTCCCTATGTTATATAGAGAGGTTTTCAAAAGATCTCAATGATATGTCTTCGGTAGGGTGTTGATGTATATAAATATTAATGTTCTAGTTTATGTTTCTATTTTTTGTTGATATTTAATTAATTTCATGTTTGAAGTATCATTAAAAATATTTAATTTTAAGAATGGTTGTGTCACAAGGACACACAACATGTAAAAATTCATCATATATTATTCTGATTTTAAATCATCACTAAAAATTGTTTCCCAAGTTGATAAATATTATTTATTATGTCCATTGGTTTGAGTAGAAATATTATTCTTCTTGGTATACATTTTAAATTTTAAATACATTTATTTAGGAAATTTGATTTCAAAAAGATTTTAGACTAAAAAGGACCTTATGGAATTGATAAAAATTGGAATTTCAAATTAGTATTCCATTTAAATAAATATTAAATACTAATTAGGGTCTGGTAGGGTGGTTGATATTATATTTATATCCATTATTTTTATAGGGTTGATAAATTGGCATTTAATTTTTATTGGGAATAATTTTATTATTATGTGCATTGATATTCATAACATTGGTCCATTTACATTTTTTGGTATTTGATATGATAATTTTTCATAACCTGTTGTTCTTATGGATACTTAACATTTTATCTTATTTTCATTATTTTTGAGTGAATTTATCATCTATTATCATTTACCCAATCATCCTTATAACTACATATAAATTTTTTTAGTTCCCTTCTAAAACAGCCCAGACCCTCATGGCCCATCGCTTTGCCAACTTCTTGGACCGTAAGGGTTCTAACCTCATTTTGGTGCGACCGGTCGGTGTGACTAGTTGGTGCGATTGATCGGTGCGACCGATCGATGCGACCGATCGGCACGACCGATCGGTGTCATCCATCCTTGTCAGGTCTTTCCTTCTACAGTCTATCCCATAACGCCTCTTTTGGGCCTTTTTATCTTTTTGGAGCATTTCCAGACCACTTTAAGCCCATAATTAATATCTAACAATCTTGAGAAACCTCCCTACTAAATAAAAATTAATCATGTCATGTGTTACCACCCAACTACAGATAAGAACCACGATCCGACATCCAAGGAGTTAAAATTTCTTATCCCGTAACATTTGAATCTCATCTATTTATCACGCTGGATTTTCTTCTCCTTCCTCTTGACTGGACTCCTTCCCTTCCTTGTGAGTATGAAGTCCTTTGTTCCTGAGGCAAGTGGTGCACCTGTACCTAATCCTTTCACGTCCTGCATCCTCGTTCCTAATGTGGATTTGGAACATTGATCTTTGATCAACCAAGTAGGGATTTTCTCCTTCACCTCTCGTTTATGTGTATCATGAGGGGTAGGTATACTTTTTCCCCTGTGGAAATTTATGAAACCGAATATAACAAAGATAATGAACGGACCTTTAATGAATGAATGGTTGGGTGGGATCGATGTTTTGTTGTACTCTTTATGTTGTTATGTTTTGTGAATTATACCAGACTATGCTCACTGAAAATCATGGCGGTTGGTGGCCGTTTTTTTGTGCATTGTTGAACCTCGGTGCTCTTAGATGTTTAAATAATCGTAACATGGAATTTGTTAATTATGTATACTCGGTTAAATAAATTGAAAGAATTAGGATCAACCCTTTTCTTTGATAACCCCGGTTAAAAAACAGTGGAATTGAAACCATGGAGTGTGTTAAATCCTTTATATATGGAAATACCAGCACGTTCATGCCTTGTGTTGGTGGTAGGGGTTGGGTTGTTTCTTTTACGGGCCAATTGCTGGGTCGATGCAGGTGGGGATGGGATCTGATGTTGTTATACTTTTTCTGGTTGTGAATTTGAGGCTGTGTGGTTACTCTGCTTATATAAAGTATTGGGGTGGAATCCTCTGTTGTTGAGAAACATTTGGCTACTGGATTTCGGGAACATGTGACTATATCTCGGGGTTTTCATTGGTTCCAGTACTTCGAGGGATCTAACTTATCCCATTGTTGTTGTGACATTACAAGAGAACAGGATGTGAATTCTAAAATTGTTATTGGATGTAACTTTTTTCATTGGTTTTTTCTTATGCAGTTAGTTTCCTAGTAGTAAAGAACTTTATTTAAATGAGATTACGTGAAAATGGAAGCAAGAATAGCTTAAATGGGAATTGGATCTGGGGATGAGTTGTGACTCGGCTGTGAGTAGTGAGCTTCCTATGAATAAGGACGAGTGTGCTTATGCTTGGATTGGCTTTGGAAAAACTAGGTTTGGATGAGTGCCTATGAGTTATACCTATATTTATAGTTCTTATGTTTCTTATTTGTGCCCCACCCTTGTTGAGTACTTAGTGTCGAACCGCCATTTCATTGGGATGGTGTTTTCCCAACACTCATATGAGTGGTTGGTTATTAGCGTTTTTTTGCTCCCTTTCCCAAAAATACGAAGACTTATCGGGCATGCTATGATGGTATGAAGTTCATTATTAGCCCAAGAATCTTTGGGCGGGGTAGTTTTGGTTGTTGGCATAGCTGTTTATGGGAAGTTTAATCCCAAGTATCTTCGGAATGAGGACCGGGTGTCTCCGGGCGTGACTGTAGCTTTTGGGACCATGGGTCTTCAAGCGTGGCAGTGGTTGTTCTGTTCTAGGTGTTTTTGGTCATGGATAAGTGAGGTTGTTGTAGCCCAGGTGTCTGCGGGCGGGATAGCGGTTGTGGCCCAGGTGTTTGCGGGCGAGATGTGTGTTTGTGGCCCAGGTGTGTGTGAGCGGGTGTGGCAGTTGGACTTTGGTGAGAATGGCGGGATTGGTTCGATGCATTGAATGTCTTCAATATCCAGTGGGAAAGCGGCGCGGGGTTCCCTAATATCGATGTGCTATTACTATATGTTACTTGACTTGAGTTATTTGGGGAGCATGCCTTGGTAAGGTTGGGTGGATAGCTTTTCCTTGTTTGGTGTTTGGTTATTTATTTTTCCACGTGGCATTATAATGTCTCCTCACTTGTGCACGAGAGTCTTTGGTTTTCCCTACAGAGTGTACTTGTATGCTCACCCTATGTATATAAAACTGTTTTTCGGTTTCCAGGAGGACATCATGGATCTTGGGACACCGTACTAGCTCGGACCTTGGGGTAGTTACTGTTGTCGTTTTCCATTTCATGGTACTTTTCCTTTTGGAGATTTGTGGATTATATCCCTTACTTTTGAACATGCATATGGTAATGGTTTACTTTTGGATTTACCATTACTTTCAGCTTGAGTGTTTTGGGGTTGCTACCTTATTTCTCGATCATATTAAAATAAAAATGGTTTATTCCTTCCATCTTGTGTGTTTGATTCTATACCCTTGGTGCTAGTCTCCACTCCGGGACCTATTAAAGGCGGGTCTCAGGGGTCATTATCTCCCCTTCAACTTAAAGTAGGAAGGGCTTGGAAATCTGCTGACCCGTCCCTCCTTTTGGTGAAGGTGGGTCGTGATAGAATGGTATCAAAGAGAGGTTGAGAGATAGGATGGAGTCTGGAGTTAGGCACAGTGAGGATTTCATGGGATGGTAGGGAAATACTTTTGGGTGACCTTTGTGCGTGAATTTGGCAAGGAAAGACCATCTACGACATGGGATTTTAGGGCCCCCTGTGATCCGATGCAAGGACTCTGGACTTACCTAACGAGAAATTGCGGCCACGATGATTGTAGGGTAAAGACCCTAGGAAAGGTACATGTATCATAATGACTTGTGTTCTCGTGTTTCATGGGTGTCTTGGGGATTAAAAAAATGAATAAGTCTATGAAAATTTAAGAACAATATTCTGCACTACCCAGGCTTGGGCAATCCTTGTTTACCTTGCAGATATGGCACTTGGGAGACGACCACATGTGGTGCGGCCGATCAAGGCCAAGGAGGGTGACGTGGCCGATCGGCATAGGGATGATCGAGAGGAGGAGGACGATTAGTGTTAGAAGACGCTTTGAGCCTTTCAGCAATAGATCTTTGGGAGGTACAAGGGCAGCACCATGGACATGAAGAATGAGAGTTGGCTAGTGGATCTAGTGATAGTATTTGGCTTGATTCGGGCTCTGATGGATTACTGGGTTCCTCTGGACGTAAGCCAGATTTGGGGAGCAGCACGTCAGTGGTGGACGCTCTACTTGGGATAGAGGAGAGAGACTGTGGTGGCATGGGCTGATTTCAAGAAGGAGCTCCGGGCGGAATTCCTCTCTTATACGATGAAAGATGAGAAGAGGCAGGAGCTACTCTCCCTCCAACAGGGGAGTATGTCAGTAAGGGAGCTGGGGATCAAGTTCAAGGATCTCTTATACTTTGCTATAGACCACTTTCTGGATGAGGATTCTCAGGCGAGATGTTCAGTGGAGGCGCTCCGACCTTCCCTCGAGTACACGGTTACCCCCTTCACCTTGCTGACATACTTCGATGTCCAGAAGAAGGAAGAGGTGTTGGAGAGGATGGACACACTGGGAGGTGTTTCACGAGAGGGGATCCAGCTGGGATCATTGAATGGGAAGGCTGTCAGCACCAGGCCACCAACATAAAGGCCCTCTGGGTTTCGACCGGCAAGGAGCAGGCCCCCGAAGTTCCAGTTCCGATCTCCTGGACCTCGCCCTTTATCTTATGGTTGTCGAAGATGCAGACCGACGATAGGGACACATCAGTCAGTCAGGGACCTCCTGCTATTGCAGATACAACCATACGATGTCATCATAGGAATTGGATGGCTATTCTCTGTATGTTCCGTCATCGACTTCTTTCGAGGAAGGGTCGTGTTTTCAGACATAGGCAGCCGGCATGTTACTTTCACTAGTGAGCAGGGTGGACAAAAGGGCAGCAGGCAGGGAGAACCCCTACTCTTCTTGTTAGCTAATATATCAGTGGAGTCATCGGATGCAGAGATGGTGGATTTACCAGGGATAATCATTGAGTTTATGGACGTCTTCCCTGAGGAGGTGACGACTCTACCCCTTCGACGTGATGTTGAGTTGGGGATAGACTTTCATCCTCGTGCTCATCTGATTTCGATGGCTTCCTACCAGATGGCACCTTCAGAGCTACGGGAGTTGCAGATTCAGATTAAAGACCAGATGAAAAGGGTTTATGTTTGACTAAGTGTGTCACCGGGGTGTGCTCTTGTGTTTTTTGCGAAGAAGGCGGATGTTGGTCTAAGGCTGTGCATAGACTACAGGAGACAGAACCAGGTAACGGTCATCAATTGCTACCATCTTCCAAGGATATATGATCTCTTTGTCCAGTTGAAAGGTTCATGATGGTTATCAATGATTGACCAACAGTCTGGATATCACCAGTTGAGGGTGAAGTAGGGAGACATCCTAAAGATGGCCTTCAGGTGCATATATGGGAACATTGATTATTTGGTCATGTCGTTCGCATTACAAATGCTCCAGCTGTATTAATAGGGCATATGAACTCCATATTATAGGAGTACATGGATCGGTTCGTAGTCGTGTTCATCGACAACATATTTATCTATTCATGATTAGATGGGGAGCACACTGAGAACCTGATGACGGTTTTGGAGGTCCTCCAAAAACACCAGCTCTATGAGAAGTTTTCGAAGTGCATGTTCTGGACGCAAGAAGAACACTTCCTTGGGAACGTGGTGTCTGAGTAGGGTGTAGCGGTAAACCCATTGATGGTTGAGGTGGTTGTTTCTTGGGAAGCACCCAAGAACATGGAATAAGTTCGTTGTTTCCTCGGGCTGGCAGGATACTAATGGAGGTTCGTACCCAACTTTTCCCGAGTTGAAGAACCTTTGACAGCCTTGACCAGATTGGACCAGACTTTCATGTGGAGTTAGTAGTGTGAGGCAGCCTTCGACTATATGAAGGAGAATTTTGTTATTGACCCAGTGTTGAGGTTTCCAGAAGAAGGGGTAGCTTATGGGATATTTTGTGATGCTTCAGGGTAGGTCCTCGGATGTGTGTTGACACAATGGAAATGGGTGATCTCATATGGGTCTAATCAATTTCATCCCCATTAGTGTAATTATGCCACCTATGATCTGGAGTTTTTGGCGGCCGTTTTTGCGCTATAGTTTTGGAGGCATTACCTCATCGGAGAGCACATTGTGGTCTTTACGGACCACAAAATCTTGAAGTATATCTTCTCCCAGCGGGACGTGAACTTGAGACAGCGAATGTGGATAGATTTCCTCCTGGATTACAATTTCTTGATTTCCTACCCCTCAGGGAATGGAAATGTGGTGGATGATTCCTTGAGAAGGATGTCACAGAGGCATGCGGTCCGAGAGTCGTCGGATGCTTGGAGGGTGATGGAAGAGTTTGATGCCCTACACCTGGAAGCGAGGATGGATAGTGAAAGGGGATTCCTATATCAGATGAAAATATGGTCTTCTTTGTTACAGCCGGTGGAAGAGTCTCAGGGGTGAGACCTAGAGAGTGAAGTGATGTGCGACCAGGTTAGCTAAGGTGATGCTCTGGAAGGGTGAATAGAGGATGGTCAGAAGCAGATGTTTTTCTGGGGGTGAATGTTCATTCCGGAGGTGGTGCGCTAGAGGGTCCTTAGCGAGTTCCACAGCTCACCCATGGCGGTGCATCCGGGGGATTACAAGATGTACGATGGTCTGATGGAACTATTTTGGTGGCCCGGGGTAAAGCGGGAAGTGTCAGAGTTTGTGGCCAAGTGCCTAGTGTTTCTGCAGGTGAAGGCTGAGCATCGCGTTCCATGTGGTTTGTTGAAACCCTTAGATTTCCCCAAGTGGATGTGGGACGAAATCTGGATGTATTTAGTCATAGGGCTACTAAAGGTTCAAGGAGTGTGAGAAGCCATCTGTGTAGTAGTGGACATATTGATGAAGTCAGCTCAGTTTCTGGCAATCCGGGAGTCGAGTGTGTTGGATGCTCTAGTATGGAGGTATATGGACGAGGTGGTGTGGTTGCATGGAGTTCAGAGGTCCATCATCTCGGATAGGGATGCACAATTTACCTCACGAGTATGGAGGGGTTTGCAGCATGCTTTTGGCACCCAGCTACACCATTGCACTACCTTCCACCCCCAAACAGATGGGCAGACATAGTGCACCATTCAGACCATGTAGGATATGATGAAAGCATGCATCCTGGGCTTCAGAGGATCATGGGTTCTACACATGCCTCTTGTAGAGTTCTCTTAAAACAATAGCTACCACTCTACCATTGGCATGGCTCCGTTCGAATCTTGGTATGGGAGGCCAGGTCTCTCACCCGTGTGCTAGACAAAAGTCGGGGAGGAGGGTGTTCTTGGCCTGGAGGTGGTACATAGCACAACAGAGAAGGTTCAGCTTAAACGAGAGAAGATGAAGTTGGATCAGGAGAGATAGAATTCGTATGAGGATGGTATGAGATGGCCCTTGGAGTTCGAAGTCGGGGACCACCTGTTTTTGAAGGTCTCCCCTCAGCATGGGCAGTGGAGGTTTGGCAAGGGAAGTTAGCTCTCTCCCTGGTTCGTCGGACCCTTTGAGTTGTTCCATCGGGTCAGTGAGGTGGATTATCAGCTGGTGTTTCCACCGCACCTACAAAGTGTTCACGATGTCATCCATGTGTCCCAGATTCGTCGGTATCTGCATGAAGATTCGCACGTCCTTGACTGGGGAGCGCTAGATATCAATGATGATTCAACATTAGTGGAACGACCAGTGATGATCGAGGGTCATGAGGAGAAGTTTCTTCGTCAATGGACCATACCATTGGTTCTCTTGTTATGGAGGCATGTGGGGCTTTAGTAGAGTACCTGGGAAAGGGAAGCGTAGATGCAAGCACAGTACCCAGATTTGTTTTGAGTTTTATCATGTTTTGTCAGTACTTGTTGTTATGTAATGTTTTACCTTGTTGACTATGGGATGTGAAATTTCCTTTTTCTATGAATGTGTGTGAAGTTTCCTAAATGATGGGGAATGGAGGACTTAATTCCTAGTTAGGACACATAAAAGTGTGTGCGCCTAAACCCATGCGGGCGAGTCAGTGCCACCCAAAGTGGACAATATAATAACACAGAGGAAGGGAAACACCTCTTCCACATGGTCAGATGATTTAGATTTTCATTTTTCCTGGTTACATGGGGAAAGGAATGGCAGGGTAGGGTATTTGTGTTTTTTCACGAAATAAGGTGTTCCTGTGTCAAAGAGGTTCACTCCTGAGAGTTATCTTCTGGTGTGGTTGTTCGGACCCCCCTCTTTCCTTCATATCTTGTTCTAGATTCTCAAGGACAAGAATAGTTTGAGAGGTATCTGATGTAATGGGACAGACCCTCATGGCCCATCCCTTTGGAAAATTCTAGGACCCTAAGGGGTCATACCTCATTTTGGTGCGCCCGGTCAGTGCAACCGATTTGTGCGACCCATTGGCGTGACCCATTGGCGTGACCCATCGGTGCCACCGATCGGTGTCATCTAGCCTTGTCAGGTCTTTCCTTCTACAGTCTTTCCTGTAACGCCTCTTTTATGGCTTTTTATCATTTTGAAGCATTTCAAGGTCATTTTTATGCCCATAATTCATATATAAAAATCTAGAGAAACCTCCCTACAAAATAAATATTAATCCCATCGTGTGTAACCCCCCAACCGAGTGGAAGAACCATGATCTGACTTCCAAGGCATTCAAATTTCTTATCCCATAACATTGGGAACTCATCTATTTATCAAGATGGATTTTCTTCTCCTTCCTCTTGGCTAGTCTCCTTCTCTTCCATGTGCATTTGAAGACTTTTGTTCCCAAGGAATGTGGTGCACCTGTACCTGAGCCCTGCAAGTCGTGCATCCCCGTTTCTAAAGCGCAGTTGGAACTTCTATCATTGATCAAACAAGTAGGGATTTTCTCCTTCACCTCTCCTTTTTGTGTATCATGTGTGGTGGGAATGCTTTTTCCCCTGTGGAAATTGATGAAACTGAACTTAAAGAATATAATGAATGGACCTTTAAAGATTGAAAGTGGGGAGTGATCAATGTTCTGCTGTTCTCTTTATGTTGTTATGTGTTGTGAATTGAACGGGCCTATACTCACTAAAAATCATGGCAATTGGTGGAATTTCTCTGTGCACTATTGATCCTTGATGCTCATAGATATTTAAATAACCATAACATGGAATTGGTTAATTACGTATACTCTATTAAATAAATTTAAAGCCCCATGATCAACCCATTTCTATGATAACCCCGGTTAAAGCACAGTGGAATTGAAACCATGGAGTGTGTTAAATCTTTTAAATCTAATAATACATGCATGGTTCTACCTTGTGTTGGTGGTAGCAGTTTGGTTTTTTATTTCATGGGCCGATTTATGGGGTTATGCAGGTGGGGATGGGATCCCCTATTGTTATACTTTCGCTGGTTGTGAATTTGAGGATGTGTGGTAACTATGCTTATATCACGAATTGGGGTGGAATCCTTTATTGTTGAGAAAACATTAGCTCCTGGATTTTGGGAACATTGGGGATGTATCTCGAGGTTTTCTTTGGTTCCAGTACTTCGAGGGATGTCACTTATCCCTTTGTTGTTTTGACATTGTAAGAGAACCCGGTGTGAATGCTTAAATAGCTATTGGGTGTAACTTTTTCCCTTGGTTTTTGCTCATGCTATTAGTTGCCCAGTAGTGCATAACATTATTTAAATGAGATTACATGAACATGGAAGAATGAATAGATTAAATGGGAATTGGTTTGAGGGATGAGTTATAACCCGGCTATGAGCAGTGTTCTTCCTATGAATAAGGACAAGTGTGCTTGTTCTTGGATTGTCTTTGTAAACCCTATGTTTGGTTGAGTGATTGTAAATTATACCTATATTTGTATTTCTTATTTTTCTTATTCATGCCTCACCCAAGTTGAGCACTTAGTTCCGAACACCCCATTTCATGGGGAGGGTGTTTTTCCCAACACTCCTATGAGTGGCTAGTTATTAACTCATTTTCTGGTCCCTTTACCGAATAGCCCAAAACTCTTCGGGCAGGCTGTGATGGCATTCAGTCCATTATTAGCCCAAGAATCTTCGATCGGGGTAGTTGTGGTGGTTTTCCCAGGTGTTTATGGGAAGGTTGTTCCCAAGTATCTTCGGGATGAGGCACAAGTGTCTTCGAGCGTGACCATAGCTTTCTGGCCCACGTGTCTTCGGTTGTGGTAGTGGTTATTCTGGCCTAGGTGTTTACGGGCATGGTTACATGAGGTTGTTGTGGCATAGGTTTCCTCGGGTAGGATAGCGGTTGTGGCCCAGGTGTTTGCGGGAGGGATGTGTGTTTGAGGCCCCGGGGTGTGCGGGCGGGTGTGCTAGTTGGACTACGGTGAGAATATAGGGATTGGTTCGATATGTAATATGTCTTCAATAACAAGTTGGAAAGTGACGCTGGGTACCCAAATATTGATGTGCTATTACTATATGTTACTTGACCTATGTTATTTTTAGAGCGTTCCATGGTGAGGTTGGGTAGATAGCTTTTCCTTGTTTGGTATTTTCTTATTTCTTTTTCCATGAGGCATTTGAATGACTCCTCACTTGTGCACGAGAGTCTTTGGTTTTCCCAATTGAGTGTACTTGCATGCTCACCCTACGTATATAAAACTGTTTTCAGGTTTCCAGGAGGAAATCAGGGATCGTGCAGGACCGTACAAGCTCGGACCTTGGGTTAGTTTCTATTGTCATTTTCCTTTTCTTGGTACATTGCCTTTTGGAGTTGTGTCACTTGTATCCCTTACTTTTGAACATGCATATGGGAATGGTTTACTTTTGGATTTACCTTTACTTTCTGCTTGGTGTTATTGAGGTTTCTACCTTATCTATCGATTGTATTAAAATAAAAAGGGGTTATGCCTTCCATCTTGTGTGTTATTCTATACCCTTGGGACCAGTTGCCACTCCGAGACTTTTTGATGACAGGTCTCAGGGGTCATTATCTCTCTTTCAAATTAAATAATGAAGGTCTTGGCAATCTACTGACCCTTCCCTCCTTTTGGTGAAGGCGGGTCATGACACCTTCCTATTTCAATTATATTCTGAACTATTCCTCTTGGTTATAGTCATTCAGTATCCAATAGAGATATATGCATATGAAAATATCCCTTGAAAGTTCATTATAACTTTCATGTCTGTGAATCATCATTTATCCCACAAAGTTTTTGGGGATCCAATGAGTGTTGGATTAGTCAAACTCATTATCATGCATATTTTTTGGTTATTCCCTACCTCAATTATTTAATTATTGTTTATTCTGATAGAGGTCACTATATAAAGGTAACCTTATTTCCAAGATTTTTTAGGTAAATTTAATAGTGAGGTATATTAATGGTCAATAACAATGATTTTGAAATTGATATATAAGATGAGAGGTAGTTTCTTTGGTATTTAATAGTTTTTAAAGATAGAGAGAGATTGATCATGTAATATAGAGTTTAAAAAAAATTATTAGATTCTACACTGCATATGTAATATGTATCTGATTCATGCATAGATATAATTTGTTAGTTATGAGTTTGAAAAACAATCTAGTTTATATTTTTGGAATATAGATTATTGTAAAAATTTCATGGTGACAATAATATTAATCTTTTCATTATAAATGATTCGAATAAAATGGAGGATGTAAAGTTGATCCTTGGTAAATTGTCTAGATCTATTGCATTAATTTTATGTTTTTTATCTTATTTTAGTTCTATTACTACGTTTGAATCATGTTTTTCATATAATTCATTAATGGTTGATTATATATTTTGTGTATGAATGATTTATACATATTAGGTAAAACCATAATAGTGTAGTTTATAAAGCATCATAGTTTATTTGCATGCATGCGAAATCATAATATCGGACACGATTTTATAGTGTATCATGGATGTTCATTCACATAATGTAATAAATATACATGATTTTATCATATTTATATCTCTTGACTGTTATCCTAAATTATTCATCTTATGTTTATGGATTTTCAAAAATTGAGTGTAATATAGATTCTCTAAATTTTGAAATGAGTTAACGAGGTATTAAATTAATTTTTTTTAAGTATTTGAGACATTAGAAATTGTTTTGATAAATATATCATCATTATATGGTTGATCATTTTGTTCTATAAATCATAGGTATGTGATTAACACTCATGTAATTATCTATAGAAAATCATTCTGTAGGAACATATCAATGATAAAACATATTGGGGTATCATTCTCCCAAATCATTCTGAAATATTTTTAAAACCATGATTATGATGATGGGACTTCTTAAGAATTTGAAGAATACTATATCCCATTGAAAACCTATAAATGATTCATTATGAAACCTCTCAATTAATGTTACCAAACACATTTATATGATGAAAATAAATATACGGTAAGATATTCAATTCAATATTATTGTAAAAAATATGGGGGAATACATAGATCATGTGGTTTATATATTATTTTATGGAGGCTTGAGATACCTTGGAAAAGTTTACCCATTTAAAATACCTTTAGTTTTTTTATAAACATATCCATTCTCATATTAATGATATTTTAGTTAAATGGAGAACACAAAAAATTAATAAGCTAGACACCAATGTAGAGATAGGGCCAATATAGTCATTTTAATTATTTAATAATACAGCCACATAAAATTACCGTGTGAAACATGAATGACTCTAATAGGTATTCTTAGAATATGATATTTTTTTATGTAAAATTTCCACAATAATTTTCTATGAAAAATTGATCAACATTTTTCAATTACATTATATATTTATAATACAATATTAATTTCATACTACCTTTTAACCATGAGGAATGGAAAAAATAAATGTATTTGGAATTCTGTTTTAAATCATGAAACATCTGAAGAAATCAAGACATAGTCATCCAAATGTAACATGGATGAATATCATCCCAAAATAATGATGTTCATGGTATAACTATTGAAAAATAATTATAAATAATCATCGCTAGTGTGTTTCCTGATGCTCTATAATAAATCTGACATGGGGAGATTTAAATCACAGTAAATGAATTTTTTAATATTTCTCTAGGTTTTAAAAATCTATATAATGGGAATTAATTATTACTTAATTATAATTTATAAATAAAGTTATATATAAAAGGTTTTATGTTGATTTATGAATTTTTGATAAATGATAATATATAATGTTTATATTAAATTTTATATTTTAAATATTATATAATTAATAAAATTGGCCATTTTATAATTATTCCTTAGATCAAATAAAATCATATAAGAATTATTAAATTAATTTACCATTTTTACACAATATTTCCAATATTTTTATTGTTTAAAAATTTTCATTATTATTTTTGGAATATGAAAGGTTCATATAAATTAGAACATAAAATAATAATAATAAACCTTTCATATAATAATAAATATGAAATATTAAAATTTATTTATGTTATGAAATATCTATAAGAGAATACTTAAATTATAAATCTTTCATTTTCCTTATTTTTAAATTTTTAAATTTTATTTTTTTTAACAATTAATAAAATTTAGTTTGTATATGTGAATGATCAATTGTTTATTAATTATATTATCTATTCAAATATTTAACATTATTAAATTTTCAACTGATGTATAACTTATTTCAAAAGTCATTAAATTGTTTGTTCAATTTATCAGACATGATTTGATGTGGTTATATAATTGGTGTGATAATGTATTTAGTTATCTTCTACCATTAATTTGGTTTATAACTAGGCTATGGGAATTAATTTATAAGGTAATTATATTTTAAAAATATAAAGTGTGAAAAATATTTTTACATTGCCATATTTATTACGAAAAAACCATGTTTTGAGGGAGTTTTGTTAGATTTCTCACCGGTCTAGAATCTATGGCTCTATCTAAAAAAGTGGGGATTAAATACCATTTTATCATATCATACTTCTATGGGGACTATTGATTTCAAATAATTTTGTTTCTTTAAATGAAATATTTTCTTATATCAATGTCATGAGATGTATTAGAATATGTATAACATAATTTTCTTTTAATTTTTTTAGTAACTAATGATACATGTTTAGTAGGGAGTAACAAATAGATATGATTAAAATATAATGATTTTATGGGAGGTAAAAATACTAAATAAAATTATTATAATCATTAATGATAATAAATGGTACTCATTAGATACGATTGGGGTATTTAAAATTAAATTTAAATTACTAACAGTCAAATTCCTTCCAAATAAATCACAAGTAAATACTTTAATCATAAATCCAAGACATATAAGGTTAATGGTATGTCTCCGTGGGCTATCATGTGCATGTAAGGGAAATTATAGGCCACTCTTTGACTTAGGAATCAATATTTGTTATATAATATCGGTTAAACAAACTTAGGAAACTCTTGGGAAGAATATAAGTGTATTGGTTTTGAGTTGTTCAATTTGATGCATTGAAAAGTGTTTTCTACTCTGTTAACTTTGAGTAATATATGATTTTATTAAATTTATGGCCAAAATAAATACCTTTGTGGTTATTATAACTCTAATTGGGGCATATTATATAGATAAATATGAATCGTATTCCACTAATGTATATAATTTAATTAAATAGTGTTCTTCATTTTAGTGGTAGTGAATTAAATAAAAATTTATATAATTAATAGGAACCATCACACTAACTTGTTAATAGAATATATATTCATAAAATATTTAATAATAACAAAAATATAAATATATGAAATTATGAACCCTTTATGAAAAGGTAAATTTTAATGGTTGAAAAAAATTCACTTTTATAGAAGGCTTTGAATTGATAATTGGAATGAATGAATATTATCTGTGCTAAAATTACTCTTTCACGGAATTATTTTTATGTTGATCTAAAAAATAAAATATATTCTTATGAGAAGAATATAGGTATACATTTATGTATTTAAGGATATTATATGAATCATAGACATTGAAACAAAAGCCTCTATTTATGAACATAAATTATTAGTTATATTAATTACATTGAGAGACTAAAGATTTACAATTTGTCTTCATGTCTCTAGGAAATTTATTTTATTTTCATATTTTTAAATGTTTATAAAATGGGAGTAATTGAATAATATTTTATATTGTTGTCTCAATAGTTTGGGATACATTATCGAGGCATTATATGTCCATGTTTCATTATTATATTCTTAGAAACAGTTCATAAAACATTAAACCAGAGGATTAAAAGTAATTTTGAAGGTTAAAAAATGTTTCTTATAGTGTCATATAAAATGTTATTTAAACCTAATATTTATATGATTATGGAACTAAAGTGATTCAATAAGATGTAATGTTTTGGGATCTATAAATCATATTTGAGAGACTCTATGGTGTGTCTATATTAAAAAGTTTATTTTAAACTAAATTGGATCTTATTAATGGATGCCAAATGTTATCAACTTTATTTAATGTGGAGAACATTATTTATTAAAAATGATTTATTATACATAAATGAGATGGTATAAAAGATGTTCGATTATAAAATACCACCAACATGATTTAAAAAAGGTATATATATAAGGTGTTTTTCTGAGATATATGAGTTTGTCTGAGATATTTCGTAATATATTAGTGATGATATTCCCAACACCTTTAGTGGGATGTTAAAAATAATAATGTTTTATTTTTAGAATACTACACCAATAAATATAATTCCATATAATATATAGTTTCGATTATTTTATTTTTAAAATATTACAACTTTGATGAAATTGGTGTTATTTCATAAATAAAAAGATTTTTTTAGCATAAAATATAGTTTTTAAAAATCAAGGGGGGTAATTTTAGAGATAGATAGGATAATGTAGAATAAATAAAAGATTTAATCAGTCTAATTTCAATGTGAATGTTACCTAATATTCTAAAATAGTTATTGGTGAGCTATTATAGTGTAATTTATAGAGTTATATTTATTAATAAAAATGATGTGAAATAAATTTAGTTTTTAGAACTATTTTAATATATCAATTACGATATAATAATTTAATTATTTTCATATAGTTACCAATATTTATCTCAAATAAAATTTTTAATTGAAATTTATATGGTGGGTGTTATGATCATTGAAATAGTTTTAAGTAGACTAAAGGATTTATTAAAATTTTAATATTCTATGATGTGATGGAAAATAATTTGAATACTTTGTACAAGGATTTGGAAATTTTGAATACTATTCTATAGTTTAATCTTTTTTTATAGTAGTCTTTTATATATATTACTCACAAATATTGTTTAATTTGATGGTTATATCAAAAGATGGCATTTTTATGTTGTAGGAAATATGTTTTTATTTAGTTTTTTTAGTAAAAACCTTATATTTAATCAATAATAAAAACTCTCTAATAGTATATTATATGATATTGGATAAGATATTACATTATCAATGGTTTTGATAGAATTATTGAAATATTTATGAATATTAAATATATCAAGTTATTAAAAGTGTAGTCTCTGCTTTATAACTATTTAATGATGTATATAAATATATATTTTAAAAATGGAAATGATAATTAGCCTATCAATGTATTATAATGGGTAATCCTGAAAAAAAACAATCATCATTGTGTATTATATGTTGTGATGATATCATATTGTAGGAATTTCTATGATTTTATATAGAGATATAGAAAATTATTAGGAGATAAAAAATGTATTTTTTGTTATATAAGGCCATACGCCAATATTAAAAGAGTGTAATATATTGTTTTTAATTATAATACTATTAAATAATTCATTTTTAATCCCCAAGCTTGAGTTTAAAAAGGTACAATGAAAAAGAACCTTCATAATCTGAAAATATTCTAATAAAATCCATATAGATTATATAATTAGAGGTGGTTGATAGCATTTATGATTAATTAATTGGTCGGTAAAAACTTATTTTACTAGGCAATGCAAATACAATTTCATCAATATTTCATTGGAACGTCATGTAAGAGTGATATCCTGATTCAAATATCACAAATTGAGTAATAGTGGTGGAGTGGTGTGACCAGTGTAAGAGGGATTTCATTTAAAGAAACTATATTATTATATATAATGGAATGATTATGAAGATACAATATGAATGTATAAGGAATATTAAAATTTAAAATTGGAAAATCATAGAATTCCTGGGGGATATGTAATGGTTATTTTGAAGAAGACAAAAGATGAGTTTGTTGTGTTTATGGATGTGTGCAATATTCCCTATGAAAAGAACCTATGTTAATGATTAATTATGACTATTTGAACAATTTCGCATGATGTTCATATAAAAGGGAAATTATCTCTTTAATGATTTAATGGTTATGGAACCAGTTTCATTAATAGGGCCAAACATTATATTGTAGGATAAAATAATTTTTAAATAATAGAATTGATATTCAACAATGCAATGAAATTTAATTTATAATAATAAAATTTTATTATTCCCCTGGTGGATAAGGCTTTTGTTTGAACCATATAATATATGTATTTTTTATTATTCTTGTCACTTATGCTACTTTCCATCTATATGTTCATGATTGGGTGTATTGATTTTTGTGTATAGAAGTTCCTAGCTGGGATAAATATCATTATAAATTATAAATAAATCTTTAAAGAATGATCCTTTCATTCATGAATGAATCTAATTATTTCAATGTTCATGAGGATTCTAAAGGGTTTTTTCTATAGGTAAGATATTTTTGATGGACATAACAAGTGGTATTTAATCTTTGGTAAGGTGTTCAAAGAAACCATTACAATGTTGTTTTAGATCTAGGTTTTCTAGAATCATTTTTTCGTATAACCTAAATGAAAAATTCTGGTATACTATTTCTGATCGTTAACATGGTTATAAAATTTTATTTGGATATAATTAATTCCCAAAAAAACAATTTTTGATATGTTTAATTTATTATTAGAGAATGTTCATGGTATGGATTTTAGATTCATAATGATGAAAATATAATATTGTATACTATAGGAGGATGTTGATGATCAATTTATGGTCACTAAAGAAGAATTGATGTTGAAAAAAGAATGTGAATGGATTGATTTGAATGAAATGGAAGAGATCTAGATATCAGTAGCCTCGAAGATTAACTAAAATAATCATATAGTGAATATAGATTCATAGTATATGATGATAGTTTCAAATATATTTTGTAATCTAAAATTTTTGAACAAGTGCTTCTGATTAAAATATATAGTTGGATTCTAAATATAAAAGGTAAATATGACATGTGATTTTCGTAGATTAATTCAACATGATCCAATGTTATAAATAATTTTGGATAATTATAACTACAATAATTATAGACAATGATAGTGCTATAAAAGTGAATTAAACATGCTAGAAAAGGGCAGTTAATTAAGGAAAATATAGGGGGCGTCCCTTTTAACAATACTCAGAAAAGAACTGATAAAGGACCCTATAATCAGTGGTGAAAATAGCGATTAAAAAATGCGTTGTTTATCAGTGCTAAAAAAAGTGCAGATAAAGGATGTTTTTATCTGCACTTTTTTATCGTTGATAAACGACCCATTTTATCATTAAACTATTTACCCGGTGAAAAAAGTCAAAAAACATTAAAAAAAGGTAAAAAGAATTTATAATGCGGGGAGATTTTAATTGAATTTAACCCCCTATTAACACTTGTTACACTCCACTCCCACTTAGAAAACACATCACCTTCCTGTGCAACCCCCTCCCACATGCCCACTCACCCCTGCTTCCACCAGAACTCGAACCTGAGACCTCCCCCCTTGCCTGCCTGCACCTTTACAACTAATACATTTATTTTTTTACCTATTTAATGATATATCTATTAATATAGATATATATATAGTTATTTTTATTGGTATATTAATATATATTCATACTAATATAAATATATTTATTTATATTAATACATATATGTTTATTCATATAATAATATATATATATATCCATTTATATATGTATTTTTAGTTACATAATTTTTTCAATATATTTCGTTATATAATAATATATATTTATAAGATTAGTTTTGGATAAATTTATAAAATATGGTTTTTTGTGTATTTATAAATAAATAAATATATATATATATACAACAGACACACACAAACATATTTACGAATTAATACATAAATATGTGTATCTGAAAATTCATAGACTGTTAAAATGACCATAACATCTAATATGTATGTCCTTTTTAACTCCAAAACCAATGAAATCAAATAAAATGATACAATATTTGATATGAAATGTGGTACATGCATAGTGGACATCCGGACCAGAAGTTATAGCTCATTGAATGTTAACAAAATGGGGTATCCCGACTAAGAACTCTGTTTTGGAGGCCTTCCAGTTAATTTTTGGCCTCGAAAAATGTCACAGAAGGATCTCATGAGTCACCAGCGTTTAATGATCATCGTATAATTCTATTTGACATTTTGTAGAGCTCAAAAAGACACTCAGATCAAAATTAATGGTTATTTGACGTTTGAGTTACATTTTCATCTTGTTTTAGATCTTTTATTATTTTTTCTGTCTTCAAATTGTTATTTAATGATTATTAGTCGACGACAATTATAAAATTATTAGTTAATAAAAATTTAATATATTTTAAATCTATTTTTTATAAATTTATTATATATTAAATTTAATATTGTATTTATACTAATCTAAAAAAATTATAATACATATATTATATTGATATCAATACAAATATAATTATATATCAATATATTATTTATCATGGAAAATTAATATTTTTGAAATCTACACATTATCAGTCCTTGGAAAAAACACTGATAAATCCCCCCTTTATCATCGCTACTAAAAAATAACTGATAAAGGGATCCCCTTTAATAGCACTAAAAAAATTGCGGATAAAGGGTGGCACTCGGAAAACCCAGTTTTGTTGTAGTGTATGTTCAATGATCTAAAGTGGGTGATTATTTTTCTTTTTTAATCCAGAAAACATGTAACGAAATGGTTATTTTAGTATCTAATTATAGAGGCATAATAAAATAAGACTTTTATATACATGACACCTCAAATTATTCATTTCGAGATTCACATAATAGAGATCAATGAGTCTTCTAGAAATTCCTACAGTGCATATGGTTTGGGATCTTCCTCCACAAAATTATTCTTTAAAACATAATGGTATGGGAAGTTTATGGTAATGAATATGTGAGTATGGTTTCCCATATGATGGATGTGAGGTAGGAAAGGACAAATGAATAAACATTATATTTCAAAAAGTGTCAATTTCAATATATTTTTTCCTCAAATTTATCTAGCAATATATATTCAAAATATATGATAGGTATAAATTTTTTATCAAATATATTTATTGAGTAATGTTATATATACTCTATAATTTCCCATTACTCATCATTCATTATATTATGTTTGAAAATTATTATTCAATATTATGTGATAGATTATATCTTTTAGATGATGAAAATTTTCATATTTTTTATGGGTATTGATTCTATAAATATAAAATGATTATGATGAATAATATGATTACAATAGGATTACTAGATAATGTGGGATTTTTTTTCATCCTTTAAATGGAATGTGGAAAATTATAAATGGATAAATAGTGGTTGATGATGGAATTAATGATAAATAATAATAAATGATGGTCATTTAGGATTTTGAAATTAGTTATGGGAAAACAACCACCAAATGTTTATCATGATAATATTTGTCAAAAAAGTGATAAAGGGATGAAATTTAATTCTAATGAGGTAGTTATAATGATCTAAATCATTTACTATTAAAAATGTAATGGTTTTAACATTTTTATATATCATAAGGTTTCATTCATAATGGATGGAAAGACTCTAAAAAGAATGCGAATATGGTTCAAACATACAGTTGGGTTCCATATGGGTTTTCATTTCTTACAACGAATCAATATATTATGTAATATTTCTTGATTATGTGGTATATAAGATATTTTTTTCTATATCAATCCCAATTCTAAAGTATTTATAAAATTATTTTTATAGAGATCCATGGTGTAATATGACTTTAAATGTAAAATGAAACACTTTCTACTGAAAATGATAAGGAATATTTAATAGGGGAATTTTACTTGTTTGATATGAAGAAATCCACTTGGAAATTAAATAAGATACTAGAAAATATATAAAAAACATGATTATTAGGAAAAACGAAACAAATTTTAGTAGAGAAGATGAGGGGTATGGGAATACATAGTATAATTATAAACGTTATTAGTAAGGAGGTCATGAATTTTTCTTAATATATGGTTAAATTATTTCTAGAATCACTTTTAGTGATGGATCATACAAATTTATTTTATTTTCAATTTATGATTGATTTTTTATATATCAAATTCTTTTTTTAATTTCATACATCCACTTTGATGAAAATGAATGTGTTATGTGAAAATAATTTTTATGATCTCGTATCTATATAGGATATGATGACTAGAAAACTATATTTCAACACTGGTATATAAACATATATAAATGTTTTAGAAGAAATAATGGGATTTTCAATAAAGTGATGATGTGGTAGGATTCAAAAAAATGTTATATTTTAGAAGGAATCATATACTAATAACACACAAGGTTTTTTTAAGGAATATAATATTTACTAGATATTGAAAATATATTAGAGATTATTTTTTTATATGACCCACCAGACTATTTATAATTAGATTTGGTAATAATTAAGTAACAATGGTGTTTTGAAGGCATGATTTTCCACTTTTATTTGAATTTTGGATTCTAGTTGTAAATCATTAAATGTTGGAGGTTTATAATTTACATTGTATTCATGGAAAATTGGTTTCTAACGTCTTTTATATGTTTTCAGATTTATTTTCAAATAAAATGGTTTTCAAAACGATTTATGATATCTAAAATATTTTTTATGAATAATGTATATATTCCCCAAAAATATTTTTAAGATATCTCCAAAAAATTTCTTTTTTTTAATGAAATTAAATGGTTTTACACATGATTTTATGAGGAAATGTTCCAACAGTTCCATTCATAATCATTATATGAAGGGGTTATTTATTGATGGAATAATATTTATGAAATTTATTTCCCTTTCACTGGTTATATATTAAAGAAACTCATTTATATATTATGGCTTCTATTTTTATGAATCCCAATTATTTTCATGGATTCAGATTTGAGGAAATGATTCTGAAACCTATCTTTTTTTATAGGATGTTACAAGAGTACTTGTTTATCACACCCATTTGATTTCATGTTTTATGATAATATTTTCTATTCTTTTGAGGTACGTGTTTTACTGATTTCATTAAGAGATGGGTGGGACTTATATATCTTTAAAATTAACTAGCAAAAGATTATAATCTCATGAGAAAATTATGGGAAACAAATTTATAGGCTTCATCCAAAATGGGAAACATGTGTTTCCTAATCCCCTATGGGAAGATGGGGAAAACAGATCAAGTATAGAAAGATGGAAAACCCCCATGCATTATGAAAATATGGGAAAACCTAATCTACTATTGAAATATGGGGATACCTAATCCACAATAGTAATATGGGGATACCTTATTCATTATAAGGAATGAATTATGACTGGGGATTGTGACATGTGCCACCTAGTAGGTGCAATCAATATAAAGTTCCCTTTCATGTGTTTTGAAATGATCCTAGACTAATAGGGAATAATATTACATGATTATGTTTTTTTTTGCAACAAATTCTATGTTTTTATCATATGATATATTAAAATGGTTTATTATTTTGGTTATCATATGATTCATGTCTTATAATCAAAATCTATTTAAGTTATGTTTCATGGTTCAGATCTTTTATATATTGTATATGATCTTAAAATGTTATTCTCATGTTTCATTACCCTTATGTTAATGTTATGATTAATATTTTTAATTATTTGCCCTTAATAAGAATTATAGGTCACCAATTACCTATGTTTCATTTTCATTATTTTGGAATAATGTTTTATGTAGAATTACTAATATGGAATATAATATTGTGAATCATTGATGATATTTCACATATATTGATTATTTTATACCATGTTTTCAAAGATTATAAACTATAACGATCCTCAAGGAAGTACTATTGTAATGTATTGAATATTCATGAAAATTATTTAATATCTATGTATTTTAATACTGAGACATTATGTTTAGTATCAAATGAAATTTTTATCAATCCATCCGAATCTAGGATGAGAAAACCAAAGTGAGAACCCTATGGAAATATCTAAGGATATAGTTAAGGATAAAGAAAAGTATAATAATTTTTAAATGAATTTTGTTTTAGGATATATTGAGTGGTTTCATAGAAATAATTCATTATCATGATATAATAGGTGGATGTGGTTCTTGAATATATATACCTAGGGGATACTACTCAAAAAATGAGGATCGGTCCACAATTGAGAGTAACATGGTATAATAAAATGGACCTTTGTAAAAACATTGTTTAACACTCTTGAGGAATATGTATTAGTAATTAAAAATGTCTTTTTTAACTATAATTATGGTTGTAAAAATATATTTACTATAAATAAACATTGATAAACTTATAGTGTAATATATTATAGAAGTAAGTTTCATTATATAGATATACTATGAGTAATTATTCTTGATAATGTTGTTTTCATATTTGATAACTATTTCTCATCATAATTTATGTTGTTTTTGAGAATGCACAGACTTTTAGGAAACATGGTAAACAAAATATTTGAGACACATATTTTTGACGAGGACTCAAATAGGAGGATTACTAGAGTAAAGGATGTTTTGATCATGCCAATGCAGTTTTCATAGAAAATGATTTACACTGTAAACCTTAACAAACTCTAGGACACCCTAATGATTATAAGAAAAGAGTTCTTGGATTGTTTAGGTAATGAATACGATGGGATAATGTTGATTCATTTTACTATGTGTCATGAATATGGGAAGAAGAACCTACATGAATGTCTTAAAGGAACATAAAGATGTTTTGAATATGGAAAATAATGACACAAATAAATTATCTAAAAAGTCAAAATAAAAAGTTCAGTTAACATAATGGATGAGAATATTGGTCACCAAAATGTATTATCCATTGATGGGTGATTTAAATGTGTGAATTATGGGAATAATTAAAATTTATGTACAAAGATGAAGTCTTATAAATAGAACCAGCAAGGTGTTTTAGGTAATCGGTTTTCTACTAATGATGAAGTGATTGAAAAGGTAATTTGATAGGTATGGGACCTTATTATATTAATATTTAGATTAAAGGTTAAAAGAATTATTATATTAAGGTTGAATAAACATCAGAAATGATTTATTTTTTGTAATCATTGATAGGGGTATTAAGGGATACAATGATTAATATTGAGTAATGGTTTAAGAATAATACTCGACGATGGAAGTAGATATGTATAATAATTCAATAATTATGTTATATGAATCCAAAAATATGGGGTTTCCATTTAGTATATGAAAAATTATATTTAATTTTGCTGATGTATTAGAAATTGGATTTAATGGATATGTGATATTTTGATTAAATGATTGTAACCCATTATATGTCCTTGATGTTGAGAATATATTATTTTTCAGGGATAAATAAATGATTAATATGGATAAATTAGATTGGATAATACTGATTTCCCAATAACTTCTTATTTATTTCTTGAAACAAAATTATATGTAATCCTTGATAATGCTAAAAACATCTGGGATTTATTGAATATATAATGTAATATTTGGAATAAGGAGAAAGTCATGTTTTCTAAAATGATTTATGGCAAATCATGTTAATCCAATGTTTTAAGAGATTATATGATGAGTGAATTAAAATATTTGGAATTTGGAAACCAAGGGCTAACATACGATATATGGGGTATCAATGTTATATATATTTTGTTATAATATTTCCAATTTTTATGATTTTCATCTTCTAGAAGGGTTATAATGGTTACCCTTTATTGAATGGTTTATGTTAACATTTTGATGCGAATTTAGAGATTAATTTATTATCTCCCCATATAAGGATTTATTCATATTGGATAAATTTTTATAACCATTTATTGTGATAACAACTTATGTAAAAACCTTTCATAATATTAATCAATCTCATGATAATTTAATGATTCATGAGTGAAAAATTTATCATCCTTTTTTTGAAAGAGATATGAACTGGAAATTTATCATTGAACAAGAAAGGGTAAGGCAGTACTAATATCATTTATGTACATCTTGTTATAAAAAATAATAAACATTCTGTAAAATGATCTTGAAACTAAAAATGATATCCATGTACCATCATGTTTGATAAATCAAATGGCCCCTTAGACAATCATATATTAATGACATTGTGATTATTAAATTTCTTCTAACTATGCTATATATCACTATTACTCAAAACATTCTAGTTATATTTCTCATCTATATCCATTTGTTTCACACCAAGTGTGCTCTAATATGTGTAAACCTAATGATGTGTTACTTTGGGTAACTTTTATTTTCAACATTCTATTCTCAAAGGACGTTTAGTATTTCTTTATGATGTGGGTTTATGTGATAAGAGAATTCTTGCATTAATCCTTTGATATACTAGAATAATATTTAGGAGGAATTAATTTTTAGTGGGTTAGAATGATGGTCCTTGATATTTCATGAATATTGATGATTTAATTTAATATTTTCCATATTTCTTATTTCTCGAAATAGATAATATAGATTTTGTTATACTAAACCACTATGTTTGGTATCCATTATATGAAAAACAATGTCAATCAACATATATATAAAACAATTATTTTAGGATGAGGTTCATTAAATACTATGATTTTCAAATATTATAAACTATTTCGAGTCCCTTCGATTGCTTGTGTTATTTACGTGTTGGAGTCTTAACATACTATAAGATAATTTTTAATATTTTTATTTAACTATTATTATAGGTCAAAACAAGTCATATTAGTGGATGTAATTAATAATATTAACTAAATTATGAAAATATTAATTACAATTATGTATAAAATCAATCTTTTGGATACCAATTATTATAAGTAAATGTGAAAAGTATTTGAAAGTAATGAAATTACATTCCTAAGAAAAATATTTTTATAAATGGAAACATAATTTTGATTAATTATTATATTAAAATGAACATATTATTTGTGAAATAAATTTTTTAACACATATCTAATATATTTTATAGTAATAATATAAGAATAAATTAATTTAAATGAATAAAAGGAATTAATTTTCTAAAAGATATATTTTACCGCAATGAAATCGAATCTCATTTGAAATATTATTTTTGGATCTTTTATAAGTTTTATTTGTAAAAATAAAATACATTTAAAAAAATTAAATTTTGTTTTGTATATTTTTGTTCTTTTTCTGAGAAACTACATTTTTGGATGAATGTAAAATACAATAAATTTTAATTAATGGTATTTTTTTCTAATTTATTTATACATTTAAATTAAATTAATTTTTTATTTAATTTTTAATTAGTTATTCTATATATTAATTAATCCAATTTAGTTTATTAGAACAATTGTTCACATAAAAATTTCACATAAAAACATTCCAATGATTGGGATCTTTTTAATTTAAAACCTTACTTTGTCATACCGTCTGTGGAATTAAATTTAAAATAATTTATTCCACTAATATGATTTGAATTTAGAAATATAGATTCCATATTATTAATATTAATAATTAATATATTAAACTCATGCAAATATATTTTTTATAAAGGTGATTAGTGAATGTGGTTAAAAATAATTACAGTGATTTGGGAAATCATTAGCTTTCCAAAGGACTAAACCTACATAATATTTTCCAAAATAACATTTCAACTTGTAAATATTCCATTCAATGATATAATTGAGACCTTATCCTCCATTTAATCAGTTATAGACCATTATTGGAGCAACTTGTTATCAGAAAAACATGGGTGGAATTCTATTTTTAAATGTATATAAGAAAGTCACTCATCCACTATAAAAAGAATCCAAACCATTTCACTTATTCACACCACTAAAAGCACTTTTTCTCTCCAAAAATTTTCTAAAATATGTCCAAAACATCCATACCTTATTCCATTATGGCTATGTTTTGGAATAAATACATCCATGTTATCCCTTGGGTGCAATGAAAAATAAGTTTCCCAAAGAAGAGGGAACATACTTCTTCAAACTCTATTATTTTTTTTATTATCCACCACCTTAATTTTTCATATTCCATGATTATATAAAGAAATTATGTATTATAGGTATACATATATGTTCATATTATAATTTTTCTACCGAAACATTAAAATTCCTACATCTAATGTGTAACAAACTTTTTGATCTTGTGTACAATGAACTACGACCTCTTGAGATAATGTTGTTAAATTTTTCATTTAGCACCTATTATGATTTATAATTAAAATGGAAACATTATTTTTATATTATTTATAATATATTTAATATTAATTTATTATTAAATAACTATTATAAAAACATAACTTTATTCTATCTATATTTTGAAATAAGATAACTTCGTTTGTAGATGTGTAGAATACAACCTTCTCAATGTGATGTGATTTTTTCATGTGTTACTAGAATATATCAATGACGGGTTTAATAATATTATATGATATATAATGTTATTAATTCAACTTCAATAATATTATAAATATATATGCATATAAGTCATTTAATTTAATTCTTTTAATACAAAAATAAAATGGAAACAATGTTCATGTCTGTGGCATTATGTCTCCTAGTACATTGTCTTCCATTTCATAAATATATAAGTGATAAATTATTATAATACAAATAGAGTGAATATAAATGATATTAATATCATAACTAAATTATTGGAATAATTAAATCATTTCCTATGAGATAAGATGCATAATAAATTTCAAAACATATACGAAGAACAATATAGATAATATAGGAAACATTATATTACCATGTAATTATAAATAAACGGATAATATAAATTCATAATAAAATAGTATATGGTTTTATATATAATAATATAGTTTATGTTTTACTTAAAAAAATTATATTTATTATAAAAGATGTTTGAATATGTACAACGAATGTCAAGTCATATGGTAAGGGTTTTCTCGCCTCACTTTTTTTTATGTGATACACAAGAAACCTTCACCTAATATTTATTATATGTGTTATGTGTAATTCACATGTATGTATTCATGAATTTTTATACTTATATTTATGGTTATTTAAATATACATTTTATGATATGTCATTAATCTAGTTTACATTTCAATAGTTACAAATTTAGTAAGCTAATTTCTTCTCAATTTAACCTTCTTTGAGACACATGACATGATATAGACCTATATTCATCAATTATGTGTATAAATCAACCTTTAATATTTTATATAATAAATATAATCCTTTCAATGATATTTTATGATTCTTGTAATTGTACATTCTTAAATGGGGAGTATGATATAATGTAACCATTTTCAAAGCATTTATTATAATAATCTCGTCATTTATTAGGATTATTTATGATTCTATAATAATTGAATAAACCTAATGATCTATACTTCTATAACTCTCACTAATTTTTTTATCTTATGGTTAGTCATTTTATATTCATGTTTTATTACTATTTATTCACTCATTGGTACTAAAGATAATTGAGAACATGTTTTTATGAAAATATAACTTTATCTCCCACTTCATTTAGAAATCTTTGTTCTTTAAAAAGCATTTTTTGAATTTTTCATAATATTCTCCAATTATCATTAAATGAAACTTTTACCCATGTTTTAAATATTAAAAAAAGTTTTTTAATGGAATGATCTTATTGTTTTTCAATCGAGACACTTTTTTAATGTTTTTGACATCCAAAAGGAATGTTCTACATGTATGGATATATCTTCTGTCCTCACTATAAATACTCTAAATCTTGAATTTTATGTTTAAACTAGTCCATTTTGAGAGTTTGTTTCTAATAATATGTGAATTCGTTGTTTACGAATTTACTATCAATGAAATAGGTTTCAAAAATAATTATTTTTAAAAAAATTTTGAGTTGATATGAAGATATCCCATTATTTGTTTTAAAAATGTTATCATCAATAAAAAAAATTTCAATGATTTAGAGGATTCATTTATCTGATTCAAAAGTATTTTTAGAGAATTTATTTTACAAAAAAAATATTACTCTTAATTTATAAATAAAAGGTTTTAAAAAAATCAAGAATTTTTTATATGATTTCAAAGAAATGGTTTTTAAAATGTTTTCAAGATTATGTTTCAAAAAAATGTTATCAAATTGATTTCAATTTACTTTTATATTTTTTAAGGAAAATTCTATTCTTTGTATCTTTAAAAGTATTCATGTATATTTTATGAGAAATTCAGTTTGAAATGACATAATATTTTAAAAAGAACATTCTAAAAGAAGAAACTATATTTTCTTCAAGAAATGTTATTAAAAGACATGTCTATATTATTTTACATTTAAGATTACATCATTTTTTTTAATAATCCCATTATGTTGAAATAAGCTAAAGGATCCATTTATATTATTTCTTTGAATGTAAGATTTTTTGATGTGATAATATTTATTAATCCCATTTCTCTTTCATGAGATATATGTTTATGTAAACTCTTTCACCTTCATGGGTTATATGCTTACGAAACCCACTTATTTTCAAGGATTATTATTTTATTAACTGTGTGTTATTCCTTTAATCTTATACAATTTTTGATATCATTACATGTTTATGAATGAAATTGCATATCATTTTTTAGGATAATATTTTTTAATTATAATAATATGTATATATGATTTCATTTTGATTTGGGTTGGACCTATATACATCCCTCAAATGAATTGGGAAATTATTTATATCTCATGGGAGAATTATGGGAAAAAATCGATGGGCATGGTCCAAAATGAGAATTAGTTGCATCCTGAAGCACTATCAGAATACAGGGAAACATGATCATCTATTGAATGATGGGGTAACCCAATCCATTGTTGGAAAATGGAGAAACATGATCGACTAATGAAATATTGTGAAACTGAATCCACTATGAATACATTGGGAAACCTGGTCCATTATAAGTAAATGAATGCTATTGTGGATGGTGTTGTGTCATGTGCAGTAGGATTAGTCCCCATGAAAGTCTTAAAAAAAATTTCCCAATGACTATTGATTTATAGGGAAATATATTACATGGTTATGTGTTTTTAACAAATTATATGTCGCATGGATATGATATTATCAAATGGTTCATTTTCTTAATTATGTTATGATTAATTTCATACAAACAGGAAGTATTTATTCCATGTCTCATGTTTTAGATTTTTTAAATGCATTGTATGATATTCAAATTTTATTATCATGTTTTAAAACCATTATAATCATGTTATTCTTATGTATTTCCTTTATTTACCCTTAATGATAATTTATTTCTGCCCTTTATTATGTTTCTATTACCACGATTGTGATGAAATAGTTTAAGTAGAATTTTGAAAGGGGAAGATCTTTTTAGAATCATTGAAGATATTCCCCTAAGATAAAAGATTTTGTTACTTGTTTCCAAAGACACTAAACTATTAAATTCCTCCGGAATTTACTTTTATAATGTCAAAAATATTCATAAACAATGATGTAATATCCATGTATCATAATCATGTGTCTCTATACTAGGAGCACTAATCCATGGAATAAAACAACAAAAACTAATAAATTATCAAAATCTATTCTTTATTTTATCATTGTTAATGATGTGAGTATGTATGTTTTAAATTAAGAAATTATGAATATTTTATAGCATGAAATTTGTAGAAATACATTTTCATATTTCTACATTTTGAAATACACATGATATTTAGATTTTTTCGAAATTAAATCATTGTAGTATTGAAATTTTAAATATAACTAATCATTATATGTTAAAAATGAGAATGATGACTTCAATATGGGAAATGATGAGATTATAAATCTAATGATATACAAAATTTTAAGAAAATTGAATGTAAAAAGTGTTCTTAGTTAAAATTTAGACAAAATTATTATGATTGGAATAGTTAATGGATATTTACCAATAAAGAGTTATTATATGAATATCTATGTTGATAAAAGATTAAATTATATGATGAATATATTTGATGAACCAATTATCTCAATTATAGAATATAAAATATTTTTGAATAAAATTTATGAATAATTTTCTGTAAAAAATAAGTTATTAGAACCAAAATCTATAAATGTTGTTTCTGTCTCTTTTTATTATATGATATAGGTATGTTAATGTAATGATTTAGATCACCTTTATAAGGAGATTATATAGAAATGAATGGAATGAAAATAATTTCTATATTATTAATAATAGACTATCAATGAGATGATTTTGAAGACGTTCTAAATAGAAATTATATTTCTAAATATTATACACCAAATATAACCTATTATGAATGGAGAAAATCAGAAATCAAAATAGACTACTAAATATAGGGAACTAAAGTAATTTATAAATATATGAAAATTAAATGTTATCGAGAATTATATTTTCTCACTAGTTTCAAAAAAGATTCAGACTCAAGTGAAGAGTCAATAACAACAAATAAGATAACATGTAATAAATTATCCAATGATTGATATTATATGAAATTAATTGGATATAATATGATTTTTTTAAAAAAACTGAGTTTCTTTCTCCATAATGTAATGAAAAAAACATCTTATCCCATTAATGTAATACTTTGTAATGATTGGAAGAATAATAATAGACGTACGAAAAGTATACAAAAATGAATAATTTTTTTATATAATTTTTTTTAACATTGTCAATGGTAAGGAATGATATATAAAAAGTAATTTGATCAAAATAGTAACTACCATGAATAATTGTCACTATTAAATATAATTACATCAGAAATATAAAAACTTATTTTTGAAGATAATTAAAGGCAATATCTCTATTGTTGTGAATTTTTAATGAACAATGAATAGATGTTTTTCTTGTGGTTGATTTATTAGAATCATGTAATCATTTGGATATAATAATGAATTTATTTATAAATGATTAATTTATAGAATTATTATTAATAATTTTTAATATATATATGGATATCAAAAAATATCTTCACCAATCCTAGTGTTCCCAATGATACTTATGCATCAAAACTAATTGGTATTTAATAAATAAAAAAAATTCCTTGGATGTATAAGTAAAGGAATATGGTTCATATATATTGGATACAATATATATATTTAGAGATCAATCGGAAATTATTTCATACAATATATGCAACAGAAGATCTGTCAATTTGGAGACAGTTCCAAATGTAAGGAAAAATGATTACATGAAGTTGCTATTTAAATTTCGTTTTTTATTATTATCATTCTATATAGTGATGGTTTTAAAAAATATGATTAGTATTTATATATATTAAAATGATAATGTGTTTTTAATATATTAAAATAATAAATTCTTCAAAAAATTAATATTCAATATTTTTTTATCCTAACCTAAAAGGCAAATGTTATTATATTAACCATCGAGAACTAATTATTAATGTTATATATTGTTTTAGTGATATTAATAAAGAATTTATTTTATTCCATAAGTGGATCACAATTGTAAATATAGAATTTTTTCACAAGCAATCTGTATATCAGAGAGTAATAAAATATAAATATATTGATGTCTATAGGTATCACATTTGTGATCCTTGTATGAATGGAAACAAATATAGAGAAATTTAGAGTTATCAAATAATTAAAAAATATTAAGATACATAATAATGTTTATATTCATTTAATTTTACCATATACGAGTATAATATATGGTTTCCAGAAATATACAATTATTAATATAGAATATGTCAGTAGAAATAAATAGTAATGTTCTGTAGATCATAGAAGTGAAACATTACAAGAAATTTTTAAATAACAAAAATTATTCCAAAATGAGCTAGATTACATGAATGTTTCCACTCAATTTGATAGCGTTAGAGAATATATAATATAAAATATTATACGAAATATTTTTTATTTTATTAACTTTTCTTCTAAATAGAATCCACAGAAAAATGATGTATCTTAGAGGGAGAAAATGAATCCTCAAGAATAATAATGAACAATGCTAATTGAATATTGTTTACATAAATATATTTAGACCAATGATATTCATATATCTCTATCTAATTCAAAAAAATTACCATATAAAATATTTTATTGAAACCACATAATTATTTATTGAATGGAAATGAAATGAAGGATATTTATTTTATAGTTTATTGATCTAATATGTTTATCCTAGATAATAAATCACATTCAATGATATTTGATTAAATAGTAAATGGAGTAATGTACTTCAAAAATTCCCATTTGAGTAATGCATACAAATATTATAATAAAATATCAATGAATACTAGAAATTAAATTTATATTAAATTTGATAAAAATGATTCCATTCTGAAAAAATATGATGATGACTAGATTAAAAACTATTTCAAGGAATTAAAAATAGGGGAAGACCAAACACAGGTGGAAAATTACTAGATTGAGTGGGAATAAAAACATGAGTAGAAAATTATCAAAAAAATCAAATCAAAATTTCCCTAGTTGAATATTGATTGGTATTACACTTTCACATAACCAAACTAGAAATTTATAAAAGAAATTACGCTCATTCTACATTTTTTCATTATTATTTATATATTTTATAATAGATTCTTCAAAAGATCACAATTGGGTTTTGTCTAAGTAATATTAGATTTTATTTTTTTTATAGAATGAAAGTTTGAAATTGGGTATTCCAAATAATATTATGAAATTCAATTGAACTAAATGGGTTTATAAGAATAATTTTTATGATTCTTGATATATTATCTTAAAAATATAGATTAGATGATAATGAACACATTCTAGTGGAAGGTATGGGATGTAGTAAAAAATTTACACAAATTATACCATTAGAATATATTCTTTTTTTTATTTTATAATATTGAACATTATGGATTTCTACACTATTATATAGATAAGATAATATTTTAATTGAATATGATTATATTAGTGATTATTTACGTAAAAAACATATTTTCAGAATTATTGTATGTTTTAAAATGTGTTTAATTTTCATGAGAGCATTAATATTAATATATGATTCCACAACTAGTTAAAAATGTTACTCTTTATATTTATCAATGAATAAGCTTCATAAAGTTATTTCTCTTCATAAATTGTTCATTAAAAAATATTTATAGTATATCTTTATTTTTTATATTCATATTGATGATATTATGTTTTTAGTATATATTGAATTACATAGTAATGAATGTTCAGAATTATTTTCCACTGATTTTAGAAAGGGACTATTAGAGAAATAATGTCCATTTTCATGAAACATAATTACAAAAATGATTTTGTATTTTTATTAATCCTATGTAATTTATTATTTTATTAAATTGTTTCAATCATTATTATTGTAAATCCCTGAATACTCCAATTATTATTACATATATATTACATTAATATTCTGATATTTCATAATTATATTAAAAACAATTAAATGTATTAATTACAAATAATTTCCTTTTACTTACATGTAATGATAATTTATTATTTAATATTTTCTTATGTGAACAATTTTATGAATAAAAAAAATAAAAATCTGACAATAGTGGTAAAGATAATTATATAATATGAGATATTAATAGGAAATATTACTTTTTCTCTTGGGAATACATATTTTAAATTAAAGAATTATTTAAATATTAATTTTGGATGATGTAAAATAGATTTAAAAAAGTATTATTCTATATTTTATTTTGATGAAAAATGTTTTGTTTCTTGGAATATAAATAAATAACATTCGATATTTTTTTACATGTTTTAATGAAGGTATTATATTTTTTGAGCTTCTACAAATAGACTATTTTTATTAGAAAATGTTAATATTATCTTAATATTAATTATGAAATTATTCCTATTATGTGTTATAATTCATCATCTATATCTCTTTGAAACAATACTCTATAAAAATATACATTAAATCATATCTAAATTACCAATAATTTTATATTAGTTCATGTAATTGTTGACTATATCATCATTGAATTTATTCTTACTAGTATATAGTTAGCTATCATTTTTTAAAAGGGTTATATGTTGCAATTTTTAATTAAATGACATATGATCCTTGAAATATTGATGATTAACTTTGACATATAAACAATTATACAAATATTATCTCAATTTGTAACTAATTTATTTGAATGAAAGATATTTTAATATTGAATATATATACATAATCATTGTTAAATATTTTATTTTTATTGATTAAATATTTACAATATATATTCAATAAATAATGGTAACAATTATCAGGGATCATAATATAGTAGTATTTGTTTCATGTCCTTTATTGGATTATTTATATGATTATATTTCACTATATTACATATTCAATAGAGGTAAAATGATTAATAAGATAATATTATTATATTATTATATATTTTCTTATAAAATGTTTTTTTATTCCATTCATTTATTATGACTTATTCTCTATCAAATATTAGTATATTTTTAATAATATGGATGTGACTAATCATTAAATATAACTGTCATTCATACAAATAAAAATAAAAATAAAAATAATATTATATATTGTCTTTTTGATTCACATTTTTTGTGGCGATTTTTTTATTTAGAGTTTTTGTTTTACATTATCTTTTTTGTCATGTACGGACAACTATTTTGTAGTAAAATAATGTTTCTTCTAGAAAAATTATGGATAGTTGAACATGTTATTGATAATAGGTTTTTCTAATTATCAAAATCATAGAAATGGATTATGGGTACATTTCAAATAAAATTTAATTGTTTTGATAATTACATATTCTCTTTTTATTAAAGTATTTGGATTATTAACATAATAGGTTTTGTTTATCACATTATTTATTATTCTTTATTCGTTATTATGTTAGTTGGATTTGTAATTTTCTATATGATATAAATATATTTTACTAATATCTCCAAGCGATTATACATAGATATTATAGATATTTATTTTTTAGATTATTTGTTACGAGATTTTGGCTAACGACATATCAATAATGAATATAGAGGAATTTTATTATGGACAATTATATCCAAACAATTACCTATTTGCTAACATTTACATTTATAAAACTGATATTTTGTATTGATAGATTGCTCTTATTTTGATATATTTCACAATATATTATTTTACATTTGTTCAATAAAGTGTAGATTTACATTTATACAAGATGACTGTTGTAAATTTTTTAAATTATTTAACTCTTATTCATGTAAATTTTATATTTATAAATATAAATAAATTAATATTATGTATTTATTTTTCATAGAGTATTGAATTTTATTTTGTAAGAAATTAGTTTTTTAAAAATTTATATTTGGAATTTACATTTATTTTATAGGATAATTCATGAAATGAATTTTACATATCAGGATATTATCTATAATTTTTAAATTACAGATTTCATAAATTTTTCCCTATTATATTTCTGATATTGATTCAATCACTCTTATTATAAATTATTCCTTTCTATAATAAAGGGAAATGTATAATGGTGATTCTACTGGTTTATGGATGCTCGTGTTTTAGTCTTCACTCATCCAACAACTAGATTGAAGATTAATAAAAGCATAGTGTGATATATATACAATAAAATTGAAATCATTTCAATTGAAATTAATTTTAGTGATATTTTTAAACTAAAATAATTTCATTCTTGTTTGAGTATCACATTTTAATTCTTTTTATGTATTATTATTTTAACGGTGTATTTATTTTTCTATAGAATATTAGATTCTGTTTTTGAGATAATTAAATATTTTTAATAAGTGTATTAAGTCACCTAGATTTTATAAACGTGACATTATGTAAAATCTAATCCGTAACATTTATAATGACATTCAATGAATGTTACCCTAATCATAAGTAGTTTATTATTTTTAATGTTATATTTTTCAATATTTATGACTTTTATTCTCAAAAAAGAACTCATGTACTGACTATAATGAATTATAGTTGATAGTTTACGAAGATATAAATATTAATATATATTCGAAAGAAAAGAAACAGATATATAGGAATGATACATATGAGATATATTTGGGGTGTAATTTTTTTTTTATGATCATTAGATTAAAAAATAAATGAAAGATTCATCATACTAAAATCATTTCCCAAAAGATATTGTGTCTCCAAAATTATTAATTTCATCACTATCTAGATCATTTTTAATGATTCTCTATTTAATTTATATTTTCTATAAGGTTTTGTTCGGTTATATTACACTTTTTGAATAAAAAATACACTCTTTATATATATATATATATCATATAATAAAATTACATTTTTTTGGTTATACATTAGTAAAAAGTTATGGATCGATAACTATGTTTTGAAACCCCTTAAAATACAAAATATTATATTTCAATTCCTAAAATAATTTTTTCAACTCCATCATTATGAATATAAATACCACAAAAAATAATTTCTAATATCTTTAATAAAATATATCTAACAAAAAAAAACTTTTATATAGATTCCTCAATGTGGATGGACAATGAAGAATTCATATGAAAATGAGAAGAACAGAATTTCCATGAGAAAGAGAACGATTAAACCCACACACGTCAATTCCCAAAAAAATGAGTGAGTTAAATTACAAGTCAAATAGTTGTAATACATCATGATCTATCCAATGAAATTATTGGTTAATAAGATCTCAATTTTATATCAGATGAATGTGGTCATATATAAGAAATTAGAATTTATATAGAGGGGGATATAGAATAACCCATGTGAAAATCAGTGATATGGATAAAATTATTGATTTAATAAAGGATCATTTCAGTTAATTAAAAATTTAAATACATAACATATTGATGATACAAAATAATCATATAATAGAACTAATCAAGAACATAAATAAATTCCAAATAATGGAAAATTATCATTGTTAAGTAGGTCAGGTCTTGGCCAAAGGAAAACTGGACCAATGAAAACTTAATCCATGTGTAAAAAACACAGTCCAATATGAAAAACATCCCCATAATAGAAAAAACCCATGAAAACATGTTTTAGAATATAATGTCTAATTAAATGAAAAACATTTTAAGTATTCTATTTAATATCAATGGCATAAAATTTGAAAATTTCTATTTTTGTGAAATAAAATTTCACATATCACTATATTAATACTATTAAAACTAGAATCATGTTGTTTCTACACCATAACATTTACTTAGTAAATAAGTATTACCAATATAAAAAAACAATGTTCAATAATGATCAAGACGTATTCCAATATCATATGAATGTATCCTTAGTGTGTATTCATGTGACACACAATCTACTGAATAAATTATTTTTTAATTATACTAATATAATGATAACAATTAAATACTACATATTAAATAAAAAAATCTAAAACATTATCCACTATATTACTATATATTATACTTGAATCATGAAATTATTTTCTTCCAAGAAGTTCTCTCTATCACAAATTGAGTAAAAAATCAATGACTCAATAATTATTCCTCTAATAAAACATGGAAAATACTAAAAACATACTAAATATTATACAACACACAAATATATAGTTTTATACTCATAAAGTATCTCTAAAAATCATATAATTAAGGAAAATGAAAACTAGAAATTGAACCAAGTCATGTTATAATTTGGTAAGAATAATGTGTCACCAAACCAGAATCAACATTGAGTTTGTTATAAATTCATATAAACACATAGTTAATATAAAATAGAATGAAATTACAATTAATTAATAATACTTTAATCCTCAGTTAATATAACAAAAATTTGAATAAATTCAGAATTAGTAAAAATATTAATAGGATCATCGAAAAAGTTGATATCATAAATCAAAATTGACTATAACCAAAAAACACATGGAACCTCAATGATTTTTGTTGAAATTTTCTATAACATATATGATAAGACATCATAACACATTCCATAGAATGATTAATATTATATTGGTACAATTTTAATTATAATGTCTTATCCATAAAGAATTTATTATAATCATTATAATATATTAATATTCTCAGATAATAGATTTAAAATCATGGATATTTTACATTGATTATGTAATTAAAATGACCTTTTATTTCAAATTCTATCCAACTATCAAATATGACCAAAAGAGTTCAAAATAATAAAATCATATTCTTTTACTAACACTAAAACTCTTCTTATGAAATTATAACACATAAATGTTCCCAAGACATCACATAATCATACATCATGGAATATCTATAGAAGTCACACCTTCATTTAATGACCATTAAACAAGGAAACTAAAGTAGTTTTTGAAATCACTATATTGCAAAATGGTAAAAGTAATATAATCCAAAAATATCGAATAGTTAATTAATCCCAATTAACAATACACATACATGAGTCTTGAAATATATTTAGACACATAAATCTAAAAATTATTATTTTTAAAAATCTCATTATTCTTTATAGAATATCTTTGGATATAATTTATATCAACCTTGATGGAATACTATAAAGGTAAATATAAAATAATGTTTGAGATCATATAATCAGTAATAGATACCTAAAGAGGAATCAATTATGAATCACTACACCTAATGAACATAGTAAGTTAAATAATTGAACAAAAATCAACTTAAATGATATAACTATCATTAGTAGATAAGGAATTATCTATATTGAAATGTAAAATTATAAACAAAATTGACATTTAATCATTAAAATTATAATAAAATGCATCCACATATATTATCATTATTAAAATATCATGGATAATTATATCTGAATTTACAGTGAAGAAAATTCATTTTTAATGGATGTTATGATCTCGGGAAACATGATACCTCTATTGTTAAGGTCTTTTAGACGACGAATTAAAATGAATGGGTGGGTATAAACCATAAACACATTTAACTAATGTTATACAACTAATTCATCTCATTGGAATACATATTCATTAATGGGTTATCAAAAACTAAGTCCCACTGATATCTACAAGTCCAATAAATCCATCATAAATATAATGATCGATTTAATTCTTAAACTATATACCTTATCATCAAATATCAAAATTTATTATATAGTACCCACATATAAATATTTCCCCAAAATAATAAAATTCAATAGAAAATACCATAATTATAAATGATATTGAAATTAGGAAATATGTATATCAATGAAAAATTATATCAATATTTTTTGGAAATTTAATGCACATTTATCACAAAGAAGTCAATATTTCAATGGAAGGATCATGAAATAATAACTTAATAATGTTGGTGAATTTGGAAATATTTCTTGGTTAAGATTATCATAAACAATCCATATCATTATAATGATGCTATCAATTAAATATATCCAGAGTTGTGTATAATTAAAATAATGTGGATCATCTTTAATGAATATAAATACATTTAAATGGAATTAGAAGAATAATTCAGAGAAAATATCCTATTTTTAATTCAAAATATTTTTAAAATAATATTTCAAGAAATAGTCGGACAATGATTTTATATGAACATAATCATGGTAGTAAAATAAAGGTATTGTTATGATATTGACTGGCCACAACGTCTTGAAATTTTGTACATGATGTATATGTAAAAAATGATTATTTGATATTTTTAGTAAAATAAAAACATGGATTATTCAAATAATGCTATGAAAATTCTATTCCAAACTATATTCCAAAATTCAACCATTTGGTAGAAATTTCATTACAAATAATTTGGATAATTTTCAATTTTTTTTTAAAACTAGGTATTCGATTAAAAATGATTTTGAAAAATAGAGATAAAATCTGTCATATTTTATTAAAAAACTCACAATTATTTTAATTAATGAACAGTGTAAAATTACCAAATTACCTGAAAAAACGAATAATAACTACCAGATGATAAAAAGATCAATTTTAATTAGATAATAGTAAAAATTTTACTTCATCTGAAATCCAGGAATAAACAATATTGATTAAAATGTGATTTTTAAATAAATCATTATAAAGATCATTATGTAGAAGTGATTATTTACCGAATGATCAATTATTTGAGTCATATTAATGTCAAATTTAAATTATACAAAATAATATATTATAATTTCATTAAAAACAAAATCATAGAATATTAAAGACCACGAAGAAGTGATATAACACATTGAAAAGAAATCTGGTTATGAAATTCCTTACACAGTGGTATATTTCAAGTGAAATAAAGTTGGACAAATAAATTAAAATTGTAAACTAAATTACCATGAATTATTAGTCTTTCATAATATAAAAGGTAAAATAGGAATTTTATAGAGCATATAAGAAAAATTTGGTGTTGAACTTTTCAACATGCCTCAATGAAGAGAAATTCAGGTGAAGTCAGTATCCTCATGCATTCTTTTGGACAAATGTGATTTAAAATATAATATAATGGTTTTTTAATGTTGTTAATTTATTTTAAAATCAAATATATATTTATAATTTCATATATGATCCTCATATAAATTTCTCCACATATTTGTTAATAATAGTTAATTATATTCATCATTTCTTGTATTTATAGCCTTGTTTTCTCATGGATGTATTGTTGTGAAAGATATGTTCATTATTAATAATATATTGATATATATTATGAAAAATAATAATAATTTTATTTTTATGAAATATACTCATTGGGTTCATTTTTAGAATAATTATAAAAATATGGACATGAAAAATGAATTGCATCACTTCGTGGAGATGGTAGGATAATACATAAACCCGAGTTACAATATCATTCAATTATTGAGGCGAATGGAAAATAATATAAAGTATATTAATAATAAATAATAAATTTCATGTAATATTGCTCAACTATATTCATTATTTTTATCATTATTACCTTTTTTGTAAAAAATATGGGAAAATATCACATCACTTCGCTAGGTGTTTATCTGTCGTACAAATGAGTGATGTTATCATAATTTAAATGAAACTGAAATTAAGTATAATTATGTGATATTATAATTCCAAATTTATAATAATCTGATATATATCATAATTATAAATTAATTACATAATTATATATAATCATGAGTTGTGTTGATGGAAAATGTGTTACATCCGTTGTAGAGGAGGTAGTCTATCATACACACATCCACGGTTTTGATTCCAATTTTTTGGAAGAGGATATGGATAAAAAATATTAAATCAGTATAATCACATATACATATATTTTATATAATTTTCATATTATTTTGTATGTTTTAATACAAAATTTATTGTGATAAAAGAAGAAATAAAACAAAAGAGTTTCATTAAGATAGTTACCTTCTCTTAAAGAAACATCCTTTAGATGCCCTCTTAAGGACCACAGTGTTTGATTTGATATAAAAATACAATCTATACAATCTGTATTATTATTTTTGGGAGAGACATTGGTAGTTTTGGGTGGTTCCAAAGGTCATGATATATCTGAATAAGTGGATGGTGGGAGTAGCATTTTGCAACTGGGGAAGAGGACACACATTAATATTTGTGATGTATAAAGTGTAACAACATGTTTCACATGAAACCAATAATATGGTGAAATAATGAAATATTAGACGGTATAGTGAGTATTTTTTATCATAAACAAGTTTATTAGTTTTTGTTCATTTTAACATTGATCATTTTTCTTTATCACCCTAGTAATCTGAAAGTCACTGTAACTATAGTAAATAATTTTAATTTTTTACTCTTTCATACGGTAAAAATATAATTTTCCATTATTATATAATATTAAATATTTTGATTCCTAATATGGAAACCATTATTTAGAATATATTACCTAGAAGTGGAATAATTCAATTTCAAATTTAACCCACATAACAAGCAAATGATTTTCAAAAGCAAAGACATTCAAAAGTCAAGAATTACATTATATGAAAATTTAACTTTAAATATATTATCTATCAAATTGTATTTTCATGTTAATATAAATAAAAAATGGGGCTTCTATATTTTTTAAATGAAAATATTTCTTTTATTAAACATTGTTATTTTTTAATATAAAAAATGAATCTTTCTATGAAAATTAAAAATCATGACCATAAATTAAAGTATATATTATTTCTTCAAAAATGTATTTATTTTTTAAAACAATTTATCTAAAACATGGTAAAAATTAATTTTTTACATATGTTCTAAAAACCAATGAAAACTGTTTTTGATGCATCTCTAAGAAAAGGTTTTTACATTAAAATGATTTTTGTAATATTTATAGTAAATATATATCTGTTGAATTTATTATATAATAATTTAAACCATATAGTTTTTATTATTTTTACAGTACAATTCATACTCTCCAACATAATTATTATGTTATAACTTTCATGTTTAATTAATATTTTCATAGAGTAACATCTTACATTTAAACCGTGCCTCACATGCATCATATTCTATCAATGAATTTGAAATTATTTAAATATAAATATATTGTAAAATTCATGGGTGCTACATTCCCTTAAAATCATTCTGTTTTGTGTCATATTAACTATCAAACATGATGATCTTCTATTAAAATATCACGGTGTTACATTCTACCCCAATTAAATAAATTGGTCCCTCACAATTCTATTTTGGTCACTATATGTCTAACCTTTTTTAAGTACCAACATATTAAAAATAGATAATAATAATCTATATTTATAATAGGGATTGTGATGTACAATCTTTATCTATAATAACACAAACCTAGGTTACCGAATGGGTTAACATTTGTGGGAAGTGAAAATATGTACATGGAAAAAATAATATATAACGTTGGATAGTAATATATATAATTGAACACCAGAAACTGAATTACCAATGGAATTATTGGTATATAAAAACCATATATCAATGATAATATGACATAAAAAAGTTTCATTAGAAATGATGTTAATTAGATAACATTTTTTTCAAGATCCTTTTTCAAATAGTTGTGTAGAATATTTACCATTTTGACTTTAGACATACAAAAATAAAATTAACTGAAATATTCCTATTTCATTATAACAATATCATAATTCAGATGAACTTTGATCAATTTTAGCACTTTATAATAATCTATTAAATGATTATGAAGCAATTAATTAATTGTGACCGAATCACTAATATAGAATTTTAATGGAACATTTAATCAACAAAAGAGTGGATGTTTCTTCCACATGACTCTCAATATTTTTCAAAGATAATAAGATTAGCACTTTTTATCCAGTGTAACACATAAATATATAAACCACTATAGTATCACAAATGGTTGGGAAGAATGTTGATTTTTTCTCTCTTCAATGGAGATCTTATATCTCATGGGGTTTCCCCCTCGGATGGTAATCTGTTTCAGTGTGTTCCATGTGAGAAATTGTTGGGATCTTTCAGAATTTTTTTTCATGGGGCGTTAAACATTCTTGGATGAGGTCTTGTGTTACAGAGGGATTTATCCCTGACCCGATGGTTTCATCTCATAAAATGGGTCTGGTAATTGAAACTAAGTCCTCATCCTTTAGGGTTTCTAAAATAGAGGCTAGTGGTCTCCCAGGTTGTGCAGTGAGTGAAGCACATGGATGACAACAATGAGATGGTTCTTGTCGGAAGATGATAGAAGACACTCTCAATGACGCATGTGCTCAGACAGGATTTCTGTCATGATAAGGTCATTCAAGCGATTAGGTTTTCAATAGAATGAAGGCATCATTTAGTGTGCAGGAGGATGATAAATCAGTGCGTCGGGTGGCTGACAGAATCATGATTTGGGGTCTTTGTTTTTAGTGGGATCCATGACCTTGGAGTTTGGTGGTGTGTCAATTTGGCTGGTGGGATCTGGTGGCATTTTTACATGGCTGGGTAGTGAAGGAAGGTTTCTGGATTTGTGAGAGGCGATTGAAAGAGAAAGCTTTTCTAGTATGGCGAGGAGTGCTAGTCACTAGTGTGATGGGATTTTGAAGGATGATTGTGTAAAAAGGACAGTCTTGTGCCCAGCTGAAGGTGAGATTGACATGGCATCATAGATCTATAGGAGTCTTCGAGCATCTATAATGATACTAGGATCCCAGTGTTAGTTTTTTTGAAATCAGATCAGGCCAGTGACTATCCAGTACGATGACCTCAGTTTGAGAAGAGGAGACTTCTAGTCTTTCGAACATCCTGGTGGTGTTTTTTAAATAGTCTATCTATTGGAAGGAAGCATGGAGCTTGAGATGCATGTGGGAGACTAACTAGTTGTAAAGTGATGTTTTACCAGGATGCAGGTGAATCAGGGTGTGTTGGGAAAAGGGATGTTTTATATTGGATGTGGAGTTGGGTTTATATTTTTCTCATCATAGGACCATCTTGATCCCTTTGGTGGTGTAATGTAACATTACATTATATTTTATGCAACTTTTTTCATAATATATTTTAGGATAGAGTATGCTAAGATCCTGAACGTTCTCACAATCACAAATGGTTCAACATTAGTTTCTTTTGTATAGATTTTTATGCAAAAACGATTATATATTTACCAGACCATCATGTATGTAATTGGTGAGCATAACACTCTTTTCACCATTGGCTAATGGGTTCACAACCAAAAGACATTCTAGATGTGATGGGTTTTCACCCGACGTGTTTGTCAAACATTTTCTAAAACCAATTTAATATAATTCTTATTTCACTTCCAATATTTAGTAACCCATAGTTAACTCATCATTAGTGATACGATAAATCCTAAATGTTACAAATTCCTTTATAAATATTAATACTATTTTATGGTAATTATAATTTAAAATAATTTTTCCATAAAAAGTGCACTAATACAATTGGCTTTATTTCCATATGTGTCTAATAAATATCCTTAATCTTGGTAGAATCCCATGATGTAAAAACAGAAAACTCGTGCTTAAGACTTTTATCCAATGATATTTATTAAAAACATAAACTCATGACATTATACATAACTCTTATGTTAATTTAGAAATAGGTGGTCCCAAAATGTAACACAATCATTATATGTATCATGATTTTAATAATAAAATAATATTGGTAAATTTAATTCTAAAATATAATTAGGGAATCCTAATACAAAAATAAATCATTGATTTTTTCTACAGAGTAAATCCCTTCGTCAAGGGTTTCACATTTGAAAGATTTCATCGATGAAAATAATTCACAGGTTCCCCATATTATAGAAACTAATCTATAAATAGATCCATTAAAAGAAATTAATTTCATTCAATCATAATATTCATTATTAATTATAAATTATTTTTTTATGCTTAAATTACAAAAAATAAAAAAAAATTCCAATTCTATTGAGACATGATCATGGACATGTTTGTACACATTTTTTACATAAGGTAAATCTATAATTCATTCCGCCATGGACTTCACTAGTCAATCTCATAGAAAAATTTTTCTTTCACATTATTGGAGAGTATAATAATTGGTTAATGTTTAGGTTGTTAATCATATTTAGGTATAAATGATTTGGAATAATCACGATTTCCTTCACTCTGGTCATCAACCCATTTTATTTCTCATAGTCACCACATTTTCATTTTATTGATTGGTAAAAACAGTCCTTCCGTTTGAATCCATTGACTAAGAACAAATTTCATATTGTAAGAAACAATAATCATAGTGGTAAAACAGTATATTCATTTATTGGATCTCTAAATCATTAAAACATAATTTCAATCAATGAAACATTAGGTTTAACCTAGTTCTAACGTTTTCCATGTATATTGAAATCCTTTATGTCGATTTTTAATTAAAATGTTAACTATAAAAACAAATATCCCTAAAAGTTTCTAACCAGATTTGATGAAACAACTTCCATAAACTACGAAACCCTCATGTTAAGAAAGATGTGTAGTTTTTAGATTTATTACACATAGGAATATCTATTTCAAAACCACCTCAATTTTTTGAATCCATATAGGTATGTATTTATATGAAAACAAACATAATATATACAATAAAAACAATCAAATATTCTTATATAAATTTTCCCAAATTATATCTTATGGTTGTATACCCTAATCTATACATTCAAAAATATAGTAACCAAATATTTCAATAGACATTATTTGATACCAACAATGATGATCACGACTCAAATAGACTATGTTCATATGTTACTTTACTATTTGGGAACAATATAATTGTGATAACATATCAAAGGAATTAATAATTAAGTAGTTTCAGAAAACTATATACATAATTGAGTCTTGAATTAAATTAAAAACAAAAAACTACAAAATAAACTTTTTAATAATATCATTATTCACTCTATAATATCTTAGAATGACATTAATATTACACATCTTGGACTAATGGTAATGGAAAAAAATTATTTTGGGATTAGATTCTCAATATTTATTTTGTAATTAAGATGTAATTATTAATAAAAAAATCCCACCAACAGTGGATGAAAATAGACGATCAAACAATACATTTATATAATTTTTTTATCAATATTAGATATAAAATAATCAATATATGATTATAAATATCTAAAACCTTGTTTGTTTAATCAATAAACTAAAAAAAAGATGAAACTATAGAAAATAAAATTACACAAATATCATGGATAATAATAGATAAATTGTTAATTATCAATATTATTTGTTATTATCAATCTTGATCTGAGTCATTGTGGTAACACTACTATAAAGACCATTCACATGATAGTTTAATACTCAAGTGTATGTATACAATATAAACATTTTTAAATCAAGCTAACTAATTAATTCATCTTATGAGACTACTAATGAATCAAAGGGGTATATATAATAAGGCTTCACTCATATCTTCATATCCAATACATTACATTTATATTGAATAATTGATTTAACTCAATAACAACATGCATCATCATCAATTCATCATCATCAGTTATTTATTTATTGCGAAAAGTAAAGAATAGGGTAGAGCAAGGGAAAATAAGAGATGCTAAGGGGAATAAAATAGTTCAAACCAAGGGAATCCGCTCTAATGTTGTTAAACCCATCATTATTAAATATTATCCGATCATAGAAACTGGATATGCTGGAGTTATGAGTCGTGAGAGAGGATATCTGATCTACCTCTTTATTCCCCTCTCGTCGGGTCTGCACAATTCGAATATTTGTGGATAGCATGCCACATCATTTTTGGATTATGTAGGAAATCGAAAAAGGAGTCTACCCAATGTCATGAAGTGAATTGAGGAATATATGTGTGTAAGTTTCATATTTAGAAATATAGATTCTCCCATGGCGGTAGAGGGAGAGACTAGAGAGGAGGGACCGATCTTCTGCCTATAGAGAAGAGTCGTAACCAAAATGAGCAGTTAACGCCAAGATAACTGAGCCGCTGGAGTCACGGACTACACCTCCTCCTTTCATGATTCCTGTGATACATTACCCATCAATATTAATTTTTAATCCCATGGAATGATGAATACATCAGATACATTGGCTACTCACTGTAGAGCCATCGGGAAGAGAGGCTTGGATGCTAGAAATAAGAAGACAAAGTGATGGGGAATTTTCCCATTTGTGAGAGATCCCAGAATGGTTTATGGGGAGGATTATGACTCTTCGAATTATGCCTCTTGATGTGGAGTGGATCCCCTCATACCTATATTTCATTCCATCTTTCCATAAGCACCAACATCATGCGTGTAGGATAACGGAGCGCACTATTTTCTCCGGTCCCTTATCACTTGAGCCGTTGAACCAATGGATTAGGAACAACTCTTCACATAGGTTGCTAGATGAGAAGGCTTTGAACTACCTGAAAAAGGACCTGAAATCACATTCCCATTCTCCCATGAAGAATAGGTGGGGCACACGCTCTTTTTCATAATTGGAACAGCACGAGCACCGGGAATCTATGCTGATTCCACATCATCGGATGTTCTCATCGATGGGAACCCCATTCTTCCTAATTAACCACGTAAGAATGTTGACTTTCATGGGAATATCCTTTATCCATACATCCTTCCAATAGTTTTCCCCCTAGAGGTGAACAATGTTGCTGTAATCCTTTGTAGAGAAGACACCCGAAGAGGACAGAGCAAACACGCATGTATCTAGAGTAGAGTTGAGGTTAATGAGGATAATGGTGGCTTGATAGTATATATTCAACACTGCCCGGATGAAATCCTAGTAATTACTTGCCACCCTAAATGAAATATAGGTGGATGGGTATCCCGGAAATCCAAGCACCAAGCCATCCCAGTTGCGATGCTAGAAGGATAGATCCCCTAATCCAATAATCCAGCAAGTGTGGGGAAGAATACATGTAAAATGAGGGAGAATAGTATACATGATAGGAGACACATATCATCCGTGAATTTTCATGTGATCTCCAAAACTATTGTACATGACCCTTCCAGAGAGAGAGAGGCGTTCAGGGATTTCGCAGGGTAATTTTGCATGTCTGCAGATGAGAGTAGCCACGAGGATTTGAACATTAATCCACCTTCTTGAATAGGCCTCTCCATCTTCGCTCAGGACACCCAATGGTGTTTTCCTTTAGAAAAAGCATCCGAGATGAAGCGGGCCAGGATGTTGGCAATGTCGCTGATGTCTTTTTTCAGAACATTAATAGAAGAGAGGGCGTGGATGGAAGGGGACAAAATAACACTATTATCAACTACAAACCGCCCCCCAAAAGAAATGAAATTTTTTCATTCAATTGAGAATATAGAAAGTGATCTTGTTGGTAATGTGATCAAAGTCATGAATCCAAAGTCTTCCTGAAGATATCGGATCCCCATGATATTACATAGAAAAACTTCCTCTCTGCATATTCAGAATGAAGCCCAAGGAGGACACCCAACTGGAAGAGCATCTACTAGAGCTGGTGAATTTTATGTTGGACCTGTTAATAGCCTTACGACTCCAATAGTAGTATTCCTCAATCACTCTGAGAAGCCCTTCAACCAACCTCTTATTCGTATTCATGAACATTAAATTTTCAACAACAAACATGAGGTGGTGGATTGTCTGAATATTCAACCTTCTTAGTAAAAGATATATCTCACCATTGTGCATGCCTCTATGGACAAGGTAGCTGATGATGTCTTGTGTGAGGATGAAAGGGATAAGTTATAAGGGGTCACCCTATCTGAGGCCACCGGTCGCCTTGAAGAAACCATGAGACTTCCCCATAAAAGTAATATTCAGCCACGAGGAGCAGAAACATCAAAAAATGATATTAGTAATTCAAGGAGAGAAAGACATACATGACATCACCATGTTGATGAAGATCCATTCAAGTACCTCAAATGTCTTTTTCATATCATTTTTGATGGACCTGTTTGAACAATGTGTATTTGTATTGAGATCTCTCATCATCTGCTGGGCTTTTGTAGTAGCCCCTTGAATAGTGCAGCTTTAGTGACCCAACCTTTTCAAAAATTTCAATTATATCTTTTTAAAGATAAAAAACATAATATTATTACACATAGAGGATCCAATGGTTTATTATATTGGGGAAAAATTGACCATTCATAAATTTTACAATATAAATCATAAAAAATCATTTAATTCTTTCTTCACTAGCTCCCAATTGGCACTTGCCCTCTATTTAGTACATGTAGCCACATGATGTTGTACATCAAAAAATGGGTGATCTAAAATCCCTATAACAGAATTAACAAGAACAATATATCATGGGGTGAGCATAATCATATCATGGGGAAAAGATCATGAGCATGAAAGAAAGCATAAATATAAGACTTAAAATGTGGAAATGCATAAAAATAAAACATCATGTATTAGTGGTTAACTACCACACATACTTGTGGACAAATATTGCATCTTGTACACATAATTTCACATTTTATCACGATATTAATCACTTTACCCAATGAATTGGAGTTCTATATAATTCGGGGTGCTCCCGTCACATTCAAACATTCTTATTGCGCTATATAATTTTGGGTGAACCTGTCATCTCATAATATTATAATTATCATGAATTCCACATAGAACATATATAATTAATGCACATAACAAAACCATGTTAAGGAATGGGTTTCATAGCATAATAATACATTCATTAACATTTGTTTCTCAAAAGAAAGACGGAACAATAAACTTGATACAAGAACCATTAACCATGAATGAGATGTAAAATTTGAGTTCATAAAAACAATTTCTTTTGGAAAACATTTTTTTTGACATAAAATTTAGTAGAAAACATTAATATCATAGAAAAGGTAAGATAATGATGAAATATTTATTTTTATGAAGTTACAATTCCAAATTGGATTGAAATATGGTGAACCCGAAGAATGAAAACTGGGTTCATGATTTTCCCCTTACATTGTATCTGAACACTTCCATATATTTAATGTCTTGTATAATGACATTATAATTATTAATTATAAATTAAAGGACCTTTTATATTTGAATATAGTTTATTCTGGTTTCATTATATCATTTTATGTTCCTCAGGATGACTTGTTGAGATTAAAAAAATTGTTCGGGGATGTTTGTTTTTTATTGTTTTTCTTGGGTGGTTCACTTGTATCCATAAATTGAAGTTTTGGTAGAACAAGGGTAAAAATCCAGAACTAATATTAAATTTTATTAATTAAATTCAAGAATTTAAAATTATATTATAATTAGTTATATTATATACCATGTGGATGAATCATTGGATAATAATTAAATGATGATTATTTTGGTTAATTTGGGTTGTTTTTCAATCATAATGAACTTGTTTTAATTTATCAGTTGGTAATATTTACATAAGTTAGTTCCATAACATTAAATATGACATGATAAATATCTCAAATTATAGTTCAACCATTAAAATGATTTCATGACCATATCTGAAGGTAGAAATGGAAGAAGAGAACATGTAGTATTTCAAGGTGATAAATCAACACCTCACAAACTATGTTCTCTTTAATAAAATAAAAGGAAGAGGGGAATGGGTTGGATGATATAATATACCATATGTATCATAAAATTATAGTATATTAATGATACTAGAGTTACTATACCATTTAGACAAATATATGTGGGGAGTGAATAAGAAAACAACATGAAATTGAAAGTGAATTAAAGGAGATGAGGGAGAGAAATTACCTCTTTAATCCTCCTTTTGAGGTCCTCCTTAAAGGGCCTATGCTTGGACGTTTGATGAGACCAGTAGATCTTGGAAGTGGGGTTGGGGCTAGGAAAGATGTTTGGGTAGATTTTAGACAAGGCTTCAAGCTTGAGAGGTGTGAGTAAATGAGGGTGTAAATTGAGGTATTTATAGTGGAGAGGAGGTGGGTTTCCTTAATATTAAATTCCTTATTTTATTAATTTCCCATAAGACAAGGAATAGTGAGTATTTAATGACCAAGAATAGTAATTTTATAATTTAATCATGTACAATGTGGTCTTACATCTACAGAACATAACACATGACCCTATAATTAGCTTCATTTACTTATTTTTTAAATTATGGTATTTCACTATTCCTAAAAAAATTCATGTATTTCAGAAAAAATCCAAAAATTTCACCCCAACCATTTTTTGACATGTAAAATCCAAAAATGATGTCAATTTTTCAAAAATGTTTGTCTAAATATGAAAACATTAATATTTAATTAAAATCATGTTTATTACTAAAAAATGGTTTTAAAACATTCATTTACTTATTCTAAAATATAGGTATATCATACATTCAATTGAATATTATATTTATACGATCATAGTTAATTTTACAATTAATTAGGTTATATCACTTTTCATAAGGGTATGTTACTATTAGGTGAGGGTACTTATCCTTCATTGCATCCTCCAGTTCCCAAGTTGCTTCCCCAAACTTATGGTTCCTCCAAAACACTTTAACAAGATGAGTTGTCTTGTTGTGTAGAACCATATCTCTATGATCCAGAATATCTACTAGTTACTCTTCATAAGAGATATCATCTTATATCTATACAACCTTTGAGTTTAAATACATGTGAGGGGTCAGGTAGGTACTTCCTCAGGAGTGATATGTGAAACACATCATGAACATGAGCCATATTCGGTGGAAGTGAAAGTTGATTGGAAATCGCTCTTATGCGGAAAAGGATCTCAACGGGGCCAATTTACCTTGGGCATATCTTCCCATTATTTACAAAACACATGAATCTCTTCCATGGTGATATTCACCGAAAAACATTATCTCCAACGTCAAACTCCATGTCCCTTAGATGGTTTTCAGCATAACACTTTTGCTAACTCTTAGTAGATTTAATGTGTTTCTAGATGATGTGATCCTTTTCTATCATCCCTTGAAAAATATCTGGTCCATGTTTCTTTCTTTCTACAACTTCTTCCTAGTAGGTTGGAGTCCTACATCGCTTTCCATACAGAGCATCATATGGATCCATCTGAATACTCGAGTGGATGATATTCTTGTATGAGAACTCAACCAATTGGAGATGCTGATCCCATCCACCTATAAATTCTAGAGAGAAGACTCTTAGGATATCTTCATGTTTATAAATAGTCCTTTCAAATAGACCATTTTTTTGGGGTTGATACGCCATGGTGAAATTTAATTCAGTACTCAAAGCATGATGAAGGCTCCTCTATAATTTAGATGTGAACCATGGATCATGGTTAGATACAATTGGGAGTGGAACACCGTGTAGTCTCACCAATTCCATCACATATATCTTTTCAAGTTGTTCAAGCGAGAGATAGTGCAGAATAGAGATGAAGTGGTTAATATGGATGAGTCGGTAAACCGCAACACATATCTCATTATTTCCATTTGACATCATTAAGAGACCTGTGAAAAATTTCATAGTATCATTTTCCTATTTCCAAATAGGTACAGGGAATGGCTGCATCATCCCTTTGGACTTTTGTCACTGTACTTTAACTTGCTAACATACCAAGAACCTTGATATATATTACTCAATATTTTTATTCTTGTTATCTCACCTGAAGTGTTCTCTTAGATCAGAGTACATCTTGGAACAACCATGATGGATAGAGAAAGTTGAGTGATGTTCATTGTCCAATAGATCATTATTTATCCCGAGTGATGAAGGCACACAAAGACATATTCCAAACCAAATCACACCATTATCATCAATATGTAAATCTTGAAGCTTCCCTTCCATTACTGCATTTACCCTCTTTTGTATATACACATCATCCCATTGTGATTCCTTAATATTCTCTTGTATGGATGGTTGCACAATCATTTGGTAAAGGTAGGATGTATCCCCTGCCCTTGTGATTCCGAAATCCGTCCTTTTCATATCTAAGAAGATTGAGTCTTTTTCAATCCATAACATGGACAAAGTATCAGGTTATTTTCTGCTAGAGCATCAACTACCTTGTTCACCATTCTAGGAAAGGTAGTGAATAGAGAAATCATAATCCTTGATGAGATAAAACCATATCCTTTGACACATGTTGAGCTCCTTTTAAGTGAATATATACTTTAGGCTCTTGTGGTCAATGTATATGTCACACTTCTCACTATAAATGTAGTGCCGCTAGATTTTCAAGGAGAAAATCACGGCTTACAACTCTAGATGATTCATCAGGTAGTTCTACTCATGGATCTTCAACTGTTGTGAGGCGTAGGCTATCACATTTTCATTTTTCATGAGTACGCAACCCAGGACCTTTGTTGAAGCATTACTGTATATAAAAAAACATACTCCACTTTTTGGTACTACGAGTACAAGTGTAGTGATCAGCCTTCTCTTTAGCACCTTGAAGCTACCCTCACATTCTCCCATCCAGTCATACATTACCACTTTCGTTGTTACCTTAGTAAGTGGGCTATACAATGGTGAGAAGTTTCTCAAAAAAACGTCGGTAGTACACTGCTAATCAATGAAAACTATGGATTTCTGTGACACTAGAGGTCCAGGGCCATTCCTCAATCACCTTTTTTTTTGAAGGATCCCCAGAAATTCCCTCATTGCTGATCACTTATCCCAAGAATGTGAATTGTTTCATACAAAAGATGCTCTTTCTTAACTTGGCATACAACTTCTCCTTTCTCAATGTCTCCAACCCAAGTCATATATGTTCTTCATGTTCCTCATTCCTCTTGGAGTAGATCATAATATCATCAATAAACACTACCACAAATTTGACAAGGTAATGTCAAAAGACCCTATTCATCAAATCCATGATGATTGTAGGGGAATTAGTATGTTCTAAGGGAATCACTAAAAAATCATAGTTCCCATACCTTGTACAGAAGTCATTCATCTAATTATATTCCTTCTTCACCTTTACCTGATGATATCCTAAGAAAATATCCACCATTGATAAAAACTAAGCTCCCTTAACTGGTCGAACAAGTAATCAATCCTTGGACGAGGATACTTGTTCTTTATGGTGATATTGTTGAGTTCCCAATAATCGATACACAACCACATTGTACCATCAATATTATTCAAAAAGAGCTCTAGTGCACCATAGGGTGATGCACTATGGCTTATGAACTCTTTGTCCAGATGATCATGCATTTGCTTCTTAAACTCCTCTAGTACGATAGAAGCTATCATATGGGGAGACATTGAGATAGGAGTAGCTCCAGGTATGAGTTCAATTGATAACTCAATCTCATGATCCAGAGGAATTCCTGGTATCTCTTTGGGAAATTCATCCTCGTTTTCCCTCATGATGTGCATTTCTACAAGGTTGGAACTATCCTTTAACCAATCCATATGTAGAGGTGTGCATATTTATAGGGAATCAACATCCACATAGATGAAGGACTTTTCAATGGAGATTTATGATATTACTTGAATTTTTAGAAGAGCATGGGATGGTTCAGAATATGAAAACATATTTTCTTTTCCCGATAGTTGATATGTGATCTATATAACGAGATCCAATCTATTTCCATTATAGCATCGAATTCAACCAATGTATGTATTACGAGATTCGCCGAAATAATCTTCCCACATAAACCAAGAGGAGAAGTGTCAAACACTTGTGTTGCAATGATTTCACCACTTGGTGTTTTTATAGATATCTCTACCTCAAGGATTCAGGGCTTCGATTCTATAGTTATTTCTAACCTGCAAGATATAAAGGAATCCGTAGAACCAGAATCAAATGAGACTTTTTCCATTATTGTGTGAATAGTAAGTGTACCTTGTACGACTTAATTATCTTGATCCACATCCGTAGTACTGATGGCAAAATCCCTCCCTTTTTTCCTTTGGATTTGGTGTCTACTAATGTTGATTACCCTCTAGAACTCAAGGTTTAGTGCATGAGTTTTCATATTTCCCAATCTCCCTACAGTTTTAGCATTGAACTAGGAGTGGTTATCTCATTTAATCAGCGGCATTCTCCTTCCATTTCATTTCTTTTCTACACTCTTGAGCATGATGTCCTTCTTTCCCAAACTTGAAGCATTTCCCCATCACTTTGAGGCAGTTACCATGGTGCAACATTCAACATTTTATGCATGTGTGTCATTGAGTTATCTTTCCAACATTATCATTAGATCCACTGGATGGAAACTCCATCATTTATTTCTTATCATCATATCCATGGGATTATTCTCCAAACTCCTTCTCTAATTTGAGATCACCTCGAACAACATCTTTATATCTCCCAATGTATCGAGTTCAAAGAACCTTTAAAAGGTGTGGTTTTAATCCTCTAAAGAGTCTATCAATTTTTCTATCATTATAGATAACAAAACCGGAAGGTTACCTTGCAATACTTCTGGAATTCACTTCATAGGATGTGACATATTTCCTTCTATTTGTTTGAGATCTATGAATTCTATCTCCATCTTCATACAAAGAGTTCGTTGGAAATACTTATTAAGAAACAATATCTTAATTTCTTCCCAATCCATTTCTTCAATTTCCTCCCTTGGCTTGGTGTTCTTAATCAAAGCACACCATTGATTGACTTCTCCATCTAGACGATAAAAGGATACGGTCACGTTATCCATCTCAAAATACTGAAGAACATAAAACATCTTCTCCATGGAGTTTACCCACATTTCCTCAGCTAGTGGATTAGAAAATCCATTAAACGATGGTGGTCGTTTCCGCATAAAATATTCAATACCTAGATTCTCCCACTTTGGTGTAGAAGGATGTTCCCCATTATTATGGTTATTGTTCATAAATTTATATAATTTGTTAATAATCACAATGAATTCTTGAACTCCACCTCCCAAATAATTGGGGATGCCGTTTTGGCAATCGTTGTTTTGGCCCTCACATGAGTTGTTGACCTGATTTCTCCGAGTTCCCACCATTTTCTAAAATAGAAATGGTTAGAAAAAAATAATTAAATAAGTCATTAATAAATAAATTATTCATTTTCACAATTTATACTAAAATCATAACATATGGGATCCTTATGTAATAATTCATGTGTGCCTATTTTTACATAGTCTCATGCTAGAGGTTTTCACTAGGGTTCAGTAATCCTAATTCCCAAATTAACTAATCATTTCCTCCGATACCAATAATAGAGACCCAACCATTTCATACATTATTATTACATAATATTAAATATAAAATACATAATAGAATTACACGTATATTATCCCATAGTTTAGTGTCTTGGGAAAATAAGGACCAGTCATAACTTTTGCATCATAAATCATACACAATCATTTAATTACATCATCAGTAACTTCTTATTGGCACTCTCCCTCTCCTTTGTACATGTAGTCACATGAGGATCTACATAAAAAAAGGGGAGAGATAAAATCCCAATAACAGGATAGATAAGAATAATATAGCTTTGGGTGAGCATAATTATTACATTGGAAAAAGATCATGAACATGAGAGGAAGCATAAATATAATAATTGAAATGTGGCAATGCATAAAAATGAAACATCATGTCTTAGTGGTTAAATACCACACATTTTAGTGAAAAAATATATAATCCTGTACACATCAGTTCAAATTTACTCATGACATTCATCACATTACCCAATACATTGGAGTGCTGTATAATTCTGGGCGCACCCGTTACATTCCAACATTCATATTGCTCTATATAATTCGGGGCACACCCATCACCTCATAATATTATCACTATCATGCATGTCACATAGAAAATGTATCAATAATAAACATAAATATCCCATGGTATGGAATGGGTTTCATATCATAAGAATACATTCATTATCATTGGGTTCCCAAATGAAATGGGGAGCAACATACTTGATATAAGAACCATCAACCATGAATGAGAGGTAAAGGTAGTGTTCTTAAAAGAATAGTTCTTTTGGAAAACATTTTGTTTAACATATACATCTATAAAAAATGAATATCCCATAAATGGTAAGATAATGAAGAAAAAATGATTTTTAAGAAGTGACCATACCAAATTGGATTGAATGTGGGAGGACTTCAAGATAGAAAATTGGGTTCGAGATTTTCCCCTTACATTGTATCTAAATGATTCTTTCTCTTTAATATCATGTATAATGACATTATATTCATTAATTATAAATTAAAGAACCTTTTATATATTAATAGAGTTCATTTTGTGTTCATTATGTCATTTTATGTTCCTTTGGATGACTTATAGAGTTTAAAAACACTATTCGGGGATGTTCATTTTTTGGGTTTTTCTTCAGTGGTTCACTTGTATTCTTAAATTGATGTTTGGGTAGAACATGGGTAAACATAAAGAACAAATATTACATGTTATTAATGACCGTCCAGAATGAAAAATTATTATATAATGAGTTATATTATATTTCATATAGATGAATCATTAGATAAAAATTGAATGATGATTGTTTGGGTTAATTTTGGTGGTTTTTCGATCACAACAAACATGTATTAATTGATCACTTAGTAATATGTACATAAGTTAGTTCAAGAACATTAAAAAACAAAGAATAAAGATAAAATATTATGGTTCAACCATTAAAATGGTTTTATGACCTGATTTGAAGGTACAAATGGAAGAGGAAAACATGTCATTCTTGAAGGTGATAAATCAACACCTCACAAAAAACGTTCTATTTAATAAAATAAAAGGAAGAAGGAAATGGGTTGGATGATGTAATATACCATTAATATAAAAAACATCCATTATATTCATGATACTGGAGTTACCATACCATATGGACAATTATAGGTGGAGAGAGAATAAGAAAGGAAATTAAATTGAAAGGGTATTAAAGGAGAAGAGGGAGAGAAATTACCCCTTGAATCCTCCTCATGAGATCCTTATTAAGGGACAAATCATGCTCTATTGATGAGACCGACAGCTCTTGGATGTGGGGGAGGGTCTTGGAATGTTATTCTAGAAGATTTTATACAAGGCTTAAATCTTGAGATGTGTGAGGAAATGAGGGTGTGATGGGTGGTATTTATAGTTGAGGGGAGAGGGGTTTCCTTAATATAAAATTCATTAGTTTATTAATTTCCCCTAAGAAAAGGAATAGTGAGTCATTAATGACCATAGATAGTAATTTTATAATGTAATCTCATACAAAGTGGGTTTACATCAGCAGAACATCACACATGACTACATAATTAGCTTATTTATATTATTTGGTAAATTATGGTATTTCACTATTCATCAAAAAAATTCAAGTATTTGAGAAAAATCCCAAAATTTTATGGAGACCATTTTTCGATGTGTAGAATCCAAAAATTAAGTATATTTTTCAAAAAAAAATTTAAATATGATTAATTTAATATTTAATTAAAATTATGGTTTATTACTAAAAAACAATTTTAAAACATGCATTTACTTATTATAAAATATTCGTACATCATACTTTCACTTGAATTTTTTTAATACTATCATAGGGCAAGTTACTATTAATTAGGGAATATCACTTTTCATAAGGTTATGGTTTTATTCAAAAGGGTATGTTACTATTCAACAAAAATTATTTTCGTTTTATTAGACTCCAAAAAATCATCTTGAATACAACCGTGTTTGTCTGCTTTTCAAAATTCCAAACACAGAAGTGACAAACATATTTTTAATGGTTACATAGCACTTAGTAGTTCATTATGCTGTGTTTTTATGTGATTTTATGACATAATTATGCAAACATAATTTCTAAATAAATCCTTTGGGTCGTTATGGCGGCCCTTCACAAATCCATGTTGTTCAATAGAGACCCACTGGGGAAGGTGAATGGATATCCTTGAGTTGATGAATCTTGAAAGAAATTTGTAATGTAAGTTTCACATGTTGAACGGTCTATAATGAAAACTTTAATATGGTTTTCTCATTTTGGGAATGATCACTAGTGTAGCAGCATATGCCACTCTAGGTAAGCCGCCTCCCCTAAAGAATTCCCAAATAGAATCTGATAAGTCATTTGTTATCACATACCCAAAGTATATATAGAACATACCAGGGAAACTGTCTGTACCTAGCGCATTATCCTATTGAGGTTCATAACTTTCTCAATGGTTTCATTCTCTTTAGGGATTTCCCCCATCTTCTTATTAACGTGTATTGAAACATGATTGTAAATGTGATCATGGATCCCCTCATCACCTCTCGAGTATATATTAGGAAACTGAAGATTCTTTCCAGTAAGAATATATTTAAATAAAGAATATTAAAGGGACCCCACAACATCCCTATCATCTGAATAGGTACCATCATCCCTTAGAAAATTGGGATGAACAAAATGATTCCTCTCATTGATACAAGCATTGAAATAAGCAATGTTCTTATCACCCTTTCCTGACGTTCCTATTTAAGAATAATGACTATAAGAGTTTCTTTCTTCGTGGAAATGTCTTAGAAAATCTGGTCATTCTAGGCCACCTACAAACTACACACTATACATTCAACCTCTTTCACCGTTGATTCAATTTCCCTATGATTGTGAGGGTTGTCTTTCTTCCATGTTTGTAATATGGGTTTGAGCCTGCCCAATTTTTTTTGAATGGAATACCAGTAATTCCCCTGAGTGGGTTAATTCCACGAGTCTCTAGCCAACCTCTAAAAACCATAGAATCCATTCCAATGTTGAAAGTATCTAAATCGATCATGAGTCACCTAACTCATAGAGAGGGATACCAGAATAGAAGAGTGATCTGTGAGCCCTTGCACCAAGTGACTGACTAGTGTTTCCATACATAGTAAGGGCTTACATATTACCATAGAACCAGTCCAGGTGGGTCCACATGTGACGATCCCCACATTGGTTGATGCAGCATGTGAAATCATCACCCGAGTATCCGATGTCCATGAAGAATTTTGCAGCTAAGATGTGTGTAATGTTCAAGCTCTATTTTTTAAGGAGAGGCCCCCTGCCTTTTTCCTCATCCAGCTTCGTGATGACATTAGAATCTTCCCTAATAAAACAAGGGAGGCTACCAGGGTCAAAACCATTGAGATAGTCCCATAAAAGTTCCCTATATTGGGCATCAAAATTCTCATAAATGAAGGACACTAGGAAGGATCCATTATCGTGTGTATCCTTGGTGGTGATATGCGGTTCACCAGCTTGAACTAGGTCCACTTAGAAGTTATTGTGCCGGAAGATCCGAGTATTGATATTGGATTGGTCAGTATGCATTTATCCATACAACATAATTTTGCTGGATGACTCATTGATTTTCGAGATATTCTATTTATGTGTGGTGACAGTAATAAGAGAAACCATTGGATTGTAGTTAGTATGTGAAAGGAAATCTGTTTTGACTCAGGCACCAAGACCACATGTGTTCCCTCATCATCAAATATTTGTATTGATTAATGAATATGTGTTTGTTAATATTTACATTGAAAGAAACATTCAGTGCATACCATTGAAGGTGTAAATATAATAAATTTAATATATTAAGTATATTCATGAAATATAACATGGATATTTATAGGAAATTTAATGTCTAATTATCGTATGATGGTGAATATTTAATGAAAATGTTAATGAATAAAAAATGAATCACAAACATTAATGTAAATAATTTTATTTTTCAAAATTATTATTATTAATACATATAAATATTAAGTATGATATAAATACAACATTCACCTAGCGGAGTATAATTACAATAAAGGGTTTTCATTACTAATAAATATATATACAAAAAGTTCAGCAAAATATTCTTGAAGAATTTATCATTTTTAATATAGAATTTATTTTTAAAAAAAAATTAAAAATATATTCTTAATATAAATTTATTTTTAGGTAATCATTTAAACATATAAATGATTCTTTCAAACATTAAATGGTAATGATGATAGAAAATTTGTACTTGTATTATATTTTAAAGTAAGGATTCTTTTCACATTTTCAATAATAGCCAAATGTGAAATATATTTAAAATGATGTGAATATTGACTTAATTTTTTATAAAAGGACTAAAATGAGTAAAAATTTCTTTTATTAATTATATGGAGATATTTAAAATAAATTTGAAAACATTTTTAGATGTCAAGGTTTTTGAAGGAAATTGTTACTTGACCAAAAAGATAAATAAAAATCGAACATATTAAAAATATTTCTAAATAATTTTATGTACCAAAGAGTGGAAAATGGTTATAAAACGTGAAACTATAATGAATAACTAAATTTAATGAAAATTAAATTATATTAATAGATAATTATCAACTAATATCATTCAATACTAATTCATTCATAAACAATCCTAGTTAAAAAGGGATTGTGAAATAAACCTTAACAATGAACATAATTTATAAATGAAGATTAACAAATGAAACATTTATTTTTATCCAATTTAAATACACATTAATCAAATTTATACAAAACATAATATATTACAATTTCACTAAACACATAATCATATAATATCAATGATAATGAAGTAGTGATATAGCCTAATTGAATGAAATTGAGTTTTGAAATTCAAAACCACTTGTTAACATTTACATGAAACTCTATGTTTGAAACAATTAAAATTGATACCTTAAATATCCTTCAATTTTAATAATTAATGATATAAAATATTAATGTGTCAGTATATACACAATATAAAAATAATTATGTTCAAAATTTTACAATATGCGTCAGTGAAGGTAAATTGAGATGATGTAACTTACCTCACACATATTTTTGGATGAACATGATTTCCAATCATGTATAATGGTTTCAGTATGTTTATTAAGTCATGGAAGAAAAGTATTTATATTCATAATGTAATATATCATCTCTTATAAAAATTTACTACATGTTTGGTAAAAATATAACATTATATTCATTGTTTTGTGTGTCAACAACCTTTTTTAATTTTTTTAATAAAATATAATGTTATTATTAATCGGATATATATATTATCTTTGTAATGATAATAATATTAATTGTATCATAATTAATAATTTGATATATTTTTAGATTCATTCATTATGAATGGACATGGAAAATGAATCACATCACTTCAAGAATATGATATGACGTATGTACACATGAGTGATGATATCATTCACTTATGATTTGAAAGTGTAAACAATTGGATAGAATATTTAATTCAAAAAGTATTTAAAATTTCATATATATATCACATATTTTAATTATATTTATCCATATTAACTTCCATATATGGTATTACTAAAAAATGATTCCCATCATTTCATGAGGTACTAATCCATCGTACATATGTGTCATGTTATCGAAATTTAAATAGCAAGCTAAATGTGATATTATATTTCAAGAAGAATAATAATAAAATAAATAATACATAAATGAATTTAATCCAAAATTATATATATTAATGATATTATTTTATTGAAAACATTTTACATTGGATAGACAGTTGGTAGTCCTCCATCCACATGATCAGCAATTTAGTTTCTCATTTAATGGAGAAGTAGATGGGTAAATATTATGACATCAATTTAATAACATATTAGAATATGGGAATTTTATTATTATTATTTTGGATGTTTTATGGAAAAACTTTATAAGGAAAAACAATAAAAAATAGAATGTTCTTCATTAATAAAAATACTTTCTCTTATAGAAACATCATTTCGATCATCTCATAAGGATGTTGAGGTTTATATTTTTGGAAGACTTAAAGATCTATAATTTATCAATGGTTTTGTGGAGATATTTTTCAAGATTTGTATAAAAACAAATGTCATTATAAGTGCAAATTTCTGATAGGATAGAGAAACCTTTTAAAATTGTTGGAAAGGACACACATGAGTTGTTTTAATAGAATAATGTGCACCGAAATATTTCACTCACCCAAATGCCCAAAAATGTTACATTATCCATCCTCAGAGGTGAAAAGTACAAATTTCGACCATCACACTATGTTGGTACAGGTTTTATGTATTTTCTAACCTTTATCTTATTTGTTTGACCCCTAATATATCATTTTTTCAGCTTAATCATGGGAATTAATTTCTACATGGTCACTATTTATCATGGTCATGAATTTAGATGAACATATTAGATAATATCAATTATTATAATTCCAAATATGGAATCCAATTTTTTCTATTATAAATAAACAATATTTTCATATTTCGATATAAATTTAAACCCATAAATGCGACAAGAAATCAATTCTCCAATGAAAAAACATTCAAAAGATCTATAAGTATTATATATTAAATTAATATTATATTATTTTAATAAAATAATTTGGATTAATTAATATATAATTTAACATTGGTTAATTTTTAAAAAATATTAAAATAAAACTTGCATTAATTATTCTTTAGGAGAAATAGATTGTAAGAACCCAGTTTTTTTGAGAAATACTTTGGAATATTCTTGATAATATTCCAGAGCAGTGCCTTCAGACGGTGTGCGATTCTGAGCCCCGGTGTGGTCGGAATTAAATTTTTAGTGCGTTCACACTGGAAACGCCAAATAAATGGGATAACTCCTAAACGGAGTTCCGGATCAAAGATCCGAGTGTACAGATGGTCCCGGAATTGGGTGTTTACCCTAGGAGCGACATAAAACTTGTCGGCGCGGGATGTTTGGACTCCTCACCCGCTTATGGAACGTGAAACAGATTAATTAATTAATTAATTAATTCGTTTAAGGGAGAAACGCTGGTATCTCATAAACGGTGGCTCGAATGGGAAAACTGAGGGCATCGTTGAGTTCGGAGCGTTCCTTTTACCCTAGTAGGGGTGTAAGTTTCGCGGGCGCAGACCGTTTGTGAAAAATGGCCCCATGGGTGTTTTCGTAATTTGGCGGCCTCGGGCGCAAAGTTTAATAACTTTTGAACGCGGTCTCAGATTAAAATCCTGAGACCACCGTTGTGCTCGGGAGGTCATGTTTACCCTAGGGATGCCCTCTTTTTTGTCTACTTCGAGAGCGGGGTCGGGGGCGTGCCGGGCGGGGGTGTTTAAGTGTTATTACTTAAACGCATCCCCCTCCCCCTTCTTCCCCTTCTTCATCCTCACAACCTCTCCCCTTCCCTCCTCCATTCCGGCGAGCTCCAGCGAGGTGAGCTCCGGCGAGCCAACTCCGGCGAGGCGATGGCGCGCGGCGGATCGCGCGGGAAGCGTCGGGCGAAGCCCAACGAGGTCGGCGGATTTGAGTTTTTCTCCCCTTCCCCGTTTTAATCCTCATTTATGCTCAATCGCCTAAATTGATCGTCGAACAAAGCAAGTAGATGCGTAGATCGCGTCCTGAGGTTTCTGGAAAGCTATCCGGATCAAATTTTCGACCACCCAATCGTTTCCGGTGGTCCTCTAAAGTTTTTCGGCCATGAGGCCGGTTTCCGACGAGTGCCGAAGGCAGCGGACGGTGGCGCAGGGCGGTGCTGGTCGGAGCAGGGCCTCCGGCAGTCGGTCGGGGCTTTAGCAAGCGGCGGCGGCGTTCGGCGGCGGCTGTCGAAAGCCGGCCGCGACCCCGGCCGCGGGCGCCGGCAAACGGAGGAGGGGCCGCGAGGCGGCGGCCCCGTGCAGCGAGGCAACGACCCGCGCTTCGCGGGTCGTTCCGTGGATCGAGCGACCAGCCCTCGTGGCCGGTCGGTGGAAAATCCCTCGCGGCGGGCGCGCGGGTGAAGGGGGAGCGGGCCGCGGAGCGGTGGCACGTGGCTCGGCTGGACCGGGTCCACCGGCGCGGGCCGGCCCAAGCAGGGGGGACCGGCCAGACCGGGCCGGTCCGGCCCAAATGGGCTTTGCCCCTCAGACTTCGGACGCCCATATTTCGGGCGACGGGCGTCCGTTTTGCACGCCGTCTACGGCAGCGCAGAGCTTGCGTCGAGGGGAATGTTTTGAGATGGTTTCGGGAAATTTGAATTCCCAAAACGAGGGGTCGCGGAGGCGCGACGTGTCCTTATGTGGGCGAGCGTTTCCCCCCGAGTTTCTTGTTTTGGATGGCGCAGCCGCATGCAACGTCCGATTTGAGCACCGTCAGCGGCGTTGTGAACCTGGAACTGAGGCGGAGGTTTCCAGGGCGGTTCCAGGCGTTGAAGCTGGAGTTGAGGCGTGGACCTCACGACCCGTCTCTTGAGCTGTGTGCAGCGTTTCACAACTTTTCCTTCGGACATCCATTGAGGGCGTGCGAGCAGTCTTTTCTGGATGTTTTTCCGAGGGGATTGCAATGGTGCAATCCGCCCGCTCAAATTCCGCACGATGGTGCGGGCCCCGTGAAGGCCATTTCGGGAGTCGATGGTGGTTTCCAGCTTTATCATCGGGCGACCGTTTTGGACAAGTGAGTAGTCCATCTTGTGTGCTTTTTCGAGAGGATCGCAACGGTGCGATCCGTTCGTTGAGTTTCAGGACCAGGTTGCGGGTCCCACGTGGCAGTCCTCGTGTGCAGTATGCCGGAAGGCATCTTTTTCTCCGTGTACCCGTCCCATGCAAGTAAGCAGTCAATTTGACGTGCTTTTCCGAGAGCTTTGCGATGGTGTAGTTCGCCCGACCTTTTTCAGGGATGTGGTGTGGGTCCCACCCGACCCGGCTACGGTGAATAGTGCACTTTTCACCGGGTGTCCGTTTTGGGTGATTGAGTACTCAATCCCGTGTGTTTTTCCGAGGGGATCACAGTGGCGTGATACATTGGTTCAGTTTCGGGATTCTGGGGTGGGCCCCATGCGGGTTGGTCACGGTGAATAGTAGCTTTTTTACCTGTTGATCGTTTCAGGCGAGTGAGTAGTCTAACTTGTGTGTTTTTTCGGAAGGATTACAACAGTGTGATCTGTTTGGCTGTATGGAGCCTCTTGGGCGATCCTATTAAATATGAAATGAGAAAGGTGATCCAGTGGCGGTTCATCCTACCATGTTTGTAGCAGACCCTTGGCGTGTGATCGCACACTCTTGGGAGAGTGATATAAATGGTTCATGAGACGTGGTTGGTCGTGCCAGGGCCTTTGAGGTGGAAGGTTGGAGTTGTTACGTCACGCCTTCGCGTTGACTTTGGGTGCCGTGTGCACGATAGCCTATGGGTTGGAACGAGGTATACTCTGGGGGTATACGAGAGCGCTTGGAGGTACGTGTGGTTTGTACCTGAAATGTTTGTGCGCTTGGTTGGGGTTGACTTGTGGACACACGTCGTGTGGGCCCCATGTCCATGCTGTGTTCTACCTTATGTACTTTGACTTCTTGCGACATAGAGGGTTCCTCAGTGTATTTGTTTGACCAGCAGGGTGGAGTTTTCCCCTGGCTCGGTGCTCGTTTGTTGACTAGTAGGGTTGAGTGGTCTCCCCTTGGTTTCGTTCTCGATGGATCGGCCAGTAGCAGTGCTAGTGGAACCCCGTGATGGAACAGGCGCTGAACCCCCCTTTGGGTGAGTTGTCCTGGATTTGGGTGGTTGCACGACACCCACTCCGTGTTTGGTTGGCCAGTGTTGTACCCTTCAGTGGATGTGGCCAGGGCAGTTCTGAGTTTTACCCTCCAGCGGGGCTGGGTAGTAGGTTACTCATTGAGTTCTTCGGGCTTACCCTCCGGCAGGGCTGGGCAGTGGGTTGGTCCCTGACTTCTAGTGTTTACCCTCCAGCAGAGACTAGGCAGTGGGTCACCCGATGCTATTAGGGTCTACCGTCCAACATAGACTGGTTAGTGGGTCACCCGACGCTACTAGGGTCTACCCTCCAGCAGGGCTGGGGAAGGGCCGCCTGTCGTCTAGTTCCAGGTCTACCCTCCAGCACGGCTGGGCAGTGGGTCGCCTGTCGACTTATTCCAGGTTTACCCTCCAGCAGGGATGGGCAGTGAGTCGCCCGATATCTGAATAAGATTTACCCTCCAGCAGAGCTGGGCAGTGGGTCACCCGATATATGAATATGGTTTACCCTCCATCAGGGCTGGGCAGTGGGTCACCTGATATTTGATTATGAATTACCCTCCAGCAGGGTTGGGCAGTGGGTCACCTGATATTTGATTATGAATTACCCTCCAACGGGGCTGGGCAGTGGGACACCAGTTGGCATTCCAACCTCAGTCCTTCCGACTAGGCTAGTCTGTGGCTTTCCTCCGTGATTACCGGAGCGGACCCTTGGTTGTACGGGCCGGTGATGGAACGACTATGGCTTTGAGTAGACCTCTCGACTGCAGGGCAGTGACGAGGTGTGGTTTGAATTTCCCTAGAACTCTCAAGTATGAGGGGCGTTTTCCCCACCGAGACGCGTTCGTGTGACATGATCTAAAACTGTGCGGGCGAGTCAGTTCCTCCCAAAGCAGATATTGTCAAGGTGCGGTGATTGAGCCCCTTGGCTTGCAGTTCAGGGCAGACGTGCGGGTTACTGGTCATCGATGGTGGGGTTATGTCTGGGACTGTTGGCTACTTTTTCTTAGGATGAGCTATGGGATGGAGATCTCCTTACGAAGTTGTTTGGGCGTCACGATAGCGCATATGGTTTTGTATATACCATGTTTTGAGTACCCACTCCTTGGGTTTTGGCTACTCTCCTCCAGGAGAGGCGATGACGCGCGAGGTATGCCACGTGCTTTCCACGTACATCTTCTCGTGGTAGGACGAGTCTTCTATCTTTCTCTTAATGGGTTGAGCTGTTACTCTTTACTGCACCCTTGGTTGTACTCCTTTCTATTCCTTGCTCTCTCTACTGCTCACCCTTCAGTACCTCCTTTGTTGCTCCCTTGAGCCTTCGGGGTATCCTACTGATTATTTTTATACTCACCCCTACTTGGGCTTTGCCCGCACTTGGTGTGCCCTTGCAGACGACGGACAGGTGGAGTGTGACTTCGGTGGAGCGTACGATCTTGGGAGCTTGGACCGCGTGCGGTGGTTGTGGACAGGTTCCAGGTGGGAGACCCATCAGCTGTTTTCTTTTTGTTTACCTGTTTCCGGGTTGTGGCACTTTTGGTTGGGCGCGTGTTTTGCCCCTTTTCTTTCAGTGTACTTTCAGATTTCTTGTACTTGTAGAGTTCGATGCACTTTGTGGTATATGTATATTGCAGTTTCCCTTTCCTTTTCATTGCTTTCCTTTACTTTTACTCTGCACTGTTGCATTGAGTTTGCTACGAGTGTGTGTACAGGTGCTTAGGCAAAGGCCTCCCCGAGTTATTGTGCCTTCGGCGCTGGTCGCCAGCCCCTGACCTATGGAGGCGGGCTTGGGATAGTTGCGGCATGAGCCCAGGTAGGGTCGGGTCGTGACATAGATCTATGTCATAAAAATCAATACTTTTTAACTCTTTGATGAAAATTATTCTATTCAGAAAAGTCAAAAAAATAACCATATGATAATTGTAATAATATTATTTAAAAAATTATTTTCTTTTTTTAAGTTAAATTTAATTAAATTTATTTAAAGTTTATTTTATTATAATATTTGTAAACATGTTAATGCTCTATTCTTTGAAAATTATTTTCTTTCAAAAAAACACTTTTTAACAAAAAATCATTCATATATTATTTATTATCAATATATATCCACTGAATATATAATATTTATGTGTAAAAAATTTGATTTCATAAATTATTAATTACTATTCATAACCACCAACATAATATATAAATTCTAATATTAATTTTTAAATAAAAATTTAATAATGTTTCATGTTTCCATTAAGGCCATAATTTCTGGCATCACAAACTATCTAAGAGATTGATTTTATTTAAAAATAAATATATAATAAATTTTAAGCTTGTCACATTCTCACCTAATCATTGTGTATAATTTCATACAAACTATCATGAATGATCCTATCTTTTTAGGATCATAAGGTGTATAATTAAATATTATATATATTATTATAACCAACATATGAAATCTAATTTTAATACATTAATAATACTATAAAAGTGTTCATGGATATAACCTACTATGAATCTACCTATTTTATCACCTCTAATTTATCAAATTCATTTCTCTAAATCTTGTCTGACAATTACACATCTCCCTCAAACACTAATACACAAGACCATAACAAACACATATAATCCTTTGAGGTTTTATATGAAGTATCATCTAGTAAAAAATAATATTCTAAAAATCACATTATCCATTAATGAATAAAGATTTAATTTAGTTACAAAGATAATATAAATAAAACTAAGGTGAAAGAAATTCATTTAACGTAATAAACTATAGATTTAAAAATGTATTCTATATCAAATTTTCCTCTTTTTATTTTCTTCAATATTTTTAATATAGTCAATTTTGGATCAGATAAATCTTGGCATTGGGAAATTCACTATACATGGAATAATAACCCTATATAGCAGACCAAAAAAATGTATTATTGTAAAGGATTGATTAATTCTAAAAATATTAATTATTGATTCATTTAATATATAACTATATAATTACAGTAGTAAAGTACACAAAATTATATTTTCATATTATACATTGATTAAACCAAAACAAATATTCACTTTTTTAGAAAATAGAAATTAGTAATCGAATAATGAAAAATATGTGTTTAAAATATGACAAAAATCATGAAATTAATATTTAAAATGGATTATGGAATAAGAATTATATAATAAAAATCATTGTTTTAAGAAGAAAATTCATTCCACAATTCAAGAACAACCTAAATTAGATGTGCAACATATCAATAAGTGGATGGTTCAATTTGAGAATAATAAAAGATAATTTTTACCCTTAATAAGTAAAATTTTTAATGATATAATATCTATTATTTAATTTTATGAATATATCTTCATTATAATATGAACATATTAGTTTTTCACTTTTTAATGTTTTTGTTATAATTATAGTATATAAACATATTTGGTGTGTTTTTTATTGAAAAGTGAAAAAGAAGATATTGTAGAGAAAAAAATATTTCATGGTTCTTAGGAAGGATAAAAATTAAATAACCTAAAAGGAAAACATGAAGTAGTGGGATGATAGATATGGATAGGGTTTATGTTAAAATACATTTCTGTAGAAATGCATCATTTGGGGGAATCTATATAGAAAATATAAGATAAATTTGAATGTGGTTTTAAGGGTTGTTTCATGGTGTAAGGATCTCAATAATTATTTTAGAATCGAAAGAAAAATATATAACTATTTAATAAAAAATATTATATTGTAATTTTATAAATACCTGAAATATGACATATAATTTTGTACATTAATGAGCATTTACATCTAAACATAAATAAAAGATATTAAAACAATATATATATATATATATATATATATATATATTTATTTATTTACTTATATTAAATAATGGAAAATATTGAAAATAAATATAAAACCATATTCATATGAATTATTTATATTTATAACATGAAATAAAGAAAGAAGACCACATGTTGTATGATTTAGGAATCTATAATTATAAAATAATACCATCAATTATTTGTTGCAAGAATTAAACATTAATTAAAAATTATTAAGATCATAACTTACTTTCATATATATAAAATAGAACATGTGAATATTGTAAAACAGTATGTCTAGAATCAATAAAATTAAATTATAAATCATATGTTTCAATGAAAATAAATCTATGATTTGATATTTAAAATCATTTAATTATTATATAAAATATAATATTTTATGTTTATTTATATACTCTGACCCAAATTCAATATATTTTCACAAAAATGGTATAATCCTAGAGGTATCACAAATAAAATATTGCTAAATTACAAGTAAAAATATACAATATCATATAGTAAAATGGATATTATCCATGAATAATTCTTTTTTAAGGACCTATGATAATGTATATCATGTGGATGATCCATTTGTTTAAATGTGATTAAATTTATCCAAATGTAGTGGATTAATGAACAAAAATTGAAGTTAAACATATAATAATTTCACATGTCTTAGATTGAATAATTAGATAAATAACATCACACCTTATTTAATGTCGATATGGCTCATCTATAAGAATTTTATATTGATCAATAAAAAACAATGGAATGACATCCTTTTTACGGTGTGTTTTTGGGTTCTATTATTTTCCAAATGCCCGAGAAAGGAATATATCATTATAATAATTTTAAATAATGTTGATATTCTATGGTATAGAATAAGATATAGATTTTAATAATTATGAAGGGGGTGTCATTGGTTCAGTGGTGGGGTAGATGGGATCGATGACATCAGAGCCAACTGAATGTGGTTGTCCTCATCAGAAGTGCTGGCATGGAAAACAAGAAGGATGTATTGGTTCATGATTGGTGATTGTGTTATAGTGGTATTTCATAAATTGTATTTTTTTAATTAAAGTTGATGTGGATGAATTTTTGGTGACAACATGAAGATGGATCGATATATCCTCATTATTGGCTTCATAGGTGAGGTGCGGGTGTCATTGGTTCATCAGTAGTGTGGTATGGATCGATAGCATTAGAGGTTATAAGAATTTGTGGTCATCATCGATGGTCATACTAACATGGACAAGAAATGTGTAAATAATCACTAACAATACATGGTCCCATGCATATCTCTGAGTGACAAAATTCTAGCTCTGTATCCTTGAAACGTTTTGGTTAATTATTAAAATATAAATATTTACTATGTGGGTCTACTCATGTAGTGTAAATTTTATCTGGTCATTTAGGGTATTGTAAGAGGCCAAATATGACTCATAGTATTATAGGCCATGTATGGTTCCCCAAAACCATTGGACGAGTGTTATAAGAAATTATAAAATTACGTATGGATTTTGGAGTTCAACATAATGATCGTTTAGCCTAGTGACATCATAATACTAGGTATATAAACCATTAAAGGAAAATAAAACATAAAAACTATATTTTGTTATCTATAGTGAGATAATAAATAACGTTGAGATCAAAAACTATTTTAGGGTGACCTTGCTAATTGATAAATGACTAGGGTCAGCTAAAATCTAAAAAATTGAATAACTATTAAAATAAAATACAACCTTTAAGACAATGGTATAACATGTTATCATAAAATTGAATTCTCATGAGTAATAATTTTCAATAATAACATAAAAAAATATATCACCACAAGATAAAATAAACATAAATAATAGTATAAACTTACAAAATTACACAAACATGTATGATGGATAACTACCTAGACCAAATCACATGGTGCTCAAAGTCTAAAAATGGATTAGGTTTAATTAATAATATGGACCATAATGTCTCACAAGACCAAAATAAGTATGAAATTAATTCTATAACTATCATGACACAACCATCATAATATTATCATATTTATTTTTTCCCTAAAAAATCAATACTAAGTTTTTAACATAATAATTACCCATGGAAATAAAACAGGATTAATTATCTTTACTCATATTAAAATAAAATAAAATTACATAAATAATTTTATATAAAAATGATGTAATTTATTAACCTACTAAATTGAGGGGATAATGGGAATGGTATATATTTAAGATCCATATATACCAAATATTGATGCGTTCCATGACATCAATCGTTTCCATCATTTATTAATAAGAAATTAAAAAATCACACCAAAAATTTATTTGGGAAAATGACATTTCAACATTGAAATCACAAACATAATATCCAAAATGATACAAAATATTATAAAAACACATTATATATAATTTAAGATTAAAAATTAATATTAATAATTAATTCCTATAGTGATTATGAAGGTGGGAGTTACAGTCCAAGCTATATACATTAAAAAACTTTCATTTCAACCTCTCGATAAATTTAAACCAAAATACATTATTCATAAAGTGATAGAATAATAAAATTTATTTCTTTTAATAGAATTTTAAATATGGAAATCATTTATTTAATAATTCATAATTGAATGCTAAAAAAATTCTTTATATTATTTTATGTAACAAAGAGACACTAAATTGAAATATTTTAGATCTAAATATTTTAAAAAGATATGTAATACTTATAAAAAAATACCTTGATATTTCTTTATTAATAGAGGTATTGAGTGGGAAAAAACATGTAAAATATTAATGACCAATATAGAAATAAATATATATAGGTTGTGAAAATAATTTCATGTTATATCCCACCAACAATTCATTAACATAAATAATCATAGAAAAAAATTGGATTGTAAAATAAAGAAATTACCATTTTTATAACATTTAAATCGAATCCATTAGGAAAAACTAAAATTTTTTTAACATAAAATGAAATAAAAATGAATTATTCATTATATAATATGATAAATCTGAAGTATTTAAACCATATAATATAAATTAGGTGCATTTCATTATAATAATCCTGAATGATGGGAAATTGAGAAAAACTACCTTTCAAATACCATATTATTGATGTGATAATTAATAAATGAATTGACAATCTGTTAAAAATGAAATACCACTTAATTTAATTTTATATAAGACAAAAAAATATTAATTTTCATTCCATATATAATTTTTATTAACATATTAAATATTTCAGTAATATAACCTAATGAAAAGAAAATGACTTACAAAACCCATTACCTCAATTTTGAATCGTCACATAGGTACTTAATATTACTGAATAAATAAAAAATTAATAATTATTATGATCCATAATATTTTCAAATTTTATTATTACTTTTATTTTTGTATAACCATTGTAAATCTAATTATTTAATCAATTAACATCATGTGATACATTTTAATGACATTCAGTTCTTATGTTCAAAATGAATTTGAAATGTTTACCATGTGAAACAATTCATTATACCATCATCTATAGATTAATAATAATAAATTATTTAAATTTTATTATTAAATATTACATGGAAAATAAATAATGAATGGTAGTTTTAAAAAATAAATGATGTTATAATCATTGATATGGTAGGTCATACTTACAGATGAGTAACAATTCCATTTTTCGACAATCATGATGTAATGAAGTTATATGTTATATTATCAATATAGAATCATTAATTTCTCATGAATATAATATTATTTCTTTAAAATCCCACATATATACCATTAATTTGATCTACTAATAGAAAATTATTCACATTTCATTATGGTGTTGGAAAAAAACACGTCTGGATGAACAACATTGTAATTTTATTCTTAATGGAAGGGTAAGAATAGTTTTAATGTATCACTTATCAAAAATAGTAAATATGTGATGAATATATATATATATATATATATATAATATATGTGAGAGGGAATATAGATAAACAGATTACATCGATTTGTGACGTGATAGCCCTCCATATATAGAAATGATGTGTTTATTTTCAATTTGATAGAAGCAGAGATGAATATATGTTATTCAATTAACATAAAAAATAAAAATTATAGTTTATATAATTAATTAATTATCTCATCATGATATAATAATATTTTAATGATTCCTATGATGAATGAAACTAAAAATGATTTATTATGAACGACACATATTCTTTTGAAAAAATCATAATGTTTCTAACAAAAGCTTCCATATGATGTTACTATGACCCAAAAAATTCTTATCCAAAATGTTGTTATTTTTATAAAAGGGGAATTATCAGGTAATGGGTGAAAAATGACAGTGTTTATGTAACTATATGAGTAAATTGGGGTTTACCTTTTATGAATTAAGGGAGGGAACCCTTATAGACATTGCTTAAAAAAATAAAAAAATGATAAACTCAATATTAAATAAAACTCATAAAAATTTACCTATATTAGATGTATTGATTGGATATGGTGTAAATACATCCATTAAATAGGATTTCAACATGTTTAATTTGAACTAAATCAATTATCTATAGGTAAAACCCCTAGGTAAAGACTCATTATCCTAAACTATGGTAAATATTTTTAAATATTTTGAGTATTCATTATGACCGTAAATTATTTTCACATTTTAACAAAATATTAATTTTGATGATTCCAAATATATAATAAAATCTACCAAATTCAATTCACATATGTGAAAAAATTCATTTTAAAATAAAAAATTCAAAAAACATGTCAAAACACAATTATTCAATAAAAGTATGTTCAAAACATAAGGTTATTTCATATTAAAAATATGAATATTAATCATCATTATCTAAATTTAAATTAATATATGATGATATGTATTATGTAATTTATTTTATTTCATTCCTAATTAGTAGATTTGTAAATTAATTTGAATTAAGAAACATTATGATCATGAAAATGTTTTCTAGAAAACACATTTTTAACATAAAAATATACCAAAAACATGAAAATTTCTCATTAAAATGAAATTGATCATATTATTATATAAATATGTTTCTTATTTTATTTTAATAATCCGTCCAAAATAAAATGCAACTTATAAATTACATTATTTATGAAAATAAAATGGGATTATTTGATAAAAAATTAACAATTTAGTTAAGAATCAATAATTTAAGAAAATAAAATAAAATTTCTATCTAACCTAATTTTGAAATAAATATTTAATAGTTAATTTTATTATTATCTAGAAAATATATGTTAAAAAAATCTAATTATAATAACATCTCACAAATTAAAATTAATATCATTTTTTATAACATATATTGTTTAGAAGATTAAAAATTCTTCATTAAACATTTAATTCTTAATTACTATTAGTTTGGAAATAAATCTATATTTTATTATATATATATTATGTTACACTCACCCACCACATGAAATTGATATCACAAAAAATTTTAATTATTCTTATAAAAAAATTAAATGTAATTATACATATTTTGAAATCCCACATTGAAGAAATTTTTAATATAACATTCTCTTGAAAAGAGAGAAACAGATAACAGGAAGTTCATAAATGAACTATTTTTAAGTAGAAGAGAACATTTTTGGTATCTGAACATATGAACCTGTAAGAAAATATTAATGACCAAACAATGTTGGGAAGTGATATTGATCATTGATGATATGAATGTGAATGATCATAACATAGTAAATGATTACAAATCCTTAAACGAAACAAATCTAAAATCACAATTAATTTTTTAGAAAACAGTTGAATATGATATTGTTTCTATTTCAATATATTTTTCCTTAAACTATGTATTTAGTTTACCATAATTAATAGTAACATAAGGTTATATAATTACATGATACATTTCTATTTCACATGAAAAATTTCACTAATTGGGTTTTCTTCAATAATTTACCCCGTCATCTATTAGTCTCTCAAATAAATATCCTATATAATATTTTTTTCATAAAAAAATGATAAAATATATTTTAATTTCTCAAGAGTTATATAATAGAATAATATTTTATTCATCCTATTTTTAAATATTATCCAATTATGAAGTGGTTTCTCCAAGGTAATATAAAAAATTATAAACCATAATAAGATGAAGTAATAAATTTTACACCAATATTCACACCATAGGAACTTCTAATATTTTTATAAAAAAATACCCCAACATTAAAAAAATAAAATTCATAAAAAAAATTTATTTATATTAATTGAAACTAAACATTTATGGTAAATCACATGTTAGAATCAATGGATTAACATATATTAACACAATAAATCCTTTCCCAATATATCATTAGATATATAGGAATCATTCAAATTAAGAATGATTGTTTTATTGTTCCTTGAAATGTGTATTCTAGTTATAAGGATCAGTTCTTCTAGGCGGTTTCTATTTGATATATTTATGGAACTGTAAACTTCTAACAGTTCTTTATCCGAAGGGGACATGCTTTCCAATGGTAGGCGTTCATTATGTTTGAATTTCACGATACTTAAGAACATGGATTGGTCGAGAGGATTGGTGGTCAGACTCATGAAACCCTTTTGGGGGTAATTATTGTATAATCTGGGACTCTCCTTAAAAATTTATGATATTTTCATGAATCATTGTTAATTCACCATGTATAACATAAGTATCCCTCAGAAATTTCAATCATTTATATAACATGTGAAAAGTATAAAAATAATATATATGTATTTGAGGTTCTCTATCAATGTTATCCTCTCATATACTACATAGACATTGTTTTATTAATAATTATGATGATACTGAATTTTAAGAAAATCAGCAGGGCACTTTATAATTTATTGTCATATAGGGAGACAAATGACGGTTTTGATCTTGGGATCTTTCCCATTAAATGTTATACCTATGTATCCATGTAAAAGGAATCAGAACACTCATAGTTCAGCGCTACTGAATGGATCACCTCATACTTTTTGAGTCCATTTGATGAAGATCCCTAAGAAGAATATTCTAGGTCAAAACATAGTTTGGAACTTATAATAAAGCATCCCAAGGAACATGGAATGGATATGGGTTTCTACATAAGATTAGATCATGTTAGGAATATGTACCAAGGAAAACATGGTTGATTTTATGTGTTGGGTTTGAAACTCATGGAGGCTTCCTACGTATCCCGTATGGATGAGAATCAAAGCCCACGCAGTTTGATTAGTCGCATAGGAGAGTATTCTCCATTGAGAGAAATGAGTTCGAACATCATCCTGAAAAAATTCATTGATGACTTGGGGGTTTTAATTTAGTGATTAATACTAAAGAGGATTAAAAAATTAAAGAAATTAGAATTCGATTCCAGAGGATGATATCTAATGTACTCGGGCCCTGAAAAGGCATCTTATGTATCCTAGTATGAATAAGAATCAGAGTTCCCATAGTTTATTCTTTCATGATTGATTCTTTACATGTTGAAATCATCACGAGTCACTAAGTAAACGTGACTCATGCTTGGTGGGAGAAAATAGATGATATGAATGATTCAACAATGACACTAGCACATTCAATTTTTTCATCTTCTGTTGGTGCAAGAGGGAGCACCTATGACGGTGAGGGTGGATGAGGTCGAAGAAATTGTGGAAGGGGTGGGGAGATGAGACTTCCCTCTATTCGATTTACATTGAAAAAGGGTCCAATGTAAGGAGGAAGGGATGATTTTTAGGGGAATACACAATGATGATTGCCTAGGGTGAAAAATCCCAACGAGAGTTGGAATGGTCAATGAAAGTCCATGTGCCCAACTCCCCATTATTCTTTGGCACCGAATAAGAGAGGAGGAGAAATGATGCTACCTCCTTCAGGAAAAGATTTTGGATTACACAATGATAAATTCCCTAAAATTATTCCTGGTAAGGGAGGGAGACTTATACTATGCTTGAATGGAAAAGAAAAGGTGAACCGTACTATCCCTACCAGAGACCTAAGGTTCCAATCCATCTCATGGGGAAGTGAGGGGTCAGGATCCAACCCTCCTCCAAACAGGGTACTTCCCAGCACTATTCATAGGAGAAATTTCCTTGTTACTATGTATATAAAAATGAATATACATTACATAATCCTTAACCCTAGTGTGAAACAAATGTGGGAAAACACTTACAATGGAATTAAAATCCCAATTTGGAGACCCACAGATGTTCCTTTCTCAATGTATCTATATGTCAAGATATTTTGGTGGAGGTCTCAACAAAATCACCTACAGAAAAGGGAGCCAAGGAATAAGAATCCTTTCCTTGAATGGATTTGAGGACGTCTTTATGACTTATAGACTAAAGAGAATATTTGAATCAAAGAGGGGTGCCAAATTAGGTAATTGCGCGGATGTATGGGCATGGAAGTACACCTGGGATACCAAATTTTCGTGTAGGGAATTAAAAACATGTATTTTAATACTTGGGTGAGACCTTGATCAAGCCTTTCATATTATTCACAAGTGATCCTAAAAGTGGGGCACTCCCATTCTTGTGAGAGGAATGTGCAATGCTAAAGTATTTCTGACTTGGGTAGGTTGGGAGCTTTTGGCACGCAGGTTTTGTGGTTTTTAAACACTAAAAGGACTTAATTCCAATAGTCCTCCCATAATTCATACGCTCATGCTTTTGAAGAACAAACAAGAATGTTTCATAAGACAAGGGAGAAGTAATAGGGAGACCATATTTTCAACTAAGATTCAGGGAAATTCGTCCATACAAATGAGGTTGCTAAGGGCCTATTTATAGGAAAATATTTGAACCTGGGTGAAAGAAGTTTGGGCACGTAAGTGGGTTTCATGCCAACTTTTTGGAGCATAAGTGGATGTGTGCCAGATGGGGGGTGTCGATGTATACTTGTGCGCCGCAATTGATTTGGCCTAACTTGGGTGCGATTTTTAGGATTAGCCAAAATAATGATTTCATTCATCTCCTGCATGGTGGCACATTGGTATTTTGTGCAGGCTATTTGGGTGACTTATTAACGACATAGCCAAATAATTGCTCTATACAGCATAGCATGTGCCCCCACACCCCTTATTCAAATTGCTGCTGGGCTATAGTCTCGACCCTTTAGGCTGGTGCCTTCGTTACCATCACCAACCCCAATGATAAATTTTGAGTCGCACTATGAACATTTCAAGCCTAGTTAAGGTCATTTTGAGTTGTGACACATGGAAGTACATCTTCAGTTGTGGAGAAGTGCATGAAACACATTTCATGGTGTCTATAATGATTTGATACGATAAAAAGTTTTTTAAATTTTAAAATAATATTTGTCATTGAAATCATATAAGAAGAGTCAATTTTATACTATCCATAACATTACGTTGGCTTGTGGTAGATATTTCAAACCTTTTACATTCTATTATGGGTTCATTCCCCTTGACATTTCCTGATGTGAGGGTTTGTAACCTAGCATATGGAATGTAAATTTTCCAAAACTATATGAATATAATTACAATAATACTAAAATACAATATAATGAACATCCCCAATAAAAAAAATTAAAAATAACATTACATTTTAAAAAAATCATGTTTTTTATATAGGTTATTTATTCTTAAAAAATTAGTCTCAAAATACACTTCTTACCATCATAATCACGTTCATATGAACCCTAATGGTTAACAAATCAATGATTCTTATGTGTAAAAAATATCAATTCCTTCATCCTCAATATATTTTTTTTACTAAAAAATACCACACTGGATCCAACGGTTAAATTAAATAAATCAATCACATAGTACTCTGCATAATAATTGAATTCCATAACATAAAACCTAAATATCTATATTTATAACCTAAATTATATTATAAATATGATAGATATCATCCATATAAACTGTAGGATTACCCCATATAACTAAATAATATCATATTTTTCTGTATCAAATGGTCCCAGCTACCAGAAGATACATGCCACATAAAAATCATGGTTGTCTTGTCCTGGCATGCCTGGCACCCCCAGTATCCATGACGACATGTTGTTCCCTACCTAGGGCCATCCCACATACCCGAATGGATCGTCAGACTTATGAATGTACCTTCATTCCAACAACTTTTAATTCTAGTGTTCTTTTTCCAATCTCGCACACACCCTGGGAATCTTCCAACAAGGTTTTCTATCTTATCCACTACTCCAAAGCAATGAAGCAAAAATTTAGTGTTATAATCTAGTAGGATCATATGAGTAACATTTCACCTTTTTTACTTGAGTAATATCATTTTTTCATTGAAAACATTACCATTTTGGGGTGTTACATTCCCCCACCTAGATCCTTTATAGTATAACAACCTCATTATGGAGCCTATTGATTATCTTAGGCACTATCACCATATTTACTATCTTGATTCACCTGTGATGCCAATTTAAAAACTATTCCCTATATACCACACAAATAACGCACTATAAAATGGTCATCAGGTCATAGCATTCTAGAAACACCCAATTTTCTAATAAAGATTTGGTTCCTATGTTGGGGCCAACTACATGCCCTAACGGATCATCGAAGTAAGGATTTACAAAAAAGGACGACACTTGTTCTTTAGAGTGCTTTTTTATCAATCTGACAAGCCATTGGAAATGCCCTAGATTATTACCCCTCCTGATCACTACTCTAGTACTTGAATTATTATCTATGGAGTAATCAAAGTGTAGGATCCTAAATTTAATGGTGTTCCTTTTTTATGGGATTCATTTATTTAGTCATTCAATATTTTATCATTCTCTGGTGTTATATATTCTGTGGGTTCTTTTCAATAATTCATCCCAATTTGTCATATCGAAAATGCTAATTAACATGAACATGTCCCATGGAAGTTTAAATTATGGTGGGATGTTAGGGAACAATCACATTTCACTAGAATGATGGTTGGGATATACTAGAATAACATTTTTGTGAGTTATTTCCCCTTGATTCATCTATTACAAATCCACATCAACATTTATTATCCAGAAAGGTATTTATTTTTTTGGAAAACTAACAAATAACTTCCTTATCAAAACATTGGGATATTATCCTATACTTAGACATACCCAGAGTGTATTTTCTTATAGTAACTATTCATTATCCCTAAAATTAACATGTTTATTCTATGATACCAAATATAGTTACCCATTCATTTTAGATATATTAATAAATTATTATTAACATTAATATCCTCTAATTTCAATCCAATGATGGTGATTCCATGTTTATATAAAATACTATATTCATAAATCATAAAATGAAACTAAAACCTAAATTCCATAATATTATCATTAGTGATCTAATAAAACTCACTGATCTCCTAAAACTATGTACGTTAAATTGGGGAATACATAAAAGAGAGGGGTGATAAAAAAATTCTTGTATGTTTATAAATAAGATAATGAAACATAATGTGTCAGTCATTAAAAAAATTGATATAATATAAGAGAAGAATCATGAGTAATAATGCTGAAGTATACTAGAAATAAAATAGTCAAATAATCTTATTGAAACATTGTAATGTACTACAACATATAACATGAATAAAAAATGATTCATTGATAACTGCATATAAAATATCACAATGTGGACCAATTCTAATAATTGATTAGGTTGACTCCCTAATCAATTACATATCATCTCATTATATGAAAAGAATTTCTAAATATAATATATTTCTACCTTAGGTAACTGATCATAACATGTTCATGATTATCTGTCCCCCAAAGAGGAAATAAATCAAAATTAATAAATAGAAGAATCTCCCATGGTTAAAATGGGTTCTATAATATTGTGTTATGTTATATTCAATGGGTATTTCCTAAACATATATGATAAATGAAGATTAGTAATTTGTTTTCCAATAAATTTAATGTGTAATGGCATTGGTATATATATAATAGGAATATATAAAAAATATTAAAGCAATCTATAAAATAAATGTTTTCCCTCATTTAATATATGACTTTAAAAGAACAAATAGAATATTTTATGAGGATAAAACCATTATCACATTGAAATAAATCCATGAACATATATTAATTTCAAATATAAAATAGGAAAAAATTTGTTTCAAATGAAAAACCGAAATTTTTAAATAAATAATTAAATCATTAATTGGTTGTGACGGTTGGAAATCCTATACATTGAGTATATATTGAAGAAAATTTTTCACTAAAATAATAGTTAAAAAGAAAAAAATTATCTTTTTTTTTGATTTACATGTAATGATTCCCATTAAATTTTTTTGTAAAATGTAAAATATGGGTTATTATATATTTAATAAACAATTATTGTAAAGTGAAAACAAACTTTGAAATCCATCAAGGAAAATATAGGGAAGGTATAAAAAAATACATATCTAAATAAATATACAATATCATTATTACATACACACACATTCCATGGGGTTTAGTAATTCAATAATGGTGGAAATAGATACCAAACATGTAAGGGGAATTAATTACTGAAGGAGATTAATTGATATTTTAATTAATAAAATTATTTTATTTGATTTCCCCAATATTAACCTCGAACATAAATAATATAGAAATGAAAGAAGATTGTAACATAATGTTTGTAACAGTTTGGTAAATTTCTAATGAATTCACTATTTATAATGTATAATGATTTGTATGATATACCACTATAAAGTCTGGTAGATTTCTATATAATATTTACAATTGGTCCCTTATATAACATAAAAAAATTAGGTTCATAAAAATAAAATATTCACCAATGAAGGTAAATTGAGATTAAATCCTTTATAAGGCTCATAACATTAATGTGAGAATTATATAATAAATTGACCATATGTATCCAATTTAAATATAAATAATTTATTTGTAAATATAAAAAATTTATGATTATTTCCATTCATAAACTAGGAATATTTTATTCAATATAGGTCTAATATAACCCATTAAAAACAAATCAAGATATGAATCTACCTAACCATAATTTGACTCATCACATATGTAATATATCTTCATGAATAATAATACTAATTTAATTATATAAATTATTAATAACCATTATCATGTTTATTAATTAAAATATTTTATTTATAACCATTTTTTATTTAAAAAACAATTAAGTTCACATTGGACGTTTTGATGATATTTGGGAAATATGTCCATAATGACTTTGCTATGTTTACAATAGTAAACAATGTAATTGTACAATAATACCAAGAATAAAAATCCTAACATATTTGTATCTTATATACATAAATTATAGTTTTAAAATAAATCATGAAAAATGGATTTGAAAAATTAAATACTTTATAATCATAGAGACTTTTGGTTGCGCATATGCTTGATTAACATTCCCATTTTTTAACAATCATGATGGAATGATTCTATGGGCTATTTTCTAAATAAATAATTAAAATTAAATAAAATATATAATTTAATTTATTTAAAATTGTTTATTTATACCATCCACATGATTTTGTAATGAAAAAAAAATCACATTCGTTCATGGAGCATGTAATTCACACATACACATATAAAAAATTGTGAATTTTATATGAATGGTAAAGTAAAAAAAAGGATATATTCCATTTAAATATCAACAAAAACAACCATTTGAGTTGATGTTGTAAAATGAATTACAATTCTTCGTGATGCAGAAGACCATTATACACATGAATAACTGTATTGTCACCTATTTGATTGAAGATGATATATATATATTGTATAATAATAAAAAATAATCTTATCAGTGTAGGGTATATTATTTTTTTATTATATCTTCAAGGGTCAAGAATATATGAATGATGTCGATAATGAAATTAAAAATGATACATTAATAACTCTACAAATTATTTAGAAAAACAATATAGGTATTCACAAAAAGTATTATAAGATGGTTTTATTACAAAACCATGGACTATCCGATGATTTATGGATGTTGCAAAAAAATTACGTTAGATATTTTACAAACTAATATATTATGGAAGTGTGGATATGAGAAGAGTGGAGTTTCTCGTTTATATCGTAGGGCAGAGAACCCACATGGAAATTTCATGAACAAATCCAAGTTACAGTAATTTTTATGAAACATGATTAATATTGATAATATTTTATAATTTCTTTCAATAAAAGTTTTAAATTTATCGGTAAATTAGGACCGAGATATGTTTATTTGGAAAACATACCCTTGTATGTTTTTTATGCCATGGAAAATCTAGTTTAATCCTAAGGGTGATAATAATTTTAATTAAGTTAACTCACCATTTTATTGATATGTTATATTTAAGTTAATACTTAATATTCATTAGTATAATTCAAAATATTTAATAAACTTTATCAAATTTTAGTATGAAAATCTATTTAACATATTTTAAAAATTGAACCCATAAAATGTGTCAAGAAATTCATTTTCACTAGATGTATTTTTTCAAGCATAACATGATATTATTATATTGATATTCCAAGTAATCATAATTATTTTAAATTATATATATTTATATATATTGTATATTTCATTTATATTATTCCTTATTTATTATTTTAATTATGTAAAACAGATAAAAAATATATAGTTTAAAATACTATTATAAAACTATGGTTTATGCCAAAAAAATAATGTTATGCCAAAATCAATACAATTACATCCCCAATTATAGTTATTAATATTATTATAAATTTGAAGGTTCTGGTTTAACTTTAATTATAAATCCAATATATAATGTATCTTTTAAATTACACAATTTAATGAAATTGAATCATTGTATTTGAGAAATTGGTATTGATTTCTATTCACTAAAAAATCTAATATTTATAAAAACAACCAAAATGTCACAATAAGTTAATTTTTTTATAATTATTTAAAAATATATTTTCATTTAATTAGATAACATTTATAAATTTTTCAAAAACTAATTTTATTGTTTTCTCACAAAAATATTTAAAAACATTTTTGATGAAATTGATTTTTTATGAATAGATTTTCATCAAAAATTGAGTTCTTATTTCCAATAAATTTATCAAATAAATTATATTTGTAATGATATATATATAGGTAATACGTATATAATTTAATCATATTTCTATCTACAAAATTAATGTATAGGTTATAATGGTAAAACATAAATAATAATATTTCATTGTTCAATTTGGATTAGTGTTACATGTCATAAGTTTTATCAGAAATAGTTGTTTAAAATCCCAATATGAAAAAAGTTAAATTTTATTCATTTAAATGGATATATAGACTTTATAAAGTGGTTGTTTCTGAATTTATTTATGATATGTTTCACAAAACATTTTCCAATGCTAAAAATAATCAAAAACATTAGTGTAATTCATTATTGTTTACATTAAAGTTTAAATAATTTTACAAGATGTTCGCACTCTTAAAACTCATTGTCATATTACAAAATATAATTTTGGAAATCATTATAGTTTAACTAAATCGATTCCAGTATTTTATCACATAATGAGAAGGTTTATGATAAGTCCACTATGAAATATTCTCTTACATTATACCATATTCGATATAAATATATAATAAGACCCGTTATTATTTAACAATAATGACATAATTACATCTACATCATACTTGAATGAATTCTGATATTGTATTAACGCAAATTTATCATATGCTGCATCAAATTAAATATTTTAAGATTCCATATGAAAATCATTTATGATTATTTTTCAATCTATTTTTTTAAAATATATCAATTACTTTCACATTATTATATAAACATATATATAAATTTATGAAAACATAAAAAAAGTATTTACAATAACCTCTAAAAGGTTAATCCTTTTGTTTCATAATCAAGATCCTCATTCACAAAACCACAATATGTGAACCCTTGGTAATACATATAACATATAAATATTAGGAAATCTATGATCAATAAATTGATGATAAGAGAAACTACTATAAAAGAGTCAGTACTACTCCTAATACAATTTGATATGACTTGATCTCCATCATGCACATGTATCTACATGCGTATGTCTATGTGATAAATCATATATAGGTATACATACCCATATAATCTCATTGTATAAAACATCTGTTGACCACAAAAAATAGAGTATTCCAATATCATATAAATTATTCATATATGATTTAGTATCATATTATAGAATTCTTAGGATGATGATTAAACCACTTGTCATTCATGAAAGATGTTATTCACACCAAAAAGTTGACGTCCCCACCCTGGTTCCACTAAACGATGCCCCGAGCTAGCTGGTCACATTCTCTCATGGGAACCTCCCCCTACTCCAGAGGGTTCCAACTAGCAACGAGGGCCTGATAAGTCAGTCTTAGGGAGACTATATCTTTTTTATCTAAAAAATGGAATGAAACATCAATTACCAATTGTGAAATAATAGAAAAAAACAATACATTGTCATATTATATTCAAAAGATCGAAATATAAAACTCAACTGAAAGGTAAAATATTTTATGACAATATGAATGATATGTGTTTGTAGTGCATCTAAATGTAAAGACACAATGACTCCCAAGAGGGTCCCGGACCACTACTAGTTACCTATCCCATGCTCCAATCCCAAATAAAACCTATCATAGGGCCTTTCCGTTATCCCATTCTACAATAATAATGTTTACACAGTTTCCAATCAGCCTTCCCGAATAGGGTTTTAGTATGACTCGGTTAGACACCACAAAAAGTGTATAAAACATGTCCCATCAAATGATAGTTCATGCTATTTTATTAAGAAATAAATATAAATCAATGTTATACAATTATCAAAATTTCATTTAATATTTAATCATCACATTAGTCCCACTTTTAATTCACATTTACTATTGTAATCATCATTCATTATTATCATTCATTCGATGTTGAACATCATGTCAAGAACCCCAAATCACATTTAGTATAGGTAGACATGCATAAAACTCCATATCTCATTCAGTGTAGGTCATCATTCCTAGAACCCAAAAACCACAATATTGGATAAATATTGATAAGGAATTCCATTCCCATGTGCCAACATCTATTTGGTTAAGAAAACCTTGTCGAACACCAAAATAATTTCATCCATTTACTTATGTTTTAATTAACAAGGATTAGCCACGTCATTCCTTAACAAATACAATGATTAGTTAAACATTTCAAATCCCATTAGTTCACTCAACAATTATCTAATAACATACCCCATTAATTAATTAATCAATTAATTAATCATTCAAATAAATTCTCATTTGATAATTAATTATTCGTTATTAATTATACATATAAAATCTAAATATTTAATAATTAATTCTCATAAATAATTATATTTTATCAAAATCATGGAACATAAATAGTTATCACCATTAATTATCAAACATAGCAAGACATCATTTAATAAGTAATTTCCTCTAATTTATCATATTAACACAATCAATTTAGTATCACAATTACATCAGAACCCCTAACCTATTTCTATAAAATATATCTCTTTGGGAAACGCCCTTCATTTTTTCTGTGATTCAGCTATCAATTAATCACCAAGGAAATCACAAGTCTATTCCACATAATTAATTACATTAATTTAGGAAACCCATTATCATGGGAAGCTATAAATTTCCGAAAATTACATTCACATATCAAATCCAAAAATATGGGAGTTCTATTAAGACCACATAGCTAGGCTTATTGATGTATGTTAGCCTAGTATAAATCCCCTAAATCTGAGTGGCACAACGTGGTTGATCATGCTTCTGATCGAAATGCTTAAATCAAAATTATGATCAAAGGCATCATGATTGTTAAAATATAGATCTAGATCCAAAATTCTATATCTAGATCTCAACTCCTAGCTTTAGATCCATGGAAATGGTGGAGATCTTCCATGAGAAGATTATGAAAAAAATAGAGGAATGAACTGGAGAAGCAACAATAATAAATTTACATACCAGAAAGAGAGTGGACCTTAAATCCATGGTTTTGATCTCATAGAATTATTTTCAAATCACCTGGGAATCACTTCAGAAGTCTATGGGATCACGTAGAATTTTTCATTCCTGAGAAAAGGTCAAAATAAGGGAGTCTTGGGGGATCAGGTGGTATTAAAAAAAACTCTCAGATAATTTAATCTTATGTACATGGTGTCCTAGGCAGGGGCACATAGTTAGGGGAAACTATGCACTAACCATTAGGACCTCTCTATCCAGGATTTCATAGTCAATATAGTATAGTCACGTAGTTTTCCAAACTGCGGGAAATCCATGCAGACATATCTATCAAGGTTTTAATGGTTGGCATGGTTTAGTCTTGTCGTTTTTCAAACTATGCAAAACCCAGTATCTATTAATTTTCATAAAAAATTCTTCCAAGCACTCCCAAATATACTAATCCAAAAAAAAACCGAAAAACATAAAAATTTAGCTGAAAACACACCTGAGATGACTGTAGAAAATGCTAGGATCTTACTATCTCCCCACCTTAAAACAACTAATCCTTGATCTTCACTCCCAAACATCTCTAAGATTTTGAGCCAAAAATATTGGGATATTTATCCTTCATGTATGATTATCATTCCAAATATTCCTCTTGAAAACATCCATGTTTCCATAATTCATTAACTTACAAAACATTATTTCCCTGTATCACTATCTCACAAAGACCAAACACACACATCAGATGGTCCTAAAAGGACACATTTATCTCTTTTTCAACCTCTTCGACATAAATAACATTAGATGGTTTGGAGTGACACCATTGTATTTGTCACACATGGTATAAATCATTAATATTGCAGCATTTCTGTGGAAGGGATAATCGGTACACCACTAGCCTAATTATCTCCAGCACATAAAACGGTCCAACAAACATAGGCGCCTACTTTTCGTGGATCTGTATCTTGTGATGATCAAATATATGTGACAAACAAATTATGTCATGATCACACTCTGTAAACATTAGTGGTCATATACATCTATCAGAATATGAATTATTCCTACTCTGATTCATAGCCACACATTTCCATACCAACTTCACCTTCTATGATGCCTCGTAAATGAGACTTGGTCCCGAAAACTCTAACTCACTCACCTATGAAAAAAATTGAATTGACCTAAAATGTTTTCCCTAATGTTCCCCATATGTTTCCAACTATATAGTTTCCTGATAACTGTTGTTATAGGTGAATCCACTAAAGTCAGGTCTTCTCCCAAGAACTACCACAATCAAGCTCCCATGCTTGCATCATATCCTATAACACATATATTTAATGCTCTGAATTTGCATATGTCTATGTGTGGATGGTCATTCATTGTAAAAAAATGTGTTCAATTTTCCTTTTATAGGCTCTACCAGAAGTGTGATGTAAATCACACATCGTGATCTGAAATATATTCAATAACAGCCCATGCAAATTAACTATCTCTTGTATATACAATTCTCCAAACTGTTCTACTATAATGGTTTCTTGAATATGAAATAAATTTTCAACTATCCTTAGTCAATCCAAAATGACCCAAATAGAATCATTCGGACTAAGTGTCTCTTGAATTCCAACTACAAAATCCATATATACATCATCCCACTTCCATTTCAGAATATGAAACAACTTCAATAGGCCCCTATGTTATTGATTCACTACCTTCACATGCTTATAGGTAAAAAATCTTGTTACGAACACTAATATTTTATTTTTCATGAATGGTCACCAAAAATATCATCAATCATCACTGTATATTTTCTCACCCCAGGATGTACCTCGTACATTGAGGCATGAAATTCCCGCATGATTTCCTCTCACATACTCGTAGGTACAACAACATAATTTTTTTCACATATATGATCTCATCGTCATCAATTATCCAATATAAAGTTGTATACAAACCTTCAAGGATTTACATTAAGGGAAAACACTCCATATACTCATTATACCTCTCCTAGATCTGTCTCAAGAGTGTAGACTCCACTTCTATAGAAATCAGTGTCATCCTCTCATGACTATACTAACCTACCACATGTATTTCCACTAGTATTAGAATAATATTCCATTCTACACTTGAACCTTATAAAAATTGAGTACAAGTTTTCTTTCTCAAGTTATCATCCATAATATTTCCCATTCTAGGTGAATATTCCATTTCAAAATCATTGGGAAGAATATACTCTACCGATATTCGCTACTAAATATTCATGTCACACTGTGAAACTATATACATCACGATTTTGTGATATGTAAAAACTATAACCATTTCACCCAAAAGATAGTGTCGGCATCACATTAGACCATAATACACTACTACATAAATGAGGTTTTGTGTAGGGCCATTCCTTTGAGGTAGCCTCAACTTCGTAGACCCGTAAGCAACAACTTGATCCCTAATAATCAACACAGCTCCGAGTACAATCCAAAAAGCATCACAATACAACATGTACTCCTCACCTTGCTTAGGTAAGAAATAAATTGGTGTTGATGTAAATATATTCTTCAACTACAAAGACGAATTATAGAATGATTCTGTCCAATGAATCATTATCAAATTATTTTTAAATCATGGAAGTGGAGCTACTTGTGGGAAAATGTCTTAGATAAAACTATTTTAATAAAAATATAATCAAAAAAATATTCGGAAATCAATAAATTTTTGGGATTATCCTACGAAAAAAATGATGCATTTCTCTCAATCCACTATAACACCTTCATCTGAGATGATATGCCTAAAAATGTGTACCCTGTCAATCCAAAGATGACATTTATATATATTCTCATATAAGTGATGCTCTTTCATTTTACCCAAATGATGTCAATATATTGGGCATGATCGTCATGTGTCATAGTGTACAATGAGATGTCGTCCAGAAACACCACCTCAAACAGATCTATGTACGGATGTAATATCTTGTTCATGAAGATCATAAATACTAATGAAATATTTTTTTGACCGAATGGTATTAAATCAAATTCATAAAGTCCATACCTACTTCTGAAATAATATATTGGTATATTAGTGGTATGTACATTCATCTAATGACACTCTGATCATAGATCATTCATTGAGAACACATAACACCCCTTTAGCTAGTCAAACAGAACATCAATACGTGAAAGAGGATATCAGTTCTTCATAGTCTTTTTATTAAACTTATGGTAATCGACACAAAATATTAAACTATAGTCGGCATTTCTTTTCTGAATAAAATATATGATCCCCACGACGATGTACAATGACAGATAAACCCATTATCCTACAACTCCTCTAACTGTGATTTCAGTTCTTCAAGCTCATTTGGTGTCATTCAAGAAGGTGGAATACATATCAGGTGAGCCCTCAACATGAGATTAATAGTAAATTCCACATATCTCTCTAGAAGAAAACATGAAGGGTATTCAAAAAATAAATCATCAAATAGTAATAATAATTGTATAAATCCATCATCCCTACCACTCCCATCAACTAGAAAATGACTAACATCATGGCTTGTGAGCTCTCCCAGTTGCAGAGCAATTGGCCCAGCTCAGCCAGCATGGATATCCCATTCTTGAAAATGAATGTACTTGTAACCATTAGGAGAAACAATGTCCCTCTCCTATGGTAACAATCTATTTCGTCTTAGTATGAGACTACACATTCCATATCCCAAATTAAGTTGAATCATGTTATATCAAAGACATAAATATGCCAATAAAAATGATAATCTTCGATATATATTGATCATTCCTTCCATAAACAGATATACCTAGACCATGTTCCCAACTGTGTATCAATATTCATCACCCCACTTAAAGACTCAACCTCTACACTCAAACCATTAACAAGATTCGAAAATAAAACTGAATGAGAGGAACAAGTATCAACCAAGGAAGTAGATAATGTAGAAGAAACTAGAATTGTACCTCTGAATGTTCATGGAGCAGCCTCTCTCTCTAGAAGTGTAGGTTTCACTCCATGTAACTATATTTTCTCTCTTCTATGTGGTGTCGTCGGACTCCCTTGAGTAGAACCACTTTGATGATATGGGTGCTCACACACTGAAGTACCACATCTTCTACCTCTACCACTTATGCCCATAAAGATCCATCTGTCAGGTCTATATGGTTGTAGAAGATTCCCTTCCCACACACAGACTCTGAGTAGCTGCTCCCTTATCCCCATATTTCCACTAATTCCTACAGAACTTTTGTAGCGGCCCCATCTTCCAACAAAACAAGCACTCCACTGGAGGTCTATGAATGTATGAACAATTGTATCCCTCTCTACCGCACTGGTGTAAAAGAACATGAGTATAACACTGTGTAACTGTTCCTACTGATTTCCACCTTGTTTCCCACTATCCTAGATATGATTCTTGTAATAGTGCTTCCTCCTCTAGGATGGCACACCTCCAGATCATCCAGTGACAACTACCTATCCAATACTGGAATCCTCCTTCAGCTTCCCCTCAGAAATGATAGCCTAATTAACCACTTAAATTAATTTCATACGCCTCATGATATTTACCTATGACTTAATTTCACACCTAAGACCATACTAAATTTTTTTATGAAAAGAAGCATCATCTACCACCATAGTTGGAGAAAAACTCTGTATAAAATTGAATCATTCCACATAATCAATTTTATGAATTCTTCTTTGGGATAGATGCAAAAACTCTAAATCCTTCTCTTAAGTTAACATCTCTGGAATGAAGTTATCCAAGAACATCACCATAAATTACTTCCATAAAATATCATAAATTTACTAGATCATACATGAATGTCCCATAGATGCCTTATTGAACACCATAGCATATAAGTTCCCTATGTGACCCTCCTCCCAATCATAATCTCCAAATATTAATGTATCTTCTCTATAGATTCAATCAAAAATTCATCTCGCTCAGGTCAACCAACTCTAGTAAATGTAGGAGGGTGATGCAACTGGAACTCCCTTGTCAAATCAGACATTCTTTTCATTACCCTCCCTAGTACACTCTCTATGAATTTTGTGAATCAAGCAAGGTTCTCAATAAAATAACTTCCCTTCTACTCATCTTTATCCAATAGTGCCTCAAGATCCCTATCTGGACGTTTGTTATGATCCATTACTCTCATTCTCCCCCTAAACCAGTTTCATATAAGAATATCTCTACAATTCCAAACACACTTCATAGGTCTCATAACACATCCTTATAACAGTTATGTAATATGAGAAACTAACATAACAAGTTTCAACATGTTCTTTTCCCCTTTTCACACCGCACGATCAACACTGAGGACTTATCAATACCCTTAACCATCATACTAATAGGTCTATGTTAACAAGGGTACATACATTCTCATTTATTTATTAAACTATAATTAAATCACATTATCTAAAATTAATTAGTTCATGAATTCATCAATTAAGGTTCTCATAATAAACCATTTATTCCTATTTTTGTTAATTATTTCAATCACACAATAAGGGAAAAAATTCATTCTCAACGATATATCCATAACCCATTTTCATGCGTGTGCCTAGAATGATACATGTCACAATAAACCTGATTGGCTAGAATGATTCATGAAGACTCAAGTATCGTGCCTCTTGTTTCCTCGAGTCAAAATTCAACAATTGTCAAAACAAATATCACACAACACCACAAGTGTATCACCCAAGGTGAAATAATATCCAAATATAACAATAAACAACAATCATAATAATAACGCCTTGAGAAATCTTATTTTACCTCATACGTGGTTTTGAAACTCCCATGCATGAGCTCATTACCATGCCTTATCTCTACCTAGTCAGTTATCTACCATTCCAAAAAAAATAATACAAAATAATAAACATGAAGAAGAAAACTCTTATGATACCACAATGTGATGACCCGACCCGAGTACCACTAAACGGTGCCCCGAGCGAGTTGTCCACATTCTCTCAAGCATGCCTCCACATACACTATAGTGTTTCGAATGACAACGAGGTTCTGGTAAGATATTCTTGGGGATATTATACCCTCTTTTATCAGAATAAAACACCAAAAAAGAAAAAATAACTAGGTGTAGAATCGTATAAATAACTCAAACAATACCATGTCATATGAAATTAAAAACAATGAAATACCAAACCCAATTGAAAAGTAAAAAATTCTATAAAAATATTAATGTCAAGTGTCTATAAAGAATCTAAAATTGAAGACCTAATGTCTCCAAAGATGGTCCCGAACCATGTCTTTCTCCCTCTCCCGCGCTCCAATCCCAAATAACAATCTATCCCAAGGGGCTTCCCCTTATCATGTCTTGAAACAACAAAGTCAACATGGGTTTTGATCAGGCTGTCCAAATAGGGTGTGAGCATGACTTAGTAGGCCACCACCAATAATTTCTAGAACAATTCTGAAAAATGATCATGCATTAAATTTTATGAAGCAATAAATAAAATGAATAATTAATAATGTTATCACATTTTCATTAAATCTTTAATCACCATAGTAGGCCAAATTTCAATTCATGTTTCCCATTTGAATTATCTTTCATTATTATCATTCATTTGGTATTGATCATCATGTCAAGCACCACAAATCTTATTTAGTAGTGGTCTCCATGCCTAACACTCTATATCTCATTCGGTGTTGGTCATCAATCCTAGAAACCCAAAATCTCGTGCATGTATAACTATTGGGGGGGAACGACATGTCAATGTCCTAACATCTAATTGGTCTAGAACACCATGTCTAGAACGAAAAAAATTTCATCCATTTAATCATTCGTTAATTGAAAAGGATTAGACACATCATACCAAAACTTATCTAGTGATACATTAATTATTACAAATCCCATTAGGTAACTCAACAATTAACTATGCACATATCCCAATAATAAACTCATCAACTATTTAATCATTAAAAAAATTATCATTCCATAATTAGTTCAAGTAAATTAATTATCCATATCAAATCTCAATTAATAAAAATTAATTCTCAAAATTAATTAACTTACATACAAAAACATTATTTAATAATTAATTTCCCCCAATTAATTATCTTAACAGGATCAATTGAATTTCTCAATAGAAATACCTCAACCCATAACCAATCTCAAAAATAAATATATATTTGAGAAACCCTCCTTAATTTGTTCCAGGATTAAATTAACAAAAAAAAATACCAAGGAAACCACATGTTAATTCAACATTCCTAATTAAAACAATATAGGAAATTAATTATCAAGATAGGATAGAAAATTCATAAAAACACATTGACATATCAAATCCTTGACTTTTAGATTTCAATTTAACCACATAACTCAGTTTATTGATTGATTCTTTCCCAATGGAAATCCACCAAAGTAAAGGGTCATAAAATCATCGTTCATGCTTTGGATCTAAATCAATAAATCAAAAATAAGATCAATGGAATCAATATCATGAAAAAATAGATCATGTTAATCGATCCGAGATCTATATATATGTTCATATGTTAAGATCCTTTGAAATAATGTGGATATTCTACAAAAAGATCAAGGAATAATAGACGAATGAATGTGAGAAGCAACATGATGAGAACAACCTGTCAAGGCAAGAGTGGATATTCATTCTGGGATTTCAATCTAGACGAACAATGTTCGAATCACCTATGAATCCATCTCGATGGATATGGGATTACCTTGAATTTTTATATCCTAATATAAGGTCAAAATATTGGAGTGTCATAGGGTTTATGAGGTTTTAAAATAGACTTTAAATAATTTAATCCATTGCGCATGGTTTCCTGGGAAGGGCCGCATGGTTAGCGAAAATCATGCACCAACTGTGTGGATATCTCTATCCATTTTTTAAATGTTTCCATGGTATACTTGCATGTTTCGTCAAATCATGCATGAACCGTGAAGACCTCTCTATCCAGGTTTTCTAGATTGGCACTATTTACTCACAAATTTTTTTAAACCATTTCTATGCCGTGGAAAACACATTTTCCATTAATTTTCCATAAAAAAATCACTCCAATGCTACCCAATCAACTATTCCCAAATGAAGAAACATAGAACCATAAATTAGTACTTGAAAAAAATGACCGAGATGACATTAAAAAAAGCAAGGACCTTATTACTTACCCATATTCCTAGTAGATTGGAACATTAAATTTACTTTATATAACTCCCCAAAAATCCATGGTACACTTCTCTTTGAATAATACATTATCATGCCTTGTATGCAAATTCGAGTTCGAGCGCACCTTGACCAATTAAAATAGCCATTTTAAAAAAAGTTATGAATAGTAATACCCACATTTTGAAATTTTTAAAAATTTATTTCGCAAAATAGACCCTATTATTGGATTCAAGAATATCAAAAATATATTATTGTAAAATTTGTGTATTTTTATGAAAACATTCAGGTTTGGATGAATAGTGGAAAATAATGCGTTATTTTTTAAAATCGACTTTTATTTAAATAATAATTTTTTTATTTAAATTAATTTTAATGTATAAATAAATACATAATACCTATATAAGTTCAATTTAATTAATGGGATTCATTTTATAAAAATATTAGATATATAAAATTTTATTGAACTATTTAATGCATATTACACACTATTTAAGAACATTTGGAAGTTTGTGTAAAATGTAATTTTACATATTCTATAAATTAAATTTCCAATATCCGAGAGACTCGGTTGACATCATTACATAAAATTTTGTTTAATTGGATGAAAATAATTTTTGGTGAATAATAACTTTTAAATATTATATACAATAGTTAAAGCTATATAGGGTATGTAAATGTAAAAATGATTCTATAATTACATTAACACATGCCTTAATTCTATTTGATAAGAGTTTTTAGGAAAAAATAAACCTTATTAATTAAATATGATCCAAATTTATCCACGTGGATTAGATTAAGAAATTTTTTGTTATTTTATTTAAAGAAGAGTTTAAAGTGTTAAAATCAAATTTTAATCACTAAACCATTATAAATATTGGGTTATTCATAAGATATATTTGAATATAAATATTCATTATAAATATTAAAATATTTCCTACATCATGGTATTGTATTTATAATTTTTATAGAGAAATAAATTCAATTTATTTATGACACAATGATGATGTAGTAATTACCTTATTAATGAATGATTAAAATAATAGACATTTTAAATACCCAAATAATTTTAAATTGAGATTTTTGATTAATTGCAATAATTTTATATGTTAATATGTCATGTTAGGGCTGATTTAATTTATTCTTTCGACATAATCATGATTTTTTGACATTCACAAAACCCAAATACTAAATAGTGTCAAATTGACATAAATGAGTTTTTGAAAATAATTCTATTTTTTTAAATGATATAATATTCCTAAAAATATAAAATTTTGTCAAAAAGAAAAATATTATGATATATATGTCATTAAGGAACAACTTGGGGTTCCCTTAGAATTTTATATTATATTTTTAACCATGTTAAATAAACATATAAGAATACATTGTAAAGGTTAAAATATTTTACTAAGAGATAAATCTAAAAGATAAGGTTAATATTGTGAACTAAAAATATCTTAAACGTATTGTTTTATAGGATTTATACCCATACATTAACACCCCAAGCTTCCATGGTATGCTACTCTTTCAATAATGCAATAGCTTATATTGTACGCAAGTTCGAGATTCTAACACACCACGACCAATCAATGTAGCATTATGAATAGTAATACCCAATTTATGAATTAATAAAATTTTATATTTCAAAATGGACTTCATTTTTGGATTCAGAATATCTAAATTAGTCTATGTTGAATTTTTGGTATCTTTCTGAGAACATCCAATTTTCAATGAATAGTGAAAATACATTAAAAAAACTTTTTTAATCAAAATAATTTATAGTGATAAATTATACAATTGATTGGTTTTAAACTATATTCATAATATACATTATCCTTTTTATCTAATGGTGGTCATTATAATTAATTTCATTTTAAAATTGGACAGAAACAATTGTGAATCTTTTGATAGATATTGTTTCTTAAAAACCTGGTACTGGTTTGTACAGCGGGAATTAACAATATAATTTATTAATGAAACTTCTATGTTTTGAATTTGGTAAAATGGAAATCATTTTTGAATTTCTAATATCAAATATTTCATAGGGTGAATTTTTGGTATTTTTCTCATAATGTTAATTTTTAATGAATAGTGAAAAATGTTCTATTTTAATTCAAAACTGCATTTTCATCCAATTTATATACATTATTAGATTGACAATTTAATTGGATATAAAGTATAATTGAATTATTTTTTATCATTTAACTAAATGTTGTTCATTGGAAAAAATTTTATATTTCAATTGGATGTAAAAACAAGTCAATATTTTTATAGATTTTACTTCTTCAAAAACTGTCATTGGTTTTGACAACGAGAATTATTTTTAAATTATTTACTGGAATTTATGTGTTTTGAATTTGATAATATAGATTCCTTATTTGTAATCATGTGGTCCAAATTATTTAATTATGACTCTTTTGTTTTTGGACATTATGACTAGTAACGACGACAATTATCTTTAATTATCACGATTAATTATTAATTGGGTAGTTATGGGTAATGAAATAATATCATAATAATATAAAATGACCCCAAGATGTGTAAATATGTTTTTTTGTGTCATGGCTAACAATAGGATTCCTTGTTCTAACATAGGGACCCCATGGAATCACTTTTGTGTGATAGTGAGATTTTATCATTTTATTTTTTAATGAAAGGAAAATATAACAAAAGTTTGTAAAACCTAAGTAAAACAATTTTAATTTTATATACATAAATTATATCTAAAACTATAATTATTAATTGGAAATATAAAAATATTTCCTAAATAATTGTATTTTTTCATAATTTTCAGACATTAAATAAGTAAATTTATTTATGACACCATGATGATGGAGTGATTACCTGATTAATCAAGGATTTAAATAAAATGAAAAGATAAGGTAAAATCTAAGACATACACTTGTCTAAAGCCTTATGGATGGGTGTATTTCGAACCCTTGTCAGTTTATACTCGAAATATATCATTGTGGGACCTTTAAAATCTGAAAATCATTTAATAAGAAAGTATCATTTCAATCTTTCTAAAAGAGCCCCTCCTCTCCTCTTATAAAAGGACCCCACCTCTACCAACTTATTCACACCTTCAAATCCATTGAGATCAGAAAACCACTTACAAAATACCCTATCTACAATCCTCCCTTCATCACAGAAGCCTTACCTTAGGAAGAAAGCTCTTCAATAAACCCTTTTGTTTCAAACCTAGCGGAGTTACCCGATTTAAAGGTAAAGTCTTCTCTTATATTCTTTTGTATTATTTTGCTTTTACAACACCATAAACTCTTTTTATTATTTTTGTTTGTAACAAAACCATTATCCTCAATATTCTTTTTTGTTGTTATGAGAAGGATTCGAACTACAGTTACACACACCTCCATCTAATGGTTAGAGAACATATTATTTCTTTGTGTGGTGAATTACTGCCTCATGATACAATGATGGTTAAATCTTCTTTTAACACCTCTCATGGTGGTCATTAAGATGTCACTATATTTATATATGATATATATTATGTTTATGTTTTCCTAATGGTTTTGTATTTTTTTCATTTATGGCATGCCTTTATGATTTCCATTATGGGTAAACGTGATAATTTGATTTTAGGATGTGTGGACTACCGCCCCCTAAAAGTGATTTAAATCGTTAATTCCATATGTGGGATGCATAAATGATGATATTATATATGATATTATTCTAGAATTATAATATAACTTTATATAATTATGATTTTATTCCATTAAATATGAAATATAAATGAATGTAGTGTTCATGTGTACGTACGGCTTACTATCTCCATGAACGGTGCATTTCATTTCCTACCTCTAAATGTTATTTAATATTATAAATTCATGTATATAATGGATATATAATATATATATGATATCTAAATCATGAATATAATTCTGGAGATAAGGGTTATTTTACCACATAAACAACTTGTAATTAAAAGAAGTTTTTTCTATTAAAGTACCAAGGATCGACAAAACAACCGTTATTAAATTAAATGATTCAATAATGTTAATAACATGCTAATAAGTGATGTTAAAGGAATAATGAACATGAAAAATGTTTTTATGAAAATAGAAATTAAATATAGTTTATTATTCAGTAGATTAAAGAACGATCGTGTCAAGTTGGACATGAGGTAAGGGACTTCATCTCAATCTCCTTTCATTGAGGCATATTTTGTTTTATACAAAAAATTCTTTTATATGGTCTATAAACACATTGAACTTTTACATTTATTCAAAAGTAATATTTTTATATGAAGCATTTTTACTAAATGATAAAAGGAATGTTTTTTCGTACGTATGTGTTGGCAAATGACTTCTCTACTGCCTTGACCATTATTTGAGTTTTGGGTTCCTCTACAAGCTATAACATTTATTAAATGAAAAATAAATACCAGGTTTTACTTTTTATTTATTTTGGTATTGAAAATGGTTTTGATAATGTCTTGATTATATCAATGTGTTGTATTGATATCTTGTGATTGAAATGTGAAAATGTTAGGTTTCCTTTATGCGTGTTTTATGTGATACGATTATGTTATGGTTCTTTGGCATTGTTTATGATATGTTTAAACCTTTTCATATAAGGAATGCATTGGACTTAGTATGTGATGGGTGGAGCCCCCTATAGCTCCTCGATGCATCGGTAGGTCTCATGAGAAAAACTAGTGTCTTGGAACGACGCTTTGACAAAAACTTATTTGTATTCTTGGCGTGAGGCCTTGGCTACGTGGTTATGATAGTCCGGAATTTTTCATTGCATCATTATAAAAGTGGTTATTGATATTGAATTTGATTATTCTACTAGTATAATATCCATGTGAATAAGTAAATGGATTTATTTAATTTTATTTTTTCTATATTATGTTGAAGTTGAAGTTTAAAAGGATTTAGTTTTAGTTATACATTGCCTTAAATGTTTATGTTTATTTATGAATTTTTTCTCTATAGTGTTATCCTTACTAAGAATCTGAGGTCATCCCTTTCTAAGTTTCTTTATTCATAGTATGTGAAGAAATATTTTATGAATGTCCTATAGGGATAGTCTGAAGGGGATAAGAGTGTGTACTATGGAGACTATGTAATTTTAGTTTTTCACTTTATGATGTAATGTAACATTTATGAATGTATCTAGTATTTCCAAGGCTTCTAAACTCATCGGTCTTTTGAGACTTGATCTTTTGTGATCATTCCAATGTTACATAATAATGCACCGACTCTAGTTAATTGTGGTCAGGGCGTTAAAGTTGGTATCAAAGGATGTTTAGTACTAACCTTGGAAACAAGATTTAGATAAACTCTTATTTGAGCACATAGCCCTAAGATAGTCATTGAGGATTAGTATAGAATAACATCAAAAAAATAGGTATTGTTGACATTTTTTGAGTTTTCGGAGTAATACATCCCTGTCTGGATACATGCAGGTTGAGGTAGCTCTGGCATAGTTGTACCTAGTGGTAAAACATGAAAACATCGATTTGAGATAGACTTTAAAGGGAACTGGTGCACGACAATGGGTCTTGCTGCACTCTTGGTTACGACACTACTAGAGGATACGATTAGGATAGTTCACGAGTTCATTAAAACCCATTATGAGGGGTTTATAAGTATATACTTCCTCAAATAATTTTTTTTTATGATTATGGATTATATCCACAAAATGTTCAATTGATGTTAAGTGTTTTTTAAGTATGGAATTATGTATTTTGATTCATAAACTGATCTAGTGTATACCATTGTTTAGAAATGGAATCTAGTTGATGAAATGGGACCGTTTCATCGCACACACTACATTTAGGGATTTCCCTCCTACTCAAGATAATTATAATGGAGCTGGTGATACAACTGGTGCTGATCATCTTATCACCATACTGGGACAACTCACTCAGGTTAGGAATAATAACCTTACTCGTATGGAGCACCCTGATCCTCAATGTGGAGGATCAATGTTAGAATGCTTCATGAGGCAAAACCGCCAACATTTATTGGGGGTTCACATCCATTAGTAGATAAAAATGGATATATTCTCTAGAAATTTTTTTTTCAGGCTTCAGGGAGTAGTGAAAGGGAAAAATTTATCATGGAAACTTACTGCCTCACTAGAGATGCTGATCAATGGTGGTCATTGATTCAAAATACAAAGGAAGATGAAGAAGTTTCAAGTATGGAATGGATAGAGTTTAAAGAAATTTTCTTAGAAAAATATTTTCCTCATGACGATCGAGTGGATATGGATAGACAGTTTCTCAGTCTGAGGCAAAAGGAGGATGAGAATATTGAAAATTCTGAAGCTAACATTACAAGGTTAGCGAGGCATGCGGAAGATTATATACGTAACCCATGAAGTACGATTGATCATTTCTTCAATGGGTTAAAACCATTTCTCTGTCGAGCTTTAGTATCAAAATCGTTCTCATCATATGAAGATACTTTCTCGTGTGCTATCAAGACAGAAAAAGAATTCTCTAAGTCTTATTACATAATAGTAAGGCAATAGAAGAAGCTAACAGTAGATAAAGAGACAGATAAATGGATAAAGGGAAAAAAGGATTTTCTATTGTGCAATAATTGTGGTAAGAAAAACCCTGGTACTTGCTGTAGACGCCGGAAAAGTCCGTTGTTCCCAAACGAAGCTCCGGATGCGGAAAGCGAGGTCATATTCGGAGTCGGAAGAATGTTTCGGAGGGCTCGTAGGCCTTGCGCGGAATTTCAGAGGTCTGCGCGCAAAGATGATGATCCGCGCGCAAAACCCCCGGGATGCGCGCAACTCCCTTGCGCGCCGTGCCCGATTCCGCGCCCGCGAGGAGAATTCCGCGCTCGCGCCTTGGATTCCGCGCCCGGGGTTGCCTATAAATACTAGGCGACCCCCAACGTTTCAAAGGTTGCTGGAAGTCGAACGGTCTCCCGCGCGCGCAATTCAACCCCTTCCGCGCGCAATGCCGATCTTCAGGTAACCTCCTTTCTTTCGCGCAATAGAGCCTTGGGGTCCGCCTTCGCGCGCAATCCCCTTGGCTCATTTCCTTTGAATAAATTTCAACCCGAAGGCCTTTGCGCGCAAAATAAGCCTCTTGCGCGCAATTGCCCCCCCGGGTGCGCGCAATCCAACCCGATTGCGCGCACCCCCCATTTTCAAAGTGGCCATTCGTTAGAGAATGAGCCGTTGCCCCCGCGCGCTACCCGAAGCCCGGTGCGCGCAATCCCAATCATCCGCGCGCAAAGCGCTGGCCCAATTGCGCGCCAGCCCGCCATTTTGCGCGCCGATCCGCGGTTTTGCGCGCAAAGCTCCTCTTTTGCGCGCAATCCGCCAGGGTCGCCTCCCTTGACCCCCTGCGGGTACCCGCCTGCGTGGCGCTCGATGATCCTCATCCTGGGTGCCCGCACCGTGCGCTGTCTTCCCGTGCAGCCTTCCAGGCTCGTGCGAAGTGACACGGACCCGTCGGCGGAAATCAATCGTCCAGCATGACGTTAAACTGCACATTCGTCCTGCATGACGTTAAACTGCACATATGTCCAGCATGACGCTAAACTGCACTACGTCCGAGCTACAAGACGTTAAACTGTTCAGCATTCGTCCTGCATGACGCTAAACTGCACCACGTCCTGCACGACGTTAAACTATATACGTCCAGGCTGCACGACGTTAAACTGTCTAGCCCCCATTGTCCGCTCTGCAAGACGTTAAACTGCCAAGTGTTTCGTCCTCAACACACGACGTTAAACTGTACTTCGTCCGGCAAGACGTTAAACCGTCCGCTTCGTCCTCAACACACGACGTTAAACTGTACTTCGTCCGGCAAGACGTTAAACCGTCCGCATCATTCGATCCCGTGCTTCGCACGCAGGGTCTCCCCCGGTTTGGACGTGGCCCCCACCCGCTCGTCTCTGCAGGGATGTCGGGATTGTCCCCCTTTTGGGACGATTTAATGGGAGTGGCTTTTCCCTACGGGGGCAGGGTATTACAAACCCCTAGTTTCTCGTGGGAGGCTGCACATGTGTATCTCCATTGCGCCTCCCCACTACCGAAGCCAGTAGAGGGTGTGACTGGGATCGAGGTGTCTTCTGCTTTCGGTCCAAGTCCCTTCCAACTGAGTTTTGCCTCATCCGGGCTGCCTCAAGTGCGTAAGTCCTGACAGAATGAACTACGTGGACTTTGATCCCTCTCTTCTATACAGGGTACGTAGGAAGCCTCCCTGAGGTCCAAGCCCGCCACCTGGTCATCCCGGTCGTATTTACGTCGGTTCGTCCATCAGTGGACCCCTCCAGGGTTCACGCTTGCGTCGATTCACCTATGAATCCGCCCCTGTGGGAGACTGCCCGTGTGTATCTCCACTGTGCCTCCCCACAGCCCCTTTTTTCATTTCTCTTTTTATCGTCCAGCATGACGTGAAACTGTGATCCACCCGGCCGTTCCATCCCCCTCTGTGCGAGGTGGTTCGGTTCAATCCTCCGCCCGGCGGCCTAGACCTCTTCGTGAGTCGGCTTGCCGACGTCCAGCATGACGTTAAACTGTATACCCGAACTACGTCGACTTTGATCCGTGCTAACGCGCGGTACGTAGGAAGCCTCTACGGGGTCCAAGCTCTTCACTCCATCATCCATCCTGATCCTTACCCGGGCCGCCACATCCCGGTGGGGTCATGCCACTTCACTCCACTCCACATCATTTGGGAAGCCGCCCATGTGCTGGCCCCAGCGTCGGAGGTTCCCCGCAAGGGGTTCTTTCATCCGATCCACTTTTCGTGTTGATCGGTCCGATGCCGTCCCCGCTGGACGTTAAACTCGCGGCATACACCGTGTTAAACATGGGAAGCTGAGGAAAACCTCAGGTGACACAGTTCCCCGCACCTAGTACGGGATGCCTCAGGCCATCATGCCTTCGAGAAGCCCTATTAGGGACGGAAGACAGACGTGCAGAGCCGCAGTGCTACGAAACGCCCCCAACACCCCGAGCCACCCGGCCTTCTCACCGCAGGTTGCTGCCCCGCCCAGACTCCTTGGAGCGTCCGGGCGGAAGCAGCGTAATTAACCGGTGTCCATGAAGATATGGCGCCGGGAACGAGATTCACGAACATTCTTAAGTCTATGAGGGAGACCCGGATTAGGCGACGAGTTCCAAGGAGACGTCCAAGGAAGGAGGAGCCGACATCCCATCATCCCGGTTTCGATCAAGGAGCAGACACCCCTGAATAAGGGACGAATGCCGCCCGCCCTTGGAAAGCGGGACTGCGGGACCACAAGCCGCGCGCCCATCCCCTCGGGTTGACGGGTGCACGCGCGAACGCGTCCTGGCGGAACAGCGTAACCCGACGCACATCCACACCGAAACAGAAAAATGGTGAACCCGACGTGAATCTCTTCTCCTCGATACGAAGACCGATGGCTTTCAGAGGTGTTGGAAGACCGGCGTGTTGCCCGGCCAAGCATTCAGTCTTACCCGCCAGGGGCTGGGGAAGGGACATCGGGCACTCCGTCTCGCAACGTCGAGGGCCTGGGTTCCCCCCACGGAAGGCGTCGTGGCGCTAATGGTTGGTTGTCGATTCCTTTTTCCTGTCAGTGTTAATGGGTCATTCTCCCTGCTTTCAGAAATCTGGTCTTCCGATCCAGTGCCCGATCGCCACCCGCCCACTGGCGCAGGGACAGGGGAAACACCGACGCGGCTACTCCGCGCGGTCCCGCCCGTTCCACAGCCGTCCCAGCAGCCGCAATTGCGGGACGACCACGCCCTCTCTCCCCCTCGGAGGTCATCCAGAGAAGGGTGATCAACACCCTGGTGCGGAGATACGAGGAAGAGGGAGTCATCCCCACTAGGGAAATGGCTCGCCTAGACCTTGAGGAGGCTGCGCCTCGCCACCACCGCCGCCCCCGAGGGCCACGCAGGGAGGCACCGCTGCCTACCTCAACGTCCAACCGCTTCGGGAGCTTATCCCCGGAGCGCTCTGACAGTTCCCTTCCCTACGCGGATGAGGTGGAAGAGGCCCGGGATCACCCTATCCGGGATTCGCTCCAGGGATCTACGGTAAGGACTCCCGCCAGGCCACGGCGACACCGCCGCCAGGCCTCTCCAGTCGAAGAGCGGGCTCTCCACCTGCCCGCGCCGCTCATCCCGACTCGTCTGTCTCGACGCCAACGTCGGGCACGAGCGGAAGAGGATGCCCACCTTGGGGCTCTAGAAACAGCGGCCGCATTGGCCCAAGCCACTGCTGGCTCCAGTCGCCAGGCCTATGCGCATCTTGAGCAGGGGAACTCCTATGCCCGACCTGGATCGAGGCCCCGACCGCCCCAAAGGCAGGTTGGGTCGACTCTCCCGGTTGCTGGCACTGGCAGTAGCCACCGCGGACCACCTCGCGGTAGCGCTATTCACCGGCAGGATCTACTCTGTGTGGCCGATCCAGGAGGCATGGGTCATCCCACCTTCCGATCCCGGCCCGGAGTCCTGCCCGGAATCATCTCTCCCCGCGTCCCCTTTGATATCTGTCCCGGTGCCCCTCGCACCTTGGTTCCCAGTCCTCTTGGCCCCAGCACCAGTGCGGCCGGAGGACGCCAGGACAGAGATCAGCCCTGCCCCGAAGAACCACCCAGGGGCAGGAAGGCAAGGCGTCGACGCCGAGGGAAGAATGTTACGGAATTCCGGACGGAGATACGACCGGTTTGCTTCTCTGACTCAGAGGCAGAGTACGATTCGGCGACAGAGCCCCTTCCCCAATCCCGCTAGTCAAGGGCAGGGGTAGGAATGCGGCACGTCAGCCTCGTGCTCCCCGAGAGCGAGATCGATGTGATCCCCGCTTCTCTCCGAAGGTATATCCGGAGTAACGAGGGCCTGGTAGACCCCCAAGGATCAAGCTTGCGGTTGGTACCGGCCCCTCCGGAAGTGCCTTCCGCCTCGATCGGAGAAGCCGGAGACTTTTTTTGGGGATCGACGGTCGAACAACGATCTGGTGCACCCTCGGCGAGCACCGATGCTACGGCAGGATGTTCGCTCGCCGGCCCGTCCTATCGTGATGTGGTAGCCAGGGCACCGCCACCCTCAGAGGGCGGCCCGGGATATGGAGGCCAATCGGCCTGTTCGCCGTATTCACCGCCGGCCAGCCCGTCAGCCCGACGGCCCGCCTCGGCACCACTGCCGGTTCCCCGTCCGTTCCCAGCCATGGAAGAGGACCAGGGAGACCTGGGTCCCGAGTTTGAGTCGTGGAGCTTCTGGACCGTCCTTGCAGAGGGCCACTTCCCTGAGAAGTTTTGGCCAGTCGCAGGACCGGGCTTTGATGCACCCGAATCGCTCACCCCGGATGAGTTCGAATGCTTCCGCCGAACTCTCCGGGAGACTCCCTCCCGTCTTCACTGCCTACAAATGCCATACCCCGGGAGTCAAGCGCACCTGGAGGATATTGGTGAGCAGTGCCGTCAAATTGACCTGGCCATGCTCCCCGCGGTTCGGCACCCCGGGTCATTTGGGCACCACGAGGCCCTCCAACAACGATGCGTTGAGTGTTTTCAAGTACTCTGCAAAGTTATCGAGGAAGCCACTCCCCACGTGTATATCCGTGGATGGGGGCAGTACGCTGCCCTACGCTTCAGTGTGATCCGCCGACAGCCCGATTCGCTGGGTGGCCCTGAGGGTATATCCCCAAGGACAGGAACGGTCAATATGGCTGACCTGTCGGGAGAGGGGAACGACTTGGAACTTCTCGACGGGGGCTTCCCCCCCGAAGACAAGCCGTCGTCAGATCCATCGGTGAGAGTTACTCGTCATCAGAGGAACCTCATGGGGCTCCCCGCACCCACTGAAGCACTGACGTTGAGCCGAAACGTCAGCAAAGGAAAAGAGCACAGCGAGGCTATAAAGCCCGCCGACCCATCTGCCTCCATGCAGAGGGCAGAGGAGGATCCCGAGAAGGCTACGCTACGTCAGCAGCTCGCCGAACAGAAGAAGCTGGTTGACCAACTCCTCGCCGAGCGCGCTGCAGAACGGCGGCCTGACTACGGTGATCCTAGGCCAGGACAGCAGGGACCGGAACAACCGCTCCTCGACGAGACTCTCCCGGGCAACCGTGATTACGCCGTGTTCGCCGACAGGAGAGAGGCCATTGCCTATGGCAAGAGGGTGTGGTATGTTTCGCCACACCCTCCCGAGCGGCGTGACTTCCTGAGAGATCCCGCTCGGATTCCTCCCGCTGCCCCAAGGGCCGCTCCGCCCGCCATCCCACGAGCTGCCGAGTTCGACGACCCGGTCGATGACCCGATTGAAGGGCCATACAATGCACTCATGGTTAGAGATCCTTGCCAGGACTGGAACCCATGTCCGGACGATCCGATGGCGGCACTCATTGCCCGCTTGGAGGCCTTGGAGACTCGGTAGGTGGCGATCCCACCGGACGGCAAGCCCTACCCAGCATGGGTGGATGACATGCCGGCGCCTCCGGGATTCGGGAATCCCACTTTCTCCCCCTTCAACGGGACTGGAGATCCGCCACAGCATTTAGCCCACTTCAACTCGAGGTGCGGGCCTATGTTGGGGACTCCGGCGCAGCAAGAGGCCGCTAAGCTTCGTTGCTTTGTTCAGACACTGGAAGGGCCAGCATTTGTCTGGTACAGCCAGCTCCTCGTCGGGTCGGTAACCAGCTGGGAGGACCTCCGTAGACAGTTCCTCTACCAGTTCAGTTCCACGACCCGGAAGACAAGTATCGCAGACCTCTTCAAGTGCAAGCAGAGGCCTGATGAGCGAGTCGCGGACTTCGTCGCCCGATGGAAGGGTCTCACGTATTCCCTTGACATGCCATTGACTCAAGAGCAGTTGCTGACAATGTGTGTCGGGAACGTCAAGATCGAGCTGGTCCCTTCCCTGATTACTCAGAATTACCCCGGAGGGTTCAGGGACTTCTCAGACAAAGCTCAACCTCTTGAGGAAGCCCTGCAACAGGCCAGCCAGGCACACCCGCTGCCTCCTATGATTCCTGCAAGGAGATTCAGTAGGGCTGAGCCCGCTGCTGTTGCCCAGATAGAGGCCCCCAGGCCGTTGGAGCTGCTGCCGGTGAGGCTAGCTCCACAGCCTCACAGGAATCCGCCTCCACGGGCTCAGTTCCCGGCCCAGCAGTGGCAGCCTCAGAACCGGCCGGCCCCTCCGCGTAATGTACCGCCGCAACCCAGGCGAGATAATCAGGGTCCACCTCCTCGGCAGGCCCCTCCAGCCCCTCGTCAAGACCACGCTCCCAGGGGCCCGCGACACCTGACTTACTCATTCCATGAGGATCAGGTCCCCGGTTATTTCCGGAGCGCCCTGGAGCAGAGGATTGTGCGACTGCCTGAGTGTTGGAAGCCAGATGAGGCACATCTTACGAATAACCCCCGCTACTGCCCCTACCATCGGGCCCTGGGGCACACCATCCAGCGGTGCTATGTGTTTAAGGATTGGCTCCAAGACCAGATTAACAACAATGTAATCAGGTTGGGCCCAGCTCCAGCACAAGTGGTGGGCGTGTTCGTGGGATCAGATGACGATAGTGGCAACGAGGACGAATGGCAGCTGGTCTCCAACCGCGGATCCCAGAAGTATAATAACTGGATGGCCCGCAAGACGACCATTCGCGCCCATGGAATCATCCGTGCGCGCTTGAATCAGCCTGAGCCCTCAGAATCCGCGGGTGCTGCTTCGGCATCGTCGTCCCAGCCTGCCTCTTCCAAGAGGAGCAAACGGCGGCAGCGCAAGAAGGAAGAGCGCGCCCCGCCAGTTCCGCCACTATCCCTCACTCTCGGCGATTTCATGCCCCCGGAAATTGGGGTCCCTCCTCGGATCCGCCCGGTGATGGATGATTCGTCCGATGATGGTATTGGGTACGCTTCGGTTAACACCGTCGAGCTGGTAAATCCCTTTTCGGTTCCCGACGTTGAAGAACACCAGGTGGACCTCCCTAGTGTCCCCGGTCGTCGCCACCGTCGGAAGAAGCGCAGCAACAGGAGTCGCCGGGGCACAGCCGTTGGTACCTCCAGCCAGGCCGTGCACGCCACTGAGACTAGGCAGCAGGCTCAAAATCGAGCTCAGCGCGCGCAGCCCCCCCATCCGGGGATGACGGATTCGCCTCCGCCACTGTTTGTGGTGTGGGACCAGGCAGAACCGCCTCAGCCGCGTCGCGACCAGCTCCGCCCTGCCACAAGTCCATCCCGGCCTCCTGACTCCAGTACGGTGACCATTTCCCGGACTGTGACCAGTGAACAGCGAGATGCGCCAAGTACCAGTCGGCCGCCGATCCAACCGGCAAGGCCCGTCATGCCACCAACCGCAGAGCAACCTCCTGCAACCAGGGGCTCGCGCTTGGCCAAAAAGTATGATGTCCTGAAGCACTTGGCCGACATCCCAGCAAGGCTCTCCATCCTTGAGGCTCTGCGCATGTCATATGAGATGCGCGAGGCACTCGCTGAAGCCCTTAAAAGCCCCCTCCAGTTTGAGACAGAGGTTGCGGCTGCAGAGGCCTTTCACGCCGAAACGATCGAGGACGCCGAATGTCAGGAAGTTATCTCGTTCTCTGGTAAGGATGAAGACCCTCCTATACAGGGACACATTCGTCCGCTGTATGTCACTGGCCAGTTCAATGGCCTTGAAGTCCGGCGCTGTCTTGTCGACACGGGGTCCGGGATTAACCTGATTCCAACTCGGACGCTCCGGAGATTGGGGTTGTCTGAGGATGACTTGATTCCCTCCGACCTCAGGATCCAGGGGTACGATCGCACCGAGCAAACCCCGGTCGGCAAGATACGTTTGAAGACCCAGTTCGGTGACTTGGTTGCCAACACCGAATTCATGGTAGTCTCTCAGGACACTGCGTACAACGCATTGATGGGCAGGCCATGGCTCCATCTTCACGCGGCGGTTCCCTCGTCATACCACCAGTGCCTCAAATACTCCCTTAATGGTCGATTAGGTGTGCTTCAAGGAGATGCCTCTCCTTTTGCCTCATGTGAAGCCCGCTATCTGGACGCGGACTATTACAAGAGCAAGGATAAGCAGATCCTGGCAGGTGAGGTTGAGCCTGTCGCTGTTGCAAGTGATCCCTGGGCAAGTCTGGATGACGCTTACGTCCTCCCGATTCAACGGTTGGACGTCGCCATGGTCTTGACGGTCTGCGAGTCTCCTGATGAGATGGCCGTGACCGCCCGCGCCAGCACCAGTGGCCCAGCAGGATCTGGTAGCCCTAATGCAGTTGCCAACGCAGTCTCTCCCGTGGACGATCCCTCCCCGAGTGGAGAGGATATGGAAGATGCACCCCCAGCCTTTGAGGAGGGCGTCCCCGCCACGGTCGATGAGTTAATACAGGTGAACCTTGGAACCGAGGCCGATCCAAGACCCACATTGGTTAGTGCCGCCATGCCCTCTGAGGAGCGGCAGCAGTACGTGGACTTTCTCCGGCAGCACCGTGATGTATTCACTTGGGGCTATGACGAGATGCCGGGGCTGGATCCTCAGGTAGCCGTCCACCGCCTTGGTCTCCCGGCGAACCATCGCGGGTTCAAGCAGCCTCCCAGGAAGATGCACCCATCCCACGGTGCCATGGTTGAGGCCGAAGTTGACAAGATTATCAAAGCCAACTTCGTGAGGGAAGTTCAGTACCCCAAATGGCTGGCCAACATTGTGCCGGTCAGGAAGAAGAACGGGCAGATCAGAGTCTGCATCGACTTCCGCGATCTCAACCGCCACTGCCCGAAGGATGATTTTCCCCTTCCAGTGACAGAGCTGTTGATTGATGCCACGGCAGGGTTCCAAGCCCTCTCCTTCATGGATGGATACTCCGGATACAACCAAATTCGGATGGCCCCTGAGGATGAGGAGTTCACTGCCTTCAGGGCCCCCCAAGGTACCTTTTGCTACCGGGTCATGCCTTTCGGCCTGAAGAATGCAGGTGCCACCTATCAACGGGCGATGCACCGCATATTCAAGCCAATCCTCGGCACACTGGTGGAATGCTACGTCGACGACTTGGTTGTCAAATCGCGCCAGCGTCAGGACCATCTCAAAGATCTTGAGAAAGTGTTCAGCTTCCTCCGGTCTCGCTGCCTGAAGATGAACCCGTTGAAGTGTGCCTTTGGGGTCACCTCCGGAAAGTTCCTTGGATTTGTGGTAAGATACCGGGGTATTGAGATCGACCCAGAGAAAATCAGGGCGATTAGCCAGATGCCTCCCCCAGGTACCGTCCGGGAACTGCAAGGGTTCCAAGGCCACTTAGCCTATATACGCCGATTCATCGCGAATCTGGCCGGCAAGTGTAAGCCCTTTTCTCGGCTCATGAAGAAAGGTGCCACCTATGTATGGGATAAAGAGTGTCAGACCACTTTCGAGGAAATCAAGCAGTACCTGCTTCAACCTCCGGTCCTGATGCCGCCCGTATCCGGAAAGCCGCTGGTCCTTTATGTGACCGCCCTGGAACGGTCCCTGGGTGCCCTTCTCGCCCAGAAGAACAACGAGGGAACAGAGAATAGCCTCTATTACCTCAGTCGCATGCTCCTCGATGTGGAAGTTAGGTATTCCCCCATCGAGAAGAGCTTCCTGGCGCTCGTATTTGCCGTACAGAAATTACGGCACTACTTGCAGCACCATGAGGTACAGTTGGTTTCTCGGGTAGACCCGTTGAAATATATCCTGAGCCGACCTATGTTGACTGGCCGTCTAGCGCGGTGGGCTGTGATTCTCCAGCAGTTCGACATCAGGTATGTGTCTCAGAAGGCCATCAAAGGGCAAGCATTGGCAGACTTTCTGGCAGCTCACCCGACCTCCGCGGATCAGCCGCTGGATCTAGGCTTTCCTGATGAGACCATTCTCTCGGTTGATCGAGCCGATCCATGCTGGCAGATGCACTTTGATGGTGCCTCCCGGAGCCCCACCGGTAGAAGACTCGATAATCCTAAGCTCAACAGAGTAGGCTTGGGTATCGTCTTCATTACCCCGGAGCGAGCCGTGCTGCCATACTCTTTCCTGTTGTCAGAGGGCTGTACCAACAATGAGGCGGAATACCATGCCCTCATCACCGGCCTCGAGTTGGCTCTCGAGATCGACGTGCCCCGTCTGTGCGTGAAAGGGGACTCCGAGCTGGTCGTTAAGCAGATCAATGGCGACTACGTTGTCAGGAAGCCGGAACTTGTGCCATTGTTGGAGTGCACCCTCCTTCTGATGGCCCGGTTCCCCTCTCGGCCGGAAATTGTCCATGTTCCCCGGTCGCAGAACGGTCGAGCAGATTCTTTGGCCAGCCTCGCTGCGTCACTTGCGGAGCCTGAACAGGACAACTTGATCGTCCGCGTGACGCGCCGCAGGCTCATCGCTCCCGTTATCCCGGAAGAAGATCGCGGCCCGTTGGTAAGTAACCTCACCACGGTTGCCCCTATGCCCGGAGCCCCGAGTACCCCAGATATGACAGTCGGATCAGCCCCTGATTGGAGGACGCCTTTGGTTGAGTACCTCCAACATGGCATTCTTCCATCGGAGCGGGCCGAGCGCGAGCGAGTTCGACGCCGCGCATCGCAGTTCGTCCTCCAGAGCAGTCCCGGCCTGGAGCAGATCCTCTACAAACGCGGATTTGATGGTGTTCTCCTCCGTTGCCTTCAGGGAGTTGAGATCCCACGATTCATGCAAGAGGTTCATGCTGGTTCATGCGGCGCCCACCAGACTGGGCCGAAGCTGTCCCACCAGATTCGGAGGTTAGGATACTTCTGGCCCTCCATGATCTGTGACTGCATCGAGTATGTCAGGAGGTGCCATGCGTGCCAGGTTCATGCGAACTTTGTGCATCGGCCGCCGGAGCCTCTCCATACCACAAGGTATTCCTGGCCCTTTGCAGTCTGGGGACTGGACGTTGTGGGACCTTACCCACCGGCGACAGCTCTCCAGTGCCGGTTCATTCTGTCCGCTACGGACTTCTTCTCCAAATGGGCAGAGGCGATTCTGCTCAGAGAGGTCAAATCCTGTTCGATCGCTGACTTCGTGACCTCCAACATCGTCCATCGATTTGGAGTGCCTCACGCTATCCTCACGGATAACGGAACCAATTTCCGAGCAGCCGAGTTGAAGAAGTTGTACGCCAAGTATAACATTCGCTCGAACCATACATCTCGCTATCATGCGCAGGCGAATGGACAGATCGAGGCGTTTAACAAAACCCTCTCTAACATTCTGCAAAAGATGGTTGGTCAGAACAAGAAGAGTTGGCCGGACAAGCTCCCCAACGCCCTCTGGGCTTATCGGACGACGACTCGCAATTCCACCCAGATGACCCCTTATTCCCTGGTGTATGGAGCTGAGGCCGTCCTGCCCATCGAGATCCAGTTACCGTCATTGCGCACTGCGGTCTACGACCAGCAAGCGCCGGACAGAGTTGCTGAAGCCCGTCTAGTCGAGTTGGAAGCACTGGATGAGAATAGACTTCGCGCTTTGCACAACTTGGAGAGGCATCAAAGCAGAATGGCTCGAGCTTTCAATAAGAAGGTTCGCCTCCGCTCCTTCATGCAGGGTGATCTAGTGCTAGCCCTAAGAGCGCCGATGATCCCCGGCAGGAAGCCACCCAAGTTGGAGCCCAAGTGGGAGGGACCGTTTGTTGTCCACAAGGTCTATCCCAATGGCGCATACTCTCTAGCGACTATGGATGGTGAGCGTGTCACTCCTCCCACCAACGCTAGGTTCCTCAAGCAATACTTTGCCTGAGTGTTCCTTCGTCCCGCATGACGCTAAACTGCACTTCGTCCTACATGACGTTAAACTGCACCACGTCCTGCACAACGTTAAACTGCATTCGTCCAGGCTACAAGACGTTAAACTGTTCAGCATTCGTCCGCGCTGCAAGACGTTAAACTGCCAAGTGCTTCGTCCCGCATGACGCTAAACTGCACTACGTCCGAGCTACAAGACGTTAAACTGTTCAGCATTCGTCCTGCATGACGTAAAACTGCCCCTCAAGAACTACGTGCGGCTTGATTCCCATCCTTATGGGATACGTAGGACCGCCTGAACATTCATGTTTCAGGCCCAGCCCCATCCTTCGGGAATTTCCATCTCATCCTGGGCCCTTGGTCCAGTTGCCTCTGGGTATGTGGCGTATGGTGTGTGCGCGGGGGATTCTGTCCTCATTCACGTCGGTTTTCTCGCCACGCTGTACGCCCCCCACGTTTGGGGATGCCTTCTGCTCCCCCCTTCTTTTTTCCTCATCGTCCTGCATGACGTTAAACTGCACTTCAAGAACTACGTATGGCTTGATTCCCATCCATATGGGATACGTAGGACCGCCTGGACATTCATGTTTCAGGCCCAGCCCCATTTCCCGGGAATCTCTATCCCGCGTTGGGCCTCTGGCCCCAGTTCCCCTCCTTTTTTGTGCGAGGCGTATCGCGTGAGCGGGGGATTATGTCCTCATTCACGTCGGTCTACTGGCCGCGCCGTACGCCTCCCCCGTGTGTGGGACTACCTCACACCCCTCATCGTCCTGCATGACGTTAAACTGCCTCTCAAGAACTACGTATGGCTTGATTCCCATCCTTATGGGATACGTAGGACCGCCTGGACGCTTGTGTTTCAGGTCCAGCCCCGTCTCTTGGTTGATCACGGGGATCTGCCCTCTTTTGGTTGCTCTCAGGGTGAGTCCTCTGACCCTTTCCGGAGATCTGTTAACATGTTTTGGGTACTTCGGTCTATGACTCGTAGTGTCAGATTCAATCCCGACAAGTCCTGTGTTGCTTGTCAGGCCTCGCGCTTCCTCTTATTCGAGCCTTCACTCAAAGGGATCCTCGTTAGCGGTTTGGGTACGATGCCTCAGTGCTCTCCCACCGCTCCGGGTCGATTTACCGGCGGGTCTTGGGTCGCAAATCGATATGAATCCTACGATTGAGCGGTTGATGCTCGTTTTCTTGCCCCGTCTTAGGCTGACGCGATCGGATGTTGTGTTGCGAATGCGTCAGCAACATCCTTGATCGCCATGTCAGCTCCTTCAGGCTCTGAACATTGGTTGCGCAGTCCTCATCACACTCCGCCTTTATGCGTTGTAGTGGAATCTGGACACTCTTTTCATACTGACCTTCAGTACACCTTTACACGTTAGGCAGACCAACCAAGGTAATGATGTCGTTCGAGGCTCCCATGATCTGAGCACCAAGGATATATGCGGATGTTCTCCCCAAGGGCCATGCGTAGCTGGACCCTCGTCCCCATAAGGAGGGAGGAGTCGCTCGAACAATCGCGTTCTGAGCCCAGTATGTCTGGAGGCTAGCATCTCTGCCCCTCGGGTGATGGACATACGCAGACCCCCATCCCAAGACTCTTCTCCTGGAATCGTGCGTGACCGCAGGGCTGGGTATGCTCCCACCTCCGCCGTGTCCGCCGTACCGCGGTAAGCGGATTCCTCCATGGTCCGAACCACACGACCTTAAACTGTGTTGTCTGGTCCTACCACACGACCGTAAACTGTGATCGTCTTGGCCGCCCGACGAGAAAACGGCACTGCATCGTGATGTTCCCCTCAGGGGACACTCATGTTGGGCGCTGGTTAATAACCACGCCATTCATCAATGCCTTCCGTGGCTTGATTATTGTGGCGACGCCAGAGATTTCTCAATCACAGGCATGTCGCCGCACAAAGAAAAACCATTCATCTTTAAGGACAAACAAGAAATATCAAATGCCGCTCCTTTTGTGTGCGAGGGTCAGACCCGCACTCTTCCCCGCGCTGGTGCCCGATTGTGTTGCGCCGCGCTTCAAGAACTACGTGTGGCTTGATTCCCATCCTTATGGGATACGTAGGAACGCCCAGATGTTTGAAACTTCGGGTCCAGCCCCCCACCTCTTAGAGATTCCCCCTTCTCTGGGGAATCCGCCGCCTTCAGGTCACCCTCAAGGCGTGTTCCCCGACCCCTTGCAGTGGTCCACCGGTGTCAAGAGTACTCTGGTTTATTTCCAGGAGGGTCAGGATCCGCTTGGTCAGGTTTCCTCCGCTTTTCAGGCTTCGTGCTCCCTTTCATTCGGACCCATCGTCTACGCCCTGGGTGGAGCCCCCGTGAACGGTTCGGACACAATGCCTCAGTGCTCTCCCACCGACTCGGGCCGGTACCCCCAATGGCCTCGGGCAGCAAATCGATATGAATCCTGCGATTGAGCGGTCGATGCTCGTTTTCTGCCTCATTCCACCAACGGTTAGTGCGATGTTGATGCTGCTTTTCCGCCACGGTCGGCAGTACTCTCATATCGTCACGCCGGTGCTCCCGGTCCTCGAGTGAATGGCCGCATGATTCACATTTCCCACCTCCCATTCTGACCAGGCGAAAACTCGACACTCTTGACATTATCCCTCAGTGCGTCTTCGCATATCCAGGGGATATGACCAGATGCGGCGTACTTTGAGGTCCTTATGGTCCGAGCTCTAAGACCTTAAACTAAGATCTCTCCTTATGGTCCGAGCTCTAAGACCTTAAACTAAGATCTCTCTTTATGGTCCGAGCTCTAAGACCTTAAACTAAGATCTCTCCTTATGGTCCGAGCTCTAAGACCTTAAACTAAGATCTCTCCTTATGGTCCGAGCTCTAAGACCTTAAACTAAGATCTTTCCTTATGGTCCGAGATCTAAGACCTTAAACTAAGATCTCTCCTTATGGTCCGAGCTCTAAGACCTTAAACTAAGATCTACCCTTATGGTCCGAGCTCTACGACCTTAAACTAAGATCTCCCCTAAACGGGATTCTACGTCCTGCATGACGTTAAACTGCACTCACAGAACTACGTGTGGCTTGATCTCCAGCCTGATGGAGTACGTAGGAACGCCCGGGCATTCCGACTCGGGTCCAGCCTCAGGGATCGTTGAGTCCCGCCCCTCCTCGTCGCCGGCCGTCTGGCCTGACTTCGGGTAGAGTGGTGCAGTTGTGATATTCTCCCCGACTCAGCTCGGGATGCCCCATCGCAAGGATGGGAAGCGACAGTTTCCTCGTCAGAGAGGTGCTGTCTGAGAATTGAGGTGACTCACGGCCAGATTAGTGCATCCGCCTAATACGTTTTCCCCACGGTGGCGCAATTTTGAGAGCGTTGGATTCTGTCCGAACAAATCGTCACTTCGCCCCACGCTTCGCATGCCCTGTTGATCTGGATTTTCCACCCTTGTGTCTGAAGGAACCCCAAAGCGGTATTCATGATGACATGTGGTCCGCCTCCTGCAATATGAATGATGGCCTTTTTCGGTCCGTCTATTGCAGTTGTTATGGTCGATCCACTGTCCGCCTACCGTCTTGGGCATTTCCTGGAAGGCCGACCGTTGTGGATGTCCGGATTCGGGACACGCGATTCACCCTTTCTCATTTCCCTATGTTCGGATAAAATCTCAACGCCCCTAGCGTTGTCCCGCTCGTGTGTTGGAACATGTTGGGGGATGATACATTGATTAGGTCTGAGGTCTCCTTTCCTAGGAATGACCTCCCTCTTTTCTCCAGAAATCCAGGCCCAATTATGGATGCCTGATGCTTGGTTAACACTCCCGCAAGACAACGAATTGTGGTTGAGCATATTAAACCAAAAGATGCAGATAAATATATTGATTCATACAGATGGATCAAAGTAGCGGAAGAAAATGTTTTGGGAATGGCAAAACAAAGCCCTTAGGGATTAGCGTGCTGAATGAGTCTTTCTAATGCCGCTACCCTTTGGCTGGTGGCCTCCAGAGCTGCTTCTCGCTCTCTGCGTGCCCTCTCTTCGTCGGCGGTCGCAGCACGCAGTTCGTCGATTCTGGCCTGTGCACGCTCCCGCTCGACTTGAATTGTGACCATCTGTTGGCCCGCCTCCGTCAGCTGTACTTGGGCGTCAACCAGCTGAGCTTCTAGTTGCTCCACAAGCTCGGTACACGTCGCGACGAAGGCCTCCTTCTCTGCCGCCTGCCCTTCGAGGCGCCGGACTTCCTGCTCCGCCGCGAGGAGCGCCCGCGTGCTCTCCGACATGTCCCGACTTTGTGTGACGTCGGCACGCCGGCAGCTCTCGCGCATCTTTTCGGCCATGAAATCACGGACCGTTAGATGGAGGCGTTGAGCATCAGCTCCCCCGTCACACAAGAAGCGCAGCCAGGTCTGAAGTGATCCCATGCGCCCAGCCACTCCGATGGGTCTCTCTTGAGGAAGCGCTGGATGCACTTCCACCCCCTACGGCACGTTATCCGGCTCTCCTCGACCGCCTCCGTGTCTGAGTCGTCCATCTCCTCGGGATCGGCAGGCCGGTAGGCAGGGAAGGCAGCCAGCAGGTCTGCTGGAGGGTCCGCCCCTGGGAGGTCCTCACGAGGGATAGGTTCCCCGACATCCGGGCGACCTTCTTCTCTCTCCCCAGTGGCTCTGACACCCTCGTCAGCCCCCAACCTCTCTCCGATGTCAGCACCGCCGATGTCCGGAGCCCCCTGATCAGCAGTTGGTGGGGCCGGCTCGGTTTGGGAAGTCTGTTCCGGGGCAGGCGACATGTCCACCACTGGTCCACTCGTAGATGGCCCGTGTTCGGCAGCCCGATGAGCCTCCAATGTTGAGATCACTGCGCGGGGCATGCCATGGTTAGTCACGGATCGTCAACGGCAAGCACCAGCAGTAAAGTAAGGAGACTTACGGGAGTTCGGAGCGTCATCTTCCGCTACCCCGGTCGCCGCAGGAACAGTTGCAGCAGGGGACCCCTTAGCGCTTGTCAATTCAATGATAGGTGTCTGGCCCCCGCCTTGTCCTGCTGGCGCCCCTCCTACTCCCGCTGAGGATGCCTGACCAACATCCGTGCGCTCTTGAGAAAGATTGAGAAATGGGTTAGAAGCTGCATAAGAGAGTGGATGAAGCAGATTGAGTAGGGATTGAAGCGGACCTCGAGGAGCTCAGTGACATCAACGTTGTCAGAGCCGGCCACCTCGCCGCTCTCCCGTGGGCTCCCCTGATGGGATCTACCCTCGGAGCCTTCATCCTCCCCCATTTCCTCTTCTTCGGAGTCGTTGCTACTGTCGTCTTCTTCCGGCGGCATCTGTTCCGGAGCGGGCTCGAGACCGAGCATCACCTTCACCAGAAGGGATGGCTCCGCGCGCTGACCACGTTGGCGCGCGTACTCGTCCATGGCCGTCAGATACGCATACTGCCGGTTGAAGTCCACCCTGTGAGCAATGTGGAGGCGCCCGACCTCTGGCAGATGGATTCCTTCTCTGAGAATCTTCCGCCAGATGGCGTCGGTCCCCAGTGACTGCCGCAGGGTCATCCAGGCCGACCACAGCGCCGGGAAGACTGAATCGTGGGAGGGTTCGAGTAGACGTCTCACCTGCTTCCCGGGCCGCTCTTCGACCGCCGCATGTGCCCCCTCTCTGGGCGCCGAGGTCGTAGCGGCAGCCTGCGATGTGCCCGCCGCCGAAGTCCCTGCCCGCGCCGGCTCCGCTGCTTGGCGCGCCTCCGTTCTCCCCCGTGTGGCGGCGCCCCGCCTCCTTCCTTGACACCCGGTCTCCGCACGGGTAGCCTCGAGCCGCCGAACTAGCTTCCGCAAGAGCCCCTCGGGGTACGCGATGGCCCAGTGTTCGGCGTACTCGGTTGCCAAGCCTGCGTCAACTCCGGTAGGAGGGAGAGTGATGACGTCGCCAGAGCCGAAAGCGGCAAACATCAGCCACATCTGGCGAAGGACGCAAGGGTTCGTCTCCTCCCGGACAGTAGTGAATACCCTCTTCGGCATCCGTTGAAGGCACCCGAACTGCCTGGCGAAACGGGTCGGCACGTAAGGCTCGCAGATCACCTTCCCGTCGATCCGAGCCACGAGCACCCCGCCCCGCATGTTCAGGAAGTACTCATGCTGCTCCAGCGGACCCTGCCCGTTGTCGATCATTTGGCCAACGGGAGTGGGGAACAGACTGAAGTTGAAGTTGGCATGATTGCCAATCCGGATCCGCACGCCCTCCTCACTTAGGGTCATCGGAGCGACCCCCGTGATGTTCAGCAGGGAGGGTCGCAGGCCGTTGCCCGGAGGAATGATGGCGTTCGGAAACGTGTACCCACCGAGGTGAGCAGCCACCCAGCCGTGGAAGAACTAAAAGGGCCCACAGATCCTTCGTGGCGACCCCCCTCGTGAGATGCGTCCCAGGATGGCATACAGCCTCGCCAGCACTGGGACCCCGAGGTTGTATCTCTTGTTGGCGGCCATAGCGCCCGCCACCGCCAGTGTCGCCGGGGGAACGCCCATTCTCGCGTCCCGCACTGGCAGGAGCCACCCACTCAGAAAGGCGGCCAGGAACGCCGCGTACCGGACATTTGGGTCCCGGGCCTCGATGACGCGGTACCCCCATGAGCGGTAGTCGCCCGTCTCCAGGACCCGCCAGTACGACCCGTTCCGGCTCCTCTGAGCTGCGGTCGGGCACCGCTTCCCCCTGCCTGGCATCTTGACCGCCGGGTCATGCTCCAAGAACTGGCCGAACCATTCCTTGTAGGCTATGTCCTTCTGGATGTCTTTGATCCTGAGCCGCTGCGTAGCCAGGTCAAGCAGATGCCAGGTCAGGATGGGAGTCTGTGACCTGTCCTCCCAGATGTTCTTCGGTGGCAGGAACTCATCGTATTGGTAGCCCTCCAGCGGGATACCTCCGATGCAGTGGATGTCCCAGAGACCGATGCCGACCTCCCCATGGTGAAGATGGAAGGTGTTGGTATCCGGAGACCATCGGGTGAACAGCTCCGGCCCGAGCTCGGACTGCTGGTAGAAGTGGAACTGCGACGTCCACACCGCCTCGAACAGGCCGATGTACCGCAGCTCCTCTGCGAAGTGATCGCAAGTGTGGCGTACCCAGAACGCCCAGGCCCACTCGCTGGTGAAGTTGCCCCCAGACCGCAAGTCCCAGACCTTCAGCCAGCCCTTGGTGTCGTCCGTGACGCTCTGGCGATATATGCTCGAGTAGAGGGCTGGAGAATTCTCCGCAGTAGGCTCACCCCCATCAATGGTTCGCGTCCTCGGGTTCAGGACATAGACATCCAAGTGTCTGGTCTCCCTGGCAGGATGCCCATTGTTGGTGATGTTATAGCGGAGAAGCTCGTCCTCCCGGGTCACCCAGGTCTGCGGCGCATCAATCTCGAACCCTGGCACCAGGACCTCATCTAGGATGCCGAAGTTCCAGAGCGGCAGGTTGTCCGACAGTGGATATGTCTTCTGGGCCGGCGTGAGTAAGTCGAACAAGGATTGATTGTTGGAAACAATCTCCTTGGCTCCGTAAACCTCCTCGTTCGTCGCCATCTCAGCCCTGCGAGTGGCGGCATCCCCCTCATTTCCTCTGTGCGCGGCCATCTCAGAAGTTTCGGGAGTCGTGCGGGTTAAGGGATGAAGCGTGCGGGATCGGACGAGGCTGGTAGAGAAGTTTGAAGGTTGGCGCGCAATCCAAGTAGGCGGCGCGCAATTGGGAAGACTGTCGCGCAAAGTTCCGGGTTTTCGCGCAAAGACAGGCGGAATCCGGACGGTTTTGCGCGACGAGCAGGCGAATTCCGCGCCGGAAAAGGCAATTTCGCGCACGAGAGCAGAGATGCTTATCGCGCGGAAGGCCAGTGTACGGCACAGAGGGACCCAGTGCCCCTATTTATAGGCGAGGCCGGGGTCCGCGCTGCGCGGAAAGCGCTTTGCGCGACCGCAGCGGCGAATTTCGCGACCGGCGCCCCTTTTTGCGCGCCTAAGTCCCGCGCCGCCCAGGACATCGGCATTCCGGCGTCTCCCTCGGAACCCGATCGTTGCGACCTCTCGCCGATCAGATTCCGAGGGGGGGCTTTTGTAGACGCCGGAAAAGTCCGTTGTTCCCAAACGAAGCTCCGAATGCGGAAAGCGAGGTCATATTCGGAGTCGGAAGAATGTTTCGGAGGGCCCGGAGGCCTTGCGCGGAATTTCAGAGGTCTGCGCGCAAAGATGATGATCCGCGCGCAAAACCCCCGGGATGCGTGCAACTCCCTTGCGCGCCGTGCCCGATTCCGCGCCCGCGAGGAGAATTCCGCGCTCGCGCCTTGGATTCCGTGCCCGGGGTTGCCTATAAATACTAGGCGACCCCCAACGTTTCAAAGGTTGCTGGAAGTCGAACGGTCTCCCGCGCGCGCAATTCAACCCCTTCCGCGCGCAATGCCGATCTTCAGGTAACCTCCTTTCTTTCGCGCAATAGATCCTTGGGGTCCGCCTTCGCGCGCAATCCCCTTGGCTCATTTCCTTTGAATAAATTTCAACCCGAAGGCCTTTGCGCGCAAAAGAAGCCTCTTGCGCGCAATTGCCCCCCGGGTGCGCGCAATCCAACCCGATTGCGCGCACCCCCCATTTTCAAAGTGGCCATTCGTTAGAGAATGAGCCGTTGCCCCCGCGCGCTACCCGAAGCCCGGTGCGCGCAATCCCAATCATCCGCGCGCAAAGCGCTGGCCCAATTGCGCGCCAGCCCGCCATTTTGCGCGCCGATCCGCGGTTTTGCGCGCAAAGCTCCTCTTTTGCGCGCAATCCGCCAGGGTCGCCTCCCTTGACCCCCTGCGGGTACCCGCCTGCGTGGCGCTCGATGATCCTCATCCTGGGTGCCCGCACCATGCGCTGTCTTCCCGTGCAGCCTTCCAGGCTCGTGCGAAGTGACACGGACCCGTCGGCGGCAATCAATCGTCCAGTATGACGTTAAACTGCACATTCGTCCTACATGACGTTAAACTGCACATATGTCCAGCATGACGCTAAACTGCACTACGTCCGAGCTACAAGACGTTAAACTGTTCAGCATTCGTCCTGCATGACGCTAAACTGCACCACGTCCTGCACGACGTTAAACTGTATACGTCCAGGCTGCACGACGTTAAACTGCCTAGCCCCCATCGTCCGCGCTGCAAGACGTTAAACTGCCAAGTGTTTCGTCCTCAACACACGACGTTAAACTGTACTTCGTCCGACAAGACATTAAACCGTCCGCTTCGTCCTCAACACACGACGTTAAACTGTACTTCGTCCGGCAAGACGTTAAACCGTCCGCATCATTCGATCTCGTGCTTCGCACGCAGGGTCTCCCCCGGTTTGGACGTGGCCCCCACCCGCTCGTCTCTGCAGGGATGTCGGGATTGTCCCCCTTTTGGGACGATTTAATGGGAGTGGCTTTTCCCTACGGGGGCAGGGTATTACAAACCCCTAGTTTCTCGTGGGAGGCTGCACATGTGTATCTCCATTGCGCCTCCCCACTGCCGAAGCCAGTAGAGGGTGTGACTGGGATCGAGGTGTCTTCTGCTTTCGGTCCAAGTCCCTTCCAACTGAGTTTTGCCGCATCCGGGCTGCCTCAAGTGCGTAAGTCCTGACAGAATGAACTACGTGGACTTTGATCCCTGTCTTCTATACAGGGTACGTAGGAAGCCTCCCTGAGGTCCAAGCCCGCCACCTGGTCGTCCCGGTCGTATTTACGTCGGTTCGTCCATCAGTGGACCCCTCCAGGGTTCACGCTTGCGTCGATTCACCTATGAATCCGCCCCTGTGGGAGACTGCCCGTGTGTATCTCCACTGTGCCTCCCCACAGCCCCTTTTTCCATTTCTCTTTTTATCGTCCAGCATGACGTGAAACTGTGATCCACCCGGCCGTTCCATCCCCCTCTGTGTGAGGTGGTTCGGTTCAATCCTCCGCCCGGCGGCCTAGACCTCTTCGTGAGTCGGCTTGCCGACGTCCAGCATGACGTTAAACTGTATACCCGAACTACGTCGACTTTGATCCGTGCTAACGCGCGGTACGTAGGAAGCCTCTACGGGTTCCAAGCTCTTCACTCCATCATCCATCCTGATCCTTACCCGGGCCGCCACATCCCGGTGGGGTCATGCCACTTCACTCCACTCCACATCATTTGGGAAGCCGCCCATGTGCTGGCCCCAGCGTCGGAGGTTCCCCGCAAGGGGTTCTGTCATCCGATCCACTTTTCGTGTTGATCGGTCCGATGCCGTCCCCGCTGGACGTTAAACTCGCGGCATACCCCGTGTTAAACATGGGAAGCTGAGGAAAACCTCAGGTGACACAGTTCCCCGCACCTAGTACGGGATGCCTCAGGCCATCATGCCTTCGAGAAGCCCTATTAGGGACGGAAGACAGACGTGCAGAGCCGCAGTGCTACGACACGCCCCCAGCACCCCGAGCCACCCGGCCTTCTCACCGCAGGTTGCTGCCCCGCCCAGACTCCTTTGAGCGTCCGGGCGGAAGCAGCGTAATTAACCGGTGTCCATGAAGATATGGCGCCGGGAACGAGATTCACGAACATTCTTAAGTCTGTGAGGGAGACCCGGATTAGGCGACGAGTTCCAAGGAGACGTCCAAGGAAGGAGGAGCCGACATCCCATCATCCCGGTTTCGATCAAGGAGCAGACGCCCCTGAATAAGGGACGAATGCCGCCCGCCCTTGGAAAGCGGGACTGCGGGACCACAAGCCGCGCGCCCATCCCCTCGGGTTGACGGGTGCACGCGCGAACGTGTCCTGGCGGAACACCGTAACCCGACGCACATCCGCACCGAAACACTTGCCTAAAAGGAATGGAAGTTTGTTACAAATGTAGAGAAAAAGGTCACCAGACTCGTGATTGCAAGGGAAAGAAAGAGGCTATCAATGTTTAATGCTACAATTTTAGAGAAATGGGTAATTATGCAAATTAATGTCTTAAGTGTCAGGGAAACATACCTCAGAAAAGGCCAAGTGATCGAGGCCAATCTTATGTTGTCACTACAGTTGATGTGGAATAGTTATTGTATTTGTGTTTTTGGACTCATGAACTATATTATGGTTATAAGAATAATGTGATATATATAAGTATTGTACTACAATACTTCTTGTTTTCATTAAGGCTTTAATATGGTGAAGATTATCATATTTTTATTATGTGATAATAAGAGAAACATTAATTTGTTTGGGGAATATGATGTTACAGTTGATTTTGGAATTTTGATACCTTTTAGAGAGAGTTTGGATAGAGGTATTTTGGAGAACTATAAAGGTTGGAATGGATTAATTTGAACTTCAGATATTATTCTTTAATGTTAAATAATTTTTGATGATTATTTTTGTAATATGATTAAAATATAGTTTTAGGAAAAGGACAACCTGCAGGTTGGGGGATAACCCGTCGCGTCAGACAAAGCTGTAGGAATCAAACCGAAAACCAAAGTGTGACAGGGCTTTATTACCTACAACTAGCCTATAGTACATCCCTAGTTATTACAAAATATATTTCTCCATGGTATGTGTTAATATTTGGAAACTTATACGACTAAGAAAAATATAATATTTTTGAGTTTTATTATCTCCTTTTGTGAAAGATGAGTTTGTGGTATAAATTAGTTGAAGGATGAAATTCTACATGTCATGTATATATATATATAAATATATATATATCTCTTATTCAATGAGGAAATTAATTCATAAACTTTAGGGAAGATATATTAAAAAAATGTGTTATCCTAATACATTATTTTTTGTTGAACTGATGATATTTTCATCATAGATTGATAGATTTGAGGCCCTCAATTTTACACTTGTTTGTGATTTATGACCACAATAAATCCCTACAAATAATTATGTTTTCCCTCCAATTATGTGTCCTTAATTTCCACCAATGTTCTCCTAAACGAGATCATAATTTGGTGGTGACTTTTTAATTTCCCTTTCCCTCTTATTAAGGCTAAATTTTATTAACATTATTTTTGATGTGGATTTTCCACAAACTATTTTCTATTTACAGCCTATTATTTTCTAAGAAAAATTTTAAATTGTGAGGACACAATTTATTGAAGGAGGGGAGAATGTAACACCCCAATCATCCATGGTACTCATCTCTTTCTATAATGCAATATCTTGCATTTTACGAAAGTTCAAGATTCTAACACACCGCAACCAATCAATGTAGTTGTTGTGAATAGTAATACCAACATTTTGAATTATATAAATTTTATATTTAAAAATGAACATCATTTTTGGATTTAGAATATCGAAATTATCATAAGATGATTTTTTGTTATTTTTCTGAGAACATCCAATTTTCGATGAATAGTGAAAAATACTTAAAAACAACCTTTTTAATCAAAATAATTTATAGTGATAAATTATAATATTGATTGGTTTTAAAGTATACATACAATATAATTGAATTTTTTTTATCCAATGGTGGTTGCTAGAATAATTTTTACTTTGAAATTAGACACAATCAATTACCAATCTTTTGATAGATATTGTTTCTTAAAAACACGCTATTAGTTTGTACAGCGGGAATTGACTATATAATTTATTAATAAAACATACAGGTTTAAAATTTGGTAAAATGGACATCATTTTTGAATTTGGAATATCAAATATAGCATAGGGTGAATTTTTGGTATTTTTCTGATAATGTTTATTTTTAATGAAAAGTGAAAAATGTTGTATTTTAATTTAAAACTGCCTTTTCATCCAATTCATTGATATTTTTATATTATCATTTTAATTGGTTTTAATGTATAATTGAATTAATTCTTTATCACATAATAAAATTTTGTTCATTAGAAGTAATTTCACATTTCAATTTGATGTAAAAACAAGTCAATCATTTGATATATTTTAGTTCTTAAAGACCCATCTTTGGTTTTGACAATGGGAATTATTTTTAAATTAATTACTGCAATTTCTGTGTTTTGAAATTGGTAAAATAGATTCTATATTTGGAATCATATTGTTCATATTATTTATTTAATAATATTTTGTTTTTGGAAATTATGAATAGTAAAGAGGAAAATTTTCTTCAATTATTGATAAAACACTATTTTATTGAATATTCTATTGATAATAAATGATATAATTTCCTCACATTGTGTAAAATATGTTTATTTATAAAATATTTGGGATTAGACCATTCATCTGAATATTTGATGAAAATTCCAGTTTTACCCTTTATAGTTCACTGTAGTATTTCAAAGATAAATATTTTTATATTTATTATTTGAATTTGAGATTTTGTAACAGTGTTCCTAACTTAATTATCTACAACTTTGTTTCAGGACAATAGATCAAAAGAATGCATTTTAATGGAGTAATATGGCCATAAATTCAAAGTTTGGCTGGAATCGCCATAATGGATAAGCTTCTGTATTGCAGCCATAACTCCTACATATGGGCTTGTATTGAGCCCAAATTTATAGAGAGATAGAGGAACCATATCCGCACATTTTATCCTTCTGGAAGGCCGGCCAATTCACGCGTTTTGGTGGTCAAATGGGCGATGAAATTTTCATTATAATATTTGGCCGAATTTCCTCATTCACACTTGAAACCACTTGTAACCTCTCCTCCCCTCCCCTCTATAAATTGGAGTTTTTATCATTTGGAGGGGTTGGGACGTTCATTGGGAGATTTTAGGCAGAGGAGAATTTGTTTCATCCAAATTCTCCAACCATTTTAAGAGGGGTAGCTCTTGAAGCAAGGATCCCCTCATCGAAGCCTCCTTCTCTTCCTCATTTTGTAATGTTTTCATTTGTGTAATAAAATTATTTGTTCCTCTTTTATTTCTTCACTTTTCTTCTGTTTTGTTTAAATTTATTCTTCTCTTAATCTTCCTCTTTGGGCTGGATTTCTTTAGTAGAAGCGTTAATGGGTTATACCCATTATAAACCTTTGCACATGAAAAACGCTTCTATGTTGATTACGCCACCCATGTAAGAGTAGTCCTTTAGTAATCGATCTATCTTCTACCATCTTCATTTAATTATTTTGAATAATTAAGCTACTGTAATTCACTTAATATTATCCATTAATTGTGTTTTTAAATTGTATGAAACTAAGCAAGCAATTGAACAATTAACACAAAACACGCGAGGTCGGGATTTTGTGTAAATTGTGAGAGCGCGATCTTAATCGGTAATACAAGACCACACAGGATAAATTTGTAGAGTTCAAATATAATCCCAAAACAAAATTCATTTTCATTTCTAGAATGGATATGTGCCTTAATTTACCACTGACCATAAGCTAATCTTAGAACATCAATCAATGCAGGGTGCTGCGATTGCATGTTCCGAAGTTAGCCTAGGGTTAAATTAACATCATCTTCGTGGTAAAGTTAATTCTCGTAGGGTTCAGGATTTAACAAATTAAGGGATCATAATTAAGTGAATGTTAATTTAAATGATAATGATTAATAATAAAGTGAAGAGGTAGAGTTAGATCAATTACGCCTTTTAAATAGATTTCTAAAAAAACATTTTCTTGTTGTGTCATTTTAATCGAAATTCATTTCAAAACTAAAAACAAAAAAATATACAATCTTCTTCTACAAAACATCTTCTAGATTCATAAACTATAAAAAAACCAGATCCTTTAAAGTAGTGTTTTTATTTTATTCTATTTTATTTAATTTTTAGAATACCACTAATAAGTTGTTAAATTCACTTCTTCCTTTGAGAGACGACCTTGGTCAGCCACTCTGCTGCATCTAAGTACCCCAAATCACACTAATCATTTGAGGGGGCCCACGACAGTTCTCTTTCAAATTGGTGCTGTTGCCGGGAAGGCAAGTAATTATTTCAACCAATTAGAGGTATTTATTTTATTTTAAATTTTATTCTCTTCCTCTCTTCTTTCTTCCTTCTTTACCCAATTTGATTTTTCTTCTTCTCCTTTTATTTTCTTCTACATCTTTTTGGACCATCAACTCAAACTTCTCATTTTTATTTTACTATGGTCCACTTTCTTTCTTTTCATTTTTATTTGATCTATGACAAGAACTAATCCCGAAGATCTCTTAGATCTTGACCCTGAGATTGAACATAGCCTTAGGGCTCGAATCAGAAATTCTCAGTCTACGGGATGTTTCAATATTCAACCAGTTGGTGAATTCCTCTCTTCTGGAAAAATTGAAATTGGAAGCTATTCAAATTCAATCATAAAAGAGGAACCAATGGCTGAAAACAATGGAAATGAACATAATAGAACCATTCGAGAATTGGCTACACCTGATATTAACTATCAACCAAATTGTATTGCATACCAAAATCTTGAATCGGACTTTGAACTAAAATCAGGGTTAATTCACTTACTTCCAAAGTTTCATGGCCTCTCTGGTGAGGATCCCAATAATCATTTGAAAGAATTTAATGTAGTTTTCTCAACCCTAAAACCAATAAATTTTTCTGAAGATCAAATCAAATTAAGAGCATTCCCATTTTCACTTGATGGAACTACAAAGGATTGGATGTACTATTTACAACCTGAAGATGTAACATGTTGGAACGATTTGAAACGTCTTTTCTTGCAGAGATTTTTTCCAGCAACAAGGACCACATCCATTCAAAAGGAGATATCAGGGATCAAGAAAGCACAAGGGGAGTCAATGTATGAGTATTGGGAGAGATTCAAGAAGTTGTGTGCAAGCTGCCCACGTCACCAAATCAGTGAGGAACTCCTCATCCAATATTTCTACGAAGGACTCACACCCATGGAGAGGAGCATGGTGGATGCTGCAGCTGGAGGAGCATTGGTGGACAAGATACTAGTAGCTGCACGAGTATTGATCGACAAAATGGCCCAAAACTCTCAACAATTCGGTGATAGAGGTACACCACATGTTCGAGGAGTACATCAAGTAAGTCCTTCTTCTCTGGAAATTCATTTGATTGATACTAAGTTAGAAGAATTGACAACTATGGTGAGGCAGATTGCATTGGCTCAAAAGACATCCCAACCCCCTCCTTCAAGGCCATGTGGCATTTGCACTGAGACAAGCCACCCAACTGACTGTTTCCCACAACTACAAGAGACAGAAGATTGTGCAGCAGTGTTCCGTGGGAGACCATTTCAGCAGCAACAACAACAACCATATTCCCAAAAGAAGTTTGATACAGTATACAACCAAGGGTGGACTGATCAGTCAGACATGAGGTATGGCTCTGGACAACAACAAAGGCCCCTTTTTCAACCAAACTTCAAGCAGCCTCCACCTTACCAACAGGGTTTCGAACGACCCCAAAAGAGATTTGAAGCTCAAACATAAACAAGTCAGCAACAAGGGAATATCCAAAAAAAGGTAGACTCTAACACTAATGATCTTTTGAAACAAATTGTTCTTAATCAACACAATGAGCTGAAGAGTCAAGGTTCGGAGTTGAGAGAGTTGAAGACTCAAATGAGTCAGATCGCCACCGCCCTCCATGAACTTGTGAGTAAGAATTCTAGAAATATACCTTCCCAACCCACTCCAAATCCGAAGGGGAATGTTAGTGCCATCACATTGAGAAGTGGGAAGCAAATGAATGATACATCTGGACCTACCATTCCACCGGGATTCACCTCTACTCTAGAGAATCCTCATTCCATACCAACTGATGAGCAATCCAAGGAGAAAGATAATGGTAAGAAAAGGATTGATGATGTACCTTCCTAAACCCCTTATTTTTCGAAACAGGGTTGTTCAAACCAAGAAGATGGCTGAAGAAGCAATGAAAAAGGAGGTTTTGGACACATTCAAGCATGTGGAGATCAAAATTCTTCTACTTGAAGCCATTAAGCAAATTCCAAGGTATGCGAAATTCTTAAAAGAACTTTGTACCAATCGAAGAGGGATCAAGGGAAATGAGAGGATCAACCTTGGAAGGAATATATCGTCACTGATTACACCAACTCTAGCAATGCCAACAAAGTGCAAGGATCCCGGGACAATGACCATCCCATGTACCATAGGGGAGTTGCACTTCTCTGATGCTCTTTGTGATTTAGGAGCTTCAATAAATGTGATGCCTCACTCTATATTCTCTTCCTTGCATGTTGGTGAGTTGAAGCCAACAAGAGTAGTGGTGCAATTGGCGAATAGAGCTACGGCATATCAAGCGGGAGTTCTTGAGGATGTACCTGTTCGTGTAAGAGACATGATATTTCCAGCAGACTTCTATGTGCTTAACTTGGAGGATGATCAGGTAAGTTCTCATGCCCCCATTATCATAGGTAGACCCTTCCTCAAAACTTCAAAAACTATCATAAATGACAATGAGGGTACACTTTCCATGGAGTTTGGAGATGAAGTTGTGATATTTAATGTTATGGATTCCATGAAGTACCCCTCAGAGGACTATTCTTCTTTTGTTATCTCCCATTTTGAACCACCAAGTAAAAACATCATGGAATTGGATCGTCCTATGCTTAGGGAGATTCAGAGTGTTGGTTCTAGTTTGATGTCTAATAGTACTTCCACACCCATTTCTAAGGAACAAGACTCTCTAAGATTTTATTTTGAAATGGAATCATATTCTGATTTTGATCATGTTCACTCTGATTATGAAATGACTGTTGAGTATGCTGATGGATTTGACACTTTATTCTCTGATTTTGATAATGTCTATTCTGATACTAGTGCTCTTTGGGCACATATTTTAGTTCCTTCAATGTCTCCATCAATACTACACCCTCCTTCATTAGAACTCAAGCCATTGCCACCAAATCTGAAATACTCATACTTGTTGAGTGGTGAGAGATTACCTCTTATCATTGCTAACAATCTTCCTTTTGAACATGAAGAAAAGCTTTTGAATATTTTAAGGGAGAACATCAGGGCGATTGGGTGGACCTTGGCTGACATATCAGGTATTAGCCCCTCCATTTGCATTCATAGGATTCTCTAGGAGGATGGGGCAAAATCGGTGAGACAACCACAAAGGAGATTGAATCCCACCCTCCTGGAAGTTGTTAAAAAAGAAGTTGAGAAATTGCTCGAGGCAGGTATAATCTTTCCCATTTCATATTCTCAGTGGGTAAGTCCTATTCAGGTTGTTCCTAAGAAGAGTGGTGTTACTGTTGTTGAAAATGAGAAAGATGAGTTAGTTCCAATGAGGGTGCAAAATAGTTGACGTGTGTGTATTGATTATAGGAAACTAAACCAGTCCACTCACAAGGACCATTTCCCCCTCCCATTTATTGATCAGATGCTTGAGAGACTAGCTGGGAAGACACACTATTGTATCATGGATAGATTTTCTGGATATTTTCAGGTTCCTATAGCTCCAGAGGATCAGGATAAGACTACATTCACCTGTCCCTTTGGCACATTTGCCTACCGGAGGATGCCATTTGGAATTTGCAACGCCCCAGGTACCTTCCAGAGATGTATGGTGAGTATTTTTTCTGATTTTATTGAGACCTGCATGGAGGTATTTGTGGATGATTTTACAGTGTATGGGTCTTCATTTGATGAATGTCTAATTAGTTTCGGAAAGGTGTTGAATCGTTGTATTGAGAAGAATCTGGTCCTAAACTTTGAAAAGTGTCATTTCATGGTAGAGCATGGAATTGTCTTAGGGAATGTAGTGTCAAAACATGGGATAGCGGTTGATAGATCAAAGGTAGATATTATTTCATCCTTACCATATCCTTCATGTGTGCGTGATGTTAGATCTTTCCTAGGTCATGCAGGATTTTATCGGCACTTAATCAGAGATTTTAGTAAGATCGCTCTTCCTATTTCACGATTACTTCAAAAAGATTCTGATTTTGTGTTCGATGATTCTTGTAGGACTTCCTTTGATGAGCTTAAGATGGGTCTGACCACTCCACCTATCATACAGCCCCCACGGCGGGACCTTCCATTTGAGCTTATGTGTGACGCCTCCAACTTTGCGTTTGGAGCTGTCTTATCTCAGAGGGTGGAAGGACGTTCACATGTGATTGCCTATGCATCATGGACATTGGATTCAGCACAATAAAACTACACAACCACGGAAAAAGAGTTTCTTATTGTCATATTTTCTTTAGATAAATTTCATTCATATTTATTGGGCTCTAAAGTAGTTGTTTTTTCTGACCATGCAGCTTTGAGGTACCTCCTGAAGAAGCCAGATGCAAAGCCACGACTTATCCGTTGGATGCTCCTTCTTCAAGAGTTTGACATCGAGATAAAGGACAAAAAGGTGTCAGAAAACATGGTGGCTAACCACATGAGAAGGCTTACTCACACACTAGAGGATGACACCTTGGATCAGGTACCACTTCGGGACACTTTCCCTGAAGAGCATCTCTATACCATATCAGTTATGCATCCTTGGTATGCTGATTTAGTTAACTACCTTGTTGCTTCTGAAATCCCTGCATATTTAATGAAACATCAAGTCCAAAAATTAAAGAGTGAGTCAAGATTTTATGTTTGGGATGATCCATACTTATGGCGCATGTGTAGTGACAATGTCATTAGGAGGTGTGTTCCCGATCTTGAGTTTGAGTCTGTTTTGCATTTCTATCATACACTTGCTTGTGGTGGACACTTTGTACCCCAACGGACAGCTAGGAAGGTTTTGGACTCTGGATTATATTGGCCTAGATTATTCCATGATGCCCATGTGTTTTGTAAGTCATGCTCTCATTGCCAACACACTGGGAACATTTCTAAGAGACATGAGATGTCCCAACAACCAATACTATTCTGTGAGATTTTTGATGTATGGGGCATTGATTTTTTGGGTCCTTTTCCAAGTTCATATGGTTTCATGTATATTTTGGTTGCTGTTGATTATGTGAGTAAATGGGTGGAGGCCAAGGCCACCAGGACTGACGATTCTCATGTCGTTGTGGACTTTGTCAAAGCACAGATTGTTTGCATGTTTGGAGTACCAAAGGCCATCATCAGTGACCAAGGGATACACTTTTGCAATAGGAATTTTTCTTCCTTCCTTTGGAAGTATGGGGTAAATCACAAAACATCAACACCATACCACCCGCAAACAAATGTCTAGGCTGAGGTTTCAAATCGTGAGTTGAATCAAATCTTGGAGAAAACTGTGTAGCCAAATAGGAAGGATTGGAGCAAGCGCTTGGATGATGCATTGTTGTCTTATAGGATAGCATAAAAGACCCCCATTGGTATGCCCCCATTTCAGATTGTTTTTGGGAAAGCATGTCATCTCCCCGTGGAAGTTGAGCATCGGGATTATTGGGCTATAAAGAAATGCAACATGGATTTGGCCCAAGCGGGAATCCAAAGGAAGCTGCAAATTCTAGAGCTTGAAGAACATTAGATTATCATCATATAAGAACTCAAGGCTCTACAAGGAAAGATCAAAAGCATCTCATGACAAAATGATCCAACAAAGGGAGATTTATGTTGGAGAGAAAGTCCTTCTCTACAGTTCACGACTGAAGTTGATGCCTGGTAAGTTGCATTCCAGATGGTTAGGTCCTTATGTTGTGACTAATGTTTTTCATTATGGTGCAGTGGAGATCACACAATAGGACATTGGAGGGATCTTTACAGTCAATGGGCAACATTTGAAGAGATATATTGAGGTACTTCTCACAGATGCAATGGATTTTATCACACTGCATGACCCCATCATCACTTGAGAACATCAGGCTGTTCCTAACCCTTTCACTTTTATATTATTTGTCCTATTTAAAAATTCTGAATTTCATGTGCATATATCATCTCATAGGTTCACATTGAGGAAAATTCAATATTTTAAGTGTGGGGGAGGAATCCTTTTAGTTTAGTAATTTCAATTGCTTTCCTGTTCAAAAAAACCAAAAAAAATTGTGTGTTTTTCAAATTCTGTGTGTTTATTTTACAATTTTCTGTGTGTTTTTGAAACATTTTGGCTGAAAGGATTCTTATAACCATTTTTAAATCCATATGAATAAGTGAATCAATTTACCCCTTGAAACTAATCTTAAATGAATGCTTAAATGACTTTGTTTCAAGGTCAAATATTTAGTAATTTCATGAAATGTACGCTGAATTTTGAATCCCATGCCAATCTCACTGTCTTTATATTTGAAATCACTTTCCTATGAGGCTTCTAAACCATTATTTTCATATTATTTACATTCACCTCACTTCTTGAGAGAACCAAACCATAATTCATTTTACTAGAATTTGATCTATTCCTGTCAAAACTTGAGGGTTTGAGGTACTTATGTTTAAATGATTGAGGCATTTGTTTGGTATTAAAGCCCCTATTTCAATGAATCCTTTTTTATAATGGGCTAACTTGAATATTTAATCTTTGTATCCCTTAGAAGCCATGAAAATCCTGTTAGGTTAGCCACATTACAAGCCAATTTTCTCTATCCAACCAACTCTTTAAGTGAAATTGCATAATCTAGTTGAGCTTAAGTGTGGGGGAAGTTGTCTTGTGTTTTTCCACCACATTCTGTGATACTTTGGGTGGAAAAATAAATTCTGAAGAGATGTGTTTGCTGCTAAAGAAAGTAATTATATTGAATGTTGTGCCTTTTCTGGATCTTTCATGACAAGTGAAGCTGTGCCTTTTCTGGAGCTTCTAATTGAGGTGGAAAGCTGTGCCCATCTGGAGATTTCCAGAAAACCATGTTTGAGAAGATTGACATTTTTTATACTGAAATGATGAATGGTGTAAACCTTTTATAACTTTTCATGATGGTGGAGCTGAATTGATACTATGGGGATTGAAGAGAAGACCATATTTAAGTGAAAATTAGATTAATGCAATTTTTCTTCAAAAGAGTCAGGCCCTCCTCATTCAGCCTCAGAGTTTTTCACATCTTAATCCTACCAAACTAAAGCCACAAAACAACCCTAAAAAGTCATCATGATAAACACATGTCCTTGACTCACATTGGGTAGCGATGTAGGAATCTATCAAGCCTATGGTGACCCTTGTATGAGTTTGGATGAGAAATACATTGCAAAAAAATTGATATTTGAGTGATGAGAGAAAATTCAAGTGAGGTAAGTGTTTTGTGCAAGGGCGGATAAATGAAGTGGAAATATATTGAATGATATAAATGGAGAACATTAAATAAAGTATTTTATGAGGCATGATATCTTTTGATTCTTGGTGTGAAATTGATTGATCTTAAGGATATGTGTTTTAAAATTGGTTTTTATTTGATATTGATGTTTACTTGATATGAGGTTTTTCCCAGGTGTGCAAAAGCGTAAGTGTGGGGGAGTTGATAAAACACTATTTTATTGAATATTTTATTGATAATAAATGATATAATTTCCTCACATTGTGTTAAATATGTTTATTTATAAAATATTTGGGATTAGATCATTCATTTGAATATTTGATGAAAATTCCTGTTTTACCCTTTATAGTTCACTGTAGTATTTCAAAGATAAATTTTTTTATATTTATTATTTGAATTTGAATTTTGTAACAGTGTTACTAACATAATTATCTACAACTTTTATTCCGGACACTAGATCAAAAGAATGCATTTTAATGGAGTAATTGGTCCATAAAGTCAATGCTGGGCTGGACTCGCCAGAATGGATAAGCTTCTGTATTGTGGCCATAACTCCTACATATGAGATTTTATTGAGCCCAAAATTGTAGAGGAGATAGAGGACCCATATCTGCACATTTGAAACTTCTGGAAGGCCGGACAATTCATGAGTTTTAGTGGTCAAATGGGCGGTGAAATTTGCATTAAAATATTTGGCCGAATTTCCACATTCACAATTGAAACCACTTGTAACCTCTCCTCCCCTCCCCTCTATAAATTTGAGTTTTTCTCAATTGGAGGGGTTGGGACGTTCATTGGGAGATTGGAGGCAGAGGGGAATTTGTTTCATCCAAATTATCCAACCATATTATGAGGGGTATCTCTTGAAGCAAGGATCCCCTCATCGAAGCCTCATTCTCTTCTTCATTTTGTAATGTTTTCATTTGTGTAATAAACATCATTGTTCTTCTTTTATTTCTTCTATTTTATTATGTTTTGTTTAAATTTCTTCTTCTCTTAATATTCCTCATTGGTCTGGAATTCTTGAGTAGAAGCTTTATTGGGTTATACCCATTATAAACCTTTTCACATGAAAAACGCTTCTACGATGATTACGCCACCCATGGAAGAGTAGTCTTTTAGTAATCTATCTATCTTCTACCCTCTTCATTTATTTATTTTGAATAATTTAGATACTGTAATTCACTTAATATGATCCATGAATTGTGTTTTTAAATTGTAAGAAACTAAGAAAGCAATTGAACAATTAACACAAAAACACGTGAGGTCTGGATTTTGTGTAAATTGTGAGAGCGCGATCTTAATCGGTAATACAAGACCACACGGGATAAATTTTTAGAGTTAAAATATAATCCCTAAACAAAATTCATCCTCATTTCCAGAATGGATATGTGCCTTAATTTACCACTGACCAAAAGCTAATCTCAAAACATCAATCAAAGCAGGCTGCTTCGATTGCATGTTCTGAAGTTAGCCTAGGGTTAAATTCACATCATCTTCGTGGTAAAGTTAATTCTCATAGGGTTCGGAATTTAACAAATTAAGGGATCATAATTAAGTGAATGTTAATTTAAATGATAATGATTAACAATAATGTGAAGAGGTATAGTTAGATTGATTATGCCTTTTAAATAGATTTCTAAAAAAAATCTTCTTGTTGTGTCATTTTAATCGAAATTCATTTCAAAACTAAAAACAAAAAAAATATACAATCTTCTTCCAGCAAACTTCTTCTAGATTCATAAACTATAAAAAAACCCAATCCTTTAAAGTAGTTTTTTTGTTTAATTCTCTTTTATTTTATTTTTAGAATACCTTTAATAAGTTGTTAAATTCACTTCCTCCTTTGACAGACGACCTTGGTCAGCCACTATGCTGCACCTAAGTACCCCAAATCACACTAATCATTTGAGGGAGCCCACGATAACGCTCTTTCAATTATCATGATTAATTTGTAACTGGGTAGTAAAGGGTAATGAAATAATAACATAATAATATAAAATGACCCCAACATGTGTACTAATGCTATTTTTTGTGTCGTGGCCAACCACAGGATGCCTTTTTTCAACATAGGGACCCCATGGAATCACTTTTATGTGATATTGACATTTTATCATTTTATTTATTAAAGAAAGTAAAATATAACAAAAGTACGTGACACCTAAGTAAAACAACTTTAATTTTCTCTACATAAAGTATATCTTAAAATATAAATAGCCATTGTAAATATAAGATTATTTCCTAAATCATGCTATTTGTTTTATAATTTTTAGAAATTAAATAAATTTATTTATTTATGACTCATGGTGATGCAAGGATTACCTCATTAATGAATGATTTAAATAAAATGAAAATATAAGGTAAAATATAAGACAGAAACTTGTCTAAATCCAATTGGATGGGTGTATTTCTAAACCTTATCACATTATACTTGAAATTAATCATTGTGGGACATTTAAAATCCAATAATCATTTCATAAGAAAGCAATATTTCAATCTTTCAAAAAGAGCCCCTCCTATCCTCTTATAAAAGGCCCCCAAATATACCACCTTATTCACACCTTATAATCCATTTGGCTAGGACAGTCTGTACCCAAATACCCTCTCAACTTTCCTCCCTTCATCCTATAATACTTACCTTAGTCATGAAAGCCCTTCAAGAAACCTTTTTGGTTCAATCCTAGGAGAGTTACCCGATTTAAATGTAATGTCTTCTATTATGTTATTTTGTTTTATTTTTCTCCACCAACCCCCTATGATCTTTTTATTCTTTTCATTTGTAACAAAAGAAGTATCATCAATATACTTCGATTTTTTTGTGAGAAATATTCATACTACACTTACACACACCTCTACTTAATGTTTAGTGAACATACTGTTTCTGTGGGTGGCGAATTACTGCCTCATGAAACGATGATTGTTCAATATTATTTTAACACCTCTCAGGGTGGCCATTAAGATGTCACTATATTTATATATGATATATATTATGTTTATTTTATCCTTATTTTTATTATTTATCATTTATGGCATACCATTATGAATGTCGTTATGGGTAAACGTGATAATTTCATTTTAAGAAATGCAGACTACCACCCCCTCAAAGTGATTTGAATCATTAATGCCATATGTGTGACATATAAAGGATGAAGTTAATGATATTATATATTATATTATACTATAATTATAATATACCTTTATATAATTATGATTTCATATCGTTAAATATGAAATTGAAATGAAAGTAGCTTTCATGCGTACGTACGGCTTACCATCTCCATGGACGGTACATTTCATTTATTACCTCTTAATGTTATGTAATATTATAAATGAATATATATACTGGATATATATTATATATATGATATCATCATCATGAATATAATTCTAGAGATAATGGATATTTTACCACATAAACAACTTGTAATTATAAGAAGTTTATTTTTGACTCAAGTACCAAGGATCGACAAAACAACAATTATTAAATGAAATGATTAAATAATGTTAACAACATGGTAATAATTGATGTAAAAGGAATAATGAACATGAAAAAGGTTTTCATGAAAATAGAAATTAACTATAGTTTATTATTCAGGAGATTGATGAATGATCAAGTCAAGTCAGACACAAGGTAAGGGACTTCATCTCAATCTCCTTTCATTGAGGAATATTTTTTTATACACATCTCTTTTTATATGGTGTATAAACCCCTTTGACTTTTACTTTAATTAAAAAGGAATATTTTTATATGAATCATTTTAACTAAAGGACAAAAGAAATTCTTTTTCGTACGTATACAGCGACAATAACTTCTCCACCGCCGTGACCATTATTTGAGTTTCTGTTTCCTCTACAAGCCATAATTTTTTTTAAATGAAAAATAAATACCAAGTTTTACATTTCATTTATTTTGGTATTGAAAATGGTTTTGATAATGTTTTGATTATATCAATTTTTTGTATTGATATATTGTGCTTTAAATGTGGAAATGTTATGTCTCCTTTATGTATGTTTGATGTGATAAAATTATGTTATGGTTCATGGGCATTTTTTATGATATGTTTAAAACTTTTCATATAAGGAATGTATTGGACATAGTAAGTGATGGGTGGATCCCACTATAGCTCCTTGATGCATCAATAGGTCTCATGATATAGACTTGTGTCTTGGCATGAGGCCTTGAAGAAATCTTATTTGTAGTCTTGGCACAAGGCCTTGGCTACGTGGTTATGATAGTCTGGAATTATAAATTCAATCATTATGAAAGCTATTATTGATATCGCATGTGATTATTAGACTAGTAGAATATAAATGTGAATAAGTAAATGGAATTATTTCATTTTATTTTTTCCATATTATGATGAAGTTTAAGTTTAAAAGGATTTAGTTTTAATTATATATTGCGTTCAATGTTTTTGTTTATTTATGAAATTTTTTGCTATATTGTTATCCTTTGTGAGCATCTGAGCTCAGCCCTTTCTATGTTTTATTTTTCCCATGATGTGAAGAAATATTTTATGTCTGACCAACAGGGATAGTTGGAAGGGGATATGAGTGTGGACTGTGGAGACTATGTTGTTATAGTTTTTCACTTTATGATGTAATGTAACATTTATGAATGTATCTAGTGTTTCCAAGGCTACAAAACTAACCTGTGATTTCAGACTTGATCTTTTGTGATCATGCCAATGTCACATAATAATGCACCGACTCTGGGTAACTGGAGTCGAGGCGTTAAACATCCCTACCTTATCCTCTAAATAAATCCATTTTCAGCCATTAAAAATATAAAATAATTTTATAATAAAATAATATTTCAAGATTTTCTTAAAGTGACTATCACATATCTTATAAAAGGGTACTCAACATTCTCTCTAAATCACATCGCTAAATCGATTTTCCTCAGACAAACCCTGCTCCAATATCTTCCCAAACGCCCTAAATGCATTCTATATGACTTACATGGATCCGAAAGGAATCCTAAAGATCTATTTCGGTCAAAGTAAAAGGAAGCACCTGAAGAAGAGGTAATAATTTCACCACCTCTTTCAATGTTCTTTTCTTCTTCCACATTCACTTTGTTTTTTGATTTCATACCAAAAAAATACATCCAATTCCTTATGCATACTGTGAAGTTATTAAGAAAATTTTACAACCATATTTATTATTATATCTATCATATAAATGACAAAGTCACCATACCTATGTAAATATAGGTTACTATCTCCAAATCATGGTGTAGTTTGTTATTCAACACATCATTATTTGGATAGGTAAATAATGAGTATAATTGATGTGAATAATAAATATTAACTGTTACTGATTATTTATATATGATATATCATCCAATTAAATATGATTTCACCATTAATAGAATGATATTGTCACTCATCCGTACGTACGGATTACCGTCTCCATGAACGCAATGAGATTTATTTCACAATGTAATCATTCACGAATAGATTTTATTTTATTATTTGAAATAATTATTAAGAATTTATTATCATTTTTTATATAAATTGAATACATCCTATCCCTCACAATCATGGCTTACGTAAAAACAATATTAAGGAAGATGAATCAGTTAACACCCAAAAAAATGATACTACTAAAATATTATTAATAATGTTATATTAGAAGATCATATTTGATATATTATTTACGTATGTGGTTTATGTATAATATAAAAAAATGTTTTAACAATTATTCTTGACGTTAACCTACCCTAGAATATGGTTAGGTAAATGTTTAGTGTTAATTTTACAATATTTTTATTTTTCCAAGAATGTTTATACATAAGTATATGCTGGGACTCCTTTATCATCCACATCTACATTTCATATAAATGTATTTGAAAACATTTAAACTATTTCCTTGAATTTGTGGTAATGTAATTTATACTATTGTTTGACATTTTATAAAATGTTTTGAAAGGAATCTTTCCTAAAATATCCAAAAAATGTATTTTTTGACCTTTAGGAAAAATTAAGGTAAGAATGTTTTTTTAAATTATACGGCGGGTACGACTATTTTTCTACAATATAAAACCTTGAAATAATCCCTTACATGATTATAAGAATATTTTCAGAATTAATGTTGTCTTTTATAATTAAGTTACTTTTAAATCATTTCAAAAATGGAATATATATTTCTCTCAAATAGTTCTGATTTCATCTATGTCAACATCCTTTGATGGAGTTTACACATGTTTAAAGTTGATTTATTATGATACAATCTTCTATATTGTGTTGATGGTTTTGTTATATATTTGATTGTGGATGTGCTATATTTATTCTATCCATGGTTTATGGTTAAAGTATTACCATTTCATATTCTAGGTTTAATATGAATGTTTATGTTAAGTATCCACCTTTTAATATGTGGGAGGAATTGGACTTAGTAAGTGACATGTTGATCCCACTCTAGATCCTCAATGTATTAGTATATCTCATGAGACAAACTAGTGTCTTGGCACAAGGCCATGACAGAATATTTTTTGTTGTCTTCTCCGGAGGCCTTGACTATGGGATTAGGATGTCCGACATTATGCATTCCATCAATATAAAATTAGGTATTAATTTTATATATGATTATTCAACTAGTAGAATATCCATGTGAATAATTAAATTGAGTCATTTAATTTATATTTTCCATATTATGGTAAATTTTAAATTTTAATGGCTTATAAATTAATCTTATACGATGCATTAAATGTTTAGGATTGTTTAGGATAGTTTCAACTATATTGTTATCCTTACTAAGAATCTGATCCCACCCCTTTAATATGGTTTATTTTTTCAAGGTTGGAAATAATTATATTACGATTAACCTTCAAGAATAGGCTAAAGGATATGAGGGTGTTCAAATGGTACACAATGTTGTTGTTTTCTTCATTTCATTATTTAATGGAAAAATTATGTATGTATATAGTACATCCAAGGATTCTAAGTTAATGTATAATTCAAGAAATGATATATTGTTATCATCCCAATGTTATGTAATAATATACAGACTCTGGATAACTATGGTCTGAGTGTTAGTGTTTTTATCAAAGAATTATTTGTATAATTTTTGGAAAATAGATTTTGAAAAACTCTGATTAGAGAACATTTACCTAAGATAACAACTATATATTAATATAGAAGATCATTCTATATTTTTTGTAGTATATTCATATTGTGGTTTTTCTGAGAAATATATTCATGTCAGGATATGAGCTGGTAGAAGCAGCTCGGGCACATATGTATGTAGGAGTAAAACTCGAAAACACCTCTTTGAGAGAGACTTGACATAGAACTAGTTCACAACAATGGGTGTTTCTGCACTCTTGGTTATGACACTCCTAGAATATATTCTTAGGTTAATTAAATATTTATTTGCCTACCATTTTAATGGAATTATGAGTGAAAACATCCTCAATGAAATCATTTTTTATTATGGATTATATGAATAAACTATTCAATTTATCTAATATATTATACTAGTTTGGAATTATGTATTGAGATTAATAAAATAATATAGTGTATACCATTATTTAGAAATAACACCCAGTTGAAGCAATGGAAGTCTTATTGACTGCTGTAATACATGTTGGGATTTCCCTCCTACTCAATATATTTATAGTGGAAGTTGTGATGTAACTAGTTATGAATAGCTTATAACCATACTAGGGAAGCTCACTCAGGATATGAATAATAACCTTACCCGTATATGGAACCCTTATCCACAACGTGTAAAATAAATGTTAGACAACTTCATGGAACAAAAACCAAAAACATTCAATGGTACTACCAATCAATTTTTAGATGAGAAATTGATAGTATCCTTAGAAAAAATTCTTAATGCTTTGGGGTTTAGCGAAATGGAAAAAGATGTCATGAATGTTTATTCCCTCACAAGAGATTCAGATCAATGGTGGTCATTAATTGAAAATTAAAATGAATATGAAGAATTGTCAAATATGAAATAGAGGGTGTTCAAATATATTTTCCTAGAAAAATACATTCCTTGTGACCATTGAGCAGATATGGAAAGAAAATTTCTGAGTCTAAGACAAAAGGTGGATGAGAATGTAAGAATGTATGAGGATAACATTACACTTTTTTCAAGGCATACTATAGATTATATACACGACCCAAGGTGTAAGATTGATCGATTCATTGGTTGGTTAAAACCATTTCTCTATTTATCATTTGCCTCCCAATCCTTCTCATCGTACGAAGATATTGCCTCATATTCTATCAAGAAGGAAAAGGAATTATTATTTATTACATCTATAAATCAATGAAATTAATTTAGATATCTAGTAAACCCACTGGAAAAGGAAATAAGGGGAATAATGGAAAAGTTCAATTTCCATCCTTCAATATATTTGGGAAGAAACACCCTAGTACTTTCCTGATGGGAAATGGAGTTTGTTAAAAGTGTGGTAAAAAGGAGAACCAAGAAAATGATTTCTTGGGAATGAAAGAGTGTTTCAATGTGGAATTTTACAATTTTAGAGGAATGTGGAATATGAAAATGAATTTCCTAAGCACTATGACAATTTACCTCAGAAAAGGACAAGAATGAAATGTCAAGCTTATCCGATCACAACTACATAGGTTGAAGTTCTGAATAACGTGAGGGAAAGTACATTTATAATTTACTAAAATTTACCCAATGATTTATTTGATTATATATCATCACAATTTTTCATATCATTTTATTTTTACTTGAAAATTAGATGTTTCCAATTTGATTTAACAAGGATGTTCTCAGTCGAAACTCATATGGGATGTATCTTGGCAAAAATCATTTGTCAACCAGTTACCATTATGGAATTTAAACGTTCTTTATCTACTGATCTCATCATCATACAAACGACATAATTTTATATAATCCTCGGTATGGATTAGATTTTGGACCGTGATGCAAAAATTTATTGTAAGAATGAGGTTACAATTTTTAATGATGATAAAAAAATATGTTCTCTTTAGAGTAGAAACGGTTCCATTTGATTATCATATAGAACTACACCCAGTATCTCTAATAATTAAATTATTGTGGAGGAATATAGTCAAAAAACTATGGGTGAGGAAAAGAATGTTCAAATAGAGGACTTATATAATGTTTAATAATATGTTTATGTGTTTCCATTGGATTTACCTGGTCATCATCTAGAACAAGAAATTGAGTTTTCCAATTATTTAATTCATGGTTCAAGGCCCATATCAAATAACCCGTATAGAATGGACAATGTGTAATTAGAATAACTAAATAAAAAACAAGAGGAATTGAGTAATAAAGTATTTATTCTCCCCAGTGTTTCTCCATAGAGATCCCCTTTTCATTTAGACATGAAGAAAGATTGATCTAAGAGGTTTTTCATTGACTTCATAATGATCAATGTTATAATAATAATTAACACATATCCCCTACCTCACATTGATTATTTATTTGATCAACTTCATGGAGATCAATATTTTTCAATGATTGAAATACGATCTAGATATCATCATTGTGAGTAAATAAGGATGAAATTCTAAAAACTGTATTTTGAACCTGGTACGGGAATTACAAGTTTACAATAATGCCTTTTGGACATGCTAATGCACCCTCTGTTATCATGGATATAATAGACATTGTTTTCAAGGAATATCATAATGAATTTTTTTTTTACTAATTGATGATATCTTGGTATAGTCAAAAATATAAAAATATCATTAAAATCACTTGCATATTATTCTAAAAACTCTCATAAGAAATGAATTATGTGGGGTGTTTAGACTGTGTAAATTCAGGCTTTAGGAAATTGTGTTTCATGTCCATATTGTCTCTATCGATGGAATCTCTATCCATGTTTTATAGAACAAGGCAATTGAAGAATGGACAACACTGACAATTATAACTAAGGTAAGCAGTTTTATTGGTTTAGTAGCTTATTATTTGTGTTATGTCCATTATTTTTTTGATTGGGTAACCCATTAACAAATATCACTTTTAAAGAGGTTAAATTTGATTGGATGAAAGTGTGTAAATAATTTTGTTATGATTCGAAGAGAATATTAGTCAGTTATTTTATCTTGACTCTACCATTAGAGAATGATGGGTTTGTTGTTTAAAGTTATTCTTCAATAAAATTACTTGGTTGTGTCCTTATGAATTATGATAGAGTTATTGCCTATTCATCGTGATAACTAAAAATTCATGAACAAAACTATTCCACTCATGATATTGAGTTAGCAACTATAAATGTTTCATTGATGAAATGGATACACTATCTCTATGTTGAAAAATATGATATTTATACTGATCACAAGAGTTTGAAATATATTTTCTCACAAAAAGAACTACACACAAGGTAATGGAGATGGCATGAACTACTTAAGGATTATAATTTGACTATAAACTACCACCCGAGTAAGGGAAATAAGGCGACAGATTCTTTGAGACGAAATGATCATGGAGTTCTGAACAATATAATAGTTGAAATGGGTTCATATCTTCATCGATGTAGAAAAAATGGATATGATAATAATCATGGAATGTGAATCATATATAGGTTTTCAAATGGTTACCAAATCATATTTACTGAAAATGTCCAAAATTTCTCAAACTCATGATGAGGTGTTTCTAAAAGAAAATTGAAGCTGTGAAAAATAAGATATTGATAGATTATATATATGAAGATGGTATTTTGAAATTTGGGAAGAGACATTGTGTTCCTGACATACGTTATCAAAAAAGGTAATTGTTGGTTGATTCCCATATCTCAATTTCCACTATACTCCCTAGTAGAACTAAGATTTATTGAGAATTAAATTAATATTTTTGATGGGACAACATGAAGAGGGAGATTACTAATTATGTGTAATGATGTATGGTCTTTCAATAGGTGAAGACAAGAAGACAACATCTATGTGTAGTCCTGAAACCTCTTCCCATAATTGAGAAGAAATGGGATTATATTATGATGGGGATATCAAATACATTTAGAAGGAAAGATGTAATATGGTACATTGTTTATCGTCTAACCAAGTCAACAAATTTTATTTCTGGAGAATAAGATTTACCACTGGAAGGTTTAGCTATAATATATATTAATTAATATTTAAGATACAATAGAGTACCCCACTCGATTGTTTCTCATCATCAACCCCGTTTCACATCAAGATTCTAGAAATGTCTTTAGAAATCCTTAGAACCTGAACTTTGTTTGAGAACTACCTACCACCCTAAAACTAATGGACAAGCATAAATGACTATTCAAACACTATAAGTCATATAGAGAACATTCTCACATTAATTTCATGTTATTTGGGATCAAAATTTACTTATGCTATAATTTTCCTACAACAATAGCTTCTATTCAATTATTCTAATGCCACCATATGAAATATTACATTGAATGAAATTCCACACACCATCATATAGGGATGATGTTGGTGAAAGAAAACTCAATGGACCAAAACATGATGGGGAAACAATGCAAAAGTTGAAGATTATCTAAACCCACTTCAAAGTAGCTCAAAGTATGTAAATGATCTATGCAGATAACTAAAGGAAGGACTTGGAATTTAAAGTAGGATATCATGTTTTATAGAAGATATATCTCTAAAAGGGTGTTATATGATTTATTTAGAAGGTTAAATTAAGTCCCAGGTACACTGGACATATTGATATTGTAGAACAAATTCTAGTTGTAGATTACCATTTGAAAATGCATCTATGTCTCTTCAATGTTCATAATTTCTTCCACATATCAATATTGAGAAAATAAATTCCTGACCCATTGAATGTACTCACCTATAAAAAAATATTATTGGAACCTAGTATTTCTTATTGTAATGAGCCTGTCAAGATTCTTATTACCAGATTACAAGTTTTCAGATACCAGACGATTTTTCTGGTAAAAGTTCTATGGAGAAGCCATATGATAGAAGAGACAACAAGAGAACCTGAGGAGCATATGATGAAGAACCACCTGAATCTTTTTATTTAGTAATATTATAGAAATTTCAAGGATGAAATTATTTGATGTAGGGAAGAATGTAACAACATAACCTTCCATGGTATGCTTCCCTTTGAAAAAACAACATCATTCTTTGTATGTAACTTCAAGTTCTAGCACCACTTGACCAATCAAACTAGCCATTTGAAAAACAAGTATGAATAGTAATACCCACTTTTTGATATTTTTTAAATTTTATCTGTCAAAATTGACTTTATTTTTGGATTAGTATCTAAGTTGGATTAGGGTGAGTTTTTTGTATTTTTCTAAAGACATTTAACTTTTCATTAATAGTGAAAACACTACTTTATTGTTTAAAACCAACTTTAATTTAAATAATTATCAATTTTATTTAAATTTATTTTAAAATATAAATAGATACATAATACCTATATTAGTTCAATTTAATACAATGGAGTCATTTTTTAATAAGATTTGATATATAAATTTTTTTGAACTATTTATGTAATGCCCTGACCTTAGTTACCCAGAGTCGGTGCATTATTAAATAACATTTTAATGATCACAAAAGTTCATTTCTTGAAAACCCGATTAGTTTAGTATCCTTGGAATCACTAGATATATTCATAAAGTTTGCATTACATCATAAAGTGAAAACTACAACAACTTATTGTCTCCACAATCATATCCCCTTATACTATACCTGCAGGTCATTCATAAAATACTTCTTCACAGCCTAGGAAAAATAAAACTTACAAAGGGGTGTGATCAGATGCTCAGTTAGGATAACAATACAGTGAAAACTTTCATAAATAAGATTAAATATTTAAGGCAATGTATAACTAAAACAAAATCCTTTTAAACGTGATCTTCAGCATAATATGGAAAAAATAAAAGGATGTAATTTCATTTACTTATTCACACGGATATTCTACTAGTCGAATAATCACATGTAATATCACAATCCACTTTCATAATGATGGAATGCATAATCCCAGAATATCATAACCACCAAGTCAAGGCCTTGTGCAAAGACGACAAATAAGATTTTTTCAAGGCCTTCTGCTAAGAAAGAAGTTTGTCTCATGAGACCTACCGATGCATCATAGAGTTATAGTGGGCTCCACCCATCACTTACAAAGTCCAATGCATTCCTTATATGAAAAGGTTTAAACATAACATAAACATTCGTATTAAAACATGAATACGAAATGTCAATAATTTACCCATAGAACATGAATGGTAAAAAAATAACACATCCATTGTCAAAAATTTCACAAAACCTATAATACAATATAAGGATATGTATCATAATAAATCAACCTTAATCAAATATAATATCATATAAAGGATGCAGATATAGTTTAAAATGTTGAGCAAAACATTTTGAGAGAAATATCCTTTTTGTAAAATCATTTAAAAGTTACAAATTTATAAAGGAAGTAATTTAAAAGAGAATTTTGAATAAAAGTGTCCCATATCACTTTGAATCTTTAGAAAAGAATAATCATTTAAAAACATTCATGTCCATATAAATAAATCCTAAAAATCATTTTGAAAACATTGATATTTATTAAAAATATTTACAAAGATAAATCATTATAACATTTAAAATTATGATCATGATAAAGAGTACCATTAACAAATACTTAATATTTTCATTTTGAAATAATTTTTCTGAAAATGGACATGGATGATAAAATGTACCATTAAATACTTACACATAAACAATCTCAGATAATAATGAGATTGAATAATTAACCCTTACCAATTTGGTAACATACGAAACATACACCCCATGAAAGATGTATCATTCTATGAATATGTAAATACACATAAATTAAAGTTTATTACACAAATAATACAATTATGGGCCATACATACACCACACAAAAGGTAATAGTGTCAATATGGCATGAATCTCATGGGAATAAGGAGTGAGGTGAAAACCCCTTACCTTGAACTTTTATTTAGTCGAGGGTAAATTTAACCTCATGTATGTAGACCGTAGTATGTTATTAAATTATACCAGAACCATATTAATATTTGTGATATCATACATTATTCATTTATGACATTTTACTAACCATTTAATAATAATTTCCACGTTAAATTAACATTTCGGTTAATAATCGCTTTTTTTATCGTATGTGTTTTAACTTTGTACTCTTGATTGTATCACATAGATCATGATTTAAATACTTCCAGAATATAAAACATGATTTATATATCATATATATTTAGAAAATAATTATTTATAATAGATATATATTTGAAATGGAAAACACCGTTTACGGAGATGGTAGTACGTACGTACACATAAATGATGTTTCCGTTTTCATAACGTATTGAATGAAACTAAGTGAAAAAAATATATGTAAGTACACAAATATATATATAGTAGAATTATTATGTCATATATTAGAAACATATTAGTAATATTTATTTTTATAATCATTGAAGAATGGTGAATGTGGAAATGAATCTCATCGCTTCGTGGAGACGGTAATACGTACGTACGCAAGAGCGACAATATCATTTCCATAAAGGTGTAGAATTGGATGTTATATTAATTTTATAGAGACATTTTCTTGTTATTTTCATTATTTATATACATATTACTTATCCTTATATCCATCAAATAATATATTGTTGAATAACAAAATTACACCACAACGTGGAGAAGGTAAGCCATACGTACGCACGCATGGTGACATTATCATTCATAAGATGGATAGAATAACGAATATAGTTGTGAAATATTTATAATAACATCAATGTATATAGAATATATTGTAGTTATTATTTTATAATGGAAATAACAAATAATTAAGAACTGTAAAAGAAAAGAACTTGGAAGAGGGTGGTGAAAGCATTACTTCTTCTTCAGGTTCTTCCTTTTGATTTGATCAATAGTGCTCCATAGGTTAGCTTTCTGATCAAACTAAGGCCTCTAGGATAAAATTTTGTAAGTTTAGAGAATATGTGGGCAGGTTTTGACCGATCCAAAAGGCATTGAAGTTGTGAATTAGAGGGAAGTGGAAGTTACTTTTTATAAGAGGGATGAGGTGCACCTTAGGAAAAGCTAGGATTATTATTTTATAATAACTTCTTATACTGTTTCTAAGGGGTAAAAAGTGGATTATTTAAATTTCAATGTGTTTATAGGTCGAAACCCACTCAAACAATTGGTTTTAGATAGGTTTGGGTCAATATATTAACATTATATGTTTTATTTAACTCTTAGATAAATAGTTTGACATTTATCATCTATCTTTGTATTTTTATATTATATAGTTAATAAATTTACTATAAACATCCTAGCTACCCCCATGTGGTCCATTTCTAATACACCTATCATTATATAAGTTCTTTTAATGAACCATAGATTTTTAGGAGTAGAATATCAATTAATAATATAATATTTTTTTAAAAACAACTTTATGTCATTTTTGACAATATTTAATAATTGATTTTTTTTAAGTCATAAAACATTATTAATTCAAACCAAATTCATTTAATCAATAATAACATGTAATATTAACCAATAAAAATATTTTATGTCATCAAAACGTTCAAATTATATTTATTATAACATTCATAATACTAATTATTTGATTCATTTGTTAAAAAGGAAAATACTTTATCATTATTGTGTCATAAATAAATTTAATTATTCATGACTAAAAATTATAAATAAAATACCATTATGTAGGAAATATTTTTATCTTTCTAATTAATATTTATAGTCGAAAATATAACATATATAACCCTATGTAATATTTTTTTTCTAAAAGATATATGTTTATGTATTTTTTGTATTTACTTTAACTTAATTAATATAAAGTGTCATTATAACATAAAAGTGGATCAATGGGGTCCCCAAATCGACCAAAAGATTTCCATGGTTGGAAATGAATCAACCAATAGGGTTAGGACACTTTTTAGGGTAATTTATTATTATTATATTATTATTTTCTACCCTAATTTACCGGATTTACCCTTTAACCATGGTAAATAACATATTTACCGAAAAAATTATTCAAAATGACTAAAAATAAAACTTACCTATTTACACAATTTATATATCCTGATTCTAAATATCGAATCCATCTTTATAAATTTAAACACAGAAGTGGAATAAATTAATTTAAAATTAATTTCTGTTGTTAAAACAAAAATTCTTTTTTAAGAGATAATAAGTATCAGAAGATTGACACTTGCTTATGTCCAGTTTTAATGTGAAATAATGTCCAATGAGAAAAATTGGATTAAATGATAAAACTATAATATAATAATACTCTAAAATCAGTAAAATTCATAATTTATCACTATTAATTATTTCGATTAAAAATGTTGTTTTTAATTAAAATTTAGTAATTTTAACTATTCATCAAAATATGAATGTTATCCAAAAAGTACAAAAAATCCACCCTAATCTAATTTCTATATTCTAAATCCAAAAATGATGTCCATTTAGAATGATAAATTGTATAAAATTTTAAATAGATGGCATTACTATTCATAACGGCTAGTTTGATTATATGTGGTGTGTGTTAGAACTCAATGTTGCGTACAATACATTCAACTGCATTATTCAATGAGAAGTGTACCGTGGATGCTTGGTGTGTTAAATTCTCCCTTCAATAAATTCATTCATCACAATTTGAAAATATTTTAAAAAAAATAAAAGGTTGAAAATAGAAATTACCTTTGGGAAAACCCACCTCGGAAATTAGGTTAAAAAAATTTAGACATAATAACAGGAAAAGGGAAATGAAAGGGTCACCACCAAATTAATATCTCTATTAGTAGAATAATAGTGGAAATTAGAGACATATAATTGGAAGAAAAAATTAAATAATTATATGTAGTGATTGAGGTCATCAATCATAAACAAGTGTAAAATTGAGGGCCTTAAATTCATCAATATATGATGATTTAAAATACCATCAGTTCAAAAAAACATATGGTATTATGATAACACATTTTTGGTTTTAATAACCCTTCACTAAATTATAAGAAATAATTTCTTCATAGAATAAGAGAATTTGAAAAATATATATTTGAAAAGTAAGGTCCCATCCTTTAACTAATTTTTACTTCAAACTCATATTTCACTCTAAAAGATAATTAAACTTCAATATAATATTTTATTTATCCTATTCATATAGGGTTCATAAAAAATGAATTTATAATTCATCTACCATATTTTTATTTAAAAAAGACTACATTATTCAATCCAAGACATCACATGGGCCATTGGTATGTGAAACACCCTTTTCGCTCTTTGGTTGCAGGTTTAAGTCTTGCAGCCCTACCAGAGGCGACAGGTTGCTGCCCGACCTCTGGGTTGTCTTTTTATGGAAATTCTAAAATAATCTCAAACTATAATTATCAAAATTAATTCTATCCAAACTCACAGTCCAAAACATATAAAGAAGTTAAACACAATGAAGATCATTTTTTCCGCTTAATAACATGTGAACACCTTTATCATGTATTCTTTTAAAACACTACCTCATACTAGATTACCACAAAACGTTATTGATTACATTCATGATCACTTATTCCTTATAGAATACTATATACACTTCTTATATCAAAAAATATTGTAAACTCCAATAATGATGGAATATACAAATCATTAATCAGTTTCAAGTTAGTAAAAAAATATCCAATATAATTTATCCAAATCAATCATGTATTATTCCAAAATCACTACCTCGGTATCAGAACCATATTATGGGTTATCTTTCTCTCAACCATATATTTTCCAAAAATTTAGCATGCTATTGAGTCACTTTTCTTTGTTCCACAATATCCGAAGCCTTTAATGAAATAGTTCTGTAGTATAATCCTTATATACTCCATAATTATTATAACCAGTACATTGTTGACACAACACTCAAATGACATAATTTTTATAAAAACATAAGAACTCTAATCATTACTCCTTATATGTGGTAGTATCATAACATGATTATTATCCAATAGCATCATTTGGGGCATACTCTACGGATTTGGACATTGGTTCGCATAGTGTCACAACTCCTTATAGATGAAGCATTGTACATTTGAAACCATTTCCTTACCCTTGCAGTCACGTACATGGTATCCTTTTTTTCTATACTTATAACAAACTCTCATTCACTTTAGGAAAGTTCTAGGGTGTTTCTTCGCACTGTTATCACATATGGGAAAATTATTCTTTCTCTTATACCTTTATCCGTCTTTCTCTCTTCCATCCTTTTCATCTCTTGCTTCCCTTCAAATTCGTAGGGCACAGAGAATTTTTTACTTAACTTATTAACACATGATACTATTTCTTCATATGTTTAGAATACATGGGACACTATTTACATTCTAAATGTTAGCTTAATACCATGAAATATATGATACCTCATAATCTTTGGATCATACATATTGCTGGTGTTCACATTTATTCTATTGGGCGCCATTTCTATACAATAGCATAAACTAGTTCAGTTTATGAATTGCAATGAATAATTCCAAATATGTATAATACCTAACATATATTGAACAGTTTATTGATATAATCCATAATCAGAAAGATGTTTTCATTGATGAAATATATACTCATAAACCCTTCATTATGATTTGTAATGAAAATGAGAATTATTTTACGCATATCCCCCAGGAGTGTCGTAACCAAGAGTACAACAAGGTCTGTTGTCGTGCACATGTTCCCATTCAAGTCAAGATCAAAGCGGTGTTTTCAGGTTTTTCCCCTAAGTACATATGTGCCAGAGATAGCTCTACCTGCTCGTATCCAGACATGGATGTATTTTCTTGGAAACCTCACAAAAACTCTACATTACCAACATTCTAGGAATTTCTTCTATATTAATCCTCAAAGTATATCTTAGGTCTATGTTCTCTAATCAGATTTTATCTAAATCTATCTTCCAATGTTATTGCCAAACTTCCTCTGATACTGACTATAACGCCTCAACCCTAGTTACCTAGAGTCGGTGCATTATTACACAACACTGGCATGATCACAAATGATCAAGTCTCGAAAGACCGATTAGTTTAGTAGCATTGGAATCAGTAGACACATTAATAAATTTTACATTATATCATAAAGGGAAAACTACAACGACATGTTGTCTCCACACTCATATCCCCTTATACTATCCCAGTAGGTCATGCCTAAAATAAAAAATCCTGGGAAAAATAAAACATCGAAAGGGGGGATCTCAGATGCTTAGTAAGGATAACAATACAGCGAAAAAGTTCATAAATAAGCATAAACATTTAAGGAAATGTATAACTAAAAAAAATCCATTTAAACATGAACATCCACATAATATGGAAAAAATGAAGTAATTCGATTTACTTATTCACATGGATATTCTACTAGTTGAATAATCACATGCAATATCAATAACCACTTTAATAATGATGGAATGTATAATGCTAGACTATCATAACCACATAGTCAAGGCCTTGTTCCAAGACTACAAATAAGATTTTTTCAAGGCCTTGTGCCAAGACACTACTTTTTCTCATGAGACCTACTGATGCATCAAGGAGCTACAACAGGCTGCACCGGTAAATTACTAAGTCCAATGCATTCCTCATATAAAAAGGTTTAAACATAACATAAACATTCATATTAAACCAAGCATAAAAAATGTCAATAATTTACCCATAATCCAAGAATGGTATAAAAATAAAACACCATAGTCAAAAATATAAAAAAAATTCAATAAAATACAGAGATTTGTATCATAATAAATCAACCTCAATATAAAATAATTTCCAGTAAAGGAGGCTGACATAGTTGAAAATGATGAATAAAACTTTTTGAGAGAAATATCATTTTTTGTAAAATCATTTAAAAGTCACACATTTATAAAGGAAGTAATTTAAAATAGATTTTTGAATAATAGTTTCCAATACCACTTGGAAACATTTGAAAAGAATTATCATTTCAAAACATTCATGTCCATATAAATAAATCCTTAAAATCATTTTGAAAACATGGACATTAATAAAAAAAATTTACAAATATAAATCTTTAAAACATTTAAAATTATGATCTTGATAAATAGAACATTTAAAAAATACTTAAAATATTCATTTGAAATCATTTTTATGAAAAATGACTTGTCTGATACAATTTCCCAGTAAATACTAACACATAAACAATGTCAGATAATAATGAGATTGAGGAATTAACCCTTATCAATTTGGTAACTTACGAAACGTACACCTCATGAAAAAGGTATCATACAATTTATATGTAAATATCTATAAATTAAAGTGTATTATACAAAGAATACAATTATAAGTAGTACATACACCACACAAAAGGTAATAGTGGCAATATGGCATGAATCTCACAGGAATAAGGAGTGAGATGAAAACCCCTAACCTTGCAATTTACTTTAGTCAAGGGTACGTTTAACCACATGTTTTAAGACCGTAGTTATATGGCCCCAGCATTAAACCTTACTTAATCTTGAGTTATTACAAGATTACACATTGAGGATCTTTTCGGGTTTAGAGTTTTAGAGAATTAGATCATAAAACTTTCATTACATCCCACATATAAACAATGTGGTTACATAAAGATAGAATTCTTCATTCCCATCAATGGAAACACATTTAAAATTAAACATGGATTATTTCTTGACACTTCCTTGACACTATCATCATATCATGTACCTTTCCCTTGACATGTGAAAAACATTTCAAAAAAACTTGGGATGAGCATAAAAAGCTCAGTATGGGTTATAAAAACATGGAAAGGAAACATGAGTTCATATATACATAAGAATGAAATCATACTTTACCCATAAAACATATGCACTTTAACATACCTCATAAAATCATGAATAAATCATAGAAATCATAAGACATAAAGGTAACTTGAGGCATTCATAACATTCTTACGTAGGGAGTAACCCTCATGGTTACGTTTGGAATACCCATCACAGTATATTCCCTAAAATCTCTTCGGAGAAACCTTAACGTTTCACTCCTTCGTGTTACCCAATGCATTGGAGAGCTATATCGGGCTCACCCGCCCTTATTTTATCACGGAACCACCCGTCTTCATAATAATTCCCAAGAACCATAACATAATCGTATCACATAAAACATGCATAAAGGAAACATAACATTTCCACATTTCAATCACAAGATATCAATTAAACACAAAAACATTGTGAAAAACATTTTCAATAACAAAATAAAAGAAAAGTAAAACATGGTATTTATTTTTCTTTTAAAAAGAATGTATGGCTTGTAGAGGAAGCCAAAACTCAAATAACGGTCACGACGGTGGAGAAGTCATTGTCTCCGCATACGTACGAAAAAAACATTTCCTTTTTTTGTTTAGTAAACGCTTCGTATAAAAAAGATTCCTATTGAATAAACGTAAAAGTCAAAGGGGTTTATACACCGTATAAAAGAATGTTGTGTATAAAATAAAATATGCCTCAATGAAAGGAGATTGAGACGAATTCCTATTCCTCGTATCCGACTTGACCCGACCGTTCTTTAATCTCCAGAATAATAAACTTGAGTTAATCTCTACTTGCATATGAACCTTTTTCAAGTTCATTATTCCTTTTATACCATGTTATGAACATCATGTAATCATTTAAGTTAATAATGTTCATTTTGTCGGTATTTGGTTCTTAAGTCAAAAATAGACTTCTTACACTTACATGTTGTTAATTTGGTCAAAGGTTCGTTATATCCAGAATGATATTAATTATTTGGATAACATATATATCATATATATTCATCATATACATTTATTTATAATATTACATCACATTTAGAGGTAATAAATGAAATACATCGTTCATGGAGACGGTAAGCCGTACGTACGAATGAACGCTACTTCCATTTCTATTTCGTATTTTCTGGAATGGAATCATAATGATATAAGAGTATATTATAATTAAAGTATAATAACATATATAATATCATTAACTTTATCCTTTACACATCCCACATATGGTATTAACAAATCAAATCACTTTCCAGGGGCGGTAGTCCGCACTTCACTAAAATGAAGATATCGTGTTTACCGATAAGGGAAACCTTAAAGGTATGCCAAAAATGAAAACACAGAATCATAAGGAAAACATAAACATATTATATATCATATATAAAAATAGTGACATCATAATGTCCACCTTTGAAGGTGTTAAATGAGTATTTAACAATCATCGTTCCGGGAGGCAGAATTTCGCCATCCACGGAAACCGTATGTTCTTTAACCATTTGATGTAGTTGTGTGAGATTGTAGCTCAAATAAATCTTATAAAAACATCCTAGTATATTTAAGATACTGGTTTTGTTACAAAAGAAGTAAATAAAAAGATTTTAGGGGGTTGGAGAAGCAAAATCAAACAAATGAACATGAGAGAATGAATTACCTTTAAAAGTGTAACTCCTTTTGATTTGAGCCTAAAGGCTTCTTTTGAAAGGATTCTGCCCAAAGGGAATCCACTAGGATTAGGAGAGGAATGTGGAGAGAGTAAATGGGCAGGGGTTGGCCGAGCCAAAGGCTTGAGGAGTGTGTGAAATGAGGTAGAGGTGGGGGCCTTTTATAAGAGGAGAGGAGGGGCACTTTTGGAAAGTAAAGAAATATTACTTTATTTGAAAATGTGTTTCGGTTTTAAAAGGTCCCACATTGATATAATTCGTGTATATGGTGATAAGGGTTCTAAATCCACTCATCCAATTGGTTTTGGACATGTTTAGTTCATATATTTTACATTATCTTTCCATTTTATTTAAATCGTCAAATAATGATGTCATCGCTACATCATTATTATTTCATAAATAATTTAATTTATTTAATGTGTAAAAATTATAAAAAAAATACTATGATGTAGGAAATCTTTTTATCTTTCCAATGACTTTTTATAATAAAAAATATGATCTTTATAACCCCATGTAAAAATTGTTTTAGTAAAACATTTCTTGTTTGTGTCCTTTTTACTTTAACATTTAATAAAAAGTTATTTATGTCATTTCCCAACCAAAGTGTCTCCATGGGGTCCCCAAGTTGACCCATGGCTTGTATTGGTTTTCTATTACACGACCAATGAGGGTAGGACATGTGTCAATCTCATCTTATTTTATTAAAGCATTATTTTTTCCTTAAACAACACTAATTACCACTAATCGCGATTAAGAACTTAATAAGTTACTATTCACCAAAAAATTCTTATAATCTCATTGAACCACATTTTACTTCTTAATTACAACCATGTATGTCGGATTTTTGAAATTAAAAACACAATGATGGAAAAATTACATTTAAAAGGAAAATCAGTCTTTATAAGTACAACTTAGTGGTTTCACTATTCATCAAAAATTGGAGTTTTTCAGAAAAATACCAAAACATCACCCTAAGATATATTTGATATTCTGAATTCAAAAATGAAGTCTATTTTAGAAAATTCAAATCATATAAGTCACATTAATTAATTTAATAATTAATTCCCGCTGTCAGAGCAAGTAGCGTGTTTTTATGAAACAATAAGTATCAAAAGATTGACACTAGTTTAAGTCCAATTTCAAAGTGAAATTGATTCCAATGACCACCATTGGATTAAATGGTAAAAATATATTCAGATTACACATTAAGACCAATTCAAAATATAATCTAATAATATAAATAAATTAAATTAAAAAGCAGTTTTGATGTAAAATGCAGTATTTTTCTCTATTCATTAAAAAATGAACATTGTCAGAAAAATACCAAAAATTCACACAAAGTAAATTTTGATGTCCCAATCATAAAGAATAAGTTTATTTTGACAAACATAGTTTATAAAATTGTCAAAAGATAGATCTAAAAAGGGTTTTCCATCATAAGGCAGTAAAACAATCTTTTAAGAATATTAGTGTATTCCATGATTAAGATTGGATTTATTTTCATTTTAAGACTCTAAAACACCATATTAATCATTAATAGACATAGATATAAATATATATTATTCATTACTTACTTGGGATGTTACATCCTTCCACCCTTTAGAAAATTGCGTCCCCGCAATTTATTTGCTTATCGAATAAATGGGGGTACTTATCCCTCATTGCATTTTCAGATTCCCATGTTGCCTGTTCAATCATGTGGTTTTTCCACAAAACCTTTACCTGGTGAATCACCTTATTCCGTAACACTTGCTCCCTATGGTCAAGAATCTGGACCATTTGTTCCTCATAAGATAGGTTCTTTTCCAGCTGAACTACCTCTGGACTCAAAACATGAGATGGATCTAGCATATACTTTCTCAACATCGAAACGTGAAAGACATTGTGTACCTGAGATAAACTCGGAGGTAAAGCCACTCGGTATGCAACTGATCCAACTCTCTCCAGAATTTCGTATGGTCCAATGAACCTTGGACTCATCATTCCTTTCTTACCAAATCTCATCACGCTTTTCCAAGGAGAAACCTTGAGAAAAACATTATCACCTACCTTGAAAAATAGATCCTTCCACCGGTTATCCACATAACTCTTCTGCCTGCTATGAGCTTTTCTCATGTGCTTCTGAATCAGTTGATATTTTTCTGCCATCTCTTCTACCAATTCTGGTCCCATCAACTTCCTTTCACCCACTTCATCCCAGAAAGCTGGAGTTTGACACCGCTTCTCATATAATGCCTGAAATGGTGCCATCTGTATACTGGAATGAAAACTGTTATTATATGAAAATTCAACCAAAGAAAGATGTTGGTCCCAACTTCCCTGATAATCCATGGAAAATGCTCGTAGAATATCCTCCAATGTCTGAATTGTTCGTTCTGACTGCCCATCTAATTGAGGATGAAAAGCTGTACTAAAATTTAATTCAGTACCCAATGACTTCTGAAGGCCTTTCCAAAAGTTAGAAGTAAACCTGGGATCACGATCCGATACAATGGAGAGAGGAACTCCATGTAACCTGACTATTTCATTAAGATACAAACGGGAAAGTTGATCAAGAGAGAAAGTATCTCGTATAGCATGGAAATGAGTAGATTTGGTCAAGCGATCAACAATAACCCAGATTGCATTATTACCACGAGATGTCTTCGGTAATCCAACAACAAAGTCCATGGATATATTCTCCCATTTCCACTCTGGCACTGGTAAAGGCTGAAGCATCCCTTTCGGTAAGTACCACTCTGCTTTAACCTGTTGACATGTCAAACACTTCACAGTAAAATCAGAAACGTCTCTTTTAATTCCATTCCACCAGTAATACTCCCACAGATTTCTATACATCTTAGTACTTCCCGGATAAACTGAAAACGGTGAACTATGAGCTTCACATAACAACTCTCTCTTCAACTGTGAATCACAAGGCACACACAATCTCTTCCCAAATATCCAAAACAATCATTATCAATGTTGAATTCAGGCAACTTACCTTTCTGAACCAGCTCTACCTTTTTCTGCAACTCACTGTCTTGCTTCTGTGCTTGCTTGATTCTATCTGATAGAGAAGATCTCACTGATACCTGAAACAAAACAGAAGGAATTCCTGCACCAACAAATTTTATGCCAAAGTTCATCAAATCCTTAACCAAAGGATGATGTTCCAAATGAAACATTGTTAATAAAGCATTACTTTTTAGACTCAAAGCATCAACCACTTTATTTGCTTTTCCCGGATGGTAATGAATTGTACAATCATAATCCTTGATTAATTCTAGCCATCTCCTCTGTCTCATTTTTAACTCTTTCTGAGTGAATATATACTTTAAACTTTTGTGATCGGTATATATTTCACACTTTACTCCATACAAATGATGCCTCCAAATTTTTAAAGCAAAAAACAACAATAGCTAATTCCAAATCATGTGTAGGGTAATTTATCTCATGAGTTTTCAACTGTCGTGAAGCATAAGCAATTACCTGATCATTCTGCATTAAGACGCAACCAAGTCCTTTCAATGAAGCATCACTGTATATAACAAACTCACCATTCCTGGAAGGTAGTGCCAAAACCGGAGCATTCACCAATCTTCTTTTCAATTCCTGAAAACAATCATCACATTCTTTTGTCCAGATAAACTTAACACCCTTCCGAGTTAGCTTAGTCATTGGACTAGATAACCGTGAAAAATTTCTAACAAACCTTCGGTAATAGCCCGCCAAAAACAAGGAAGCTACGAATCTCGGATACATTTGTGGGTCTTGGCCATTCTTCCACAACTTTTGTTTTTTTAGGATCAACAGTTATTCCATCTTTAGAAAAAATGTGACCAAGGAAAGAAATTTGTTGCAACCAAAACTCACACTTATTGAATTTCCCATACAGTTTCTTTTCTTTTAAGGTTTCCAAGATAACCCTTAAATGTCTTTCATGCTCCTCTTTACTTTTAGAAAACACCAAAATATCATCAATGAAAACCAACACAAACTTATCCAAGAACTCATGGAAAATTCTATTCATTAAGTCCATGAATACAGCATGTGCATTGGTTATCCCAAAAGGCATTACTACAAATTCATAATGGCTATATCTCGTACGGAACGCGGTCTTCGGAATATCTACCTCCTTTACCTTCAGCTGATGGTACCCCGATATCAGGTCAATCTTTGAAAAAAACTGAGCTCCCTGGAGCTGATCAAACAAATCATTGATATGAGGCAAAGGATCTTTGTTCTTAATAGTGATATTATTCAAGGCTCTATAATCAATTCAAAGTCTCATAGAACCATCTTTTTTTTAACAAATAAAACAGGAGCACCCCATGGTGATGTTCTATGTCTAATGAAACCTTTCTCTAATAAATCTTGCAATTTCTCCTTCAACTCTAAAAGTTCAATTTTTACCATTCGATAAGGGGGTTTTGAAATTGGCTTAGCATCAGGAACTAAGTCAACAGTAAACTCAACTTCCCAATCTGGTATTATTCCCGGCAACTCATCAGGAAAAACATCAGGATACTCATTTACCACTGGCACATCATTAATCTGAACAGTTCCTTTATTTTCAACGACGTGTGAAAGGTAACATTCATTTCCATCTTTTACACGTTTCTCGGCCTCTTGATATGTTATCAAAAGTAAGGGTTTATTCTTGTAAACAAACTGAAAGTCTTTCTGAAAAGAAACTTCTTTAGCTCTACAGTCAATCTTATCATGGTAAATAGAGAGCCAATCCATACCCAGGATAACAACAAACTCTACTAGAGGTAGAACAATAAGGTTTGCAAGTAGGTTCTTTCCACAGATAAGGATAGGAAGATTCTTATAAATTCTTTTTGCCTCAACATTTCCCCCAGGTATTTTTACCAAAAGTTCAGGAGTCATTTCTTGAGACGGTATTCCCATTTTACTAGAAAAGGTTTCAGAGATGAAAGAATGTGTAGACCCCGAATCAAACAACACACTGGCATAATCTGAAAAAACAAACAAAGTACCTGATACAACTTCATTTGATGGACCGACATCTGCTGAAGTAGTTGCAAAGGATTTCACCACCCCTTTCTGCTTGTAGTCTAACTTCTTCCCATCACTCAAGCTCTTTGCCGGACAGTCATTTGCGTAGTGACCCATCTCATTGCACTTATAACATTTCACTAACTGTAAATCAAATTTGTTCTTACCTTCACCTTGATCCTTTTCAGTGCAATCACGAGCCTTATGTCCCATCGTACCACATCAGTAGCACTTTCCAGAATTCAGAAGACATTCCCCAGCATGCCTTTTGCCACATTTATCACAAACTGGAAACTTAGTTCTCTTACCATCAATCTTTTTTGAAGAATTCATACCTTTCTCCTGCCACCTCGGTCTCTTCTTCTTCTAGTTGTTATAGAACACTTGGTCATCGGCAAACTCCATTTCCACCTTCTCAACACATCTAACAAGCTTTTCATAACATTTAAACTCACGATAAGCTAATGCCCTTCGATATTTTGGCTTTAATCCTGAGAAAAAACGATTGATTTTACTATCAAGGTCTGAGATAAAATTTGGAGCATACCTTTCCAATCGAGTGAACCTTTCTTCATAGGTAGCCACTGAGTCTTCTTCTTTCCTCAATTCCAAGAATTGTTTTTCCATCCTAAGTCGAACAGACTTAGGAAAATACTTCTCAAGAAACATACCTTTGAATTCATCCCAGTCAAGAGCATCAATCTCATCGGCGTCCCTGATATTTTTAACCATAGACCACCACTGATCTGCTTCACCCTCCAAACGGTAAATAGCAAGACTAACCTTTTGATGTTTTGAACACCCCATGAAATCAAAAATCTTCTCCTGTGCTTTAATCCACCCTTCTGCTAGCATAGGGTCATATTATCCTCTGAATAATGGTGGATGTTGCCTCATGAAATTTTCCACCACTGACATGTTCCTCTGCGGTTGATCTGGCTGATTTCGTGCATGGATACCACCACCATTTATCGCTTGAGTCAACTGCGCCATTACTGCAACAAACTGTTCAGTTCCAATTCCGACCAATTCTGGATGCTGATTCGGAATGTTATTTCCTTCTGTATGCCTTCCTAGCACTGCTTCCATGTTTCCTCTACGGAAAACCATTCTGAACAAACATTTCTTAGATGAAGCAACATGGTAATCTTAAAATGCTATATCATTTCAAAGAATTTTTTTTGATAATCATTTAATATAATTCTAACTCCTAAAGTTATCTAAATCGACCTCTGATACCATCTATACGGACCCAGCCTTAAACCTTACTTAATCTTGAGTTATTACAAGATTACACATTGAGGATCTTTTCGGGTTTAGATTTTTAGAGAATTAGATCATAAAACTTTCATTACATCCCACATATAAACAAAGTGGTTACATAAAGATAGAATTCTTCATTCCCATCAATTGAATCACATTTAAAATAAACCATGGATTATTTCTTGACACTTCGTTGACACTATCATCATATCATGTACCTTTCCCTTGACCTGTGAAAAACATTTCAAAAAAACTTGGGATGAGCATAAAAAGCTCAGTATGGGTTATAAAAACATGGAAAGGAAACATGAGTTCATATATACATATGAATGAAATCATACATTACCCAGAAAACATAGGCACTTTAACAAACCTCATAAAATGATGAATAAATCATAGAAATCATAAGACATAAAGGTAACTTGAGGCATTCATAACATACTTACGTAGGGAGTAACCCTCTTGGTTATGTTTGGAATACCAATCACGGTATATTCCCTAAAATCTCTTCGGAGAAACCTTAATGTTTCACTCCTTCACGTTACCCAATGCATTGGAGAGCTATATCAAGCTCACCCGCCCTTAGTTTATCACGGAACCACCCGCCTTCATAATAATGCCCAAGAACCATAACATAATCGTATCACATAAAACATCCATAAAGGAAACATAAAATTTCGACATTTCAATCACAAGATATCAATTCAACACCAAAACATTGTGAAAACTATTTTCAACACTAAAATAAAAGAAAAGTAAAACATGGTATTTATTTTTCTTTTAAAAAGAAGGTATGGCTTGTAGAGGAAGGCGAAACTCAAATAACGGTCACGACGGCGGAGAAGTCATTGTCACCGCATACGTACGACAAAAACATTCCCTTTTGTCGTTTAGTAAATGCTTCGTATAGAAAAGATTCATTTTGAATAAATGTAAAATTCGAAGGGGTTTATACACCGTATAAAAGAATGTTGTGTATAAAATACAATATGCCTCAATGAAAGGAGATTGAGACGAAGTCCCATACCTCGTATCCGACTTGACCCGACCGTTCTTTAATCTCCTGAATAATAAACTTGAGTTAATATCTACTTGCATATGAACCTTTTTCAAGTTCATTATTCCTTTTATACCATATTATGAATATCATGTAATCATTTAAGTTAATAATGTTCATTTTGTCGGTATTTGGTTCTTAAGTCAAAAATAGACTTCTTAAACATACATGTTGTTAATTTGGTCAAAGGTTCATTATATCCAGAATGATATTAATGATTTGGATAACATATATATCATATATATTCATCATATACATGTATTTATAATATTACATCACATTTAGAGGTAAGAAATGAAATGCACCGTTCATGGAGACGGTAAGCCGTACGTACGCATGAACGCTACTTCCATTTCTATTTCGTATTTTCTGGAATGGAATCATAATGATATAAGAGTATATTATAATTACAGTATAATAACATATATAATATCATTAACTTTATCCTTTACACATCCCACATATGGTATTAACGAATCAAATCACTTTCAGGGGGCGGTAGACCGCACTGCCTAAAATGAAGATATCGTGTTTACCCATAATGGAAACCATAAAGGTATGCCCAAAATGAAAAAAACAGAAGCTTACGGAAAACATAAACATATTATATATCATATATAAAAATAGTGACATCATAATGGCAACCATTGAAGGTGTTAAATGAGTATTGAACAATCATCATTTCGGGAGGCAGAATTTCGCCATCCACAGAAACCGTATGTTCTTTAACCATTTGATGTTGTTGTGTGAGGTTGTAGCTCAAATAAATCCTATAACAACATACTAGTATATTTAAGATACTGGTTTTGTTACAAAAGAAGTAAATAAAAAAGAGCTTAGGGGGTTGGAGAAGAAAAATAAAACAAATGAACATGAGAGAATGAATTACCTTTAAAAGTGTAACTCCTTTTATTTGAGCCTAAAGGCTTCCTTTGAAAGGATTCTGCCCAAAGGGAATCCTCTAGGATGAGGAGAGGGATGTGGAGAGAGTAAATGGTCAGGGGTTGGCCGAGCCAAAGGCTTGAGGAGTGTGTGAAATGAGGTAGAGGTGGGGGCCTTTTATAAGAGGAGAGGAGGGGCACTTTTGGAATGTAAAGAAATATTACTTTAATTGAAAATGTGTTTCGGTTTTAAAAGGTCCCACATTGATATAATTCGTGGATAAGGTGATCAGGGTTCGAAATCCACTCATCCAATTGGTTTTGGAAATGTTTAGTTCATATATTTTACATTCTCTTTCCATTTTATTTAAATCGTCTAATAATGATGTCATTGCTGCATCATTATTATGTCATAAATAATTTAATTTATTTAATGTCTAAAAATTATAAAAAAATACTATGATGTAGGAAATCTTTTTAGATTTCCAATGACTATTAATAATAAAAAATCCGATCTTTATAACCCCATGTAAAAATTGTTTTAGTAAAACATCTCTTGTTTGTGTCATTTTTACTTTAACATTTAATAAAAAGTTATTTATGTCATTTCCAAACCAAAGTGTCTCCATGGGGTCCCCAAGTTGACCCATGGATTTTCTTGGTCGGCCATGACACAACCAATGAGGGTAGGACATGTTTCAATCTCATATTATTTTATTAAAGCATTATTTTTACCTTAAACTACACTAATTACCACTAATCGCGATTAAGAACTTAATAAGTTACTATTCACCAAAAAATTATTATAATCTCATTGAACCATATTTTACTTCTTAATGAAAACCATGTATGTCGGATTTTTGAAATTCAAAACACAATGATGGAAAATTTCATTTAAACGGAAAATCAGTCCTTATAAGTACCACTTAGTGGTTTCACTATTCATCAAAAATTGGAGTTTTTTAGAAAAATACCAAAACTTCACCCTAAGATATATTTGATATTCTGAATTCAAAAATGAAGTCTATTTTACAAAATTCAAATCTTATAAGTCACATTAATTAATTTAATAATTAATTCCCGCTGTCAGAGCAAGTAGCGTGTTTTTATGAAACAACATGTATCAAAAGATTGACACTAGTTTAATCCAATTTCAAAGTGAAATTGATTCCAATGACCACCATTGGATTAAATGGTAAAAATATATTCAGATTACACATTAAGACCAATTCAAAAGATAATCTAATATTATAAATAAATTAGATTAAAAAGCAGTTTTGATGTAAAATGCAGTATTTTTCACTATTCATTAAAAAATGAACATTGTCAGAAAAATACCAAAAATTCACACAAAGTAAATTTTGATGTTCCAATCATAATAAATAAGTTTATTTTGAAAAACATAGTTTATAAAATTTTCAAAAGATATATTTAAAAAGGGTTTTCCATCATAAGGCAGTAAAACAATCTTTTATGAATATTAGTGTATTCCATGCTTAAGATTGGATTTATTTTCATTTTAAGCCTATAAAACACTATCTTAATCATTAATAGACATAGATAAAAATATCTATTATTCATTACTTACATGGGATGTTACATTAGTATGTTATTAAATTATAACAGAACCATATTAATATTTAGGATATCATACATTATTAATGTATGGCTTTTTATTAACCATTTAATAATAATTTCCATGTTAAATTAACATTTCGTGTAATAATTGCTTTCTTTATCGTACGTGTTTAAACTTGTTACTCTTTATTGTATCACTTATATAATGATTTAAATACTTCTAGAATATAAAACATGATTTATATATCATATATATTTAGAATATAATTATGTATAATAGATATATATGTGAAATGGAAAACACTGTTTATGGAGATGGTAGTCCGTACGTACGCATAAACGATGTTTCCGTTTTCATAACGTATTGAATGAAACATTGTGAATAAAATATATGTATGTATACAAACACACACATATAAATATATCTCCAGTATAATTATTATGTCATATATTACAAACATATTAGTAATATATATTTGTATAATCGTCGATGAATGGTGAATGTGGAACTAAATCTCATCGCGTCCTGGAGACGGTAATCCTTAGGTACGCACGAGCGACAATATCATTTCATTAAAGGTGTTGAATTGGATGGTATATTAATTTTAAATAAAAATTATTATGTTATTGACATTATTTATATACATATTAATCTTCATTATATCCATCCAAATGACATAGTGTTGAATAAAAAATTACACCACGGCGTGGAGATGGTAAGTCGTACGTACGCACGCATGGTGACATTATCATTCAAAGATGGATAGAATAATGAATATAGTTGTGAAATATTTATAACAACATCATATTATATAGAGGATACTGGAGTTATTATTTTATAATGGAAATATCAAATAAAGAAGAAGTGGAAGAAGAAAAGAAGTTGAAAGAGGGCGGTGAAAACATTACCTCTTCTTCAGGTTCTTCCATTTGATTTGATCAAAAGGGCTCCTTATGTTGGATCTCTGATCAAAATATGGAATCTAGGTAGAAGTAATGAATTTTCAGAGAATATTTGGGCAGGTTTTGGCCGAGACAAAAGGATTTGAAGATGTGAATTAGAGGGAAGGGGAAGTGCCCTTCTATAAGAGGGGTGAGAGGCACCTTAGGAAAAGCTAGAAATATTATTTTATAATAAATTCATATTCGGTATCTAATGGATCCAAAGTAGATTATTTAAATGTTAAAGTGGGTATAGGATGAAAACCACTCAACCAATAAGTTTTATACGGGTTTGGGTCACTATAATAATTTTATCTTTTTGATTTAACTCTTAGTTAAATAGTTTGACATTTTCCATGTTTCTTTGTATTTTTATATTATATAGTAAATGATCATACAATAAACTTCCAAGTGACCCCTATGTGGTACATTAATAATACACCTATCATTTTATAATTTTTTGGCCAAACCTTAGATTTTTCGGAATATAATATCAATTAATAATATAATATTTGTTTTAAAAATTCTTTTGTGTCAGTTTTGACAATATTTAATAATTGATTTTTGTAAAAGACATAAAAACATTATTAATTAAAAAAATTCATTTCAACAATCATAAACGTTCATATTAACCGAATAAAATTCTTGGATAGAATGTAAACATTAAAATTATATTAATTTTTACATTTATAATACTAATTATTTGATTCATTCATTAATAAAAAAATATCGCATTATTATTGTGTCATAAATAAATTTAATTATTCAATGTCTAAAAATAATAAATAAAATACCATTTTGTAGGAAATATGTTTATCATTCTAATGATTATTTATAGTTGAAAATATGACATATATTACACTATGTAAAAATTTTTAATCTAAAAGATATATGCTAATGTTATTTTTGTATTTACGTTAAGTTAATTAATATAAAGTGTCATTATCACTTACAAGTGGATCCATGGGGTTACAAAATCGACCCAATGATGCCAATGGTCAAACATGTATCAACCAATAGGGTTAGAACACGTTTTAGGGAAATTTATTATTATTACAATATTATTTTTAACCCTTATTTACCGGATTAACCCTTTAACCATGGTAAATAAAATATTTACAGAAATAATTACTAAAAATATATAAAAATAAAACATATCTATTTACACAATTTGGACCTCCTGATTCTAAATATGGAATCCCTTTTTATAAATTCAAAACAGATAAGTGGTGGAAATTAATTTAATATTAATTTCCATTGTTAAAACAAAAAGAGTGTTTTTAAGAGATACTAACTGTTAAAAGATTGGCACTTGCTTATGTCCAGTTTAAATGTGAAATTATGTCCAATGACTAAAATTGGATTAAATGGTAAAAATATAATCTAATTATACTCTAAAATCACTCAAATTCATAATTTTTTACTCTAAATTATTTTGATTAAAAGTGTTGTTTTTAATTGAAATTTAGTAATTTTCACTATTCATCGTAATATGAGAGTTATCCAAAAAGTACCAAAACATCAATCTAAGCTAATTTAAATATTCTGAATCAAAAAATGAAGTTCATTTTTAATGATAAAAAGTATAAAATTTCAAAAAGTGGGTATTACTATTCATAACAGCTAGTTTGACTGGTTGTGGTGTGTGTTTAGATTCCTAGTTGCGTACAACACACGCTAATGCATTATTCATAAAGAAGAGTACCGTGGAAGATTGGGGTGTTCCAATTTAACACCTTTTACCCACCTTTTAGGAACATTTAAATATTTTAATAAAATTAAAGTTTACTACTTCTTTGAATTGAATTTCAAAAATCTGAGACATTGTTGACATCATTATGTAATATGTGGTTCAATAGGATGAAAATATTTTTTGGGTGAATAGTAACTTATGAATTTTTTTATAGTAGGATAACATAAATAGTGTAATTAAAGGTAAAAATGATATTATAATTACCCTATCACATTTTTGAATTCTATAGAATAAATTTCTTTCAATAAAAATCAATCTTAGGAACAATGTATGATGCTATTTGATCAACATGAATAAGATTAGGAAATTTATTATATTTTTATTTAAAGAGGAGTTAAAAGTGATAAATTAAAATTTTAATAACTAAAACCTTTTTAATATGGAGTTATAGATATGATATTTTTTACTATAAATATTCATTTGAAAGGTACTATGATTTCCTAAATCATGTTATTTTATTTATAATTTTTAGATATTAAATAATTAAATTTATTTATAACACCATGGCGATAAAATAAATATCTTATTAATGAAAGAGTATAATAATTGATATTATAAATATCCAAATAAAAGTAAATGGATACTTTTGATGAATTACAATAATTTTATTGGGTAATATGACATGTTAGGGTTTATTTATGTTGTTTATTTAGTATTAATCATGTTTTCATTACATTCACGAAAACCAAATACAAAATAGTATCAAAATTGAGGTAAATGAGTTTTAAAAAAAATACTATATTATTAAAAGATATAACAATCCTAAAAATATAATAATCTTCCAAAAGACTTATATAATTAATAATATGTCATAAATGAACCACATGGGGTTCTCTTGGAATTTTATAGTATGTTTATTATCCATGTAATATAAAAAACAAGACAACATTGTAAAAGTTAAACTATTTAAGTAAGAGTTAAATCTAAAATATAATGTTAGTACGGTGACCTAAACTTTCCTAAATCTATTGTTTGAGAGGATTTCAACCCATACCCACCTATACATCGAAATAAATCTATTTAGATCCATTGTAAACCTATAATATGTTAATAATAAAATAATATATCTTGCTTTTCCTAAAGTGACCATAATCTCTCTTATAAAAGGGTACATCCCCTTCTATCAGAAAAAATCCTCCAAAGACATTTGGCTCTCCAAACCCTGCTATAATTTCATCCAAAATACCCTATATTCATCCTAGAGGCCTTACGTTGAACAGATATCCAACCTATAGATCTCTTTTTATTAAATCAAAAGAAAGCACCAAGAAAAGAGGTAATAATTTCACCCCCTCTTTAAATGTTTTTTTCATCTTCAATATCTTATTTTATTATAGTCTCCATTCAAAAATAATAACACCTATAACTTCTAAATACTATGAGGTTATTTTAAATATGTTAAAACCATATAAATTATTCTATCCATCATTTTAATGATAATGTCACCATACATGCATACACACAACTTACCATCTCCACACCGTTGTGTAGTTTGTTATTCAATACATTATTATTTGAATTGGTTTAATAATGGTTATTGATGATGTAAATAATAATTATATAATGATAGTTATTATTTATATATGATATACCACCCAATTACATACAATTTTATGATTAATAGAATGATATTGTCCCTCGTGTGTACGTATGGATTACTGTCTCCACCCACGCGATGTGATTCATCTCCCATAACAACCATTAAAGAATATTTTTCATTTTAAGATTTCAAATAATTTTTAATATCTTAATTTAATTATGGATATGAATCCAATAAATCTTATCCATAAACAATATAACATACTTAACAAAACATATAATAGAAAATTAATCAGTTAACACCCAAAACAATGATACTATTGAAATAATATTAACAAAGAAATATTATAAGATCATATATCAAATCATATTTTTGTATGGGGTTCATTTATTTTTTAATAACAATGATTTAACTATAATACATGTATTTAACATATCCTCAGTTATGGAAAAGTACAAGGTAAGGGTTAATTTTATAATCTCTTTATTTATCTGAGGTTTTTTATACATAAGTATCTATTTGGACTTGTTTATAATCCACAACCATGTTTCTTAAAAATGTATTTCACAATTTTTTTACTATTTCCGATAATTTTTATTAAATTAATGTATATTAGTGTTTGGAATTTTATAAAATGTATTTTAATGAATCATTCCATAATTTTCCAATCAACGCACTTTATGGCCTTTTCGACAAATTTATGTAGGAATAGTTTTTAACATATACAACAGGTACAACTTTTTTCAGTCGTTATAACACCTTATAAAATTCCCATAATGATTATAAGAATAATTTGAAAATAAAACTTTTATTTTATAATTATGTGACTTTTAAATGATTTAAAAATAAAAAGAGTAATTTCTCACAATTAGTTTTGATTTCATCTATGTTAACATCAATTGAAGTATTTTACACATGTTTGATGTTTATTTATTATGATACAATATTCCATAATGTAAAGAAGGTTTTGTGATATGTTTGACTATGGATGTGTTATTTTATAAACTTAATGGTTTGTGGATAAATTGCTACATATCATATAATTGTTTTAATATAAATGTTTAGGTTATGTTACCACCTTTTTTAATGATGTATGCATTTGACTTATTAAGAAAAAGATAGAGTCTGATATAGCTCCTAGATTCATCATTAGGTCTCATGATACAAAGTAGCTTCTTGACATAAGGCCTTGACAAAATCTTAGTTTTTTTCTTGGCATGAGGCCCTGAATATGTTGTTATGATGTCTATCATAATGTATTCCATCATTATAAAATTTTAAATTGCTCCTACATGTAATTATTTTAATAGTAGAATATCCATGTGAATAAATTAATCAAATTATTTGAGTTATATATTCCATATGATGCTCATGTTTATGTTTAAAAGTCATATGTTTTATTATTATACATTTTATTAAATGTTTATGTAAATTTTTGATAGTTTCTACTATATTGTTATCCTTTCTGAGCATCTGAACTCACCCTATTCATTTGTTTTATTTTTCCCAGGATGTGAAGATTTATATTACGATTAACCAAAAAGAATAGTATTAGGGATAGAAGTTTGTTGAAAAGGGACATAATTTCGTTGTTTTTTCCTTTCATAATGTAATGTAAAACTATGTATGTATCTAGTACATCCAAGGCTACTAAACTAATCCGTTTTTCAATACATTATCTATTTTGATAATTCTAATGTTATGTAATAATGCACCGACTCTGGGTAACTAGGGTCAGGGAATTTCACTTTATCATTATATGGATATATATTTCATTAATATATCACAATTGTGTTATTAGATGTTTTTATACTGAAATAGGAGTACCAATCCTTCCATTTTTACATTAGTGACTATTGTATCATATGATCACAAGATAAAAAACAATAATATAATTAATCATTGATCAACGTTCCAATTATTATATGACTAGAATATCCCAACATATAAAATATATTAATAATGATGATGATGAAACTCAGTATTCATAATATAAATCACTATTTAATATTACTAGAAATGAAATTCTATGATAGGTAGAAAAATAGAAAAATAAAAAAAATTGATTTTTGTTATTTATACAAGTTCCAAGTACATGAGGAGAATTCTAAAAAGATTTAATTAACGATCAAAATAAAATTTAAATTTCGATCCGTTAGTTCACTATAAACTAGAAAATACAACCTTAAATTTAAATAAGGATTATGTTATTGGAAATTTTTCTTGCACATTTCGATAATATAAGATCTCAATGAATCTGATCATCATGGGAAACCAAACAATTGGTTAAATATATTTTATTAACTAGAATTATGCTTCCCTAAAATAGTTTCAGAATATGAAAACACTATGATCTATCATTTTTTATTTTTTGAACCTTTTTATCCATCATAACATATAATATATTATATGTTTCATTTTACTGATTCTTATATATATCAATTTAATATTCTTACATCATCATGTTTATAGGAATAAAATATTTTTCTTATATGGTTATTAAATCACTCTAATGATACCAGAACATAATGTAATTCCAAATATAGGATAACATAGTTTAATTTGTTGTGAAAATTAGGATTATACACAACATTTATATATTATAGACGTAGACATTATTTTATTCTTTTTTCTATTGGTTCTTAATGTCCCTTGAGTTATCCTTAGTACAAGTAATAACATAAAGATGAACATAAAAGAAATGGGTAAGCTATAAAACAATTAATATGATAATAAGGAACATGAATAAATTATTGTTCAAGGGACAAGGAACAAATTGTTTTTTTGAATTATTTTTCAAACTTCTAAGGTGATTGAATTTGTTAGAGATGACACTCATAGCCTCCACTATTTTTAGCCTCCTTAATTATTGGATTTTAATTTATTTGTATATCAATAGTTTATTGTATGATATTTGTGGAGTTATAATTTTTAGAAATTAATATGTATTTTTTTATGATTGGGAGACATTTGATAAAAGAATTTAATGTTGAAATGTTTAAAAATGATACAAAAATTTCATAGTAGATGAATACCATACATAGTTTTGAACAGATCTGGCATCATGTTCACACATATCATATGTTTGTAATCACAAAATCAACATTGGGAACCAAGCTACCTTTATTTTCATTCTTAATACACATCATCACAAGAGATATATAATATTAACCAATTCATTTGAGAGATATATTTAATATTGCGAACACCTATCACATTATAATATTTATAGAATAATGCATGCCACATAATATGTATATAAAACAAAATAATGTAGTAAATAATATAAAAGAATGGGTTTTTAAAAAGTTTAATTAATAAGGATTAAAAATTGGTATCCCAAATTAAATAACTAAATTAATATTTCATATAATATTCATCTTCTATTAGAAAATATTAATCATCTCATGAGGAGTCCAAATGTGTTTTGAAAATAAGTTTTTTTCTGGAAAATGATTTGATTTTTAAAAAAGCTTATATTGGAAACATCAATATAATAAATTAATAAAATGGAAGGATAATGAAATTATATTTAAGTATCATTTATGAAATATACACATAGAATTTTGGAATGAAAGAGTGATCCCCAAATGAAATAGAGTTGGGTTTGGGTATCCCCTTAGCATAATCCATTCGTTATTTAGTCTTTCTTTTCACCTCATGAAAAATAAAAATATATTTACTAATGAATTTAACAATAATTATATTATATAAATTATAAAAATAATTATTAATTATAATAATTGGATTATATCTCTTAATTGCTTTTGATTAAATTGAAGAGTTTTGATATAATGTGTTTCTTAATAATTCCACATTTTCCTTTGATTTTTCCATTTTTCTAAAATGTAATTTCCACATTAGAAGAAATTAATTATATAATAATATAATGTGTATAATATAATGTTTATATATTATATATAGTTTTTAATATTTATCAATAATTATGGTCACATGTGTTTTCATATAAATGTCTCTGAATGAGGTTAACAGACCCTTAATGGGAAAATCTTAGGGGAGTATGTAGGATATTATTAATATTTATATATTTTTTAGTATGACACATAAAATAGTTAAGAATAAATGATAAATATTTTAATAATATATAACAAAATTTTTATTGTTTTGTTGTTAAATGGTTGGTCGAATCAAATAATGATTATAAGAATAAAATATTAAACAAAAAGATAGGAGTGGATCTGAATGTATTTAATCCTTGTTGTAGCTTCTATTTTATGATACTATAAATCCATTTTTATTAGATTTGGATTTCTTCTTAATGTCCTTACTTATTCTATGGGGATTTATATAGAGAATTGTGGTAGAGAATGTGCATTGGAATGGTTGATAAGAGTTTTTTTTTCAATATTAGAGAACATTGATTTTTATACTTGATGGAAAACATTTCCTAGAATAAAATATTGAATAAAATAATATATCAAATGTAAAACATGTAATTGAAGTTTATTTGAAATATTAATCATATATTTATATAATATAATGGTTTAATGTCTTTAAACCCAAATTATAATTCCAAATAATTAGTCTATTAAAAAGAAAATTTGAAGGAAAGTGATATTCTTTTTTTAAAGAATCACATTTGACTTTTGGTTTTGGAAATTTATTTTTTATGTTTAAAAATGAGATTATTTTATTGTAATAAACCATTTATAATATTAAATATAATATGAGAAAAAATAATTTTCAATAAATTATTATGTAATCTTTACTTTATGAATGATGTAATTTTTGTTATAGTAGATGTGTGAAAAATACTACACATTTACTATTTATCTGAAATATGGGGTATTTTAAAAATTTACCAAAGAATCACCTGAAGATACATTCAATGTGATGATTTCGAGAATGATGTTCATTTTATAAAAATAAATATTTTAATTATGTTATTAAAATTTTATTTATAAAATGTATGATATATACGAAATAATTTAAAATAGTGATTTTAAAAAATTTAATTAAATATTATCTATGATTATTTATAAAAATATTCATTTTTATGAATTAAAAAACTTAATTTATAGAAATGAATCATGATAACTTTTATTTTTATTAAAATTAATTATTTCAGGTTAAATTATTGTTCCAATGGTCGGGTTACTATTCCCAATGGTCAATTTATAGTTCCCAATGTTTCGCTTACTATTACAATGGCCATGTTACGGACAATAAATACTCTACATTTAATCATTCATTATTCATCAAAATTATTATCAAGGTTTAATATTTCCATTTTCTATCATGTTTCTAGGTTTTCTAATATTTTTTATTTTCTTATAGGGTTGGTAGTGGAGGTGATGATTTTTATACATTAGGGTTATCCATATTTTTCTATTATTATCTGTTCTATTATATATATTTTTAGTTGTACTGATAATATTTTTAATTGGTTTCATTCCTGATTAAGTAACAACATTTTGTAACAGAAAAAATTAATTTTTGGGTTCTATATGTTTTTTATATGTACAATATATTATAATCTAATACAAAAAATAAATTATTCAAGAAAAAAATATAACTAATATACACTACACTATTATATTCTTCCCCAATAGTAATTTCATTCACAAAATTTTATTCATATAATATATTGATAATTGCAGAGGGTACATCCATTACTTCATTTCCCATAGTTCCTATGTTTTATGTTTATACATATGATTCCTTTACAAAAAATTAACCAGGTGAGTTGACTTTATTTTTCAAACATTGTGCTGACATTTTATGATCATCACCAGATGTTCTCTATATAAGAATATATTCACCATTTGTACCACCTATGAATTTAATATATGTGATTGAATAGGTATTTACTTTCATATGAGATATTTATGGAACATGTTTTGAGTTGGAGACATATTTTTTTTGAGTTAAAGATGATAGGATACATGTCCTCTGGAGTCAATGATCCTAAAGGGGACAATGTACATAAGGCTAACCCCCCAATTCTCTACAATGATGTTAATTTTATTCCATGGTAATACATAAAGGAAAAAAGTGTCCCCAACTTATAAAACTAATTCTCTTCGATGGTTGTAAGCATATATCTTTTTCAAACTCTATGATGGTTTTATATGTTGCTGGATTACTTGAAGATTTTCTATCATCATTTCACAAGGCCATATCTAGGTAACTTTCATTCACCAACTTCATCCAAAAAATTTGGAGTTCTTCCCCCTTTCCCATATAGTCCTTCATATGGGTCCATTTGGATGCTTGATTGGAAGATATTTTAATATATAAACTCAATAAATTGAAGACACTAATAATATCGTCATTTTAATTCCATTAAGCATGATATTACCATGTTATAAAGTATCTTAATAGTCACATCACATTGGCCTTCAATTTGGGGGAGATTGTACATGTTAACATTCAATTGATTACGCTAAAAATGTAGAGTACATCTCTATAATTTAGAGGTGAAAATTAGTTCATGATTATAGATGATTTAATGTGGTATCCGAGCAGCATCACCACTTCCCTCAAATATATCATACTACACTGTTCATGTAATAATTCTTCACGAATTTTTATAATGTTGGAAGTATTTTTGAGTTGATCCACTCCAACTCATATCTCGTTTTTTTATTTGTATTTTTCATGAGACCATGGGGAATGTCCGTAGTGACATTCTCTCATTTCCATGTGGGTATATGAAATGGTTTCATAATAACATTATTAATCTTTGGTCTTTATATAACATAATTTCAGACCAAACTATTTGATATATAATCAGAAATATCATTCCTCAGGGATTCCCATCAAAAGATTTATCAATTACCTCAATACATCATTGCAATTATATTGTGGATTTAAATGATAATATATATGCATTATCTAGTTCTTCCTTATTTATTAGAGTTGAGAAAGGTAGACCAAACCTCATTAAGAATCGAATCATCAATCATCATTAACATGGAACTCATGTTTGATTTATTCCATTACTTCATTCACCTTATTTTGTAATATTATATTATCCCTTGGTGTCTCATTGTTCTTATCTTGTATGGATGGTTAGGAAAACATATATGAAAGGTATGATATATACCTAAGAGTTATGATTTATAACTAAATTAATTGAATATCCAAGAAGAAAAAATCATTGTCAATCTGCAACATGGAGAGAGTTTTATGATAATTTTTACTGAGAGAATCTGATACATTTTCTAACTTTACTAAATGATATTAAATAGATGAATCAAAGTTTTTTAGTTTTTCTAACCATATCCTTAGACTCATGTTGAGCATGAATTGATGGAATATATACATTAGGCTCTTATTATCGGTATATCTGTCCCACTTGACACCATAGAGATAGTGCCACTATATTTTCATGTCAAAATTCATAGATAATAGATGTAGATCCTATATTGGGTCGTTTGTACCATGGGTCGTCAACTATCATAAGACATGGGCTATCACATTATCATTCATCATGAGTACACAACCCATGACTGTCATTTAATAATCACTTTATATCACAAAACCTTATCCAGCTGTTAGTAGTGTGAGTACAAGTGTAGTTATTAGAGTCTTATATAGATCCTAGAAACTTTCACCATATTCTTCCATCCAAACATACATTACCCCTTTCTGTGATAACCAATTTAAAATTCCAATCAATTTTGAGAAATTTATAACAAAACATTTCTAGTACCAAGCCAAGAAAAAAAACTACAGAGTTCCATGGCATTAGTGGATCTGGTCCCTTCCTCAATTACCTTTTTTATGTTTCTATAAAAATTCACTCATACTATATCATTTTCTCCAATATTTCTAATTTTTGTATCAAAAATCACACTTTCAGAACATATCATATATCATATACTTGCTTAATATAGCATGAAAAATCCTTAAAACCTCTTCATATTCTTCTGTACACTTTGAGTATTTGAATATTTCATCAATAACCACTACCAAAAAAATGTTGAGGTAGTATCGGAAGACTGTATTTACCATATCCTAGAATATTAAAGGTAAATTATTCAGTTCAATGCGAATTGTTATGAACTCATAGTTCCACTCCCTTTTATAGAATACAACCTTCTAAATATAATCATTATTTTCCTTATGTTGATGATATCTAGAATGAAGATCCTCCTTTTTGATGTATTGATCACCTCATAGTTGATTGAATATTTCATCAATCATTGAAAAGGTCACTTATTCTTTATAGTTATATTCTTCAGCTAATGTAAATCGTTAAATAGACACATTTTTCCACCCTTCATCATGAAAAGGTGCTTTTGATCACCCCAAAGTGATACAATAGAATATATAAACCCATTGAATGAATTATCTTTTAGCTAGTTATTTAATGATTTGCGTTTGGTCAGGACCGTTATGTAGGATAATTTTGAGATAATCGTTGATTAATGTGTGACCTCTATTGAGAACCCTAACTCATGTTCTAGGGGAATACCGTGTAACTATTTATGAAATTTAATTGTGTATTCACAAAAAATGTGAATTTTTACTAGGATGATACCTTCTAGTTACTCAACTATATCAGAGAATAAATATTATTCACATGTAGTAAATCCCCACATTTTTGAGTTACTTTCCAAAAGAAATTTATGATATTATTTTCATTTATAGAAGAGCATTGGATGATTCAGAATTAGAAAAGATATTTTATTTTCCCAGCATTGGATATGTTCTCTATATAATGTTATGTAATACATGCCCATTACATCATCAAATTCCAACAAGGATTGAATTACTTAATTCACTGGAAGAATATTTCAAAAAACACAAACATGATTAGTGTCCAACAATTGGGTTTAAATGATCTCACCACTATGTGTTGTTATAGATATCATTATGTCAATGTATTAAAGCATTGAATTAATAGATCTAGAAAAAGTTTTGGATATAATTGAATGTGTAGACCTATAATAAAAAGAGTGTTTTTCTATTATTGAGAGAATTTAATGTGTACCTTGTAGGATTTATTTATCTCGGTCAACTTCAACTATAGTGGTTGAATTATCATTCCCTTTATCCTTTGGATTTGGTTGTTGTTTATGAGTGTTACCCTCATGGAATCAATGTTTTTTTCACTATCTTTCATAGTTCCCCCGATCCCTATAATTTAATCATTGAATCATGAGTGGTACATTATGAAGTTCCCTCCCATATTACATTATACTGGATAATATCTTCATGTCTATTTTTCATTCATGAGCTCGTGGGATTTTCTCTCCCACAAATGAATAGTTTCTTCATACCTCTGTGAGTAAATTTTCATGGTGTTTATTTCCAAATCCTTACCATGTGTGGGTTTTTATCCTCTTTCATCATCATTAATTTGAATAATAATCTTGGAAATAGGTCTTCTCTTTTTACCTCCATAACCATGTGTCCAACATATTTATTACATCTCTAATTTGAGATAACATCATACCACATTTTAATTCCTCTAAAATTCTCATATTACTATAGCCTTTTTATATTGTGGACTTAAATAATTAATGAATATAGATACTTTTCTATTTTGATAACAAAAATAAGGGTGTATCTTTAATTCCTTGTGATGTTTTACTAGTATGTCACTACTAATTCACCTTTATTTTTCTTTATCTATATAAATTATCTCTCCATTACTATTCTAAGAGTTCAATAGAAATACTTGATAATAAATATTTCCTTAACATCCTGACACTCAATATCTTATATTTCATCCTTGGATTAGTGTTATTTACCAACTCCCACTGATGATCGGCTTCTGTATCTAAATTATAAACCACAATAGTCAGCATATCTTTATTAAAATAATGGATCACATAAATGATCATCACTATAGGAAACCAAATATTCCATGAAAAGATGATCAAAAGTTTAACAAAATAATGGTGTTATTTGAGAAGTAAGGGAATCAATTTCTAGTTAATCTATCTTGGTTAAGGCATACATTCAATAAGAGTCATGTAATTATTCATATCTTGAGATATCTGGGTAAAAATTGCCTTATTTTTTTGATATTTTCACCCTATATAATCGAGAATTTAATTCAAAAAATCATTGCGTTTTCACTCACATGGGTTTCTAGACATGTTTTTCCTTGGTACCACCATCTCATAAAATATAAAATCTTTTATCAAAATGTATGTCAACTGATAATTAGTAACTAATTTATTCATTTACATATTTAACTCTAATGGTATATATTATTGGACCCCTATATTTATATTGTTCATAAAATAATTTTTATTGGATGTTAACAAATACATATTAGTATCCTATTTTTTTAACAATTGAATCTAGTCATATTTCCAAAATTATCTAAATAGTGTTAAAATACAATCTTTAAGGACCCATATTTATCTATCATGATGTTTACATGATTTTAATTATAAAAAATATAATAATATTACAAATACATGATTAAATATTTTACTATTTTGTGAAATTTAGGACCACATATAAGTTTTACATTTTAAAAAATAAACATTATTGAATTCATTCTTCTCCATCATTATAGTAGTGCTATCATTATCTATAGTAATATTAATCACCTTATGATATACATCAATGAAATTGGTGGACTAAATTCATAGTAAGATAATGAATAAAGGCATAAAATAATATTTTACATAATGAGGTAATCATTTTATAAATTCATCGAACATGGAAATACATAAACATGAAAAAAAAGCATGCCATTGTGGTTCTATAGAACAAATAGTTTTGAAAAAATGTATCGTTGTGTTCACACATAACATATGTGAATTATCATTAAATACTCATTGTGAACAAAGGTATCACCATGTTTATGCATAATATGTTCCATCTCATGAGATACATCACATTAACAAAAAAATAGATTTATATAATTATTGGCACACATGAAATGTCATAATATTTACATAATTATGCATGTTAGATAGAATATATAACCTTAAATGTTAATAAGTAGGCCATGTAAAGGAATCAGTTTCATAAAAATTTCATCATTCATGATTAAACTTTCGGTTCCAAATGAATGAGGTAAAATAATTCTTGGTTTAATATTTGTAATTCTTTATTGAAAAAATGAAACTAGAGGTGTCAAAATGATTTTCAACAATAAGAGTTCTTGGGAAAAAAATGTTTATTTGTCAGAAAATATAATAGGATAAATGTATATCCTTGAACATAAAAGGGAAAAAATGATATTATATATATTGAATATTTATGATATATTCACATAGAATGTTGGCAGGAAAGAGTAAGAACCCATTTAAAGGGAGTTATGTTTTAGTATCCCCTAAACATTATTTTTTCCTTGGTTCATTTTTTTCTTCCTCATGAAGAAAAAAAATTAAATTTAGAAAAAAAATGTTATAGAATAGTATTATAGTAATTTATAAATCTAATTTTAATTATAATAATTTCTTTATATCTCGTAATTTCTATTGATGAAATTAAAACATTTTGATATCATGTTTTCCGTTAAAATTCCTTGTTTTGATTTGATTTCAATATTTTTCTTAAATGTAATGTAAACCTTAGTATATTTAATTACATAATATTTTAATTCATTTAATTACTAATTTATATATTATATATAGTTTATTATATTAATATATGATGATGGTTATATATATTTCTATTGAAATATCATTGTATGTTGTTAAACAACCTTTGATGGGTGATTGTCTGGTGGGTGGGAAAGATATATTTGAAATATATTTATAGTAGTAGAATTATTAATACAATTTATAATGATTAATATATTGGTAAATTAATTCATGTTTGATTCTCATATTGTTTGGCTGTGAATGGTTTGATGGAAGAAAAGATAAGAGGAGTAACAAATAAAAATAGAGTGGATCAGAACATACTTAATCCTCAGGGTAGCTTCCCTTTATAATATATTCAATCCATGGAGGTTGATGTGGAATTTGTCTATATTGTTTCTAAGGATTGTATGTGGTTTGGGAGGGAGGATTTGGTATGATATTCATCTTTGGAAGGAAGGGGAGGAGTGGTTTCCAAGGGGATGGAGATGGGTAATTTATACTTATGGAGAGGGTTATTTTATTTATAAAATAAAATAAAAAGGTAAACAATGTAAGAGTTATTTTTAAAAAATATAAATAGTATATTAATATAATATAATGATTATAAGACCTTAAATCCACCTTATAATTATAAATAATTGTTTATTAAAATGGAATTTTGATGGAATGAAAAATTATTATTTTAATCAATCACTTTGGACTTTTGGTTTGAGAAATTTATTTTCTGGTTTTAAAATTACATTTATAGAATTTTAATGAATTATTTAGGAAATTTAATATTTTTTTGAAGAACATAATATTATATAAAATATTATATCATTATTACATATTGTATTACAAAATTTGAGTTACACTACTAATGTGAAAAACTATATTTTTCCTAATCACTTGAAAATTGATGTTTCAAAAAATTACAGAAATTCACTCATGGTTAATTTCAATGTTATTATTTAAAAATAGATACTTATTTTATCAAAATAATTTTATATTATAGATAATTTGGGTTTTTTAATATAATTATTATGACTTTTACACTTTACTTAAAATTATTGTTTATTGAAAATGTGCATATATTTTCTTTAAGATTCTTAATCATGATAATTTTATGAAATAATAAAATCTATATTTAAATAAATTCATCATGAATAATATTATTTTTTTACATATTATTTTGTTAGGTAATATTATTATACTAATGGTAATATTACTATATTTAATGGTTAAGTTACAATTCCCAATGATCATGTTAGTATTTCAACTTTCACACTCCCTCCTATAAATATCTCTTCATTCAATAATTCATTATTCAAATAAATTCATGTCATGGATATATATTTCAATTTTATATAATTTTTCTTGGTTAATTATTATTCATAATATTTTATATAGTATTATTAGTGGTGGAGATAATTCAATTAGATTGGAATGATCTGTATTTTCTCATTTTAGATTTTTAGTTTAATATTTTTTTTTGTTTCAATGTTTGAAATTGTAATTGGATTCATTAATAATTAATGTTCCTGTATTTATTATTGAAATAAATCCTTTTTTGATTCCTTTTATTTTCTGTGGATATAATATTATATTATATAATAGAAAACACATTTATTCAGGAAACACATATTACTAAAAAACAGAGGGTCGTTAAAATTTTGGACTCAAATATCAGTATCTCTTCTTTTGAATTCCTAGGATCATATAAACACACTCCATAAAAAATATTAAATATTTAAAATTAGACTCATATAATGAAATCTGAATTTTTCAATCACATATCATTAAAATATTTTTCTCATTGATGAACTAGATAATATCTCAGCTGAGTATCATGTTATTTCGTTAACATTGGAACATCCATAAAAAACCACAATTTCCTTAAACTCTCAGTACATTTCCATCTAAATTGTCCACCAAACCTGCTTCTAGACACCATATCCCATAAAATTCATATCACAAAAAATCATATTAAAAACAAGATCATTGGTTAGTATATCATTCAAATTACTACATTGATTTACCTTACATAGGTTAGTTTTCAATACAAAAAAATATAGATAAAGTTGTGATTTACCTAAAAATCCCTCATCAATGAGTGAAGTATCAGATAAGAGGGTAACTATCTTTGACTTTTTGAATCATAAACCACGTACCATCATCCTAAATTCTCATGAGATCCTCCAAAAGTCATTTAATTCATATAAACACTTTACTATCATTGATTAATTAAATTTACACTACATTTATTTTTGAATGAGAATCTAGTAGTTGATGAATCAATATATAAATCAATTGTATTCACCAAAATGTGAATGCATGGAATATTTTTCACCTTATAGATCTCATATATATTTATGTGAAAGAGTCAATATACTTATTCTAGTGGTTCATCACATCCAAAAAAAATGTAGTACATATTAAAAAATGGAGATATAAGGTGATCCATAATACTACTTCCTATATTCCTATTATAATATTCTCTATGAATCTAAATGATTATCTCCCTACATATGGAATGTGATGCATATAAAAACAATGTAATAAATTAATATTCTATAAATTGTGTCAAATGGTACATTTTTTACCCTCATTATCATCTTTATTTCTTAGAGAATAATTCTCAATAAACATAAATTTTTTATGTTATATAAGTGGTAAATTGTTTTACATTCTCATTGTAATTCTTTTAGCTACCTTCTGAGTCTATTTGTGTATAGAGAAAAATATTATTAAAAATTATGTTCCTTATAATCCACATCCAAAAAATTATTTTATATTGACCTATAAATTTTTTCTAAAAATATCAAAAACATTCATTCATCGTATATATAATATTTTCCTTTATATTTCGACCAAAAACCATTACATCCCAATAGAAAAATCATATAAATAATATACTATAATTTATCATCTTTAGATATGTAATGATCTATAATATCCAAAAATCATTTGTTCTTATATAGTGGAATTGAACGTTCAGTTACACTACCTTGGATCTTGGTTATGCCCAAAAAGGGAACATTTTAACATTCAAATAAATCCTTCTTTAAACATATACATGAAACTCATGAACTGATCCATGAAACACTCATCCATTATATCTCTATGTTGGATTGTGGTTATCTTATCTAATGATACAATATATGACATTTTCATGGAAAACATTTTAAATAATTCATAATTGAGTTTGTATTTAAAAAAATGAGATATAATCTCACAAAACTTTATTCTATATAATTTTTTGAAAACCCTTTATGATAAAATTTACCACATATCACCTTCAACCAAAATTGTTTACGCTCAACTGATAACTCCATTTTTTATATTTTCTTCCCCAAACATTAGGTTTTTTAATTATCAAGTATATACCAGAAACATGTAATGAATTCATTTGATCCATGATGGATAACTCATATTGATTTGACACATATAAAATAACAACCTCTTCTAAAATTCTTACTATTCCATTTTATACGAATTGAATATTCTGCAAGTCACTTGAATTTATCTATATGTGGAATTAAATAAGAGTAGACATAAAAACCTGATGAAATAATATTCCATTGATAACATAATTCTTGAAATATTTTGAAAACAATTTAATTTTATACAAATTAAGGAATCTTGAAAAAAAAAATGAAAACCATTTATATGGAAAAGGAATATTGAATAAAAAATGGAATAATTTTTTATTGAAATGTTTTTTAATTAATTTAATTGATTCTTTGAAATCATTGAAATAATTATCTTAAAAAAAATATTTTTTAAAAAATATAATTTATTCTTTGAAATTTAATTAACATAACTCTTAAACAGAAAAGTAATGTTTTTTAAAAACATTTTTTAAACAATTCACATAAAAATTGGAATGTCTATAATTTTTGGGAAAACATTTATATTTATGAAAATTATTTAACATTCAAATAATGTTTTAAAGGTAGTAAGTTCATGAAGGGGTATATATTCATACATTCAAAACATTCTCTTAATTATTTAAAATGCTTTGAAAATTGTTTCAATCATAAAATTTTAAGATGATTAATTTAGAAATAATTTATTTAAAATTGGATAATAAATACTAATATTATCATTGTATAATATTAGAACTTATTCAAAATAAATTTTGGAAACATACTATTTAAGGGACACTGATTTCTGAATGAAGAGACTGATAATGTAATATTTTCTAATAGAAATACTCAGGTATAATAATTATTGAAGAGTAGGGAAATGGTCTTGAAATATTAACTTATCTTGAATTAATATAGGGGAATAAATTTCCAGAGTGTTCTTGAAATATTCATCTTAATTATTCATCCTTAAAAACATAATCATAAACAAGCTCGATAAACTATGATATTGTTGCAACAAACTGTTACCACATTGTAACATTAAACAATACTACCCATATAAGAAAATGATATTACAAGAAGATTACATTTTCAAAAAAATAAGTATATTGATGAGATTCCATATCAAAGATAAATTTCTACAACTCATAGATAAATATAGGTGTATCTCATGGAATGTGTCTCAAAGTATTAGATTTGAGAAAAAAATTACATTACTTATTTGGAATCTATTTTAAAAAACATCCCATGAATGAAATATAACCCTACAGATCTATAAATTAAAATAAATTTAATTATATTAATCATATAATTAATCCATTTCTATTATAAAAACCATATATATTAAATATGTGGTGAACTCGGCTTATATCTCATAGAAACAATTGAGATAACAAAACCCTTAACTTATGTATGGACGTTTTTCCTACACAGTAAAACATATTTTATAATAAATATAAGATTATAATAAACACCCAAAAAACCATATTATAATATCTAATACCATGTATTTTATTATTATGAATGTATATTAACCTTTTATTAACAATTCTTTGTCAACGTTATTATTTAGGTAATATCAGAATTATTTTCGTATATGTTTTGAATTATTATTCATGATCCTATCAAATATATCATAATTTAATTATTAAAAGAATTAAATAAATGATATAAATACCACATATATTAAATATGTGTATTTTATAATTATATATATAATATCTATGTTTGAAATGTAATACAATGTTCGTGGAGACGGTAGGCCATACGTAAGTATGACTGTTGTTGTTGTTATATTATCATATTGAAAGAATGAAAGTAAATTTAATATATGTATATATTTATTATCATAAAGGTATTATTATTTTGTAATATATATCATATATGTTTACTAAATTAATCCTAAATACATTCCAAACTAATCATGAATGAATCACATCACATTGAGGAGGTGATAGTCCACATATCCACATATTATGTAATCATATTTACAGAAAGTGGATATCATGATGGAATGTTTTTTAAAAATAATTCTAAAAGAGATAATACCTTATAAATATCAAGAATATAAATAATATGAAATTGATTGTTCAATATAATTCCCAACCCAGAGAGGTGGTGAAATTAAAAAACAATATTCTTTCTTGAGGCGGTAGTTTTTTGTAAACAAGTATGGAGAGTTCATAACACATTAGATGGATGTGTGTGTATGATTAGGGAAGAAAAAATAGAAATAGACTATATAATTATGTTTTGGATAATATTCTTTTATATAATCCTTGGATTAGAAAATTTGAGGTGGTATAGCAAGAAAATAAAAAAAGGTCCTTGAGGAAGGATGTTGTAGCTTTTTTGGGAAACTACTGTTGTATTTCACAATAGGGAATCCATGGATAAATCTCTTCCTAAAGTGAGGATTAATGGTGGAATAGATGGATATTTGGAGATTATTGGTGTAGATTTTGGGTGATCCAAACGGCATTAGAGGTGTGATTTTGAGGGAGGGATGAATTCTTCTTATAGGGGAGGAGTGGTGTTCTTATAAGTTTTTTAAATGTGAACCACTCCCACATTTTACCAGGAAATGTTGATCCTATAATTATTCAAAATAGATCCATCAGATTATAGTGTCTAAATATAAATATAAATTGTTTTTTGTATAAGTATATATTATTTTTTGGGCATCAGGTTTAATGATTATTCCATAGTAAAGATAATTTGTACCCAAATCAGTATAATTAAATATTACATGTATACACTAAAACATTTAGACATAATTTTTTTTAACATTATTTGATATTATGAATTATGTAGATTCCAAATATTGAATCAATTTTTCCAAATAAAAAACCAAAATATTAGTATAATATAATTTTGATATTAATCTCTTATATAGGACAATAAAAGATGTTTTTAATGTAATCATGTCCAAAATATTAGAATGTATTCATACAAATTTTCATTGTGAAATTCTTTATAATGACCAAAATTGGATATATCGAAGAATATTTGTTCTGATTAATCAAAAAAAATTAAAATAAAAATAACTATATAAATAAATAATATGAAAAAATAGTTTTGAATTAAAATTCAGTGGTTTGTTATTATTCAACAAAAAATTGATGTTTCTCAAAAAATACCAAAACATTTACCCAATGTAAATTTTTATATTTATGTTTCAAAAATGCTTTTTTTAAAATAAACAATTAAATGATTAACAACTGATACAAAAAATGTATTATCCATTATACGATGATAAAATCATATTTATAGAAAACCCACAATTTATATTCATATAAAATAATTTATTAATTTCTTAACAATATAATGTATATTTGAAAAGGGAAAAAATATATTTAATGTATAAAAAATATATTTCATTACAAATATGAATCAAAATTGGGTTTTTAATATAATTGGATAGATTGTTTTACAAAAAAAATGTTTATATTAAACTAAATTTCATTTTTTACAAATAGTTCTTACATTAACATATACTAATTGATAACCAGATATAACATCCTAGGTAAATAATGAAATAATAAATTTTTATTTTAATTAATATTTTGTAATTAAATATTAAATTTAATTTAAAGGGGTTTCTATGTTTGAGGGTGTACCTGATACGCAACAACGGGTATCTTTGATATCTTACATTACACGATAATAATATAATATTATTATTTTCAATGTTAGTAAACACCTAGCTGTTGTATTGGGGAGAATGAACGGAACCGACTATAATATAATTATACATGTTGGTTAAATGTTTTTTACATTTATCCAATAAATGGTGAGGCTTAATATGTAAATGACTCTAATTTTAAGCATAATTTACTTCAAAAGGTTGATTTACAGCCTTTTGATGGAGAAAACTCATTAAATACAGTTTTGGTCACTTTTATATGTTTTATTTGACAACATATAATTATTCATTAGAATCGGGACATCAAAATTTACTTTGGGTAAAATTTTGGCATTTTTCTAGTAAAATTGAATTTTTAATGAAAAGTGAAAAATTCTGTCTTTTAATTCAAAACATCCTTTTAATATAATTCACTAATAAGGGTAGTATATATTTTCAATTGGATTTAATGTGTAATAATATTATATTTTTTCCATTTAATCCAATTTTGGTCATTGATACTAATTTCACTTTGAAATTGGACATAAACAGATTTCAATCTTTTGATAGATAATATTTCATAAAAAATGCTTCTTGTTTTCCCAACGGGAATTAATTTTAGATTAATTAATCCATATTATATGAATTAAATTTGGTAAAATCTAAATCATTTATGAATTCAAATTATCATATATATCTTAGACTGAATATTTGGTATTTTTCTGAAAAACATCAATTTTTATAAATAGTGAAACCACTAAGTAGTTGTTATAATTCACATTTTCATTTAAATTAAATTTTACCACTTCTGTGAATTGAATTTCAAAACTTTGTCATACATGTTTGTTATTAGTATATAAAACATGGTTCAATAATATGAAAATAAATTTTGGTGAAACGTAACTTTTGACTGTTATTTACCACAGTTAAAGATAAATAGGTCAATTCAAGGTAAAAATAATAATAATACAAAATAACATTAAAACATTTCCTAACCTTATTGGATGAGTCATGTTCAACCTTTGGTATCCTTGGGGGTATTTTGTGACCCCCTCGATCAACTTAAGAGTGATAATGATACTTTATTTTAATTAACTGAAAGTAATGAAAAAAATGTCAAAAACAAATATCGTTTAGTAAATTATTATTTTTACATATGGTTATATAAGATATCATTCTAACTATATATTTTATATTGAATGATAAAACTATATCATACATCATCGTATATTTTTATAAATTTTAGACATTATATAAATAAAATTATTTATGACACAATAATGATGCAGTCTTTACCTCATTAATAAATGATTTAAATAAATAATGTTATAAAGATTAAAATAATAATCAAAACCTATCCAATTATTATGGGATGATTTTATTTATACCATGAGTCATCTTATCATCGACATTAATTAGTTTTTGAACTTTAGAAATAGAAAATCACAATGTAAGAAAATAATATTTTCATACTTTTCTAAAGAGCTCCTCCCCCCTATAAAATACTTTCAACTTAAACCCATTCCTCACACTTATAAAGCCCATTGGATCATCTAACCCCTGCCCGCATAATCTATAAATAGCCATATATTCCACCTAGAATCCTTAACAAAGGAATAAGGCACTTAATATAGTCCTTTTGGTTCAAACCAAATGGAGTTTCCCGAATTAAAGGTAACAGTTTCCCTTAAATTGTTTTTTTATTTTACTTCTACAACACCTAAACTCTTTTTATTTATTTTTTATAAAAACTACAGAATAATTATTATACTAGGATGTCTTTATGAGAAGGATTTGAACTACAATTACACACACCTTCATCTAATGGGTAAAGAACATACAGTTTCATGTGGATGAAAAACTAATGCCTCAAGAAACGATGATTGTTCAATTATCTCATCCTCTCATGGTGGCTATAAATATGGAACTATATTTTTATATATTATATATTATGTTTATTTATTCTTTATTCATCATTATTTTTCATTTATATGATACCTTTTTTGTTTCCATTATGGGTTAAGGTGAAAATTTTATTTTTGGAAGTGCGGACTACTACCCCCTCAAAGTGATATGACTCGTTCATGACCTTCATGTAACATATAAATGATAGATTTATTGAGATTATATATATGATATTATACTGAATTATAATATACATATGTTTCATTATGTTTTAATTCACTTAAAATATGAAATAGAAATTAAAGTTTCATTCATGCGTACATACAACTTACCATCTCCATGAATTGTGAATTTCATTTCTTATCTCCAAATGTTATGTACAGTTATAAATACATATATATACTGGATATATAAGATATGTATGATATCTAAATCATTAATATAATTACGGAGATCATGTAATTTTGACCACATAGTCAACATTTAAATATTAGAAGGTCATTTTTGACCCAAGTACCGAATAACGACAAAACCATAATTATTAACTCAAATGATTACATAATGTTTATAACGTTGTAATAAGATATATTAATGTAATATTGAACATGAAAATGTTTCTTAGTCAAGTTGAATGTAACTTTCTTTTATTATTCATTAGATTAAATAAATAATGAGTCAATTCAGACACGAGTTATGGGACTTCGTCTCAATCTCCATTTAACAAGGAATATTTTATTTTATACATGACTTTTTTTATACAATATATAAACACCTTTTAAAATTAATTTAATTCAAAGGAATATTTTTCAATGAAGCATTTTACTAAATGACCCAAAAAGTTTTTTTAACATAAGCGGTGACAAAAACCATTCTGCCACTGTGGGTATTATTTGATTTTTGGCTCCCATAACAAGACATAGTGTTTTTTATTGAAAAGAAATACTATATTCCCTTTTTACATATTTTGGTATTGAAAATAATTTTGATAATGGATTTTTCATGTCAATACCAAAAGGTTGATTTTGATAATGGATTTTTCATGTTAATGATTTTTATTGGAAATTTTATCTTTCATTTATGTTTGTTTTATATGTTATGTACATGTTATGGTTCTTGGGAATTATTTATGGATACGGGTGGTTCTGTGATAAATAAAGGATCGCAGAGCCTAAGATAGCTCTCCAATTAATTAGGTAACATAACGGAGGTGAACCTAATTGTTTCTCCAAATATATTTAGAGAATATACTGTGATGGGTATTACAAATGTAAGTCCCTATGTAGCTGTGAATGATTCAACGTAAGATTGTTATAGATGCCACAAGATACCTTTATGATTTTTTACTATGTAAATCTTATGATTTCATGAGGTATGTTAAAGAGATTATGTTATGTATGTATTTATGAACTAGTGTTTTAATTTATTGGTTTATAACCCTTATTGATCTTTTTATGCTAATCTTAGGTTTTGAAATGTTTTTTCATAGGATTAAAGATGAATAGGGTCAAGGATGGGATCGAGGAAATATCATGTTGTCTAAAACAAGGGACATGACATGAATCTTTTTTTCAAGGTTTTTTATTTTGTATAAAATGGGAACTGAGTATAAGTGTCTACATTGTAATTTTTGAAATGTAATGTACTTTTTAGGAACAAATTCTCTAAAACTATAATCATGAATAGATCCTTAATGAGAATTATTAAATTAATTCTAGATTATATAATTATTTAAGGCCTAGTCAATATTGTTGGTATCAAAGGTAGATTTAGATAAATTTTGGTGTAAGAATATTGTTATCATAATTTCTATAAATTAATTTTTGTTAGTGTTGAACTGATTGAATTTATAGATTTCCAAGTTAGTTTGCCTAAGATATCTCTGTGTTCATAATTTTTTTCCACTGGGAAAATATGGCTACTATGTTAGGATAATATCAGGAGTAAGTAAACCTTCTAAATCAACAACATTTGTTGGTCATAATTGGAACTGAACAGTTTGTTGTAGTGATGAAACAGTGGACTCAGGCTAAAACTTTTGGTGTTATTTATGCACAAGATCAGCCAGATCATCCATAGTGGATCATTTCATGAGGCAAAATCCCCCATATTTTATAGGATCATCTGACCATGAGCTAGCGGAATTGTGGATTAAAGTACTGGAGAAAATTATTGATGTTATGGTGTGTTCAAAACATCAAATGGTTAGTCTCATTATTTACCGTTTGGAAGGTAATGCTGATTAGTGGTGGTTGATGGTGAACAATATCAGGTATATTGAGGATATTGATGCTCTTGATTGGGATTAATTCAATGGAATGTTTCTTGAAAAATATTTTCCTAATTTGGTTCATCTTAGGATAAACGAAAAATTAAGGTAATTGAGGCCGGAGGACGACTCAGGGGCTACTTATGAAGAAAACTTCACTCGACTGGCAAGGTATGCCCCAAATTTCATATGAGATCTTTTTAGTAAAATCAACTATTTTTACTCAGGATTAAATCCATAGTATCATAGGTATTTAGCTTCTCATGATTTCTAATGTTTTAAAAAAATAGTTCTTATGTGAAGAGATGGTGGAAATGGAGTTTTATGATGATCATATGTTCTTTGAAAAACATCAGAATAAGAGGTCAAGGTGGCAGGAGAAAGGGAAGAAGACTCTAAAAAATTATTATGGTAATAAACTTATGGTTAGTATTTGTGAAAATTGTTGTAAAAAGAATGCTGGGGATTGTCTTTTGAATACTGGTATGTGCAACCGATGTGGTAAAATGGGACATAAATCTCATAATTACACTAAAAATCATCAGGGTAATGGTAAGACAAAAACTTATTTACAGTTAGTAATGATAATAAAATGGGTCATTATGAAAATGTGTGTCTGACTAAAAACTCAATTGAGGGAAATAAGCCAGACTACAAGATGAATGGGGTTGTGAAATCCATTGAAATTACTTCAATAGATGTTGGTCCATGAAATTAAGAAGTATCAGGTACACTATTGTTTTTCACCGATTATGCCAATGTGTTTTTGGATTCGGTGTCTACACATTCTTTCATTTCTAAGAATTTTTCTAGTTAATTGGGAATTCAATCCCAGGATATCAATCTTGAACATAAAGTAAAAACGCATTGGGAAATTTTGAGATAAAAAGATATTATAAGAACATTTATGTCCATTTGTACTGAATGAGTCAACCTATAGACCTTATTGTTTTTCCATTAGTAGAGTTTGATGTAATTTTGGTTATGGATTGGATTTCTATTTATCATGATATTATTTAATATCAAGCTAAAGGGGTTTTTTTAGAAATATGTCCAGTTTGTGTACAATAATGAACCCTTAATTTTGATATCATATCAAGAAGCTGAGTGTCTAGTAAAATATGGAAATAAATGTTACCCATCACTTATTGTTGAAAACAATGGAACTATTTAGTTTTATGATGTGCCAGTGGTGAATGAGTATCATGATGTTTTTCGTGATGATTTTCCTAGTATAATACCTTATCGGGATTTTAAATTTACAATTTAATTAGTTCCTGATGCTAAGACAATTTTAAAACCCTCTTATCAAATGTCTCCAATTGAACTTTTATAGTTAAAGGAGAAATTGATGGAGTTATTAGATAAAGGTATCATTCGACCTAGAAGATCAGCATGGGGTGTTATTGTGTTTTTTTTTAAAAAAATACTGATATTTCAATGAGACTTTGCATTGATTAGATAGAATTGAATAACATCACTATTAATAACAAGTATCTTTTGCCTCATATCAATGATTTGTTGCATCATCTCATGGGAGCTCTGTATTTTTCTATGATTGACTTGAGTTCGGGGTACCATAAGTTAAACGTAATGGATAAAAACATTCTGAATACTATGATTTGTAGTAGATATGTCCATTATTAATTTGTAGTTATGTCTTTTGGTTTAACCAAAGCAGATGTTGTATTCATGGATCTTAGGAATAGAATTTTTCGTGAGTTCTTGGAAAAGTTTGTGGTTGTGTTTATTGATGGTATTTTGGTTTATTGTAAAAGTAAATAAGAGCATGAATATCATTAAAGTGCTGTCTTTCAAACCTTAATGAAAAGAAACTATTTGTGAAATTCAGCAGGTGTGAGTTTGGGTTACAGTATTTTTCTTCCCTTTGTAACATTGTTTCAAAAAATGGCATAACTATTGATCTTTATAAGACAAAATTTGTTAAATAATGGCGAAGACCACAAATATAACTGAAATTCATAGTTTTTTTTGATTTGGTTGGTTATTATTGGAGGTTTGGTGAAACATTTTCATAGTTATCTAGTCCAAATACAATGTTTACGTGGAATGTTGTTGTGTTCATTTTGGACAAAAGAATGTGATGATTGTTTTAAGAAATTAAAAAAATGATTGGAGATTACTCCAGTTTTCCCAAAAACTTATTGAAATGGAGTGTTTTTTATATATATTGATGCTTCGTTAAAATTACAAGGATGGGTCCTTATGTAGAATGATCAGGTAATTGATTATGCTTCATGTAAGTTGAAACCTTATGAGTTAAATTACTCAACCTATGATTAAGAATTATCTTCTCTAGTATTGGAAAAACAATTGGAGGCATCATTTGTATGGAGTAAAATTTGAAATATACATATCCACCAATTCGTGATGTATATATTAACTTAGAATGAATTGAACATGATAGATAAGAGAAATTGGGAATTAATCAAGTATTATGATTACACGATCCATTATCATCTGGGTAATGAAAATAAAGTGGCTGATGCATTTAGTCAAAATATATAGCTTCCTTAACCATGCCAAGATTGAAATGGGATCTTTTAGTTTTTTATTTGATGAAAATTTTCATAAAAGTTGATAGTGCTGGAAATTCATTTGTTATGTTTTAGGTGTCAGTGAAATCACCTTTATCAGACAGAATAAATAAAGTGCAGAAGGATGATATTGAGTTATAGGAAATGGTTGATTTGGATCAGAAGGGTAATTTTCCATAATTTAATATTGATAACGATTGTGTTTTGTGATTTGGATAAATATTATGTGTGCCTTGGGATTAAAAATTGAATAATTAGTTATTATGTGGAGCTCATAGTTCCCTGTTTTTAGTTCATCTTGGTAGTACTATGATGTACATAGATATTAGGGAGTATTACTGGTGGGATGGAATGAAAAGAGATATATCAAATTTTAGTATGAAGTGATTTACTTGTAATTGTGTCAAAGAAGAGTGGAAGTTACTGGAAGGGATGCTTCAGTTATTACCAGTGCAAGAGTAGAAATGGTAAAATGTATTCATGGACATTGTTGTGGGATTACCGAAGACATCTCAAGGAAATAATGCAATCTAGGTTATTGTTGATCAATTGACTAAATATACTCATTTCCTTCCTATTCGAGATACATTGTATCTATATCAACTTTAGTGGTCGTATTTTAAACAGATAGTTAGGTTTCATTGAGTTCCCCTCTCCGTTGTGACTAATCATGATCCCAGGTTTTCTTCTATCTTTTTGAAAGGCCATCAGCTGTCCTTGGGTAACGATTTAAATTTTAGTATAACTTTTCATCTGAAATTTTATGGTAATTTAGAATGAACAATTCAAACAATGGATGATATTCTAGGATCTTGATCACTAGAGTACCAGGGAAGTTAGGACCAACATATTTATTTGGCTGAATTTTCTCATTATAACATTTTTCATTCTAGTATACTGATGGCTATATTTGAGGAATTATATAGAAAATAGTGTTAAACACTATCATTTTGGGATGAAGTAGGTGAAAGAAAACATATGGGACTTGTATTGGTTGATGCGATTCCAGAAAATGTTCAATTGATTCAAAAGCACATGAGAATAGCTCAGAGTAGGTATGAAAATTATATAGAGAACCGAAGGATCTTTCTTTTGAGGTATTTGATCATGTATTTCTCAAATTTTCTCTATGGAAGAGTGTGATGTGTTTTGGTATGAAGGTAATGTTGAGTCCATGGTTCGTCGGACCTTATGAAATCCTCGATAATGTTTGATCAGTTTCGTACAGAGTGGATTTACCTCCATGTATTTCCCAGGTACACAATGTTTTTAGTGTTTCAATGTTGAGAAAGTGTATGATAGATCCATCTCATGTTTTATGTCCAAAGGTAGTTCAGTTGAAAGAGAATCTCTCTTATGTGGGACAACCAGTCAAGTTTTTGACCGTAAAGGGAAAGTGTTGCGCGATAAGGTAATTCACCAAGAAATGGTTTTGTGGAAATTCCTTATGATTGAAGAGGTAACGTGGGAATATGAAAATGCTATGATGGATAAGCACCCCCATTTATTACATAAGTGAATAAAATTGTGAGGATTTAATTTCCAAAAGGGTGGGATGATGTAACATCACAAGTAAAAAATTAAATAATATATTTTCATTTTAATTAATATATTGTGAATTAATTATTAATTCTACTTTAAAAGGGTTTTCTATGTTTAATGGTGTACCTAATTCAAACAAAAGGGTTTCTTTGAAATATTACGTTGCACAATAGTAATATAATATTATTATTTTAAATGGTCACTATTTCCAAACTGTTGTATCGGCAAGAATGAATTGAAATAACAATAATATGATTATAAATGGTTTTTAAATGTTTTTACATTTATCTAATAATCATTAGAGGCATAAAATAGGAATGATTCTAATTTTAAGCATAATTTACTTTAAAACATTGATTTACCAACTTTTAATGGAGAAACCTCTTTAAATATAGTTATGGCCACTTTTATATGTTCTATTTGAAAAAAATATAAATCTTCTTTAGAATTGGGGCATCAAAATTCACCATAGGTATATTTGTTGAATTTTTCTGATAAAATCCAATTTTTAATGAAATGTGAAAAATACTGTATTTTAATTCTAAACTTCCTTTTAATATAATTTATTTATATGGTTAGATTATCCATTATATTAGTTTTAATTTGTATTTAGATTATATTTTTACCATTTAATACAATTTTTTTCATTGTAATTAATTTCCCTTTTAAATTGGACATAAATAAGTGTCAATCTTTTGATAGTTAATATTTCTTAAAAACATGCTTTTTTATTTGACAATAGGAATTAATTTTAAATTAATTAATACAACATCTATGGTTTTAACATGTTAAAATAGACATTATTTTTTAATATGGAATATCAAATATATCTTAGGCTGAATTGTTTGTATTTTTCTGAAAAAAATCAATTTTTAGTGAATTGTAAAACCACTAAGTAGTAGTTAAAAACCAACTTTTTCATTTAAATTAAATTTTAATGCTCTTGTGAAATGAGTTTCGAAAATTTTACATAAAATGTTTTTATTAGTAGATAAAATTTGGTTCAATATGATGAAAATAATTTTGGATGAATAGTAACTTCAGACATTTATTTACTGCGGTCAAAGGTATATATGGCAATTAAAGTTAAAAAGAATATCATAATAACAAAAAAATACTTTAACACTTTGCCTAACATTATTGGAGGAGTTTTGGCTGACCATGGGCATCCATGGGTTTATTTTGTGACCCCATGGAGCCACTTTAGAGGGATAATGACACTTTATTTTAATTAACATTAAATAATTTCAAAAATGGCATAAACAAATATCTTTCTGTAAAGAAATTTTTACATAGGGTTATTTAAGTTATCATTTATACTATAAATATTTTTGGAAATATAAAAAAATTCCCTACATCTTGTTAATATGATTATAATTTTTTGACATCAAATAAATAAAATTATTTATGACACAATAATGAAGCATTGGTTAGTTCATTAAAAATTGATTTAAATAAATAATATTATAAAGAATAAAATAATATCCAAAACCTCTCCATTTATTATTGGATGATTTTATTACGACCATGAGTCAACTTATCTTCGACTTTAATTAGTTTTAGACCTTTTTAAACCAAAAACAACATTATATAATAAAATAATATTTTTACACTTTCCAAAAGAGCCCTCCTCCCCCTTATAAAAAGCTCTCAACTCTAACACATTCCTTAAACTTATCAGGACCCTTGGATTGTCAAAAACTTATCCAAATAAACTATCATTATCCCTGTATTCAACCTATATTTCTTAAAATAGGTTTAAGGCACTACAAGAAGTTCTTTTTGTTCAAACCAAAGGGATATACCCGAATTAAAGCTAACAGTTTATCTTAACTTTTTTCCTTTATTTTACTTCTCCAACAACTAAATTATTTTTATTTCATTTTTTATAACAACAATAGTATTCTTAATATACTAGGATCTTGTTTCGATAATTATTCTAACTAAACTTACACACACGTCCTTCTAATGGGTAAAGAACATACTGTTTTATGGATGGAAAACTAACACCTCACGAAACGATAATTGTTCAATTATATCTTACCACCTCTCATGGTGGCCATTAACATGGTACTAGATTTATATAGGATATATGTTATGTTTATGTTATCTATATTCTTTGGTATTTTTCATTTATATCTTACCTTTATGGTTTCCTTTATTGGTAAACATGATAATTTCATTTTCGGAAGTGCAGACTACCTCCCCTAAAAGCGATACAACTCGTTCCTTTCATACATCGAACGTATAATAGATAGAGTTATTGATATTATATATATGATATTATAATGGAATTATAATATACATATGTATCATTATTCTTTAATTTCATTAAAATACAAAATATAAATTAAAGTAGTGTTTATGAGTACGTACGACTTACCGTCTCCCGGAATGGTGCATTTCAATTTTTATCTCCCAATTTAATGTTCTGTTATATATACATATATATATTAGGTGTAATATATATATATATATATATATATATATATATGTTATCTATATCATTAATATCATTTTGGAGATAATGGAATTTTGAAAACATAGGCATACAACAAATATAAGATGTTCATTTTTCACTCATATGCCAAATATAGAAAAAATGATCATTATTAACTTAAATGAATACATAAAATTTATAAAAAAGTAATATGTGATATAAAAAGAATAATAAACTTGAAAAAAGTTCTTAAGAAAGAAAAAATAAACATTAGCTTGTTATTCAGTAGATTAAAGAACAAATGACTCATGTCGGACACGAGGTTAGGGACATCGTCTCAATCTCCTTTCATTCAGGCATATTTTGTTTTATACATGACTTTGTTTTATATTGTATAAAAACACCATTTATTTTTCATTTCATTCAAATGGAATATTTTTCTATGAAGCGTTTTATTGAATGAAAAAATATTTCTTTTTATCGTAAGTGGTGACAACGACCTTTCCGCCACCATGAATATTATGTGATCATTGGATTCCTTAACAAGACGTAGTGTTTTTTTAAAAGAAAATAAAAACAATATACCCTTTTTATGTATTTTTTTATTGAAAGTGGTTTTGATAATGGATCTGTTATGTAAATATATTTAAATTACATATTGTGATTGTAATGAGGAATTGTTATATTTACTTTATGTTTGATTTATGTGTTATGAAGATGTCATGGTTCTTGGAAATTGTTTACTTATATGATGGGTTTCATAAAAAATCTAAGGTGGGTGAGCCCGAGATAGCTATAAAATGTATTGGGTTACACAACAGAGGAAAATGTGAATGATTCTCTTTATAAATTTAGGGAATATACGATGAAGGGTATTATAAATGTAACTCCCAACATACCTATGAAATCTACAACGTAAGTATGTTAAGGATGCCACCGGTTACCTTTAAATTTTTTGTTCACTATTTAATACATATGATTTCATGAGGTATGTAAAAAAGCTTATGTTATGTATATATTGATGAACTAATGTTTTTGTTCTTTGTTTTATAACACTTATTATGCTTTTTATTCTCATTCCATGTTTTGAAATGTTTTTCACATGACATGAAGATGAATAGGGTCATGGATGACATCTAGGAAAAGTCATGTTGTCTTAAACATGGTACTAGACATGACCCTTTTTCTCAAGTGTTTTTATTTTGTGAAAATGGTAACAGGGTAAAAGGTTATAATTTGTAATTTTTGAGTTATAATGTAATAGTTATTGCCAAATTTTCAAAAAGTCTAAAGCTAAAAAGATAATCTATGTGAATTATTAACATAATTCCTGATTATGTAATGTTTTAAGGTCAGGCCCTTATACCAAAGTATTCATTTTTTATAAAATTCTCAATTATATTTTCAAAATTTAGATAATATTTATCAATACATCCATTCCAATGGTTGGGTGGTAGATAATTCAATATTTTAATAGTAATATTAATAGTAACTTTTTGTTTGTCAGAACTAAACCTTGTGTGTATGACAAGAATTCCAAGGGACTGAGAATTATTCTCAAAAAAAGGAAAACATTGAATTTTATGCACAATAATTTATTATAATGTATCAAATATATAAAATTAATGAAAAAAATATTTAAAAATATATTAGGTTATTAAAAAAATAGTTTTGTTTAAGCATCAAAAATATATTTAAAAATATCCAAAATCAATTCAGTGAAAATGGAATGCATTTGAGGAATCTGACTGTTAATTGATTCATTTCCAACCATCCCAAAATGATTTTTTTCCTTTGTATTTTTTGTTTTTTATATAATTAGAAATAAATCCAATAACTACAAATACACTATTACTATGTAGTTTATTAAAATTTTCATGGTTGGTAATTGAATATATATTAGATTAATTGAATATTTTAAAATATTTATATCAAAATAAAATTAATATTTGGAAATTTAAATTAAAAAATATGTTTTTATAGTAATTCAAATAAAATATATCCATTATCTTATCTTCACACCCCTAAGCTCCATTATATGTATGACACCCACCAAAACATGATTTATAAATTTTACTATAAAAATAATTAGAACATTCCATTTCTATTAGTGGAATAATTAGAATACACTATTACATTTCTATCTAATTGATAACTCAACTAAAGATGCATACATTTTTATTAATGTATAAACAAATAATCATATCATTTTATAAAAATCAAATCAAATGAACACATATTTATTCGAAATGAATGAAATAATTGAAAATATCACAAAAAATGAAAAAATGTATCAGAAAATATTATTTAGAGAGTGACATATTTAAAAACTATTTCATTACAATCTCATTTAGTCCACAAATTCTATTATGATGAATTATTAAATGATTTTTATATGTAGACATCTCAAAAAAATATCTATAAATAGAATATATCTTATTTTTTTCATATTTATATTATTATCAGGTTGAATAAATATATCATTATAGAAATATCTTCATCAAATGTATACATTAATTCATCATTGCTGTTAGATGACTACATTAACTAAGATAGTAATCCGAAATAATCACACGAATACCTTAAATATTTATACAATACTCCATGATGTAGTAATCCAACATTAAAAACCATCAAAATAAATATATATTTTATTATTCCTAACATCACAACCTAATAATCTCATCGATAAAAAATTATTGAATTCTATAAATAATAATCATTACAAATTATCATTCATTTCTCAAAAAATGACACAACCAAATTTAGTGAGAATATTTCCATAGCCTAAAGTAATTTGAGTTTTTAAATTGACATGGAAATAACATTCAAATCGAAAATTTAATCTTCGGGGTCAAAGAATCACTAAATGGTTTAATTAATAAATACAATAGTTACATAATGACTTAAAAACGTAACATGATGATTTATAAAATAGTAGGATAACTGTAATATAACATTACATTATAATAGAATGAAATTATTTACAATATAAAATTCGGAATCCTTATATTAAATGATTCTGTAGTAAAATATTTTTAGATCCTTTTGTTAAAACAAATAGATAATACAGTGGTATGTATAAGTAATTTCAACATTATATGAAAACATATGAGTAAATTTTAAATTGTGTTTTTATGTAAATGTTATTTCCAAAAAATAATATATTAAATTTTCGAAGAAAAAATATATTTGTAAAATTCATCATTGAATATGTAAAATTCAAATTTCCCAATGTGCGATTAAATTTCATTAAAAATATCTATTTTTTTCATGCATAAATATAAATATACACATCAAAGATTATATTAAAAGGTAAAAAAAATTGAGATGTTCCCACTCATAAGTTTAAATTTTCAATACATAAGAGTCAATTATAGATTTGGAATAGGCAAAGTTTAATAGAATTTAAATACATAATAGTTATTCATAAAATTTCAACAATATGGTTATGATTAAAATGAGTTAAAAAATGGATTAATAAATAAATGACTGTAAATTTTATATTATGTTATTGTATGTAATATGAGATACCTAATAGGTACGAGTCAGGACATAGATAAAATTTAGAAACTAAATAAGTGAAAAAAATATGAAATTATAAAAAATAATTATTTAATCACAAAATGAGAGGGAACTATTAAAAATATTATATATAATTTTGTATTTTTTAATTAAAATGAAATATAAATAAATGTATAAAAGGTAAAAACAATAAGATTATTAATTCCTTACTCCTTATGTGTTTATTATCTTCATTATGAATGGATTTATTTGATGTTTTATGAGTTTATAAAAGATATTGGTTTTGCGATTGGGAATCTACAAGATAATCCTAAAAACCAAATGCAAATAGTCTTTATCATGCAAACATGTAGTATTTAAATATATTAAAAGAAGGAATTCCATGCCATGGTAAGATGGTTACAATGTAGTAATTTAACATTATGTTTCTTATTCATTCTCAGTAATGAAAAGATGTATGAAACATGTGTTCCATGTGAGACTAGTTGTTTTTGACATGTTATATATATATATATGATAGACTTGTTCATGTAAATATTATGATACATGAACATAGTTCATGAATATATTATATGATAATTTATAAAATTTATCAACATTATAGGTAATTTATTTATTTTATTAAAGTGATAACATTATAATATGATGACCCCATGAATATATAGCCGATTTAGATTAAATTGAAAAATTCATGGTGAAATTTTATGATGTCTTTACTAATTTGATGAATTTTTATATTAAGTGACTGCCTTTTTTTTTAATGTTGCATTTATGTTCTATAACAAGAAATTTATTAATCTTGCATATTATAATTTATTAGATTAACATGTTTTATTTTTTATTTTTGAAAATAGAAAATGATTTTGATGATTTTAAATTAAAGAAAATTACTATTTCAAAATATTAGATATTCTTCTTGTACTATTTTTTTATGATTCATAGTGAATATGATTTTAATTATTTTTGAAATGTGGAAATGATTCCACTATTATATAAATGTGGGAAATAATATATTATAAAATTTATTTTTCATAATTATATATTAGAAAACATGAATAAATAATTAAAATCAATTTCTCTTCATTAATTAATAAAAATATTAATATAAAAATTAAGAATTTATATCATAGAAAATAATTAATATTTCTATAAAATCCATATTTTATAAAATATTGAATGTGAAGGTTCTCCCAAGACAAAAGGATTCACCCAAAAACAGTCTTATATGAATCATTCGATGTATATCTTATTATATTAATAATACAAGTTTTTACAAATTAATGAATAATTTATAAATTATCTGGATATTTATTTAGAATCAATAAATAAAAAAATATGATGTTACTATTTTAAATTTAAGAGGAATGATTATATTTTTAATGATATAATATTCCCATTGAAAATTAATTATATATTTATTGATTTTATATGGCTGACACCCTAGAGCTGTACTCCTAGATTGGGTTCTATAAACATACACATTATATATTGGCTTTGATACATGATATTAATTAATAGAAATAACTTCCAAATAATTACATTACATAATTAAAATATTATATTACTCACATTCCAAATAAGACTTATTTTTAAGAGATTAAGTGAAATGAGACAAAAAACTAAAAAGAATATATTATTAATTTTATAAAACATACATTTTTATCATTATATATTAAAAAAATATTCCAAAATGAGTTTCCAACATCTCCCAAAATTTCATTCCCAAAATCTACCCTTTAAAATAGATAATTATTACTATTTTTCATCATAGCCCATTGAAAGGAAACATAATAAATGGGTGACATAAAATGCTCAATTAGGGAGGCATAAAACAGAATCAATCAAAAACAAATAAATTATATGAATAATAAGAAACGAATAAAGAATACAAATAAATTTATAATAAACTAAAATAGATCCAATTATATAAAAATGTAAAGCAATGAAATCATGGATAACAATAATTATTGATTTCATAATGTTGTAATAAATATTTTGGGCTATAAAAAACATGCAGTCAACATAATGTATTGAAATAGTATACTAATATGTAGATAGGTAAACATCTAAATGAAATAAACATTTCTTCATAAGATAAATTAATACATTGTGGATCTATATAATTTTAGTCCCCAACTATTAGATGATTTTGTCCAATAAAATCATGATAATAGCCAACCAAAAATAATAATATTATCCCCAAAGGAATGTGTATCTAAATATAAACATGGATATACATAAAATGAAAAATAAATATTTTCAATACATAATAAACAGGTACTATTAGTGAATAATCATCATTAATTTCAATATATCCCCTATTACAAAATTTTCATTTTTTCTCGGTTAACTTTTACTTACATTATATTGTTAAAAATTTTATAATCACACCATATACAGTATTGAGTACATGGTTAATAAAATTATTGAATTATGTTATCAAAAACAATATAGATTAATAAGGTGTATTTTTTTAAAAAAAATTCCCCATTAATCCTATTGAAACATAAAAGGGTGTTAAAATAACAGAAAACACCATCGTATAAAGAAATTTTTGAAAGACATCAAAAAAGAAGGGATCCAAAATAAAATTGTTTGACACCAAATGTACATTCCACCAGATGAGATATATATATATATATTCATATAATGGGATAAATAAAGAAATATATACCCCATTTTTTAAATTATTAAGAAAAGGAAATTTAAAATGGAATCAAAAAAATAAATTTTATAAAACATTTCTTATATTACTTTAAAATAATAATTTAAATGTCTCTATAAGAGGTATGTTTTAAAAATCCACCTGAAATATTTATAAAACCAATAACCATAATATGAAGCTCAAATAAATAATTTTTATCTTATATATAATTTTTTCAATAGGGAATATATTAGGATACGTAAAACATCTGAATAAGAATTGAAATTTTTTGAACACTGTAATTTACATAGTTATAACCACACATTATTAAAAGTGTAACAAAAACAACTTTGGGTTCTAAAATAATATTATCAAAAATGATTATAAAATAAAATATAATAATATATTATTGTGTTAGACCCAAATAATGGAGGAAATATGTTCAAGATGAAACAATATATCACAAGTAAAATAGACTTGATTTATTAATATCCCTTTTGATAAACACTCATGGTCAAATTATAAATATATTAAGATGGAATTTTATAAAAAATACAAATAAAGAAAGTGAAACATAATATAATAAAAGGGTATAATATAATCAACTCTATGGAAATAAATACAATAGAATGGACCATAACACAATAAATGATTATTGATTTACCAAAAAGCATTATAGATGGGAAACAACTGAGCTAAAATTCATTTGATAAAAAAGATCTCATTTGTAAATATTTTAAATTAATAGAATAAAATTGTCATGACCCGTCCTCAGGACCCGTTCTGTGACTACCCCAAGCCCACCTCCCATATGCCAGGTGCTGGCGACTAGCACCAAGGCTTAAATCCCGACAAAAAGGGGAAGGCATTGCCTTTATAAAGTAAACAAACACCATAGAGTAAGCCAGCAGAAGTAAACACTAAGTAAAATGGGGAACAAAAGTAAGTGTTGAAGGGTAAATGGTCCAGAATACAAAGCCAACTGAAATGTATAGCTACAACGGATGTAAAATACAACTCAAAGAACGACATCTGAAAGGAGAAAAGACGCTCCTGGATCATCCTCTAGCTTGCTACCTGAAGGGTAGGTACAAATATCCTCCTTAGCACTCCACGTCCGTCTGTCTCCTCTGGGTACTGACTCGTCGTGAAGTCTGCCTTCGGGCACTGTCTCGACGTGATATCCACATCCGGGCACTGACTCGTCGTGAGATCCTCCTCCGGGTACCTTCCAGCTCTACAATCCTGAACATATATCAGTGATATCCGTTGTCTGTAACCAAAAAAACATAGTGCGGGCATAGCCCATGCAGGTATGAGTATACGATACTCAGTAGGGACACCGAGACCCCCGAAGGTCTCCCAGAATCCACAAAGGATAATCCAAAAAAGAAAGATACAATCACGAAGTAACATCAAACTCTAATTAGGTATATGCCCATACAAATACCTAAGCCATCAATTCCAGTTCGGCTCCATCATCTGAGCCCAAGTTTGATCACGTCCACATAGGATAGTAAAACCCAATCCACACAGGAAAGAACAACCCAATCCACATAGGAAAGAAAGTCAATCATATCAAAGATAATGATTTAAAGTCAAGACTCAGCTCACACAGGTATACTTTTCGTAGGGTGATATAGATGATCAGATGTAGCCACTGATTCATCTATACTGGGACCCACGTAGGATACTAGACCAGCTGCACTATCGAACACATGTAGGATACTACAACAGAGGTCAATACTGTTGGACCCACATTGGATACAAGTATAGTACTCGTCACTGTCGAACCCACGAAGGATTCCGGTAGAGTTTTCGTCCTCGTTGAACCCACGAAGGATTCCAGTATGAATGTCTTCACCGTCGAACCCACGGAGGATTCCAATACGGTTTTCATCATCGTCGAACCCACAGAGGGTTCCAGTATGAAAGTCTTCGCCGTCGAACCCATAGCTACTGGGGAACTCCTCCTCTATCGAGTACAGTGGTCATGCCGCTACAACCAAGCGCTTCCCACTAACCTTGGACTACTGTAGTACTCCACCTGTCTAGTACTGTGGGCCTGCTGCTACAACCAAGTGCTTCCCACCATGGGTCTGCCGCTACAACCAAGCGCTCCCCCTCATAGCCTACAGAGGTAATCCTTCTGTTGAGTACTGTGGGTCTACCGCTACAACCATGCACTCATCCTCCGTGGGTCTGCTGCTACAACCAAGCGCTCCCCACTAGGATATCGAAACACTTCAAGTTAATCGATCAGCAGTCATCAAGTCTCAGCCAGCACTAGGGATTCTGCAAATAGCATGCTGGTTTTGGGGAGGGTCCACTCCACGAGCCATGGGGTCGATACATCAATTTAGATGTAGTATGGATTTGATGTATCCCAATGTTCTGTCTCGACATAGGGAACTCAACGTGACAGACGGCGCGTCACTTGGACGCCCGATATGAGAGTTATTGGATTTTTCCTTCTAGGGGCCCGGTTGGTTTTTAAATCAAAACCAACCCGACCACACACCAACTGCATCCAAACCTCGAGCGAATTAATCCAAATGGTCCGTCTCACTATGAGGAATCCAACAATGTCGACGACCCATCAATCGGGTGTCCAGAGCTCAAGTTATAAGTCTTTCCATTCCAAGGGCCCGGTTGGTTTTGTTTTCGAACAACCCCGGCGGTACCCCAAGATCTATGAAACCTTGTGTTTTATATACCTAAACGGCCGTCTCGATCCAAGAATCACATCGCAACTAACGGTGCGTCGATCGGAGATCCGTAGCCCATGTTACGGGCATTTAAAAGAACCTGTCATGTATTAGGTGGGTTTGGGCCCAGACCGACCTGGTCGAAGACCCCCTGGGTCGGACCGAACCGGGGCGACCCGACCGGGGTCCAGGTCCGGCCCAAAAAGGCGCAGCGTGGCCTAGCCTGGGCGTCCCGGCCCGGCCTGGGTGGCCGGTTGGCATGGCTTGGGGGCGGCCCGCATGGCCAGCTCGGCGCTGGCCGAGCTGTCGCATAGGGGGGGCACTGCCCCCTGGTTTTGAAATAGTGGCCCCACGTTGGGGCCGCTCCTTTGGCCAGCCGGGGGTTATGACCCCGGCCTTCTCTGATCGGTCAGCCCGGCTGGCCAGCAGTTCTACCGCAATGGGACCCCGTGGTCCCAGCCCTCTGACGCGCCGACGGCCGGTGGTTCCGGCCGCTGCACCTTACTCCGCCATGACCAAAGGTCGTGGCCTTGGTCAGACCGGCACGACACGATGGCGTAGAGACCCTCTACCGTGGCCCGCTCTGGCCGCGGCCTCTTCGGGGTTCTCCGTAACGATGCGACAGGGCCACACCTCTTCGCCACGGCCCGACTCCGGCCGCTATTTCATTCGGCCTCAACGGCACGTCGTGACGGCGCCCTGCTTCCCTGTCGCATTTCTCCTCATTCCCGTGCATTGCCGTTGCACGACACCGCCTTCATTCGATCCGTAACGATCACAACAACAAATGGGGGAGGAGGGTCGTCCATGTTCGTGCGGTCCGACCTTCTCCCATTAAATTGATAACAAGAGGCCCAAAGAAAATGCCGATGAATGAGAAGGAATATTCATGAACGAAAATCAACCCCCTACCTCGATAACGAGCTGACGATCGATGAGCGTCTTGTAAAGAGACGTCACAGAAGATGACATCGTGGAAGGAGGCTCTGTGAGCGTCATCGACATCGTGGTATATGGCATCACGGAGAAGAGGATTTTCGGTGTCGTGGTACACGGCGTCGCATCGTTGATCTCTCAGGAATTAGCGTTCTTCGTCGTCCGTCGTCGGAGGCCGGTGTTCTTCGTCGGTGTCGGTACGTTCTTCACGTTGTACAAGGAGGAAGATGAAGTTCTTCATGGAACTCTCCCTCTCAACACAACGAAGAAACCCTTAATTGAAATAATACTTTGTATTAATTAATTAACACACACAAGCAAACATTCCATTTGAATTTCAAAATAATTCCTTCAATTAATTGAATTAATTGATGAGTCTTAACAGTCCAATTAATGTTACAGTTGACTTGGAATTTAATAAGGGGGTGTAGGTGTGTTACAAAAAATAATGGGGGTTTGAGGAAGTTGAAAATGTGGGGCTCGTTTGGGGACCACATCAATAATATCCTATCAAGAGGGTTTAGGATATAGTGGGTCCCACCAAAACTTCCATAAGTAGGTTTAAACTACATAGAACATAAAATAAAAATTGTTGCAAAACTTTTATTTTATTCATTAGTTAACCCTTTTTTAAATAACCAAACCTGAGAACACGCAACTCTAGAAAAGGTGTTCATAAGCAATTAACCGCACTGCGGTTTCATTGGTGCCCTCGTATTTTGATTACGAGTACCGGTTCAAATGTTAGGAAAACCTGCTCGTTCGTTCACTGAACATACCCGAGCTGAATTTCAGAAATTGATTCCGGGCACACCGGGCCTCAGAATCAAGTGCCGTCAGAAACTGCATTCTTGTAAAATCCCAAAGAAAATTAAGAAAAACATTTCCCTTGAATTTTACAGGTCTTTACATTACTACATCCTTAGTGCTTTACATCCCCATAAAGATACATCATAAACTAGGGGAAAAAATGTGGCTACTATGCACGCATCTGAGCCTCCCGCTCCCAAGTTCTCTCCTGGAGGTTCCCGTGATGCCACCAGATGCGTAGTAAAGGAATTGACCACCCACGTTGGACTCACTCATGTCGATCCTCAATCTCCAACGGGACCTCCGCAAAAGTCGCCCCATCGTCAATGGCCAGCAACCCATGGTCGATGATATGCATCGGGTCGTCCACGTATCTCATCAGATGAGATACGTGGAAGATGTCGTGCACCTGGTACAACTGAGGTAGTAGATCCTGGCGATAAGCCACCACTCCTATCCTACTGAGAACATGTAATGGTCCAATAAAGCGAGGAGATAACTTGTCGTTGTGGCTAAAACTCTGTAATCCACGTTGAGGTAAGACCTGTAGGAAAACGTGGTCGCCATACTCGAACTCCAGTGGTCTCCGCCTCCTGTCAGCGAAAGACTTTTGTCAGCTCTGAGCTATCCTCATCTGCTCTTGAATGGCCTGGACCTTCTCTGGTCCTACAAGAGCTACTAAGATTTCATCTTTGCCGATAAGATAAATCTGGTCTCATCTCCAGGATGAACCACATTATTCGCCTAATATAGTCAATCCTGACATGGATGATACTAATCCATACCAAAGACGACGATGTAATTCCTCGACGCTACTACCAAGAGATCCAACCATTACTCTCACCTCCATGGGTTGAGTCACACTATCGGCACCAGTGTGTGGTCCCTGGGTTTCCTCCTGTAGGATTCTCAAAATTGATGGTCAAGTCAACTGTTTAAACCGGAACCTCTTAGTAACAACATAAGAGAGGATAGGAAATTAAATGCCACAATGAAAGGAGTCTTTTATTACTGCAGCTCAAAGTACAAAGACACAAATCATCCACAAACAAACATCAACAAAGCTAGAAGAAACATGAACAAAAGTCTCCATGTCGGGAGCTAGTCCCGCTCCTATCCATCTTCTGTCGGAGCTCCATGATCGTAGGCCTCAGCTTCCAGAAGCTGAGATCTTCCCTGTCCAGTCGTTCCCTACGGTCAGGGTGGTCTTCCTGGTGGTGGTGGTGGTAGGGCCTCAAAGCGTCTCTCACCACCCACTGCACGACCACCTCCCCTGCCTCGGTCTCCTGCTCCTTGAGATCCGCCTCGATCAAACCTCTACCTCTGCATGGAAGGTCCTTTGTTTATCCGCTAGTCATCTGTATGGTGGGTCAGACAGTCAAGTTCCATGTGACCAACCCCACCGCATGAGTAACAATGTCCTCTCATGGTAAGATGTTCTCCACCCTGGGTGCCTCGCACACATGATCCTGTGTCATGTGGTTGATCACATGTAGGTCTGGTCGTCTTGGACCTCTGCCTCATCTGTCAACTTCCCGCTGCAGAAGACTCTGCCGCATGCCGACTAGTGGTGGTTTCAGCTGCTGGAGACTACTTATCAAGGAAACTCTCTACTATGAGGGCTCCCTCCAACACCCCTGTCTGCATCGGGATGCTATGAGAAGCAACTGAAGCTCTAATCTCTCGCCTGAGCCCATGCTCAAAGGTTCGGGCCCTAATGAACAGGCCCCATACAAAATCTGTAGAGTAACGCGAGAGATCAGTGAACCTCGCTGAATAATGTGCCACTGACATGCTACCATGCTGATGATGAAGTAGCTCCTGTATGCGCACTGCACGAAGGGTGGCTAGTACAAACTCTGCCCAGAAGAGGCTCTCGAAGTCTGACCACATAAGGAATGCCTTGCCGTGCACCTAGAGCATCAAGCTCCATCATCTGTCTACTGCTGCGTGTAGGAGGATCACTGCAAGGATCACCATGAGGTCAGCTGGTGTCCCCACTAACCTGAAAACTTGAACTACACCCTCCATCCAATCCTCGACTGCCTGAGGGTCCGTCTCCCCCCAGAACCTGGGTGGTCTCTGACGCTGAAACACATGTAGTGCACTAAGGCGGCGTGCACTCTCAGCGGATGGGGCTGGTATCATTGGTGGCTCGGCGGGTAGAGGTACCGCCGGTGCCTCTGTTGAAAAAGGGCCCTACACTGAGGCCTCGTCGCTCAGTGGGCTGTCATCTCGCAAAAATCTCGGAACCCTTGCTAGTTGCCATCCTGGGGCCATCCTGAGAAGAAATAGGTGTCCCATGGTCAAATCAATATACCTAGTGAGCTGACACAAAGTAATCACAAAGAAAACTTTTGAAACACACATGCAATCATTGTTTTCGTGCATTGAGTCGGAAATTAGAAGTCAGGGTCCTGGTGTACGGATACGTCGGCTGCAACACCAACACTGGACTCCCTAGACTGATAACCACAATCAATACCCATAACACTATTGCTTCACATAGAAGAAAGATCAGAGTCATGTGTTCTGTAGTAGAACTGAACACCTGTGATAACAATTTGTCACGACCCGTCCTCGGAACTCGTGCTGTGACTACACTAAGTCTCCTCCCATAGGCCATGGGTTGACGACTAGCACCAAGGAGTAAATAATGAAAAAAGGGGAAGGCATTTCCTTTATAAAGTAAAAAAACACCATAGAGTAAGCCATCAGATGTAAACACTATGTAGAACGAGGTACAAAAGTAAGTGTTTAAAGTTAAATGGTCCAGAATACAAACCCAACTGAAAAGTACAGCTACAAATGATGTAAACTACAACTCAATGAACAACAATTGAAATGTGGCAAGCCGATCCTGGATCGTCCTCCAGCTTCCTACCTGATGGGTAGGTACAGATCTCATCCTCAGCACTCTATGTTCGTCTGTCTCCTCCGGGTACTGACTTGTTGTGAAGCCCGCCTCCGGGCACCGTCTCGACGTGATATCCACCACCGGGCACTGACTCGTCGTGAGTTCCTCCTCTAGGTACCGTCCAGTTCTACAAGCCTCAACCTCGATCAGTGATGTCCATCTTCTGCAACCAACACAACGTAGTGTGGTCATAGCTCGTGAAGGGGTGAGTATACGATACTTAGTAGGGACCCCGAGACCCCCAAAGGTCTCCCAGAATCCATAAAGTATAATCCACAAAGGGAAGATAAAATCATGAAGTAACATCCAAATCTACTTAGGTATATTCCCATATATATACCTAAGTCATCAGTTCATGTTCAGCTCAAACATCCAAGCCCAAGTTCGATCACATCCACACATGATAGTATAACCCAATCCACATAGGAAAGGACAACCCAATCCACATAGGAATAAAAGTCAATCGTATCGAAGATAATGATTGAATGTAAAGACTCATCTCACACATGTATACTTTTTCGTAGGGTGATAGAGATGATCAGATGTAGCCACCGATTCATCTATGCTGGGACCCACATAGGATACTAGACCAGCTGAGCTGTCAGACCCACGTAGGATACTACAACAGAGGTCAATACTGTCATACCCACGTAGGATACAAGTATAGTAGTCGTCACCAGAGAACCCATGGAGGATTCCCGTTCAGTTTTCTTCGTCGTCGAACCCACGGAGGATTCCAGTACAAAAGTCTTCACCATCGAACCGAGAGAGGATTCCATTACGGTTGTCATCATCGTCAAACCCACGGAGGATTCCAGTACGAATGTCTTCACCGTTGAACCTATAGCTATTGGGGAACTCCTCCTCTATCATGTACAGTGGGCCTGCCGCTACAACCAAGCGCTTCCCACTATCCTTGGACTTCTATAGTAATCCACCTGTCGAGTACTGTGGGCCTGCTGCTATGACCAATCGCTTCCAACCATGGGTCTGCTTCTACAACCAAGCGCTCCCCCTCATAGACTACAGAGGTACTCCTTCTGTTGAGTACCACAGGTCTGTCGCTTCAACCAAGCGCTCCTCCACCGTGGGTCTTCCTTTAAAACCAAGCGCTCCCCACTGGTCTATCGAAACACTCTGAGTCGATCGATCAGTAGTCTTCAAGTCTCAGCCATCTCTAGGGTTTCCACACACAGCACGCTCATTTCCGGGAGGGTCCGCTCCACGAGCCAAAGGTTCGATACATCAACTGACATGTAGTTCGGAGTTTATGTATCCCAAAGATCAGTCTTGACATAGGGAACTCAACGTGATAGACGGCCCGTCAATCGGACGCCCGGTCCGAGAGTTATTAGTTTTTTCGTTCCAGGGGCCCTGTTGGTTTTTAAGTCACAACCTACACGACCGCACTCCAACTGCATCCAAACCTTGAGAGGAGTAATCCAAATGGTCCGTCTCACTAAGTGGTATCCAGCAAAGTCGACGACACGTGAAGCGGACATCTGATGCTCGTTTTATATGTGTTTCCGCTCCAAAGGCCCGATTGGTTTCGTGTTCGAACCACCCAGGCCATACCACAAGTTCTCCGAAACATTAAGTTTAATATACCGAAATGACATTCTCGATCCAAGGATAGTATCGCAACAGACAGTGCATTGATTGGAGGTCTGTATCCCATGTTACGGGCATTGAAAAGAACCTGTCTGGTATTAGGGGGTTTTGGGCATGGAACGACTCGGCCCAAGACCCCCTAGGTCGGCCCGAAATGGGTCGACCCGACCTGGGTCCGGTTCCGTCCCAACATGGCGAGGCCCAGCCCAATGGGCGCGGCCTGGGCTGGGTGCCCTGTTGGCCTGGCACGGGTGTGGCCTGCATGGCCAGCTCGGCATTGGCCGATCTGTCGCGGAAGGGGAGGGGGGCGCTGCCCCCCTGTTTTTAAATGGCGGCCCCGTGTCGGGGCCGTTCCTTTGGACAGACGGGGGTAATGACCCTCGGCCTTCTCCGATAAGCTGGCCTGGCTGGCCAGCTGTGCTGCCACCATGGGACCCTACGGTCCCACCCCTCCGACGTGCAGATAGCCGGTGGTTCTGGCCGCCGCTCCCTGCTCCACTACGGACAAAGGCTGCGGCCTTGGTCCGACCGGCACGGTGCGATGGCGCGGAACCCCTCCACCCAGGCCCTCTCCAGATGCGGCCTCTTAGTGCTTCTTCGGTGCAACGCAACGACACCGCGCCCCTTCGCCGCTGCCCGACTCCTGCCGCGGTTTCGTTCAGCCTCAACGGTACTGCGCGACAGCGCTGTGCTTGCTTGCCGCATTTCTCCTTGTTCCCGTGTGGTGCCGTTTCACCGTGCCTCCTTCGTCCGAGCCGTAGAGATAACAACAACAATGGGGGGAGGAGGCTCGGCCATGTTCATGCGGTCCGACCACCTCCCGTCAGATTTATAACAAGCGGCCTAAAGAAAATGTCGATGCACAGCAAGGAAAATTCACGAATGAAAATCAAACCCCTACCTCGATAACGAGTTGACGATCGATGAGGGTCGCGGAAAGAGAAGTCGCGGAAGACGACGTCGCAGAAGGAGGCTTCGTGAGCGTCATCGACATCAAGGTACACGACGTCGTGGAGAATAGGATCATCGGCGTCGCGGTACATGGTGTCGCATCGTCAATCTCTGAGGAATTAGCGTTCTTTGTCATCCTTCTTCAGAGGCCGGTGTTCTTCGTCGGTGTCAGTACGTTATTTGCGTTCTACAAGGAGGAATATGAAGTTCTTCATGGAACTCTCCCTCTCAACACAACGAAGCAACCCATAATTGAAATAAGACATTGTCTTACATAATTAACACACACAAGCCAACATTCCATTTGAATTTCAAAATAATTCATTCAATTAATTGAATTAATTGAAGAGTCTTAACAGTCCATTTAATGTGAGAGTTGACTTGTCATTTAATAAGGGGGGTGTGGGTGTGTTAGAAAAAATAAGGGGGGTTCGAGGAAGTTGAAATGGTGGGGATAGTGTTGGGCCCACCTCACTAATATCCTATCAAGAGGGGTTAGGATATATTGGGTCCCACCCCAACTTTCATAAGTAGGTTTAACCTACATAGATCATAGAATAAAAATTGTTGCACAACTTTTATTTTATTCATTAGTTAACCCTTTTTTTAAATAACCACACCCGAGCAAACGCAACTCCAGAAAAGGTGTTCCAAAGAAATTACCGGTGCTTCGGTTTCATTGGTGCCCTCAGATTTTGATTCTGATGACAGGTTCAAAATTTATGAAAACCCACTCGTTCGTTCACAGAACGTACCCGAGCTAAACTTTGGAAATTGATTCTGGGCACACCGGGTCTCAGAATCAGGTGTTGTCAGAAACTGTGTTCTTGTAAAATACAAAAGAAATTTAAGAAAAAAATTCTCTTGATTTTTAAAGGTCATTAAAAAAATTCTAAATGTATTTACATGGGAATATAATACACTAGTAAACATAAAACATGCTTCATTACATCTGTATTTCTCAAGGAATCGATATTTGAATAATTATCTCTTATGGGATGTATAATCATTTAATCAAAACAACTGGAATATTATGGATTAAAATTTCACATAGAATATTATTATTTGAAGATTATTCATGATATAATATAAATTAAAGTAGGTATATACATCTAATATGTGAAAATAGGACTATAATTCCAATAATTACTCAGATAGATAACTATGAGATGAATCCCTTTACCTTGATCTAGATTCACTCTTCACATGGGCCAAAAATCCTAAATAATTATGTTATTTCCATTAAATTTCTTAATAATAAACTTATACATATATATATATATATACTCATTTTTATAATAATTATATAAATATACAAGTATATATCTTTATTTGTTTTTTTTTTGTTTTTTAAACATGAGTAGGTAATCAATATCTCTTTGAACAGGTTTCAGAAACATGTTATGAGTATATATTTTTTAAACATTCTATCATATTTATATCATATATGGTACATTGATGTTTTTTATATCAGTTTTTGAAGCTATAATTTGATTTCATTATATATTTGGTTATAATACATGATGATAAATTCAGTGATGTGTATTGTACAAAATATAATAATTAATGAATGGTGATTTTATAATTAATGGGTTTAATATTGATATAACATTACTAGAATTAAAAAATATTAATTCGGAAATTTATCTATAATTATACCTGTAAATAATTTCTCTTATTCATTAATGTTATTAATTTATAATATTGTTCTAGTAGGGGGTTAAATAATCCCAAAAAAGACCTTACCATGATTAATTTATGATTATGAGGTTGTTATTTTTTAATGCAATGTTACCTGAAAAAGCTAGTGTTATATGGATATTTCCATAGAATATCTATTTTAAATGGATGTAATTGAATAATATATTGACAATTGGAGATAAATACAATGAATAATTATTCTAGGTGAAGGTAAATGTTTAAGGATTCTAATGGAACAAATATTTTTTATGAATTCCCTAAGCCATGGTGTGAGGCCCCTTTTATATGTTGGGATAATGAAATATATTTTTTCATATTTAATCTAAATCTACATGTATCAAATGATAACCTTTTCTTATGTATAATAATCTTTTTCAATTGATTGTGGGTGAGTTAAGGATTATAATCACTAAAAAAATCAATCAGAAATATTTTTTATATTATCTAATCTCATTACACTATGAATTATTACTTTGAAAATATTTGATTTTAACATTGATGCTAGTCTTTTCCTGGAAATAATCTATATTCCAAAATAAATGTTAAAAATATTAGATAATTTGAACCAAATGATATAAAATTTTATTTCTATTTCATTTTATTCAATTTATAAATGTGATAAAAATTCATAATAACTTAAAATGTATAATGTATTAAAAAAAATTTTGCTAAAATATTATGTTTTTTTAAAAATACCAAATAACAATTTTCATTACAAAAGAATCATTTCTTTATTTATAAATTCCCATATAAAATACATATTTTTCTTTTAAGAACATTCTTGAATTTTTAATATATACTTATATACTATAATTTTCATCAATGTTACGTTATTTCAAAAATAATATTATTAATTATTCATTTAACAATAAATATTTTTTAAAAAAGTATAGAAACTCATATTTATAAAATATAACTATTTTAAATAATGTAATAATTTTGATTTTTCGAAAATAATATTTTTAAATTATCAAATTTAAATATCAAAGGAATTTATGAGACATGATGGAAAAATATTATCAGACTTTTTTCTGAAGATATGTCTTATCTCTAATATTACCAAATTTTTACTAGTAATATTAATATTAACCAATTATTAATATAAAATATATTTTAACATCATTAATCACACGTCTCCTTAAATAGAAAAAAATATTCAATAAAAATAAAATATTATGAAAAATAAAATTCTAATAAAAAAATAATTGTGTTAGTCACATTATATATAGAAATTAAATATAATTAAATTTCGATGAATTCATTATTTTAAATATAATTATTTCATAAATTTGTTGAAGTTATTCAAATCTACTAATTCGATATCTCTGAGATACCTTTTTTAAATATATCATGGTTTCATTTTAGTTTAGTTTTGTGTCTAGATAAATCTACAAAACACAATAGATTATCTAAAGGTAATAATATAATATCATTTTGGGGTGTTGCATTATCGAAAAAAATAATTAGGGACCTCATAAATTTACTAATAATATTGTTGTAATTTTTATAGGGAATTCATAAATTCCCATACACAACTAGATGATCATCAGTATATTTAAGATGTGAAAATATATTTATTTGTATGGAAATTACATATTTCGAATTTCTAATGATAGTTTATAGATTTCATATTTATATAGAATTCTATTATAGGTAGATGTGATTTATACATAAGGAATGACTGCACGTAGTCATTGAATATGAATTATTTGATAATCATAACACTTTGAGTTATTATTCATACCCCAATATCATGTTGTTCATTAATAGATAAATAAAGTTATAGTTTAGAAAAACTTATCTAAAAAATTAGTAAACACTACATTGTTAAAAGTTTCATAGGATTTTTTTATTATTACATGGTTAGTATTGTATATCTTCCTCACAATACAATGTATAGAGAAAATAAGTCACATTATTCCAAACATACATGAATGTAAAGACAAAAAAAATAAATTCTCTCATTAATTTAAACCAATGAGTTCGATATCAATAATCTCTACACAAAAAATTTACCAGTCCAAATAAGTAAATTTCTCGAATACTTCTTCCCATATATTTTACTAGTAAAAATTTAAATAATCAATTATTTATCATCTTTGACAGAGCATTGTTGAAAATATTTTTATATAACATTTCAATAGTTTGTTTGGGATTTCATAAATATTCATGTTGTTAATCTAAATTAATTATTGATAGTGGGGTATAATTCAAATATTTCCCACTCAAGAACTAATCCAATTAATTTGTTCATTGAGATAAATTTTTATGAGTCTATGTAATCCTTTTAAAACATGGATTCATGTGGAATCATCTAATACAAAAACCAAACATGTTTATATGATAAAAAATTATACTGGTCAGAAATATGAATTAGCATTAATTTTGAATTAACTGGTTTCTACTCATTCATGTGAAGTTTTATAATTATTAAGAACTGTTTTGAAATTATATTAAACGGTTTTTGAAAACTATGGGTGTGATTTCAAAATTTTAAATGTACATTTTCTAAATTACAAGATTTTTTTAAAAGATTTAGATTGTTTTGGAAGAGTTTTAGGGATTTTGAAAATAATTATTGATAATTATCTAATTTATTTTAATAATTTTGTAACTATAATTTGAACTTATTTTGGATAATCATACCCTCATGCCTGACAATGCATCCCCCTATGTAAAATAAATAGTTGTAATTTATTTTTTTGGGTAAAAACAATTTACTATTTGTTTTATATGTGTATGTTGTGTTTACTTATGTCGTGTATTTTTAAAAAGAAAATATCATCTACTACATTAAGGTACCCCCAAGTTGTGTAATGGTTTCAAAAAACCCATATGGTTTGGTAAGGGTAGTTCCCTAATAACATATATGTAACGAATATTTTAAGTAAATGTTTTTAGGTTGGTTAAGAGTAAAACTGAGTTTGCTCTTTTTGTGAAAGGGTATTCTGAGTCTGGAATAAGGGTAATACAAAATTATAATAGACCCGTAATTTTAAATTAAATTTTTTTAAGGCAACACATGAGTTCTAATGATGACGCAAGGGTAATCGGGACCACGATTAAGGGAAAGATTCATGTTCTTTTGGTTGTATAAGGGTATAACAAAGATCATGTATTGGTATATGATTTTTAAAATAGTATTTGTAATGGTAGATTTGACATGTGTGGTGGTCTTCCATGGGTTCTAATGACCACATATTGGTGGCCATCAGTGTTTTATTAAAATCATGTTACCAGAATACATTATAATACTCTTCTGTAAGAAATCATTCCCTTTCCACTATTCTCAGAGATACTAAATTATTTAGTGATGTGAATTAAATGAAAAAAATTTAATACTAGTTGATGGGGAATAAAATATGGAATTATTAACATAGTTTCTACTTTATCCTTGATGGAATATATGTAAATATTTAAAAATATTCTTATTCCCATCATTTGAGCCTTTCTTCATTCGTCTTATGTTTTTTTTTCAATATATCACATTTCATGATCTAAAATATATCATTAAATTCATCTAAATTTTCACCAAAATTTTATTGGTTTGTAAATATTCTTCACTCCCCTCTATCCATTGTGTGTAGTGCATGTACAGTACCATCATAAGGCAGGGGATCCATTTTTTTACTTATTTCTTCTATATTTACGATACTAACCTGATTTGGTTTCATTTTTGGTGGATAAATGGATATGACCAAATAAAAATAAATAATAGGTTCAAATTTTAAAATGAATAGGATAAAAATTTTCAACTATATTATTCTATGGTTCATCATTTTAAATATATTTTATTCTATAGAAAATATTATGACATGAATAATTTGTTTATTATTCTTATTATATAATTTTTCATTAAAATAGTTAATCAAAATACTTTACTCAAATGATAATATTATTATTACATGAAGTTAATAATTATTTTTTCTCATAAATCGTGTGTTCTAACATGGTTTTATTGGTTTCATTGATACCATTTAAATGATTATACATGATCTATCTATTTTAAAAATATTTGGTAAAGGATAATACTTGATTTATATCATTCATGAAAAATATGGATTTTGGATCATTTCATTTTCTATTGTTGTATATATAAATGTGGAACCCTTTTTCATTGATTATTGATAACACCATGAATGAAATTTTATATGAATATATATATATCTCTTAATAATTATATTCCCATGTGAAATCACTGAATGTTTGAGAATTCCATTGAAGATGAATAACTGAATGTGATGAAATACCTTTTTAGAAGATAAGGAAAGTGTTTCTTAGCATTATTTTTTTTATGATGTATTTGTGATGATGAAATTGGTATGATTTGAAATAGAGTGAATTTGGTGCTTTAATGCTTTATTAGGATGTGTTTTTTTGTTATCAATGATTCATTATAGTTATAAAATTCAATATTTATGAATAATATTAATATGGAACTGATTGGGGACAGAGACAATGAAATTTAAATGGTACGATGTTTTTTATCATTAATATTAAAATATGTTTAATGAATATGAAAATGGTTGGTATTTTTTGTGGTTAATTGATATCTACGATATTGATATGTTGATATTGAATAAAAGGAATTTAAATATAAACTAAAGATCTATATGAAACTAAAATGGAATGGGTGAAAATGGATAATGAACACATGACTTAATGTAGAAGGTTTGTAAATGATGTTTTTGATTAATATGAAAATAATGGGATGATGAAGTGAATTCAATTAGTATTAGAGAAATATATATTTTATATTAACATGAAAATAATTCTGGAAAATAAAATATGGTTATTGTCTTGGTTTCTTACTTATAGGTATTTAAATATGTAAAAAAAGTAGTAGAGGTTGTGAGGAATTAGTGGTGATTTTTAGAATTTTGATGATGAATTTTTTATGAACTTATATATGGGGCTTTTGGGTGGATATAATATATATTATTTTCATAGATATTTATATATTCATATTACACAAGTTTGGAATAAAGCTTCACCACAAAATGGTATTGGGAGGTTTTTCTCAATATCTATATAGTGAGGTGGGATGTTTCACTACCCCCTAATCCCCTATCTCCCATGTAATTTTTTTTATATGCATTTGATGTGATGTATGGAAGTAATAGTGTACATGTCGTGATGTTTTATGAGAAAAGGATGTGGTTCATAGTGTGGATCATTCATATCTAGGGATGTAAAATGTTTGATTTGCATCATGATCATGGTACCCCAAAATTTTGGTTATCAATGTGGTTGAGATGAAATTTAATATCCCAATAATAGTTAGGAATGATGTGATGTGATGAACTATGTGTCTTGTGATGAGATGTGAGGTTATGGTACTACTATCTCCATATATGTTTTTATGTGATTATATTTATTCTATCAATAACGAAGTAAAGTGGTGAACATGGTATGTTCAATATATATTATTATATGAAGGAGTTTTTTGTTCTAGTAAATATGATTTGGGGGTGTGATTGTGGCACACTTGCTTGAAAGTGTTTTGGGGTACCCTTTTATTTATATGCATCATGTTGTTTTACAATACTTAGATGTATTATTTGGTATGAGGACCTTGATTAGAATAGGAAATAGATAACTTGATCTGTTCTTGTAGATTATTTAATTTATACAATGGTATTATAAATAACATCTAATATTATCCGTAGAGTCTATGGGTATGACCCTACTATGAATTATTGTATCCTCACCCTATGTATTTATAAATTGTTTTTTAATTTTCAAAGAGGACATAAAGAATCTTGTTAGACTATATATGCTTGAGTGGTGTTGGTGATATCTATATTTTTGTTTTAGTGTTAACTTAAATGAATTACTCGTAAACAATCATTTTATTTTCATAAAAAATATATACATGATTATATATATTGGATTTTACATTTTCCTATGTTATGGAGTGGTGTGGTGGTAAATATCCCATATCCCTATCCAAATTATCATTCTTATGATTTTAATTCCACTAATAAATGTTACCATATGAATACCCTCAGTTCTAGTATGAATCCAAAGACTATTGGATGTGGAAATTTTGGTCCATTATCTTCCTTTATCCTTTAAAAGACTAATATGGGTACCCTTGGAGGGATCAGTCATGAAAAAGTGGTATCAAAGGTTATGGTTGTGAGATATGATATATTATGGGCGTTGGATCATTGATAATGTCATTAGTAGTCGGTAAAATGGATATAGTCGACCATAGGGCCTAACACAGGCCATGGAGACATAGTATGACATTATAGTTTGGGGATATCGTGAATCATTATAATTAACAAGATCCTACCAAAAAAATATGTCAGGTGCATCTACTTTTCTAGGAAGGGGGTTTTGAGAGTTAGCTCCATCATTATGGGTTGAATTTTCATTTTAATGGGGTGGTTTTAGGATAATTTGGAATTCGATTTTAAAAGGCATGAAATTTAATATCTATTTAATTGACTATTATAATGATTTGGTTGCTAAGTAACATTCTTTGTTGGCTATATTAGATATACGTACCAAAATGAAAAATTACAATATTAATTAACTGATAGATGATCATGTTTGTAATCATATTGAAGCATTACTGTGTTTCTACTTTCATGATATAAAATGATTTTTTTATGAATTATATTCCCTAAAATATTAATTTTTACAACATGATGAACTATTTTAAATATAATTGAAATTGTTACTGATGAATTCATATTGTATTGTTGTATTCATTTTATGAATATTGAAAATTGTTATAATGAATTTTACCTTGAGATGATTTCATTGGGTCATTCAAAAATGATTGTTTTAAAAAAATATAAATATAAATATTATATTTTCAATTCAATTTAATATTATATTTATTTCCATCCATTTATATTTCATCTTGAGAATATGATATGGACATATTTTAAATTTGTTTTTCAGAAATTAGGATATTAATGATCTGAAAAATTACCATTAGGAAAATTTTTATGTCATATGAAGATTAAGAAACATTGAAAAGAATAATTTGATATTTATTTTTGGAATGATTAAATCTCTATAGTGTGAATATAATAATTTTTTATAAGTGTGTCCAATGGTTTAAATTATTTTTATATTTTAAAATTCTATGAAAATAATATGCATGTTTTATGGTAACCAATTATGACATCAAACTGTTTAAATGGATGAACATATCGTATTCATGAATGAAATAAATAACATCTAAAATAATTATTCCCCACAAGATTAACAATAAGTAGTTTATTATGGGAATAATGTTGAAATTTGGAAATATTGTTATAGTAAATATGAAATTTATTGTATACTAATCATGGGAAAGTCATATGCTTAGTATGATATATTTAGAATATGAAAAAAGTTATGTTCTGATCAGATGGTATTTAAATATTGGTGTTAAATCACATTACCCTTTTTTAATGTATAATAATGGTATCTTATTAATTTATATGATTAATAAAATATAAGATCAATATTTATATGCTTGACACATAATAAAAAAACATTTTAATTTTTTATTTTTTATCTAGTGTCAGCTTTTATTTTGATATTTTTGGATTATTATTTTATATATAATGGGGATTCCGAATTGAATATAAGATCCTAGAATATATAAATTTTAAAATAGAGATATTTCATTGTATTGAATTAATTTTATATTGAATGGGATATAAATCATATATTTTTGTGATATTTTATCTCTATGTTTTGTTGAATATTTTGTATTTCTTATTTTAATTTATTCTGTGAATATCATTTTGTTTTCTAAAATATATATTTAAAAACACCTCACATAACTATATTGAATTACCATACTAATAAAAATTTACATGGTTGATGGTAAATAATATATTGGGGTTTGCACTTTTATTTAAAGGTTTATTGATTTGATGATATGTGTATTGAATTTATTTATGGGTGTGTTTGTTTGATGAGATTCACAAGTTGTTCATGGAGGTGATGTGTGATGTGGGAATTTATAGTTTATATTGGAATGGGTGTTGTAATTTTGTGTTTTTATATAGTTTCATTTATTTAACTAACCACCACATTTAAAAGGCCTATAACATAAATCATGTAATATAAAAATTTGTATAGAAATTTTTTTATTGATGAGGGTGATATTTTTTCATTCTAAAATTATTATAAACAATATGATTGAATTGTTTTAATACTATATTATTGGATTATTTCATTGTGAATGAAATTATATTTTTGTGGATTTTATGGATTTTAATATATTAAGTTACTGAAACATGTTCTCACATCATGATACAATATATTATGGAACAACGTAAAATTGTGTGGAATGTATGTGCTACCCAAATTTGAATATATTATTCTATAGTGGATGGGACCATTTTCTTAGTATACTTCTTAAATATCATCTAATTTTGATATATGTAATTTTATTAGTTTTGAAGTGTTATGTTAATCAATTGTATGTAATGGATTTTTACTATAGATAATCAATTTTGGAATTTTCAACCCTTTGGTATTATTTCATGAGTTTGAACCATGGAAATAAATCATTATCTGGAAAAATGAAAATCATTGTAGAAGGATAATGTGGTTTAATTCACACTAATTTCTTGTTTTTTTATTATTTTTTATATGAAAATCTGAGTCCTTCATTATTAATTACATCTATCAATATTGATCTTGGGGTCTTATCCTAATGGTAAAAGAATACCTGTAATACTACATCAAGAGTTGATCAATTCCCAAAAACCCAAAATTTATTATATTTTAAGGGTGATAAATATTTCTTAGATATTAGTAATGGAGAGGGAGGTCTATGATAATTTTTATAGAATAGGGTGAACGAAAATAAAGTTCACATTAAAAAGAATTTAGAAAGTGGCCACTAGGGACTGAGAATGTGATGTAAATCAATGGGTGATTGGATTTTCATATATTGATCTGTAGGTGGATATGGTCCACAGTGTGCTAATGGAATGAGAAGTATAAGGGAGAAATTATTTTTTCAATAAAAAAGTACATTGGCTATGAGAAACTCTGTTTATACAATGGATATGAGGTGATAGTTGAACAATTTGATTGATGGATAGGGTTTTCATCATCAATAACCACCATATCCCAAGCATTATTTTCAGTTTGGGCACTATGGGTCTTGTATATTTAGAAGTGTTTCTTAGATACTTAGTGTCCTTATGCCTACAATCCATGTAATGAGTTCCACTCTTTATATAGAAAAACAGGGTTTGTTTATTTAATAATAAATAGGGAGGGAGTCTTTCCCCACAACCAGTTAAAAAATATGTGACGATATTAACGTTTTAAAGTTATTGGTAAACCTGTGCTCATAAAAAATGATGGATAACATAAATTTAATATTTCAAAATAGATAAATTATTTTATAAATAATGTAAAATATTAAATGTAAGATATCTGGATGTTAATGTTTTATGTTATGTATAATTTTCAATGGTGTTTAATATGAATGAAATTATAATTTCAAATGAAAATAGTTTGTGCATAGATTAATTCTATTAAGGATTAAGAAATTAAATTATGTTAATTTTTGGGTTGTATTAAATGTTCATTTTTTTAAATTTTTTTAGGAAAATTAAATTAATGTTCAATATTTCAAGCTTCTATTTTTTATTCATTCTATATTATAATATTCAATGATACCCTCTGGGAAACATTTATTTTCTGTAAAACGTTTTTTAATAAGAAATTATAATTCTATTGTGAAACATTTAATTATATAAAATATTTTTTTAATTAATTTATTAATAATGATTTCTCGATGATATTCTTTCAAATATCATCTTATAATGGTTTATTTAAAAATTAATTTTATAATAAACCTATATTAAACTTGACAAATTGAAAATAAATGGGTTTTCCCCAAAATGGATTTTTGTGCCCATTAGATTAATTTCTGTGTTGTTTTGGTTTTTAAAAGTTTTCCATATAAATATTTATTATAGAATTATGTTTGATTAGGTTGATATGAATTTCTATTCAAATTTATCATGTATATTTATGTGGTCTTATTGTTGTTTGGGAGGTTTCTCTTCTAAGATATTGTTTTTCGTGATGTTATGGTATTCCATATATACTAGTATACATGGACAGTATCTCATATAGGGATTAAATTATGTACCATACATTTCTTCTAACATCTAATTTTGTTAAATTCTTTAGGAAATATAATATTTAATATACATATTATTTAATAGTCCAAAATATTATTGACCCTTCAATTTCTATTTTTTGGTGTTCAGTGGTTCGTGGGAAACTTTATAAATTCTATGAATTAATTTAATATTTTTTCAAATAATTTATATTCAAATTAAGTGTTTATTTGAAAAAAATAAACTTTTTATCCTAAAAATTAATTTTTATTTTTTTAATTAATATATTATATTTTAAGATTTTGTGGATTTTAAAAATGATAATAAATACTTTTATAAATTATTTACACCTTTATGTTTGTGGTAACATAAAATATTTAGGCTTAATCCTACCATTAAGTATTAAAATTATTTTAATTACTAATAAAATTATTTTTTAAGGATTAGAATTTTTCAGGTGAATGGTTTCCCTTATATGTTTACGAGTTTGTTTCATTTTACTAGTGTTGTGTTTCAGTAAGAAAGAAATATCACATGTTGCCTAAATGTGACCCGTAAAATTCATAATGTTGAACCAAAAAAATTTATGTTCTTTAAGTGTATTCCCCTACTTATGTATGGGATCCACTCATATAAGGTAAACTTTATAAGCTACCTATGGGTATATCAAAGTATACATATCATAGGAAAGGATCATATGAATCTAAATTTATGGTAATTTTTGTATTCTAATATCCACATATGACTAAAATTGTACATAGTTTTGGTTAACATGTGACTTATAAATCTCACCAATTGGCCACGAATAAATTCATATAAGTAATATTTTAATTATTAAAATTTCATAAGGGTACGTTAAAATCACATAATGGCATCCAAGATTTTAATATGGCTATATAATAGATAATTCCAACTATATAAGATTTAACAAAGGTTTATAATGATCAAATAGGGGAGTAAATTTATATGTGTTTAAAATAATGATGGCCTTGTGTAGTAAATTCCTCCCCCATATGTGTAATAGAAAATTCATAAAACTCTTGTATTCCCTCTAAGAACCTCATTTAGTCATTATAAATTATAATATTGATAATTAGATAGATAGATTTATTTTTTGAATCTGATGTGTGTTTTAAATGAAATAATTAACATAAATTAGGCTAAAGACACTGTAAAAATATTTGCAATGCATATTATGGGGAAACCAATGTAAAACCTATTGATATGGAAACATATAAGACGATGGATGGAGATTCTAAAATATCCATCGTTGAATATTTTAAAATCCTAAAAATTATTTTCCTGATAATTTGAGTCACTATTAATTCCTATCAAGATAAATTCATATTAAAATCACATTTTGAGGTATAATATCATTATGAAATTTCATATTGAAAAACAATGGTGTTTTATATGAAGGAATAAATCCATCAATCTCCCTTACATATTATGTGTATCACAAGTACAGTACCATCAATATGAATGGGATTGCAGTTTTATCATTATTTCCTATGAATATATGATTTTAAAATGATTTTGTTTATTTTTTGGTGAGTGGTAGGAGTTATCCTAAAAATGAAAAACATTAGAATTAAATTTTAAATCTAATGGTATGAGTAGTTTCTTTGTCATTTTACCATATTTATTTATATTTTATATATTTAAATCCCTCTAAAATATTAATTATTAATTTCATGATTTATTTAATTACATAACTGGTTTATAATCCTGGAATTGAAATGTTATTATCATAAAATGATATATAAAATAAGTTTCATGAAAGAGTATTTATTATAGAATTTTTTTGATATTGTTGAAAGAATAATCCATAATTGATTCGATTTCTAAAAATTAAAAATTTGGAGCAACTCTTGAATTATTGATGATATAATTCTAGATCCATTATTTTGTAGTTATTTATTTCAACATATACGATATTTTCAAGGAATATATATCTGGATAATAAATTGATTTCTCAAGTAAAATCATGGTTTGTTTCAAAGTTATCATTAAATTGAATATGGTATAGTGGATAAATCCATTTGTCAACGATGTGTATAATGGTTCTGATGAATGAATATTTTCTATAGAAGTTGTCATGAGGATGCTATTGTGATGTGAAATGGTGTATATGTGGAGCTTATTACGATGAGTTGGATATGAAATTGTTTGTTGTGTATGTGTTGTGTTATTATCTTAAAAACAATGAATTGCATGATATTGAAATACTGTTAATATGGAATTAGAACGAGATGGAAATGATTACATATAAAATGGAGTTTGTTGTTTAACATGATTATGTAAATTTCTTCGATGGATTCGAAAAATATTTTTATGTAATGTCATCAATTAAGTAATATTTAACAAATTTTTGGAATTTAACATAAATTAATTTAAATATAATTAAATTTTATATATGAAACATTAATTGAATGGGTTTTAATTGATAATGAATTACTGTATAAATTTTCTATGTGTTGTAAATGTAATAGAACATGATTTAACCAATTATTTTCTTCAAAAAAATTATAGTTCCACTACCACAAAATAGGGCGAGGGAAGCGCTTCCCTTTATCAACGCTAAACAAAAATCACTGATAAATGAATGTTTTATCAGCGCTATTACTTTAGTGCTGATAAAACATACCTTTATTAGCGCTTTTAACGAGTGCTGATAATGGTTCTGTCAGTTTTTATTTAATAACCCTAAAATTCCATCCTTGCTTGCACGCGGTCAAGCTCTTGTGGAACCTGAACCAGGCCCCTTGTTGCGTGACCTCTTCCTCCTCCTCCCCGTCCTCCTCGTCCCCCTCCTTACACCTCCTTCCTCCCCCCTCATCCTCTCATCCTCCTCCTTCTCCGTCTCCGCCACCGCCTCTGCCCCCGCTCCCACTACCGCGACCGCCACTGCCTCTGCCGCCTCCACCCTTGTTTCTGTGACTGCCTCTGCCTCTGTCGCCACCACCACCTCCGCCTCTGCCGCCACCGCCGCCTCCACCCTCTCTTCTACGACCACCGCCACCTCGTCATCCTCCTCCTCGTTCTCTCAAGGTGGGATGTGAGTTCCATGGATGGTATTCCATTGGAATATTATTTATATATTGTGTGTGTGAGGACCAAATAGTTAATATTGATGTGAGACAGGAATGATACTATATCTTGAGCCTAATTCCAGTAATGATTTCTATAATAGATAGTGTAGTCTTAATATGATTATGATTATGTCTATGGATGTGATTCATAATTAGTGATGAGTGTAGAGGATGATGCATGTTGGTCAACTTGTTTTAGAAATTGTTTATCTTCATCAGTGCCTTGTACTTGCACCCATGAATTTGAAGGTTAGTATGTGTACATGATAGTTGAACTTCGTAGAGAAGAGTTTCTCGAAGAGTATAAGAGACATGAATCAATGAATATCATTAGAGTGTTGGAGAATATGTGGTTTCTACAAACAATGTGGCATTTGGAATGTGCAATGCGGCCTAAGTTACAACTTGCAGGTATTGTACTTTATTTTTTTCTCGAGGGTTTCAGTGTAAATGCATTTTGGAATGATCATTTCTAGTCATTGTATTTTAGGTTTTTTTGACAGCCGAGGGGAAAGGGTGGGGTCTTCAGACAATGGAGGATATGTCGAAGGGTGTAATGCGACCTATGCATTTTTGGAATGATCAGTGCAACGAGGCCTATGCATTTTTGGAATGATCATTTCTATTCATTATCGGGGAGCGTGAAGGGAAAAGAAGCCATTTATCCAACATATTCACACACAAAATCACCCTTCGACATATCCTCCAATGTCTGCAGACCCCACATTATTTGTAGCTTGAAGGGAAAAGGGGCCATTATATCTTATAATCTTCCGGAAACTCTTCTCTAAGAAGGTCAACGATCAAGTATGCATACTCACCTTCAAATTCATGGGTGCAAGTACAAGGCACAGATGAAGATAAGAAATTTCCAAAACAAGTTGACCAATGTAAGTATTTAATGGTACCTTAATGATTTGTAGCATTGTTTTTTAATTTATTTATTTGTATATGTGACAGACATTCTAGGTGATATGTTTTGTATTATGGGTTTATAAGGAGTCTGTATGATTTCAGGTTTCCACATTTCATTTTAAATAGCATGTTATAATTATATATTTATTGTACCCTAATGGCTCAAATAGTCAGGCATATTGTAGATGTTTCTAGAATGCTGTAGGATTATTTTTCCCAAATGGTAGTTCATTTTTAGGATGTTTTCACTAATGAGGTATAAAATTTACTTCTTAATAAAGATATAAAATTTATAATCTAGTTAGTTTTGGGAGAAAACTCGGTTTCTATCACAATTTCTAAAATAACACCAAAAGAGCATGAGTTGTTTGAATTACAATTTAATGATATAGATTATAATGGTTTAATATAGTATAGTACTTTACCATGGGGTTTTAAAGTTCTCTAAAATAGATGGTTGATTGGTATTTATTCTTCTGTTGGACTATTGGATATTGATCTTGATGAGAGTCATGAATATGTATCCATATCCATTCATTGATATTCACATTGATCATCTATGAGGTTCTATTATCTTCTCCAAGATAGATTTGACATTAGGATACCATTAGATGAGTTAGACATCAATGGACCTACCATGGACTGCTTTTAGGAGTAGTTATGACCTGTATTATTTTTTAGCGATGATTTTTGGTATAACTAATGCATTGGTTGTATTATGGGACTTGATGAATAGGATATTTCATCCTTTTCTGGATCAGTATTTTGTAGTTTTTTTCAATAAATTATTAGTGTACTCCCAACCCATAGTTGACCTTGACCAACATCTTATCATCACCTTGAGTACATTGAGATAACATCATATTTAATACTTTATTCTACTGTTACTCATTGGTTTCCTCTTGTTCACATGTCATGTATTTTCTAAGGCATCATTCAGTCATTGTAAGACTAACTTGGAATAAATTTGATATATGTCAGATTAAATCATGTATCTTATACATACATGATGTTCACCCTACTGGACACACCATGTATATGGATTTCACATGTGTTTAAAGGCATTTGAACCATGATTTGTTTTATAAAACCCAAACAATGCTACCTGATTAATTAAAACATAACATTAGGAATGTTCTAGAGATCGAACCCATAAAGATGATGAATATGAATAAAGAATGGATGAAATCCAATCGGTTGACAAAATAATATGAAGATGGTGTGAAAGAGTTTATCAAGTTTGCAGAAGATCATGCATGTGACCCTTCTCAAATCCTTTTTCCGTGTTTACGCTGTTGTTATTCAAGACAAATTAGTCCAGAGGAGGTTGAAGAACACCTGGTCTGTCTTGGAATAGATTGAAGTAATACATGTTGGAATAAACACAGGGAAAAAACCAATGTAGGTAGTGACTCAGAGAACACGACATTTTATAGATCATCTGATATGATTAGAAGTGTGAACAGTGAAGACGGTCGTATGGAGTGTGTGATTACAGATGTGAAAGATGATGAAGATCGTATTGAGGAAATGACAAGAAGAGTTGAAGATGAACATCGTGACTGCCCAAAATTGTTTGAGAAGTTAAAGAGTTGTGGAAAAAACGCCATTGTATGCTGGTTGCACTAAATATACAGCATTGTCATCCATATTAAAGCTGTATAATTTGAAAGCAGGCAATGGGTGGAGTGATTCTAGTTTTACGGAACTACTTGCTATCCTGAATGACATGCTCCTAGAAGATAATGAACTCCCAACCCGAACATATGATGCCAAATGAATTCTACGATCGATGGGTATGATCTCTGAAAGAATACATGCCTGCATGAATGACTGTATATTGTATTGAAAGGAGCATAAATCACTTAAAGAATGACCAATGTGTGGTGCTTCTCGATACAAGAAATATGATTCTAGTCCTACGAATGTTGTATAGTACATTCTAATCATTCCAAGGTTTAGACGCCTATATGGAAGTGAGGAGACTGAAGGAAAATTGACATGGCATGCAGATACAAGAATTAAAGATTGGAAACTACGTCACCCTGTATACTTTTCTCAGTGGAAGAGAATTGATCATGAGTATCCTGAATTTGGGAATGAGCCAAGAAACCTTCATCTGGCATTATCTACCGATGGGGTGCATCCTTTTGGTTTTCAAAGCAGCAGTCACAGTATATGGCCGGTTATGTTGGTAAATTATAATTTACCACAGTGGTTATTCATGAAACGAAAATACATCATGTTATCTTTGCTTATATCAGGACCAGAACAACCAGGTAATGATATTGATGTTATTTGGCCCCATTGATTGATGATTTGAAAATATTGTAGGATTCAGGTGTTACAATGTACAATGCTTACATAAATGAATATTTCACATTGAAAGCCATGTTGTATGGGATGATAAATGACTTTCCTGCTTATGGAAATTTGTCAGGATATAGCATTAATGGAACTCAATGGTGTTTTATTTGCGAACAAGGTACACAGTCAATTAGGTTGAAACATTCATCGAAAGACGTGTTTTTTTTGGACATCATAGATTTCTACCCTGACGACATAAGTACCGATCTTGGATGACATCATTCAACGGAAGTTCAGAGAAATGTACAACACTGTATCCACTAATAGGTGATCAATTGATTGAGAAAGCGAAATATTTGGACAATACTTTTGGTAAACATTTTTCGAAAAACCTTATGAAATTAGGTTGGAAAAATTGATCAGTTGTTTTTGAATTACCATATTGGAATTGTCTGTATGTCAGACATTTTCATGATGTTATGCATGTTGAAAAAAAATTATGTGATAGTGTCATCGGCACGTTTCTAAATGCACCCAGCAAAACAAAGGATGGAATTAGGGCTAGATTAGACATGGTTGAGATGGGAATACAAGAAGAGTTGGCACCAGTGAAGGGTCAAGAAGGAACATTTCTTTTTCCGGGTGCATACACTCTTTCCAGGCAGGAGAGATATCAGTTTTGCAACCTCTTGAATGACTTAAAGGTTCCATAAGGGTATTCATCAAATATCATGAACATCGTGTCAATGTGAGATTTAAAATTAAAGGGTCTGTAATCACATGACTGCCTTGTTTTTAAGCAAGATCTAATTCTTATAGCTTTACATTGCATTTTTCCCAAGAATGTCCGCCATACATTAACGAAGCTCTGTGTCTTCTTCAAACGCTATATGCATCAAAGTTATAAACCCGGCGAAATTACCAACTATGGAAAGAGAAATTGTTGTCATATTATGTGAATTGGAAATGTTCTTCCCACCAACATTTTTCGATATGATGGTTCATTTGATGGTTTATTTGGTGAGGGAGGTTCGACTATGTGGTCCTATACATTATAGATTGATATACCCCATTGAACAGTATATGGAGATTTTGAAAGGGTATGTCAAAAACTGATGTCGGCCAGAGGGTTGTATAGCGGAGGAATATATTATTGAGGAAGCTGTTGAATTTTGTACCGAATACATGTCTTGTGTGGAAATCGTTGGCCGACCGAAATCTCGTTACACTGAGTGGATTTTGGGTGAAGTAATTTCTGGAAGAGAGGATGTCACAATCAATATTACAGATCGGGAGCAGGCCCACCTTTACGTTTTTCATAACAGTTTTGACATTGACCCATATTTTCAAACACACAATGAAATTCTTAGGCGTTTGAATCCTTCTAGGGCTGAAAAATGGATATCAGATACTCATAATTGACTGTTTATAGGATGGTTTTGAGACCATATTTTTAAGTAGTTAGATGAAAATCCAGACTCAATTTCAGAATGACTTCGATGGCTGGCCAGAGGAGCAAGTGTGTACGTATTATCTTACAATGATTATGCAGTTAATGGTTATACATTCTATACTAATGAACATGCTGAAGACAATACCATGCAAAATAGTGGGGTTACACTTGTGGCTGAGGTGATGCATGTTTCCGGTGCTAAGGAAAAAAGAAAATTTATGAGAATATGTCATACTTTGGCATCATCAAACGAATATGGGAGTTGGATTATACGAAATTCAAAGTGCCGATTTTTCAATTCAAGTGGGTTGATAACAGGAGTGCTGTTAAACTAAATGAATTAGGATTTGTGAATGTTGATTTTAGAAAGGAAGGGGAGAAAGACGAACCATTTATAATGGAATCACATTCAGAACATGTATTTTATGTCCCAGACCCTGCAAACCGAAATTGGTCAATTTTTCTGTTATCGACCAAAACAACTGAAGAGTCAAATGAAAGTTCAATAGAGGTTGACCCTTTTATAGGGAATTCACAATCATTTCGTAGCAGTCCAATTGTAAACGGCATTTTGTATTTCATAGGAGACCAAAATGAAGGAATTTACATAGTCGATAGAGGAGTCAAATCACTTCAGCCTTTAAATAAAAAAAGAGAGTACAATAATCAGGTTATTTCTTTATTGTAACATACATTGTGTTACGTTATGTTATTATCTATTCGCTGCTGTTTTTATGTAATCTAAATTAAATATTAAACCACTTCTGCAGATAATGACTTATGCACCTGCTGATTCACCCAATCTCGAGGCACAAAAGGTCTCACAACCAGCAGTTGGTGGTCCCACTGCAAAACAACAACAGGTTTCTCAACCAGATGCTGGTGGTCCCAGTCCAGAGCAACAATAGGTTTCTCAACCTTTTATTGCTGGTCCCAGTGCGAAGGTACAACAGGTTTCTCAACATGTTGCTACAGGTCCCATTGTCGATGCTAGCACTCCGAGGGAAGATATTGATGCTACTTCTGAGGAAATGGTAGGAAATGAAACCCTGAAAGCGCAAAAAAAACAAGAGCATCATAGTTTGACAGTGTTGGCCAAAATACTTAAGGCAAAAGAAAAAGGAATCAAATTTGAGGTGGGATGGAATAAGGGAGGCTAACATGTTAACCCCAACAGAGCCATCATTAGTAGCTACATTGGAAATGTCACTCGGCAACGCGTGCCGATTGATTTACAATCGTGGCACCATGTTGTCACCGGGCTGAAGACATTAATTTAGGAACAGATTATGGTAACATTATGATATCAATTTTTTAATTTATTAAAATAAAATAAAATTACAAAACATTTACTTACTTTTCATCATCCATTGTAGAGTGCATTTATAGTAGATGTCTTGCACAAGGAATATGTATTAAGAATTTTAGGAAGGATTCATAGAGGTTTCCCAAAAATTTTAACGAAATATTATCTTAAAGACGCAGAAGTTAAAATCAAGCTTCTCCCACCTCCTCTTTACGCACACTTGATATCCCAAGGAGCATGTGATGCGTTTAGAAACCATCATGGGGAGTAAACTTTTCAGGAACTTTGTGTGGGGTAATAAGTTTGTTGATGTTTGCTTGTATTCATCACTCTGATTGATAGTTTTTTATTTATGAAAAAACTACTGAGTGCTGAAAATAAAAAATGCACAACAGAACCAGCGTACCCTTACCGTAAAGCAAGGATGGGGTACGCTGAACTTGAGAAAAAATTGGTACTTCTTTTAAATCTAACCTACTACTTGTATGTGACATAAAACAACACCAAAACCATGTTTATCTGTTTATATGCAGATTGATGAATCGAAATCGAAATCGATATCCATCCCACGCCATGTGCTATGGAAGGAGGCTCGTGTAAATAAAGAGGGGACAATGATAGATGAAAACACACAAAAATTGTGGGAAACATGTGTTAGTATGACATAATATAAATTTGAGTTGCTTTAAATCGCAATTACATTACAATAACTACTTATTATACTATATTTTCTATCTGAAATAATCACAAGAATCAATAACAACCACACCAGATGTAGACATACTTTCAGCAGCCTTGAAGAAGCTAGAAAAGTATTGCTGCGTCAGAGGTGCGGGTTTTTGGGTGACACCCCAAACATATTTTCAAAAACAAAAACAAGCAGGGGATCAAAATGAAAAAATGGAAAAGCTGCATGAACAATTATATATTTTTCAATAGAAATTACAATACTAGAGAAAGATGATAGCAACATTGATGGGGGAGAGGCAATGATAAGAAACAACTCAACAACAACCCGTGCGTGACGATCTCGTCCCGCCCCCACCGTCTTTGAGGCGAGGCATTCCCCTAAAAAACCTAACTTAGATGAGGTAATCAATGTTATAATAATTTTTTCAGTGAAATGTGATTTACATAGACATTGATACCCTTCCTGTACTAATATTCCATAGGGTAAAAAATTACTATGATTTATATTTATAAACTCCCAGCTATCACCTTGTAGCAAGGGCTACGGTGTTCAATACGCAAAACGACATGATACACAACAGATAGCTAACAAAAGATCATCTTAGAGTGTCAATTAACGTAGATAATGAGCCGAGTGTCGAGCTACCTATTACAAATGACGATGAAGACATTAATATGGTTGAAAAGTCTGTTGGAACATTCATTGCATGGCTGACAGTTCTTATAAAAAAACATGTCGACAAAAAGGTATTCATTTATAATTTATTTTTCAAGATGGACCTTTAACAATTAATGAAAAAAGGTATGAACCAATGACTATTATTACATAATGACAAAGATTGTGGGGTGAAAAGAAATATCAGCTCAAAACTATCTCAAGGGTCAACCAACTGATTGAAACGGTCTACTGAGAGCACCTTCACCCCGCCCGTTCTATATCCAAAGTTAATATCATTGCAGGCACATGTGGATACATAGTTGAAATACAACAGTAATCACATAGTTGATTTCGAAAATTATATGTATAGTGAGGAGATATCAGATTTCATTAGTGGTGAAATTGTAAATGAACTCCTCGAGTATTAATGGCTAGGAGCCTCAGTTGTAAATGTATACATGAGGTAAGTTTTCATGATTTGATTTTACTAAAGCTTCTATACTCTGCTAATTTTGACTAAATCCATTTCATATTTTCCGCAGACGTATATATGAAAATCAATTGATGCGATTTCCCCATGAACAAAAATTTGGACACGTTAGTCCTCACACCACGTCTTCAAAAGAAAAAATAGATTCTATTAAAGAGGCTGTAATAATGTCATCCCTACTAAAATCATTTGAAAAAAAATTATGGATGACAAACTCTTTCTAAGACCAACGATGTAGGGGTAAAACTCTACAATTTTATCATATCAGCTTTATTTTCATTTCTTTCTTTACTTATACCTTTTTGTATTTTTAGGGAGCATTGGATGCTGATTGCAGTCAATTTGGATACTCCAAAAATTTATTTTCTGGATTCAACGCATGGATATCCATCATTCTGACCACACATGATGGCGTTTGTTAATTTGTAATACACTAGATCCTACATTTTAAAACTAAACATCTAGTTATATAATTTATGTTATCTTTTAATGATAATTCTGTTATGATAGTGCGGTGCATCAATTTTGTCTAATGCATGGAATGAATCCAGGGCATAAGGATGAGAACACCTACAATATCTACAACTGGAAAAGCATCCGGGTATATATAATAAAATTTCACTATCCAAACACATATCAAAACAAATTACTTATTGTTTTCGATGTTTCTGTAGTGTCCAAAACAAACAAACATAAAGAAATGTGGTTATTATGTTTGTAAATTTATGAAAGAGGTCATATTTCATCAACAAAATAGCATCCCTAATGAGGTATTTTCGAAAATAATTATGAGTTCATTTAAAATATTTATTAATCCTTTGTGTATTTATATTTTTTCAGTTCTACTATTACTGTCGCAAAAACTCATATTCAAAAGATGGTATACACGTGTTTAGAAACGAATGGGAAACATACCTGATGGAAGATTGTACACAAATATGATTAAGGTGAATTCCTACAACTTATGTTATCTATATATGATCATTTATTATCCTCCAACCTTATTTGGTGAATTGAGAATGCTCCGATGTATTGAAATCTTAATTTATTACTCAATGTTTTCTATCCCCGGATTCATATTATTGATCTTTGAACAAATCAATATTGATGTAAGGAATGATGGTGTGCAGTGTGTATGGGGTGAACGATGAAACCACCGAGGATCAACAAAACCCATTTTCTGTATCTCCTTTGTTTGAACTTGTGTTTGAGCACATGTGTTGTTGTTTTACTTGCACAATTATTTCTAGGTAGATGCATTAGATAATCGGTATCGTTGAGGAATTTTTTGGAACCAAAATATGTGTCCTAGGATAATTCAAGTAAGGGAATGGATGGTTGAGATTAAATCCAAGCTCAAATGACCAGTACATCATCAAAATAATCAACCATGTGATGCACCATCTTGTAGAATCTAGTCCTCATGATGTTTTGAGGTGTTTAAGGAAGGTATGGAGAGTCTGATAAGCCCCATGGCCACCATAAATACTGTTTACAGACAGCTCCACATGTTTTTTGTGCCTCGTGACTCTTTACAAGGATCACAACATTCACATGGTCCATCTTAGCACGTATGTCCCATCCATACCATTGCTACTCTTGCATGAACCTGAGAATCTAACAATGAATAAGCCATACACAACCCATAATTATCCAACCAAGAGTATTCCTAGTGTGAAGGGAAGCTAACCATGGGTAATACCCACAACATACCTCTTTTAAATATATGGGTTTTGATCCTTTTAGTCTAAATAGGGTACGTAGAAGCCTCCACGAGGTTAAATCCCAACCATTGGTAACCCATGGAGACCCCCTCACTGGGGTACACCTTCACTTAATTTCCCTCTTGTATTTCCCTTAGTGGCATCTGAATAAGTCTTCAAAATGAGAAACCTCATGTTTATGGGATGCACCACACTTGGGTCCGACCTCGTTAGGCATTTTGATCCATATATCAGGTAAACATTGTAGGTGATCCCTCCTAGAGATGTACCTACCTAATCCACCTTTATAAGTGTTTTGATCAACCCAGGTCTTACATCTCTATAAGTCATTAAATCAGGACCCTCTATCCTTGTGGGATGCTAAACTCATGGAATAACACATGTCAAACAAGCGTTTCTATTAATATATTCAATATTAATGTTTAATCAGTCCGTATTAAGGTTTTGTGGAGGTGTGGTTTTATGTTTTCCAGCAGATTTCGGAAGATTCCACACTTTTTGTAGGTGATTCCTTGCTTTTACATTATATGATGATTTTATTATGCTGTATTTTCTTGCTAAGTGTACTATATGAAATGTTTGTGTGGTTAAAAATTGTTATCAAAGGAATTTTGGGTGTATATAGAATTGAAAGTTATTTTTAAAATGAATGAAGTTCTATTTATTTTGGATTTTTATTCTTAAGTCCTTTAAATGTGTTTGAAGAAATGAGAAAGTTGTGTGATGGGTGTATTCAAATTGATTTAATGTGTTTGTGAATTTTATAGAGGGTTTTATTATGAGATGTAGAGAGTCTATAAATGTGTATTTACATTGAATGAATGTACATGAGAATGTGTTGATATATATGATGTGTATAATATAAATTGAGCACAATTTCCCTACAAGGTATTTTCTTTATGATGTGTAGGGGACAGGGTGAAAGGGCAGGGGTGGTTTTATGGGGGGAGGGGGAAAGGGGAAAAGTGGTAGGGAGAATGGGTAGGGGGTGTGTTGGGTTCTTTTGAAATATGTAGGGTGTGGGCAGGGGGTGTGCAATGGGCAGGGGGGGAAGTGCAGTGGGTAAGGGTGTGCTGGGGAAAGGGGGTAGGGGGTGTTTAGGGGGTAGGGATTGTGCCGGGGTAGGGGTGTGCTCAAGGGCGGGCTGTGTGTAGGGGGTGTGCTGGGGAAGGGGGCAGGGGTGCTTCTTTTTTATGGAATGGGGGGACATATATCCATTGTATTAAACCATGGCAATAGTTATATACCCAAAGGTTTAATGTCGTCTCAAAAGGCCCATCACTGGTATCCAACAGAGAAGGATAATAAGGTTGAAGATATTCCACCTCTCTTTTAATGTAATTGAAAACATTTGATTTATCTCAAAAGTAAGGGAGATATCCCATGGGGGAAGGGAGGAGGAGAGTGCGTGTAAAGGATTTTGTTGAGTGGAATGAGGCATATATGAGGGTAACCCGCTTTAATGGTTGATATTGAAAATTTGTTAATTCCACTCATTAATTAGATGAATTATTAGGCCTAAGGGTAAAATAAATCATTTTCCAACAGTGTGGGAATCAATATACACACACTTCTAATCCATATAGTTTCATTGAGTAGCTTACAATCCATTATTCAACCATATAGAGATACTTCCCCAAAAACACATACCTTACACAAGTTCATCACATTATTTGACAAACCATTAACAATAAATGTGTTCCAATAATAAGCTTAGAACCAAAGTGTAGGTCTATCTATTCCCCCTCAAATCATTAAATAGCCTATGTTCTACTAAAAATTGGGCTATTTGATTATTATAGATTATTAGCCCTAACCATGCACCAATTTCGTAAATTGGTAATTTTATGTTTTGTGCCTCACTAGTATAATTTCATTTAGCAATCCCATTCATTATTTCATTATTGTATTACTAACATAATATTTGTTTTATTATGTAGGTGAAATCTTTTTCCTCAGTTCGAATTCTCTGTTTGGAAACCACCGCTATGGACGACAATTTTTTAGAGTGGATGGATGCAAAAAGGATGGAACATCATTGTTTTTTAACTGTTTGTTTGATAAATGTAATTTTTACAAAATTAAACATTGTTTGAAATGTATATAGAAGTGTGTTTTTTGTATTCATGTTTTCAAGTAAATTTATGTATCATTTTTGTTCTTCTGTGAATTGTGTGATGGTATTGTGTGTGCTGTGTGCAGGTTTTGTTTGGACTCTGTGCAGGTGCTGTAATGTGTCCATGTGTTGGGTAGGTTCTGTGCAGGTTCTTGTTTTGGATAGGATCTTTGGCCTTTATCAGCACTAGTTAAGCGCTGATAAATGGATAATATATCAGGGCTATTTTGAGCGCTGATAAATGTAGTTTTTATCAGCGCTCAAAATAGCGCTGATATATTATACATTTAAAAGCGTTGAAAATAGCGTGGATAAATACTACCTTTATCAGCGCTTGCTTAGCGATGATAAAGGGGCACTTTTATCAGCGCTTTTTTTAGCACTGATAAAAGTCCCCCTTTATCTTCTCCGAGATTAACAGCACTTTTTTAGCGCTGTTAAATGCCGTTTTTAGTGCTATTATAAACCATATTTGCAGTAGTGTTCAATTATATCTTTTATTATTCCACTTCGGTGGTGGCATGGTGGTGAAGGTGAGTGGCCTAAACACGTCGTTCTTTGGGAGGTTCAGGGTTCAAATCTTGGGAGCCTGCTTTCGGGGCGAGCCTCTCCCCCGAGATCCACCATTCTTTGCTGGGTCGCTCAGTATCATCTGGGAGGAAAAAATGAGACGAGGTCCACTATACTGATGGATTTCTTTGACTAATCATTGTCGACCAGATCGTTACCCACCGGGATACTCTGCCATCTCACCTGGCAATGACACCTTCACCAGATGGGGCTCTACATCCTGTCAGTGACCCCATCGCGGGGGAGGGGGGTGACCATGTGTGGAGGGTTCGAAAAGGCCATGCATGGGAATTACATATAAAAATAATTTATATCTCTATTTACACCCAACACTATGTTATGCATCATTTTCACGCAACACACGGCTATCTAGTGTTACACACAACACCGAGTTATAAAAAAACAATGATATATTTTCAATATTATTCACACATGTTGGTTGGAGTGGACACTCAGGAGAGGGGTGAATTGAGTTCCAATTAAAATTTCTGATAAATATATTTCTCTTCAAATCCCCCAAATTAAAAAAAGTGTTAAACTGTAGTGAATTTTTAAAACTGTAAAGGTTCAATTAGATTCTAAAAAAATTGATTATTTCTTAGTTAATCTAATCAGAAGATTAAATTAGCATTTGAAACTAACCTACTAATTTACAATAGATACAAACACTAACTAGATTAACTATCAAAGTAACTTTAAAACAAATTTGTATTTGAAAGTAATAGGAAGTGGAATATAGATTAGAGACTGTATATTTTGAACATAAACTAAAAATACACACCATATATAACCAAGTGGTTCAGTTTCAAGCCGAGACTTAGTCCTCTCAAATTTATATATATAATTGATCCATAACCTAGTTCGGGGTTTGAAAAAGTACAAGACTTCCCATGCTACACAGGGACCTCTACCACTATTCTTTGTGGTAAAAAAAATAAAGACCAGGCCACACAAGGACCTCTTCAATAGTTGTCTTGGTTAAACAAGATTAAAGAGTTTTGGTGTGAGGATTGTGATATCCTCCAGTTCAGCACATGAGACAGTGTGTCTTTGTAAAATGAACAGGATACACAAAATTCCCGAAAGTAAATAATATATCACTTAGATATAGTATATGGACGTTTTGAAAGCTCTAGTGATTGTTAGTGCAGCTCTGGAATCGTTTGATTCAGCAGAAAAGCTTCCGGGTCCTTGTCTAGTTTTTCTGTTTAAAAACAGACTGTCGTGGTTCAACTTTTGTTTCTCCAGGAGAAAATTTTCTCTTGACTCCAGAGTACATCGTGTGTTCTTCACTAATGTAGGATTTCATGTATGGAACTTCTTTGAGGATCGTGCAATGTGTTCCTCAAAGTTGTGCTGAAGATTGTTCTTCGGTTCAGTACAGAGCTCGTGTGTATTATAGTATGTGTGTCGAGACGTGTCAAGCGCGAACCTCCCCTCTACTGTATCTAAATATTCCTTATATTCCATGAGCTCCAGAAATAGGAATGATTTCCTTTCCATAGGTATGAGTTAATGTTTCCTTAAAGACCAATAAATATTATTAAATAACATTAATTGCATTAAAAACATCAAATATGACCCTTAGTATTATTTAAATAATATTGACCAAAAGGTTCAGAAACGGTTTCATAGTGATTATGTAAATATTGTCTCCAAGAACCAGTATGTACTTCATGGTATGTGCTTCACGATGTGTCCATGTCACGGTGTCTAGCTCACGGTGTCTGAGTCACATTGTCTGTGTCACGGTGTGTCCTTCATGGTGCCTGCGTCACGGTGTGTCCTTCACGGTGTCTGGGTCACAGTGTCAGGCTTATTGTGTCTGTCTTTCACGATGTCTAAATACATATACAATTAACTGTATTCATACTTAAATAGTAATATGCAGAATGTTAATAAAGCATAACCATTATAAAGTAAGAGAACATGAAACATAAATACATGGGTATGATAAGATAAGTGAGATTTGTGATCACCAAAAAGATTTGCAAATAATAATGAGTGTAACGGATAGTAATAAGATTTACAATCATTAAAACATGATGTGTAATTATGATTGAGATTTTTGATCATTAAAACATGACGTGTAATTATTATTGAGATTGGTGATCATTAAAACATGATTAATACATGAGGAGTCCAACAATCTCCCCCTTTTGATTATAAAAAATCTTGTATAGTTATAATATAAAATTAATTCAATGTTAGAAGAAATAAAATATATAATAAGAATAGATAAAAGACTTCTCACTGTATTCTACCCATTTTGTTATTATCAAAAAGTAGGGGTAAGGGAGTGAACCACTGCATTTGTCATTAAGAAGGATCATAATAAAACATACAGGAGAAATTAAAATAGTAAACAACAAAATACATCACATCAAAAATTAAGAAACATTTGTTGGCATCACGGATTGGCTTTCTCTTTGCCTTTATCAACAGGAGCTAGAGATGATGTAGATGAAAGCATTGAGGTAGTAGACAATGAAGGTAAACGTAGACCTTCAAATATGGAGGGATCCAAATTAGGAGCTGTAGAAGAACTAGTCTGTGGTTGATCAAGAATGACTGGTCCGATCTAAGAAAGGGTGTGGCTGATGACATGGCAGTTGAGTCCAGGGCGAGTAAACCGGTCTAGGGGGGGTAGCAGCTGGAGAATCAATACCAGTACACTACACATGAAGATACGAATTCAAAAGATTTATGAAATTAGTAATGATTTATCCACCATATTTTATAGCCTTTTCAAAATAGTCCTTATTTTCCATGAATTTGTACAACAATCTTGTGAACTCTGTAAGCTTCTGAACATGAGCTTTAAAATCTTGAGTCACTGGAGGGATTTTCAAATTCTCCACAAGATACTTAAAGTGATTTTTCATGTCACTTTTAGAGAAAATATGAGTGAGATAAAAGTCTATCTTCTTGGTGATCTCCTGTTGAGCATCATTAGCAATCATAGAATGAATTCTAACCAGGTCCAAAGCTCGATCATTGTTCTTAACCACTTCTGACAATAGAGACAGATCGAAACCACTAATGGCATTCTGAATATCTTCCTTGATTATGGATCTCAGCAGAGAATCATCCAAAGAGGGAACAGAAGTCTGGCCAGAGTGAGAAGAAGCCTTGACTGCTTCGGTGAGAACTTTGAGCTGTTTCAAAACTTTTTGCAGACATCCAGTGTACTCATCTGTGAGCTTATTCAGATTTTCTACAATCAATTTCAAGAGTTACAGCATCTTGGTGTGTCTTACACCAATATTCTCATCAAACGATAGTACATAAGGAAGTACTTGAGACACAATCTCTCTAGAAAGGTTGGAAACATCTCGTTTAGGAGAAGCTGCAACAGGTGCAGGAGCAAAAAAAGGAGCAGGATCTTATATTGAAGACAATTATATTTGAAGATTTTCCACCAAACCTTTCAAATTTTCAACATCCTCACTAAGAATATTATTTTCAACTTTGACTTCTTGTATTTCTCGAATCATCTTTGGTTGAATATATAGAATGATGTTTTGCAAAATAATTAGGACATCTTCTTGACATAGTTGAGTCACTGGATGAGGTTGAGAGGATATAATCTTCTCAACTCCAGCCAAGATAGTATCTCCAGAAGACTTTCAATTCATCCTTAGTTACATATGATTATTGCTTGGATAAGAGAATAGATAAAGGTAGTGGTAGAGGTTCTGATGCAGATTATGGTAGCAGTTCAGAATTAGTTTCAGTTTCAGATTCAGATTGAGGTTGAGGTTCTAGTTCTGGTTCTGAGTTAGCTAATTAATTTAGTTGAAACAAAGAAAAGAGATATAAACTAGTTGTAGTCACATTTTGTGATTCACTCACATCATAAAAACATGGAAACTCATACCGAGTGTACACAGAATATGTGACAGTTGGTTGAGAGGTTTTAGCAGGTCTGGCTTCATCAATCTCAAGGTTTTGAGGTTCCTCCCCCTCAAAATGTGAATCTATTTCAGATTCTTGAGGCTCTAGAATTGGATTAAGATCCATAGGATCACCTCTAATCACTTCATCAAATTCATGCCTTGCCAGCTGAAAGGAAACTCCATCCTCTCTTCAATAGAGGGTATGTACTCAGGAACCAACTGTTCCACTGGTTGTGCTTCCAGACATGCTTCTTTTTCAATAGGGAGATCCTCTTGATTACATGTTCCCTACCATGGATTTTTCCTAGATCATCTTCTTCTATAACAGGGAGGTATTCTGCACGACCAGACTCTTCCATGGATTTCTTCTATAAAATAGAAATAATAAAATCTCTTGTATCCTCAGGTTGAATTTTCTGATCAACATCATCTCTAGAAGCCGGAGATTCTTCCCTTAAAACAACATAAACATCCTCTCAAGAAGGTATTTCAGTAGGAACATCAGCAGGGACATCATCCCTTTCTTTATCAACAGGTGGTGCTTCCTCTTGAGGTATTTTAGCCTTGTCTTATTCTTCTTCTACCTCATATTGGTAATCAGCCACTTCATCTGTTTTCGAACCAGGATCAATTATATTCTTTGTCCTTCTTGGATAATCAACAGGATTATACTTCTTATAATGTTCATCATTATCCTCAACCAATTGCTTCTTCCAAGGGTTCCAATTAATCTTCACCTTTCTAATGATAGGCTTGGATAAACAGAAATCAAAATCCTCTAGCTTTTCTTCATTCGGTCCAACTACTCCCTTGGAAACTAAAATGGCCTAAATCATCCTTGAGTAAAACAAGGAGGTTGATTTGGAAGTGACTTTAATCAGATAACATATATGGTTAATGACATATATGAAAAGGTTGATCTTTGGCCATTGTTCAACAGGTGAATCAGGAGCACATCCAGATACTTCTTCACAACAAAATATCCTTTTCTTGGACTAATCCAATTCTAAACAAATCTGAACAGTAGTCTTGTCTCCCCATCCAATTCAACTGATATAGCTCGTTGCTTAGTTCCATTTCCAATTAGGATCTCCAGTGTATTTTCTAGATCAAATATTTCAGTAGTTGGAGGATTGTCTCTCTGGTAATCATCACAAATCCCATCAGGAGGAATTCTCTGGCATTCATCCCATAACCATGAATAGAATGAACACTTTTGTCCATTGATCCATCTACTCACTATAAAAAATTCTCCAACATCAAAGAAAACCATACATACTGGTAAAACTGAGATACCAACCTCGGGTATATAGGTCTATCTTTTCTAGAAAACCTTTCGATCCATCCTTGTTCTCAAAAGATTTTTAGAACCAAAGACTTACTAGATAGCAGCCATTTAGGGAAGATCTCTTTTTCAAGTACTACAGTATAGCTTACTAGGTTCAGATTTAGTGGTCCTTCGGGTGCAATCTTCGGTGCTCTTTTATGTTTCTTCATGAAACACTTCCCAGATGAGGGTGAATATGAACGCTTCATCCAGGGAATCTGCTGAATATTCGAGCGAGAGAGATGGAGATAAGGTTTTCAGGGTAAAGATCGTTCGAGAGAGTGAGCAGGAGAGAGCTTGGGTAAGTAATCGAGTAAAAACCCTTACATTTTATCATTTGTGAATGTCAAGCGTCATAAAAAAATGCGGGAATGTAATAAGTAGTGAAATAAAAAATATCCCAATGTGGGTTAAAAAAATATATAATTAATCTTCACGGTGAGACCGTGAGTAGGCGTTACGGTGCGATGAAAAACAGTCAACAGGGTGAGAAAGTTGGTGTTCTTCATGGTGAGACAGTAACCATTCTGTGCAGTCACGGTCAGACAGTGAGTGAACTGTTCTATCACTGTGAGACGGTGAGGTGACAGACCGTGAACAAAAGATGGTAACTGTGAGAACGTAAACATGAAACAGTAATTGAGAAGCATTGAACATGAATCCATAACATAATATATTAAAAATTGTAAATAGAAAGATCTGTAAGATTTCTATTTATACTTAATCATACCAAGATCATGTATGATGTAGTCTAATCTCTCAGAATATAATGGCATAGTGAATATATCAGCAAGTTGATATTCAGTACCAATGAATTCTAAAGTGGTATCTCCTTTTTGGTAATGATCCCACAAAAATTGATGTCTTACATCAATATGTTTTGTCCTTGAATGTGAAATAGGATTCTTTGAAATGCTAGCATCACTTGTGTTGTCACGATTTATTGGGACATGTCTGAATTGATATCCATATTCTAGTAATGTGTGTTTCTTTCAAAAAATTTGTGCTCAACAACTGCCAGCAGATATGTATTCAGCTTCTGCAGTAGATAATGCAACAAAATTGTGTTTCTTACTACACCATGATACTAGTGACTTGCCTAAAATGTGACATGTTTCAGAGGTGCTTTTTCTATCTAAATTACATCCAGAAAAATTAACATTAGAATAACTATCCAGTTCAAATGATTTTCCTTTTGGATAGAACAGTCTGAAATAAGGAGTATTCTTGAGGTTTTTGAAAATTCTCTTTACAGCATTTAAATGTGACTCTTTATGGTTTTCTTGAAAACAGACACACATACACACTCTAAACATAATATCAGGATGACTAGTAGTCAAGTAGAATAGACTTCTAATCATTCCTCTATAGGTGGTTTGATCAACATATTTTACATCTTCATCAAGATCCAACATATAGGTGGTACTCATAAGACTGTCACTACATTTTTTTCTATCCAATCCAAAACGTTTTAAAAGATATCTTGTATATTTACATTGAGTTAATGTAATTCAATCACTATTTTGAAAGATTTGTAATCCAAGAAAAAATTTATGTTCACCCATTAAACTCATCACAAATTCATTTTTCATCATTTATGGAAAATCAGTACATAAAGAAGTTTTTGAAGATCCAAAAATATTATCACCTACATAAATTTGTACAACTAAAACATCTTTTGAAATTCGTTTTATAAAAAATGTAGGATCATCTATACCTTTTGTAAAACATTTATGAGATAATAAAAGTACATAATCTATCATACTAAGCTCTTGGAGATTTCTTTAAACAATACAAAGCTTTTGATAATTTGAAAATATGATTTGGAAAATAAGGTTTGTAAATCCAGGTGGATGTTCAGAAAAAACATCCTCAGTTATATACCCATTTAAGAAAACACTCTTGACATCCATTTGATATAGTTTGAAATTTAGATGTGCACCACAAGAAAGTAAGAACCTAATGGCTTCTAGTCTGGCTACAGGAGCAAATTTATTCTCATAGTAAATTCCTTCTTCTTGATGATAACCTTGTGCTACTAAGCTAGCATTGTTTCTAACTATATTTCCAGATCCATCTACTTTATTTCTAACCACCCATTCGTGCCTATGGTGAAAGTGTCCTTAGGTCTTTCTACTAGTTTTCAAACATTATTACCTTCAAACTGATTATGTTCTTCGTGCATAAAAATTACCCAACATTCATCATTAATAGAATCATCCATGTTTTTTGGTACAAGCTGTGACAAGAAGGCTTGATGTTCAACCTGATTTCTAAGAGAATCTCTAGTCTATGTCCCTCTATCAATATTATCAACAACAAAATCTAAAAGATGATTCTTTAGAATCCTAGTTGATCTAGTAAAGGTAGGGCTAGAAATTTCATATTCTTCTGTAGGTTCGGGTTCATTAGGAGCAGATTTTAAAATATTTCCACAATTGGTTCTCTTTACAGCGGGTTCACTGATTTAATCATTAAGGTTTAGAACAGATAAATATTCTTCAACATTTTCAGGAGATAACTTAGGTTCATGTGGATCAGTTTCATCAAATTTTATGTGAACAGATTCTTCCACACACTTGGTTCTCTGATTTAAAACTCTATAGGATTTGCTAGTTAAAGAATATCCTTAAAAGATTCCTTCATCACTCTTAGAAGATAAATTATCCATATTATCCTTGATATTAAGAATAAATAATTTGTAACCAAAGACATTAAAGTAATTAACCTTTGGCCTTCTTTTATTCCATAGTTCATAAGGGGTCTTCTTGAGAAAATATATGAATAAGACTCTATTTATTATATAACAAGCTATATTTACAACTTCAACCCAAATGTAAATAGGCAGATGATACTCATTTAGCATGGTTCTGGCTATTTCTTGAAGGGTTTTATTTCTTCTTTCTACTACACCATTTTGCTGAGGTTTCCTAGGAGCAGATAAGTTGTCGTTATAGCCATTTTTTGAACAATAAGATTCAAACTCTTGATTTTCAAACTCACAGCCATGATCACTTCTTAGGGATTAAATCTTAAGTCCATTAAGGTCTTCTACAGACATGGAGTTTTTAATAATGTAAGAACAAGATTCACTTTTGTGACATATGAAATATACCAATGTATATCTAGAAAATTCATCTATTAAAACATAGACATAGTGCTTCCCATTTAAGCTAGAAAGTCTTTATTGTCCAAACAAGTCCATGTGAACCAACTCGAGAGGTTGAGAAGTTGAAACTTATTTCATTGATTTGAATGAGATTTTGTGTTGTTTTCCCTTTTGACAGGGATTACAAACTTTGTCATTTGGAAACTCCAGTTTGGGTAAGTCTCTAACCAAATTCTTCCTAGTTTGTTTTCTAAGTGAATGTATAATGCAGTTTTCTAATCTCTTATGCCATAACCAAGACTCTTTATGAAAAGCATTTAAACAAATAACATTTATCTTAGATAAAGACATTAAATCAACAACATAACCATTTTCATTTCTTAAAGAAGAATATATTAAGATATTTTTAGAATTAAAAACATCACAAGAATAATTGTAAAATTTTACATTAAATCCATCATCACATAATTGAGATATACATAACAAATTATATTTCAATCCATCAACAAATAAAATATTAGTAATTAAAATTTTGTTAGTGTTACCAATATGGCCTAGGATGATGATTATTCCCTTAGAATTATCACCAAAGGTGACATGGACTCCATCAACCTTGATTAGGCTCTTGAAGCATGAGTAATCCCCGTACATATGTCTTGAACATCCACTGTCCAAATACTATGTCTTCTTGTGGGAACTCTTCAAACATGTTTCCTACAAAACAGATTTAGATGGGAAATGACTTTGGTACCCAGATCTTCTTGGGTCCAGACAGGTTAGCAATCAATGATTTTGGTACGCAAATTTGTCTTATGGGTTTCATATAATTTACAGAATCAATAGGTTTTAAAATATAAACTCTATTTGATCTATATTTATGTGAATAACTAGTTGAATCATATGAATTTCCAGAACTGGAATATGCAAAATATTGTCCAAATTTAGGAATAAATCGAGTTTTAGTAAACTCTCTTTTTCCAGGTTGGTATCCCAAACCAGTAGTGTATTTTGGTGCAGCTTGCTTTCCTAACATTTGAGTAAGTGTATCTTTTCACTTTGGGAATTTTTCTACGTCCTTTATAAGTTTCTCATTATAAATTTTCAATTATGTATTTTTCTCTAACATTTGAGCATTATTTTCTTTTTCTATATCAAGGGTGGATTTAACATTTACATTGAGAGCATGTTGTTTCTTTAATGACTTATATTTGTGCTTCTGTTCATTGTATGTTTCCTCCACCATGATACAGTATTCAGATAATTCATCTTTAGACATATATTCAGAATCAGAATCAGATTCTGCACCATCTCTAGAATAATAGGAATTTAAAATAGGAGTATCTAAGGTTACCATGGATGTGTTGGTCATGAAACAGATGTTGGCATGATTCTTTTCAAAATCAGAAATTTCAGATTCACTTGTGCTGTCTTTTAATGCACTCTAAGTAGATTTCATAGCATTCTTTTACTTGTTGTACTTATAATAATGTTTCTTTTTGAATTTTAATTTTAGACAGTCTTCCTTGTTGTGCCCTTTACACTTGCATTCATAGAAGACTATATCATCTTCCTTATTAGATTTCTTCCAGTCCTTCCAGTAACCCTTGTTGTCATACATTTCTTTCTAATTTGTTTTTCTACAGAATTTCTTCTTCCTATAGAACTTATTAAATCTCCTGGCTATTTGAGACTTCTCAACATCACTATCTGAATTCAAATCCTCACTGGTTGAACTTTCAGTAGGAACATGTATTTTTTTTTCTTTCTCTTTGAAGCTGTAGATTTTAAAGCCACATATTTTCTCTTGGGTTCATCAACATCTTCCATGTTTACCTTTTTTTTCTCCCTCATACATCATTAATTTACTAATAATCTCTTTTACAGGAAGAGATCCAATGTCAAATGATTCTCTGATTGAAATAGAAGTGCCTCTCTATCTTTCTGGAAAATATCTCAGTATCCTCATGATTTATTCCTTTGCTGGAACAAGCATTCCAAGTGAACTGATTGTATTGACTATCTCATTGAGCCTGGTATACATTTCAGAAATAGTTTCATCAGTTTTCATTTTAAAATTATCATATTTAATGTTATATGTATTTAATCTCATTTCTTTAACATTAGGTGTTCCCTCACGAGAAACACCTATTGTATCTCAAATTTTATAAGCTATTTTACAGGCATATAATCTATTGAATTATTCATCTCCTAATGAACAATACAAATCATTCATATCTTTACAGTTATTATTGTAAGCTACTTTAGTAGGTTTATCCCAAGTAGTTCTTTTAGTTTCTGGAATTTTATATTGAGATTCTATAGCAGTCCATATATCAAAACCCATTCTTTCTAAATGAATTTTCATGTAATTTTTCCATTGAGCATAGTTTGTGCCATTAAAGAATAGTGGAATGTTAGTAGTAGCAACTTCTAGTCTATTTTCCATAACTAGATTTTAGAGAATAATTTTAAAGAGATAAAATTTAGAACTAACATAAATTTAAGATCATTAAAGATGCAACTAAAATCACAGTTGAAAAACAGAATGTTTTGAAAACTTGTATTAATAAAAACAACCTCTGATACAAAATGTTGGTCGGAGTAGAAATTCAAGAGGGGGAGTGAATTGAGTTCCAATTAAAAGTTATGTTAAAAATATTTCTCTTTAAATCCCCCAAATTATAAAAAACATTAAACTTTTGTGAATTTGTACCACTATAAATTTTCAATTATATTCTCTAAATATTGATTAGTTCTCAGTTAATCTAATCAGAAAATTAAATTAGCATTTGAAAATAACCTACTATTTTACAATAGATACCAACACTTTCTAGATTAACTATCAAAGTAACTTTAAAACAGATTTGTATTTCAAAGTAATAGGCAGCAGAATATAGATTAGATACTGTATATTTTGAACTTAAACTAAAAATGCACAGAAGATATAACTGAGAGGTTTAGTCTCAAGCCGAGACATAGTCCTCTCAAATTTATAAATACAATTGATCCACACCCTGGATCGGGGTTTGCAACAGTACCAGACTGTCCAAGCCACATAGGGACCTCTACCACTATTCTTCGTGAGAAAAAAAATACAAGTACACAGAATGACTTCTTCCACAATTGTTGTAGGTAAGAAAGATTAAGGAGTTTTGGTGTGAGGATTGTGATATCCTATAGTTGCGCACAAAAGACAGTGTGTGTTTAAAATGTACAGGATACACACACTACTCGAAATTAAATAATAAATAAATTATAGATATTATATGGATGTTTAGAGATATCTAGTGATTTTCAATGCAACTCTGAACTCGTTGGATTCAGCAGAAAAGCTTCTAATTACTTCTCTGGTTTTTCTGTTGAAAAAAAGAGTGTCGTGGTTCAGCTTTTGTTTCTCCAGGAGAGAAGATGTTCTCTTGACTCCAGAGTACTTCGTGTGTTCTTTAGTAATGTAGGATTTCATGTATGGAACTTATTTGAGGACTGTGCAATGTGTTCTTCACAGTTGTTCTTAGGATTGTTCTTCGGTTCAGTACATACCTCACATGTATTGTAGTATGTGTGTTGAGACGTGTCAAGCGTGGGCCTCTCCTCTTCTACAGCTCAATCTTCTTTATATTCAAAGAGCATCAGCAATAGGAATGATTTCCTTTACATAGGTACTAGGTACGGTTTCCTGACAGACCAACAACTATCATTAAATAACATTAATTGCATGGAAAACATCAAATATGACGGTTATTATTATTTAAATAATATTGACAAAAGGATAAGAAACGGTGTCACAATGATTATGTAAATGGTGTCACCATGAACTAGTATGTCCTTCTGGGTATGTGCTTCACAGTGTGTCCATGTCACAGTGTCAAGCTCACGGTGTCAGAGTCATGGTTTCAGGGTCACCGTATGTCCTTCATGGTGTCTGGGTCACATTGTGTCCTTCACGGCGTTTGGGTCACGGTGTCAGGCTTACTTTGTCTTTCTTACACGGTGTCTGGATACATAGACAAATAACTGTATTCAAACTTAAAAAGTAATATGTAGAATATGAATTAAGCATAAAAATTATCATGTATGAGAACATGAAATGTAACACCCCAAGCTTCTACGGTATGCTTCTCTTTGAATAATGTATTAGTGTGTGTTTTACGCAACATCGAGTTCTAACACACCACAAACAATCAAAATAGTAGTTATGAATAGTAATACCCACTTTTTGAAATTTATTAATTTTATTTTTCAAAATGGAATTCATTTTTGGATTCGGAATATCAAAAATATCCTAGGGTGAATTTTTGGTATTTTTCTGAAAAACGTCATTTTTTAATGAATAGTGAAACCACTCAGTGGTAGTTAAAAAAACTGAATTTTTCATAAAACATAATTTTACCACATCTGTGAGTGTAATTTCGAAAATCCAAGAGACATGGTTAATTTCAAGGAGTAAAATGAGGTTCAATGAGATGAAAATAATTTTTGGTGAATAGTAACTTTTTACTTTTTTTCCCACGGTTAAAAGTAAATAGGATAATTAAGGGTAAAAATGATATTAATATTACCCTAAAACATGTACTAATTCTATTGTACAAGTGTATATAGACCAAAAACAACCTTAGGAATAAAATATTATCATTTAGGTCCACTTGGATTTCATTAGGATAGTAATTATTATTTAATTCAAAGAAGAGTTAAAAGAGTTAAAATCAAAGTCTATTTACTAAAACATTTTTAATATAGGGTTATAAATAAGATAAATTCGATTGAAAATATTCATTAGAAATATAAAAAGAATTACTACATAATTATATTTTATTTATAATATTTAGACAATAAATAATTTAATTTATTTATGACACAATGATGATGTAGTAATTACAATAATAGTGAAAAATGAAAATAATTGATATTATAAATCCCCAAATAAATATAATTTGAGACTTTTGATGAATTAAACTAATTTTACTGGTTAAAATGACATTTTAGGATTTACTTAATTAACGTTTTTCGAAGTAATCATTCTGTTATGATTTTCACAAAAATCAATTATTGAATAGTGTCAAAATTGACATAAAAGAGTTTTTAAAACAAATATTATATTATTAATTGATATTAAATTCCTAAAAATTTAAGGATTGGAAAAACGACTTATATAATGGTATTTGAATCATTAATGGACCACTTGGAGGTCTCTTGGATGTATATAGTAAGTTTATTAACCAAATAATATAAAAATACAAAGAAACATTGTAAAAGTGAAACTAATTAACTAAGAGTTAATACTTAAAGATAAGGATAATATAGTAACACAAAACTTTACAAATACTATTGGTTGAGTGATTTTTAGACCTATAACCACCTTAACCATTAAATAATCCACTTGTGAGCCATTAGAAACCGAATATGAATTTATTATAAAATAATGTTTCTAGCTTTTCCAAAGGTGCCCCTCACCCCTCTTATAAAAGGGCACTCCTCCTTCTCATTAATTCACACCTTAAAAGCCTTTTGCATTGGCCAAAACCTGACCAAATACTCTCTCAACTTTCCTCACTACAACCTAGAGGCCTTATTTTAATCAGGAAGCCATCCTATGGAGCCATTTTGATCAAATCAAAAAGAAGAACCCGATGAAGAGGTAATGTTTTTCACCACCCTTTTTCAAATTCATTTCTTCTTCAACATCTTCATTCTTTGTTATTTCCATTATAAAAAAATCAATCCAGTATATCCTATATAATTTAATAATATTATAAATATGGTACAACCATATTCAGTATTCTATCCATTCTTTGAATGACATGTCACCATTCGTGTGTACGTACGGCTTACCATCTCCACGTCGTGGTGTAATTGTTATTCAACAAATTATTATTTGGATGGGTATAATAATGATGTGTCATTCATGTAAATAATAAATGTAAGAGTATAATGATTCTGTATATATGATATAAAATCCAATTATATATTATTTTAATATCAAAAGGATGATATTGTCGCTCGTCCGTACGTATGGACTACCGTCTCAATGAACGCGATGAGATTAATTCTCCATCGTATCCATTCAAGTATTATTCACATTTGATGATAAAAAATAATGTTTAAGGACATGATATAATTATGTATCTGAATAAGATACAACCTATCCATTAAAAACACGGCTTATGTATCAAAACATATAAAAGAAAACGAGTAAGTTAACACCCGAAATAATGATAATACTAAGATAGTATTATCAAATCAATGTTAATTGATCATATATGATATCATATTAATGTATATGATTCTTGTATAATGTAATAACAATTTTTTCACCATTATACAGGAGTTTAACCTACCCTCAACCAAGGAAAAGTTCAAGGTAAAGGTTTATTTCGCAATCTCTTCATTATCTGAGGTTGTTTATACGTAAAAATCTACTGGGACTTCTTTATCATCCAAATCCATGTTTCTTAAAAATATAATTCAAAACATTTTTACTATTTACTAGAATATGGGTTAAAGTCATTTATACCCTTGTTTGACTTTTTATAAGAGTTTTATAATGGAATCTTTCTGTCGTTTTCAAAACAAGGTGATTTTTAACCTTTTCGACAGAATTAAGGTAAGAATGTTTTTTAACTTATATGGAGGGTGCGGCTATTATCCACCATTATAAAATCATCAAATATTCCCTTACAAACTTATAATAATATTTTCAAAGAAAATTTTTTATTTTATATGACTCTTAAATGATTTCAAAAATAAAAGAGATATTTCTCTAAAAAGAGTTTTGATTTCATCTATGTCAACATCCTTTGATGGATTTTAAGTTTATTTGAAGCTGATTTATTATGAAACAAAACTTCCATATTGTATTAAAGGTTTTGTGATAGTTTTGACTATGGATATATTATTTTTATACCCTTCATGGTTTATGGTGAAAGTATTGACATTTCGTATGCTAGTTTTAATATGAATGTTTACGTTATGTTTAAACCTTTTCATATGGGAATGCATTGGACGTAATTTGTGACAGGTGGAGCCCTCTATAGCTCTTCGATGCATCGGTAGGTCTCATGAGACAAACTAGTTTCTTGGAACAAGGTATTGACAAAATCTTATTTGTAGTCATGGCACGAGGCCTTGGCTATGCGGTTATGATAGTATGGCATTATGCATTCCATCATTATGAATTTGGTTATTGATATTGCATGTGATTATTCAATTAGTTGAATATCCATGATAATAAGTAAATGGCATTATTTCATTTTATTTTTTATATACTATGTTGAAGATCAAGTTTAAAATGATTTTGTTTTAGTTATACATTGCCTTAAAGTTTTATTCTTATTTATGAAAGTTTCCGCTATATTGTTATCCTTAATGGGAATTTGAGCTCACCCCTTTTCTATGTTTTATTTTTCTCAGGATGTGAAAAAGTAAATTATGAATGACCTGCAGGGATAGTATGAGGTGATGAGAGTCTGGACCATAGATACTATGTTGTTGTAATTTTCATTCTTATTATGTAATGTAAAACTTTATGAATATATCTTGTGTTTCTAGGGCTACTAAACTAATTGGTCTTTTGAGATATTACCTTTCTTGTGATCATGCCAATGTTATGTAATAATGAAACGACTCTGGGTAACTGGGGTCGAGGCATTATAGTTGGTATCCAAGGAAGTTTAGTACAATCATTGGAAGCTAGATTTAGATAAAATCTGATTAGAGTTCATAGACCTAAGATGGACTTTGAGGATTAGTTTAGAAAACATCATAGAATTTTGGTATTGTAGAGATTTTGTAAGTTTTCTGAGCAATACATCCCTGTCTGGATACGAGCAGGTAGAGGCGGCTCTGGCATAGATGTACCTAGAGGTAAAACCCGAAAACAATTATTTGAGCTAGACTTGAATGGGAACTAGTGCATGACAATGGTCCTTGCTGCACTCTTGGTTACGACACTCCAGGGGGATATTCTTAGGATAACTCTCTTTTTCGTTACTAAAAATTATGAATGGTTTATGAGTATATATTTCCTAAAAGAAAACATTTTTATGATTATATATTATATCCATAAATAGTTCAATTTATGTTAAGTATTTTATAAGTATGGAATTATGTATTTTGATTCATAAACTGATCTAGTTTATGACATTGTTTAGAAATCATGCCTAGTGGAAGAAATGGAAACCATATGAATTCACGTACTCCCTGTAGGGATTTCCCTCCTACTGAAGATAATTATAGTGGAGCTGCTGATGCAACTGGTGCCGATCACCTAATCACCATAATAGGAAAACTCATTTAGGTTATGAATAATATCCTTACCCATATGGAGCACCCTGATCCGCAGCGTGGAGGATAAATGTTAGATCGATTCATGAGGCAACAACCACCAACTTTCAATAAGAGTACAAATCCTTTAGTAGCTGAGAAATGGATAAATTCCCTAGAGAAAATATTTCAAGCTTTTGGCAGTAGTGAAAGGGAAAACGTTATCATGGTAGTTTACCGCCTCACTAGAGATGCTGATCAATGGTGGTAATTGATTCAAAACATGACGGAAGATGATGAATTATCAAATATGGAATGGAGGGAGTTCAAATATCTTTTTTTAGAAAAATACTATCCTCGTGACCATCGAGCAGATATGGAAAGGAAATTTCTTAGTCTGAGATAAAAGGGGGATGAGAATGTCGCAATGTATGAGGCTAACTTTACAAAGTTATCAAGGTATGCTGGAGATTATATACATAACCCAATAAGTAAGATTGATCATTTATTTAATGGGTTAAAACCATTTCTCCATCGAGCATTAGTCTCACAATCCTTCTCGTCGTACGAAGACATTTTCTCATGTTCTATCAAGACTGAAAAGGAATTCTCTAAGTCTTATGACATTAAATAAAAGAAAGAGAAGAAGAGATCTGCTGATCAATCTGGGAATGGAAATAAGGGGAAGAAGGGAAAGGTTGAATATCCATCCTATGGTAAATGTGGGAAGAAACACCCTGGTACTTGCTTGAAGAAAATGGGTGTCTGTTACAAGTGTGGTGAAAAAGGCCACCAAGCTCGTGATTACAAAGGGAAGAATGAAGATATCGATGTTCAGTGATTCAATTGTAGGGAGATGGGACATTATGCAAATGAATGTCCTTTGTGTTAAGGGAACTTACCTCAGAAAAGGCCATGGGATCAAGGCCAAGCTTATGCTATCACTACTGCTGAGGTAGAAGCTCCAAAAGACATGGTGGCAGGTAATTTAATGGTCTCCTCAAGTTTAGAAAATGCATTATTTGATTCTGGATCATCACATTGTTTCATATCTTCCCAGTTTTCTACGAAATTATATATTTCCAATTTGATTTAACAAGGGAGTTGTTAGTTAATACTTCTAAGGGATGTATCATTGCAACAATGTTTTGTGAATCATCCCCATTAGAGCACATAAATGATCATTATCTGCTGATCTCATCGTCATACCTATGATTGAGTTTGATATAATCATCAGTATGGACTGGCTTTTGGACCATTATGCGAATATTTATTGTAAGAAGAAGGAGGTTACGATTTTTTATGATGATGATAAGGAACACCTTATCTTTAGAGCATAATCGTCACCACCTAATTCTTATCTAGATCCACCCCCGGTAGCTCACCTAAATTCAATTATTGGGGTGGAAGAGAATGAAATGATTGTGGGTGAGGAGAGGAATGTTCAAATAGAGGATGTACCTGTTATGAAAGAATATGTAGATGTGTTTTCAGAAGATTTACCTGGACATCCTCCAGAAAGAGAAGTTGAGTTTTCCATTTATTTAATTCCTGTATCAAGGCTTATATCGAAGACCCCATATAGAATACCCACTATAGAATTAGTTGAACTAAATAAACAACTAGAGGAATTGAGTAATAAGGGATTTATTCTCTCAAGTGTTTCTTCATGGGGAGCCCCTGTTATTTTTTTTAAAAAAAAGATTGATCTATGAGGTTATGTATCAACTATAGGGAGATCAATGCTATAACAATAAAGAACAAGTATACCCTACATCACATTGTTGATTTATTTGACCAACTGCATGGATCTCAATACTTTTCAAAGATTGACCTTCGATATTGATATCATCAGTTGTGTGTGAAGAAGGAAGACATTCCGAAGATAGAATTTCAAACCAGGTACGTGAATTACGAGTTTAAAGTAATGCCTTTTGGATTGACTAATGTACCCTCTGTATTCATGGATCTGATGAATAGAGTTTTCCAGAAATATCTCGATGAATTTGTGGTGGTATTTATTTATGATATATTCGTATAATACAAAATCTACGAAGATCATAACAATAAATTGTGCATTATCCTGAAGACTCTGAAAAGACATGAATTATATGGGAAGATTATCAAGTGTGAATTCCGGATTCAAGAGATTTCTTTTCTTGGCCATATTGTCTCTAAAGATAGAATCTATGTTGATCCTTCTAAGACCAAGGCAACCCAAGAATGGCCAGAACCTACAAATATAACTGAGGTACATAGTTTTATTGGTTTAGCAGGTTATTATCAACGTTTCATCTAGAATTTTTCACGGTTGGCTAACCCATTAACAAATCTCACACGTAAAGGGGTTAAATTTATTTGGAAAACAGAGTGTGAAGAATTTTTCGAAGAACTGAAGAGAAGATTAGTCAATGATCCAATATTGACACTACCATTAGGGAATGATGGGTTCGTTATTTATAGTGATGCATCGAAGAAAGGACTTAGTAGTGTCCTTATACAGAATGATAGGATTATTGCCTATGCATCACGACAGTTGAAAATTCATGAACAAAACTATCCTACTCATGATCTTGAGTAAGCATCTGTGATCTTTCCTTTGAATATATGGAGGCACTACCTCTATGGTGAAAAATACGAGATTTATACTGATCACAAGAGTTTGAAGTATATTTTTTCACAAAAACAACTCAACATGAGGCAAAAGAGATTGCTTGAATTACCCAAGGATTATGATTGCACGATACACTACCACCAGGGGAAATCAAACAAGGTGGCAGATGCTTTGAGCAGAAAGGATCATGGAGATTTCAGAAATATGAGAATTGAAAGGGATCCTATTTTCCTAGATCTAGTGATGATGGACATGGGAATAACAAAGAAGGTGAAACAATAATTTTTTTCAAATGGTTTCCAAAACATATTTACTAGAAAGGATTAAGAGTTCTCAGACCGATGATGATGAATTTCAAAAGAAGATTAAAGGTGTGAATGATGGGAGATTGAGAGACATTGTGTATGAAGATGGAATTTTGAAATTTGGGAAGAGGCTTTGTGTTCCCGATATACCTAATCTAAAAAGGGAATTGCTGTATGATGCTCATAGTTCCAATTTCTCTATACACCCTGGGAGCACCAAAATGTATAGATATTTGAAGGAACATTTTTCATAGGACAACATGAATAGGGAGATTTCTGATTTTGTGTCAAGATATATGGTTTGTCAACAACTGAAAGCTAGAAAGAAACCGCCTGGTGGAGTATTACAACCTCTTCCCATACCGGAGTGGAAATGGGACAATATTACGATGGACATTGTCACAGGGCTACCAAAGACTCCTAGAAGGAACGATGCAATATGGGTCATTGTTGATCGTCTTACCATGTCAGCACATTTTCATGATATAAGTGAAGATTTACCACTTGAACGACTAGCAAGACTATATATTAATGAATTTGTGAGACTTCATGGAGTACCCATATCAATTGTTTCTGATCGTGATCCCCATTTTACATCATGATTCTGTAAAAGTCTCCAGAAATCCATGGATAATAAACTTCATTTGCGCACTGCCTACCACCCTTAAATAGATGGACAATCATAACGAACTATTCAAACTTTAGAAGACATGTTGAGATCCTGCTCACTTGACTTTCAGGGAATGTGGTATAAATATTTACCTCCGGTAGAATTTTACAATAACAATAGCTTCCATTCGAGTATTTAGATGGCGCCATATGTTGCGTTATACAGAAAGAGATGTCGCACACCAACCTATTGGGATGACATTGGTGAAATTAAAATAGTAGGCCCTGAACTGGTGGAGGAAACAATGGAAAAGGTGAAGGTAATCCAAAACCATATCAAAGCATCTCAAAGTAGGCAAAAGAGAAATGTTGATAATCGAAGGAAGGATTGAAGTTAGTGATCATGTTTTCCTGAAGGTATCTCCATGGAAGGGAGTCATACGTTTTGGTAAGAAAGGTAATTTGAGTCCCAGGTACGTCGGACATTTCGAAATTCTAGAACGCATTAGGGTTGTAGCTTATCGATTGGAAATGCCGCCAAGTCTCTCCAAAGTTCACAATGTGTTCCATGTATCTCTATTGAGGAAATTCATGCCTGACCCAACGCATGTACTCACCTATGAGGAATTATAACTCGAACACGATTTGTCTTATTGCGAATATCCCGTAAAAATTCTTGATACGAGAGAACAAGTATTGAGAAACCGGACGACTCGTCTAGTAAAAGTCTTGTGGAGAAACCATAAGATGGAAGAGCCAATGTTGGAACCCAAGGAACTTATGATGAAGAACCACCCAAGTATTTTCATGCGGTAGTATTATAGAAATTTAGAGGATGAAATTATTTGATGGAGGGGAGAATGTAACACCCCAAGCTTCTACGGTACACTTCTCTTTGAATAATGTAATAGCGTGTGTTGTACGCAACATCAAGTTTTAACACACCACAACCAATCAAACTAGCCATTATGAATAGTAATACCCACTTTTTGAAATTTATAAATTTTCAAAATGGAATTCATTTTTGGATTCGGAATATCGAAATTAGCCGAGGGTGAATTTTTGGTATTTTTCTGAAAAACATCATTTTTTGATGAATAGCGAAACCACTAAGTGGTAGTTAAAAAATAAATTTTTCATAAAACATAATTTTACCACTTCTGTGAGAGAAATTTTGAAAATAAAAGAGACATGGTTAATATCAATGAGTAAAATATGGTTTAATAAGATGAAAATAATTTTTGGTGAATAGTAGATTTTAACTTTTATTTACCATAGTTAAAAGTAAATAGGGTAACTAAGGGTAAAATTGATATTAATGTTACCCTAAAACATGTCCAAATTCTATTGGACAAGTGTATCTCGACCAAAAACAACCTTAGGAATAAAATATTATCATTTAGGTCCACTTGGATTAGATTAGGACATTTATTATTATTTAATTCAAAGAAGAGTTAAAAGAGTTAAAATCAAAGTTTATTTACTAAAACATTTTTAATATAGGGTCATAATTAAGATAAATTCGATTTTAGATATTAATTATTAAGCTAAAAGTATTTCCTACAAAATGAAATTTTATTTTTAATTTTTAGACAACAAATAATTTAATTTATTTATGACACAATGATTATGCAGTAATTACAATAATAGTGAGAAATTAAAATAATTGATATTATAAATTCCCAAATAAATATAATTTGAGACATTTTATGAATTAAACTAATTTTCTAGGTTAATATTAAATGTTAGGATTTCCTTTATTAACTTTTTTTTGAAGTAATCATTTTTTTTCTGATTTTCACAAAAATCAATTATTGAATAGTGTCGAATTTGACATAAAAGAGTTTTTAAAACAACTATTATATTATTAATTGATATTAAATTCCTAAAAATCTGAAGTTCAGCCATGAGACTTCTATCATGATAGGTGTATCATTAATTGACCTCTTGGAGGACTTTTGGATGTATATAGTATGTTTATTGACCATATAATATAAAAATACAAAAAAACATTGTAAAAGCGAAACTAATTAACTAAGAGTTAATACTTAAAGATATGGTTAATATAGTAATCCAAACCTCTCTAAATCCTATTGGCTGAGTGGTTTTTGTCCTATACCCCACTTAAACTTTAAATAATCTACTTCGGAGCCATTAGAAACAGAATATGAATTTATTATAAAATAATGTTTCTAGCTTATCCAAAGGTGCCCCTCACCCCTCTTATAAAAGGGCACTCCTCCTTATCATTAATTCACACCTTCAATGCCTTTTGCTTCAACCAACCCCTGCCCAAATACTCTCTCAACGTCCCTAACTACAATCTAGAGGCCTTAGTTTGATCAGAAAGCCATCCTATGGATCCATTGTGATCAAATTAAAAGGAAGAACCCAAAGAGGAGGTAATGTTTTCACCACCATTTTTCAAATTCATTTCTTCTTCAACTTCTTCTTTATTTGTTATTACCATTCTAAAATAATGAATCTAGTATCTACTATATACTATAATATTATTATAAATATGGTACAACCATATTCAGTATTCAATCCATCCTTTGAATGACATGCCATCATACGTGCGTACGTACGACTTACCGTCTCCATGTCGTGGTATAATTTTTAATCAATAAATTATTATTTGGATGGTAATAATAATTATGTGTAATTAATGTAAATAATAAATATAACATGATAATGATTCTGTATATATGATATAACATCCAATTATATATTATTTTAATATCAAAAGAATGATATTTTCGCTCGTGCGTACGTACGGACTACCATCTCCACGAACACGATGAGATTCATTCTCCATCATATCCATTCAAGTATAATTCTCATTTGATGATTAAAAATAATGTTTAAGGACTTGATATAATTCTGTATATGAATAAGATACAAACTATCCATGACAAACACGGCTTACATAACAAAACATATAAAAGAAAATGAGTAAGTTAACAGCTGAAACAACGATAATACTATGAAATTTTTAACAAATCAATATTAAAAGATCATATATGATAACATATTAATATATATGATTCTATTATAATTTAATAAAAATTATTTCACCATTATAAAGGAGTTTAACCTACCCTCAACCACGTAAAAGTACAAGGTAAGGGTTTATTTCACAATCTCTTCATTATCCGAGGTTGTTTATACGTAATAATCTACACGGACTTCTTTATCATCCACATCCATGTTTCTTAAAAATGTATTTCAAATTTTTTTTACTATTTACTAGAATATGGGTTAAAGTCATTTATACCCTTGTTTGAATTTTTATAAGAGGTTTATAAAGGAATCATTCCATCGTCTTCCAAACAAGGTGCTTTTTAACCTTTCCGACAGAATTAATGTAAGAATGTTTTTTTTCACTTATACGGTGGGTGCAGTTATTTTCCGCCATTATAAAATCATCGAAGCTTCCCTTACAAGATTATAAGAATATTTTCAAAGAAAATGTTTTATTTTATGTGACTCTAAAATGATTTCAAAATAAAAAGAGATATTCCTCTGAAAAGAGTTTTGATTTCATCTATGACAACATCATTTGATGGATTTTAAGCTTATTTGAAGATGATTTATTATGAAACAAAAATTCCATATTGTATTAAAGGTTTTGTGATATGTTTGACTATGCATATGTTATTTTTATACCCTTCATGGTTTATGGTGAAATTATTGACATTTCGTATGCTAGTTTTAATACGATTGTTTATGTTATGTTTAAACCTCTTCATATGGGAATGCATTGGACTTAATATGTGATAGGTGGAGCCCGCTATAGATCCTCGATGCATCGGTAGGTCTCATGAGGAAAACTAGTGTCTTGGCATAAGGCCTTGACCAAATCTTATTTGTAGTCTTGGCACGAGGCATTGGCTATGCGGTTATGATTTTCTGGCATTATGCATTCCATCATTATGAAAGTGGTTATTGATATTGCATTTGATTATTCGATTAGTAGAATATCCATGAGAATAAGTAAATTGAATTATTTCATTTTATTTTTACCATACTATGTTGAATTTCAAGTTTAAAAGGCTTTTGTTTTATTTATACATTGTCGTAAATGTTTATTCTTATTTATGAATGTTTCCACTATATTGTTATCCTTACTAGGCATTTGAGCTCACCCCTTTTCAATGTTTTATTTTTCCTAGGATGTGAAGAAGTAAATTATGAATGGCCTGCAGGGATAGTATGAGCATATATGATTGTGGACTATGGAGACTATATTGTTGTAGTTTTCATTTTTATGATGTAATGTAAAACTTTATGAATATTTCTAGTGTTTCCAAGGCTACTAAACTAATCGGTCTTTCGAGATTTGACATTTCTTGTGATCATGCCAATGTTATGTAATAATGCACCGACTATGGGTAACTGGGGTTGGGGCATTACATGAAACATCAATACAAGGTTTTGATACGATAAGTGATAGTTGTGATCATTCAAAAGAATTGTCAATAATAATGAGTGTAATTGACAGTAATAAGATTTGCAATCGTCAAAACATGATGTGTAATTATGATTGAGATTTGTGATCATTAAGACATAATGTGTAATTATTATTGAGATTTGTGAACATTAAAACATGATTAATACATGAAAAGTACAACAAAACATATCCACTATAAGAAATAATAAAAAAATCATCATATGAATATTGACATAAAATGTTTTTATATTAATTCTAATTTTATTTTATAACTATAACATATTAAATAATGTACGTAGTTGGTTTGATATAGTCCTTATATATTTTTAATAAAAATTAAAAAATGTTTTATATATCTTTTTTACACTAATAAATTGTTCTATTTACTCAATTATAAAATTAATTTTATAATACAAATATCAATATCTGAAAAAAAAATTCGATATTAGATTGGAGTTAATTTATGATAATTTTATGAAAATATTAATGTTTTATTTAATAGCTATGTTACAGTATTTTAATTGTAAACTGCCATTTAGACTTGAATTATTTATAAAGGGAAGTAATATATTAAATATTTTATAATGAAAAAACTATTTCAATTATGTATCTTATAATTCAATTTAGGTAATTTAATCAATATCATTTTGAATTTGGAAATTAAAAAATATTAATATTTTGATCATATTCTCATGGAAAACTCACTTCCTCGTTTCATATACGGGGTTAATTTTTTTATCACAATTTATAAATTCAATTATTTTAATTTGAACTATATATACTGGATATTTTGAAACCTATTAATTTATATATTCTAATATTGTCCACATAATGTTTTCTCATATTAAATGTGAATACTATAAAAATTAATTACCTAGGTTAATGTAAAAATTGGTTTATTGGGGGTTGATATAAATAGATGAAAAATACATTTACATAAAATGTTTCATATAATCTATTTTAGGTATATAATTCAACACAATATTGTATAATTCTTGATAATAATCAATTTTGGATCTTCATGGCATGAAAAAACTAGGGTACACCTTTTTATTTTTTTGAAAAACATATTTGTGGTCCTCACCACACTTATAAAAGTACACCACTATCGTCTCTTATTCACAAAATCAATCCATTTTGGATCATCCAGGATATAACCAAAACACATAAATCATTACCACACCATATCCTAAATGCCTTATTTCAGTTATTAAACCATCATATTAAGGATTTTTAGGAAAGACTATGGAGGTTACCCAATAAAGACATAACGTTATTCAAGATGAGTTTTAATTTTATTTGTTCCACCACATCCATACTTAATTTTTTTTAAAAAGATGATATTATGAAAAATTTATTTACAATTTATAATAATATTTTTATGTTATTTCAATAATCTACTACTATCTCCTCTTCAATCTAACGTGTAATAAATTCTAAATTAGAGTGTGTGGTGGACAAAAGCCTCAAAAATAGATGATATTCATTTTTTCCATTACAACCTAACACGTCTGGTTATAATTATGGATTAAATGTTTATATATGATATTTATGGTATTATTATATGTCTTGTAATATTAAATCACACATAACATTGAATAGTTCTTTCTATAGGAATACAAAAATGTCCCTTATGTGTTTGGAAGGCTACAACTTCAAGAAGCGATGTGATACAATAATGTTGTAAATAGATGGTAATAGAGAAGGATTTCATAAACAAATTTATATTTGACCAAAAAATATTATATTATCGTAATATATTATTTACAAGTTTTTATTTATTTATAAAAGGAAATGGAAACAATGTTTATGAAAAATAATGATGTATAGTCTCAATTAATGCTATATTTAATTTTATATATCTGTTTTTTCATAGATCACTATAAATAAATAAATAAATAATATTTATATTATATTAATGAAATTTATAATATTTTGTAGATTATTTAACCTTGATCAAGACAAGTGTAGTAGAAATATCAATTCTAAATATACACAAAAAATAAATCTATTATTACCCGAAACATGATGTTAACATGTGGCTGTTAAAAAAACATAATAAAAAAGTTATATTTAAATAATATAGGGTATGATATATATAATTATCGTTATTTAATATATTTAACAAGAATATATATTTATTGTAATGTCTTTTTAAACATGTATGATGGAATTTGAGACTTATGGTAAGGGATTTTCATTTAATTTTTATTCCTAGTGAGAAAAATGACATATTACACACATGTTTATTTTATGTTCTATATATTCTTACCATGAGTGTATTTTATTTTTTTATAAAATAATAATAGGAATTTTCATATCCAGTTGAGGGTCCCTCTTTAATGGGGTTTACATTCCAAAGGTTAACAATTTAGTTAAAGATTTTTTTTCTTAATTAGTCTACTTTGAGAAATATGATTACGTCAAGAGCGTATCATCTTTACAATGTGTATATACCACCATTTTACAATTAATATAATGAAAAAATATTTATCCTTGTGATATTTTAGGTTTGACATAATGATGTTCCTTTATGGTTTATACATTTTAATGTTTCTAAAGTGGAAAAGATTTAACATCACAATCTAAATGTTTATCAGGAATTTTTTAATTTTGTTTTAGATGAAAAAACCTGATGATCGATCTATAAAGAAACTCCAGAATTTTATTTGCCGCTTTTTAATTCAGGAGGAAAACTTTTTCCCCTCCATATTCTTCAATTGGGGTACTCTAGACTCAAGATGTTTTTTTTTGAAAAATATGTTGTTTTAGTTGAAAAGTATTTTATAACAAAAAAAATTGTTTTCATTAGATGTTACAAAATATTAAAATACTTGAAATTATAATAGAATAAAGTTTAACCCATGTTGAACTTTTAATGATATTTAAATTATTATTTATGTATATTCCCAATAAAAACCCCATTTCTATTTTACTGAAAATGATAATGGATTACTAGTTCAAAGGTGTATAAAATGAATAAAATTCCCCACCATCACAATTACAATTTTATTTGATTATTCCATTATATTTTTCATGTTTTTTTAAAATAATAGAATTTTAAAAAATTCATGTTTTAAAAATATTATTTCAAAGTTAAATGGTTATTTTTCTTCAAATAAATGTTCCATGTGATCTTTCAATGACATATTCTATCTATGTGGAAATACTATGACATTACATATTATTTACTGGGGTTATGATCGATGGTTAATATTATTATTCATTATCTAAATTTATCATTTTTATGATAATTAGAATATTGTGAAACCTATTTCACTTTTAGAAGTTATCACATGATGAGGTTATTATGATTTCTACTTATTTTATCATCTAATGTTCCGATGAAATGAGGATATGATTATGAAAATTATGTAATTTCAATAAGTTATGATATGATGAAATTTTTAGGAAACAAATTTTAATCTCATGGTTTATTATATGAATATTTTTACAATCTTTTTAATAACATATGTATGATATTCATTTTGAATTTTTTGGGTCTGATAACTCTATAACATCCGATTTTCAAGTGCCACCCAAATGATTACTGAACCCTATTTGTCAAATAATCTCATGGTCATTTCCCCAATTTCCAGAGGCTTCCAACTAGTAATGGGGGATGAGGTAAGACATTAGGGACACTATAAACTCACTTGGAGAGTACACACAGTAGAATAACAAATAGTAATAATATCGGAAGCTGTAATACCATACAATAAAAGTGGACAACAGAATACTGATAATAATATAACAACTACGGAAAATAAAAATAATCCATGTCACTTTTTTATAGGAAGGAATCAAAACAAGTCACAATGTAAAAAACAAAATATTAAATCCAATGTACCAAAAATAATTAAACTCCAACAGCATCATACGCCTCAACATGGTCACATGGGCTTCAGCTCCAATAACAATCAGCCACATGATAAAGAAGGACACTTAACATTTTCTATACCTACAACCTTATAATCTGTTTGGTTCATAAAGTATTACCCAAATTTGGTATGAGAAGAATCCCACTAGGCAACCATAAAAACATATGTCTCTAACCTTAGGGAATATATATATATATATAAGTTAATATGAAAATATGAAGAAATAAAACAGGAATAACTCAAAAATAAACAATCATATAGTTTTCAATTACATTCATTTACATTTGTTAGTTATTCTACCAATTGAATAATGTGACCACTAGATATAGCCTGGTATTTGTATCCCCATTTATAATAAAAACAAAATGATGTCTCAGAATACCTTCTAAACATTCCTGTAAGACTGAGTCCATGCTTGTGCTTTGGAATTAAAAACTCATCACAATCATTAAACGATTCATATGAAATCATCTGGTAATTTTCTCAGAGTCTAAGCCCTCTTGTTTTAACATATCATCAATTCGGTAAATAATAACCCTCTGGGAAAGCTCACATAGTCTAACGCCTTGGGAATCCCATAGAACTAATCATTTATAGATTACCACATGGGTAGCTCTCCGATCAATACCCCCTTGGTCTTCATAACAACAATAAATTATAATGACCACGTACAATCTATCAAATTCAAGAACCTTGCTTCCTAAATTTATTTAATAATGACCCTATGGGTTGCTCACCCAACATAACCCCTCAGGTCTATGGCCACCTGACAGCTCTCATAGTCAATACCTCTGAGTTGACATAAAAATAATTCATACATAAATTACCCTTCCTCAAAAAGATATCACAATCAAATTCATTGGGTCTAACGTCCACTATGAAAATCACATTTTTCTCTGATGATCAATAATTCCATCCTAACAACATAAGTAATTGACAACAAAACCATCCTAAAAGGCATTCTAGACCAAATAGCCACAATCAATCAAACAATGGAAACAAACCCATAATCAAGGTATTCAATCTTATGCTTATGAAATAAAAAATTATCAATCAAACAAACAATAGAAGGTATTGAACATGGTTAAATTCCAATACACGCAATTCCACCAACATGGGTATTTGACACTTTATGCATGTGTAATCCAAATGTAGTCGACAAAAGGAACAAATAACCTACCTATATGTTTTATGATCAACACTCTTGAATGTAGACCACTGAATTAGCTTATAATAGCATAGAACTAAAAAACAGTGAAAATATTTCAACCTTGAAATATTCATGATGGATTAGGAATTAAGATGAATGGCTCTAGGGAAAAAAAGAACTCACTGGTGGGATTCCAACACACCTAACAGTGTCTCAAACAGAGTTTGGATGAAGAATCGAGAGTTTCTCAATGTTTGTTGGTCGTTCGTTCGTCTCTGATATGAACCGAGGGAAATAATTGTGTGTTATGAAGATGAGATGTGACCCCACTCCAATTTATAAAATAAAATGAAAATTACAAGGTGCGATTATTTAATGTAGATGTCTTGTACTAGAAACAACAGGTCGCTTATTTAAGTGGTTTTCTTGGTCACATGCATGGTGATGTACTCGGCTGTTAGAGGACCATTACACGGTTGCATGCAGTAACTAGGTACAAGGTGTGTACTCAATCATTCACAACATATACATTAAAAATATCAATTTACTTTTTTTCCAAAAACACTAGAAAGAAATATCTATACCTAAAATGAAGAGCTGAGTTAATACCAACATCCCCTTTAAATCAAATCATCCTTGAATTGCACCTATAAGGGCTGTGAAGAAGAATATGTGAACAAATTTGGCCCCTAAAAACATATGTCTATCTCCCTCTCCCATGTCTCTCCATATAATCACTCGTGATGCCACTGAACAGATACTAAATGAATGGACCACCCTTATAAAACCTTTGTTCTTTGATCCACAATCTTAATAGGGTGCTCCTTGTAGGATGCATCCAACTTCAACTCAACATAATCTAGCTAAAAAATGTGATGTGGGTTTAAGAAGTAATGTCCTAGATAAGAAACATGAAAGATGTCTAATATAGAATGATACCTCTAATGTAACTAAAACCGATGGGAAATTGTCCCAGATCTCTCCAAAACATCAAACAGCCCAATATATATTGGTGAATGCTTCCCATGTCTCTTAATACTCTTATTTCACAACTTCGGTGTGACCCCTACGAAAACATAGTCTCCATCCTCAAACTCCAAAGGTCGTCTCCATCAATATTTTTTAGATTTTTGCTGAGGCTGTGAATCATCCACCCTCTTCTGAATCAAATCATCTTGCTTTGTGGCCTCAAGGACCATAAAAATTCCCAACATAGATGCTTTTTCTACCTCCAAAAACATAGGGTGATCGAAATGGCTCCCCATAGAAAGCCTCATAAGGTTCCATCTAAATCTCCACTAGAATATTATTATTCAAGGAAAAATCCACTATGGGTAAGATTCTCTCGCAAGAACCCATGAAATCTATGATGCATGTTGAAGAATATCCTCCAAAACATTAATAGTGCGCTTAGACTACCCATCTGTATAAGGATGGTAAGTTGTAATAAAAATTACATATCTCCCCAAAGCCATCTATAGTTCTTCCTAGAAAAACGATGTGAACTGGGTGTCCCTTTCTTAAATTATAGAGTGATAAACCCCATGCAAAGGTACAGTCATTCAATTGTATTACAATACAAGCCCATCAACACTAAAGGATTACTTGATCAATAATAAATTTTCAACCTTTGTGAGTTTCAAAAAAACCCAAACTACATCATTCCATATAGTCAACATTGGTGAACCAGTCATGAAGTCTGTCATAACATCATTACACTTCTACTCTAGAATTGGTAACTACTGTAATATCCCTACTAGTCGCGTATGCTACTCTTTCACTTGCTGACTGTTGGAACATCTCATAGAAAAACCAGCTACATCCCTCTTCATATATGGACACCATTACTAATAGTATATTTCTTGATAGATATTGGGGACACCATGATCAACTTCCCAAACTGAGGAATGAAAATATCACATCAACTCATCACATATGTATGTTGAAACCTATACATGTCAATGAAAAAACAAAACCTCATCATTGAACTTAGTCAACCTAGGAGTAGGGTCCTTTCCTGGAATAGTCAATCATAAGAATGGGACATTAGAATCTGATAGTTACATCATTCACACTTGATCCAGCAGAGTAAATTTAATATCTATATAAGAAAAAAAAATTTCCCCCTGTCTATCATGCCCCTCCTAGTGCATCATAGAGTACATATCCATAATCTTCCACTCACTACATGCATCCTGATCTACAAGTATCTGAGTCCTCTTCATCATTACATCAACCACTGCATTTCCTTTCCCATGCGTGTAGGAATTCTCGATGTTAAAAGAATGAATGTAATCAAGAAACCTCCATTATATCAAATTCAAATTTTCATGAGTGAATATATACATGATACATTTTTAATTAGTGTATACCAAAAAATTCTATCCCAAAAGATAATGTCTCAAACAATAGAAATAATGTACAAATATAGCTAACTCAAGTTCATGTGTCAAGTAATTCATCTATTATGGCCTCAACTAATGAGACACCTAAGCGATGGCTCCTCCCCCCAGAATAAGAACTGATCCAATCCCAATTCCCAATACATCACATTAAATGGTATAGCTCTTTAATGGATCTAAACAAATGAGTATTGGTGGTTAAGTCAATGTCCATTTCACCTTTAAAAAGGATGAACCGTAGGAATCTATCTACAAGTACTTTTCACTCTTTATAGTAAGGCCCGTGATTATCACTTATAAGCATGATATGTTTTGTATAAATCACCTTTTGTAACCTTCCTTACACATAAAATTTAATTCCCTAATGACATTATTCCGCTCCTCACAAGAAACTAATACTCTCTCTATCTATGGTTATACTGACACTACTATCACTGAGATGACAAGACCCATGATGTGAACCTGGTCCATCCAAAATTTGGAATTTGAGAGCATAATATATAACAGATTCTCTCTTAGTGCACCCAATACATTCTCAATACGGGTGGCATGATTGTGTTGAGTGTGGGAGTACCCCAAAATATCTTCCATGAATACAACCACAAAATAATATAAGTATGGACGAAAAAATAATTTATAAGTTCAATTGAACCTGCTGGTGTGTTTTTGAGACTGAATGACCTAAACAAATACTCGTAGAGACCATACATGCTCTGAAAGACTATAAGATGTATATATGATGGTTTAAAACGCAATTGATGATAACCAAAACTCAAATAAATCATTTCAAACAACGTGTCTCCTCAAATGATAAGTTATAATCAATCATCGAAAAGGGATATTGGTTCATAACCATAAACATGCACATCTTCTGATAATCCACACAATGATGGAGGGTAATGTCTGCCATCGTCACCAAAAAGGGAAAATTGAACCCCAGAGAGATGTCTAGGTCACATGAATCCCTTTGCATGTAACTCTTATTACTGCTTCTTGAGTTCTTATAACTCTAGAGTATCCATCTTGTAAAGATGAATGGAGACCAGTGTCACTCCTGGTATAAGCACAATAGAGAAACCAACCTATATCTTCAAATTTAATCCTAAAAAAGAAATTTGGAAGGCATTTATGAAATGATCCACTACATGAGGAATGTCAATATGTAAAGTCCCCTTGTCATCCACATATAAATGAGAAATCTGGTCAGTAATTCATCCCTACCCATGATGCTCGAGTTCATCTCTACTAACATAGATGTCCTAATTTTCCTTGTGTAGAAAAGACGTTCTCTATGATGATTTGAAACTCACCATATAGTGATAGATTTTATCAAAGCCATGAAATAAGAATAACTAGTACATTCCAAGAATGACATCTAAGACTATCAGCTCTATGACAAAAGAGTCCCCATAAGAAGTGACGCACACTAACCTAAAGTGGGAACTTTTTTCACTAATGCACACCATCTATCCTAATACCCAAGTAGTGTATATCATTACAAAATTATAAAAATTAATGATTCTAAAAACATTGATCTCCAAAATTACAATATATTTAAAATTATGGGAATCCCATGTATCAAAAATGTGTAGAAGCTTAAAATGAGGAAACTATAATTGTAGTTATACCCTTAGAGGGTCTTGGATCCTGCTCTTACTGGGTCTGATCAACTGCAAAAGCTGGACCTGTACAAAATCCCTATGAACCTACCTAACTACCCTGAGTGGATCCACCCTACTATCACTAAAAAATGTAGCATTATAAACATGGCCAAGACAAATTCCTCCGACTGAATGGTTTGACGAAATCATGTTCCCAAACTAATGAGAAACATGTGGTCTGTATCCAAAATTTGGAGTCATAACAGAACCACTATCACCTGCTACTAGTGAGGACATCATTAAAATCTCATATGATGGAAAATCATTCCATAGGATCAACACTCGACTGGGTCATTCGGGCAATATGGTCTTGTATGCCTACTCTTCCCGCACAGGTAGCATACCACCTTGGTAAAAGATGAAACATCACGTGAAATCTCCCTTCGGTGTATCGTACAATCTATCATAGGAGTTCCATCCCTTGATGATTAACTTCCATAGCTCACAAATCCCATCTCCCACAGACTGCACTTAGTAATTAGTTCTTGGTTCACTATTTCAGTCACTGAAGTCAGTCTGAATACATTCACCTGTGATCAGATGTCATACCTCATACCATCCTTAATTTTCATAGCCAATTCTAAATTGTCACCTCCCAGAGCACGTTCAAAGCACTAAAGCTCTGTAAAATGAGAATATTAATACATCACTAAATGAGATCCCTTCTCCAAATTCATGAAATCTCGTACTTGATTGGTCCTCAACATCTTAGGGTAGATGTAATAATTGAAGGTCCTTTGAAACTCATCCCATGAAATATTTTGATAATGTCTCGTATGCGATATAACATCCCCCATCTCTTGGTGGAACCACGTAGCATGTATGTCACAAGATACACTGTCCTCATCAGAGTAGTCTCTTAATTAACAATGATAGGAAGCATTGTATCCAACCATGACTCTATAGCCCGGGCACCTCTACCCCCCAAAAAAGTGGGAGGATTTTACTGTTGGAAAACCCTCTTCAACTCTACTATAGTCGGGGTTGGACGTGTTGATCCTAAAAAATCTCATTCCATCATCATGATGCCTTAATGAAATAATGAATCAGCACCTGCGTCCAACATAAAAAATTATTCCATGATGAGGAAAATGGTAGGATCTGTAGGTAGTCCCTTATCAACCATTTTTTTTGTCTGGCCATCTCCATGTACCTGGAGTAAAACTGGAGGACATCATGACATCATGAATCTGCAAGGTCATGAACACAATTCAGTTCCATATTATCATGGACTAAAATATAGAAGTGAATGAATGGAAATTGATAAAGAAAGCATTTTAGTTTTACAAAACAGGGTTCCACAGTGTGAATACCCACCACATGATGTGTTTTCTATAAGCCTTAACATTGAGTGTACCTGTGACAATCCTGGTTATGTATCACCCCTTACATATAGTGTTCATATCCTAATACATATTGTGTACTTGAATTTCCCATTTTTTCCATGTATTTCTACATGGCTATAATTACATGGTTCACTTCCAGGTAACACTACATGGCATGTTCCCAACTGACATGGTGTGTACCCGTTAATTCCTATCAATCCATGTTATTGATCACGCAGCTAGATACACAGTTTCTCAATACAAGGTGTGTCAAATCTTGAAACGGCCAGTAAAAACAGTGTTTCATCAACCCATTTCATTGGTCACATAGGTAGATACATGAATCATTACAACATGACATTTACAATCAAGACATAACATGTTATACCAAAAGATTCACGGCCCTGTGTCTATGATCCCACAGTCAATCACATGATCAAGCACTACAAAACTTGTACATACGGTACACAAAGTGTACAAATCAAAATCTGCCTCATCCAATATAGAAGAACACATTGCGTGTGTTTATAACAGTAGACGTCGTGTGGTATGGGTTTCTAGACATTAGCTATAACAACCCTACACTTTATTATACACTTAATAATGATTTATTACATAAAAATGAACTTAAAAAACACTTATTATATATACGACTAGTGTCTTTGGAAATTAAGAACACTACATAACAATGTAGATAATAAATTACAACATCTTTATTGAAAACTTATACTACATGCCAACAATATTGCATCATACTTAGCATTTTGTGGGATAAACTGAGGACATAAATAAAAAATGGTGAGATATAATGCCTATCAAGTGAATATACAAGTCAAAACATTAATAATATAGTAGATGTTAGGAAATATTCATATCAATGGTGCATAAGAGAAACATTATCATAAAGGCATGATATATCATGATTGTCATAACATTGAGATGTGGCCACCAAATTTAACATGATATTAGCATAATTCAATGATCATTTCACATGAAGCACTAGTGAAACCTCATTAAACTTGAATTATAAAGAGTAATCCCTCATTTCACTTGATGTATGGTGATACTAATCATTACCCAATTCATTGGAGTGCTATTAGGGTCCAGCCTTCATAATCATTTAATTTCATGCATAAGTGTTCCACATAGATCATACAATATGGATTCATTTAACATCATAACTTATTCAAAGAATAAGAGATGTGGAATAAAAAAATGTATGTACTCTATCAATATTTATATGTTCATAAAGGTGAATACTATTAATATATAAATGGATATTTTATTCTCATACACTATCATTTTGGCATGGGAAATTTTGGTGTATCTTTGACAACATTATGACGTCAAATACATGTCATAGAATTGGTCGATAAGAGGTAAAGGGGTCTCTCATCATTTAAAAATGAAATGGACAGTATGGGGTAATGGGACATAATATCCCAACATATGTTATGGAATTTAGAAGCCCAATATATATGAATTTTATGAATTTAAATGAAAAAAGTGAAATTCCATACGGAATATTCGCATGGTAATGGGTGTAATGGGGGAAATTATCGAGAGATAAATAGGTCTCTAATCATTCTAATATAACAAGGGAAGTATGATGAAGGTTTGAAATCATACCCCATCATTTTTAATTGATATTTAATGTATAACAACATAGGGAAATTTGGAAAAAATGAATGGAATAAATCCCTTACTTGGAAGTGTTACCCCAATGGCTTGGGAGAGGCTTGATAAAGACTTATAGGGTCATTAGGGCTCTCTATAATAATTCTAGAAAGATTATTGTAGTGGTTGGTCAAGACTAAAATGGTTTTATTGAAATTTACTTGGAGATTGAGTGGGTTTAATATTAATGGAGGTGAAATTCTTTCTTATTTATGTTTTTTACACTACAAATTAAACTAATCAAAACCAAAAACCATTCACATGGGTTCTGCCAATATTTTTTCCAAAGTGGAGTGTAACAAATTATTTTATATTTCCAATATAATGTCTTATTAAAAATTGGGCATGTTTATGTGGAGGTGAGTCATGATCGAAAAGAAAATCATTTTATAATGTTAAAATGTTTTACAAGACTTGGAGGGCCCACTAAGTCTTTGTAAAACAAATAAACAAATCTAAAATCACATTATTTTAAATTTAAAACAGATTATTGTCTAATAATAATTTTATATTATTTTATTACATCACTATTTGGCCATTATGATGTTATAAATTACATTATATATTTAAACAGTATTTAATTTTCTCACAAAAATTCAACTCTCTCAGAAAATTATGAAGAATTCACCATTATATAATTTTGAAAATATGAATCCAAAATTGATATTCATTTTTTCTAAATATATTTTAAAAATTGTAATTTTGAATTTTAATATAAAAACCCACTTTATTGAAAATTAGTGTGTTTTGATAAAACAACTTTCAAACCATAATAAAAATTACAATTGTATTCATAAAAAATACCTGATCATTTATATTTAATAAAAACTAATTTAGTAATAACTGTTTATTGAAATATTATTTAATTGAAAAAAATGTGAATTCATCAAAATATATATCTTAATTTAATTTAAAAATTTACTTAAAATACTATTTGTGCTAAAAAAATTACCAAGTAAAAATAATAAAATTATCATATTTTTATTATAAAAAATAATGCAAAAAATAAAACTATTGTGGTCTTATTACATAACCTCTTATAACACCTACACATGACATAATGGTAAGGTATGTGATGGTGATAAAGTCTTGAGGTGGCTCCGATAACATTGCTTGGGTGGTAATCTCTACTAACTTCAACTTTTCTAGTAGAAAATTTTGTTCATGCTTAACATGTTGATTCACAACTTGGGATTGGTCATGAAAGAATCCCACTGACTCTACCTCCATTCCGATCTCCAAAAATGGGCTTCGTATAGAGGAATTCAACTATATGAGGATATCACATTCTTTATTTGAGTAAATTAAATTTTTTAAATCTCTATATTTATACTAATCAAGTTATAATAATTCAATGTCTATATAAGGAACAATAACAAATCATAACTGCATTTTAAAACCCAAAAACATAAATCCAAGGAAGTGAATTTATTTTATATAAACATTGTACATAATAATACTTTTAATTAGATCAAGAATAATTTTCATTAATTAATGTATGGGTCGTTACAATATTTCGTGCTTAAGAAATTTCACCCTTGAAATTCCTTCTTCCCACAATAAAACAAATGTGGGTAACTAAGCTTCCTCACTTCTTTCAATTCCAAAGTCGCTTCTTAAAACATGTGGTTTTTCAAAAACACCTTGATGAGGGGAATTATCTTATTTTGTATAAATTTACTCAATAATATAAGATCTCAACCAGCTTCTCTTCATTGGAGAAGTAATTATACATGTTTTCTACCTCTTGGTTGAGCAAAAGTGATGGAACAGGTATGTACTTCCACAAGAGTGATACATGGTATACATCATGTATATGAGACATGTTCGGTGGGAGTGATAGTCGATCGACCACTACTACAATGTAATTAATGATCTCAAAATATCAGATGAACCTTGGACTAATCTTTCACTTCTTCCCAAATCTTATAAATCGTTTCCATAGTGATATGAAGAGAAATATTATGTCTCCAACATCAAACTCTAGGTCACATTGATGATTATCAACATATCTCTTTCGTCGACTCTGAGAAACTTTAATGTGTTTCTGGATGTTCTTATCCTTATCCACTATATCATCAACCATTTTTACACCTAAGAGTTTTTTCTCTCCAACATCAATCCAACATGCTGGTGTTCTGCACCTCTTCCCAAAAAGGGAATCATAAGGAGCCATATAGATGCTTGATTGGAAACTGTTATTTTAAGAGAACTCAACAAAAAGAAGATTTTGATCCCATCCTCCTTTGAATTATATTGAACATTCATTAAAAATTTCTTCATGTTTTTGGATAGTCTTCTCTAATTGGACATTAGTTTGAGGGTGATATGTTGTACTAAATTTGAGCTCAGTATTTAGAGCATGTTGGATAGTCTTCCATAACATAGAGGTGAATCTTTGATGCTGTTTGGATAGAATCAATGGTGGTGCCCCATGAATTCTTACCAATTCTATGGTGTGTATCAGTACAGGTTGATCCAATGGGAAATCCTACCAGATTGTAATTAAGTGTTCTGTCTTTGTAAGACGATCCCAAACAACCTAGATAACATTGTTTTCATTGAATGAATTTGTAAGGACAGTGACAAAGACCATGGTGATGTTATACCATTTCCATGTTGGTATGGGTGATGGATGCATAGTCCCATTAGAGTTATGCCTCTCATCCTTCAGTTGCTGACACATCAGGCACTTTTATGTTTTCTATGTGATCTCCATCTTCATTTTATCCCACAATAATGATCTCGAATATCTCGATACATCATTCTATTTCCATGGAGAATGGAGAATTAAGAACTCAGTGCATCATAAAAAATTTAATTCTTTAACTCTGTATTTGATGAAATTAATAGTCTTGATCCATATCTCAGAATTCCTTCTTAATTAACATTTAACTCATCGGATTTCCCTATTCTGATAGTTTCCATTTCTTTTAAATTCCCACATCATCATTTTGAGCATCCATTAACCATTCCAAAATTGATTGTTGGACAATAATTTGTGAAAGGATTGTTGATATTCCCTTATTTATGACTCCCATATCTATATTCATCATGTCTAAGATTAATGGAACCTTTTAAATTCGCATCAATGATAGAATCGATGGGTACTTTCAACATAGAGCATCTACCACCTTGTTTTCATTACCAAGGTGGTAATGGATTGAGTAGTCATAGTATTTTATCACATATAACCATCATATATGGTGTATGTTGAACTCTTTATATGTGAATTTACACTTGAGCCTTTTGTGATTTGAATATATTTCACACATCTCCCCAAATAGGCAATGTCGCAAAATTTTTAAAGTGAAGATTACTAAAGAAAAATCCATATCATTTGTTGGATAGTTTTCCTCATGAAATTTAAATTACCTTGAAGTGTAGGAAATGACATTTTCATTTTTCAACAACACATATCTATGGCCCTACATCGAATTATCAATATATTCCTGAAAATGTTATGCACTTGTGGTTAGTGTGTGCTTGGGTGTAGTGAGAAACTTCCTTTTTATCTCCTTGAAGATATCTTCTCATTCCTCACTCCCAAAAAATAGAACTACCTTCAGATTTATCAGGGTAATAGGGATTTATAACGGCAAGAAATTTGTCAAAAACTGACAATAATATCCACCTAACCAAAGGATCGTATGGATATCTATCACAGATGTTGGCCTCAAACATCCCTTAATTTTATTTTTCATGGAGGGATCCATAGAGTCCCTTTGATTGTGATGATATTTCCCAAAAATGAGACTTCCTTCCTCCATAACTCAAAGTTTTGGTATATTTCATTGAGTCTTTCCTTTCACAAGGTCTCTAGTACAGTTCTTAGATTACCATCATGCTATTTCAGGGTTATGGAGTATATTAAAATATTATCTATAAATACTACAATAGATTTTCCATGTTAATATCTAAAGACTCTATTAATTAAATCAATGATTATTTATGGATAATTATGAGTCCAAAATGAATTACTATGAATTCATAGTGCTCGTACAATTTATGAAATGTATTTTTAGGGATATCCTCCTACACCCTTACATGGTAATATCCTAACTGCAGATCCACCTTGGAGAAGTATTGTACACCACATAGCTTATTAATAAATCCTTCAATTCACAATAGAGGATACTTGTTCTTTGTTATGATTTTGTTGAGCTCCTAATAATCAATGAAAAGGAACATTGACCCATACTTCTTTTTGATGAAGAGGGCAGCGGAACCCCTTGGTGACACAATTGGGAATATAAACCCTTTATCTAGATTCTCATGTAGTTGTTTCATTAGTTCCTCAATCTCCACAATTGACATTCAATAAAGAGTCTTCGATTTTTGATTTTTCACATGTATAAGATCTATCAAGAATTCCACATCTCTTATGGAAGGAGGACCTGAAAATTATTTAGGAAACACTTCCTTGAATTCCTTCATAAAAGGCATGTCATCTAGGATAGTTTCTTCTGCAAAACACAATAATCTGATTTGGATACATGTGATCTTAGGGATGTAATAACAACTCTTGGGATGATGGTTCTAATAAGAATTCATCCGCCTCATTCCACTTGTACAGAATCTGGGGTCAATTCTCCATACAGATGGTGATTTTCATCTCACTCAATTTATGTTGGCACCATATAGGGAAAGCCAATATATGCTACATATTGCATCAAATTCCACCTGAGGGAGTATAACATGTTACTTCTGGAAGTTCAATCCAAAAATTGAGATATGGGAGGAGTTCTATTACTGGGATGCAATGATTAACCCATTTTCAATTCTTAATGACATATTTAATTCCATGATTTTGGGTGGTGTTGGTATTGTTATACTAAACATTTGGGATATAAAGGAATTCATAGAACTAGAATAAAAAATAATGGTCGTTATTATCTAATGAATAACTAGCGTACATGTCACCTCTTCGCTTACGAGGTTATTTTTAGCAGTAGTGATGATATAAGATGTCCCTTGATTCCTTGGAGGTTGTTGGTAGCCTCCTAAACCCCTTGGATAAGGGAACTATATTGAAAATATCCTTGGTTCATTGCATTTGATGGAATTAACAATTCATTGAGGGTTAAACAGAGTGTTCCTCTCCTCTATTGTAGCAGCGGGTTTTTTTGTCAGTAATTAATGCCTAGGTATCCTTCCCATCCACACTTAATGAATTTTCTCATCCCATTTAACTAATCTCTAGGGTGATTCTTTCAACACCATTGGCAAGTGGGGTGTTTTCATTTCATAGAACCATTAGATTTATCCATTGGACTTCCAGAAATAAAGTCCACATTCAGCTTCTTATCCCCATGATACACATGACATTCTTCAATCTATATTTTGACTTTGAGGGCACATTATACAGTTTCATTATAGATATCGAAATCATGGATCACTATGGATTTGTATAGGCTATGATTTATCCCACCAAAAATTAGTCAACCTTGCATTTGGGTGTGATGAAAAAGATGCAGGCATATTGTTCAGGACCTGTGAAGTTTTCCTTTTACACTCTAATGGACTTGTCTCCCTTCTTCTTGAGGGTAAGGATGTGCTTTTCCATTTTATGTTAGAGGGTGAGAGGAATCAATTTTTCAAGAACCAGTTTCCATAAATGCTTCCATACTAGTGCCTTGTTATATTCCTCAAGCTTGGTAATTTTTTATCAATGTCCACCATTGATCAGCACCACCCTCCATATGATAAACATCTAGAAGAACCTTCTCTTGTTTAGAATATTTAAGGATATAGAATATCTTCTCAATAGAGTTAATCCATTATTTGGTGATTGAGAGATTATATGATCCAATAAAAGTATTAGTGTTTTGTCTCATTAATATCTCAATTTCTTCTTGTTCATTCAAAGAGGGGGGTGGATGTTAACCATGACCCATGTTTCTATTCAAAACATGAGTTAACTGGGAGAGAATTGTAAAAAAGTTTGTGATTCCGCTCCAATCGGACTGAGAGTCTCATTATAAGAGTCTTCACATGGAACTTCAAATCGATTGATAGCATGAGTCCAGCTATTACCATCCACTAGATATAGTAAAAGGAATGATAGGTCTAACACATAAATGACAATATAAAGAAAATAATGGGATAACTTATAAATTACTTATATTTCCTTAACTCATGAATTTATAGGCTCCAATCTATGTTACCATTGATCTACATCCCAACATATACTTTTCGGTAATTTTTTATTTTCTTAACAATGTTTCATACTAAGATTTTGAATTTACAAAATTATATCCCCCTTGAACGTTTCAATAAAGATCGGTAAAAGGCCCATTTTTGTGCACTATTTCCCATTCTACTAGTACTCAAAGCTGTGTTTTTGGGTTTTAACCAAAGATATATCTGTGCTAGAGCGACCTCTACTTGTTTATATCAACACATTGATATATTTTATTGATAAACCACTTTATCTATACTCACCAAAATATAGGCATGTATTTATTATAAATTGTCTTATCCTAAAGGCTTTCTCTAGGGTTTAATAATCCTAATCAAAAAAATAACCAAACTTATCATTTGATAACAACTATAACAACCCTTATCGATATTATAAATATAATCATTATTTATTAAATAAAAATTCCCTTAAAAAATATCCATGGACTTAGAGTTCTCATGTATTTTGGAAATTAATATCATTAAATAACAACTTTGAACATAAAATAAAACATCATTTTTGAAAACATCTTTTACTTGACCACAACATTCATTCGTACTTAGCATTTCATGGGATAACCAGAGGACATACATAAAAAAGGGTGATATATAAATCCCATTAAGGGAGTAAACAAGGCATAACATGAAGAATACAATATAATTTTGGAAATTGGTATACCAAAGGAGCATAATAGAAATATGAACATAAAGGCATGATATAGCAAGATTATCATAACATAAAGTTGTGGAAACATCATTTGACATGATAACAGTGTGAGACAAGGATATATGGACATGGTGAATGAGTTAAACCTCATTGAACATGAATTATAATGTTTAAACACTCATATCACATGACGTATCATGATTCTAATCTTTTATCCAATGCATTATAGTTCTATTAGGGAACACCATTATTAATCATTCTATTTCATTCATATGTGTGCCACATAGATTGTACAAAATAGATTCATTAAATATAAAAATTTATTACACAAATAACAGATTTGAAATAAAAAATTATAATTCCACAATCAAAATATATGTGTGAATAATGGTGAATACCTTTAATAGAGAAATGGGTATGGTATTCTATTACACAATGACTTTGGCATTAGAAATTTTGGGGTAACTTCGGCTACACAACGATGTAAAATAGAAATTGTGGATGGTTGATTACAGATAAAGTGTTATCTCATATTTTATACATGAAATAGATTTTATGGGTTCATGGAACATAATATCACAAAATATGTAATGGAAATTACATGAATAATATAAAATAATAACTGAAATGTAAATGAGGATAGGGAGATTCCATACAGAGTTTTGGCATGGTAACTGCTATACATGGGAGGCAGTAATGAAATAGAAAGAGATATTTCATCATTAAAACATAATTACTGCATTATGGGGGAGGTCATAAATCATACCCAAATAATTTTAATTTAACATAAATTAGTATAAAAACAAAAATAAAATAGGAAAAAAATGAGAATGGAAAAAATCCCATACATGGATCTCTAATCCCAAAGTCATGGGAGAGTCTTGAGAGAGGATTATAGGGTGAATGGTGTGCCATGTGGGGATTATAATTATAGGACGTATGGGGGGTTTCAAGATAAAAATATATTTAGTGAAAAGAAATGGGATATTTGGTGGTTTTATATAGGAATGGAGAGGGAATTATTTTTTATTTTTGTTTAGACCCTACACATTAAACTAATCAAAACAACAAACCATACCAAGGTTTTATACCATTGGTATTTTTACAAACTGTAGTGGAAAAAATATTTAATATGGAAAATGTCAGAAATTATTAAAATATTAGGCTTCATTATCTGGAGGTGAGTCACATTCAATAGGCAATCATTTTAAAATGCTAAAATGTATTATAAGCCTTGGAGGGTTGACTAAGGATTTATAAAATAAATAAAACAAATCTAAAATAAATAATCTTAAATTTAAAACATATATTGGAAGAATATATCTTTAATTGTATTTTATTACATCACTATAGGGTAATTATGATGTAATAAAACACATTATATATTTTAAAGCTATTTAATTATTTACCCAAAAAATCAACTATATCCGAAACCTAATGAAAATTCACATTTATATAATTTCAACATTATGAATCCAAAAATGATACTAATTTAAACTAAATAATATTCATAAAATTTGAATTTTCAATTTTAAAAGAAAAAATTAAAATTTATTGTAAATTCATGGGTTTTGACAAAAACATGTTTCATACTGTAATAAAAATTACTCTTCTATATATAAAAACACAATGATCATTTATATTTAATAAAAATTTATTTATTAGTAATATTTTATTAAAATATTATTTAATTTAAAAATCCGTTAATTTATCTGAATGGATTTATTAATTGAATTTAAATATTAACTAAAAAACTATTTGTGATTTAAAAACAATTTACAAAGTAACAATACTAAAATGAATTTATATTATTTATACCAAAATAATGCACATAATCATAGCATTGGTGTCCTATTTTAGAATCCCTTATAAATCCTGCATAATACATAAGTGTAAGGTGTGCAATAGTGGAAGACTCTTGGGGTGACTCTGATAACATCGCTCGGGTGGCAATCTCAGTTTTCTTCCACTTATCCCATAAGAGATTCCATTCAAGATTAATGTGTTAAAGCTCATATTAGGATTCGTCAAAATGAATCCTAGTGATGCTACCTCCTTTCCGACCACTAAAAAATATGCTTTGTATGGGGAAATTATACTAGATGAGGTCATCACTTCCTTTGTCTGAGTAAATTGGATTCGTAAAAGCCAAATATTTATACTAACCAAATGATCAATTTTCAATATCTAAATTAGATACGGTAACAAATCATAACAATATTTTGTAATCAAAAAATATAAATCCATGTAAGGTAATATTCTTTACATACCCATATTACATAATAAAACATTTAATTATATTAAGATGAATTTCTCTAAATAAATTTTTGGGTCGTCACAGTAGGCCACTGAATCTTCTCCATAAGCAATAAAACATATAATTTTGTCCAAGGCATAACAAATTATGACTGGTGAGAGCCCATAAATTCCATGAATCAATGTTTCACATCCTTTTTTAGACCATAATTTGAAAAAATTCAATTAAAGTTGAAACATGATCTACAAAATTCAGATCCAAAAGGGGCCATAACACCATAGGTACCAAATATTAGTGTCAATCCAAATGGAAAATTATAATTTCCAATACCATATCAAAATATAAGTTTTTATATGATGTCATATCACATAATTTCATGAGTATCTAAAACAAAATCTATAACAATAGCATGAAATCTGCAATAAAACATAAATGGCTTGATTAGAATGCCAGAAATGTGATCTCCAGCAACTTCCAATTTGATCCATGAGATGGCATAAACACATTTTATAGGGTTTAAATCGAAATAGGACTACAATGAAATCAATAATAACAACACAAAACAAGTGAATCACCTGATGGTGAAATAAAATATACTATAATAATTTCAAAATAGAAAAATTGCAATATTCTAGGTAATTGGGATCTTCCTTGTACACGGGTTAGCCACTACTAGGAAAATATTTTTACACACTACCTATTCCATCATATACATGTCTATTGTCTTTAAATAGAAAAACATAGTTGAAAAGAAACTACCCTGATACCACTTTGTAACATATCTTTTCTTGGTTCTGCCCAATGATTCCTTGAACCCAGTTTGTCACATAACATCAATGAAATTTCCCCAAAATCCAATTGTTTCCAATAAGAATCTAGGGCTAAGGAAAGACATTGAGGAAACTGTTCCTTCCATGGAAGATTAAAAACCACAGAATAATAAATAGTAAAAATTGCAGAATAAACAATACCATACAAGAAAATTAAACATCAAATGGGTAATAATAATATAAAAACTGGAGAATATATAAATATTTCATGTCACATGTGTCTAGGAAGTCATCCAAACTGGCCACAATTCAGGAAAAACAATACTAAAACCAAATTATAGAATATTAGTTTACTGTAATAGAATCGTATGTATCTGCCTGGCCACATGCTCCCATAGCTCCAAGAACAATCAAGTACCAGATAAAGAATAACACTTTCCCTTTTCTATACATGCCACCAAATAATCTGTTTGGGTCCAAGAGCAGGACCCAAAAAAGGTGTGAGATGAATCCCAATAGACAACAACCAACATATCTACACTTATATATTAGTTAATATATATATCTATATAGTATTTAATATTTATATATGAAGAAATAAACTATAATGTACTAAAGAGAATAAAATTCTACAGTTATTAAATACATTCATTTAAATTTTTTAATTATTAAACCCATTGAATAATTTATCCTTGAGATCTAGCCTATGATATGTGTCTCCTGGTACAAAAAAATTAGTAGATGTCTCAAAATTCCATCTAAAAAATCTTGTAATACTGAGTCCAAGTGTGTGCATTGGCATGGCAGAATCATCACAATCATTCAATCAATCATAAGAAACCCTATGGGAAAGTTATTAGAGTATAAACCCTCAAATTTTAATTTTTTTTACTTCAATATATAATGATCTTCTAGGAATTCTCACACCTTATAAACCATATGGTCCCACATAGAATGATACATTTACAAATGACCACCTGGGCAGCTCTCATAGTCAATACCCCCTTGGCCGACATGGAAATAATAAATCATAATTATCACCGGGAATATCTCACATTAAATTCCCTAGGTCCCATAATTATTTTAATAAATACTATTTGGTTAGATATCATAATCTATACTTTATGGTCTATGAACACCCAAGATATTTCACATCCAATTTCTCTAGGTTAACATACAAAAAATTCATACATAATTTACCCTACCATATAATTCACACATAGTAAATATCCCCTTTTTTAAACTTACACAATTCGAATCACATTCTGCTTAAATAATGAATAGCTCTATCCAAAACAACACGCGGCCTAAAAAACAAGGCAATCCTAAATGGAATTCTATACCAAATGAGCATAATCAATCAAAAAAGGTAATCACACCCCCAATCATCATATAAAAGCTTATGAATAAGAAATATCCATTTAATAATCAAAAAAAATATATCAGGGATTAAACAATGTTAATTCCATAAAACCCAACACACCTAACATGGGTATTTTGTACTTTAATAATATATAATCCAATGAAAATCAATGAAATGCACAAACCACCTACCTTGATATCATACGATCAACACTCTTGATCGTAATTCCTTGAGTCGACTTAAAATTGCATAGATATAAAAAAGGCCAAAAAATTTCAACCTCAAAATACACATGAAAGATGATGAATCATGAAGAAGGGCTCTAGGAAAAGTTATAACTCACCAGTGGGATTCCAAAGCACCCAACCATGTCTCAAATGGAGATCGGACAATGAACCAAGAGGAGAACTAAGTTATTCTTCCATTAGTCACTATATTGTATGAACCGATGGAAGAAGAAGTGTGTTATGGAGATGAGATGTGACCTCGGTCCACATTATAAAATAAATAGAAAATTACATGGAATGTTCCTTTAATATACACGTTATGTACTAGCCTCTACCGGCCCCCGCTTTAGATGGTATTCCATGTCACCTAAATGACCATATACTCACCTGATACATGACTAGTACATAGCTACATGGAAAACCTAGGTGCACATCATGTACTCAAATGTACATGGATTGTAATTAGAAAATTCACATTTCATCATTTTTCCCTCAAATCCACCTGAAATCAAGATCCATACATTAAATGGTGATCTGATATTTAAAAATACCCCCCCAATGAATTGGGTAATGATTGATGTTTTATATTCTAAAAGGGTACACATGATGATATCTAAAGCCCTAAATAGGTTACACATGAGTAAATCAATTACCAATATAGGTACACCAGTGGTGAACGCATAAAAACATATAAATAATTTATTCATGAGTATCCCTGGCATAATATTTTATATGACAATGTGAATTCCCCAAATATATGTATTATTAGAATGTTATTTTCTCATGTATATCTTTTATCGATTCTCTTAATATTGATGTCTTATGAAATGTGAATCACTATACTAGAACACAAAATTATGAACCTTGATATGATGTATAACATTCCCAAATTTTATTCTATTTTATAATACACTTATGTTCAATTAATGAAAATGTATCTACCTTCATGACACTTATAGAGATTTAGATCTCAACAATCTTTTTCTACCATTACCAATGACATGAATAAATGTTTTATGTAAAATATGTACGAGAAGGTTGATTGTTGTGAATACCATAGAGGGAAACAATATAATTTACCTTTGAACTACATATTTGTTCTTCCTTATTTACAAAGGAACTATACCATTATAATCATCAGGGGTGTTCTATTTAATTTATTTAATATTCCTAAATATGATGTAATATCTATATATGATTATAATGATTCATAACAGTTTGTATAAGATGATATGTTTAGTTATCCATTTGAAACTAGGGTTATAAAGCTTTAGTGAGGTCCATAATTACATGAATAATTATATGTCTAATGATAATTAAATGTATTGAAATATTCCTTGTCATCATGGAAAATAATTGTGATAGTTATTTATAAGAAATTTTATCCATATTTGGAAACTCAAAGTAGATGTGGCTCTGTAAAAATTGTATCATGTTGTAATAAATCTGAATATGGTGTATTTAGATGGACTCAATCATCCAATGGTGAATAAAAATGGTCTTTACTACAAACCTGTCTTGATAATCAAAGGTAACATGCATAGTAAATTACTAATCTCTTTATAAAACCTTAGGAAGAAATTACAAAGAAAATTTTATTAAATTATCTATTTCAAACCTACAGAGTCATATATTATAAATAATGTGTTCTGATTTTGATATCCTATATGTAATTGTTCATTAATAAGTGGTACACCATAATTATTATTGTTTCATGAATTATGATTTTTGGTTTCTGTCAAAGGATATATCTCGAAAAAACAATGTAAATTCGGAGTTATACAAAAAATACAATGATATTCGACTTGATTATCCAAATGTAATGGGAGATAGAATTAAATATAGAATACCTATTATCATATAACATTATTATGATATGAATTAGGTATGACTTTGGAACAAAAAATCATGTGAATTACATTCTATTGAGACCTCTATTAGGCATCATCCACCTTTTTTTGTTTTTCACCTAATCCCCAAGTTACATAACAATGGAAAATCACCACATAAAAGAAATTTTCTATTAAAATGAGTTTAGGACATAGAAATTTCATTTGGGTTATGAATTGGTAGGAGGTGAAGTGGATCAATGGTGTAATAGTATCACGAATATGATGTAACATTATAAAATTGATTCTTTTTATTTTAATCAAATAAACGAAATATTTTTCAATAAATACATTCCACAGATTATTATTAAGAATGTTGTAATTGAGTTTATTTAGATAAAATAATGAATGAGGAATCATATGGTAACTATGATGAACATTTTACAATTTTTTCATGGTACTATTATGTTAGTATCATCAAACATTAATTTAAAATTGATCATTATTTTGTGTATTAAAACAATTTATTGAATTGTTCTTTCTATAAGATGTTTTTAGTTTGATTAAAAAAAACTTCACCTATATTTGAAATTTCATATTACAAACTTAAACCATTAAAAAAATAAAATTCATCGTCATATTTGACCATGTATCGATTTGTGAAGCACCAACCCAAAACACCTTACACTAGACCTGAGAGCCAAAACCAATGAGCCAAACACTGAGAAACATAATTCAAACATACCACAGAACCTGAGGAGACCTTGAGCCATGAGAACCCACAGCAGTCTAAGTCACATCACATCCCCCACCATCATCATGAAACCCTACCATCCACAATGCCATTCATCACCTCTGTTGTCATCGTTGAATCATCACAGCAGCAAATTGTCAGAGAATATGATCCAAATACCAACATGCACACCACCAACAGACCACCAAAGGAATAGCTATGAACCATCAAAATCAGAACATACCTTCCATCAGAAACTCCATAACACCAAGTTGTCAAATGAAGATCATGCCTCCTAGAAATAGTTGGTCACTCAATCACCACATCTCAAAGCTCTAGGACACCACCACACAAAACCGACCTGGGAAGGTGAGATGGACCACGAAACCAGGGCAGAGACGTGTGAATAAAGGTCTCTATAGAGGGTTGAGACCTTTTCCTAGATGAATCCAAGAGGAGTCGAAAATAGTGCAAAAGGACTGGGAAGAAAGCCCCAAACTGAAAAAGAAATTCCAAGGAAGAATTGGGAGGAATAGTTAGATATCAATATCATGATTTTGATATAATTATAAAGAAATTAATTCACATGAAAATTAATTATCAATATAAATATGAATATTGAATTTTTTTATACTAAATGTGTGGTAACAATAATAGAGGAAATATACATAAGAAGACTATTAAATGTTTTAAGTGTGAAAAGGATGTTCATCAATCAGTTGAAAGACTTAATGATTGTAATAAGTTAGATAATGAAGTGAATAACAATATAGTTCCATAGAATTCACCTCACAGACTTTCCACTTAAAATATGAATGAGTTTCCATATTATGATAAAATTTTCTAAAATAATAGGATTAAGAACATTTATCAATGAAAATAACCACTTATAATGTAAGATAAAGGAAATTATCAATGGATAATTTTTTTTATGTTAGGTGCAATAAAAAATCATTATATGGTAAAATTATCATCCCTTCAAGAACTACAAAGGTCTTATTTGACTCTTGATATACCCATTTATTAATACATAAATTATTTTTTCAGATTATCAAGATTCTAGCCAAATGATTTGATATATAGTTTTTAGTTAATCCCCCTAATGTTATGATGATTACATTAGATGTCTGTAATTATTCTTTTGACGATTTTTTTGATGATAAAATTCCATAAATCATTTTAAATCCTCCTCATGTTGAATTTGGTTTTATCTTATACAAGGAATTGATTTATCGACATAAATGAAATTTTAATATTTGAGTAGGGGAATTCCTATTTTATATTTCAACACAACCTAATGGTCCAAAATTATTGTGATGATAAATATGAACATCTGATGGAAATCACATTCATTTAATTGGTTTTTATTATTATTTATATGGGATGTATTCCATAGAGAAATTTTATAACTATGAGAAAAATATCAATTTCATGATTTGTAGTTATCTATGACATGTTTTTCATTGAAAATATTTTCATATTATCTTCTTGGAGAAGAGTGTTATGTATATAAAATTCCTAAAATATTAATTATATATTAATAATGAATGAGTTGAATTTGTTATAGAATTGATACATAGAGATAATGAAATATTGTGTCTTCTCAATACATTTCAAACCATGAAATCATAAAAATGTGGTTGATTCTATGAGTCGTAATCATCATTATAGATTATACAGGATGAGGATCCCAAATTATCTAATATTTCAGGATTTGTAATGGATGGATTTTAAAATTTAAAAGGAAGGAAATAAATAATATATTTCATCTAACTAGTTATCCAAGTGAATATTAAATAGGTGAATACAGATTATGTAGTGTAATAAACTAATGACATAAATGTTCCTATGTTCTACCTTGACCATTATTGAATGATAAGGTACAAGATACATGTATGTGTTCTGTCCAAAACATTTTTCCAAAAAGAGTTGTTAGAAGTTTCACATAGTGCAGCATTCTCTACTCATTATGGATATATGAATTTGTATTGAAATTCAAAGAAGTACTTCTAGTGGTATGGCATGAGAGATATATCACATATTGTTTATCTTATTGATTGTTATGTCATCAATTTGTGGCTGAGACACAATAATATAAGTGGATGTAAAATACATAATCCATACTAGAACAAAAAGGGATAAAATGAACATGGTTGTTTTCATTGGAATACACAAAATAGTCTTATTGGAAGAATTCTATATGTGTTTTAGTTGGTCGGCTTTCTAAGTTATCATGCTTCATCACTATCAAAGATAGATTATCTGTAGATAATATTTCTATTATATACATTAGGAATGTTTTAAGGTTGCATTGAGTACTATATTCTATCATGTATGATCGTTGTCTGTGGTTAAACTCAATGTTTTGGTGATGTATTCATCAAGATATTGATATGATTTTCATTTTCATCATTGTGTTTCACGCTCATATAGATGGTTAGTTAGATATAATAATTCAAACACTATAGTATATTTTTTGATTTTTTTATTTTTATTTTTCAAGGTGGTTGGCATGAAAACTATCCCTTATTTGGGTTTTCTTACAATAATATCTTTTACAAAATCAATTAGATGGATCATTTTAATGCAATATATATATGGAAAATAGAGTTCTCTAGTGTAATATAATGAAGTTGGAGAATGTAAAATACTGGGAAATAAGAGAGATGATGAAATTAAAAAAAAGTATAGATCCATTCAGCATCACATCAAGGCAACTCATATTCAGTAAGAAATTTATGATGAATGTAATCTACATGATTTATAATTTGAAGTTACAAATATGGGTTTCTATGAATTTCTATATAGAATAATGTTGTTATATTTTCAGAATAAAGGTAAAAAATTACAGAGGTATATAAATTCCTTTGAAATCCATGATAGTATAGGAGCCATTTCATAACATTTGGAACCTCTTGAAAAACACTCCTAATTCCAAAATCACTTCCATGTATCTCTATAGAGGATGTACATCACTATACCTTCAAATAAACAAAATCATAGGTTATACTGATGGAGCATGATCATTATTTTAAGGAACTACCCACAAAGACTCTAGACCACAAATTAAATGTTCTATAAAATATTAAAATAGAAAAAGTGAATGCATTATTCTCAAAGATCCATATGGAGGATGTTTAATGGTAATATTAGTAAATTATAAGGTTGAATTAGCTTTATCATTTTTATTTGTGTGAAAAAAGTCGGGGGGGGGGGAAATCATTTTAATTGTGGCTTAATATAACACCCTAAGTTTTTATGGATTATTATTTTTGAATAAAATAAATTTTGTTGATATCATGTGAGTCAAACAACAATAAGATGAGCATAAATTATACACAACACTCGGTTACCATTTATTACAAACAATACCAAGTTGAATCAATGATGCAATTTTTTAAATATTATTCAAATGAAACAATTATAACATATCCATTAAACATTTAGATATTAGTAATCATAACCTCTTTTTATATATTAACAATAAATATTTATATAAATAGTACATTTTGATAAAAAGGAACATTATTTTTCAATAAATAGTTTATATGTTTTGAAAATATTATTATTTTTTGAAAAAATGATTTATATTTATTTGGGTGAAAAATAATATCATTCCTTTGTTACAGTTCTACAAATTTAATTTGATAAAGAAAAAATTTTTTTTGAAATCATCAAATCAAAAATATCATTTGTGTATTTTTGAGAGTTTTCTGAAAAAAGTATATTTTTTTGAATATTAAAAACACAGAAGTTTAATTAAAAATTTTCTTTTTCATTCAAATTAGTTATAAATATAAATTATATTTCAAATTGGTTTTAACATATCATTAGTAAAATTATATATCTATAAATATAATTTAATTCATTAAAAAAAATTTATATTATAATTGAATGTAAATACATTATAATATTTTTGAAAATTTTATCATTGAAAACCCTTTTTCTTATCGTGTCAGGAAGATTAATTTTAAATAAAATTTGGTAGAATCTGTGAATTAAATTGTAAAAAATGGATTGAATATTTAGAATCAGTAAAACATATATTATTTAATATTGTTCGACAAATACTTTTACAAAATTGGATAGTTAAAACAATAATTATTAATTATTGTGGTTATTGTAAATATGATTTATGAGGGGTCTAAACTAAATCTATAGGGGTTAACATTTCTATGAAAATTCCTAGAATGTATTTTAATATAATAGTTTTACACAATTGTGTATACTAATCACAGAAACACCTTTTTATTTTCTTGTGTATGGAAATAAATTTGTACATTGTTTTTATTTCAATTTTTTTGATGTTTTACATGCACCGTACATATAAATGATTCAGATTGATTCAGATAAATAATTATGCCACTCTTTTATTACATCCTTTGGTTCTAAAGTATGAAAAAAAAATTCATATTCTGTGGAGATGTTTAAATGGAAGAGTACTGTTATTCCATAGCATGATATATATAATATCAAACATTTGTAAATGGTTCCATTAATTTAAAATATAATTATCAAATTTAAAACATCTTATTAAAGTGCATGTGATGGATTATGTATGCATGTGACCTATAGAGATACTTGGTATACATCTTATGGATGCACAGAGAGATTTGATATTATCCCTACTCGATCATGAATATTGATGGGGATAATAAACATAGGGATCATCATTCCCTTCATTGTAATTCTCAATACAATATTCCATGCACAAATTCAATGATATAACGTTTCACCAAAAATGAAATAAATATTTCAAGTATGGTTGTCAGTATATCTTTTATATTTACTTTTACCTTCCTTAATGTGCTACAAAATGTCTCTAACATTATTTTTCATTTCCTTAACTATTTCTTTCTACAATTTTATTATTTATTCACCCGTATCTGACCACATTGGTGTTATAAACTGTTTTCTAATGATGGATTCTTAAGGATATGTCTTAATGATCATGTGAATGAAATTATTTTAAGAAAACAATACTAATATAAGGTGTTTCTCCCCACCATCATTAGAATACATCAAAATATATTTCAACATATCCTCTTTTACATGAAGAGATTTCTCAGACTGAAATGTAGATTGAGGAGGATAAATTGTACTAATACTAAACAATGTATACAATGGTTATTAGAGACATTTACAAAACATTGTGTAAACCTTGTATCATTATTAGATATAATATAAGTTTTTAATCCCTGAAATAATAAAACCTCATTAATTTTTTTCTCCCACAAGCTGACCATGAGAAAAATATTCTCATATAATAATTAATTTTTCAATATTTTGAAGGTGATTTATTATATTCAAATTCTATTATGAAATATAGATGTTTTGAGGTGTCTAATATCAAAATCCTATGTAATAATTTCCAATTTTTATTTCATATAACATTACATCTTAAAATATTTATAATCCTAAAAAGGATTATATAACATGCACCATGATAAATTTTATACAATATCTCCCTTTTAGATGTTCGGCCACAAATACTCTTAATGGTCAATAGACATATTGGGACATATAGGATGAGTAAATAATGTTGATCAATGAGCTTCATAAAACTGGTCATTCTTTTAGTCTGGTATTTATAAGACACAAACAAGATTCCCAATCCATATATTTCAATCACAATTAGTTTTTAAAATAGTATCATTTCTGAAAATCTTCTATAGATACACAACTTTCATATACAACTCGTTAATCAATATATAGATAAAAGGTTGAACACTCATTTGAGAAACATAATATTTCTACACTTCCATTGAGAATTACTGATCCAAACTTCAAATAATACATACTTTTTTTTATCATTTTTGATCCTAATTATTGATATTCTATCAAGATCCATTTTACGTAATGAATCATCTACATTATTTCCATTCATATGGTGGTTATATAGAGAACATTCATAATCCACGAACTACTTAATACTTTTTATTTAAAACATATACAACTCTTTTTGAGTGAATATATGATTTATAAATTTATAATATTTATATATAACACAAATATTAATATAAATATAATTCATACATATCATTAATGTCAATATTATTGTAACTATGTATAAATCCTACATTGGAAATTTTTTCTCATTAAACTCTTATGAAAATGAAGAAAATGCTATAACCATATCATTGAACTTGAGGATGCCTCAAGAAATGTTAGTTTATGCATCACTAATGACCAGAACCCATTTTTCATTATATGGTAGGGTATAAAAATGTTCACTATTGAAAACTCTCTTTAATTCCTTTATACATTCCTCACATTAATCTACCAAAACCAATGTATCCCTATTCCAAGTTATCTTGCTTTATGGACTAGAGGGTCATGATATATTCTCCAAAAAATATCAATAATAACCATGCATACCAAGAAATATATAGACTTTAGTGGTAATGGTTGGAATTTTCCAATATTCATAATGTTTTATCTTTTATAGATCAATCGATATACACTATATTTGGAATAAATGAAAAAATTTAAACGATTTATAAAAAAATCAGCACTTAACTTTTTTTACCAAAAACATCACCTTCTTTATTATCATCAAGCTCATACATGAAATTTAAAAATATAACAATATCATCAATATACACTAACAAAAACTATTCATGGAAATAATTGATGTATTTATTCATTAAATCTATATTAATAGTGGGGGAATTATTATGACCAAATGGCATCACTATAAATTCATAGTGTCTAAAAATTGTATGTTTTTTCTTGGGTATATCATATTTTGTACCCTCATCTGATGATATACATAATGAATGAAAATATTAACTATGTATTGATATCTATGTAGTTGATGTAATAATTTATCGATATACTGGAGATGATACTTATTCTTGATTTAGATCTTGTTGAGTTCCCAAGAATCAAAGAATAGTCATAAAAACACATATTTCATTATAAGAAAATGAATAGGTGAATACATTCGAGATCACATGGTGGAATGAATCTCTTTTCATGATTATCCATGATTTTATTCATCGATTATATAATCTCAATAAATTTTATTTTATGTGTAGTATTTTAAATAGGTACACCAACAATAGTCTGTTTTATTGAAAACTGACCCTGATGATTTGGTGGATGACTACTCATCTCAATCAGAAAAACATAAAAAACGCACATTACAGTAGGAATATTTATAATATTACCGTTCTACCAATCATCTGTGAAAAAAACCATTTGGAATACTAATTAAAACCCTTCTAATGGAATTTATTTTGAATCAGATGTCGAAATTCATCATCGTAGAGATAAATAATCATGGGGGGGTTAAAATAAAAAAACTGAATTTACATCCTTGGAAATTGATGTGGGATTTATGTAAAGAAACCAATTCATTCATATTATAACATAAAATTCAAAAATAGGGACAAAAACTATTATTTCAGGAAGAACATTCGCACAAACTAAAACTAGATAAAGATCATAAATATGACAGAAGATTGACATACCATTGGGAATTTTGTAAAAATATCTCATTATCTAATCATTTGGTTGGAATTTTGAATAAACATATAAATTTTTTCACATATATAATAATATGTAGATCTAGAATCCGAGAAAACATTTTTTATTCTATAGTGGATGGTAATTATACATTTAACCACTTCGTAATACATATCAGTAATAGCAATTTCTTAATATTTAACTCTTTTTCTAGGATAATGTTGTCACTGACATTGATCATTATTATTAACCATCATATTTAAGAACAACATATCATAATACCTTTACTTACTGTATTTACATCACTATACTATGGGGGGTGAATTCAAATGACATCTCTCTCTATTTGTATCATTAACATACTTTTTACTATGAATTCAACATTCTATTACCTAGTAACCTTCCCTTATGTACATGAAACATTTATATATTACAATATCATAATATCATCCATTTTTTCATCCTTGCATAATGTATATTGGAAATATAATGTTCTTTTAACCATGTTTTTCAGCATATCCATTGAAATAAATCATTCTTTTCTTTAAAACCATGATATTGTTCGCTAACACCACCTACATTTCATCCTTGATATAACATTGAATGATTTCATCAAATCTAGTGAAGCCCCTAATTCATAATTCCAATCCTAGAAATATTTTTAAGCCACAAATGTGTCGATCAAACTTACTCTTACGTTGGATTATAATAATATAAATATTTCAAGAAAAAATTGTAAAATTGGTATAATATGTAAAAAGGGATTCATCCTCTATTATCATAATCTCAACAGATTCATTCTCTATTAACATATAAAGAATAAGAGAAAACATCATATTGATTGGAAATTTATTCAACTCATACCTCTCCATATGTTTAATTATACCTTAATTTATTCATTTTTATTATTAGTGTCTATCATTGATCTACATCCCCTTCCAGGAAATTAAAATAAAAAATAAAAATTTCATTTCTATGTCATTGGAGATTGTGAAACAGTGATTTATTAGAACTTATAAATATCACAGAAACTATTAGATCACAAGAACAACTAATATAATTTGGAGTTTTCCTGGATATAGACTCAATTGAAATTGTTCTCTTTTATGCTCATTTTGATGCCCATTTCTTTTCATATCTCAAGAAACATTTAACATAAATAATGAGGATATTTTTCATTCCACATCCAATAATAGTTTCATAATTTGGACTAATGCCTTTTTATTTTTCCTCTAATTTCGTTGTAACATGGTTTGTTTGGGTAATATCCATGAACTATAGCAAGAAATCATAGTGTGGGAAATAATAATTATAATCAGAATTCATATAATAATGAAAAATAATTTATATGATATCTAAATTAAGCCTTATAATTTTATATTTTTTAAACAATTTTTTTAACTTAATTCATTCATTATTGTAAACTAATAAAATAATTTATAGTTATAAATAATTAAACTGATAACCAACCCATGAATAACCCTAGCTAGTATAAAACAAGTTGGCTAGTAAGGGAACACTCACAATGCACTAGTATTATGGTTATGATATACTTGACCAACCCTTTTGTTGTTATTACCCATAGATTCATCTATTCTCAAACTAATTCCTATTTTTTTACCTAGAAATTTCTAGAAAAATAACACTCTATTATATACCATGGAATATGTAATTATTATATACATAGGATTATCTATAGAGTCTTCCCAAAATATTTCACGTCAATATTTCTAAAGGATCAATATAGGCTGTTCTGATTGCAAATATGGAATCCCATTATTTTCATAAATTTATATTATATCATTTTAGATGAATATTCATTACATTAAATAAAGATCATTTATAAAATTGTATAGGTATTGTCCCTTTGGGAACATGTATATACAAAAAACTCATTCAATTAATATAGATGTTATCTCTCATTTTATTTTTCACAATGTTCACCCCTAATATACATACCTTTTTTTAAAACATCCTTCATACCATGGTAAAGAGAAACATAAGTAATTGTGCTCTATGATTCAAATAAATTATAAATATATGATATATCATTGATCTATAAATAATAATATGAGTATAAGAGAATGAAATATTGATCTAAAAATGTTGAAAAAAACTCTAAAAATAATATATCATAATCCTGAGTCTTTGAATAAATCTGAGATTCTTATAATACAAGAACTATAAAGGAATAAATTACTATGATCCCTCATATCCTAACATTTTCATTATACAAATATCATTGGAAACCAAATAATCATATAAAATCATATATTTAAAAAAGAAGGATCACTATACGTAATATTATTGAGATTGGGATCACTCCACATTCCATCATATTATTCTTGAAACAATCCCAATATATTCATATTTTATATAGTCCCTTAAGGAACTAGGTTCACTCCCCACTCACATCCAATATCCCTCATTAGATATTTATCGATGCAAATTTCACTAAAAGGATATATATTATTAATCAAACTTAATGCATTATAAAAATAATACATATTTTCCCAAAGGATTAGAAAACATTAATCATATCATAAATTATGAAATGTAAATGGAATTCCTAATCATTGTTTCAGGGAATAACATGTGGAAATGAAAAATGTGCCCTACAAGTTTCATCAATTTATTTTAACATAGCCCCTAAGAATAGAATTGGTTTTATTAACATATTTTTATAATAAACAGATAACATATATAGAATTAATAAGAATGGTTTCAGGGGACATATCCCCATTAATTATTATGTAAATTAAAATTAATTTATCTTCGATGAAATATTCTATTAAATTATCACTTAGAAAATTTCATGAGTAAAATACACTTTTATCATTTAAATCATGTATGTAAAATCTAAAAAATTCCTAAATATTAAAATGAACATATTATATGAAAATTTAATTTGAAACATTTAATGTATGAATCAAATCATTGAGTGGTCATTAAAGTTAGAAATTCAATTAATGACATATAATATTATTGAGAACATTCCGTTTGTTGTTTTATAAATCATATTAATATGTATCTCTTTTAGAAAATAGTATGAAGATTAATCTTAATCCATTTTGTAAAAAATAAATCACTGGTATTATATTCTACTCAAATTCATAGTATAATTTTAATATTATTTATTAATCATATTTATATAACTTTGATATGGATGAAAAAAAGGACATTTTACTAATGGGAAAACTAAAGTAATTTTTCCTCAACAAAATTATTTTTATCTATTGAGTATATAAAAAGAGTTAAATTAATGGAAAACATGTAATTTTCAAATATAACATGGGTAAAATAAAATTTATGAACTTTGAGGGATTTATATCACATGATTTACAAATTGGTACATAATCACTAATAATCTCAAAATTATAATATAGAAATATAAAACTATTATCTGAATCTTCATATTTATTCATACACATTTGAAAATCAATTATAATAAATATATTATTTAAAAAAAATATTTGTGGATAATATTATTTTATATTATTAGGTATATCATTTTTTAAAAAAAATTACCAATGGTTAAGAATTATATATTAAAATTATAATTCAGAGAGATAACAATTTAGTTTTCAATTTTATGTTTTGGTTTGAAGGACATGGTCTCTATAATTTTTCCATGTGACCATAATCTATATACTTTTATCTATGATATTATTATCATATATATATATATATTAATTATATATATATATATCCATAAAATAAGTAAATTTAAAAATGAATTACAATGTTAAAGGGATTAGTAGACTGTACATACAAATTAATGTTGTTTTCACTTATCGAAGGATAGAAGCATTGAAAGTTAGATATTAATTTAAAATAAAAAACAATTTTTACATCATAATTATAATATATAATAATTAAATATATCTTTATTACCATCTATTTAATTGTAAAACAAATATTTACATCCCATTGAAATAGTTGTAGTCAATACATACAAATGAGTGATGCTATCATTTTCAAATGGATGGGAAGAATGTGGATAATTATTATTCTATCAAAACAGTATAATTTATGAATATTGAAGATGATAATTTCATCATTTTATAAATTATATCTTGTACTTAGAGGAGATAGAATAAGAAATAAAATTGAAAATCCAAATTACGAGTTATACTACTTCAGGTAGAAATATATTTTAGATTACACATAAAACATTGAAAGGATAGTAATTTGGAAAGAATTTAATCATTGGATATTGAGAAGGAATCATGGAAGATATTCTTTCAGGTAATGGGTCAGATATATGGAATAAAATGTGCGAGTATGTGAACAGATGAATTAATTATAAAAAATACCATTTTCATGTTAACTAATACTTATGGACCAGATAATTATATTATTCATAAAAATATTAAGTGATTTTAAAATCCAAAAAATATATATATATAAAATAATTTATTATATGGTTTTTATATTATAACTAAATATATAAATTATTGAATTTCAATTTTATGAAATTATTTTTATTTTTAAAATCACAATAAAAAATTATCTTTTGTTGAAAGATTCTATTTGTAGATATATATTTACTTTTTAGTGAACAATTAAAAATAACAACTCTTGTAAAACTATTATTTCTCTTTAATAAATAATAAAATTAAAAATCCTAATAATGATATTAATTTTAATTAATGCATCATATTTATTAAAAATTTATTTTTAGTCTAATTATAAACACTTGAATCTAATTTATATTAGATTTTATCATATGATTATTTTTGAGATTAGTAGCACATTATTCTGAAAACAATGATAAAGTGTATAATGTTAGTCGTTTTATTAATTTACAATAAAAAATAATTTGAAGTTATTAAATATATATATATGATATAAAATACGCATATTGACGATTACTAGCAATATAGTTAATATAATGTCTTTTTATGCACGAAAAAAATATTTCTTAAAACCCATATTTTCTATCATGTATTTGGTTTTAATTTTATATTTAATTAAACCAAATAAGTTAATTTAATATCTAATATAGATTATTTTTAATAATACTAATAATTTATATAATATAATAATTTCAACATAATTTATGGTCATAATTAATATTGGAAAAATTATAATTCATTTACCGAGGTTAAGGTGAAATGTGTTTAACAGAGGAAAAAAAATTACAAGTGTCAAAATAACCTAAAAAAAGTATAATTCAAATTTTATCATTATTTCCACATTATATCATCTATAGAACAATATGGGTACATTTTGGATACTTTAAGAATGTATTAAAGATAGGTTTAACTTTTAATATTTAATAATTCCAACTTTGATCCCACCAATCCACCTGAAAGGTCATCTATCCACTATCACATTCATATGAAAAAATATTTATTTATAAAATTTAGTATGTAAATACAATAATTTTTTGTCTTCCACGGTTCCACGTGTACTTCTTATCATAAATCCAATATTAGAAGGCTTTATGTATAATCCTAATGAGGTGATATTAAGAAGTAGTATCGTTCATAACCGAGAATTTTTTGTTTCCTCTTTCACAACCTTAAACTAATATTCAAACATGATGATATATTAAAATAACTATCACCCATATTATTAATTTTTATTATATTAATTGAATAAGTTACATTTATCTCTTCTTAATTCAAATCAGAAATAAGAATGTCTTTCTTTTGTTCCATAGACTACTAACACACAAAACAATTTAATTCAATGTTCATTATCAACTCCCACATATGGAATTAAGGATTGAATTACTGATTATATTTTATATTACTATCATATTATATAATGAAAATATAAAGTATCTTTTTTTTATCATACCAGTCAAATCACTGAAAAGGTAACATTATTCATGTATATATGAGGATTATTGCATCCACGAAGTGATGTTGTTATTTATCATTACCAAATAACATGGATTAAATATCTATATGTATATTTAATGATTTAATATAGTATTTATGATATTATTTTCTATATATAAATATAAAATATTACCTTACTTTATTCAATAAGGTTCGTTGAAAATGAAAACACGAATAAATTGTATAGATGACCAAACATTTCCCGGATCATAACACGATTGTTTTTGTTAAAATGATCATTTAATATTGATTTAAAAAGTATATTTGATTTATAAAAATGATAATTATTTCGTTTTTAATATTTTTGATATGATGTAACAAAGAACTCATTAACCTTATTCAACCTACCGAGGTAATTTTTGTTAAATATGCATTATTATTTCAAAACATATGTAGTGAAAAAAATTATAAACTAATTTTTAATAATATAGTAAGTGTTAAAAAATGAAACATAAACATGAAAAACATTATTAATAAAGAAAATAAATAACATATTATTATTATTATTATAGATTACAAAGAGCCTAAGGGATGACATGGATTTGAATTTTGGGATATATTGACAAAAAACGTTTTTTTAAATGTTGTGATTATATTTTGTATAAATATTTCACCTAAATTTAAATGTTTTCTATGATTAATTTATAAATAAATTTTAATTCACATAAGATAATTATAAGGGCATTTTTATCTCTCCATTTACAATTTTTAAGGATTTTATAATGGGAATATTTTTTTAATGATTCATTTTCTTTATAAAAAACAAAATGAATGTTCTAGATTAATATTTATAGAAACAAAGAATTCATCTACTTCAATAGTCATTATTTAGAGTCTATATTATTTAAGAATATTTCATGTTTTATTCAAATAAAAATCCAGATTCCCTTATTCTATGTATTGGTATTTAATATGTTTTTAGAGTATACGGGTATTTTGATAATTGAAAGTGTTTAATATATGTGTTTAATATAGTTTCTCAATGGGTGTAACAAAATAATGTGAAATATTAATTTCTTATTCAAAATATCATCCTTTTAAATTGCTTCTGAAAATGGGTGATCTAGATACAGTGTATAGGATGGGTCGATCCCTCTTAGAGGTCAATATTTGAGGGGTTGATCCCAATTATACCTCAATATATGAGATATCATTCCCAATATAGCTCGTAATATGATGGGTTATTCACATTGTATATTTTCAATGAATATGTGAATGATTATTAAATCTACATAATTTTATTAGAAGTCATCAATAAGGTTATTCGAATTTTAAAGGGTTTTGTAAGGGTTCTATGAAGATGACATTCAATGGCCAGAATATTAATATTGTATGATTTATAATTTTCTTTCAATGAAAATAATTTTTTTTGAAATGTATGAAAAATAAGATTTTGGCAATATATTAAATTCCATATCTATGTAAACAAAAATGAAATGAAGAATTTTTTTACACAGGTTTTAATGTTTTACTCAAAAATTGTATATTTCATATTTTTAGGTCCTTTAATGTTTTTTCTATTATCATCCATCCATTTCAAAATATTTTTCAAAAGGGACAATTATGTGGAATAGAAAAGAAAAAAGAAACATTAAATGATGTAATTTTTTTATAAAACAAATTGATATATAATAGAATATTAATATTATATGAATAATGGATAGTAATGAAAAGATTTAAAATTATAATATATGGTTTTTTATTGGGGAAATATGAAACAATTATGTTAAAATGTAAACCTTATATATCATTTGGAATAAATAAATTATAATTATAGTCTAACGATAATAGAATTTTTAATTTTTATGGTTAATAATCTATAGTTTGTCTTAGAGGAGGGTTTGGATAAAATTATAGGTTTTGATAATGTACATAAACACCATTAGTAGATTTTTATTTAAATGGGTATAATGTAAAATAATTTTATAACATATTTAATTTTCTATACCATGTCTGCCCTGAACGGGTTTTTATAGAGGAGACAAGGAAGATATAATAGGAAGCCACATAGAAGAAAATATCCTTCAAAATTATCTACTAATGATTATAATTGGAACTGAGACATTTGTTACTATGATGGATTTCCTCACACAAGAATTAAAAATAATTTTTATACATGGAATTGACAAGGTGGATCTATTAAAATGGTCCATGAAGATAGTGGATCATTTTATGTTAAAACATACTCCAACAATCAAGGGATATTTTGAACATGTTGTAGTTAATGTATTGATTAATTCACTAGAAACATATTGGATTTCATTTGGTCTTTGGAAAGATAAAAGTAAACCCTTACATGTTCTCACATTAAAGGTGAGGATAATCTTTGGTGTCCATTACTTAAGAGTACCAAAGTGAGATATAATTTCTATTCTAATGGATGTGAAACATTTGGGAATCATTTTTCTAGAGTAAAAGCACGATTTAGAACATATGTAATTCACCACATACTAAGGATTTGTTTAGTCATCACTAGGGAGATCAATATATTTTAATGATTGATCCCATTTCAAGGAACAATAAGTATAATATAAAGAAGGTATTTATTCTGAAGGCATTATTTTATGATATTCGTAAAAAATATGTTTTTGTAGTAATTAACTTTTGGTTTTCTAATGCACTAACGCAATTTATTAACCTTATGAATAATGTTTTACATGAGATCATAGATATGTTTTTGGTTTAGATTATTAAATATTTTTTTCAAAAATCTATTCTTTATGATGAACATGAATAAAACCTAAGGAATATAATTAAATCCCAAACAAAATTAAACAATATGGAATTTTTAGTTAGTTGGAATTTCTGTAGAAAAAAATTAATTCCATAGAAATATTGTTTCTAAAAATTTCATCATTACTGGCCTTCTGAAATCAAATTTTTTTAATGAATGTATCAAAACTATAAATATAATATATATTTTTATCCAAATAGGATTATTGGATTACTCTTGATTGATTATTTAAAACATAGTTCTGTATTTTCCCACTAATAATGGTAAATTGAAAATGATTTAAATTCATTTGAAAAAAATAATGAGATGATTTGTTTGCAGAACAAATATAAGTGAATGATCCAAATTTTACATGAATTACATATATTTTTTATTTTTCATCTACGTTGATTCATCTTGGAGGAGGTTGTGCACCCTTTTTGAATGATTATGTAATTTCTCATTATTTCTGGTGACTAGACCATCATGAGTTAACCTATTAACTACGGGATCTAGAATTATCTAGAATGGATTTTTATTTTAAAAAAAATTAGAGTGATTTATATTGTGTAATTTTTGAAATATATATTAAAATAATAAATCAAGAATATAATAAAATAAAATTTATTTAACAGACATAGAATATTACTAGAATTGATTACAAATTTTGATTTCACAATTCATTACAATCTGATAAAGGATAAAAGTACCTAATTCATTCATTTAGAAAAAAATTCCGACACAGACCATGTAATATATTGAACATTACCATTTGGTTGATGTTTTCATGAAATTTTCCCTACATGATTTGGATGTTGAATCCTCTTATGTTTTGTGGTAGTTTTTTTTGTACATTTAATTCTATCAAAAATAATTAACCAAATCCTGAATTGGAATTATTTTTTAAAACGTTTTCCTTGGTTAGAAAGTTTTGTTTCATGGATTTTTTATTTTTAATGAATGTTATTCGGGGTTTGAAAAGTTATTATCTATTTCATAGGAATCACAGTTATAGGGGGAATTAGAGAGAGATGGACATCATTCATAATTCCCTAGTCATCCTAAAAAATATATCTTGTGTACATAAATTTATTGTTATATCTATTTGGATAGAATAAAAAGTGATTTGTTTGAATTTTCAATGAAATATAGGATTTCTCTATAGTTTAAGGAAGAATAAAAATTACTAAAGGTAATTAGTCGAAAATTTCTAGTGAAAAAATGGAAATAGGAAAATATATCAATGTATATCATGGTTGGATTTCGATTGAAAATATAATTCAAATATTTGATTTGGGTTATTAATTATAAATTAAAATATCATAAAATATATATCCAATTAGATATAATATTTCATTAAATCAGTTTTTCAAACTACACCTAATGGAGATAGTCCTATTTGATAGAATTACTCTTTCCATTATATAGAACATTGATGATTAATTCACTCCTATTTTTTGAAAATATCTTTAGAAGTAATTGGGTAGTGAATTAACTATAAAAATAAATTTTTAGCCATAGTTTGATTGATATTCCATGTGGAAAATTCAGACCATATATGATGTTTATTTCTCTTAGTCAATGGAATTCATAGAAGTTTTATTTTTCATATTTAATTGGTTTTATTGTTTTAGATGAATTATCATTTCTCTACATTGATGTTAACATTTAGGGAATTTTTTGAAAAGTGGTTTTTGATGCATGATTTTGGGTTGATTTAGGAGAAATGATGTTGAATGGACCAGAGTTAGTAAAATAAATAGTTGAAGAGTTTTAATTAATGTAGCAATATATAAGGATAGATTATAGTTGGAAGATAAGGTAAGTATATTAAGAGAGGAAAGATAATGCTTTTGATATAGGTGATCATGTATTTATCTTATTATATCCAAAGAAAAGTGTAATGATTTTTTGTAAAAATTGAAATATATTACTACAATTTATTAGAACATATGAAAACGGAGAGAAATTTCATCATGTTTTTTATCTATTGTAATTGCCTTAATGTTTATCCCATTAACACAATGTATTTAATTTTTTATTGGGAAGTAAATATGTACTTGAATCATCTCATACAATGAGTCTTAATGTCGTTCAATTTGAAGAGAATATTTATTATATAGAATAACTTTTTTTATTGTTTACTAAATAAATAATTATTCATATTATAAGGTAATTCATCAATTTGGGGTTTTTTTGTATGTATCATATAGTAGATGAATCAACATGGGATTATGAAAATGCATTGATTGAATGATATCCCCAAATGTTTAATAATGAAAAAAATTATGAAGGAATTATTTAAAATTTAAGAATAATAAAAATTATGGTAATTATAGAATAAATCATTTTCTTGATCATTATTATTTATGAATCAGATTGATATTTTCATTATAAAAAATAATTATTTTTTTAAAATAGAAATTATATAAATTAAACACTTTTATATTATGTTCTGTATTTAAAATATTTTCTTATAAATTATAAAATACTAATTTGATAAACTGGATTTCATTTTTTATTAAAAATATCAGAATTATGTTAACTAAATTTTTTTAGTTTTATTTGAAAATACTTATTCTTCAAAAAATAGTGAGAAATATCATGTTTTTGTATCACGATCACTTATTTTCAATAAATTAATTTTTTTAATTTATTATTATTATTTTAATTTTATTTAATGTAACATTGGTATTAATTAGTTATAATTTTTTCAATTAATTACATTTTATCTATATTAATATTATATTTTATTATAATATTGTTTTTTTGTTTAAAGAATTATTTTTATAAATACTATTTTAATAAGATTAATGTTTCACATTTTAAATTTATTAAAATAACCCCTAATAGAGAATGACTTAAATGAAATATATATTATATATCTCTACATATAAATTTATATTCATTTTATAACTTTTAGTAGTCATATATTAACATAAAATCCTCTTATTCCTTTAAAATTATTTTCTTGAAAAACAAATGTTTCATCACATATGATGGTTTAATTTTAAATTACATTTTTAGATTTATGAATTTATTTTTTATTAGTATTAATAATTTTTGGATGAAAAATATTAATATTATAATGTATGGTTAATTGAATTTTTTTCATAATGAATATTGAAAACAATAAAAATATTTTCTCACGATTAAGGTGAGAACTGATTTAACATGGTGGTTAAACTAAAATTATATGGGTAAAAATGTCCAAAAAACATGTCTAAACTCTATTATATGGACATATTTTGATCATATCTAATATAATTTTCATTTATATACAAAAAATGGCTAATATTAAAATTTATAAAAAAAGGTTATACATTTTTATTTTTATAATTCCCTCGGTGTCCTCTCCCAAACTTATATAAGTCCACCCTTTATCCTCTCCACTTCAAACATGAAAATTATTGTGGTTTAAGAATTATACCTCAAAATCCCTTAATCACTTGTTTTTAAATATTATTGATGTTATTTTCTAATTATAAATCCATTCAATTATGAATTTAGGTATAATCCAAAAGTTTTGTCTCATAAAAGTGATGTTGTTCTTAACTGATCATTTTTTATTTTGTTTCCTCTTCCAACTGCATCATATATAATTTGATAATTAAAAAATAATATCATAAGTACTAAAAATATAATTTGATTTTATCTGGTTTTTTAATCCTATATTTATATCCTCTTCCATTATATGGGAAATAGAACCATCAAAATTTAATAAATCAGACTACCTCAAAGTGAACTGATGTAACTTATTTTTTATCATCATCATTCAAATAATTTTATAACGGGGGATTTAATATTTATATATGATATTCCTAAAATATTTATAATTATTTAATTTTAATATATAAATTTTTTCCTTTACAATAACAGAAAAATGGGAGTATAGTTTTTCATACTTGTGGAATACCGCCTCTATGATGCGATGTGATTCTTTTTTCGTTACCATATCACATCATTGATATATGTTAATATTTTTTAAAAAATAATAATTTATTTATAATATTATTATCATTATTTAGTTATTAAATATTACTTACCTGATTTCCAAAATCATCATCGAAAATGGAAATGTTAGTCATGTGTACATATTTCAAACCTTCTCAATTATCATAAGATACATCATTTTTTATAATGTTTCATTTAGGATTGGTATTAAATGGAATATTGTGATATAAAAAGGGTAATTTTATCAAGATTTTTTTTGATTTTGTTTAATAATGATATTTTTAACTGTGGTCAACTTATAGACGTTATTTTTGAAATATAAGCAGAATGTCATCCAAACACAAAATGTTACCATAATTGAATATCTCATTGTGTATATAATGGTATGGGATAAAATCAATGGAATAATTAACAAGAAATTGTTCTTAATAAAGAAAATGGATAACATGTTTTTATTATTCATGATGTCGAAGAGAATATGTGACCTTTAAGACTCAAGGGTGTGGAAAATATGACATAAAAGTCATTTTAAATGTCTCAAATATTTATTTTCTAAAATGATATATTAAATTTCCAGTTTTTTTAAAACAATTATTAATAAATTTATTATGTGCATAAAATAATTATAAATAAAATTTTATGTCTCCAATGTATTTATTTCTAGGGTTTTCAAAAAGAAAACTTATTGCAGAATGTTTAACCATCAATAAAAAATAAAAAAAATATATTATATTTCAACATATGCGATGATAATGACTTTTACTTCCACAATTTCCATTATATGATGTTATTTATTCCTATATAAGAGTTCATATTTTATTTAAATAAAGACGTTGTTTACTTTTTTCTATGTATTTTTATATTAGAATTATTTTTTAAAAGTGAATTTTATTTCGTTATCCGAATTTATTTTCCATATGGGTTTAAAAGTGTTTTCAAGGTTTTTAAGATGATAAGATGTAAGATGAAAAATATTTATTCAAGATATGGCCTTTTAAAAAATGATTGATTGCATGTGATCACAATATTGCCTATACGGCTGGATGATCAAAATTATATCTCATGATATAGTAGGGTTTATCATTAATATAGCTCAAGATCTGACGGGTTGAGCCCCATTATAGCTTATGATATAAAAAGTGATACTGGTAACTGCTCTCTAGTTTTTAGGTAATTATTATTTAATCTATATATTTAAATTTGAGTTCAGATGTATAATTATTCTAATTTTTAAGGGTTCAGTAATAGCACAATGAAGATGATATCCCACAGACCTTAGAAAAATTATCTACGATACATAATTATTTTTCATTAACTTAATTATTATTAAAATTTAATATATATGATATTTTTAAAATAAATATGACCCACATTTAGGTTAAAAATTTATGATCTGAGGAAAAAAAATCATAAGTTCTCATTTTTTTCACTAGAATAATAGATTTCTTCTTTTTCATGTACTTTTTTAACATTTTTTTTGTGAATCCCTAATGTTAAAGTATGATTCATTGCTATTCATAATGGATAATTGAAAAAATAGATTCGTCATTAATTTAATAGAGATTTTTAATTTAAAAATGATCTATTTTAAATGTTTTATATTATGATAAATAGTGAAACAAATCAGATGAGTGCACATTGTGATATATTGTGTTGTTATGTGTGAGTTATGACCTAATTATCTAAAAATATAAACCTATAACATTATTGGTAATGATATAATATGGATATTTGTTCAATAATACTATAAAATATAATGTTTAATCTTGTTTCCTCATTTTATGAGAGGATTAGTGGTTACCTTTTTTAAGTGATTGTAGTGGAAGTCGATAAACTGTGAAAAGGAATAAAATTTAACCAAGTCATTCTAAGGAAACATTATTCTAAATGGATAGATATTCATGTAAAAGGAGGATCATTTCTAAATAACTTCATCTTCTAAAAAATAGACAAATTTCATTTTCCATTTAATACATATATTTTTTATTAACCTATAGGATAATAATATTCAACCATCACAATAATAGTAACTTTTTCAATAATAAAGTGTTATAATTTACCTTATAATTTTGAGATTGGATAATAAATTTAGAAGAAATTGCTTTTTTCAATGATATATGATCCATGTTTTCTTCATTATATTTTTTTTTATTAATTAATTTAATAACATATTATTTTAATAAAATTTTATTAATTTAGTTTTTGAAACATTATATTTAATAAGGGAATATAAAAAACAATGCACCAATGCAAATTGAATATTAAACATTCATAAAACTGTAAAATTTAATATTATTATAAAAAAATCATGGATCAAAATAATTAAACAAAATGTTATAAGAACTATTTTTTTTAAATAATATAATTTTGATTTTAGATAATTGAATAAATATTTTATGGATGTTGCATAATAATTTAATGAAATTATTATATTTTAAGAAATTGGAAATAAATTAATATTATAAAAAATTTAATTTATCTTTCAAATAAAAATTTTCACTAAAATTATTCCCTTTTATACTTATATAGAAAAATTAGGTAGATTAATGTTAAGAATGTGACGTTTTCAAGTTATTTTTTTAAATTGCCAAAATGTATATAAGAAAACCAATATAATAACATGTAACTATATATAATATATTCAAGGATGAAAACGGATAATATAAAATAATAAAACTAGATAAAAAAGGTTTTAATGGAAATTTAAAGCCTTATGACAATGATTAACCAATTTTTTACTCATTTTACCATTATCTGGTTGACACTAATTAATCCTAGTATCTATTTAGATTAACCAAAACATAATGTATCCCAGATTATAAAATATCATCTTGTCGATTAAATCTATCTAATATGTTATTCAATATAAAATTACTATTAAAAAAATATATTCATTCAAAAATAATTGTACAAATCTCGGCGATAATAATTTTTAGGGAAAAAAATATATTTTTATAACAAATATGTTTATTCCCACCCCATTACTAGAAAAAACTATATATGAGATTTTCAAAAAAAACATGTACAATATATAGAATTGAAATATATTTAAAATCACTAATAATTATTGGTTTATTTTATTTCTTATGATAAAAGAACATTGCATCCCTAAAATATTTTGCCGATAAAAATAAATTTTAATTTAAGATGATCTTTATTTTCATTTCCAATAAATTTATAAACAATTAATTCTTTTTATACATGTGAAACAAACAAATAGTTAGTCGTAGTCTTACCCACCAATCCAATGGCTAGGCTGTTACAATCCCATTAGAATTAAATAATTCAATTGTGTATACCATAAAATATTACACTATTATATAATATTTCATAAAAATGATGAAATCATAACATATCCCTTTTAAAAAATCCCATGAAATATATTCTCCCCTTAAATAATATATCTCTCCCAAATTTATAAATGCACATATCCTTGGATTCTCCCACATATAAATGTGAACCCATTTTATAAACAATAATGAATAAAAATAATTATAGATTTGTGTTCTATTTATCACCCTTTCAAAAAAATTAATAAAAAAAATAACTCGTGAGATATTTTTTGAAATCATTAGATCATATACTTTGCTGAATGAAGCCAGATAAATATCCTTTAAAAGCCATGATATTTTATTGAACTCCACATTTGACTAAGAATAACTTTATTATTCAATGTAATTTACCTTGAAAAATTGGGTACAACTGTGTTTGCGGCACATGACACACGAAACAAAATTAAATTAAATTGAATGCATGGGGACTTGACCCCATGACCTTACCCTCTCCCCCATACCATTACAACCCCACCACCAATAGTGGGGCATCAATTTTATTTACCTTAAATTGCATGAAAAATGAGGTTTCCCAAAAATTTGAAATTGTCTTAACTAACTCATTTCATTCTATTTTTCTTATCATACTTTATATATTTATCTATTCTCATAAAATCGTGACATTAGTATCACCATTATTTTGAATTTTTTTTATTTTATTGGAAAAATGATTATATAACCCTTGTTAATAAGAAGAAAAATTAAATCTTACTTTATGAATACATGTGGACTATTTCCTCCATGAAGAGATGTGTATCATGTGTCATCACATCCTCATAAGGATGGTTGTAATGATTTATTTTACAAATATTTATAATATTTATAATTTGAATATTTTTTAATTATTATTAATTAAAAAAAATCTTCTGAAAATTAGTCAATGAATATTTTAATTTTTATACATCTAAACTACCGCCTCCATGAACTATGTTTTTTCTCCTTATTATAGCAATATATGAATTTTTCTAAAAATATTCAGAGTGAATAAAAATTATATTTATTAAAATTTCAACATTATGAAAAATAAGGATCCATTTAATCAAACTATTATCATTGATGAATATATGGATGTTTTTTGGATTAGTAGACTAGACAACATTTTGGGGTCGAAATATTCAAAGAAGATATGAATGACAATAAAACGATAATAAAGTACAAAAAGAAATCTAGATAAAACATATTATAAGAAATTATATAATATATTACAATTGATTATATAGTAGGATATATCATGTCAAAGACTAGAAGAATCTTAGTGTAACACCCCAATCTTTCACGATACGCTTCTCTTTCAATAATGCAATAACATGCATTGTACGCAAATTTGAGATTTTAACACATTGCGACCAATCAATGTAGCAGTTATGAATAGTAATACCCACTTTTTGAAATTATATAAATTTTATATTTCAAAATGGACTTCTTTTTTTTCTTCGGAATAAAGAAATAATCCTAAGTTGATTTTTTGTAATTTTCTGAGAACTTCCAATTTTCTATGAATAGAGAAAATATTTAAAAACAAATTTTTAATAAAAAAAATTTATAGTGATAAATTATACTATTGAGTAGTTTTAAAGTATAATTAGAATATATTTTTACCATTTTACCCAATTTTTGTCATTAGAATTAATTTAACTTTGAAATTGGTCATAAACAATTGTCAATCTTTTGATATATATTGTTTCTTAAAAACATGATATTTTTTGTGACAACGGTAATTAATTATAAAATTTATTAATGAAACTTATATTTTTGGAATTTTTTAAAATAGAAATCATTTTTGAATTCTGAATATCAATTATAGCTTCAGGTGAAATTTTTGGCATTGTTCTGAAAAACTTCAATTTTTGATGAATAGTGAAACCACTAAGTGGTAGTTAAAAAACTGATTTTTCGTTTAAATGAAACATTACCACTTCTGTGATATTATTTTCAAAAATCCAACATACATGGTTGTCATTAGGAAGTAAAATCTGGTTTAATGGGATTAAAATAATTTTTGGTGAATCGTAACTTTTAAGTCTAATTAATCGCGATTAAATGTAATTAGTGAAATTTAAGGTAAAAATGATATTATAAAAATATGAAAATACATTTACACTTGTCATACCACTATTCTATGAGTCATTTCCGACCAATAAAATCCATGGGTCAACTTGGGGACCCCATGGAGCCACTATGATAGGAAAATGACATTAAAAACTTTTTATTTAATGTTAAAATAAAAATGACACAAACATGAGTCATTTTACTAAAACAATTTTTATATGGGGTTATACAAGTCATAATTTTGACTATAAATATTAATTAGAAATATAAAAAGATTTAATACATCATGATATTTGTTTTATAATTTTTAGACATTAAATAAATTAAATTATTTATGACACCATGATGATGCAACGATTACCTCATTAATTAACGATTTAAATAAAATGAAATGATAATGTAAAATCTAAGACTTAAAATTGTCCAAAACCTATTTTATGGGTATATTTAGAACCCTTATCACCTTATCCTTGAAATATATAATTAGGGGACCTTTTAAATCTGAAAATCATTTTATAATAATGTAACCTTTTATAACTTTCCAAGAGTGCCCCTCCTCTCGCTTTATAAAAGGCCCCCACCACTACCGCCTTAACCACAACTCTAAATCATTTGGCTCGGCCAACCCCTGCCCATTGTGAATCTCCACTTCCCTCTCTTACTCCTAGAAGCCTCACATTGGGTAGAAGGCTTACCAAAGAAGCCTTTGAGCTCAAATCAGAAAGAGTTACCCATTTAATGGTAGTGTTTTCTCTTCTGTTCTTATGTTTTATTTTGCTTCTCCAACCCCCTAAACTCTTTTTATTCATTTATTTTGTAAAAAAATAGTATAAAAAGTATTCTAGGATGTTTTTAGAATATTTATTTGATCTACACTTACACACACCTACATCTAATGGTTAAAGAACATATTGTTTCTGTGGATGGCGAATTTTTGCCTCACGAAACGATGATTGTTCAACACTCATTTAACACCTTCAAAGGTGGACATTAAGATGTCACTATATTTATATATGATATATAATATGTTTATGTTTTACTTAATCTTCTGCTTTTTTCATTTATGGCATACCTTTATGGTATCCATTATGGTTAAACGCGATATCTTCATTTTAGGATGTGCGGACTACCACCCCCTCAAAGAGATTTGAATCGTTAATGCCATATGTGGGATGTATAAAGGATGTAGTAAATGATATTATATATGATATTATACTGCAATTATAATATACCTTTATATCATTCTGATTTCAGTACTTTAATTACGAAATATAAATGAAAGTAGCGTTCATGCGTACGTACGACTTACCGTCTCCATGAACGGTGCATTTCATTTCTTACTTCTAAATGTTACGTAATATTATGAATGAATTTATATACTGGATATATATGATATATATTATATCTACATCATGAATATAATTATGGAGATAATGGATACTCTACCACATAAACAACTTGAAATAATAAGAAGTTTATTGTTGACTCAAGTACCAAAGATCGACAAAACGACCCTTATTAACTTAAATGACTACATAATTTTTGTAACATTGTAATAAGTGATATAAACGGGATAATGAAATTGAAAAAGGTTCTTAAGAAAGTATATATTAACTTTAGTTTATTATTCAGGTGATTAAAGAACGGTCGAGTCAGGTCGAACATGAGGTAAGGGATCTTCTTAACCCAATTTCCATTCTTTGGGTTAATCTGCTACTTTCAAATTATGTCATGATATTATTATGTCCTATCCTGTATTTTAACTTTCATTTATGTGTAATTATAGTGAATACACATAATAGATCTATTGTATTTAAAAAAAATGTTCTATTAAGGTACTTCGTCTCAATCACCATTCATTGAGGCATATTTTGTTTTATTCCCAAATTTATTTTATAATGTGTATAAACCCCTTTGAATTTTATGTTTATTCAAAAGGAATCTTTAAATACGAAGCATTTTACTAAACGACAAAAAGGAATGTTTTTCTTGTCGTACGTATGCGGCGACAACGACTTCTCTACCTCCATGACCATTATTTTAGTTTCGGATTCCTCTACAAGTCATAACTTTCTTTAAATGAAAAATAAATACAATGTTTTAATTTTCCATTATTTTGGTATTGAAAATGGTTTTGAGAGTGTTTTTATTATACCAATGTGTTGTATTGATATCTTGTTATTGAGGTGTGGAAATGTTATGTTTCCTTTATGCATATTTTATTGGATATGATTATGTTATGGTTTATGATATGTTTAAACCTATTCATATGAGGAATGGATTGGACTTAATAAGTGACGGGTGGAGCCCAGTATAGCTCCTCGATGCATCAGTAGGTCTCATGAGACAAACTAGTGTCCTGGAATGAGGCCTTGACAAAATCTTATTTGTGGTCTAGGCACGAGGCCTTGGGTACATGGTTATGATATTCTGGCATTATGCATTCCATCATTATGAAAGAGATTATTGATATTGCATGTGAATATTCGACCAGTAGAATATCCATGTGAATAATTAAATGGAATTATTTATTTTTATTTTTTCTATATTATGTTGATGTTCCAGTTTAAAAGGATTTTGTTTTAGTTATACATTGCCTTAAATGTTTATGTTTATTTATGAAAGCTTCTGCTATAATTTTATCCTTAATGAGAATCTGAGCTCACCCCTTTCAGTGTTTTGAATTTTCCAGGATGTGAAGAAGTATTTTAGGAATGACCTGCAGGGATAGTCTGAAGGGGATATGAGTGTGGAAAATGGAGACTATGTTATATTATTTTTTCACTTCATGATGTAATGTAACATTTATTAATATATCTAGAGTTTCCAAGGCTACTAAACTAATCGGTCATTCGAGACATGATCTTTTATGATCATGCCAATGTTACGAAATAATGCACCGAATCTGGGTAACTGGGGTCGGGGCATTATAGTTGGTATCAGAGGTAGTTTAGTACTAACCTTGGAAGCTAGATTTAGATAAACTATGATTAGATCACATATCCTTAAGATATACTTTGAGGATTAGTATATAAGAACTTCCTAAAATTTTGGTATTATAGAGATTTTGTGAGTTTTCCGAGCAATACATCACTGTCTGGATACGAGAAGGTAGAGGCAGCTCTGGCACAGATGTACCTAGGGGTAAAACCCAAGAACACCGCTTTGAGCTAGACTCGAACTGGAACTGGTGCACGACAATGGGCCTTGCTGCACTCTGGGTTATGACACTCTCGGGGGATATGCTTAGGATAATTCTCATTTTATTTACAAACCATTATGATGGTTTTATGAGTATATAATTCCTCAAAGAAAACATTTATTTTTATGATTATAGATTATATCCATAAATAGTTCAACTTATGTTTAGTGTCTTACAAGTATGGAATTATGTATTTTGATTCATAAACTAATATAGTTTATGCCATTTTTTAGAAATGGTGCCTAGTGGGAGGAATGGAAACCGTATCAATGCACGCACTCCGTGTAGGGATTGCCCTCATGCTCAAGATAATTATAGTGGATCTGGAGATACAACTGGTGCTGATCAACTTATTACCATACTGGGAAAACTCACTCAGGTTATGAATAATAACCTTACTCGTATGGAGCACCCTGATCCGCAACGTGGAGGATCAATGTTATACTGCTTCATGAGGCAACAACCGCCAACATTTAATTGGGTTACAAATCTATTAGTAACTGAGAAATGGATAAAATCCTTAGAGAAAATATTCCATGCCTTAGAGAGTAGCGAAAGGGAGAAGGTTATCCTAGAAGTTTACCGACTCACTGGAGATTTCGATCATTGGTGGTTGCTGATTCAAAACACAAAGGAAGATGATGAAGTATCAAATATGGAATGGAGGGAGTTCAAAGATATTTTCTTATAAAAATAATTCCCTCGTGACCATCGAGCATATATGGAAGGGCAATTTTTGAGTCTGAGGCAGAAGGAGGATGACAATGTCGCAAAGTATGAGGCTAACTTTACAAGGTTAGCGAGGCATGATGCATATTATATACGTAACCCAAGAAGTAAGATCGATCGTTTCATCGATGGGTTAAAACCAGTTCTCCATAGAGAATTAGTATCACAATCTTTCTCAACATACGAAGATATAGTATCGTGTGCTATCAGGACTGAAAAGGAATTCTCTAAATCTTATGGCAATAAAGTAAAGCAAGAGAAGAAGAGAATGGTGGAACAAGAGACAGATAAAGGGAAAAGGGAAAGAAGGATTTTCCATTATGTGATAATTGTGGGAAGAATCACCGTGGTACTTGCATAAAATGAATGGTAGTTTGTTATAAATGTGGAGAAAAAGGTCCCCAGGCTCGTGATTGCAAGGGAAAGAAAGAGGCTATCAATGTTGAATGCTACAATTGTATGGAAATGGGGAATTATTTCAATGATTTTCCTAAGCGTCAGGGAATCTTTCCTTAGAAAAGGCCAAGGGATCAAGGACAATCTTATGATGTTACTACAGTTGAAGTGGAATAATTAATGTATTGGTGCTTTTGGACTGAAGGATTATATTCTGGTTATAAGAATAATTTGATATATATAAGGATTGTACTACAGTACTTGTTTTTTTTCATTATGGTCTTAATATGATGAAGGTAATCATATTATTAGTATGTGACAATAAGAGAAACTTTACTTTGTTTGAGGAATCTGATGACACAATTGATTTTAAAATTTAGAGACCATTTAGAGAATGTCTATACAGAGGTATTTTGGATAAAAATAAATGTTTGAATGGATTAAGTTGAACATTGGATAGTATCATTTAAGGTTAAAACATTTCTGAAGATTATTTTTGGAATATTATAATACTATAGTTTTAGGAAAAAGACAACCTACAGGCCGGGGGATAAACAGTCGCGTCAGACAAAGCTGCAGGAATCGAACCCACAACCATAGTGCGACATGCCTTTATTACCTACCACTAGCCTACAGGAAGTCCCCAGTTATTGAAAAATAGTTTTCCTAATCTAAATGGTATGTGTTAATATTTTCAACCTTGCATGATGAGGAAAAATATAATATTTTTGAGTTCTATTATCTTTTTGAGTAAAAGATGATTTTGTGGTAGAAATTAGTTGAAGGTTGAAACTCTACTTGGCATGCATAAATATAAATATACCTATCTCTTATTCTATGAATAAATTAATTTTTAAAATTTAGTAAAGTGATATTAAAACCAAAAAAATGTGTTATCATAATACCTTATGTCTTGTTGAACTGATAATATTTTAAATCAACATAGATTGAAGGCTTCAAGTCCTTTAAGTCTAAACTTGATTGTGATTGATGACCTCAATCACTCCCTACATATATTTACATTTTCCTCCCATTATCTGTCTCTAATTGCCACCAATGTTCTCCTTATTGAGATCATAATTTGGTGGTGACTTTTTCATTTCCCTTTCCCTCTTATGAAGGCTAAAGTTTATTAACCTTATTTCCGTTGTGGGTTTTTCACAAAGGTATTTTCTATTTTAAACCATTTATTTTCGAGCAAAAATTTCAAATTGCGAGGACGCAATTTATTTAAGTAGAGGAGAATGTAACACCCCAAGCTTTCACGATACGCTTCTCTTTCAATAATGCAATAGTTTGCATTGTACGCAGGTTCGAGATTCTAACACACCGCGGCCAATCAAAGTAGAAGTTATGAATTGTAATACCCACTTTCTGAACTTATATAAATTTTATATTTCAAAACGGACATCATTTTTTTCTTCGGATTATCAAAATTATCCTAAGTTGAATTTTTTGTAATTTTTTGAGAACTTCCAATTTACTATGAATAGAGAAAATACTTAAAAACAAATTTTTTAATAAAAATAATTTATAGTGATAAATTATATGATTGAGTGGTTGTAAAGTATAATTAGATTCTAATTTTACAATTTTATCCAATGTTGGTCATTAGAATTAATTTCACTTTGAAATTGGACATAAACAATTGTCAATCTTTTATATATATTGTTTCTTAAAAACACGCTATGTGTTGTGACAACGGGAATTTATTATAAAATTAATTAATGCAACTTATATGTTTGGAATTTTTTAAAATAGACATCATTTTTGAATTTGGAATATCAATTATAGCTTAGGGTGAAATTTTGGCATTGTTATGAAAATATTCAATTTTTTTATGAATAGTGAAACCACTAAGTGGTAGTTAAAAACTGATTTTTGGTTTAAATGAAACATTACCACTTCTATGATTTGATTTTAAAAAATCTGACATACATGGTTGTCATTATGAAAAAATTTTGTTCAATGGGATTAAAATAATTTTTGGTGAATAGTATCTTTTAAGTCTAATTAATCGCGATTAACGGTAATTAGTGAAATTTAAGGTAAAAATAATATTATAAAAATATGAAAATACCTTTACACTTTTCCAACCCCTATTGGACGAGTCACGTCCGACCAAGACAATCCATGGGTCAACTTGGGGACCCCATTTAGCCACTTTAGTAGGAAAATGTCATTAAAAACATTTTATTTAATGTTAAAATAAAAATGACACAAACATGACTTGTTTTTCTAAAACAATTTTTAAATGTGGTTATACAAGTCATATTTTTTACTATAAATATTCATTGGAAATATAAAAAGATTTCATACATCATGATAGTTTTTTTATAATATTTATACATTAAATAAATTAAATTATTTATGACACCATGATGATGCATCGATTACCTCATTAATTAACGATTTAAATAAAATGAAAAGATAATGTGAAATCTAAAGCATACACTTGTCAAAAACCTATTTTATGAGTATATTTAGAACCCTAATCACCTTATCCTAGAAATATAAAATTTTGGGTCCTTTTAAATCCGAAAATCATTGTATAATAATGCAACCTTTTATAACTTTCCAAGAGTGCCCCTCATATCCTCCTATAAAAGTCCCCAACCACTACCAACTTACCCACACCTCACAAGCCTTTGGCTCGGCCAACCCCTGCCCATTGTGTCTCTCCACTTCCCTCTCTTACTCCTAGAAGCCTCACTTTGGGTAGAAGTCTTCCCAAGGAAGCCTTTGAGCTCAAATTACAAAGAGTTACCTGTTTTAAAGGTAGTGTTTTCTCTTATGTTCTTATGTTTTATTTTGCTTCTCCAACCCCCTAAACTCTTTTTATTCATTTCTTTTGTAACAAAACCAGTATCATAAATTTACTAGGATGTTGTAATAAGAATTATTCGAGCTACACTTACACACACCTACATCTAATGGTTAATGAACATACTGTTTCCGTGGATGGCGAATTTCTACCTCACGAAACGATGATTGTTCAAAACTCATATAACACCTTCAAAGGTGGCCATTAAGATGTAACTATATTTATATATGATATATAATATGTTTATGTTTTACTTAACCATCTGTATTTTTCATTTATGGTATACCAATATGGTTTCCATTATGAGTAAATGTGATATCATCATTTTAGGAAGTGCGGACTACCGCCCCCTCAAAGTGATTTGAATCGTTAATGCCATATGTGGGATGTATAAAGGATGGAGTAAATGATATTATATACGATATTATACTGGAATTATAATATAACTTTATATAATTATGATTTCATTCCATTAAATATGAAATATAAATCAATGTAGTGTTCATGCGTACGTACGGCTTACCGTCTCCATGAACGGTGAATTTCATATCATACCTCTAAATGTTACGTAATATTATGAATGAATGTATATATTGGATATATATGATATATGTGATATCTAAATCATGAATATAATTATAGAGATAATGGATATTCTACCACATAAACAACTTGTAATTATAAGAAGTTTATTGTTGACTCAAGTACCAAAGATCGACAAAACAACCGTTATTAACTTAAATGACTACATAATTTTCGTAACATTGTAATAAGTGATATAAAAGGGATAATGAACTTGAAAAAGGTTCTTAAGAAAGTCGATATTAACTCTAGTTTTTTATTCAGGATATTAAAGAACGGTCGAGTCAGGTCGGACACGAGGTAAGGGATCTTCTTAACCCAATTTCTATTCTTTGGGTTAATCTCCTACTTTCAAATTATGTGATGATATTATTATGTCCTATCATGTATTTTTACTTTCTTTATGTGTAATTATAGTGAATACACATAATAGATTTATTTTATTTAAAAAACATTATCTTTAAAGGGACTTCATCTCAATCACCATTCATTGAGGAATATTTTGTTTTATTCACAAATTTCTTTTATATGGTGTATAAACACCTTTGACTTTTACGTTTATTCAAAATAAATCTTTTTATACAAAGGGTTTTACTAAATGTCAAATGGAATGTTTTTCTTGTCGTACGTATACAGCGATAACGACTTCTCCACTGCCATGACCATTATTTGAGTTTCGGCTTCCTCTACAAGTCATAACATTTTTTAAATGAAAAATAAATAAAAAGTTTTAATATTCCTTTATTTTGGTATTGAAAATGGTTTTGAGAGTGTTTTTATTATATCAATGTTTTGTATTGATATCTTGTGATTGAGGTGTGTAAATGTTATGTTTCATTTATGTATATTATATGTGATATGATTATTTTATGGTTTATGATATGTTTAAACCTGTTCATATGAGGAACGCATTGGACTTAATATGTGATGGGTGGAGCCCGCTATAGCTCCTCGATGCATCGGTAGGTCTCATGAGACAAACTAGTGTCCTGACACGAGCCCTTGACAAAATTTTATTTGTGGTCTTGGCATGAGGCCTTGGGTACGTGGTTATGATAGTCTAGAATTATGCATTCCATCATTATGAAAGTGGTTATTGATATTACATGCGATTATTCGACCAGTAGAATATCCATGTGAATAAGTAAATTTCATTATTTAATTTTATTTTTTCCATATTATGTTGATGTTCAAGTTTAAAATGCTTTTGTTTTAGTTATACATTGCCTTAAATGTTTATATTTATTTATGAAAGATTCCGCTATATTTTTATTCTTACTGAGCATCTGAGCTCACCCCTTTCATTGTTTTAAATTTTCCAAGATGTGAAGAAGTATTTTAGGAATGACCTGCAGGGATAGTCTGAAGGGGATATGAGTGTGGAAAATAGAGACTATGTTATTGTATTTTTTTCACTTTATGATGTAATGTATCATTTGTGAATATATCTAGTGTTTCCAAGGCTACTAAACTAATCGGTATTTCGAGACATGATCTTTTATGATCATGCCAATGTTACGAAGTAATGCACCAACTCTGGGTAACTGGGGTCGGGGAGTTACACCTAGGTAATGGTTTACCATCTTAATTAAATTTCATTAAGACATAATTTATATTAAGGAATTGATTTATTTTTTATTGTGTATATATTGATCAATTGAAATATTATTTCATTAAATATTATTTATTCATTTAATTTAATTATTTTTTTCATTTATTTTACTTTTAAGGTATTTTTATGAGTCTATTATTAATTCCATATAGGTTTCCTTTACTATATCGCTTTTATTTTAAATTTTCCGTGTTTAAATTTATGATTGAATATTTATATACACATTCCCTCTTAAACTGCATATATTTCCTTGTTAAATGGTTATTATAGGGTTATTATATAATTTTAAAAATCATCCTATGTTTGGTAATAATGTATAATAAAGTAATGTATTTAAGAAAAGTGGACCATATTTGTCTTCTATTAGTCATGAATCCCAGCAATCTATATTCACATTCATATAAAACATTTATAAAAGTGTTTATCTAATTTTATGCGATTCAATATGTTCTTCGCCTAATATTTATGACATTATTTACAAAAATATTGAAGTAATCATTTATATTTTTTTGAACAATCCATTATTGACATTTCATATAAGAGTGAAATGAATTTTCATTTTAATGAATATGAAATAAATATAATTTTCCACATGTGTAAATATTATTCAAAATTTATTTTCCAATAATTTTATTTATTATTTATAATAGAAAATATTTTTCAATTATTTTTAACTCTTTTATTTATATTATAATAAAAGATAATTAGTTTCTAATTTTTGGAAATGACTATAAAAAATTATTTAATATTAACTTTCTAAAATAATGTTATAACATAATTAATGAATGATATTTAAAAATATTCACATCCACATTCCACTCTGATTGTCGATGAACATTTCTTTAATATAAAACCATTATTAATTCTTAATTAATGCTATTATATCATCGATTAAAAATTTATAATTGTACCTTGGCCTCTAGTCATTCACATTCATGTGATCATATTCTATATAACTATTCTTTATTACATAGAAATTTTTTTCTCCCATTTTATCACATATATAGAATTATAGATATATTCATTATCATTTCCTATACATTAATATAATTATAAGTATATTCCATTTAATTATATGGTTTTAGATAAATAAATTTGTTTAGAAATGTTTTTACCGCTTGGTGAAATTTTGACATCCTATATTCAAGATTCCATATGGATATTTATTTATTAAAAATAAATATTGATGATGTGATATATGATTTATTCAATACAAGAGGAATTAATTGAAAACAAGGATGTTATGGGTGAGACGTGTTATTATATTTCCACTAAATGAACTAATAGGTTCAATGAGACAAATAGTTGGCACAATTATATAGGTATTTTGTGTATATAGACCCCATGATAGGAATGTATTGAAACATGAACTTGAATGTAATCTTCTTGATGTCTTGGCATGAGACCATACATGTAGGATCACTATTTCTATAATAAATCATTTTCTTCAGTTAAATTTTAGTTATTATTTTCATTATAAATGTTTTAATGAAATATTCCACTAAAATAAGTTGAATATAATGTTATTTACTAAATTTTTTGTGCCTAATATGGATAGAACACATATTTATAAAAAATGCAATAAGTTATAATAGAATAATGTACAAATAAAAGTTTGAGGTAAGTGTTGGTGCCTTTTTTTTATATTTGTATTATCATGTCATATGACTACTAACATATTAACCAATTAAAAAATACATTAACTAATAAATGATTTAAGATAAAAAATTTAAATTAATAGATTTTAAAAAATTGAGATTTTTAAAACAAATTGGAATATAGTTGTAGATATATGATGTTACTATTACAAATATCATCATTCAATCTTGGAGACACATTTATAAACTATTTTTGCTATGAATTAATTGAATTTTGAATATATTATTTTTTTCTCTAAGGATTTTATTATTATAAGAAGGACACTATGGAATTATAGTAGAGGAAGTTTTAGATGAGTTTTGGATATAGGATATCTTTTCAAAACCAAAAGTTTGGAGGAAACATATGTAGACAACTAAATGGATAAATAATTGAATTTATATAAGATGGAGAAATATGAAGTTGTTGGTAATAAATAAATATATTATCTCTACCAAATGATGATATATAATATAGAATATCAAATGATCCATAAATTTAGGTAATGCTATGTCATTATATGAAGAGTTACAACATAAATAGAATTAGAAATTTTTAGTCTATTAGAAAAAGTTTTTCAAAAAAGTGGTACAAGATGATTGTATTTCAGACAGAGAATATATTTTTTGTTCTGTCAGATATATAATGATACAAGTACACCACAAGGAGTCCATCAGATATAGGAGATAATTCAATGATTTAACATGTAGATATTCCATCATGGTTTTAATTCAAAATAATCATTAAATGATATTAGAAAGCTCAATAAATTCATCAATAATGAATATGATGATCTATTATCTCAGTTTTCATAAATCTATATTATAATTATTAATATTTAGATGATATCATTAATGATGATATTTAAGGAATCATTGACAAAAAAATTAACTCTAATTTTTTAGAAGCATTTTAGTCAGTCAAATAATGATTCACTTGATTGTAAAATTTAAAATGGAGACACAATTAGTACTTAATTTTGTGGAGGAATCATCACTACAAAAAGCGTTGGATTAAAATTAAAATATTGATGTGGGTAGTGTTGATAAAGGATTGGAAGTTCTGATATTTTTAAATACAAAACAACAAATGTTTCATAAAACTTTCCAAATTGGTTGATGAAGAGGGGATTATGATAGATGTATTTCCCAATAATGGAAAGGAATTGAACCAAGGTGATTTTCAATATGGACCATTGAACAATGTTTCACCAGACATAGTTCATGAAAAATAACATAATATAATAAGATGTACTATTTTTAGGTGCATTGGATAAAGCACACCATTCTGGGTAGAAGCAGATATGGAATACCATATTGAGTGTTACTAGATATAATTCATTGAGGATTATTTCAATATAACATCTCAGAATGTTGTGTTTTATTTAGTAAATGTATTTATATATAAATAGGATGGTTTATGTCCATAAATATCTTTAGAGTTCTTCAAAATATATTTATTATTTTGTACATAAGAAATGGAGATCCATCATGATTTTAAAGGAAAAAAATTAAAAAATAAGATATTTTTACTGTAGAAAAAATTCAACAAATCAGGATCCAAAAAGAGTGGGGTATATCCATTTTTTGAAAATTATTATTTATGGGTGTTATAAATATCCCCAGTTAAAGAGGAGAATATATGTATAGTTAGGGGTATAACCAATAGTGGAAAAAGATTTGATTTGTTTGGGTTGATTGATGGTAAACTGGATGAATGATTATTGAGTTGTAAAAGATGTTGATGCATGAATATTTTTAATCATGTAAATAATATAGTTATGAATAATTTTTGTGGGGATCAACAGCATGATAAGGAGTATGAATATTAACTAATCCATGTAAATATCATTTGTTGTTCTATCCCTTTATATTTACTTCATATGAGGTGATGTTAATAGATATAATTTTGTGGATAAAAAATAAAAAAGGTATCCGAGGATGAATTTGGAGAAGAATTAATGACATAGATGGATCCCTGATTTTCCACTTGACCACTCTGTTATCTCACACTAACCAAGGAAATACAATTTGTGTCATAGAATATGACTCTTCTGAATTATCAAACAATTAACTAAGGATTGAGAATATAAATTATATTATTAGTTGTCATGTTCTTATATTATATTGTAATAACTACAATAGTTCTAGGAAATAGTTATTACCATATCTTCTATCTATTTTTCTTTGAAGTAATAGATGTTTGTATCATATGATTAACTCAATGTAATGAAGTTTTTTATGACAGTTTGAATACATTATAACATTATGTTGATAAAAGATATAAAAATTATATTTTCAAGGAACCATATAAGATGTTATATTTAATATTATTAGGTTTTTAAAAGCATATGAGAAGTGGGATATGCTGAAATACAGTTGTGAGGGAAATTTGAATGTCAAGGAGGCTAAGTTAAAATTCATGATATGGTTTGAAGATATTAATAAGGATAATGACAGAAACATTTAAGATAAACTTATATGGTTTTCTGAAATTATAGACTATATAATTTTTCTTAGTTAAAATATCTATGATTATGGTATTATTATGAATCTTATTAGAAACATTCCAATTTTGATTGATGCTAAGGATTATATCATGATGATATAGTGTTCATCTCTTTAAATAAACATAAAACGTTCCTTGTGTCATATAAAATCAGAATGATAATAGTATTTAATAATAATGGTAAGGGTGAAACAACATTTGACGAAATATTACAAGTGAAAATAAGATATGAATAAAGAGAATAAGTGTTAGTTGATTCAGATACTGAGGAGGATAAACATGACATAAAAAATAATAATTTCTGTTCTTTAAAAAATTAATAAGAAGGAAAATTTGATGGGAAATGGTTAACAATATTTTATATTAACAAATTTGAATGGGTAGTAAACCAGACAAGACATACATGACCCATCACCCAATCTAGTGAGCCATAAGTCCCAATGAATGTTCTCAATAATCCCATGATTTTATCAAGAACTATTGATTCTAATTTAACCATTTGAGAATTGTTCTACCCATTGAAAACTAGAATGACCCATCCATTACGAGTATGGACACAAATATTGAATAAATATAAATCAATAGATGTAAACACTTAACCAGAGTAAATATATCAGTGGATAATTTTTGATATTGTTACTGTAATCACATTTACATATATAAAACGTCATATATAATTAAAAATAATTATATATATAGTAAAAATTTAAAATTAAAATCATAGAACATTACCCAAATGGGTAATAAAAAGTATCACACCAAAAAAATATCAATAGACATCATCATGAGATTAACCCCATGAGACTATGTCTACGTCATTCTACATGAACCCATATATTTAAAATAAATAAGATCCATTATTATGAATGGTTCCCTCTATATTACTTGTAACCTACAAAAAAAGTTTTACATATTCTCAATGTCATATATAGGGTGTGAAAATAAAAACCTAGTAGCATACTACCATGATTCTATATAATGATTTTAATCACATAAACCATTAATAAAAATTTTAATATCATTTTCGATGCCATTATAAATTTCAAAAAAATCATACATGAAATCATTTTAATTTTTAAATTCCTTTGGATTTGTTATAAAATATATCTTCCAAAAAATTATTTATCAACTGTCAAATAAATATACATTCAACATGGAATAATATTATTAGCGCAACTACCTTTGGATTGAAAGTATCTATAATAATAAATCTGAATATATAAATAAATAATTGGATATTGACATGACAAAAGTTATCTCTCCAAATCAAATCACTAGCATAATGCATGAAAACAAATAAATCAATCCAGAACAAGTAATAAGAAACATGACCAATAACAGTAAGAATGAAATATAACGTTGGATAAAATATAAATTTCTTATTGGTTAGGAATCTATAATATGTTAGGAGATATCTTACTCAAACCTGATCCTAAAAATCCATGATCTCTCTTGACAATGTTTTCATATTTTAGTATTTCCCTCAGTCTTCCACCTAAATTATCTCTTGATACCTTGGAAAAATGATGGAATCTCCCTTGGTATTCCCCTAATAGACATTATATGTCTATTGGATGACAAAATCCTCTTCTAAGTCATGCCCACCCACAGACCCTATGTATCTCATTTGCTACTCACTTCCAAAAATATCATTATAGACAAAATCCATTCATAAAAGGTATTTTTTTTGTCTAATTTAACTATCCATTGTTCCTATATTGATAAAATACATTCCTTAATTTATATCCACATATAAAACATTTTGATCCATTTTATAAAAAATTCGATTGCATTCAATACGACTCCCCTTGAAGAGACACATTGCAACATCAAATGGACAGTGAAAACCATTCATCACATCAATAATGTGTAAAACAATAATAAAGAAAATAATGTACTAATATATTTATAAAAAAATTAATTATTAATTAAAGGATAGATGTGTAAAATTCCATTAATTTGAGACACCGACCTCATAATTATACTAAGCCTTGTCACTATCAATTATAACCAAGTGATTTTGGAATGAGATATTCCCAGTCACCTAAAAAATTAAACAAATCCCCCTTTGATGACCCTATATTCCATCAAATCACTATATAAATATTTTAACATCAATGAAAATAGAAGATAAATGTAACATATGTGGAAAAGATGATGAAATTATTATGAAATATTATTACGTCAATCCAAACAACCAAGAATCAAATGAGAATCAATAAAAAGAGTTGGAAGTTGACCCCAATATTTGGGAAGAATATTCACATGATGGGAAATTAAATGACGTGCAGTAACATAAAAACAATTTAGGGTAAAATTTAGATATCTAAAAATTTTAATGTCCGAGACATATTGTACGGTTTGGAAAAACAACCACAGCAACTATGAAATAACTATGCCTGACATACTATCTCCCAAAATTTAATCCCATACAATTTATAATGATAATAAAAGGTTTTGGAAAATCATTATTAGATATTTATGATTATCACCATCCCCAAAATCACACCATCAAACTATTAGTTTCACTGTTAGAAAAAACACACACTAACCATGAACCAGGGTCTGTATTATTCCAACATATGATTTTTTACCATTATTTCTTAGGAAACCCATGATTGATTAAAATAGAATGAAAATAACGAAACAAGAATAACTAGTTACATAACTAGTGTATCGAATATCCCCACCATGTCACTTTCGAACCCATAAATTTATTCACAATTATTTTTTAGAAAATAGTTATGTTCATCACTCGCAAACCAAGAATTCCCATTTCATTTTTTCATACACATCGCCACCACACATGAAAAGAACATATACCATTGGAATTAATTTTTAATTGAGATCATGTCTTCATAATCCATTATATTAACATGTTTCTCTTCAATGGTGATATTACAATCAACCTCCAAAATATCCCACACAACCACATGAGATGGGACATGTTGATTTATCTTTAACTGGGGTCAATTAAATATTTAATGAATCAAGGAAACCTATAATAGAAACTCTTACTATGGGATACAGGAAGAAGACAGTCTGAAATTCTGAAATACATGACATAACATCATGTTGGCATCACATTGTCTCAATATTGTTGGTGTACCTTCAAAATAGATTCCTGAAGAAAAACCTGATCATCAACTTCCAATTATAATAGGGCATGATGTCGATTGGAAAATGATTTCTTCTGACTATGATATTTATATAACCATTTATAAATCAACCAAACATTCCCTATCATCAATTTAATGAGACATAGTCCTAATAATTAACACAAACCGATCATCGTAGAACTAAAAGAGAGATGAAATGCTATTCCATATAAAACCACAAATGGGGCCATATTGATTGACTTATGAAAACTATTATTGTTAAAAACACAACTAATGATAGGTTCATATCCATTTAATCCACTGAATATAAATTCAAATTCCTAATTCATATTCTAAATAGTGCAATGGGTTCACGGAAACCTGATATCCATACTTTCTATCTACCTAACCTCATAATTATTTTCAAAGCATTGTAAATTACCTTTTAAACCCACAAATCTGATTTTTTATCCCATATAGAAACTATAATTGAGGGTACTCCAAGAATAAGAGAAACCACTGATACACACATGTTCCCTAACCCCTCTAACTTTCTTGAATCATAAATTAGAATAAAGTGGAAAGACCTTGTAAAGTAACCATCAATCACTCATATGAAATCCTTCCAAGGTATATTATGTGGATTTTTATCTCAAAATCCAGTTAAATTTTATCTCATTTCCACATTATTATGGGAAGAGGATTAAAAAACTAATCTATAATATAATGATCATAATTGAATCTGTTGAAAGTAAAACATTATGAAACAAAATTATTCATTGGTTAACTCAAACAGGTCTACCAATACTAATTCATCAATGTATAGAACATATTTGTATCTAAACAGTGAACTGCCAAATAGGATGAGGCCCCTCATGCATCAACTATGGCCTGATTGAAAAATATATTACCATCCACCTCTTCAGAAGGATGTTTCAATTAGGGTACCAAGACTAATTACCTACGGTCTCACCATTATTTAAAATACTTCTATTCTACAAGAAAAAAGAAATGGGTTTTTTAACACTATGAACCCAATAAAAAAGATAAGGTGTTTCCTACAGGCTATTGAAAACCACCAACTCTACATCCTTAAATACATATAACCTATGATTATAATACTAACATGTTAAACATCACTCATATACAAATTATGGAATTTCATTCAAAAGAAACATTATTCTCAAAGAATCATCACAATCATTTCCCTTTTTATAGGTATAAGAAATATCTAAATAAAACATTTAAAGATAAAATAACCAATGTATCATCATTTAGTTAATTTCACATAGATCAAAATATTATCTACCATCTTATTTTCATGAAATATTTTAAAAATCATACTAAAGAGGTAATAGTTCTATGTCATCAACACAAGACTACAACTAGAAAACCCCATTTCATAATTAAAATTATTATAGTCCTCTAAAAAGTATTTTTTGAGAATTATATTATGAGATAGTGATCATATATCTTTATGCTCCACAACCCTACTCTCTTTTAGTGACATTACATTACATAATATATCACAGACCTCAGATTAATAAATATTTTTTGTGTTTTTATATGCCCGTGTTACTCCTCAAAATAATGAAAACACTTCACCATCTTGTCACACATCTTTCCTTTCCATTTCAATAATATAAAGGGATAATCTAGCCTACATAAGTCTGGAATAAAATAACAACAACATCCATCCCATAATAAATATCTTTTATCATCAATCATATTTTTAGTTCATTACCAACCCAAAACATATATAATATTATTAGAATGCATTCATTCTTATTTAATATAAATCACTCATCCTCATATCTTCACCATTTTAATCCCAATATGGAATTTAGATAGCACAAAATATAGAGTATATTATCTAATGATTCTAAAAATAATTTCCAGAAGGTCACCGCCATCCTCATATGTTAGGAAATATGAAAATATATCATTAACAAACGTTACCATGATGGAATCCAAAATAGAGAAAAAGTGCTTCATCTTCAAGGTGAATAAAAACATTGGAAATTTTTTTTGACCAAGAGGCATTAAATAAATACTCAAAGTCTTTATGAGATCATTGAATGTTTGATTTTGTTACATCATCCTAACATAACTTTAATAGGCTGTAAAATGATCAAATGTGAGTCCTAAAAATGTAACAAGATCATTTTAAGTAATCTAAAAGATCATCAACTATATCATACTATATTTTATTTTCTACATTCTCCTTATTAGGAGTATTTTAATCTATAATCACTGAAAGAATCACTTCATCCTTCATTGAAAAATGAAATTTCAATTCCCAAGGTTAATTATAGGATGAATAAATTTTTTTCACTTAAGATCCACCAGAAGATATTTGAACTCTAATAACATGGATAGAGAAATCTAAAAAATTATAATGAAATGGAACTCATTCCATATAGAAGATCAATTGTGAACTCAACCTTTAACTAATGGGTGAAACAATAAAAGTCATCTAGAAACACATCACGATAATTTTTGATGACCACTAAAAGAAAACCAAATCAACTCTATTATATAGAATTGCGGAACACCATAAAAACTAACATAAGACCAATTCCATCTCCAAAATAATAGTCATTACCCTATCTTATCTTGAATCTCACTCACCCAAGAAGATGTGAGTTCTTCGGTCAATAAAATAGATTATTTACCCTATAGTGATAAAAATCATTATGATCATTAAATTAAATCAAAAAATCCATTCTAATTAATATATTAAAAATCATTTGATACAACACTATGAAATCACATATGACTCCAACATCAACAAATAAAATTTGATACTTTGTGAACAAGATACATTGTTCATTCCTCCAATCCAACATGGAAGGGAAAACCTTCATAAATGGAATAAACACCTCTCATAAAACGAAATAATCATGTATCATTGGCTATATAAATGAATGGGAATAAACCATTTAAAATAAAACAAAATCCATGTAAGAAAAAATAAAAACAATACCTCTCATACTAGTCATCCAAGACTACAACTCCTTAAGAGTGATATCTACATCATAAAAACTCCTCGATCCCTCCCTCCCAGAAGACTTATTCACCTAATGAGAATCACATTTAACCATAGATTGATATCATAAACCAATTGAAGCATATAATAACACCTATGAAACCTAATAATTGAGGATTCAAATCATCTCTACTGTGTTGGAGTTTTATATTATCTCATAAGATAGCCTAGATTCCCACAACAATGTCACATCCTATGAACGGTGTGTCAATAAGTTATGGTACAAACATAATTCCCACAAAAATCATTATGCATTTTAAAACACCCTATCACAACCATTGATGTTCATCCTAGTGAGTATTGGGAACTCAATACACCACCTCCGTAATGTATATCCTACCACTTCTTGTTGCATGATAATTTAATCTCTATACCTCCCACTAATAGAAGACCACAACGAATTGTCTTCTCGTCCATTTCCACCCCTTCCAAGCAATATTATCAACCACCTCAACATATGATGATAGAAAATATAGATAATCATCTTCGTGATCATAGACATCAAGGCAATTTCAAAACAATGAGCCTTAAGATAATGATTCATGAGTATATTAAGAGGCACATAAACCAACTTGGAAAATAGTAAAAATAATAATCACTAAATGATAATACGTCTCTATCATAAAAAACTAATGGTAATACACTATTTTTAATGACTTAATGTTGAAATATTGATGAAAATTTTGTTTATACATGTCCATGTGAGGTCCTCTTAGTACTTCACTATCACCATAGATCAACATAACATACTACATATTCATTATAATAAATGAGAAATGAATTATACATTCAAGGTATCAGGGTTCAGCAAACGCTAAATGATATGACCTATACATTACAACAACTCCTTGAAATCCTAGGATTCCTTATCATAATAGAAGACTTATATTTTATTTATTTTTTAATTCTAGAGTGTGTTTTTTCATCCATGAATGATATTAACTATCCTCATGGCCCATGGATAGTATTTTACATATCATAATCCATACCCTTTCCATGTCAATTGAAGTATTATATAATGAAATTTTCTACACTCCTCCCACATAATATCTATTTGATTCCATTATGGGAGTAATTATTTACAAAACATAAGACAAAATATCATTCAATACACACTTATACCTTAAAAACATCAAATAAACCAAAAACAACATTTATATAAAATTTAAAATAGTCATAATTTACAGAAATTATAAAATAAAATGAAATGGGTGATAACAAAACCTTTTATCATTTTTATTGTTTATGGTTTGGAAGCATGGTTTGTATATCCTCGAATCAAACATACAACTGTCATTAGGATGTGACGAATGATGCTAAATGATTTCTAATTACCATGTTCCAAAATAGTGTCTCATGTTCTCCTTGTATTTCAATTAAATAAAAACATATCACTAGATCCCCATATAACTCATAATAATTTAGTAAATACATAAAATCCCAAGGAAAAAACCCATAAAAATATCAACACATTAAATAAAATCCCAATCCAATCAAAGAAACATTTTATTTGACATGAATAAGAGTCTTCTTGGAACTCTTCCTCCCATACATCTCGATATCCAATGGTTCTATGTCAATTCATCCATTGAACCCAAAAAAAAGATATTTGATATCATTTTTAAGTGAACCTACCCTAATTGAATCAAGTTGGTTGGACACTTGGTTTGAAGAATATTCCTCATCAGCCAGACTAGTGTAATGAAAAATTAAATAAACACTAAATATTTTGAAATAGTTTTAGCCTAAGAAATATCGTATAACCAATACATGACTTGGATTTGGACACAAAATAAATTAATTTGTCAAATATATATTAACATAATAAGAAAGTAAATTAAATAATAACTAAATGTTGATATCTAAACATAATCACATGAAAATATAAAATAATTTATAAACGATACCTATAAACGATATCCATAGTTAAAATCCCAAAACAAAAAATAAGGATGATGAACCCAATGTGTAATAAATGGAATCCATATAAGAAAAATTTTCATATAACTCATCATGGACTAAACCACAGGATATCAGATCTCCACTAACATAACCAAATCTGGGTGATGGTGATCAAGAAGAGACACTATAATGAATGTTTCCCATACCCTAACACATGACGTGTAAGGAATAATTTTCATAAGCACAATGGAATATGTAGGGGATTAGGAACCAAGACTAGTAGGATTCCACCATGAATATAAATATTATTTTTAACCATTAAAAACATGTTATGTATTTCAGAAAAAAGTTTTAAAAAAATCGTCACTGTTATTAAAACATATTCAATTTAAAAATAAATTTTATTTTCTCATATTTTTTTTTCAAAAACAGAAATTAAAAATAATTAATTAATTAACTATACCACTAGGCATTACATGTTCAATACACCTATACACTGAATAAAATTCAGCATAACTGAAAACACTATAATATAAAAAATAATTGGATATTTCTACAATACAGTGTGTATAAAAAAAATCTCTACTAGAAAACATGTGCAATGTCAAAAGATCTGACACACTCTCACCTGGAAAAATCAGTTTGGTTATAGAACCAATATAACGAATCCTAGTATTCCATATTATAACAATTAGTAGTGGCGGTGTGATTATAAGAGTTCGAAAAATTTACCCTGGATACAGATTCCAAATATATCTATATAATGAACAAAATTAAATTTATTTATAAGTAACATAAAATAGTGTAAACAGTACAACATTAAACTAGGAAAATAATGAATAAACCAAATAACCCAATAATAATAACACTTATAATGAAATAATAGAATGTAATTAATTTCAAACTGAATGGTATAATAACAATAGATAATTATTAAAATAATAAAATAAAAAAGGACCAAGTCCAGAACAACACGTCGATCCCGTCTCCATGCTCCAACCCATCATGAATGAAATAATATACTATAAGGTCCATTTCACTCATCCAGACTTATATCCATGTAATAATATCATGTATCAAATGATATACTGAAAGAGGTGGGAGTAAAACTCAGAAGGTGGATATCACTATGTATGAACAAATCCAGTCTTATAAATTAGTTCAAGAAATAATTGATAAATATATATCACTGGAAATAAAGTACAATAAAAATAGATACATTATCATTATTATAGACTAGATATGATCATGTATAAAAAACCTTCCAACCATAACAAAATCAATTGCATAATCACATAATTGGAAAAAGCTACATGATAAACCATCTTAGTGTCTGATCTAATCCATATATCTAATCATATTTTCATATGAGAATATCACAATATATAAATATTACAACATCAAATAGTCTAATACTTCTATATAAGAATCACAATATCAAAATAGGATGAGCCTTGTATATATGATTTTAAAATTACTCGTAATACATGTCATAATAGAAAAGATATCACAATATCCCAATATGAACTAAAATATGAAAATTTTAAAATTACCATTTATCTCTCAAATATCACTTTTGTATATCTAGTCGGTCATGGACATTTATCATTATATCAATTTTCACAAGAAAAAACATATCAAACGTGAGTATATAACATTTAATCACATAAAATTCAATGTAATGATAAAAATTATTTAATTCATTATCCAATTCACATTATTCAAGCATTATATCACCCAACGTGTACCCACTAGCTCAATCAAAACACCATTGGATCAGAGCAATCCAATGAATAATACAAATAATTAATAAACCTAATTTATCATGAAAATAATTAATGTTTCATGTTGTGTTGGTGTATTAACTATATATTACGTAATTATAAATTTAATAGTCCATAAGGTTTGGTTTTTAGATCCATTGCCTTAAATTGCATTAAAAAAAAGCTTCTAATGGGTAAAACCAACAAGAATGAAGGCTTAGGAGAACTCTAGAGAAACCTAGATCATGCCAGATATAGGTTTATACTTAAAGTAACCATGAATAATATATTCCAACACCCCAACCAAAGAATAATGGAATTGAAGGAAAAAATAGACATGAAATATAAAAGGAGATTTATCACTTGAATAGGATTTTTGGAATAGAGGGAGGAACTACAAAATTTAATAGAAATTTCCTAGGATTTGAGACATAAGAGGATACATGATATAAAAAGGATATAAGTGCATGGATGGGATTATAATCACACATCATGAAACAAAACATGGCATGTAGTTCCATTTATGGCAATGTATTTATTTTCAATGGGGTTTGATAAAAAAATCATCACCTTGGGAGAATCTATCAATGGTCAGACATTACACATCGTGTAATGTAGATTCATGGTGTGTATTCTAGTTCATTCCATTAACCAGTTCACAGCTATTATCTCATTCACCTCATGAGTCTAGTGATATATAAATGACATATAATACATTTACAAGTAATGCAATTAAATTTCAGAAAACATTGAGCCTAGTTCATATATAAAAGCTATAAAACATTTCCAAATATTTCAAAAACTATAAAAGAACCCTTGTAAATCAATTTAACACATTTATACCCAGACTCCCTGAATTCCAAAAACCACATTCCCAAATTTTTGGTTATTATCCAAGACAATGTTCTCCATCTCCAAATTTGACTCAATCATCAAATACTAAAAACATTGGGGAACCAAAACACAAGAGGTTTAATGATACACTTTTATAGGCATGCACTAAAAAAATAGGATCTTATAACCTCCCAACCATATAACAATCCATCCATGAGGTCCTCTAATAATCTCAATATGGCCTTGGAGATCATGTCTAGCCACAATGCTTTCATAACAAACTCCCTATCAAAGGCCTCCTCCTGAGAATACATGTGAATCCATTACACTCAAACTAGAGTTGTTGTATTTCCAGAAAGATATTTATCACAATGTTACACAATCTATAAGAAATGATCAAAAATTGACGAATCTATACAAAGATTAATTTCCTCCATGTCTACGAGATGTGAACGGTGAGGATGATATATTTGATGTTGTGAAATGAGAAACATGTCGTACATAGAACAAAAGAATTGTTAGATCTCTAATAAGTAAACCACTAGATTAACCCTTTCCATTATCTCAATTGAACTGAAAAACCTATGGGTTAAAATTCACTATCTATTGACATAGAGTTTCCCCATACGAAGTGACAAAATTAATAAATTTGGATGACCATCCTCTAAATCTAGAGGACATCTTCGATGGTAAGTATAGTATTTCTTCCTCCTCTAGGTGATCCCCAGAAAACTCTTAATAAATTAAAAATAATTAGAAGTAATCATCATAGGACTATTTCAAATAAGCATTGCCTCAATTAAACCAGACAAAAAAATATGAGAGTTTCATGGAATTATATAAAAATACTTGAGTTTTTTCATTTGGACAAATCCCTAGAAGCTCTTATTATAAAACTACTCTATGAGTTCCATATAATGCAACAACGAACCACAAAAATCTATGTAACACTCTCTTATCATATCCTTTAGAATATGAATAGTCTAATCATATTGACCATCAGTATATGGATTTTTGGTCTTACTCAAAAGAATATGTTATCCAATGAACTTATAAATATCCTTCCATAACCATGATGTGTAATGACAACCATGATTATCAATCGTGATGGTCTCCCAAATAGACAATAAGTTATTTTCCTTCATCTGTATATCCATGATCAACCATACTACATCATTATTATGAGTTTTCCAATGTAATTGAGTTTTAATATCCATAGTTACATCATCCCAATTCCAATATGGATGGGATAGAGGATGTAATAACGTACCATGCCTCTTATACTCACAATTCACCTACTGAAAGGTGAAACATCTCACCCCAAATCCTCCTACCTCATTCTCTATTCTTGGAATGCCTTACTACAAATGGATATCATGATTCATATTATTTAAAACTACGAATTACCACCCATCTAAAATCATCAGACTCTCTCATAATATCTTTGTCCAATCCCAAAAAACACATACTCAATGACATAAAATAATAGAATTGTCACTACCCAGAGGCCATCGTGAAGTTGTCTCCCCACCGTATCATATGTATCTATGAACTAAGCCATCTGTATTGGATAAATGTTCTATCTTAATCTAGTAAAAACGAATTGGTATGATATATGTGTTTTCTATATCTTATCTACCTTGACACTCTTGAACATCTTGAAGTTGATACTCAAAGACTTCCATAATCATCCACTCATCAAATGATTCATTCTCTTCTCCTATCTATGTCTTCTTGCTAAAATCAACAATGATGAAATTTCCATTTCACATTGTCTGAGATAAATATATGTCAAAGGACATTATATACATAACCCACCACTCTACTAATGGATCAGGTACTAGTGATAAAATATGTACCCAATGCTCTTTTCGTTCATGTAAACACAATCCTCTCACCCAAAAGATGTTGTCTCTTTTATTTTATGGAATTTACCACTACAACATACTCCAAATCGTGAGTAGGACAATTATTTTTAGGCAGGCATAGCTCTCCAAATCCATATTAATCCATTTATACATACTATATCAAAGAATTTCTGATTCCAACTCTAAATTCATCAATGTACACATTATATGCCTTACCCAACATATGTAATGTAATGATAAGTGTTGCAGTCATCCTTCTCTTCATCTCCTAAAAACATATATCTCAAAAATTTGACCAAAAAAAGTATCCCTTTCTTTTCCAGTTCATACTAAATTGATGCCCATAGGTGGAATACCTAGTTAATGTAACACCCAACCTTCAAAGGTACGTTTACCTTTGAATAATGCAATACCTTGCATTGTACACATCTTCGAGACTATAACACACATCGACCAGTCAATCTAGCCATTATGAATAGTAATACCCACTTTTTAAAATATTATAAATTTTATTTTTCAAAATGGACTTTTTTTCAATTTCAAAATACCAAAAATAGTTTTTGGTGAGTTTTGGTATTTTTCTAAAAATATTCAATTTTTGATGAATAGTGAAAAACACTATATTATTGTTAAAACCGAGTTTTTGTTTAAATAATTATTTATTTTATTTAAAAATACTTTAGGTAAAAATAGATAAATATTAAATATATATGATCAATGTAATTCATTGGAGTCATTTTATATTATGTTTAGATATATTTAAAAAATTTATTAAACTTTTAACCATCTTTTTCCAACCTCATAGGAGCATTTGACAATTCATATAAAACTAGATTTTACTCATTATGTGAGTTGAATTATAAAAATCTGAGAGAAACTGTTAATATCAGTACTTAAAATGTGGTTTAATAAGATGAAAATAATTATCTGTGAATAGTAACATTTGAATTTTATTAACCACAATTATAAGTAAATAATGTAATTAAGGTTAAAAATGATTTCATAATTACCCAAACACATGTATTAGTTCTATTGGATAAGTATAATTCGACAAAAAACAGCCATAGAAATAAAGTATGATCCCTTTTGGTCCACTTTTATTAGATTAGGACATTTATTATTATTTTATTTAAAGAAGAGTTAAAAGAGTAAAATTCAACGTTTAATAACTAAACCATTTTTAATATATGGTTAATCATAAGATAAATTCGATTATAAATAATAATTATAATGATAAAATTATTTCATACAAATGGTATTTTATTTATAATTTTTTGAAATTAAATAATTTATTTTATTTATGACGCAATGATGATGCAGTAATTACCCAACTAATGAAAGATTAAAATAATTGATATTATAAATTTCAAAAAAAATATAATTTGAGTCTTTTTAATAATTACACTAGATTTATAGGTTATTATTAGAATTTAGGGTTGATTAATCAATATTTGTTTAATGTAATCAGGCTGTTATGATTTTCACAAAAACCAAATAATAAATAGTGTCAAAATTGACATAATTGAATTTTTAAAACAAATACTATATCATTAATTGATATAATATTCCTAAAAATATATGTTTCGTACAAAGGAGTTATATTAGGTTATATATATTAATAATGAACCACCTGTGGTTTTCTTGGCTTGATATAGTATGTAAATTTACCATATAATATAAAAATCCAAAGAGACATGGAAAATGTCAAACTATTTAACTAAGAGTTAAATCTAAAAGATAAGGTCAATATGGTGACCATAACCTGTCTAAAACATATTTTGTGAGTGGTTATAGGCCCATACCCTCCTTATAATCTAAATTATTTTTTTGGAGCCATTAGAAACCCAAAATAATTTTATTATAAAATAATTTTTCAATATTTTACTAAAGTGACCCTCAACTCTATTATAAAAGGGTACTTCCCCTTCTCTAACATTAAAACATCCAAATAAACTAGGCTCAGCCATACCCTACCCAATATACTCCCCAAATTTCATCCATTATCATAGAGGCCTTCATTTGGTTACAAATCCAATCTAAGGATCACTTTTGATCAAATCAAATGAAATAACTTGAAAAAGAGGTAATATTTCATCACCTCTTACAAGTTCTTTTCTTCTTCCACTTCTCCTTCATTGAGGATTCCACTCTAAAATAATATCTACAATATATAATAAATATTTTTATGTTATTATAAAAATGGTAAAAAAAATTCATTATTCTATCTATCATATGAATGACAATGTCACCATAAGTGTCTGTGTACGACTTACTGTCTCCACGTTCTAGTGTAGTTTTTTATTCAAACACATTAATATTTAGATGGGTATAATAATTGGTATAAATAATGTAAATAATAGATATAAGATTTTAATTATTATGTATATATGATATACCATCAGATTACATATTATTTCACCATTAATATAATGATATTGTCGCTCGTGCGCACATACAGATTACCGTCTCCACGAACGCGATGACATTCATTCCCCATTGTAATCATTCAAGAATAATTTTCAATTTATAATTAAAAAATTTCTTATGAACATAATATCATTCTTTATACGAATAAAATTCATCCTATCCACAAAAAACACGGCTTACGTAACCAAAAATACAAAGGAAAATGAATCAGTTAACACCTGAAAAGATGATATTACTGAAATATTACTAACAAATAAATTTCAAAGGATCATATATGATATCATATTTTTGTATATTGTTCATATATAATTTAATAACAATGATTTATCTTTTATACAGGAGATTAAAATACCATACACTAAGTAAAAGTATAAGATAAATGTTTATTTCACAATCTCTTTATTATTTGAGGTTGTTTTTAGGTAAGTATATAATAGGACCTCTTTATCATCCACATATGTGTTTTCTTAAAAATGAATTTCAAAACCTTTTTACTATTTTATATACTATGGGTTGACATTATTTATACCCTTATTTGACTTTATATGTTTGTAAATGAATCTTTCTGTCATTTTCCAAACAAGGTACTTAATGACAATTTCAAAAAAATATTGTAAGAATGTTTTTTAATATTATATGGTTAGTGAGGCTACATTCCGCCGTAATAACATCATCAAAACTGCCCATAAAAGTTAATAAGAATATTTTCAAAATTAATGTTTTATTTTATAATTATTTTACTTTAAAATGATTTCATAATAAAAAGATATATCTCTCTCAAATAGTTTTGATTTCATCTATGTCAACATCCTTTGAATAATTTTACACTTGTTTGAAGTTGATTTATTATGATACAAATATTCCATATTGTATTTATGTTTTTGTGATATGTTTGACTATGGATTAGTTATTTTTATACCATTTATGGTTTATGGTTAAATTATTGACATTTTGTATACTAGTTTTTATACGAATGTTTATGTTATGTTTCATCCTTTTCGTATAAGGAATGTATTAGACTTTGTATGCGACGGGTGGAGCTCACTATAGCTCATCAATGCATAAGTAGGTCTCATGAGACAATTAGACGTGTAATTGGCCATGACCTTTCCCAATTTTATACATGGTCTTGGCTGAGGCCTAAATCATTTATTAGACATTTTGGATGAGGCCTTGACAATATGTTTTAGAATACCCAACATTATAAATTCTCTCATTATAAGGATAAGAAAGATGGTTGATGTGGTAATTTTTCTAGTAGAATTCCCAGACTAAATTTTATTATGGCATCATTTACTCAGCTCATTTTCTCTCCATAATGTGTTCATGTTTATTATATGTAAAGGCATGTGTTTTTAATTATTCATCATTCGTAATGTTTATGTTATCTCCCACTATATTGCATACCCTTACTGATCATTTGAGCACACTCCTTTCTTATGTTTCATTTTCCCGGGATATGAAGAAGATTGGTATGAGTTACTTGCATGAATAATCTAGGATACATGGATGTTTTTAATGGAACAAATTTGTATTGTATTTATTATCAGTTTTTAATGTTGAACTTATGAATTTATCTTGTTTCCAATAATAGTAAACTGATTAGTCATTCGGGACATTATTTCTTGTATCATGCCAATGTTATGTAATAATGAAACTACTATGGGTAACAGTGGTTGAGGTGTCACATTTGGTATCAGAGGATTTTTAGTACAAACATGGGAACTAGATTTAGAAAAACTCTAATCAGATCACATTTCCCTAAGATAGACTTTGAGGATTAGTATAAAATAACTTCCTATAAATTTGGTACTGTTGACATTTTGTGAGTTATCCAAGAAATATGTCCCTGTCTGGATACAAGATGGTAGATGCGGCTATGGAATAGATATTCCTAGGGTTATCACCTAAAAAGTCTATATTGAGCTATACACAAACAAGAACCGGTGCACGACAATGGTCATTGCAGCACTATTGGTTATGAAACTCCCTAACGATATACTTTGGATAATTCTAATTTTCCATACAATAAAATATTAATGACTTATGATTATAAACCTCCTCAAAGAAAACATATTTAGGATTATGGATTATATCCAAAAACTGTTTAATTTATGTTAAGTGTACTACATGTTCATAAATATGTATTTTGGTTCAAAAGCTATTTTACTATATGTCATTTTTTGGAAATGGCCCCTAGTGGAAGGAATTGAAACAGTATCAACTTAAGTAATCCATGTGTGGATTTCCCTCCTGCACAAGATAATTATATCAGAGCTGGTGATGCAATTGGTGTTGATCAGCATATCACCATACTAGGACAACTCACCTTGGATATGAATAATAAAATTATCTATATGTAGCACCCTAATCCAAAATTCAAAGGATCAATGTTAATCAACTTCACGAGGAAAAAACCACCAACATTCAATGGGTCTACAAATCCATTTGTTGCTGAACAATGGATAAGTTCTTTAGGGAAAATATTTCATGCTTTGGGGAGTAGTGAAAGGGAAAACATTGTCATGGATGTTTATCGCCTCACTAGAGATGAATATTAATGGTGGTCATTTATTCAAAACAAAAAAGTGGATGATGAAGTGTCAAGTATGGAATTCAGGGAGTTTAAAGAAATTTTTATAGAAAAATACTTTCCTCATGGCCATCGAGTGGATATGGAAAGGCTATTTCAGATTCATAGACAAAAGGATGATGAGAATGTTGAAAAGTGTGAAGCTAAATTTACAAGGTTTGAAAGATATGTGGTAAATTATATACATAACCCAAGAAGTAAGATTGATCATTTTTTATGGGTTAAAACCTTTTCTCTTTCGAGAATTAGTCTCACAATCATTGTCATTTTATGAAGATATTGTCTCAGGTTCTATCAAAATACAAAATGGATTCTTTATGTCTTATGACTTTAATGCAATGAAAGATAATAAGATATCATCTAAACACTCTGGTAAAGAAAATAATGAAAAAGGGAAGAAGGGAAGAGTTGAATTTCCACCCTATGATAATTGTGGAAGGAAGCACCTTGGTGCCTATCTAAAAGAGAAAGGATTATGATATAAATGTTGAAAGAATGGCCATCTTTATAGTGATTTTATGTGGGCGAATGAATATACCAATGATAAATGATACAATTATAATGATATGGGACATTATGAAAATGAATATCCTAAGCGTCAAGGAAACATATCTCAAAAAGGTCCAAGGGATCAAGGCCAGGCTTATGAGATCAATACTGCCGAGGTCGAATCTCCAAAATACGTGGTGGCATGTAATTTAATGGTTTCAACAATTTTATCCAATGCATTATTAGATATTGTATTTTGACATTGTTTCATATCTTCCCAGTTTGCTAAGAAAATTAGATATTTCCAATTTAATTTAATAATGGAGTTGTCAGTCCTAACACTTAATGGTTGTATCATTGCAACAATGTTTTGTGAATTAGTCCCCATTAGGGCATATAAATGATATTTATCTACTAATATAATCATCTTACACATGATTTTTATATGATATAATCCTTGGTAAGGATTGGATTTCAGACCATGATACGAATATTTATTATAAGAAGAAGGAGGTTACAATTATTTATGATGATAAAAAGTGACTTTTATTTAGAGAAGAAACATTATCATTGGATTCTTATCTAGATCCACCCACAGTAGCTCTACTAAATTCAATCAATGGATATGACGACACTAAACTAATTATGTGCGAGCAAAATAACCTTTGAATAGAGGATGTACCTATTGTGCAAGAATATGTTGATGTGTTTCTAGAGAATTTACCTGGACATCCTCAAGAAAGAGAAATGAATTTTTCCTTTGATTAAATTACTAGTTCAAGTTCTATATTTAAGAAACCTTATAGAATGGAAATTGTGTAATTAGTTCAACTAATGAAACAACTAGAAGAATTGAGTAATAATGTATTTATTCTCCCTAGTGTTTCTCCTTAGGGATCCACTGTCCTATTTGTTACGTGGAAAGGTAGATCAATGAGGTTGTGAATTTACTACAGGGATATCAATACTATAACAATAAAGAACAAGTATCCCCTACCTCATATTGATGATTTATTTGACCAACATCAGGGAGATCAATATTTTGCAAAGATTTACCTTCGATCTGGATATCATCAGTTGTGTGTGAAAAATGAAGAAATTCTAAAAAGAACATTTCAAACAAGATAAGGGAATTATGAGTTTAAAGTAATGCCTTTTGGATTGACTAATGCACCCTCTATCATCAATGATCTAATGAATATAGTTTAAAAGGAATATCTTGTCGACTTTTTAGTGGTAATTATTGATGATTTCATAGTATACTCTAAAAGATTCGAGGATCATGAAAATAACATTCACATTATTCTATAGACTCTTATAAGTAATGAATTATATGTGATGTTTAGAAAATGTGAATTTCAGCCTCAAGAGATTTATTTTTGTACCCATATTGTCTCTATTTATTGAATATCACTTGATCCTTCAATGGATAAGGCATTCCAAGAATGGCTAGCAACGACAAGTTTAACTATGGTATGTCGTTTTATTGGTTTAACAGGTTATTCTCGATGTTTTGTCTATAATTTTTCCAGGTTGGCTAGCCCATTAACCAATATCACATGTAAAGGGGTTAAATTTGTTAGTAAATAAGTTTTTGAAGAATGTATTGAATAACTTAAGAGAAGATAAGTCAACTCTACTAAAAACCCTTATGGGTGGGGGTATAACAAGTAATGATGGTGGAGGATACATGAAGAATAGTTTGTGGTATAAAAAAAATTGAATAAGTGTTGATTACCTGGGGTATAACCATGGTTAACTGGGGAAATGATTACAAGGGAATAGAATAAGTTTCTATTGATTCTATTCTATTAAAATATATAAGCTATCAAAAAATCCTTGTTGGGGGTATAACTGACATGTATTTCAATATCCAAATGTACTAAACATGTAAATTTTTGTTGTTGATATCTATATTTATATATACAATTAAAATGTGTGTTTATTAGATATCATTGAGTTAGTCAAAATACACATATTTTTCACAGGTTTGGTTTTTAGAAGAATTGATAAAAGAAATTGATCATTGATCCCCCATCAACATCTCAGTTTTGTCATAATAATTTTGGAACTTAAAAATGGTTTAAGTATTTAATTTATACTCCATATAAAATTTTACACCTTATCAACTCATAATAGATTCTATTTTTGGAAACACTTAATGATCATGTAAGATCGCATATTTATTTTATTCATTGTAGTTGGAAATTGAGATTGTATATTTGATTGTTTTTCATGGATATATATATTACAACATTTGTCATTTATACCCACAAAATATTGATTTATTTACCAATATACACTTAATGAAATCCTAAAACATCATAAATCATAGTTTCATTGGGTAATTAGATACTTTGAAAAATAAAATTAAACATCGGTGTAGAAATGTTATTTTAAAACATCAAAACTTTCACTTATGTTACATGAATATTCTAAAGTTGCATCAGATTACTAGGGGTGTACATTACAATTAAGAGAGGAAAAAATAAATTTAAGGGATTAATAAAATCATTACATGATGAATGTAATAAATGTTATTCAAGAGGTATATCAAGGTGACATTAAAGGGGTGAGCATCAAATGCATGAACATCATATCATGATATATGAGGATAATATCTAGGAAATATGATAATATGGGAACCATATAAAAAATAATATCATATACATAAGACAAGGCTAGACACAAAGTAATCATAACATAGAATGATCAAGAAAACCAATTTTGCACTATATATAGTATATCAGGACCTAAAAACATTACCCAATGTATTTGTGGGCTATATAATTCTTTCCCCACACATCACATTCATATCATTTACATTCATTATAGTATAACATATGTCATACTACATACGAATTTATTTAATTTCATTTAATATATCGATTACGGAGTGTGGGATATATATATATATCTCTCCCAAAAATTATAGATCATTACAACTAGATGAATACACATGACTAGAAATGGTGATGAGTTTTTAATATACAAATGATTGGGATTGAAATTCATTGGATAATTTCGATATCATCAATGTTTTAAATAAATATCCATGGAAGTATTTAATGAGAGTAAATAGAGGTCTCTCATTACAGAAAAATATTAATTATAGTAAAACTGACGAGTTTAAATACATTCAGTCATGAAAAATTATAAATCTAGTGGCTTTATACAAATACAGTTATTGAATAAATAGGAGGATGAGTGAATCCCTTCCCCTGAGGGGGAACATCTAAAACCATGTGAGGAGATGTATAAGATCCTTGGAAAACCATGGGTGGTCCATTTAGAGATAAATGAAGAGTAAATTCTTGGTTAATGGTTTTGAGTGATGATTCATGAAGGGTTTGGTGGGTAATTATCGTAAAAGAGCGACAAATTATTTATTAATTTCAAAACCATTGTTTTAGACTCTATATTATAATATAATCAAAATAGGAAAACAACCATCGGGATAGTCCTAGGGTTTCAAACATAGAGGATTAGTGTTCAATATTTTATAAGTCCTGAATCCAATAAATTTAAAATAAAACATTTTTTATATAGACATGAGTCAGATTTTTATATTATTGATTTTCAAACCATAATATGAAATATTTTTTTCAGATAACTCCTTAAAAGTTTCAAAAATTAATAAAATAACATTGAAAACCCAATTTTGTAAATAAATATTTGTTCATGGCTTCCTTTTATAGTATTTTATACATCACTATTGGGCCATTAAGATATAGTGATATAGACCATATATTTATAATGTATTTAAATTTTACCAAACATTTATAGTCTAAAAAATTTATGAATAAATAGCTATTGTATAATATAAAAGTTCATTTATCAAAAATAATATTTATATTATCAAAATAATTTTCTAAAAATGAGAATTTTAAGTCTAAAAAATTTATTTACTGTAAAAAACATTATTTTATAATAATAAAAAACGTTTACCTCTTATATAGATTAAAATAGGCATTAAAAAATAGTATTTTCATTTATATATAGTTATGGATTATATAATTTTTTAACAAAAGAGTATTACTAATTTATATATTTTTTATTTTAACTAAAAAAATTTTTAAAAAATTTTATTTCCAAAATATAATTTTACATTTATAATATCATAATATAATTTTCATCAACTCATATATTGATGTACATTTATTAAAAAATGAAAAATGAAAAATATAATAAATATTTTATTACAAAATAAAATTTTATTTTGATATCATTATTCTCTATATACGTAACCATATATTACTACATTGTTCTCCATAATGGTAAGGTTTACTATTGAGGTACATTCTAATGGTAGTTTGATGAACCTGGTCAGGCCTGTGGTCTTAATAAACATGAATTTCTCGCATAACTGGTTTATTTAATGATTCAGTTTGGAATTATCGTAACAATTAATATCTATTAGTAATAACTACCACTATAATATATATATATATATACTATCAATAGTTAATATTTATAATGGCCATTTAGTATTGAATGGATATATTTAATAATTATCCCAAACAAATAATACAGTACGTATTTTTTCAATAATTTATTTATATAATAAGTAATTTATTCATTAAAAAGTTATATTATTTATTACTATTCAAGACATTAAATTATTCCCCTTTCATCTTTATCTCATTTGAAATTATATTTCACGCATTAAAATAGAGTTGGGAACTTATGATCAATCACCTCTTTGAGATTCAGTATTTCTTCCACAATGATTTGTTTCTACAATATTACATTGAAAAGGTGGGTTGTTTTGTTTTTTATATCACGATATCAAAAATCAATGATGTTAACCAGTTATTCCTCATATGAATCTTTATTATCCAATGGTACAACATCTAGATTTAGTTCATGTGAGGGGTCTAGTATATATTTCCCCACTATGGATACAAGTAATAAATCATGTATATGTAATAGGTTATGTGATTGTTCTAGTCAATAGAAAATGGATCTGATGAGTTTAGGAATCTTAATGGGGAAGATGAATCTTTTACTAATCTTTCCCTTCAACCTAATCCATATAAATTTTTTTAGAATGAAATATAATGGAACACTTTACCCCTAACCTCAAACTATATGTCACAATAATTATTGTCTCCAATGTTTTTCTATATACATTATAGTTCTGACCTATAATTTTGAATAGTCTGAAGCTTCCCCATCCACTTGTTTATAATATAATGTCCCATTACCATCCACTATCTATCTTCATCCGAGATTGTTGTTTTTATTGACCTCTTCCCATATAAATCCTCATAAGGCATCATTTTAATGTAAGAATAGAAATATTTATCATTGAGAACAAAAACAGGGGAAGGTATTGATGAAAACATCCATGTAAATTCACTATACAATATATTAGTATATCATCTTGAGTTTTAAAGCTTAACATAGATTGACCATCTATACAAAGGAGAAATGCTGTGCTGAAGCATGACTTTATATCCAATTCTAACTGAATGATTATCCACAACCTAATGTAACTCTAATATCACTATCATATAAAATTTATAATTTCAATCAATGTATTCTTAATGCATCCCTTATTTACACCTCAAATATTTTTTCATGAGATATATTATCATTGATTTAAATGAAAAGTGACAACATTATATAGTTATTGACTACCACCATGTTATAATAAATTCTCTTACATTTACTTGGGATTCTATGAAGAAATAAACAATTCTTACATCCCTTGTATATACTTGAATATAAATTTTTTTATAATTCCCATAACTTTTACAATTCGGACTATTATTTTTATCATTCTATAAAGTGAGATATAAATTCAACAATATCACAATTCATGCTATGTCGCCATAATTTTCACTTCAGTTCTCTATAAATATTAGTACTTCCTAGAACAGCATAGATGGATGATTTATGTAAATCATAAAAAATATATGGTTTCATTTATTATTTATATGGGACACATATCTAGGTTATAAACCTTCTATCTCTATATTTTTATAACTTATTTCCCTAAAAATTACAACCATATTCTGCAGCTCTTCAACATCATTTTGGGATTCCACGATCTTTTTTTGAAAGGATTGATGATTTCTTATTTGATTATATTATGATAAATATTCTTTTATAATTCCCAATTCCATCCTTTTTGATTCCATGAATATTGGATCCCTTTCAATCTTTATTATGGTTAGGTTTTCATGATCATTTCCATTAGGATCAAATGTCAAGTTGTTCACTTTTTAGAATAGAAATGCACTAAAAAATCATAATCATTGACAAGATCTAACCACCTTAGTTGGTACATATTGATCTCCATTTTTTTGAAAATTTTCTTTACGATTTTATAATCCATATATATGTAACACCATTCTATATAGAGATGATTTATCTGAACCTTTAATATGATGATTACTTCATAAAATTCCGGGTGACCTTTTGGGTAGTTCTACTCATTGTTAATTAATATTCAACATATATAGGATATCCATTTTTATTCTTTCTTGAGTACACAATCATTTTTCTTTTTGGTAGAATCACTATAAATCATAAATACTTCCCTTTTGGTTGGTAATGAAAGAAGTAATGTTGTGTCGAGACTGTTAGTTATATATTTAAATATCTCATCACATTCATGAGTCTAAAATAACATTACTCCATTTATTATAATCATGGTTAGTGGGATTTTAAATCAGGATATTTCTCTCACAAATTGAATATAATACATATGTAATCTGATTAATCTACAAATATTTTTCATATATGTTGTTCTAGGCCATTTTTTAATTGCCTATATTTTAAATAATCCACATATATCACATGTTGGTGATAAAACCCCTAATGAATGAATCTCATTCAATCCATTACTCATATTTACATTACTTGTCATATAAGTTTTCCTATAACAAGGTATTCAGTACATCATCCAAAAGTAAATCATGTTCTTAGTAGCATTTGGAGTTGATAAATATATCGTCTATAAAATCTACTAGAAATTTTCAACAGTAATCCCTAATGACATTATTTTTTATATCTATGAAGATAAAAGGTATATTATTCAATCAAAATGGAATAATTATGAACATATAGTTCATGTTCCATATATAAAAAGAAGTCACAAGGATATCTATGTTCATTAACATTACTAGATAATATCTAGACTTAAGATCCACCTTAAAGATGTACTGATGTACACATAGATGATCCAAAAAGACATCAATAAAGGGAATATGATACTTTTTTTACCATGATATCTTTTGGAACATGGTAATCAATGCTAAGGCATATTGACCCATTAGTTTTCATGATGAAAATGATTGACACATCTTAATGTGACGAAGATGGGTGTATAAACCCATTATCTAGAATCAATTTTAGTTTCATATTCCACATATATTGTCAAAAAATCATTTTACTTGAAGCATTGGATATTGGATGGGCACTTGGAATGAGTTTGATTGAGAACATGGCCTCCCTATTTGTAGGGGGATCATATAATTCTTCAAAAAAACACATCAACATATTATATTATAATGCATCTATATTACAAGACGATTTTTTCATACACTAAATATTTCTACCAAGATATTCGTTCTCATATGTCTATTATATCCACACCTGATGTGATGAATCAAAGGATGATTCATCCTCCTCTGTGAACTAGTATAGAATCAGAGAGTGATTTCTGATTTGTAGGGTGTTTTTGTTGTCTCAGAAATTTATGATATCTATATATAATGAAATTGAGTTTATATATAAAATATAATTGAAATATTATAAAAATATTTTGAAAATGATTTTTTTCATATTTCATATCTATAAATATGTTATAATGATATTTTTTTAGTTGGGATGCAATAATCGGCCCATTTATCAACATTTTATATACACCCCTTCTATACTATGAGTTGGTCTTTAAATATTTATATTAAACATGTGTGATATTAAAGAATGTGTGGAAATAGACTCAAATTTTATATTTTCTATTCTTGAATAATTATCTAATAATCCTAAAACTATTTCTCTCTCAAGATCACATCAGTAGTTGTGATTAAATATGCATTCCCTTGTTCATTAAGCCTAAGAATATTTTATCATTAGTTAAAATGTAAACACCTTAGCTTAGTGTATTTATTCATAGTTCCCCTATTTCATGAATCATAAATATATAATATTTTTTTTATTTAAATGGATCATAATTTTCATACATTATATTTGGGGTTCTCTACTATCATCATTTTCTATCTAGCTTCAATTCCTTTCCACAAGAAATAAATTAACATGTCCCCTTAAGTCAATTTTTAGGATACTTCTTCTAGTTCATTTGACAATTTTTATATCATAATTTTTTACCATCATGATATTTTCCCATCATTATACTAGAATTTTACACCATTTTATAAATCCAAAATATACACCCATGCATCCCTAGGGATTTTTAACTCCATTTGGATATGATGGAACATAAATAAATTTCCTTACACCTATCATAATCCTGAATTACCAAATATTTTTCATATAATTGGATTTATCCCACTAAATAAGTTGTTATTTTTACTTTTAGGGTGAATGAAAATTTTGGAGAATTAGCATGTGTGTACTACGTTGTTCATGTCATACATGCAGATATAGTCTTTATCATTTTGCATGAGGACAAGGAAATCCCTCAACATTGTAATAAGGATATTTCAATGAAAATATTTACATGAAAAAAATTAAATAATATTTTCAACTACATCACATCAATCGAATTCTCAGGAAATATATTTTTCATTAACGTCCACCATTAATCAGTTTTTTCATCTATATGGTAAATAACCTGCATGAGCATCTCTTATTGAGAGAATTAAATGATTAAACAGTTCATTCCAATAGATTTTTTCAATTATTTTATTATTAAGGGATTAGAATATCCATTTATTATCATGGGCCGTTTTCATATTAAGGTCTCAATTATAACTTCCCCATTTAAGGGGTGTGCGTGTTTTCTTCCTAGATTGTGTTTTGATTAAAAATATGTGTTTATTGATAATGAGTTATCTTGAATTTCATGGAATCTTCTCCCAATTTCTTGAGGTTAAAATATTTGGGATTTCGATATATTTCCCAAACCATTGTTTTTTTACTTTTTTACATATATTTATAGACATTGACTAAAATAACAGATAAATTTTAGAAGACAATTTTCAAACTATTTTTCATATAAAAAGATAAATATTAAAAGTTATTTAATAATTCATAAATAATATAAATTAAATTAAATATAAATGTTTTGTCTAAATATATGTAATCCATGGTATATTTTATAACATAATATTTTAAAGGGATTTTTCAATTCACAATGGTGTAAAATGAGCTAGTGAATTTACCAAAGAATATCCCCCTGAGTGTAAGAGTAGGTGTGGAGAATGGACTCTTTTCCATCCACGTAGTGATGATAATGTTAATACCTTAGTTTCCATGTTTTGGTTATTACACCTATGTAAAAATGATTCTGAGCCACATAAAATTGTATAATCCTAATTTTGATTTGTTTTAATTGAAACCACTTACTCTTTAGTTTTCTTTAATTTATGTATATATTCCATTATTTATTAATACCCTTACAGCAACTCTAAATTTTTATAATCATTATTATTAAAAAATATATCACATTTTATTTGATTAAAACTATTAAAACACATAAATTGGATAGACCTTCATTCTGGTTTTTTAAAATGAAACACTAAATATGGTCCTAAATGATCATGAGGACCTACGTCACTATGTAATTAGATACATAGCACAATAACACAATACATGAGAATAACAACATTATTTAACATTTCTAATATATGTAATTATATTCAATCAATATTCTAATTCCATAGAACATAACATGGGGATATACATATGAATGAGGTGGGCTATAAATAACTATAATGTAATAATGGTAGAATAACACGATCAATTTATTAAATTGTTTTCAACGGAATATTAACAAAAGCGGGGGAGATTAAAAAACATTTTCATATAATCCTAATATATGATGATAACATAAAAGAAATATTGTAATATGGAAATTTCATAAAACATTACCTCACAAGCCTAAGTCAAGGATAAAAATAAATATATAATATCATAGTATTCTTAGGATAACCTCTCATGCGCCATACATGTTATCTCATTTGATAAAAACATTATCCAATGCATTAGTAGTGAATATATTTATATGCACACCAGTCACATTAATATATTGTACATTAATTTGTTTGGCATAGAGAATATATAACATAATAACATGATTATTCAAATTTAGTCCCATGATTAAAGAGAAATGATTACATAAATAAAATACCCATAATTGATGAAGAAAATTTATAATAGGTTGAATAGAGTTTTCTATAAATGGGGATGGGTTTTACTATCCCATATATTTTTCACATAACATCATAAGATTATTTAGTTGCAAAACATTTGTATATATAGATTATCTAAAGAGATAATTGACAGGAAAATGTTTTATTTTATTACATGGACTTCATAAATAAAGTAAGAGGTTCATTACCATACAAATTAAAACATAAATATTTCAAAATAAAATAAAACAACAAAATAAATTTTATTGAATAAAGAAGAGGAAAGAATACATTACCATAATAGGATGATTCTAAATGTTTTTAATTATATACAAAATTGATTGGTACCACATTAGGAGGGTTTAATAATGGTATATGTAGAATAACATAATTATCAATGGAGTTTTTTGTTGATAGTTGTGGGAGGTTCGGTGGGTATTTAATGAAAATGAAAAATCCATTCATTATTAATTTACAATGATATGTCTCCGACTCTATATGGTAAAATAATTGAAATAAAAGACCATACCATAATTTATTCCTATGGTTTCATCCAGGGAAGTTTTGATATAAATATATAATATGTTCTTAAACCAAACATATTAAAATAATTTTATTGTTGCTGTAGAAGTGAGTTATTATTATAATGATATTAATTTAAAATCTAAAAAAGTAATTTATGTTTTTGAAGATTAATTATTGATTTCGAAAATTTTAAAAAGTAACATCATAACATGTTTTTTCTTTGCTAAAATATATCCTTTGTAATGGATGACATTTATAAAATTTGCTGCATTACATTGTGGACATTATGATATAACAATTCAATCTATATATTTATATTGTATTTAATCTTATCTAAAAACAACAACTCATAAAATTATGAATAAACTCCCCATTATATAATCATGATGTGGTTATTTTAAAAACACTATATAATTCCTCAAAATAAATTTATCAATATGATATTTTTATTTAAATGAAAAAATTTGTTACTGGAATTTTTTATATAAATTATAATTTTATGACCCATATAAAGATTACATCTAATTAAATTAAATTAAATTATAATTTTTCTTTAAATATATATTAATTATTAATGATATTATATGAAATTAATATTTATTTAACGATTCATGAATTAACCAAATTATTTGTTAAAACAATATATTTTACAAAAGTAATAAATTTTATCTTCAAATAAAAATACAATTTTAATCAAGTAATATATAATTATATATATATAGTAAAAAAAATAATGATAAATAGAATAATTATTTTAGCAAAAAATATGACTACACTCTAGTTTCATAACATCGTATTTCTCTAGCATATTACCTATATGAAAGGATTATAATAATGGAATATTATATTTTCGGTTCAGTGAACATTCATTAGGTTGTTATCTTGATTATCATAAATATCTCTAAAATCTAATTTTTCATGTTTATGTTCTTTAAATCTCATTATGATATTTTTCATTGAAACATTCGTGTGTTGCGATATCCATTAAAGGATCATATTTTTGGACTTCATAATTTTGATCCTACAAGTTGAGGCCATTTGAGCATCCATTTGTGTAAACTAGAAATTATCATAAAAATTAAAATATAATAATAATATTAGTCATTATACAATGGATATATTCTCAATACTTCATATTCATAGTTTCATTCTAAATTTTGAATTGATGTATTTTATAATTGTATAAAAACAAAAGAATTGCATTTGTCCTATACGACTAAAAACATATTAAGGAACTTATTCAATCATATTTTAAATTTTGATTATAAATGATTGGGTTGATAGAGTAATTTTTTTTTCTTTCTATGATTTTAAATTAAAATGTGATATTGAAGCAATTTATGTAAATTTTTCTCCAATATAAGTAACATATCCAATACGTAGTAATGTGACCTCATTTATCCTATAACAAGAGTCAGATTTCTTACTATTAGTATTAGTAAATGTCTATTTGGACATTGGGGAATGGATTTTAATAAATTCAATTATAATAATTTTGACAATAACATTAAAAATATTTAAAACATTTACAATTATATGGAATTTTATACCATGGATCAAAATTAATGACAACAATGATATGAATATATGTGAGCTATTATTTATAGATGGATACCAATAGATAGAAGGGAAATCATATCAACACATTTTCTTAGTCAAGAGATTTTCCACTATAGTAAGACACTATGGATGATGTTATTGATGAATTGGTAATGAATATATTATCATAGTTTTTTTAGGATATGACCAATTATGATTACCATTAGAGATCCCTATGGAATTACATCATATTGAAATGGTCTTAGACTAATAAATGTAGAAAAATCATATATCCACTAATATAACTACTAATGTAGTTGAATATCTAAAATAAATAATATCACATGAAACTTTATTCATATTATTAAGATGTATGGAAAGGGAAAATGTTATTATATATGTTCATTTACTAAATGAAGTCACAAATAAATTGTGTTTGGTTGATCTTGATTAATAAATTACATAAATAAATAAGATATTTTATGATGGATATCTTATAATGGAATATTCTTTAAGAACCAGGTTCATCATTTTGATGTACGAGTCTCTTCTTTTCACTTTTCCTTAAGTGTTTTTGATAAAATAAGGAAAATGGTGATAAATCCCAATTTTTGTGACTACATTCCGTGTAATTTTCCAAATTCCATGTAGTTTGCCTGTGTGGGATGAGTACACAGGGCGTGTAGGCCTGTCGGCAATAAAGGGTGTAAAAACTGACTACACGCTATGTATAGGGTATTTACAAGATGTGTATTCAGTCGGCAGGTGAATAATATGTTGTTGAAGGCAGCTGCCAGTGGAGCGAAATTACACGACGTGTACTCAGGACTACATGTCATGTACCAATATCGACAGATGAACAGTGCCACAATGGAAAGAAGCCACCAGAATAACAATTAAATAAAGGAGAAGTACACATCATGTTCTTGAGAGTACAGGATGTGTAGTGTTTTTCACTAAAAACTTTCAATAGCCTCCTCTATTCATAGAGGAAGCTTATAATTCCAGATGAAAGTGGGAGAGATTTCCGGAGCATAGAGAATCTCCCAATCGCACACCGGGAACACGATTCCTACACCGTCGATCTCCTTCGAACTGCACGGGTAAGATATTCTTTCTCCATGATCCATTCTTACCAATTAATTCTTGAGGGAATGTTTTTTGAGTTTGAATGAGAATATGTTCACCTTATATCTGCGTCGTTCTCATTTGTTTCAGGAGGAGTTGTTCATGTATACTGATCAGGGGTGATCGAGGTATGTGGTCTACTGCTGATTTCCAACTATTGAGTACAATTTGTGTAATTTTGTGCTAGAAACCCATTATGGGTTGTCATATGGTTGTGACATTTTCTAAAAGCAATCTATAATTTCATAGATAAACTTTTGATAATTTAAAACCGTGGTTGGGGATCACTACATGGATCCAGGACATCCACGGGGGTGCGTTCCTCTATTTATCCGTTTTGCCAGGATACCCGAGGGTATGCCATGATTATATTGTTCCTTGCTTTTTCTTGATAAAATGAATAAAGAAATTGATGTTTATGCTTTGGGATCAATATGATTCCTTTAGACTGAGATCAATGTTCTATTATCCTGATGGCAGTGTTCTATTAGCCGGAGGGTAGTATTTTATTAGCCTAAGGGAAATGTTTGATTAGCATGAGGGTAACCTTTGTTTATGCCTGAGGGCAGTGGTTTCTATGCATGAGGGAAATTTCACTTATTCCTAAGAGAAATGACTATTATGCATGTGGGAAATCACTTACGGGTATTTCATTCTGTTACATGAGGGTAAGGATAGTATGTCTTAGGACACGACTATTTAGAATGATTTTCTATGTTGTACCTACCAAGATGAAGCACAAGCTTTGAAGAGATCAGAATACATAAGATGACAATGAAACTGGTAGTGATAGTTACTTTTGAGTACATTCTAGTTTACTTCATTTACTTTTGCACACTGTTGTTGCCCATTTTCACTGACAATTGGTCACATGCCTTTGGTGGGTGCCTACTAAGATTTATTTCTCACACCATGTTTGGGTCAGGTCTTTGGCCATAAAAGATTATATTTCTGCAGTTTTTGTCTAGGGAAAGGGTCCATATACAGGTACATTATTGTATCAGAGGTGTAGGAGAGCATGTGCCCGAGTGTTGGCCTGCGATGCTGCTGCGTTTTATTTTCTCTGCTTTGTTTATTTTGGTTGTACATTGTACTTTGAGTTGTATTTTATTGTATTCCAGTATATCATGTTCTAATTCTTTTATTGAATTAGTGACATGCTGCATATTTATATATATGATAGCTGGTTCTCTTATACTTAGTTTTCCATTTCAGTTGTATATGATTTTCTACTGCCGCTGTGGTATGCTATTTATCTTTTCCACTACGCTACACTTTGACAAATGAGGGCATAGTTTCCCCACTATCAGACCTGGGATCTCACTGCTAGTCAGTAGCCTCTGGCTTTTGGGGAGATGTGCTTTAGGTAATGTGACCAACCAGTTTTGGGGCACTCGTTGTGTGGCTTCTGGATCTGGTACGTTATAAAGTGGTATAAGAGGGGTTATTTTCTTTGACTTACTATTTGGAGCCTTAGTCAGGGATAGGATGGAAATGGGTAGTTGGTTATGATCTCTTCCTAGGAGTAGCTAACCACTGTATAGGGAAATGTCAATCTACCTCGTTATTTCAATTATTGTTGGTTTTTCAATTTTATAGTTGATTGGATTTTCACTATCGGGTGACGCACTTGTGATTGGGCTGTTTATATTTTATACATGGGTTTTATTTAGTTACAACCCAATGAGATAAGGGTGTTCCATCTCATTCATCATTTAGGAACATGTTATAAATCACATGTCATGCATTCCTTCCATGCCATAGGTGAATTAGATATTGCTTGTTGTTGTGATAGTTAGCGTGATAGAAGATCATGATGTTGTGATAACTACTTTGATAAATACCTACTTTTGTTAGGGTATTCGGGTGTGAGGATTGGATATAATTAATGAAAAAATTTGGTTCAATTAGATTATGGGACCTCAATGACTTGAATTTTGTGGATAATTAATGTGTTTTCTTAGTTATAATCTGTATCAGATGTCATACTTTGATTTGCAAGGAGTATGGGCCCTCACGGATCGGAATCTGGCACTTAGGTGATACATGTCGTGTAGTTCTATGGACACACTCCGTGTGTTTTTCTGTTCGAGATTGAATAAAAACGTTTTAAGTACGTGTCGTGTGCCCTCAGTACATGCTGTGTAGTCTCTTCCCATGTCATAAGATGTGTGGGAGAGGACACGAGGTGGGGAATGACTCGGGGAAAGACGCAATGTACCGATTTTACATGCTAGGTAGTGTAAACCCGGTGTCCGCCCATGTAACTAACAACACGGATGGAGGAAACCTTAAGACATATAAGCCGTGTCTACCTTGAATGCGTTGTGTTGTCTGACCCAGATACCAAAACGTGTCACTAACAACATGGGTCGGTGTTACCCAACCTTGTACACACTGTGTGACTATGGTACATGTCGTGTAGTGTCATCCATGTAGCTGGCTTTGTAGTGAGAAACACGGGTTGGTCTGGGGCGTCATTAAATATGTCGTGTCTTTTTGGAACACGTCGTGTAGTGTGACCTGGGTATACAGGCCATGGGACAATCTACCAGGGCCAGTGAAATCTTGTAGTGTACATGCCGTGCCTACTTCTGAACATGTTGTGTAGTCTTGTTTTAGGAGATCCATGTGGGTTAAGTTGTGTAGAAGGAATTGGGAAGGGGGGAAGGAATCAAGTACATGTCGTGTTATGGGACAACACGTTTTGTATTCGGGGTGTTACATGACCAGTTTTAGCTAGAGTACACACCCTTTTGGATGACCTGTGACAACACACCATGTAGTTTTTATACAAGCCATGTAGTCATGTTTTTTAAAACTCTAATGTTTTTCTTACCCTATTCATTTCTTACAATTCTTGTTTTCAATCCTTGATGACCATACTCTAATGTGTGTGTTGAAATTTTAGGGTCATGCCCCTGAGACAACCACCAGTTGTTCTCTAGGATATCAGTGATGATTATACTGCGGAGATTATAGGCCATGGGATACTAGTGGATCCTGTAGTAGTGCCAGATGCATCACTATCCATTGTACCAGACACAGGAGCGGATGCACATGTCCGTGAAGGCTTCATGTGGTTCATGCAGACCTTCTAGGGAGCACCGCAAGACGCCACATCTATGGTAGAGCTGACATGTATCTTCCAATAGAGGCATCTACCTATGTTATCAGGGGATGAACGACAGGCTGTGGTGTCATGGATGGATTCTATGGAGATGATCATCATTCATTTAGAGATGCATCCTAAGAGGAGGGTCCAGGATGCTACATACATGCTGTGTGATTCCACCATGAGGTTGTGGGATATTAGCACCCAGTCCGAGCAACACCGAGACATGGCGTGGGAAGATTTTCAGGTAGCCTTCTATGATTTCTTCTTCCCGTAGATGCTGTGGGCAGATGGAGATTGAGAGTTCATGAATCTGCAGCAGGGCACCATGTTAGTGATTGATTATTCTACTCGCATCACCATGCTTCAACGTTTTTCACCTGTTCTAGTGTGTGATGAGTAGTTGAGGGATAGATGCTTTGAGGATGGTCTTTGGAGTGGCATCTGAGCCCTGGTGAATGTTTTCAGGATGCTTATCTTACATGCTATTGTGAACCAAGAACTGATTACTGAAAAGATCCTTCGGGAAGCTAATGGTGCGGGCCAGGGATGTTTGACACTAGTTACAAGTACTATTTCTACTAGTAAGAGGAAGTGGCAGATGATTTTCTCTCATGGTGGCAGTGCTAGTAAGAAGAATTCTTTAGGTGGCCAGGTCATTTTCTACCAGTGTGGTAGAGAAGGGCACAAGAGACCTCAGTGTCCCCGTGACCCAGTGGAGTGATGAGATTTCGAAATGATGGGATATCTGTAGTGATTTTACATGGTGTTTCTACTAGAGGCTATTGAGAGGGGTTCATTGCAGAGTCCATGAGTGGGAGCAGGGCCAGCAGCTTCATACCAGTCTTGAAATAGGTGTACGCCATGGCCTGCAGGCAGAGATAGAAGACGTGGTCATGGTATCTAGACACCATGATCTCAAAGGCCACGGGGCGGGTCAGCTCAGGGTATCCAAGCTATGTCATTGGGCCACAATATATGAATACATATACAATGCAACAGACCTAGCAGAGGCAGGATCCCGAACCTTCTACTGTCATAGGTACTATTCTAGTAGCTTCTGTTTTTTCTTCAGTACTTTTAGATACGAGTGTTACTCATAGATTTATATATGTGCCTATTGTTGAGAGCCTTGGGATCTGTGTTTCTTCTACTTCTGATGTTATGAGGCTAGATACTTCGTTGGGAACCTGAACGACGTGTGTGCGTCAGTGCAGGGAGTTCCCCATAGATGTTGGTGGGTGTCAAATTCTGTGGGACCTCTATGTCTTAGATATGACACCTTATGATGTCAAACTCGGGATGGACTAGTTGGTACCCTTTTGAGCCTTTGTGGATTTCTATCATCGCAGGGTGAGTTTCACATCACCAGAGGGAAGAGGGTTTCTATAAAAAGGAGAATGGGATGTCCAGGTGAGCCGAGCTAGACCAAAGAATCGTGGATGCGGTGGTGTGATATCCCATATTGCAAGATTATATTTTGATGATCATGTAACTTTTCTGAAGCATTTCTCTCCAGTGGTTGATCGTTTTAGGGATATATTCCCATATGACTTTTCAGGTGTACCACCAGAGCGAGAGGTAGATTTATCTACTGAGCTAGTTCCAGGAGGAGAATCGGTGTCCATTCCTTTTTATAGGATGGCTACTCCAGAGTTGTAGGAGCTCAAGAGGCAGTTTTAGAAGTTACAGGAAAAATGTTTTATCTGACCCAATAGTTCTCCTTAGGGTTTGCCTGTCCTTTTGTCTAAGAAGGCGGATGGTACCCTCAGACTTTGTGTGGATTATCAGAAGCTAACCCAGTGGACAGTCAAGAACTGATATCCCTTATCAAATATTGATGATATTTTCGATGAACTTCGAGGAGCACGAGTGTTCTGTAAGATTTACTTGAGGTTCAAATATTATCAGTTACCCGTTAGACAATCTGATGTACCGCATACAGCTTTTCATAGAAGATATGGTCTATATGAGTACTAGGTTATTCCGTTTAGACTCGCAAAAATTCCAACACATCTCATTGATCTAATGAATTATGTGTTCCATCCTTATCTGGATTCTTTCAGGGTAGTTTTTGTGGAAGACATCTTGGTGTACTCTCACACTCGACACAACCGTGCCACCCATCTTGAGATCATTTTGAGTACAATAAGAGAGCATCATTTATATGCTACTCTCTCAAAGTGCCACTTTTGGATGGACCTGATTCACTTCCTGGGTCATATTATTTCTGAGGGAGGAGTTGCAGTAGACCTAGAGAAGGTGAGAGTAGTAGTTTTCTGAGAGAAGCCTAAGAATGTGTTTGAGATACAGAGTTTCGTTAGGGTTGGATACTAACTACAAGAATTTTATACAAGGCTTATCCCACATACCAGCGTCATTGATGGGTTTGACTAAGAAGGGAGTGAAGTTTGTTTGGTTAGAATCTTGTGAGACATCCTTTCAGTAGTTAAAGGGAATTATGTCATCAGCACCGGTCTTGATTCTTCTAGATAATGGAATTATCTGTATAGTTTAATGTTATGCATCAGGCATTGGGCTGGGAGCGATGTTGATGCAGGTCGATTGAGTTTTTATGTATGGGTCTTGGTAGTTGAGGCCACAGGAGATAAACTAAATGACACATGATCTCAAGTTGGCTGTAGTTGTTCATGTGTTGCGCTGTTGGAGAAATTATCTCCTGGGATAGAATTTTGTGGTTTTCATAGACCAAAAATTTCTCAAATATATCTTTACCCATCATGAATTGAACCTGAGATTGTGATGGTGGTTCAAAGACCTTCAATCCTTTGACTTTGAGCTTGCCTATAAACCTGGTAAGGGTAATGCAGTAGCCGATGCACTGAGTAGGAAGACTCAAACACAGGTAGTGCAGGAAGCTAATGGTGAGTGGCAGCTTGTGGATTTGTTCTCTGAGATGCATTTGGAGGGGCATGATAGTTGGGAGAAAACTTATCATTCTTACATAGCTGTGAACTCTACCCTCCAGGAACGAGTGAGGATGAGACAAATATCAGATTCAGAAGGCCTAGTTCTACTGGAGTTCAACGAAAGTGAGGACCCTCCTCCAGGATGGACGATAGGCGATGATGAGGTCTTGCATTTCCAAGGATGAGTGTGGGTTTTAGGGGATATACGCAAGGAGGTTATGGGGGAGCTTCAAGCCTTATCTTGGGTAGTACCTCCTGGAGTTACCAAAATTTACCATGACTTGAGATGTCAGTATTGGTGGCCATGTATAAAGAGAGAGGTAGTTGGTTTTGTTACGAGGAGATCCACCTATCACCAGGTGAAGGAGAAGCATCAGAGGCCAGCCGGGCTGTTACAACAATTACCCATTCTCGAATGGAAATGTGATGATGTCACAATGGATTTTGTGACAGGATTTCTGAGGTCACCTTGAGGTAGTGATGTTGTGTGGGTTGTTGTAGACAGACATACGAAGGTAGCTCACTTATTGTCGATCTAGGAGACCTTTAGTGTGGACGATATCAGAAATTTGTATATTTTAGAGGTAGTACATCTTCATGGGGTCCATCTTTCTATCTTTTTTAATTGGGACTCCCTATTTACATATCATTTTTGGTAGAGTTTTTAGAGGGCACTAGGTACACAAGTGCTTCTGAGCACTTCTTACCACTCTCAAACCGATGTACAATAAAAGCGTATGATACAGGTGCTAGGGGACAAGCTGCATACATGCATCCTAGACTTTGGGGGCTCTTGGGAGAGCATATACCCCTTGTCAAGTTTCCATACCATAACAGTTTTCAGGATACTATTGAGATGGAACCTTACGAGGCTTTATATGGTAGGCCATGCGGATCAACCTTTTGCTGGTTGGAGGTAGCTGAGGAAGCTTAACTGGGGCCATGTCTAATATATGATACTTCAGAGTAGGTCAAGTTTATTTAGAAGCAGATGGATACCACACAGTCTCGTCAGAAATATTTTTCTGATCACTGCAGAAGTCATTTGGAGTTCGTGGTCGGGGATCAGGTTTTATTACGTGTTTCACCTAGGATGGGACACATGCATATCAGGAGAAAGGGAAAACTATAATCGTGGTATGTGCGGACGTTTGAGATTCTAGAGAGAGTTGAGTCGGTTTCCTACCGGTTGCAGTTACCACAGAGGTACCAGGTCATGCACGACGTCTTCCATGTATCTCAGCAGCGCCGTTATCAGTCAGACCTATATCACATTTTCAGCCCAAAGAGGTTGAACTTCAGGCTGATGTGTCCTTTGAGGTGAATCTAATTTGTATTGCTGATAGGAGCATGGATGTTCTCCAAGGTCGTTCAGTTCCTCTTGTACAGGTGCTATGGAAACATGGCCATGTGTAGGACAAAACTTGGGAGCATGAGACCGACGTATGTGCTCAGTGGCTAGAGATGTTCTAAGCTATATCTTCACCACCCTTTGTAGGGAAATTCAGAGACTAATTTCTTTAAAAGGGGAAGTTTGTAAGAACCATGTTCTTCATTTGGAGTTAAGATTCTCTTCTATTTCCTTTTCCTTAAGTGTTTTTTATATAATAATGGAATTGTGGAAAAATCAAAAAATCTGTGACTACACGCCCTGTAGTTTTCCACACGCCATGTACTTTGGCCATGTGGGATGAGTACATAGGCCGTGTAGGCCTTTCGGCAATGAAGGGTGTAATAACTAAATACACACCATGTATATGGTATTTACACGTCATGTATTCAGTCAGCAGGTGAACAGTAAGGTGGCGGAGGCAACTTCTAGCGGAGCGACAGTACACACCATGTACTCAGGACTACATGTCATGTACTCATGTCGACAGATGAATAGTGCCATAGTGGAATTAAGATTCCATGGGAGCAGTTAAAAAAATTATAAGTACACACCATGTAATAGAGAGTAAACACAGTGTAGTTTGTTTTTCGCATTAAATAGGCAGTAGCCTCCTCTATCCATAGATAAAGCATATAATGGCAGAGGAAAGCGGGAGAGATAGCCAGAGCTTTGAGATTCTACTGATTGCACACCGGGAACTCGATTCCTACACCATCGACCTCCTTGGAACGACACAGGTAAGGTCTTCTTTCTCCTTGAGCCTTTCATAATAATTATTTCATTAGGTAATGTCATTTGAGTTTGACCAAGATTATGTTCACCCTTGATCTGCGCCATTCTCATTTGTTTCGGGAGGCGTCGTTCACATATATTGATCAGTGGCGATCGAGGTAGGTGGTCTTATGTTAATTTCTAACTGTTGAGTTGAATTTGTGTACCTTTGTGCTACGAACCCATTTTGGGGTGTGGTATGGATGTGGCCTTTTCATAAAGCTATCTAGAATTGCATAGATAATCTGCTGATATGTTAAAACTGGTGATTGGGATCACTGCTTAGATCTTGTACCACCTCGAGGGTGTGTTCCTCTGTTTAGTCATTTTTTCTGGATACCCGAGGGTATTCCATGATTATATTGTGCATTTCATTTTCTTGACAGATAGTTTATATAAATTTTTTTTATTCACTGGGATTGACACAATTCATTTAGCATGAGGGGAATGTTCTATTAGAACCAGAGAAATGTTCTATTTGCATGAGGGTAGTGTTCTATTAGCCCGAGGACAGTGTTTGGTTAGCCTGAGGGTAACCATTGTTTATACCTGAGGGAAGTAGTTTCTGTTCCTGAGGGAAATTTCGCTAATTCCTGAGGGGAATGACCATTATGCCTTAGAGAAATCACTTACGAGTATATGATTCTGTTACCTGAGGGTAAGGATAGTATGTTTGAGGACAAAACTATTTAGAATTACTTTATATGTTGTACCTTCCAAGACAAAGAACAAGATTTGAGGAGATAAAAATAATTAAAATGAAAATTAAAATGGTAGTGATAGTTACTTTTGAGTACTTAATAGTTTAAAACATTTACTTTTGCACACTGTTGTTGTCCATTTTCACTGATAGTTGGGCTCGAGCCTTTTGTGGGTTCCTACTGGGATTTATTCCTCACACACTGTTTGGGTCAGTTTTTTCGGGCAAAACAGACTATAATTTTTCAGGTGTTGATAGGGGAAAGGGTCCCTATACAATAAAATGGTTTTAGTAGAGGAGTAGGAGAGAACGGGACCGATCATTGGCTTGCGATGTTGTTGCATTTTATTATATCTGATTTTTTTGTTTGGTTGTACCTTTTACATTGAGTTGTATTGTATTGTATTGCATTATATCCTATTCTAGCTACTTTTGAAGAATTAGTGACATGCTGCATCTTTATATATATGGTTGTTGGTTATCTTTTACTCAGTTGTCCATTTAAGTAGTATATGATTTACTGCATTCCCTGTTGAATCTTATTTATCTTTTCTGCTATGCTACACTTTGACAAATGTGGGCGTAGTTTCCCCACTATCAGACCTGGGCCCTCGCTGCTAGTCAGCAGCCTCTGGCGTATGGGTAATTGTGCATGAGGTCATATGACCAACCGGGTTCGGGTCACCTGTTGTGTGGCTTCTAGATCCGGGATGTTACATATTCATTGAGAAATGTTTATCTCAAATATAATTAGTAGAAATATAGATAACATTCCTCAACAATAAAAAATATTATGGCGATAGAGGTACTGAACAATATGCTCTCTTCACAAAATCATCACGGCATACAATAGAAAAGATATATAATATGGGAAAAATTATAGACTATTTGATTGATGAGATTATTCTAAATGTCTAATGGGTAAAATTCTCCAAAAAAATTTAATAATATGATGATATAAAATCATTTCTATGTAATAAATATAAATAACTATCCTGGTCTTATATCATTAATGGAAATTATGAAAATATGATCATGACTAAAAAAAGTAAATTGAAATACATCAATGAATAAAAAAAGGAATTATGGTATTTCCATAATGTTATAATTGACAAAAATGTAATTTTTTTAAAGGGAATGGGAGTTTTTTATTGTTGTAGAGATAATGTAAATAAGGATGAAAAGAATAAGAATCCATTTAGAATCATAATTGACACTGTCTTTGGAATTGTTTTTATAAAATTTCAACGAAATAATTATAAGTAATTTTTTTATTTTCATATTAGTATTGAATATAAGGATGGAATATTTTGTGATCAATAAATGACCTGAAATGCCTGGATAACCAAATGTATCAATTATGTCTAATGTAGATTTGATGAAATTTTAACTGTAGTAAACATTGTTGAAAATATAATGATGATTTATTAAAATTTATTATATTATATTGAACCTTGGGGTGATAATTAGGTTCAGATATTAAAATGTTACTCATTCATTTGATGGTTATCTACTCTAAGTATTATTTTTACATATTCAATCTGTATTTTGTTTTTAGTAGACGGACGTAAAAATGATGAGTAAAAGAATAGAAAATATTTCTTATAATGAAGAAATATATCCCAAATATAACTCATGAAAACATAAGTGTTTAATTTTGTTCCTTTAATGTTGATAAAAATATTTTTCATTCAACATTATAAAAATGATGAGTGGAAGAAAAATAAAATTGATAAAAAACACAAATGAATGGAATAATTCTTATTTAATGGAAATAAATAATATATATATATATTCAAATAAATCCCTAAAATCAATAAATGAATGAATAATATTACAGATTTTGTGTGGAATGTAGCAGTTAACTATCATGTTAAGCTACTAGAAACACATTCACAAGTGTAAGCCTTTTAAAGTTACACATATTGATGCAAATATATTTACTAATTATACTAAATGTTCCCATATGTAAACCTAAAAATTATAATTCATTATAAATTATATTATTATGTCAATATATTATAACATTAAATTAAATTTACGAGTGTGAAATTTCTATAATAAGGGTAGAGTTAATTAACATATGATGTTTGTTTATGAAGACAATTTACATTTTCATGTGACACATGGAACAATGATCTTAAAAACCATTATATTGGTGATTATAAATTCATATAAATGAATTATAATATATATATATATCTAAATGTTTTTATATTAAATTTTATTGATTAGTTCCCTGGAAATATATATTCACTTTGTAATTATAGGAATGAAATCATATAAGATAAAGAATAGTTAATTATTATGAAAATATTTTTATAGGAAAAATTTATATATAATAATTATTTAATTCATTTAAAAATATAATTCAAAATGGATAAATATATTTTTGGAATTGTGAAATTATATTTAATAATTTATTCAAATAAAAACTTTTTTTATTTAATTTTAAAAAAAATCACAATGTTTCCATTAGTTTTGATGTTTTTAAATTTAAATACTAATCCTTTCAATAAGTTTAGTCCATTTAGTTACATTGGAATCACTATTTAAAATTATTTAGTTATAAAATTAAATTTAATCCTAAAACAAGAATTTTTCCAATGAAATTTTTTTCATTGTGTTTTAAGAACATATATCAAAAATTAATTTTCTCTAATTTTAGATATTGAAAATTTAAAAATTATTCCACATTTTGAATCTAAATTCTTAATTTTTCTATATTTTTAATTTTTTATTTTGACACAATTAATTGTAAAAATGGTAAAAACATTTCATTGTAGTTTTGGTTAAAAGGGTCAATATTTGGATTGAACTAAATTGAAACATTTAAAATATATGAAAACATGTATACATATAATTATTTGTTATTATTTTGGAATTTAAATTCATGTATTATAATAATGAAAATTCGGATCTATTTTTCATGTGTAAGACATATATTATATAACATTGTTTTAAGTATTTATTAAATTTCCGCACACCTCAGCTATAAAAGGGAACCTCCAATCGACAATTAATTAAAAACATTTAGAGTCTTTTATTAACTTATACCTATAGAAATATATTCCATATATCATTATACTTTTTCTATAGGTAATTGTATTCCTAAAATCCCACTCCATGAAATATGAAGTGATAAGTTATATGAGTTTTCCCAAAGAAGTGTAAATCTATTTAACTGCAAACATTTAAAGTATTTCCTCATATACATAGTTACAATTTGATGTATCCAAAAAAGATAAACAAACGTTTATCATAATATACAAAAATATTATTATTGTTATATAACAATTAATATCTACCCCTTCTATGTTTGAAAAAAAATGTATATTGTGCTCATGCATAGGTGTGGACTACCACATCCAAGAAATGATATGTATCATTTTCCATCACCAAATTATATGTATCGTTATAATGATATATTTTATTTAGAATATAAATATTATTATATTAATTAAAATAAATTTATAAAATCTTTCATTTCCATCCATTATGAGAATGAAAACATCATCATGAGAACGTGAGGACTACAACCCCCAAAGACGCAAATTTATCTTTTTATATTAACATCTTCTATTGTTGGTTCTAAAATTATATTCTTCATAAATTTTATATTAGTTATATTTTTTTAATTTTTTTAATATGGAACCATTTCACAACATTGTTAACCATAATATATATACAAATGTATTAATCAAGAAATTGATCAAACAACAGAAGTGGTTAATTTAAGAAATAATTATTCAATTAATGGAAGTTAAAATTATATAAAATGATATTAATAACATTAATATAGATTGAAAATTTTCTCAATAATGTATTTAATAATTTAAAATTGATTCTACATTTTTATATTACACATGGGACCAACATGGAATCTAATGTAATAGGTTTTTGACTCCATTGCACACCATTAAAAAATTATATTATATAACTACTTATATGTATATATATATTTCATTTTAAACACTTTATCATGAATTCATATTTTTTCATATTATTTAAATTTCCAATTCCTATTTTATATTTTAAGGTATTTTGATTCAAAAGTTATTTATGTTGTAAAGGTTCATTTTAAAATATCACACTAGTTTAGAATTATTCGTGGTTAAATTCACATTAGATGAATAAAATGATTTTATTATAACATACCCATTTATGTTCTTTTACCATGGTTATTTCTATGGTTTCTATGTTTTCTTTGAACTTTCACTCTATTTTGTAATAAAAATTCCAGAATGATTTTTTTTAAAAACAAAACATATTTATCTTCTCTTTGTTGGGAATATTTCACTTCGAATTCCATATTTTCCAATAGTATTATGTATTTTTTTATACATTAAAAAAATTTAATGATTTTTTTCTACTACCTATGTATTTACATATAAAACTTTAAATGTAACCAATTTACATTTTATTGAACATTTAATTTTTCATCATTGAGAAAAAAGTGTCAATGGTATGTTCTTTTTAAAATACATGGCCTAAACTTATTTCCCTTCCTCAGGACCCATTATTCTATATTTGTCCATATATAAATTCTATTATGATTTTAAAAGAGAATTAATCACCATTTTATTTAAAATTTTTAGTTTTTATGTTTAAAAAGGCATTATTTTCTTAAATGTTTAAAATAATATTTGAAATGATGTATAACTTCATTTTAGAAAAATAAGGTAAAAACATTTACAGAATTTTATCATCAATGTCCCCTTCAATTTCCAATTATAATTCCCTAAAGAAACAAATTTAAATTAAAATATTAAATTCTCATTGATGAAATGACTGTTATAATATTTTATTAACTTTTGTATAATAAATTATATTTTATCATTCACATTATTGTGATCATGTTCTCTAAATCAATACATTATCCAATAAGAGTTATATTTTGTCTTAATATTGATATTTTGTAGTTATATTTATGCATTTAGAACCATATATACGAGTTTGAAATAGTCTTCAGGATATTCATTCTTAATATATAATGTTTTTTTGAAGGAAATTCATTTTGATTAGTATTTAATTGAATAAGGAAACATTAATGTTCCACATTCATGACATTATATGAAAAAATATTTATTGATAAGGAATTTGGATTACGTGTTATATTATCTATTAAATATAAATATAATGTATTATAAAAATGTATGTTATTAATGGGGACTTTTAATTAATAGATCCTCAATGTATCAACATGTAAAATGAGATAAACTGTTGGACAAAATAATGTTGGGTTTAGTGTATACCTACCCATACCGTTAAACATATTGGTGGTAGTCCCAATTTATAATATTCATGATGTACTTGAATGATTCGTTGATATTATGTTTTGAAGTATACAATTTTTAGTACTCCACCCTAAAAATTTAATTCTTGTAATTCATGTAATTTTTTTGATACTATTTTTAATGCACATATTTTAAAGATCATTTTAATGGTTATATGGAATGTATTTTGATTGTCCAATATAATATATTTTCTATTAAATAAGTACTCATGATATATTATGTTGACCAGAACCCTTAAATAGTGCATGATATTACCCCATTTTTTATTTTTTCGATTGGATATTAATACTTGCATTAGGATTGATTTTTGATAATTCAGGAGTATCTTTTGATGTTATATTTTCTAATTCCTATGTGATGTTTAATTCATATATATATATATATTTAAGACTTCTAAATTAATATACCAATGGATATTAATCCAATTGTATTATGTATCAATTTAATAAAATAAACACCTCCTCTAGGTTACTTTATTCCGAGTTATAACAATATCAACATCCACTATAAAAAATCCATATTTTTTTTCATTATGTTGATTTTTTTTAAAAACAATCATTCCCCTTTTAATTCACATTTAATATCTATGAATTTTTATAATTATAATTTATATTCAACTAAGAAGTTAAAATTGTAATATATTATTCATAATGGTTACTCAACTAATACCACATTCCACAGACCACATTTAATGGATAAAACTTGATATGTTCCATCAATCATGAATATTCAGTTTTCCAAAAAATTATTATAATTTGATTGGAGATAAACCCTATCAAATATATTCAAAATGTTATTTTAATCTGATAAAAATATTTTATATTTAACAATAATATCCTTTCCTTGTTCATAATGTCTCTAAATATTCATAAGTACTCATAAGGGAATTCTTACCTTCAAAATAACATTTACTATTTACATTTTCAAACATTCTCTTCATTCATAAAATATACATAAATTTTGGATAGTTTTTGTGAACCAATATTTTGTTATAGTCCAAAATATTCCATCATAATACATTATTTGTGGACCAATTTATTAAAATAAATATTTATAGTTGTTATTATATTCAAATCAATGTTCATGTAATTTAAATATATTTTATAATCATCTTGTTTTTATATAAATATGATTCAATTTAATTGTGACCTTCAACCAAAAACATAATGAAAAATTATAATATCTATATTAACCATTGAATTTGATAGTATTTGGAATACTTAAGCCTCATCATCCACTAAGAATCGAACATAATTGATAATCTACATCTTTGATTTATCTCCAACATCATGAGTAGAATTAAAAAAGATAAATTTTAAAAATCCAATTTTGTTTCAACATCATTAATATTTTGTTATAAAATATCAGGATATAAGAAATTTTCATTCACCTCTATTTCAACGTCAACATTCATATTATTATATTTATTAATTAACATATTCCCAATCTAAATTTCATATTTCAAACATCAGTATATCTTAGAATTTATGTTTCCATCAACATAATATAATAAAAAGTACTTGATTAACAATTATTAGACATATATATTATTGAAATAATTAAGATTCAATCTCTATTTTCCCACAATAAAATTATCATAATATATATTTCATCCCAAATTTTATCGTTTACTCTCTCCTAATTTTTGAATTATTCTCTATTAACCCTTGTAATTAGAATCATTTTCCCATATTCCCTAGATGAATATATTTTATTTTAATTCTCATTAATTTAACTATAAGAAAACATAAATGTTACAAAAAATTCTAGAATTTAAATAAATTATTACCTTTCATTATTGATGTTTATATTTATTCATTCTTTATTAATCATTATATTTTCTTCATTACTCAGGATCACTAACATCACCTTTTTCATCTACAATCAACAGATAGTAGGGAGATAATGTTCAAATAGAATCATAATAATAAAATTTGTGCTATATTTCATTGATTCATTCCATTTGGTGGTACTAAAATTCATGAAAAGAATAAATTAAGCATTTCAAATTCCAATCGAACAACATCAAAAATTGATTATTCCTCTTGAAAAAATAATTCCTTCCAATTCATATAATTCCTCAATATATTACGATGATATTTCTATGACAATCTTGGTATTTTCCAATAAATCCCAATTAAGAAAAAGTTCATAAAAAATCAATATACTCATAATATTATGTAATGATAGTGTACCTAGATCTAAATAATTTAGTGTTTAAAAAATTACTTCAAAATGTTTGGAAGAATATATTATATGTGATTTTTAATATACAAAATCATCAATCATCTTCCCAAAAAATATGATAGTGTTTAAAAATCATAAAACTGGTATAAAAATACAACAAATATATCATCACCACTCAATTTTATATCTGAATACATTAATATATAAATATATGTCTTGTCTTTCATTAGTTTTTTAGGTTACCATATTCTTTAAATTATTAAAATATTCTTTTTATATTTATGTCATTGTATACCTAAATAATTCCACATATAAAATAAATAAAAATTGGAATTTCATGAATGTACACCATTCTATATATTATATCCATCAATTTTTCTTATAGAAATACCATCAACATATGAAACTAATTCATCTGTTGTAGCCTCCAATACATTCATACTAACCGAAAACATGAAAGGAAGAATATAGAATTTTAAAATATCGTATTTCATCCCAAAAAATTTTGTAATTTTATTGTTATTCTAGAAAATGAATCATTCCAATGTCAGAAAAAGGAAGGAAAAAATCACAAACAAAAAATAGAAATTTGATTGATTCCAATTGAGAGAAAAATGCAACCAAAAACTAATCTATAAAAATGAATAACAAAAGAAATCTACAGTAAATAAACCAAAAAAATAAAACCAATGTGATTTGATACCATTTATGATATCCCCATGTATAGTAGATTCATTGAGAGGAATGGTCAATCAGTTAAAATTGGCTTATTCTAAAACAATTTTTAGAATGATTGTTCTCACTTTTTAGCTGTAATATATCTAATAAATCAACAAAAAATAATATTACTTGTAAAATGTACACTACTAAAAATGGGTACATTATATATTTCATTATATATAATAACATGATATTACACAATATACTATAATTAATAATACAAACTCAAATGAATATGGATTATCCTTCAAACCTAATTACACTATAATGAACAATGATGTTTCCAAACAACATGCATTTTGATGGGTTTATCCGGATAATTTTATTAATATAAATAGAGGAAACAAACCCTATATTTGATCAGTCAATATTAATGAACCAAAATTTTCATTTTCTAAAAAATAAAAACATGCATGATACCTGTAAATAGAATAATGTATCTTACTTCATCAATGTGAAAACGATTGATGGAAATCCGGAAGTAGTTGAATAAATCCCCTTTCATCCTAGGGGAACATATTTCAATGGATACACGATCATAACATAAGGATTCTTGTAATTCATAAAGATTTGATAAAAATTTCAATTTAATAATATAGAAAATAATTGGGTTGTAAGTGTTTTCATTATAAATACTTCTATGAAATGTATGATCATTCACCACTCACAAAATGAGGGATCAGATCCAATTATATAGATAAAACGAATAATATTTATTTGATGAAATGATTAACTAAAATTAAATTAAAAATTATTTAATGTTACATCTTTTTAAAGGAATATTCTTGTCTCATTAAATATATATTGAAGCTATAATTTATGAATCCAAATTGGATTTGAATCATAAAGAAACATTTTGGTAAAGAGGTGGTGGATGCGTAAAGCAATCCTACATGGTGGATGATTAATATAATAAATCAATGACGTGAAAGGTTATTACACACACCATAAGAGTTGAAATATATATTAATCTAGAATGTAATAATATTTGTGGAATTAATTCCATAATTTGTATTATATACATATCTGTTTACAATACAACTAAAACACCACTCGCTTGTATTTTGATAAGGGATGATTATCTTTTTACTATGAGGAAGGTCTTTGAAAAAAATAATGTGTGCCCATAATCCATCATTATTATGAATAATATTCAATGACTTCTTCTTCTACATATTACATAGTTGTGATGATCATAGAGGCAAACAAATTATGTGCACTTTTACATATTCATCTATACATTAACAACTACTTTTATTCTGATCATATTATATCTTATTTTATGTATAATTTTCCAAACACACACTAATACCATATTTTAATAAATATATTAAATATATAACACAATTCACTCATGTATGAAAGACTTGATTCAACATATATTGCAATATATAATCAGCCAGTATTTTTCTATTAATTCAAATTTCATATTATAAATAATAATTTGAACATTCATTAATTTATTTTATCATGTATCCCACATCTTGTTATGTAATGGGAAATATCTTATTTCACAATATGATAATTAATATTGTGATTTATTTAACCATTTTTGGAAAACTCCATTTCTATTACAACATTCGTAACAACTTTTTTAATTTTAAGGAGTACTAATATTTATCACAGTTGTAAATGTATCTTATATTTATCTAGGTTTTTAAGTCTCAAAATGACACTTTGTATCATGATGTGACACATAAAACCAATTTAAACCATCCATGATTAAGATTCACATGACCTTATATCGTAGCTACACTTATTTTAAATTGAAGTCCCAGAGATTCCATTATATTGTTTCATTCAACATAACTGTATGAAAATAACTTCAAATAGCTAGCATGATGAAGACAATCCCATATATATATTTCATAAAATATCAGTATATATAATCTAATTATTTTGAAATCCATTGAAATTATTCTTAATTTTAAAAAAATTAATCATCATGAACTTCCATTTGATTTTATCATCTTAATTTCATATTATATATATATATATATTATATAAAAAACCTCACAATTTTTTTAAAAATAGGTACCGTTTATAAGTATTATAATTACACAAATGTACTCCTAGAATGAATCTTATATATTTTAGACCTGTCTAATTTTTTTATATCTACTCATGATAGAATTTTTACATCACTTAGAATATCTCTATTGAATTCTAGGCTTATAAAAATTCCATGAATTCTTCTTGAGTTGCATTTATATGTCTGTAAGATTGAAATTTATGTATTCTAGGTTTTTAAAAAATGATATCTATTAAATATGACCTCTATGTATTGACCAAAATGACAATCATATATTTAATTACATATCCAATATAATAACTTCTCAGCTCAAATTACATAGACATATACTATGTATCATGGGACAGTAAACCATTTTTCAATATATTCTCATTTTTTACATCATAAACTAGAAAATTTACTATATTTTATATATGGACATAACCAATATTCCATTTTTTAAGGTTACCTTCACACATATCGGGAATAATTTTCCCTTTTTAATTGTTCTATCCACTACCAATCTTAATATTTAATTGACTCATACAAATAAATCATAATTACTCTTGGGTTTGAGGATGAATAATTTTTATGACCCAATTATTTTTTTCAACTCACAAACAAATCATAATCACTCAAAACACCCAAAAACAATTGAAAAAATTTTAATACAATTACCCACTAAAAATAAACATTATTTTCTATCAGTTTGAATATAATTTATCAATTTAAAAATGACAATAAAATAATAATTTCCACTTTTCTTTATTGAATTCATTTTCTGTAGATAAATTCCAAAATTCTTGGCAATTCTAAATCAACATTAAATGTGAGTACCTTCTTCATTCAAGGGCCCAAAAATCTCCAATAATCATCACATGGTCCTAAAATTACATAAATCATTGAATGAACCAAAATTGACTGATGAAAAATATTAATATTGTTTTAACCTACTAATTTATGAAATGAGTCTCTCATATACATATACATAACCATATATAGACTCATACAGACGATTCATGCCTAGAATATATTTCGTTTATCTCTAAACCAATAAAATAAAAAGAAAATGTTATTTCTATAAGGACTATAAAAATATTCGACCAAATATTGACCAACCATCAAATGGAATATAACAAAAATTACATATTAACCAAAAGGAAAAATTAATTAATAGAGGAATTCACATAAAATAAGATAACATATAACACATTTTGTATCCTAACACATCTAATTAATCTTCACAGAAACATCTGACCGACTACCAATAGAGAACCACTAAATCAATTTTTTATTCCACATGTCATTGATGTGGATGGATTTAAATGCATGACAATATAACTTTATGGATTCATCCTAATAAAATAGATCATACATAATGAAACATCAACAAAAACAAGGTTTTTCATTGAAATGGTATTATCATAGACATATCCTTGGTATGATCAGGTATTTATCAATTTCATATAGACCACAAACACTACCCAAGGATCAAGTAAAATTTGGACTATTTGATTTTCATCCATTGTTCAATATCAGGATTGTCCAGGAAAAGAATATATCATGGGAAATCTAAATACAAACTATGAAAATTAATAATGTAATAGACCTCAAAACTACATCACTTGGTATCATCTATATAAACATTAATGTTGTAGGATATTTTAGAACTCACCTTCCTTGGGTATCAACACTTGATGATGTATTTTATCCCACTAATAAAACCACTTCTTTGTATATGTTTTGTGTTACTCTATTTATCATGGTAAAATATATCATCTATAAATACGGGAACTCTCCATTCCTCTCTCATTATATCATGTTGGTATCTCACATATATTATACTACAATGAGTCCTTACCATGGATCAATTGGATAAACTAACATGGATACCCTCTCAGAATGGTTCCCTAACCGTTATGCCACACACCCAAGGGGCATTCTTGATCTCCACAATCTAGAGACTAGAATCAGGGAATCCAACAACAACATGATGGAATTATTTCTCCAAACACTAATCAATGAAATGATTCAAACAAAGAGAGATATATAACAATATAATAGTAGATTCCATATATATATATATACACTTAATAATGACCCATTATTTGGTTAATAAAATATCCACTTGATATATTTAAATGTATTATTGTATAAAATGGTACTATAAAACATATTCACTTCCATGGTCATATGTTTTTTATTTTAAAACATCATTAAGAATTTTTACATTTTCTAGTATAGTTTTTGTACAGTGATCAAATGATTAGTTTAAATATAGGTCTTTATCAAATCAAATACACTCAGAAAAAGGAAGTGATGTCCTCATCCAGTATAATTTCTCCATACAAATCCCATTTGTTAGAGCTCCGAAAGGAGGTAGAGTCACAAGGCTTCTCTCTTGACCAAGACCAACCAGGCGTCAACTTGTTAATGTGAACAGAACCTCCTATGGGGGAAGTGGATGTAAATAAAGATTACCACCCGAGTGATTTTATCTAAGCCACCCCAAGAGTATGTCATCATCACACACCATACCATTAGTTCTTATACGAGTGTTATAAGGTGTTATATAACAAGACCGTATCACTATTATTCGATGCTATATTATTTTTATAAATAATATACATTCATTTTATTGTTAAATTGTAAATGGTTTCAAAAGCACAAATAGTATATTTAGTAAATATTTAAATTCAATTAAGAAATTTATTTTGATTAATTAATTGAATTTAGAATTAAATAATATATTAATAAAATATTATGAAAAATATAATTACTATTAAATATAATTTATCTAATAATTTTTATTAATAAAATTGTAATTCTTTATAAAGTTTGAATGTTTTTTTGGAAAAACCCATGAATTTTTATAAATGAATATTATTAGATTAAAACTAAAAATTCACAAATTTTGAAATTTATTTCAATAAAATAAATATCATTTTTTCATTTAGGATGTCAAAATTTTCTAATGGTGAATTTTTCATAATGTTCTAAGAGGGAAGATTTTATGGTTATAAATTTAATACCTTTTCAATATATATTGTGTTTTATGACATCATAATGACCGAATAGTGATTCCATAAAATACAATAAATGGGATATAAAAAAATATATGTTTTTACTTTAATATTATGTGATTTTAAATTTGTTTTATTTATTTTAAAATGCCCTAGTATAGCATCCAAGACATATAAAACATTTTTCCATTTTGAAATGATTTCTTTAAGAGTGTGACTCACCTCCACATAAGAAAGCCTCATATTTATTAAGTTCAGTCATTGGCCTCATAAATTAATTGATTCCATTTCAATTTGGAATAAACAGTGGTCAAAATCCAGGGGATTGTTTTTGGTTTTGATTAGTTTAATGTATATAGTCCAAAACCTAAATAATAAATAATTCCCTCTCATTTACTCTATAAACCAACCCAATATTCCATTAATATTCTCCCAAACCATTTGGAACTATACCAAACCCTTCCCTCCTCTCTCTGGAATCATACCAATGTGCCCCAAGATCGGATGAAGAATCTCTAAATCCCCCCACAAGCCTTTGAGATCACACATCCAAGTAAGGGATCTTCACTTTCTTCCTTATTTATATCCAAGTTTCCTTATTTTTTTTATTCCATTTTAATTTCAATAATAACTATTTTGGTATAATTTCTTACCTCACCTATACTACCCTACATATTTTTGAAGGATGAGATACCCCCTTCTCTCTCATTAATGCCTCATGTGTACACCTGTTACCATGAATAAATTCGGTAACGTATTTCCCTCTCCTCATTTACGTTCAAGCACATATTTTATATTATGAATCTAAATTCCATTAAATATGTTGGGATATTATGTTCCATAACCTAATTTACATTCTGTTTCATGTATAAAGTAATATAGACTCATTTTCCTCTCATAAACCCATTTTACGATTTCTATATGACATTATTATGCTGCCGTATTTACACCAACATTTCCCAGGCCAAAATCCTCGTGTAAGTGAATACCATAACCATTTCCCTATCAAGGGTATATGAAAATATTCATATGTAATTATTGAATATGGACTTAAATTTATGTATTCCACAATTCCTATTTATGCAATTAATTATGATTTTTAATGAATTGAGGTTATGTGATCTATGTGGCACACTTATGCATGAAATGAAATGTTTATAAAGGGTACCCCATGATAGTGCTCCAATGCATCTGGTAATGAATAGTAGCATGATACTCCATGTGAAATTATTGTTTACTCTTTATAATTTCTATGAAATGAGGGTTTACTCATGTTAATCCAAGTATAATGAGGGTTTACTCATGCTTCATGTGCAATGAGCATTGGCTCGTGCTAATATCATGTTAAATGTTATTTCCACATTTCCATCTTATGCTAACCATGCTATATCATGCCATCATGATCGTGGTTCACTTATGATGTATTAATATTCATATTTATTAACATTTATTTTATTCATTATTATATTCCATTTTCCTCCCATACTGGGATTTATAGATCTCCTTTTCCTATAGATGTCCTCAGGTTATCCCCTGCAATGCTAAGTAAGAAGGAACGTTGTGGCATGTAAAAGATGTTTTCAATAATGATGTTGTATTTTATTTTATATGTTGTTATAAAAAATTCAAATTATCCAATAAAAAAGACCTCTGCATATTCAGAGTTGTATTATGTGCATGTTTATGTAATTAATCAAGTTACTATATGTAAAAAGGGTCGAGTTTTCATATACGCATATATTTGGAAATGAAAATAGGAAAACAAAAACTATAGAAACACAATTGTTGAACAATATCCATGTTTATTTCCAACCGAAAAGGAATAAAAAAGGAAAAACAAATATTATATGCCAGAGTGCCGATAAACTTTCCCCATCTCACTATCTAGCATCCCAGACATTCGAGACAATTTCCTCACTGACTCACTATTTCTCCATGTGATTATTTTAATCCAATGAAATAAAAAGGTTAGTTCACCTACAAAATACTGTGAAGGGTGTGATCTAACATAAACATTAGGGTCCCACATAGGTGTTCTATAATAGATTTTTATATAAACAATTAATGTATTATATTTTATAATAAAACATGTCTCATAAATGGTGAATTATTTTTTATCAAATGCCTGGTAAACATTTTCCCTTTTAAAACAACTCAAAATCAATATAGGTATATGAATTTAAAATCCAAATCATACATATCTAAAACCAAAGAAGTATAAACTCTAATCACATGTAAATCAATCCATGGATCTCAAAATGTCAATTTAGTAGACTACTCATATGATAATAATTGACCCATGCACAAAAAGACACAAGAACATAATCAGGAAAAGCAGAGAAACACACCATGAGTGAACCTACAATCATTAGAAAAACTTTCCGTAGACCAAAATTCATTAGAATATGATAAAATCCCCATTAGAAAATCCTTTGATTATAACATGGATGATTACCCAAAGATAATACAACCTCATACGTTGCTAAGGATTTCGATGTGATGGTTTTTATAAATCATTTATTTCCAATGAAAATACACATTTTTTAATTTTCACAAATCCTGGGAAATTCCACCTTTTACAACAAATGAATTTACACAAATAAAAAATCATTCCAATTAATTAATAGATAATTTAATAAAAAATTGATACGTGAAATTCATATAATATAGGATATAGACTGAACCATGTTCCACAAAACCCAAGGTCAAACAATCCCATAAAAAATCAGCCAATAAGAAAAATATGAAAAATGGAAGATATAACAAATTTATTATATTTAACAAAATGATCAATGGAGAAGAGAAAAAAATCCATTACTCAAGAACACACCACCACCACACCACCACCAACAATTAAAATAGCCCTTATAAAAATATATCACAACTGATTTAGAATAGGAATAATAAGAATCATTATTATAGATCACGAACATGGTGAAACAATATGAGTTCAGTATAATGATTAATGAAACAAATAAAATGAATGTTCTACTAACTCGAATAGATGAGAGCCTACTTCCATGACGACCCAATGTACACTAGATCAATCTAGAAAAAAAAGAGACTCCCAAAATCATTGGAGAATTCTTATATGTTGACCTCACCTGTTTTGATAATCTCAATCATGTATTCATATGTGTTGAAAATCCCAATTATGTTTTCATTCTCTATGATATTTTTTAAAGTATCATTGATCTATACTTTAATTCTTTCAAATCTGTGATCAAACCAATAATAATTTTTAAAATTGTCTTTGGAATATGTTAATCCTCATTTATCCATGTTCATACAAGTTATAAATTAATTCTAACACAATCGGATGTGTTCTGCATAAAACAGATAAGTAATCTGCCTATAGCTACTGATAAAGAGCTACCGGTACCCAGTCTACCGATAGACTTAGTCTACCGACAGACAGCTACCGATATACTTAACACAGAGCTACCGATATACTTAACACAGAGCTACCGATATACTTAACACAGAGCTACCGATATACTTAACACAGAGCTACCGATATACTTAACATAGAGCTACCGATATACTTAACACAGAGCTACCGATATACTTAACACAGAGCTACCGATGTGCTTAAATGTAAGCTACTGACTTACAGACAGCTTCCGATACAAACATAGAGCTACCGGTGTAAGTATAAATAGCTACCGATGGAATAAGAGTCACCGATGGACGAAGCTACTGACAGACTCACAGCTACCGATACCAATGCATGGAGCTACCGATGCATGAAGCTACCGATGCATGGAGCTACCGACGCATGGAGCTACCGATAAACAAAGTCACTGATACAAGCATGTACCAACCGATGCATAGAGCCACCAATAGAGTCAAAGCAACTAATGACTTCAAGCTACCGATGTCCAAGCTACCGATGCTGATTACCTACCGATCACTCGACTCACTGTTTGAATTTCTTTGTTTCCTATATTTAATCCATCTAACGGTCATATCATGTACATTTTAATGATTTGTCAAATATCTGATAAAGGTTGTCGGATGTCAGGAACCCGTACCTCGTACCTGTAGAAAGGAAATCTTTTCTGTCTCCTGTTGCACGTGACATAAATACAAGAAGACTCTGCTGAAGAAAAGAGCGAGACAACACACACAGAGACAACACACACAGAGACAAGACATACGACATACTCAAGAGGAGCTCTGTGCATACAAGAAGAACCCAGCAAGACAGAATCACACATACAATCAAGCCTACTCAAGAAGAGTCCTGGAGCATACAAAAGATTATCGAAGAGCTTCATCGACTACATCTCACTGTCTGTGAACCTGGATCATACGACACTCTGTTTCTCAAACAGAAACGAGAAGAGGACTCAGACTCACTTCTGATCGAATCAAAAGGAGTCCAGAGCTACACTGAAATCACCAGAACCACTTCTAAACTCTACATCTCTTGTTCTGTGATTTATTATTACTCTTTTCGAGCAGTGTGTGTTATCTGCTGTATCTAACACATACACCGTCTCCTGTACTCAAACTGAAGGATTTGTAAATCCTTACCAAACTCTTTCATTCTTTCTTTCCCACGAATAACAGGGGTAGAGGTCGTGTGTGACCTGGACAGCTGGTTGTTGTTGTACTTTTTCCCATGAAAAACTGTGGTAGAGGTCTTGGACCTGGACAGTTGTAAACTGTTGAACCCCGATCCAGTGTGTGGATCATTTTTATATATAAACTTTTGAGAGGACTAAGTCTCGGCTTGAGACTGAACCTCTTGGTTACATTGTTGTGCCATCTCTTTCAAAGTTTTATTCCACTGCTAATCACATTAAAACTAATATTGTTTTTAAAGTTACTTTGATAATTAAATTAGCAAGTGTTTATGTTAAGTGTAGATTAGTAAGTTAGTTTCAAAAGATAATCACACACTCCTGTGTTGATTAACTGGGAATTAATCAATACCTTGAGAATCTGACAGAACCTCTACTTTAATATAAATTCACTACAGTTTAATTTATTATTTTATTTCGGTGGTCTTTAAGACACTGTTTTTAAATACAGAAATTTTAATTGGCACTCAATTCACCCCCCTCTTGAGTAAACCACTCCGACCAACACTTGGTATCAGAGGATTGAAAATAATTTCTAAAAGTACTCTTCTTTTGAACTGTGATTTTAGTTGTATTTTAAAGTTCTTAAAATTTCTGTTATATCTAAATTTTTATCTCTTTAAAATTTCCTCATCATGGATAATAGACTTGAGGGTGGTGCTACTAACCGGCCACCTTTATTCAATGGAACTAATTATGCTCAGTGGAAACTGAAAATGAAAATTCATCTAGAAAGCATAGGTTTTGATATTTGGACTGCTATTGAATCAGAATACAAAATTCCTACTACTGCTAGATCTACTTGGGATGAACCTATAAAGACTGCTTACAATAACAAATGTAAAGCTATGAATGCCTTGTACTGTGCTCTAGGAGATGAAGAGTTTAATAGAATTTCTGCCTGTAAAACTGCATATGAAATTTGGGATACCTTAGCTGTTTCTCATGAAGGAACAACGAATGTTAAAGAAATGAGATTGAACACTTATACTATCAAGTATGCTAATTTTAAAATGAAGCCTGATGAACCCCTTTCTGACATGTATCTCAGGTTCAATGAAATTGTCAATACAATGATCTCGCTGGGAAAGGATGTCTCATCGAAGGAACAAATTATGAGAGTTTTGAGATTTCTACCTGATAGATGGAGAGGCACATCTGTCTCAATCATAGAATCCTGTGACATTGTTGCTCTACCTGTCAAGGAACTAATTGGAAAGCTGATGATGTATGAAGAAGAGCATAAAGTGAATAAAGAGGAAGAAAATGAACCTCCAAGAAAGTATGTCGCTTTCAAATCCTCAACATCAGAGAATAAGGACACAGAAAAGCTTCAAGCTATAATTGAAAGTTCAAGCTGTGAAGATAGTGAAAGTGATTCTGACAGTGATGCTGAGATGGCTCACATTGCTAGAAGATTTAAGAAATTTTATAGGAAAAAGAAGTTCTTCAGAAAAAAAAATTATAAGGGTAAGTATGATCACCAAGGAAAATGGAAAAAGGATTGGAAGAAGAATGACAAATCATATGATGTTGTCTGCTATGAGTGAAAGAGAAAAGGACACATTAAAGCCGACTGTCCAAAGCTGAAGTATAAAAAGAAATATGAATATAAAGACAATAAGTTTAAGAAAGCCATGAAGGCTACCTGGAGTGCTTTTGAGGATAGCTCTACTAAATCTAGAGCTCTGAAACTGAACACAAAAATAAGGCAAACATGTGCTTTATGACAAACACTTCTCAGGTAACTGCTGAAACTCCTGCTTTAAATTATTATTACTCTGGAGATAATGGAGAATCTGACTCTGATTCTGGAACAATGTCTAAAAATGAATTGTTTGAGTACTGTGATATGCTGGAAGATACATGTAATGAACTTAAGGATAAATACAAGTCATTAAAGAAACAGCATGCTCTCACCACTACAGTTAACATCGAACTGACTATTGAAAAAGAGAAGAATGCTCAGGTGCTTAAAGAAAACACTGAACTGAAACTATCTAATGAGCAACTCAAGAAAGACTTAGAGAAGTTCACCAATGGCAAAAATACACTAACACAGATGCTAGGAATGCAAATAGCACCTTAATATACTACTGGTATAGGATACCAACCTGGACAAAGGAAAATTGCCAAAACTAGATTCATTTCTAAATCTGGACAGAATGAAGGTAATTCTGGATCTTCATATGCTTCAACCAGTTATATACATAGCTATGGATCTAATAAAGTTTATCTTTCAAAGCATGTCAATTCTACAAATTATTTGAGACCCATTAGACAAATATGGGTACCTAAAGTGTTATTGGATAACCTGTCTGGACCCAAGAAAATCTGGGTACCAAAATCATCTCCCATCTAAATCTATTTTGTAGGGAACTTGCCTGAAGAGCTCCTGTAAAGAGACCTGGTATTTGGACAGTGGATGTTCAAGACATATGTCAGGAGACTTCTCTTGTTTCAAGAGTTTAATAAAAGTTGATGGAGGCTTTGTCACCTTTGGTGATAATTCAAGAGGAAAAATCATCGGCCTAGGCCAGATTGGTAACACTGATTCAATTCCGATCTCTAAAGTTTTATTTGTTGATGGCCTTAAATACAATTTATTAAGTATTTCTCAGTTATGTGATGATGGTTTTCATGTTAAATTTGAAAATGATTCATACAATGTTTTTAATTCTAAGAATGTTTTGGTATTTTCTGCCTTAAGAAATGAAAATGTTTATGCTGTTAATCTGAATTCTTTAGCTAAGCAGAATATTACTTGTTTGAATGCTTTTCATAAAGAATCTTGGCTATGGCACAGAAGATTGGGACATTGCAACATTCACTCACTTAGAAAAGTCTCTAGAAAAAACCTAGTTAGAGACCTACGTAAATTAGAATTCCCAAATGATAGAGTGTGTAACCCCTGTCAAAAGGGAAAACAACAAAAAGTTTCTTTTAAATCAAAGAAAGAAGTTTCGACTTCTCCACCACTTGAATTGGTTCACATGGATTTTATTGGACCATCAAGAGTTTCTAGTTTAAATGGGAAGCACTATGTTTATGTTCTTGTAGATGATTTTTCTAGATATACTTGGGTATATTTTCTAGCTCACAAAAGTGATTCTTGTTCTTCTTTTGTTAAATACTCTAAATCTGTAGAGAACCTTAGTGGACTTAAGATTAAAACGTTGAGGAGTGATCATGGTCGTGAGTTTGAAAATCAAGATTTTGAATCTTATTGCTCACACAATGGTTATACCAATAACTTTTCTGCCCCTAGAACACCCCAATAGAATGGTGTAGTAGAAAGAAGAAACCGAACCCTTCAAGAAATTTCTAGAACCATGCTCAATGAATATGACCTGCCTATTTATTTTTGGGCTGAAGTTGTAAATACAGCTTGTTATGTCATTAATAGAGTCTTAATCAGACCTGTTCTTAAGAAAACCCCTTATGAATTGTGGAACAATAGAAAGCCTAAGGTTAATTACATTAAAGTTTTTGGTTGCAAAGTATTTATTCTGAATACTAAAGATAATCTGGATAAGTTTGCTTCCAAAAGTGATGAAGGAATGTTTCTGGGTTACTCTATTTCAAGTAAAGCCTATAGAGTATTCAATAAGAAAACCAAATGTGTGGAAGAATCTGTTCACATCAAGTTTGATGAAACTGATCCACATGAGCCTAAAACCTCTCTTGAGAATCTTGAAGAAGATTTGTCTATTCTGGACCTTAATGATAAATCTAAAGAACCTGTTATAAAAACATCCAGTTCTGGACTTTTTCCAGAATCTGCTTCTGTTGAACCCGAACCTATAGATGAACCTGAAATTTCTAGTCCAACCTTTACCAGATCAACGAGGATTCTAAAGAATCATCCTTTAGAAGCTGTTGTTGGTAATCTTGATAGAGGAACACAAACTAGAGCTTCTCTAAGAAACCAGGTTGAACATCAAGTTTTTCTTTCACAGCTAGAACCCAAAAATATCAATGATGCTATAAATGATGAATTATGGGTAATAGATATGCAGGAAGAATTAAATCAGTTTGAAAGAAACAAAGTCTGGGAATTAGTTGACAAACCTAAGGACACTTTGACAATAGGCACAAAATGGGTTTTTAGAAATAAAGTAGATGAATCTGGAAATATAGTTAGAAACAAAGCTAGACTAGTTGCACAAGGATGTAGTCAAGAAGAAGGTATAGACTATAAGGAAACTTTTGCACCTGTAGCTAGACTAGAAGCCATTAGAATCTTACTGGCATATGCTGCACATCTGGATTTCAAGTTATATCAAATGGATGTGAAAAGTGCATTTCTAAATCGTTTTATAATTGAAGATGTTTTTGAAGAACAACCACCTGGATTTACTAATCCCCATTTTCCAAATCAAGTTTTTAAACTTTCTAAATCTTTTTATCGTTTAAAACAAGCTCCAAGAGCTTGGTATGATAGACTTAGCAATTTCTTTATCTCAAATGGTTTTACTAAAGGGATTGCTGATCCAACTCTTTTCATTAAAAGAATTTCTAAAGATGTTTTAGTTGTACAAATATATGTTGATGATATTATTTTTGGATCCTCTAAACACTCTTTATGTACTGATTTTTCAAAAAGTATGCAAAATGAATTTGAAATGAGATTAATGGGAGAGCTTAAGTACTTTCTTGGATTTCAAGTATTTCAAAATGAAAATGGTATTATTTTGAATCAAAGTAAATATACAAAGGATCTTTTAAAACGTTTTGGTCTGGATAGTATCAAGGAAAGTGAAACTCCTATGAGTACTACCTGTAAATTGGATGCAGATGAAACTGGGAAACCAATTGATCAAACAAATTACAGAGGTATGATTGGTAGTTTACTTTATCTTACTTCTAGTCGACCTAATATTATGTTTAGTGTGTGTATGTGTGCTAGATTTCAAGCTAATCCAAAAGAATCTCATTTGCTTGCTGTTAAAAGAATTTTTAAATATCTCAAACACACAGTTAACTTAGGTTTGTTTTACCCAAAAGGACAATCCTTTGACTTAATGAGTTATTCAGATGCTGACTTTGCTGGTTGTAAGTTAGATAGAAAAAGCACATCAGGAACATGTCATTTGCTTGGAAAATCTTTAGTTTCTTGGTGTAGTAAGAAACAGAACTCAGTTGCATTATCTACTGCCGAAGCAGAATATATAGCTGCTGGTAGTTGCTGTGCACAAATTCTCTGGATGAAACACACTCTTTTGGACTATGGTTGTGTTTTTAAACATATTTCAATCAAGTGTGATAACACCAGTGCTATAAACATCTCTAAGAATCCTGTATCTCACTCTAGAACCTAACACATAGATGTAAGACACCATTTCCTAAGAGATCACTATCAAAAAGGTGATATCTCTCTTGAATTTATTGGCACCGAACATCAATTGGCTGATATTTTCACTAAACCATTAAGTTCGGATAGGCTAAGTTACATAAGACACGAATTGGGAATGTTTAATCACAACCGGTGTGAAAATCCTCACTGATGTGAAATTATCACCGATGTGAAATGCACACCGATGTGAAATGCTCACCGATGTGAAATGCTCACCGATGTGAAATGCTCACCGATGTGAAATGCTCACCGATGTGAAAATCCTCACTGATGTGAAATTCTCACCGATGTGAAAAATTCTCACCGATGTGAAAATCCTCACCGATGTACAATTCTCACCGATTTGTTTTTCTCACCAATGATTAACTCACACCGATGCAAGGTTTTAAAAACTTCTGTCTGCCGCCAAGAATACGAATCGTTTTATTTTATTTTATTACTCTATTTTAGGCATTTATTTGCAATTCCTAAATGATAAAACTAAGTCTAAGACACTTCTTACCTCACCTAGCTCAAAATCTCTCACCTTCGAACCTTAGCTCCCAAATCGGCCAAGAACCCTAAACCCGCGATGGCAAAAACTAAGCTTCCTATCGTCAGAGATGAAAGTGCAGAACCAAACGCTAAGAATCATAAGACACAGCATAAATCCAGTGTTAGTGAAGTCAGAACTAGATCGGGAAGGCGACCAGTGAATCCTCACTTGCAGAATAGAGACATAGTAATCGAGAAGGAACTGTGCGTGGAATGGCTACTGCCGAGCAAATCGTTAGTACTCAAGATTCTGGAGGACCAGAAATGGGTGGATTGTTTTTCGAATAACAATGGCCTATACTACCTGAAGTTGGTAAAACAGTTCTATGAGTTTGTAACCTTTGAGAAGTCTGAAAATGAGAATCGGGTAAGCTCTTTCTTAAATGGAAAAGAGATGTCTTTCTCTTCAGTATAGTGGGCTGAGTATTTAAAAGTACCACATGAAGGAGTCTCTGTGTATGTATCAAGAGCAATGCCACCTAGCAGTGACATATTTGATTATGAAACTGCCTTAAAAGAACTGACTGGTAATGGGAATCAAAGGCAAGTGGTTGTTGCTGAAATGGATGGAGAGAATCGACTGCTTTTCAAGTTTTTTCAGCATGTGTTGATACCAAGGCGAGGAGATTTTGCAAATCTGAGATATCAAGATATCTATCTTATTAATTTGCTAAGACATGGTGTGAAGATCAATCTGTGCAGATTGTTAATGCTTCAAATGGAAGACATGATTAGACCAATGTCAAAGACTAATGCTTTGTTCTTTGCCAAGAGGATTTCAGTAATGATAAAAGTGAAAGGAATAGCTGAGTCTCAGGATGAGACAGTTGTAGTCAAGAATAATTTCTGCATCACCTTGACTGTTTGTAAGTACATGAAAATTAACTGGAACCCATGGAAGGGATAATGGGTCAGTGATGATCAGAAGGTATATGATAGGTTTAATCATGTGGATCATCCCTCAAGACCAAAGGATATGAGAGATCCGAGTCTGAGACCGGATGAAGAGGAACCTGTTTATTGTAGTGATGAAACAGAAGAAGAAGAAGAAGAAACTCCTATGGATGTTGGAGGAGATCCAGACTTGCCCCCAAGTCCTGTTGCAGAATTGGTTTATTCTAGGAAAGGAAAGGTAGAGGAAATTGTGTCTACTCATGAGGAAGACCAGTCTGTACCTCACCAAGAAGAAGAGGAAAAGGATAATGTATCTGAATTGTCTGCTTCTGGTAGTTTAAGTATGAGTCCTTTGATTGGAAGCTCAGCTATGCCTACTGCTGAAGTAGAAAAAGATACAGAAGAAGTTATACCTGTATCAGAAGATCTTCTAGATGCTGCACCGGTGGAACTTGTAGTAGAAGATTCTGATTAAGAGAATCCAGCACTGAATGCTGTTGTGATACATGGGAATGCACCCATTGAGGGGGAGCATCAATCTATTCTTGGAAATGTTACAGTAGCTGTTGAGCTTGGAGACTGGGTAGAAGACCCAGGGTTTATAGTCTGTGGATTGGATTATCCGGATTCAGATAATGAGATGTCTGTGAATAGACCGAAGACCAATTATGATCTTGCTTCTGAGTTGTTGCCAGATGATGTGGTCAGATTTCATGATCTGAATAAGCTGAAAGAGGACCTCAAATCCAATTTTGTTGAAGAATTTAAGTTAATGGAAACCTCTCTTGCATCATCAATTAATTCCATAATGGCTGATTCTGTAGTTAATTTGGCCTCAGCAAGAGGATCTGCTGCAGTTGTCCCTAATGATTTTGTCTCTAAATCTGATCTTGAATCCATGAAGAATGAGCTGAAAGAATTATTCAGTACATCAGTTGCTGCTTTAGACTCTTATATGAGCTCCAAGTCTCAAGCTGACAAGGACCTAGCTTATGTGAAGAGTGTAGTAAGCCAGTTTGTCTCAGTGTTTGAAAGTTTCAAAACCTCAGTAAAGGATCATGTTCAATTACAAGACTCTCAAGTTCAAAGCCTCATCAGTGGTTTGTCTAAGAGTTTCAAAGAAACTGTTTCCTTCTCTCTTGGCCCTCTCACATCCAAACTATCAGTTGATCTGAATCATGTTCGAGCAATGTTGAAGGAGGAGATTGGTTCTATTTCAACTAGTGGCTCTGTGGACTCATCAGAGTTGAGCCGAGTGGTGCTTTCTACAAGAGATTCTGCCAGAGAAATAATGAATATTGTTCAAGATTATATGAGAGAAGCCTCTGCCTCTCAGGAAGCCATAAAGAGAAAAGTGGACTACTACTTCACCAGAATTTTCACCAAGCATCAACTCGAACACCACTTCAAGCTGATGTTGGAAAACATGAAGCTACCTCCAGTGACTCAAGCTTTCAGAGAACAAGTGAGCATGCTAAGAGAACTGACTCCTTCCTTAGAGAAATTCATGGAGAACAAAGATGATTTCATCTCTACTATGGAAAGAGGAGGAGGAATTATTATGGATTTTAGAAATCTGTTGCTGCCCTTCTTGCATGTTGATGCCAGACCAGTCATCATACCTCCTGCTTTGCCTGCTTCTGCCTCAGCTGCTTCCACAGTCCAGCTGACTCCTACTCAAGCTATTCGAAGCCTCATACCAATGATCACCCAGAGATCTTCAACCTACAGGCCTAACTCTGTGTCAGTGGCCCAGCCTCCTTTGATCTTTTCTGGCATTCCAAAACCTTCATATGCATCCTCACCACCCGAACCTTCTTCTGATCCCAAAGGAAAATCTCAAGTGGAAGAGGTGGAATGATCCAGTGGCTAGGATTTTTGATAGGAATTCATTTGTATTCTGTTTTTGTACTTTTTGACTACTCTAATACAGAAGAGCTCCTTTTACTTCTCATGTTTTATTTGTCTCCTATATATGCTTTCCCACTTTTTGATTATCACAAAGGGGGAGAACAAAATGAGAGAATAATAAGGGGGAGAACAATAATAAGGGGGAGAACAAAATGAGAGAATGAGAAATATTTTCATTGGAGAAAAATAAGGAATAAGGGGAGACACATTACATTTTTTTTCACTTTTCCCTCTGATACCTTATGTCTATATAGTACCTTATGATTGTTACCTCTGATAAATTATGTCTATATCATACTGTTTCTATTATCTCTGATGCTGTTTTCTCTGAGAAAATTGAATTCAATATTATACTCTTCACTATTATATTTTCACTATGTTAAATGCCCATATCATAAATTGTGATTATCAAAAAGGGGGAGATTGTTGACCTCACCTGTTTTGATAATCTCAATAATGTATTCATATGTGTTGAAAATCCCAATTATGTTTTCATTCTCTATGATATTTTTTAAAGTATCATTGATCTATACATTAATTCTTTCAAATCTGTGATCAAACCAATAATAATTTTTAAAATAGTCTTTGAAATATGTTAATCCTCATTTATCCATGTTCATACAAGTTATAAATTAATTCTAACACAATCGGATGTGTTCTGCATAAAACAGATAAGTAATCTGCCTATAGCTACTGATAAAGAGCTACCGGTACCCAGTCTACCGATAGACTTAGTCTACCGACAGACAGCTACCGATATACTTAACACAGAGCTACCGATATACTTAACACAGAGCTACCGATATACTTAACACAGAGCTACCGATATACTTAACACAGAGCTACCGATATACTTAACACAGAGCTACCGATATACTTAACACAGAGCTACCGATGTGCTTAAATGTAAGCTACTGACTTACAGATAGCTACCGATACAAACATAGAGCTACCTGTGTAAGTATAAATAGCTACCGATGGAATAAGAGTCACCGATGGACGAAGCTACTGATAGACTCACAGCTACCGATACCAATACATGGAGCTACCGATGCATGAAGCTACCGACGCATGGAGCTACCGATGCATGGAGCTACCGACGCATGGAGCTACCGATAAACAAAGTCACCGATACAAGCATGTACCAACCGACGCATAGAACCACCGATAGAGTCAAAGCAACTAATGACTTCAAGCTACCGATGTCCAAGCTACCGATGCTGATTACCTACCGATCACTCGACTCACTGTTTGAATTTCTTTGTTTCATATATTTAATCCATCTAACGGTCATATCATGTACATTTTAATGATTTGTCAAATATCAGATAAAGGTTGTCGGATGTCAGGAACCCGTACCTCGTACCTGCAGAAAGGAAATCTTTTCTGTCTCCTGTTGCACGTGACATAAATACAAGAAGACTCTGCTGAAGAAAAGAGCAAGACAACACACACAGAGACAACACACATAGAGACAAGACATACGACATACTCAAGAAGAGCTCTGTGCATACAAGAAGAACCAAGCAAGACAGAATCACACATACAATCAAGCCAACTCAAGAAGAGTCCTGGAGCATACAAAAGATTATCGAAGAGCTTCATCGACTACATCTCACTGTCTGTGAACCTGGAGCATACGACACTCTGTTTCTCAAACAGAAACGAGAAGAGGACTCAGACTCACTTCTGATCGAATCAAAAGGAGTCCAGAGCTACACTGAAATAACCAGAACCACTTCTAAACTCTACATCTCTTGTTCTGTGATTTATTATTACTCTTTTCGAGTAGTGTGTGTTATCTGCTGTATCTAACACATACACTGTCTCCTGTACTCAAACTGAAGGATTTGTAAATCCTTACCAAACTCTTTCATTCTTTCTTTCCCACGAATAACAGTGGTAGAGGTCGTGTGTGACCTGGACAGCTGGTTGCTGTTGTACTGTTTCCCACGAAGAATAGTGGTAGAGGTCTTGGACCTGGACAGTTGTAAACTGTTGAACCCCGATCCAGGGTGTGGATCATTTTTATATATAAACTTTTGAGAGGACTAAGTCTCGGCTTGAGACTGAACCTCTTGGTTACATTGTTGTGCCATCTCTTTCAAATTTTTATTCCGCTGCTAATCACTTTAAAACAAATACTATTTTTAAAGTTACTTTGATAATTAAATTAGCAAGTGTTTATGTTAAGTGTAGATTAGTAAGTTAGTTTCAAAAGATAATCACACACTCCTGTGTTGATTAACTGGGAATTAATCAATCCCTTGAGAATCTGACAGAACCTCTACTTTAATATAAATTCACTACAGTTTAATTTATTATTTTATTTTGGGGGTCTTTAAGACACTGTTTTTAAATTTAGAAATTTTAATTGGCACTCAATTCACCCCCCTCTTGAGTAAACCACTCCGACCAACACTATAGATTGAGATCCATGATATATTTGGAAGAATGAAAAGAAAACTTAGGTTGGTGTCACCTTAAAATCCAATATTTCATTTGTTACAATACATATAACTTCATTACATGTCATGAGATCCAATATAATCAAGTACACTAAAAAAAAGTTTCATATTTAATTAAAATTGATTTTTTATTATTAAAAATTATATATCCATTAATTTTAGTGTAATACTTTCAAACTATAGAAATAGTCATTGAAATGTGTTCTGAAACCAAATATGTGTTGTGTACACCTTTAAAAAGTTGTGAAATTACCCAATGTACAGTGAAAACTCCCAAATCAACTCGGGTGTCCACCAATATCAGGTAGAACTCCAAATCTCCTATAAAAAATCTGTTCATGGACTCCATGAATTCAAATAAACATACACACTAAAACATAAATTCACATTAACCGTAAAATTATCTTTTTCTATAGGAATCGTAAGATGCACCCTGTTAATGAAGGATACAAATAATTAAAAGGGAATTACAAGGAATATTGTAAATAATTGTTACAAACTCCCCACCAAAAGACATTCCATCATCGGAAAGTTATATGGATGAATAAATTTTGGTATTGAGGTATGTCCACGACACCCTCATCAACGAATCATGATCCCACATCTCTTGAGAATATGACATATGCATCTATATCATTCTGACCATTAGATAATACTTTTGAAGAATAAATTACACATGAGATTAAATGATCTCAATGTGATTTTCAATGAAAAAATATACATATCAATCTCAAATTCTTCCAGACTCAGTACATGACAGGGATCAAAATGATATTTCTGAAGTTTTGATATGTGGAAAGAATCATGAATACATGTCAACTGAACTAAGAACTAAACCATTAATAAAGCTTCCTAAGTACCTGAATGACCTCAAATAGTCCCACATATCATGGATCCTTAATTCTATATTTCCAAATATGATGGTGTCCAAACCAAGGAGAAACATTCAAGAAGACATAGTCACCCATGAGAATCTCAAATGTATAATGGAATTGATCTTAATAATATCTCAATTGACTCTATCATACAACTAGCCACTAATGTTTGTCTTAAATTCTTGTTGTTGTATACTAAACCAAACATGGTCCAACTAAAGAAGCTTAACCAACCTCTTCCCAATAGAGAGGTGACCTATACAAATGACTGTAAAAATACTCAAATAAAATCCATTTTGGTTTGGGATAGATAAAAATGGTTAAAAATGAAAAACTCTATTCCCATATTCATATCCTAAGATCCATAGGAATACAACTCCTTGGCATGAAGGACATCCTCATGAATCTCAACAAAGCACTCATTATAACTATTTGTTTCTAGATGATATTATCTGTTCAAAACGAACGGAGTCCTTATCAACTCAAGGGTAATTTTCAGAACCTATAAGTAATCCTAGGATCCCATTATAGAATGATGGTTGTTCAGCCTCATGTAAACTCACCACTTTATGTGTATAAACCATACACATATCATCATCATCTTATGGTCCCTAATTGGAATGAAATTAGATTACTCTATCCAATGATTAATCCACAACAATATTGATTTATTCTATTAGTGTTTCTTTGTAAAATAAACCAAAACAATTCTATATATTCCTCATTAAATTTCCAAATAATAACTTAAGAAGTCTGGAGAAAATGAAAAGGTTTTAAATAATCTTCCTTTATGTGTTAAAAGGATTAACATGGTTTCACATAATCAACATTTTCAGGCATCATACCCAACCACCATAATTACCATCTCATATAATAAAAAAAATATTTTAGATCCTGGATAAATCTTCGATGATGAATTATAACAAAAATAATGAGTTCCTCACTAAGGCTTGGATGAAAAATTGATCCCTAAAAATGATAATACCATCTAAAGAAAGAGACCGACTCGAAATGGTTGTGTCAAAATATAGGTGTTGGTTAGGTGTTGTCTCAAAAATACTCTATAAATCTTATTATTTTTTATTATAACAAATAACATTCATTGGTTAACATATTAAATAACTGTAAGTGTGTTTCAAGAAATTAATATTCTATGAAATATTTATTCTATAAATGTAATTATGTCATTGGTCTACATGGAAAATTTGTGGAACTATTACGAACATGTTATAACATATTTCGAAAACACTATTCATATCCTTTGTGTGAATGTTTAATATAAATAATCCACCCTACATTTTGAAGAACAGGTATGGATAATATATTGCATGTTTTTATTGAACCGTATGTTTGAGAAAAGGTAATTTATGGATAAAAAACCCTCTATATGTAAATAAGAATACATTTAAGGAAAAAATGTATGGTATATCAACCATATGTTAGTAATCAGTTGTATGTTGTCAACATTATGTTTGATGTTTTTTCTTCACATTAATAAAACCTATGATTGACAATTCAATGATCAAGTTATAAATCTACGTTATTGTCTATAGTTTAGGAAATGATCTCAATAGTAATAATGATTGATTAAAAGATTTTTTATGAATGATTCAAATCCAATATTTAATGGAAAAATAATTCATATTTCAAAGGAAAGTTATAGTTTTATTGAGTGATGTAAATTTTAATAATTATGATCTACCAAGTGACAATCTATTGTATTATATCCTGAAATATAGATGTGTGTTTTATATATATTTCCTGAATATTTTAACAATATATAAATGATTTGGGACTATATATATTTTAAATTTAATATTAAATATATAACTTCCAAAAATAAATAAAAGTCCAAGTTACTATATTATTTACTAATGATGTTACACATTGAATACATACATATTTTAACCTAGCATTGATTTATAAAAAATGTTTTTTGTTAATTGTTATTCTTATTAAAATTAATTTGAAACCAGGAACTATTCAAATCTATTCTTTCTTGGTGAAATTCATATTTGATGAATAATTTATTTATTCTACAAATTGATTTTGTAATTATAAAAAAGAACATATTAATTAAATCCAACCATACTCTTTTTCTTTCTTGAGGTTTAGGCTTCTCATAATCAATCATGGATAGGTGAAAACTTATTATAGTTGGTTATTGGGAATTTTTTTTCATATTAAATAAAAAGAATCCTATATAAATTCTTTTTAAGGGGGAAACTTATTGCACTATGTGTGTTTTTAATGATTCTTTGATAAGAGGACATTTCTAGTAAAAATTACCAACATCACAGAGAGAGTTTTGGTGGAGTGGAATTGGCCATCGTTGTACCCCAAATAAATATAATAATTACTGTATTCTTATTTTTTTTCAGCTACTCAATTTAATTATAGAAGGAATTGTTGAATATCTGTATAAATATAAATGAAATCTAAAATCCAGAATATGTCATGATTATCAAAAATATGCAATTCACCCCTTATATTTTTTATATTTTTATTATACCATCATAAATGTTTGTATCAATGGTGAAATTTTTTAAAAAAAGTAAATAACCTCTATCAATCATAATAGTATATGATTTGTATAAATGTGTATTCCAATGCATGCTCGTAGAAAATTTATGTCGGTGATACTCACTCTATACTTATATGGTTATAACTATGGATTTTGTAAACATTATATGATCAAATATCAAAATAATCTTGGAATTAATGAGTATATTAAAATTAGCACTCAATATTTAATTCCTGAGAAAAAAAATGAGGGATTCTTCCAAATTAGATTAATATGAAACCAATTAAAAAATAACTAAAATAATTTATAGAAATGGTCCTAATGGATTGAATTGAATATCATAGAGTCCTAATTCTTATATACTGTTGTAGAAAATATCTATTGAATATTAATGAAATGATAATTTTAGATAGTTGATTTATGCTACTATTATACAAACATTTCACTATATCATAATTAATTAATGTCCAAGAATTATCCATATGAAATGGTGATTAAATGAAAATAAAAGAATGATTGAAACCCTGATATGGAGCGACGAAAAAAATACAAGATGATGCTGAAGATCCTAAGATAGTTAAATAGGGAAAACAATAACCTTACTGTTTACTTAATAGATTCCATAAAAGGAATTTAAAAAATATTTCAAAATCTAATTTTTTTTTACCGATCAAATTATAAAAAAATGGATTGGATATACATTTTGATAATAATATAAGATGAAAAGTGACTTCAAAAAATCTTTCAAGATATATGAGAATTGAACTGAATGCGTAATATGTAATGAATGAAAAAAAAATAAAATTAGACAATTATTCCTCAAGCTAAAAGAATAAATAATAAATGTACAAAAGAAAAATTAGAAGAAAATTAATTATGATATCAAAGAGAGAAGTGTAATGAATGAGACATAGAGTGTGTATAAACACTCTAGTGTCTCTTCCAAGTCTAATTCATAAAAAGTGGCAAAAATTTCTAAATTCAAATATGTGCTTTAAGGATAAATTAGAAGATGAGGTACTAAACTATTAATCTTCTACTTCTGACTCTGATAGATTTTAAAATAGAAAATTAATATCCAAACTCAAAATAATGGATTAAAAAGTTTCATTGCTATAAAATCATATGTTGAAAAAAAATATTCTTAATGTCATTTTATATGAAAATGATGAATTTCTAAAACAACATCAATAATAATAAAAAACTAATACACCTACATCAAACTATATTGTTCATGAAAAATAATAAATGAACAACAAGATGAAGTAGACTATTTTAATGTGCGGCTTGTATTTGAACTGAATGATAAAAATATCTAAATGAAATTCATGGAATCAATTTAATTAAATGAAAAAATCATGTACTATGATGCAAGGGATGAAATAAAAATAATATTAATAAACTGTACCCATTTCTAAAATTTCTATCAATTATTATTGTAGACGAAATGATATTTATCTAACAACTATTTTATAAAAAATTCTCATATAAGTGGAATGAAAAATGATTTTATTCCCAAAATCATGTCTGAAACTAGTAAAATAATTTTTTAAAATATATGTAAAATTTTTATTCCCATATCATTGTTGGATGACAAAGATAGACCCAAGAAAATATTGGTACCAAAATAAAATCTTTTCTAAATTAATTTGTAGGTAAAATACCACGTGAATAGAAATTATGAATGGTATATAGATAGAGGCTTAACAATAAAGATGATTGGAGACACATTGAATTTCCATAAACTGTGAAAAAAATAAGGAGGACTAGTAACATTTGGGGACAAGGCTATAGGGTAGATAATCAGAGTTGGATTAGTTGTAGATCCAATACTATCTCAATCAAAAAGTTTATGTATGTACAAGGGTTAAATCACAAGAAAATATCTATTTCTCAACATTTTTATGATGCTCCTCTATTTGATATCTATAAAAGTTCTCTTTCACATTTCAAAGATAACTTCTCAAATTTATAGAATGATGAACTGAAAATAATTATCCATTGGATATTAATTCATTGTGGAAAACATATTTATTTGTTTCACTACTATGTGAATGAGTCATGAATCATATTTAGAATACATGTTGATGGTAAAATATGTACATTATAAAAAATATCTAAGAAAAAATTTGTTTCAAATTTTCCTACTCTCAAATATTACAAGGATAGATTCTATGATGCATTTTAGTTTGAAAAAAACAAAAATATTCTTTAAATAAATTATTTAAAATTTAATATATAAACCACTAGAACATATTCATTTGGTTATTTATATAATTAAGATTATAATTAAAGGATCAAAACCAATATTTTTATGTTTTAGTTATTAATTTTCAATATTTATATAGGTTCATTTTTACAAAGAATGTGAAGTATACACGTTTAATAATTTTTTCTGAAAAAATGTTAAAATAGAATTATATAAAATAATTTCATTATGTAGTGACCACACTGAAAAATTTGAGAATCTGTATTTAATTCTCTTCAATAAACATATGTATTAAAAAAAACCTTCTCTCCACCATAAATACATAAATAAAATGGTATTACTAAAAGAATAGATAAAAATATTTTATAAATTGAATGGATTATGTTAAAATAATCCATCTTCCTTTCCTTTTTTTGGAAAATGTTGTAAACAAATCTTGTAATAACCAAAATATATTATTAAAAATACATCATACTCAATATACATCCTATGAAATTATGAATAATAGTAATCCTAATGCAAATGAATTTAATGTATTTAGATTCAAGGTATATGCCTGTAATACTATAGAAACCCATGTATAATTAAATCCAAATTCAAATATTCAAATCATTATAGGATATTATAATCTATCCAATTCTTGTAATGTTTATAATAAAAATACAATTATTTTTTAAGAATTAGTTCCATTGCTGTTTTATAAATGTGACCCATTTAGTAAAAAGAAAGATCAAATAGATGAAACTATTGACCCTTTTGACTACATGAAGCAGGAATCACCTATGTCTAATTTAGAAAATAAAATAAATAAAATTTATTCTAGTCCATAAGAGCATTAAACCAATGAATTTCAATGTGTCTTACCTAGATAGTCTAGATCCTTACAATTTTAGTCATTTTGAAACATTTATAAGAAATGTAGAAAAATTAGTAAGAACTAGTAGAAAATTTAGAAACATATCTGAATTTTTAACCTTCCAATTAGATTTAGATCCAATGAAAACAGATGTAATAGTAAATGATGAGAGTTGGTTATTAGACATGATCAATGGACATAACCAATTCAGTTGAAATACTGACTGGGAATAAGTGATAGTCGAACAAATTATCCTGTAATAGGAACCATAAGGTAACTATGGTATAAATAATTTGGTCAAGGAACCATAACTAGAAACAAAGTATGATTACTATAAAATGGATACAATTAGTAATAAGGGATATAACATGATTAATCCTTTTCTAATGATGCTATATTAGGGGAAAATTGAATATTTATCATTTATGCATCTCAAATTAATTTTAAATTATATCATACGAATATAAAACCTAAATTTTTTAATGAAAATTTAGTGGTGGAATTTTATATTGACACCCACCATATTTGAAAATCCTCCCCTACAAAATTCTTTTTTAAACATATTAATGCTTCGTATGGACTTAAATAAGCACATAGAGATTGAAATGAATGATTCTGCTCACTTTTATTGGAAAATGGTTTTTCTGTGGGAATGTTAGATCCTGCACTTTTTTAGAATACAATTTTCTCTAATATGTGATTCCTGGGTATTTATTTTCATGATGTTATTTTTGGGAAAACAAATAAAAATAATTATAATGATTTTTCACATCTTATGAAAAAATATATTGAAAAGATAATGATTTAATGATTAAATTTCTCTGTAGGATATCAAATTTACCAAAAATATTATAGAAATGGTTAAAATCATCAAAAATATAGTACTGATTTTTTTAAATATTTTGGACCAGAAACCAATAATACATACACAACTACCATTACATGAAAATAGTTTTATTCGTCATCATAAATATATTTATTCAAAGACAAACTAGAGAGCAGAGAGTTCATCCCTCGGCACCCATGGAGCCAAGAGACTATACAAAGGAGGTCTGAAATGGTGAGGCCCGAGAGCATCCCCCCAAATTAGATTGACCCCCACAGGTTTCAAGCTAACCACAGTGTGCATGAAAATATTCTCAGAACATGGGACATTCAATGAGGCCAAGTAATAACCTACATTGTTAGCCTCCAGCCAATTGTGCACCACTTGAGTGGTGTTGCTGAGAAGTCGTTGACACTTTCTAATAATGTAGTTGATAGACTAAGGGGAGACGACAAAGTCATGAAGGGAGTTGTGCACTAAAAATGAATCAGTTTCAATTTCAAAGATGTCCAAATTCCAGTGGTTGCAAATGGTGAGTCCGGTGAGCAGTACAATGGCCTCCGCCTGAAGAGAGGTCCCCGGACCGAGTCTGTTAGAGAAAGCCAAGTAGACAGACCCATTTGCATCCCGCACCACTCCTCCCCCGCTCATAACTCCTAGTACACACGAGCTATCTGTATTATGTATGATGCCCATCGAAGGAGGGCTCCATCGGACCCAGTTACCCCTAGCACTACTGCTAGTCAGATGATAAGACCGAGGATCTGTTTGGAGCCAGACCAGTGAAGGAACTTCCTCCCATTTTTGGACAATCCGAGTGAAATAGATGAGAAGATTTCTTGCGCCCTCTATAATCGCATGAATTGATGTGGATCCCCCATCATATATTACATTATTCTGCGCTTTCCAGATGCACCAACAAACAGCCTGAATGATCACAGTGCGGGCCATTTTTTCTGGACCACCTATGCTCGAGCCATGTTATCACCTATCCATGAAGGAGCGGCTCGCCTTTGAAGGGATAGACGCAGTAGTGAATTACCCGATGAATTTCCACACCTCATGCGCCCATTCACTTTCAAAGAACACGTGGCCAGCGCATTCCTTGCTAGGGGCAGTACAACACACACACCTGGAAGAAAGATTGATCCCACATCATTTGATGTTTTCATCTGTTGGAACAGCCCCTTTTCTAATCGGCAAGGTAAGAAAGTTGTGTTTTGTTGGAATACTCTTAACCCAAAGTGCGTCATCCAAATTATCAGCATGGAGCTGCATGTTATTGATTTGACGAAAGTATTTCGAGGAGAATAAACCTGACAGAGATTGGGTAAAAACACATTTATCGAGGGCAGTGTTCATCTGAATGAGGTTGAAGAGATCCATCTGCTTGGTGTTTAAAACTGCATTAATAAAAGGAGGAAAGCAACATGATTCCTTGAAGGTGATGCAGGTGGCTGGGCATCCAGGAAAACCAAGAACCTCACTGCACCAATTTTTCTGCCTGAAGGAGAAGTCACCCACCCCGAAAATCAAGCAGGAATGCGGGATGAGAAGGGCGACCAGGGGACCGACGATCGACCATAAAGGAAAGGAAAATATCATCGCTGAATTATGTTGAACAATATAGTTGTGCATAGAAATACCCCAAAGGGTGCGGCATTCCATTACACTCCACATGAGGCGGGAATGCATATAGGAAAGGGTATCTTTGAGATTGCAGACATTCACCCCTCCTTCGCTAACCGCCCACGCCATCTTGTGCCAAGATACCCAGTGTTTTTGACCTCAGAATGGGGGTCCCAGATGAACCGTGCCAGGATCCGGTCGATTTTATTAACGACGCCTTTCGGGACACTATGCGATGAGAGGGCGTGCACTAGAGTAGCTAAAAGGACACTGTTTCCTGCGCAATCCGCCCACTAAAAGACATATATTTTTTCTTCCTGTTCAACACCCAGTTATTAATTCTGTTAAGGGAGTCGATGTCCCTGATGAGCAGCCTTCTAGAGGAGATGGATGCACCCAATTATTCCATAGGAAATGGCCCAATCTACATTCCCAAAATGTTTCTCACAGTAGAGACTCGTTGGGGGCTGCACCTCCTAGATATATAGATGGTTCTCTTGTTGTAATTAAAAATCTGCCCACTCCAGTGACCGTACTCCCCCAACACTTTATTCAGGCCACGTAAGGAACGGCTGGAGGAATTCAGGATCAAGATGGTATCATCTGCGAACATGAGGTGGGACGAACATGGAGATTTTCTCTCCCTTCTGAAAGGCAGGATATCACTGTTGTTCAAGCTATGCTGAATGAGGCGGCTCAAAACCTCCTCGGCAAGGATAAAAAGGCTACGAGAAATTGGATCCCCTTGCCAAAGGCCGCGAGTAGATTTGAATAATCCATAGGCTTTTCTCATGAAAGTCACTTTGAACCATGCAGAGCTGAAACTCTCTAAAAATAAGATCGACATTTCGAGAGTTGAGACCCATACCAACAAGCACGCAGTTGATGAAGCTCCATTAATCCCGATCAAAAGCCTTGTTCATATCAAGCATGATAGCCACATTAAAACCGTGTGTTTTAAAATTAATGCCTTTGAACATTTCCTGGGCCAAAGCAATTGCCTCTTGGATAGAACGACCCTTAACAAAGCAGTGGTGTTTCAACGAGACCCACCACAGGAGATGAGTAGCCAGCCTTGAATTAATGATGCATGCCGGAATTTTATGGGGGACATTGCACATACTCACTAGACGGTAATGAATAATGGAAGAGGGGTTCTTGATTTTCGGGAGAAGCACTAACGTAGTGGCACATGCATCACGGGGTAAGATACCGCCTTGGAAGAAGTCTTGGATGGAAGTAATCAAATCATCCTTCACAAAGTCCCAAGAATACCTATAGAATGCACCTGGGAAGCCGTCAGGACCTGCTGTGCTATCAAGGTTCAAGTGAAACATAGTATCCCTAATCTCCTACTCATCTGGCACAGACCCCAGAAAGTCATTATCTTTATCAAAGGCAAGGGATGAACACGAATCAATTATCTATGTTCTCTCTGAGGGTTACCCATTAGGGAAGAGAGCATTAGGATCGGTGAGAAGCTCAGAGAAGTAGGAGTTGGACATGCCTCACACCACATCCCTATCCTCAGTGAAAGAGTCATCATCCAATTGAATATTCATTTTAACCAGCCGCTTATTCTCATTTATGCAGGCATGAATGAATGCAGTGTTACTATCCCCCTCTTTGAGCCATTTTGTCCTCGCTCTCCCTCTATCCAGGCATTTCAGCTTCAGGAGAAAATCAACCAGAAGATCCTTTTTCTCAGAGAGCTCTTCAAAAGCCCCGTCCTCCCATCCATCCTCTAGAAGACGCTCAAGATGCTCGACGTCCTGTATGGTGGATTGCAAATCTCCATCAGCTAGAAGAAAGTCTCTAGACCACGATTGGAACTTCAACATCTGCCGAAGCAACTTATTATGAAAAGCAGACAACCTAATGCCTAGGGAGGACTCTCCCTAGGAGGTACTGACCAGGTCCTGGAAACCTGGAAAACCAACCCAAAGCTGGCTATATCTGAACCGGTCATGGCCCTCTTGCGCTGAAGATAGAGAAATAAAGAGGGGGAGTGGTCAGAGATCCCAAAAACCAGATGGTTAACCGTAAAGCTGGAATAGGAGGATAAGGCATGCTTATTGGCAAGAAACTGATCCAAGCGTCCCCATGAGTGATGATGTCCCCGTTGATTGTAACACCATGTAAAATGGTCGCCCACGAAACCAAGGTCCGAGAGCCCCTTGGATGTCATGAATTGATTAAAATCGAGGCTATCATTCATGGATAAAGGGCCTCTCCCCTTCCTCTCTACCAGATCTGCAACCACATTCAAATCGCCCCCAACAATCCATGGAACTGGGCTAGGATCAAATGCAATGATCTCTTTCCAGAGACACTCTCTTTGATGCATGTCACAGCTCCCATTGACAAAGGACACAAAGAAGGAGTGGCGCCCTTGGTTCACTTTAACTATAATGAACTGATTACCTATTTGAACCATAACCACATTGCTCTACATGTGCCACAAAATCCAAATATGACGATTAGAAGGGTCACCATGCATGTAGCCATGCATTATGAGTTTTCTAGAACAATGAAGGAGTGGAGCCCTTGGTTCACTTTAATTGTTTGTGGTCCAGAATGGCCACCACAGTAGCCTTGTGCTTAGAGATTTCCGAAGCGAGGAAGTATGACTTGACCCAGGCGCTTATGCCCTGAGCATTCCAGATATTTGTTAGAAAAAATTTAATATATTTTAAAGGAAATATTTTCAATGTATAATTTACCAAAAAACAATGACATTAATTTAGTTTCATAATCCAATGAGTTTTTTGGAGGATCTTTATTTTTTAGTAATAAAATAACATGTACCTGGAAATTTTTAATAATATCATTACTGTCATTGTCGATAAAGAGTAAACACCCAGTTTTACTTTCAAAAGATAAAGAAAAACATATATTTGTTATTTTTTGTTGTAAACATGTTTTGTGTATGAAACCCACTATACTCTACTAGAGACATAATTCTAATTAAATAACTATTGTATTTGATAACAAAAGTTTAATTAACATTTTAAAAAATCATATACGTCTTTCTAGAACCATGAATTTTGAAATACATTATTATTTTGTAAGAGATCGTGTCCATAAAAATGATATATATTTTAATCTTCTAAATAATTAGAATCAACTTGATGATAATTTTAATAAATAGTCTACCACTGTATGTTTTGAATTTATTCAGGTGGATTTAGGAATATTTATTTTTAAATAAATGTTTATTAATTTATTTCATTGATATATCTATTTTTTTCAATGTTTTATTCCGATATTAATCATGTTACATCCCGGTTCTGGGTGCGTCCCAGAGGTGCCCCATTCTCGTTTGGTCACATGGACTCCAATGCATTTCCCCTAATGACAGAGTATGCCAAATAGTAGAGAAGTCCTTGGGTGTGATAGTGGGGAAACTATACCTCCATCGACAGAGTAATAAAGTGGAAATAAGTAGATAACTGTTGTGGAAGTAGTAATAAAAATATGTAATAGAAAATTATGGAAGACTACTAGTAAATAAACAATGGGAAAACATATATAAATTATGCATGTCACATATGTCTAGGAAAGCCTCCAATCACGACATAATGATGGAATACTGTACTAAACCACAGTACAATAAAATACAAGTAAATAACTCATGTAGCATCGCAAATTTCATCTTCGTCTCAGGATCACCTGATCCACAACAATCATGTACCTGAATTAGAAGGGTGCATGCCCTTATCTATATCTACAATAATAAAATCTATTTGGAACCAAAATCATTATCGAAACAGGGTGTGAGATGAGTCTTTGTAGGAAACCACCAAAAGATCTATTCCTAACTGTCATTGAACATATATAGCATGAAATATTTCATATAATGTAATAAACAATGAAGTACTGAGAAGTAAACAATATTATAGTTGAAGCAACATTCATTTAAATTTACAAATATATAACCAAATATCCAAAATCAATCCTTTAGAAGTAGTCACAGACAAAATCCTTTTGTTCAACATAAAAAAGGACTCTCTGAGGAAGCACTCACTATCTATTCCTCCCTTGGGTCTCGTATCGTTAACTATATATTCTCTGATGAAACATTACACATCCAATTCACCTTGTTGTCTTGTAATATAAAATTATATACACTATGAGGGTGTACATAAGTCCATCCCCCCAATGTTCTTAAAATGTAAAAAGTATGAAAAACACTCGGAGGAATCCCTCAGTGTCCATTCCCTCTATTGAATAACTACACCAGGTTCCCACAACCATGTGTAACCAATCATGAACAAACGATATCTAGTAGCCAAAGTAAATCACAAAATACTATTTGGATAAAAACCTGAAAAGCATATCACAAGCACATCTTATAGTATCACTCCATCCTAAAAGAACCAGGCATGGAAAAAAGAGCATCCTAACAAGCAATTCAAAACCTAGAGTCCAATATCAGATCAAATTTTGGAAGAAACATCCATAGCAAGTTAAATAACCCTCTTTACAATAAAAAACCCTTGCTCGATCAAACAAGGCATAACAAAGATTAATAGGGTTAAATTCCCAAAACACACAATACCATTTACTAGGATATTGGGAAATGTTTCACATATAAATACAATACAATCTATGGAATGTCACAAATCACCTACATCGACATTGTATAATCGTTATAGTTGATTCTCAGCCTCTGAATTGACATAGAAAACCATAGATCTACAAAAAAAATCTAAAATGGTCAACCATGGATATCTCACTAAAAAAGAGAAATCAAGATAATTTTCTCTAGAAGATTGAATAACATACTGAAATGATTATACTGTAATCAACGATTTTTTATTCGGAGTATAGACGGTCGATTGGGGGCTAGGTGAAGAATCATATATCATTGGTCGCTCCTAAATGAGAAGAATCCAGGAGAAGTCATGATATCCAATTACACATGACCTTAGTCAATTATATCCAATAAAATGAAAAGTACATTTCATGTTCTTTAAAGATGTACGGTGTGTATACGAATTTTTTGGGTCCGACCAGAAGCTGTCATACCACGTCGTAACACGATCATGTATGCGGTCATGACATGGTCAAACATGGCCAGGTGTCAGTGCTAGAGTACACAGTGTGTCCAAGGAATAACAAGGTGTGTACTCCTAAAATTTTTCATCATCCCATTGTCCTAAAAAACATAAAAAAATATCCATACTTTAAAGAAGTTTGTTTTTATTACAAAATTCCCCCTAAATGAAATTCATCCCCAAATTTCACTAACAAGGCAGTGTTGAAGAAGGATCCTCGAACAGATCTGGCCACTATGATTGTACTTTGGTCTCCCTATCCTAGTTCTCCTCATGTACTCTATCATGTTTCCACTACACCCATACCAGAGGAACAGACCAACCATAGAGAACCTTCACGCTGTGATCAATAATTTGGATAAGATGATCCACAAACGATGCATTCACCTACAGCTAAATCTCTTCTGGTTAAAAACCATTTGGTGGGTCTGAGAAGTAAGGTCATAGCTAAGAAACATGTATGAAATCTTGAATAGATCGGTACCTATGAGGTAACTACAACTAATAAGAAACCGGAATGACTCTCTCCAAAACCACAAATGGTTGTCATATCTCACTGAATGATTGCCCTGTCTCCACATCCTCTAATGTCCCAACATCTGTGTGACACATAGGAAAACCTCATCTCTAACCTCAAACCCCAATGTTCATCTACATTTATCATCATACGACTTCTTTTGTGACTTTGTAGTAGTAATTCTTTTCTAAATCAATTCTATTTACCATGCGGTCTCCACGAAAAGATCTGGTCCCAACATAGTTTCCTCCCCTTCCTCCAGCCAACATTGGGGGGGGGGATGGAAAGGCCTATCATAAAAAACCGTGGAAGGTATCATATTAATAATTTATTGAATAATATTATTGTATGAAAATTCCATCGTAGGTATGTGATTCTCCAATGAACCATTAAAATCTAGGATGCATGCTCAAAGCATGTCCTCCATCACCTGAATTATACGCTTAGACTGGACATCTGTTTGGGGATGATATGTTGTACTCAAAAGTACCTGTGTACCCAAAGACCTCTATATTCCATTCCAGACCTGAGATGTAAAGCGAGAATCCCTGTCTGGAACGATATAGTGCAGAACCCCATGCCAATGTAGAATAACCCAGATGTACAACCATCCCATCTCATCAACTCTAAAGGTATCCTTATTCAGAAATAAGTGTGAAAACTTCATGAGTCTGTTAATGAAAACCCAAACTGCATCATTTCATTGAGGCGACCTTGGTAGGACCATCACTAAGTCCCTCACGATGTCATTCCACTTCTACATGATAATGGTTAACTGTTACAAAATCCCTTATGGTAGTTGATTCTCCTCCTTCACTTGTAAGCAGGTAGAGCATCTAATGACAAAACCTTCAACATCTCTCTTCATAACTGCCCACCAATACCGACCGTGTAGATCTCAGTATGTCATGGTGACACCAAGATAAACTTCCTAAACTAAAGAATGAAAATCCCTCTTTAGCTCCCCATGTATGTCTGCTAACACCAATATGCGCCCATGAAAATGCCAGATCTCATCATTTCCTATAGTTCATTTAGGAATAGGGTCCTCTATGGACACACTCTCCTACAGGACTATGCCTTCAGCATCTGATAGAAACCTCATTGGCACTTTCTCATGCAGAGAAGAAGTAACAGCAACAGAAGAAAGAAATGTTTGTCCTAGTCTGTCATGCACCTTCAAATGAATATTATAGAACAAATACATAATCATCCACTCACTGTTGGACTCTAGGACTGCATGTAATTAAGTCCTCCTTCTCAACACATCATTCACTGCATTGCCTTCCCCAGGCATATATGAAAGCTCAATGTGAAAGGACTGAAGGTACTCAACCAACTTTCACTATCTCAAATTTAGATCAAGGTGAGTGAAGATATACTTGAGACTTTTGCGGTCGATTAACACCCCAAAATTATCTCCCCAATGATTATGTCTCCCGAAACATAAATCATGAACAATTGTAGGAATCTCAGGAACATTTGATGGGTAATTCAACTCATGGGGTCTCAAATGCAATGACCCAAACCCAACGACTCCTTCTCCTGGAATAAGCATAGATCCCAATCCGATACCTGACGCATCATAGTAAATTGTATAACTCATTCCTAGTTATATCAAAACTAGTATAGGCTATGAATTAAACATCCCTTGCAACTTTTAAAAGAAAAAATTGAAGGAATCTATCCGCAAATAAATCGCACCATTCTTAGTCAGGCATGTTAGTGGTTCTACAAAGCATGAAAAGTTCAATATGAATCATTTGTATTAACCAGCCATCCCGAGAGAACATCATAACATAAAGAAATTATTTTGATGCACCCAAGAAAAAAATATGTTCACCTTCAATGGGACTACTAATACTACTGCTTCTGAGATAATATGCCCCATGACGTGAATCTGGTCTATCCAAAAGTGGCATTTTGAGATCATTGCATATTACTGATGAAATATTAGTGAACTCAATACGATATAAATATGTGTTTCATGGTCATGTCTAGTGTGAGATTACACCAAGATATCATCAAGAATGACAACCAGGAATGAGACTAGGTATGGATGGAAAACACGGTTCATCAGTTCCATGAAAACTGCAGGTGCGTTCATAAGACAGAATGACATAACCACATACTCATATAGACCATACCTCATATGAAAGGTTGTATGATGTTTATCAGATGGTAAATCATGAAACTAATGATAAAATTATCTCATGTCAATCTTTGAGAACACCTGGGCTTCTAGAATCATATCAAAGTGATCATCAAACCTCGACAAGGGCTATCAGTTTTTGACCGTCAATTGGTTCAGCTTATGATAATCCACAAAATGCCAGAAGGTACCATCTAACTTCTTTGCAATTAGGATTAGAGAACCCCAAGTATATGTATTGGGTCATATGAAACTTTTTGAATGAAACTCCTCCAACTGTATCTTGAGCTCATGTAACATTAGTGTAGACATCCTATAAGGAGTTATGGACACCAGTGCCACTCCTGGTACAAGATCAATAGAAACGTCTTCCTCTTTCTAAGGAGGAAAACCTGAAATGTCCTATAGAAATTCATCTCTGAAAGGATTCAACACTGGAGGAAAGTCTATCGGGTTGTCCCCTGGTCATCTAGATACAAACTAGCAATCTGGGCTCTAGCTTCTCCCAACCCATGATGCTCGGGTCCTGCACTGCTCCGCTAGACATCTCATTCACCCATATGAAGAAACTATCTACCCATCGGTGATGTCACACTCACCCAACGGTGATATTAATTGATAATATCCTAGAAGTGAACTAACAAGTAGTTTCCAAGAATTAAATCATCACCTGTCATTTCTATGAAAAAGAGCTCCCCCATGAAGTTCCACCCGCCAACCTCAAGAGGGCACACCTTGAACTAACATACACTAGCCGTTCTAGTCCCCAAAGGAGTGTATAAAATCAATATATCAGTAAATGTAGAGATACAGAGACAAATTTTCTCCACAATGACAACATATATGATACTATGAGAAGACCTTGTTTCGAAAAGTGGAGAATCGAAACTGAGGTGACTAGAATTGTAACATTTACTGTAGCGGTTTTGGGATCATTCTCATGTTGGGTCTGCTCCACAGAAAAAGTATGACCTTTACCTTGGCCCTACCACCCTACATGACCACCCTAAGCTGATCCACCATGTTTTCACAAACAGCCTGGAGACTGGAAACCAAAGACACAACCTCCACCTCCACCTGAATGGTCAGACGAAATCCAGTTCCCAAACATATGAGAAATGGGTGGTCCTGCTCCTGAATGAGGGGTCATAAAATAATTTCTATCATAGACTGATGGTGAGAAAAACTAACATAAATGATGAAGATGACCAATCGTTCTACAAGATCCGCACTCAATTGGGTATCTTGAGAAAAGTCACATCATAATCCCTCCCTTCCCACAAAGGTAGCATACCACCTAGATACCTAAATAAGTATTCCACCTACTCGGATATTCATGCCTAGACCACCTATGGTGCTGATAAATATTATTCGGAGGGGTTCCAACTCCAGATGCTGAAGGGTCGTTACACAAAACCCTTAAATTCATCAGGTTACACTATGTGATGAGCACAAGGTTGACTATTGAAGTTAAATAAGTCAACCTGAAGATGTTCAACTAAGATTGGATGTCACCCCTAAGGCCATCCACATTATTTCTCACTATGAATTACTCATCACCTCCTATAATGGGTTTAAAGATTTTTATTTTTGTGAAGTGAGAGGAATATAAAATGAGTGAGAGAGTACGCTACTCAAAACTCATGATGTAATGGGCCCGGTCAGCCCAAAATGTCTCTAGGTAGAAGTTATCACAGAAGGCATGCCAGAAATCATCCCATGCCATACCCTGCTGGCATATTGCATGTGAAATAACATCCCACCACCTATGGGTGGAATTCCAAATCAAGTACATAGTGATATTCACACTCTTATCTAGAATACTCTTCAGATGTATGAATATAGACATCATGGAATCTAACCAGGACTCTATAGCCTGAGTTCCTCCTTCCCCAAAGATGGTGGGAGGATGCAAGTACTGAAAGACCCACATCAAATATTCCATAGATGGGGCATGATGTAGTGCTCCCCTAAATTTCTGAATAAACCTCATTATTAATTCTCGATACTGTGTATCAAAAACTGTATCTGAGATGACAGTTAGTGCCAACACAATCACCACTGGAAGATCTGCTGGTAGTCCCTATTCAGCCTTTTCTGGTGTCTAATCACTACACTGTATCAGGCATAAAATTGGAGGATGTCTTGTTTTCATGACTCTTCAAGGCAACCACACACCTTAGATCAATATTATCTAAGACATGAAACATAGAAGCACAAGAAATGAACATTAGAAAGTAAACATTCAGTTTTTTCTTAAAAATGACAAAATATGTGTATAACCCCAACATGATATGTTTTTTTTATGCTTTCACATGGGAGTGTACTTATGCCAACCCTTTTCATGTAACACCCTATTACATGGAATGTTCTCCTTGTGACACTACATGTACAGGAATCATTCCCCCCTACCTGAGTTCCTCTATATGTCTATAAGCATGAATCTTAATAGGGTAACTCTACAAGTATTGTGCACCCTGGACACGACGTGTATCCCATAAATCATAAAAATTTGTGTCTTTAGTCACACGGTCGGTGACATGGACGACTATACAAGACATGTAAGGAGAGAACACTACATGCACTACCATAGTTTCATGCACCCGTTTTATTATCACATGGTTGGGTAAAAAGGACATTGAACACAACGTGTACTCCCAATACATGGAGTGAGTTACCAATCATTTCCCAACCCTGTGTCTCTGCACACATAGCTAGTGAAATGGTTTATGACTGCACGACATGTATATATGGTATACATTGTGAACTTAAGAAAAGATGTTCCCTCCCAAAAAAAATGATACATGTCGTATATTCATGAATACACACCGTGTATTCTAGGTTAGTTTTTTGGACAGTAACCCTCAAAAAGTACATTATATCAACATAAAAGACTGAAACAAACATTTAAGTGCCAAATTATGATCTGCGTGGGCCCTTACATCCCATGAATAACATTTTAGCATCATATTGATGTATTTCATAGTATAACAGTCCAATCAAACACATGATATACCAAATTACGTTTCATGAGATCCTATAATACCTCAATAACCAATTTTTGATGTTCATTAATCTGATACATTAATCATTCCAATATCTAATCAATATATCATGAATTCTATCATGTAATATGTCACAACAACATGCATATCTTGCACTATATCTATCACAACAACCTGAAATCTATAATGCACCCTAAACGGCATGACAATAATGCATGACATGCGATCAAAATTGAGTTCCTATATGATGCATGAAATGACATACCCTCATGTCATTAGGTTTCAAAAGAAATAAATCCTCAATAATATAAATAGTAATAGCAAAAAACAATTTAATCTACCAATGGTGAAATAAAATCAACTATAATTATTTCAAAACCAGCTAAATTTCAATATTCGAGGCATTTTGGCTATTCCCTATACACGAGTTAGCTATTCCCATGAACATCTTATTAACATCTACGTATTCCATAATATCCCAATCAAAAGGATCTAGACAGTAAGACATGAAGAAAAGAACCTCATATGATTCCACTTTTTAATGTCCTGGTTCCATGTGCCACGTAGAGGTTCCCCATACCTGGTTGGTCAAATAGCCTCAAGCGCAATTCCCCAAATGCGAGAGGTTGATGACAAGTAGCTATATACATGGGTGTGATAGTGGGGAAACTGTGCAATCATCATTAGAGTAACACAGTAGAAATAGAAAAAAAGCCTCTATAGAAGTAGTAATAATAAAATGAAATAGTAAATAGTGGAATACATCAAGTAGATAAAAGACAAAATAAATATATAAATTATGCATGTCACATATGTCTAGGATAGAAACCAATCAAGTCATAAGTTGGAAGACACTACTAAAATAATGTAAAAATGAAATCAATTAAAAAATTCTAGCAGCATCGCAAACCTTAGCTTAGTCCCATTCTCCCCCACCCCATAGCAATCAATTTTCTCAAGTATATGGGTGAATTCCCTTATCTATACATGTAGCAATTTAAATTTTTTGGTCCCAAATGAATTACCCATATAGGTGGTGACACAAATCCCAAAAGGAAACAACGTAATGATATGTGCCTAACTATTAGGTAATATATATAGCAGGTAATATGAATAATTAAGAAATAAACATGGAAGTACTAAAAAGTAAAAAATTCTACAATTCATGCTACATTCATTTACATTTACAAATAAACAACCAAACATCCCCAATAAACCCTCTGAGAAGTACTAACTATCTATCCCCTCTAGTTCAACTAATACAAAGACACTCTGAGGAAGCACTCACTTCCAATTCCCCATGTGGTCTTGTAAGGGTAACTATAAACTCTCTAAGGATGTACATAATGTCCAATTCCCCCTGTGGTCTCACAACATGGAATTAAAAACACTCTGAGAGAGCACTTATGTCCACCGCCACTATGGTATCTCAACATTAATATTATTACAGACACTCTGGGGACACCCTCAGTGTACATTCCCCATATGTACAGACTATATCAAGTTCATATAACCTAGGGAAATAAATAGTGCAGAAATGATATCTAGTGGGAAAAGTAAATCTCAAAACCCAACTAGTCTAAATTACTAAAAAGAATAACACAAGAATGTAAGATAGTATAACTCCATCATAATGTCCCAAGGCATAGAAAATAGAGCATACTAATTGAAAATTGAAGACCCGATAGCCAATATCAGGTCAAAATGGGAAAAGACATCCATAAATAGACAAATGACCCTATTTATAGTAATAAACCAATGATCAAGAAAACAAGGCATAACAGACATTAACAAGGTCAAATTCCCTAAACACCCAATACCCAAAACTAGGGAATTAGAATAAATTTTAGCATTAAAATAAAATACAATCTATGGAAAGGTGAAAAACAACTACCTCAATGTTGTACGATCGATATAGATGAATCACAGCCTCTGAATCGACCTTGTATGTCGATGATCTAAAAAAAACTGTTTCATAGTAGATATATCATGAAAGAATAGAAATAAAGATAAGATGCTATAGAAGAATGATGAACTCACCGTTTCGATTCCAATGTAATTGAAAGAGTTTGATTTTGAGCACAGATGACCGATATATGTCTCCGAGAAGAATCATCGATCTTTGGTCGCTCTTAGACGATATGAAGACAAAAGAAGACATTTATTCCAATTAGAAGTGTCCCCGGTCCGATATATCAAATTAAAAAGTATATGTCTTGTTCTTTAATGATACACGTTATGTATATTCCTTTTTTGGTTTCCTCTTTATGTTGTCCTGCCATGTCATCACACAGTAATGTACAAATCTTTGGCATGGCCAAACACAGCCTGGACTAAGTGCTAGAGTGCACAGCATGTACAAGGAAGTACATGACATATAATCCAAATTTTTTCTTCATACCTTTTTCCTAAAAAGTAACATGAAAATAAGATCTATACTTGAGTGAAGATACAGGTTCTTACAATTAATTTACATATTTTCTAAATATAAACAATAATTTATTTTTATTTAGGAAAAAGTATGTCTTATCATAAAAAATAATTAGGGATTACACTATGTAATCAGATTGATAAACAATATAATATCCCCAAAACTATCATAAAACACTTCTTCTAAATGTTGTCCTACTAACTCTAAAATTTAAAACACTTTAAACGTGAAAATAATTCTAAAATTAGGAATATGAAACCTTTAACTAATTGATTATAAAAAATGTTGATGAAAAATGAAGGAGAACAAATGGGGGGAAATAAACACATTTCCTAAACAAAAATTCATCAATGAATGTTAATAAACATTATTCGACTAAAAAATATAACATCTCCAAATGAATGGTGTAGCTTTTCATTGTATAGAAACTATTTTAACTGTAGGAAACACTATGTTTATTTACGATATAGAAGGAAAAGTGTATTTTTTTAATCCATAGAATAATTTCTATGACACAGAGGATGTCATCGTATCTTAGATATATCATATGGATTTTTCAATCACATTGATGGAAATTGAAAAATTCTTAATGTGTCCCCATGTGTGGGGTTTTCAATTTTATCTTCATTCAATAGGAATCCAAGACCATAAATCATACAATATTATGTTATTTATCTTTGGCTCTACCTAGATAATAAAATTTCTTATTGAGGATCTTGATGCTTCCCTGAAACTGAATGTCATGTTTATTAAATCTGTTATAATTATACAAATAGTTATACATGGAATAATTCTTTATAATTACATGTATATTATTATTTTGATGATGAGTGATTGAGATTTTAATTTCCCAAGGTAAAATATATGTTACATGCATCACTATTTAAAAGAAGAGGGAAGGATGTATTTTTAGCAATATATAAAAATAATTTCAATGTTTCTACATAAAAATGTTCTGAATAGATTTTTAGTGATAAACTCAAAAATTAAACACTGAAACATTCTCAATGATATAAATATCAGTATTATATAATAATTTTGGAGTATAGAACAATGAATGTTTATACATGTTGGTGCAGAATACCAACATGTATCTGGTCCTATTTCCCAGGGAGATTAATGAATTTTCGGATCTCCTACTAAGATTAGAATTTAGGGTGAATAAGTTATAGAATCATGAATAGATGATGAGGTTCAACCAAAGATAAACTGAATTAGATATAATTTCTATGACCAATAATATTAATTTGATTTCTGTCAACCTCTTGAATAACATTTTTATGACCCCGTTAATTTGGTTATTTTCATCCATCATATAGATAGGGATAAACTTATATTTCTAGAAACAGGAATTCAATCATCATTATTAGAGGTTTCAAGTGCTACTTATTTTCTCCCCTCATAAATTCATCCAGTTAACAAATATGAGAAAGTGGGTCTAATTATAAAATAAAATCAAATTCAATAAACACTTGATGAATACCTAGTGCAGTAAACTGATCAAAGAAATGATAAATATAAACTAGTAGTTGATACCACTAAAAGGTTAGTCATGAATCAATAAATTTAGATTATAGATGATTCCATCAAATAAGGAATACCCTAAACAAACTAGAAACACAAAGGTTCATGAGGATTATATTTTGAACTATTATGAGATTAGTAATGAAAAAGATTTATCCCCAGTTGATAGTTTCCAACAATATCATTTTCATGAAGTATGGTATTATGATTCTTTTAATAATCAAATTAAATGAATTTTTATTCAATTAAAAAAACTAATTGATGAAAATTTATGTTTTCAAGGTGTGTTATAGTCTTCAAAAAAATCATCTTTTAATATGTTCTATTATTCCCATATATGAATTAAAAACTCTTCAGGATCAACTGCATATTATTAGGGAATGTTCTATTTCAAGAATAGTTTTCAATTCATTTCATAGAGCGATTTCTAATGAGTTTGGAAAACTCATGAAATATCTATTCCCAAAAGGTTTTTTTGACATTTAATAATTTATTTTTAAATTTAATTTAATTTTATTATAAGTAGTTCAAATCATTCTACAACATCTACATCCAAACATGAATCTTATCACTATTTAAGGAGCTGTTTTGAAGCAATCTATAATGTTGATACTAGTTTCAATTACTTTATTGATACTCTATAATGTGATAGTTCACATAAAGCTATTCAACTAGATATATAGTGAGATCATATTAAGAAACTAACATTAGGGAATCTAGGAATGAGGACACTACTAAATCAGTTTGGATCAATAATATCTTAGTTTGTTCACCTAAAATGAATATTTTGTGAATCTATGAAACCAAATCTGGTTGAAATTTTTAATATTGATCAAGAATCATATATTTTTAGGTGGTGGTCAGCTGTAAATATTATAAAATTTTTAAATGGATATATAAAAAAATTAATGGTTTTTATTCAGGTTGTTCAAGATTTATTAGTATCTGATAACTCTTTTGAACTAGCTCTGCCACATTCAGTGGACCCTGCATTTTAATGCTATTCATGCCAAAATTTTATTATTCTAATCACAAACCTTATTATATGAGAATTTATTATTTATATTTATTTATTTTCATTTCTATGTCATGAACATATATCGTTATCATTAAAAAAAAAATATACCATTTCCCCTCAAAATAATTGTTTTTTATTATTAAGAACACAATTTTAAGAAAATGTGGGAAACCATTCACGTACACAAAACAATCTGTCAACATGATAAGTCATGGACGAATCAATGATTTTCCATTTTAGCATGTTAGAGATAGTACCTTTGTGAAGACACCATCAAGGAATGATATTCTTCTTATCTGAATCCTCATGGAGTCAGTTTTCCCAATTTTATGTCATATTGTCATATGTAATAATGAGCTCTTCCACATATATCTTATTCTCATTTAATTCATGAGCTAGTATTCCAATTTGTTTTTTATACTAGCCATGTTTCTCCTTCGGATGGTTACCAGGTTGGTGCCTACCAACAAACCTATCAAACTCCTCTTATGTAGTGATGACATGAACTCCATTGTTGGATAATTATTCATTGCCTTTGATGATGGTATCCCACTCATCACACTCTATTAGTTTACTACTATTCAGGTGGAAATTGGATTCATAAGGCTCATTTCCAACATGTGGTGGTTTAATGAAAAAAATATTCCCTAGCTGATAGATCAAGCTCCTCGGTAGGCTTTGCCTCCACCAGTTTGGGACCCTTTGAGGTAAGATTACATTTACTTTAGGATGTAGTTACAAGATGACTTGTTAAGGTGGAATGGTCTTTCCTCCTCCGAGACCTCCGAGAGTGCTTGTGAAACCCATCTGAATCAATAATGGTGTTCTTACCATTTTGTGAAGAGGATATAAGATAGTCATCCACAATTTCTACTTTCTTGGACTCAGAGATGGAGTCAAAATCAGAATCCTTATCCTTTTGAGAAGACTCCACATAAACCCCTTCCTCGGGTGCATGACACTCCTCTCCCGTCACTATGAATCGATTGTGGGACTGAATATCCATTCCTCCTAGCTTTACTACCTCGGCATGGGATGGTCTTTCCAGAAGTTTTAGTTCAGAAAAATCCAAACCTATGGGATGCACAAATATACGTCTCATGAATTGGTCCAGTAGGTTAGTGTTCTCCAAAAAAAACTTTAAAGGGCACCAACACCCAGTGCATTACAGGCTTCCTTACACACCTTAACTAAAACAAGCCGCCTCTCCACAATAACATCCAAGATCACTACATGGAACTCAACTTCATTTTAGGTGGCAGGAATATCCTAGAACTCACAGACATATGAAGTCTTCCCTGAACTTCTTGAGAAGGGAGAAACACCTAGATTACGCCTCCAACAGGAAAAAACCTATACAACCCTCGGCTCAGGGACCTCTGGCTTTGCGCCGCTCACCAAACCTGAAGAAATTACCTGCCCTGAACCCAATGTTATCTCCGCCAAAGAAATCAGATACTCACCTGAAGATTTAGGATCCTCATTTCACACCCCCCTTTCTGAAGGTGCAACAATATCCTTAGACAAAAATTGGGGGACCCTTCTACTATCAACCGAATGAGAGGTTTTATGAGGCGATGAATGTCATTCCTGATGAAGATGAACCAGGTGACAACATGAAGCACATAAATCATATCGGTTCTCAAAAACCACTGGCTAGAGGCATTGGAGATTGTCTTCAACCTCAATCCATACTTCTTTAACTGGGGGTTTGGAGATGAAAAATTCCACACAAATCCGGGGTTTAATTGGATGGCACAATGTCCTTTAATTCTCAACGAAAGACAAAAACCATCTGACTATATTTCCTAACAATTGAAGGATAGATGGATTTTGAAAGGGAAGGGGATGTTCTATAAAGCTTACCCAGATCACCATGGAGGGGGACTCCCCCTTCCAATAAAAATTGTAGCTCCATCACATAAGAATGAAGTGGTTCCCGTCAATGGAACGAAGGCCTTTGGACCAAAAAGCAGCAAGATCATCATCATTGGGGAACTGCATAAGGAAGTGCTGAGGGTCGAGGTGCCCAAAGGATACACGATCATGCAGGGACCAAGAATCACTGATGAAATGGGAAAAACTATCATGATAAGAATTTTCTCGGCTGAACCGAGCTATTACAGATATACTATGGAGATAAGATGTCGATGATAACTCCTAGAGGGAGAGGGGGAGAGAGGGGGCCCCCGATTGAGTTTCTGGACATTAGGGAAAAGATGATTCTGGGGAATGCTAGGGAGAAGAGATGGATCAGAGATAGGGGAGCAGTGCTTCTGGAGAAAGAGGGAGGGCAGGACGACCATCACTGCCACCTGAAAGAGCGAGCCGCCAATAGGTTCCCATGGGGGAGAGCGTGATCTGGAGCGAGTTAGAATCGTTAATTAATTTTCCTTTGGTATCAGATGAATGTGGGGAACCATATATATATATCATTCATGTTAAGTTATTTTCTATGTTGAATGTTTTTTAATCCAATTTCATCCAATTTCATTTTAATATCACAGAATGGGAGAAAATTGGTTAAACAGAATATCTTGTATTAAATTACTATTTTTTAATTTTAAAAAAAAATTAATGGATGTATTATTTTGTTAGTGAATATATTATATGTATCATTTATGTACATATTTTTATTACTAAAAATTATATATTTCTTATGTTAAGTTATGGGTTTTGTGATCAACAAAAAGTGAGATATTGTTAGGCATGTATTTTCTAAACAATAATCTATAAATATTATTGATTTTTTATGATCAAAATAATGAAATTATGTTATGTAAATTTATAGAAATTAATAATCCATGGTATATTTATTTTGGAAATATATTAAATTAATTAGACTTTAGGGAATATTCATTGACATATTTTGAATATGTTAAACTATTCTAGAAACTCTATTGACACTCTACGTGTTCTAGTGTAATGTATGGAATCAACCCTTGGTTTGAAAAAGTATATATGGATCATATACTTTGTGTTTGGATTGAAATATATGTTTGTGAAAAGGGATTGAATCAACAAAAAACTTTATATATGTAAGGATCCTAAAATTTGAGTAAAGATTCATAATATATATAAAATCTACATTATTAATCAAAAATACATTTTCAACCATATATTTGGTGTTTTTCATCACATGAAGGTACCCTATGTTTAACTACGGAACGATGGAGTCTTAAATCTATTTGTATTGTTAGTGATCTAAGAAAAGTTCTTGACAAAAATAATGATCGATTAAAGGATGTTTTATGACTTATTCGATGGTCTATATTAAAAAAACTCATTATTATTAATATAGAAATATTAAAATATATTGAGTGAGTTAAATTTGAATAATTGTGATATATCAGGAAACATTCATGGATATACTAAACCAAAATAAAGTTATCTGTTCTATATGGGTCTCAAGAAAACTATTTATTTATATAAAAAATATACAACTATATAATTTTTCCATATCTATTTTAATATAGAGGTATTACAAAGAAATAAAAATACCAATAGACTATGTTATTTACTGAAGAGGAACCACATTGAATATAGTCAATTTTAAACCTCTTACTATAGTGTATTTACTACTATGTGTTTGTTGTTTTTCCTATTTATGATAATTTTCATTCAGAATAATGTTAAAGGTATTCTATTATGAAGACAATCGTAATTGACGAATATAACCCGTATTCTATAATTTAATGTTGTAACTATGATCACGAACCCGTTAATTCAATCAAACCAAAATATTATGATTTCTTTTAGTTTTGACTGCTAGCACTCAATCGGGTTTATGTGTCTATTTATTTAACTATACTATTGAGTAATAGGTTCCCTATAAAGAATCCAAAGGCTCTATAATTCGCTATTGTATGGTGTCAAATTCCATCACTTTGTGGTTTTAAATTTCTTCTAATGAAAATCAATTATAGTTAAAAATAATTAGTCTTTTAAATAGATCATTATTAGAGTTTAATTGTGGATATTTTTCACTAATCCTCAATAAAAAATTGTTTGTTTTCCATTATTATTTATCATCTCATCCATTTTAATTTATAATAGATTTATTAATATCTAAATAAATCACAAATAAATATAAAATATTTAATCTATCAATATTTTCTAAAGGACATAATCCACCCACCCCCACTCATTTTGGTCATTGTATTATTCGTACCTAAAAGAAGGGCTTCACAAATTAACTGATGCTAGACATACTTTTTTAGACTCTACAAAATATATAAAAGGAGAGATGTCGATGAATGAATTATGGTAATAACCATACCTAAAAAATAATATTTTTTATCCAGATACAAATGAGAAAAAAGCCTCACAAGGTTCCACTGTACCTTTGATTACATTACTGCATTCAATCACACTTTCTTTATTAGAGTATCTACAATGAAATTCCCCATCTTTATGTTGTTGGTGATATCTATGTCAAACATATTAAGTTATTCCACCAACCACATCGGTCTAATATTCATGTTAATCTGATAAATTTTCATTTAAAAACAATTTTGATCAATGAAGACCATGAACCTTTAGCTAAAATGAGAATACCACAATAAATTAAAGTTATTCAAAACCATGTAAAGATCAAAATTATTTGTCAGGTAATTTTTCTCATACTTTTAATGAATATGAGAAATGTTAGTTTCCACATGATCATATAGCATGGAGACACAACCATAACCAGTGCCAAAAATGAAAAAAAAACGCACATAACCCTTATCAGGCTCTAGTAAGATATGAATACGAGGTGATTGTATAGTTTTTTCATCTCATCAAAATTAGATTAACACTTGACACACCTTATGAATGTCACCCATTTACAAGTAGGAACAGTCAAAGGAGACACCAACATAGATAAATCATTAATGAACATTCAATATTATCTAGCTAGACCAAGGATGCTTATAATTTCAATGAAATTTTGTGGACCATCCCTTGAATAAATAGAATTTAACTTCTTGGGATCAATTGATATTCCATAATAAGAAATTATGTGTCTTAATAATTTAACATATTGAATCCAAAATATATATTTCACATTATTTTCCATATAGACAATGGCTTCTAATGATTTATGAAACCAAAATCTAATATTGATTTTTCATACACTCATATCATCAATAAAAAAATTTATTTGAGAAAACTACCATATATGTGTCAAAAAACTAATATAATATTCGATTCATCAATGCCATGTTAAATATAGGAGAATTAGTTAGACTAAATAACATTACATTATATTCTTAATGGACATACGTCCTCCGAAATGTTTTCTTCTACATATTATGCTCTTGAACTCTAATATAATAATAACCCAGAGGTAAATCAATATTCAAAAACCACATTATCCCCCTTAATTGATCAATCAAATTATCTAAATGAGGTAAAGGTTACTTGTTATTTACTTTAACCTAGTTCAACTTCTGATAGTTTATGCACAACTAAATCATATACATTCATTGAAAAGAGTGATGGGGCTACCGAAGACAAAAACACTAAGGTGACCAAAACCAATTTTCACCATATCATCCAACGAAATCATAAGGTCATTCAAATATATAGTTTAATGTAAAAAAATAAGGTATCAATATTAGATAGTTACCTGAAACATTGTGAATCATAAACTCTACCTCAATCTCCAGAGGAAGGATAGAGAAATATTTTGGGCACACACAAGGAATGTCTGGAAATATAAGTAAATAAGATCAATAACAGAAGAAATCTCTTCAATCTCATCTAAAATAGAAGAAAAAACTCTATTGAAATATAGGAATGAATGTACTTTATAGCTGAAATTCAGATCCCACTCTCTCTGAAATACCACGTTCTCCCATCAGGAACAAGAAATGTTACAATATGATGATAATATTCAACCATTTCTTGATATAAAACAATACAATATATCCTGATGATAAAAATGAAAAGATCTAAATTGTGAAAACAAAAATCACAAACAACCTCTATATCAGCTATTGACAGTGCACAAGGATATTAAAACACCTTCTCTTTCCTTGGCCCATGATTTTTTGGTATCTCTATGACAATATAAATGAGTTCCATTTTAAGGATAATCATTTCAAAAAACTAACAATATATAAATGACTGGAAATCAACAGTATCAAATTATGCAATGAATAAAGTGGATATAATTATGATGGTACCTCTCACTATCACTAGACCTGCATCAACCTCTAATAGAAACTCATCAACTATATGATGGTTCTTCACACCCGAGGCCTATTTCTTGGGATCTTTAGTCTATGAAGCATATAATTGTTCCACAGTAGCCTTCTGATCTAATGAACCCTAACCATATCGAATGTTTTACAAAGCATGATATAAAAATTTTAGATGTCTATAAATTCCAAAAATATTACACATCCTAATAGGTGAAGGGAAAACACATCATCGATGTCCAACCATGCCTCACAAATAGCATGTCAACATATTTTTCTAAAGAGACATGTGGGTGAGAATTACCTCCACCACTCTTGTAATTAACCTTCAATTTCACTTTTTTCATGGTACACCATTGAATCTGCAACTAGCTTGACGATAAATGGTGAATTATCCATCCAGGAAAACCATGTTAATATTTTCCATTATAGAACTATATATTGGTACCATATAGGTCAAATGTTTTATCCAACATTCTTGTGATATTTTATCCAGTCCCAAACCGTTCTAGTAAGTTTGAGTCATCACATTTTCAATTTTTATAACCTCTAGTGAAAATCAAACCATCTTAGAAATCCATTTGGTTTATGTAAACACCCCACACTTTCCCTACTATAAAGAGAAGAACTCTAGTGATTACTCCATCATTAGTGACTCCAAAAAAATCTAATTGAGAAAGAGAGGCTTAAAATCCTTCCATTCACAGCCCATGTGCTTATCATCCTAATAAATGGAATCCCAAAAACCCTTTCTACAAACCTCAATTTGGAATTCCACAAAAATAACCTTCATACAAATCAGGTGTATCCAATAAGTTATAGATCTGATAAATTATTTCAAACCATTACTCAACCACTTGAGGTTAATTTGTAACTATAAATGATTGTGGCTTCTCACACAAGAACTATGGTGATTGATTCATGTCTCCTCTAGCTCTTGGTTGTACCTCAACACTATATTTTTTAATTTTTTTAGAATTTTGGGTACGAATTATATACTTTATATAGTTATGATCCATCATATGATTCCCTTAAAGAGTGTCATTTTTACCATACAGAGGAACTCATGATATATTTCTTAGATTCATACTTCTTCACAGTAAATCAAAAACATGATTAGAAAGGGAAAAATCATAATTCAAACCAGAAAACTCATATGAATGAATTGGTATCAAAGAAAATAATAAAAATAAGAGACACATGTCACAATATATTATGATAACATGAGTCTCATTAGGGTAAGATCTAGTTAGGTAGTTACTTAAATATAACTATCAAGTCCCAAAAATATAATATCTAGTATAAAAAACATCCCAAGATAAGGATTATTAAGAAAAAATGAGACTTATGAAATCAATATGCAAAAAACCAACCTAAATAACCTCTCAAACTGGTACCTGGCCCAATACGCCACATATTCAAATGTCTTTCTCAGTCACCACATGATGAAGACTGGCACCCAAGCATTGAATAACTATGAGAGGGAATGATTTCTCCCAACCCTATGTCATGAATTGTGATATATATATATAGAAGATATATATATATATATATATATATATATATATTTCATAACTAAATAAAGACACAAGAAAAAAGATAAAAATAAAAAAGTTGACCATTATCCAAGTAAAAGTCCATCCACAATGGACTAGAACATTCTGAAAACAAACTGCACCATGTGATAGAATGGGAAAACCCAAACCATCACTATGTCTGGTAAGCCAAACTCATAAGACCAAAACATCACTACCTCATAGGGGTACCCTAAAATCCAATGAATCAAAGACATGCAATGGTATATGCAATATCGAAGAAGTGCATAGGGCATGAGATAACAGGCTAAGTAGGCTCCAACCTAGATTTTCCATAACAATTATTTTTACAAAAATCTCATGCATTGTAATTTCAATAAAACTAGGCATGATAATAATTAAATATGTTTTTATCAAATTCAGGGTAAATATTTTCCCTTTTCCAAAAAACCGAAAAAGGTAGGTGCATCAATTTCAAACCCAATACATGCATATGAAGAATTAAAGAGGTATAAATCTAAAGAAAACGTAAATCAGGCCATGGAACTCAGCAACTTGGGCTAGTAAACTAATCATACCACAAAAAATTAATAGTCCACAACATATTAGTAGAAAACATGGCTAAGGAGGAGAGAAACCCTTATTTGCTGAACCTCAAAAAAATATAAAAATAATATCTAGAAAAAAAAATACTAGGTAGAAGAGAAAATCGCTTTAAGAATATCCCATATGAAAAAACCTCCACCAATATACAGAAGGATTCTTTTGTGATGCATTTAATTAATCATTCCAATTATTTAAAAATAATCCTTTATAATTTAAAAAACACATAGAAGCCCCACCTTTTATCAAACATCCATTTACACATGAAAATATAAATCAAATTAATTTATAAATCCTTTTATAAAAATTGAATAAAAACAATTCTCCCAACACAAGATCAAGATGGAACCATCGACCTCAAAACATGGGGTCGTACATAGCCATGATGGATCCACTAAAAATAATAGTACAATAAAAACGAATAAATGCCTTATAAACTATCTATATATCTTATAATTGATTCAATTAATCAAAATTATTATAGGTGAAGGGGAAAAATTCATACCTCAAGAATGCACACCTAACACACCACAACCATAAATGGAAATGTCCTCTAGTACACGATCGCACCAAGGATCAAGAATATGAATAATATAAATCATCATTAAGGATCACCAAACTGATTATGCAACATTATAGTGCTACCAAAACCCATGAAAAAAAGAAATATAAATGTTTAGTCTTCATAATAGATGATTACATACTACCATGATGACCAAATACATATACAATCAATCAGCAAGGATAATGAATAGAAGAATATACTTTTAAATTTGGGGTGATCATTTTGAAATTATTTTATTCTTTTATTTTATATAGGATGAGTGTAGTTGATGTTGGTGGAATGTCTCTATATCCTCATCCTTAATGAACATGAATAATTTTTTTAGTGAAAATACATTTTTAAATAAAATATAAAAGAATCAATTAAAATAGATGATAAATAGTATTTCCCATTGATTCATGATTTCAATATAACCAATTTGATATGTGATTAATATATTTTTTGATGTAAAAATAATGAATAAATTTTGGTTTGGCTACATTATGATGCATAGGATTTGAGGAATTTTTTATTCAGGTATAAAAATAATGTTATTTGTTGAATATTTTAATGTTACTCTACCAAGTGATTTATTTAGTCAATCTAACATGATTATTATCTTGTGTGTAGGTCCATTGAGGGAGATCCACTTTTTCAGGGTGTACATCATTGTGTGTCAATTCATGGATTTTTTATGTAAGTTACATCATGGTTGGGATTAAGGAAAGTGGGATTATTATAATAATTGGTGCTTTTTGTGAGACATAATTATTATTTTTCTTTATTTGATTATATTACGCCTCTCTCCAATATACATTTTATGCAGAATTATTCATCTTTTAAGGGGTGTGTTTGGGAATCCTCTAGTGTATTTCTAAATGAGATAATATTATTACCCATAGCATTGCACTATGTTGTGTATTTAATAGAATTTATTTTTTATACAAGTTATAGGATCCCACAATTATTTTATATATATATATTTATTACAATTGTAATCTAGTATAGTTCTTGTAGATTGATAGGATGTTTTAATGAGGGGAATTGTGTTGTGCCTTATGGGAACATCTTTATTGATTCTAGTACTTTAGTCTATTAGTCTGATATTACTATCTCTAGAGACTCTCTATTTATTTTTATAAGAATATATTTTGTGTAATAAATATATATTATTATAATTCATGAATCATATATATTTCATCATGTATATTTATCTTTCATGTGGTTGTTTTTATGATAATATCTTCCCTCTTGATTTGGTAGCACCCATATCACTCATTATCAAAATTTGGTATCTATTGGTTGCAACATTGGTAATTAGAACCTTCGTGTGAGAAAAAATGCATTGGATATAGGATGGTGAAAATAATAAATTCAAATTATTTATTACATTGTATTCTTGTTTGTACCATAATGGCTTCCAAACAAGAAAATTTTAACTGATTCAAAATTATTCAAACATGGTGGTTGTGACACAGTGAATGGATATATCTATTAACTCGATTAGACATATATGACTATATAAAACTAGAGAAATGTAGGATTCATTCTTAGTTAAGCTAATAATGATCTGTCTAAATTTTAACAAAACATAAAATCTCAAGAAAAATAGAATGTAGTTGTACTTATATCTACAATAACAGATATATGAGGATAATACAATACTTTTAGTGAAATATTATATAAAATTTGTGAATACAAGGATACTATTTCTATATTTAAATATTTTATTAGAGTAAAAGGATGTGTTTTAGCGAATGTGATGATTCGGGAGTTCATTATCTCTCCAATTGAGGTGTAATATCTTTTGTTTATGATTTGTGAGATCAAACTTATAAATTTTAATAGTATTGAGTTTTTTATGATAAAGTGAGATTATTTCGAAGATGATGATCATTTTAAATCTTATATGGATATTTAATATTTTCTAAACCTTCTACAAGTATTGTTCTTTATTTAATTTATATATATTGTTGAATAATAATTTTATATTTCTTGTACATAGAAAAGTGATAGTGAACTAGGTAATAAACATGTGATGTATTATTCTATTAATTTTACATTTAATGGTGAAGATATTTGTGGTCCTACTCAATAATTAAATATATTGTTGAATGAGATTTGTATCATTTTATATTTACTAATTTTACCCTTGTTCCATGAAAAAATTCAAATAATATGGAGCATGATATCTCTACTACCATCAGAATGTTTAAAATTTTTTTTTCAAATTATTTGGAAGAGTCCACAATTCCTTTGGATTGATTCACATGGTATAAAAATCCTCTAAATCAGGTTTTAGACTGATTTCTTGACCGTTGATTTGGAAATTTTAGATCCATGTATCTATGTGATGATGTCCAAAAAAAGGACCCTCTTTAAGAAATAATTTAACAAATATCCCATGTTGACTTTTATCATCATTCATAATGATATATTTCCCTTCCCCATTAGATTTTTGAATGAATGATTCAAACACTATAATTTCAATAAAATTATTAATGAGGATGCAAATAGCTCTCACATCTTTGATAATCTTCAACATTATGTGGTAAACCCAAAAAATAATAAAAATACACTATGGACTTGGATGAGGTATGTTTAATAAAATATGGATGATGATATTCAGTGCATTGAAAAGGAATTAGATTTTCCTCAAAATTTTCCTGATTATTAATTTTACGCCTCTCATTTTGATAGAGTGGTGGATCTAACATCTATGTTGAATGATAAAGTATCCTTGATGGATGTTTTCCTAATGAATATGTTTTTGATTAAATATCCACAAAAACATATAGAAATATTAAATTATTAAATAATATTTAGTGAAAATCTAATATATCAATTCGTATTACCATCCAAAATAATAGAAATTAAACAGTTTTTTGCAAAAAAGTCATTTGTGATAATATTATCCAGTGTTTTTTGGATGATGGTAATGGTGGTTCTTCTGTCAATAATTTTTATCTTAGGGATGGAATTTATAGTCCTATAGATCATTTTAACTATGTCAATTTAATTATATTTCATGAAATTGTGAATATTTGGGCTACTATATTATCTATTAACATAGAAATATCATTGATGTTATACGGCTTCAAAAATCATTTCTTCAATGATTTTAAGGTGATTCTAAAAACGTAACTCCAGAATATGATCTATGACTTTTTCAGGAATATATTATTTCATAATGGAATAAATTTTAAATATCAAGTTCTTATCCCCAATAATGATAATTTATACACTCTTAGTGATTTTATACCAATTTTAATTTCTAACTCCATTTAGAACATCATTAAAAATATTATAGTAAGCGTAGCATCTAATATAATTTATAAGTATGTTTTCCAAAACCAAATTAGATTTTGTACATGGAAAAATTATTGAAGACTAACATCAAAATAAACATGAATGCATCAATTTGATGCGTAAATCTTAGAGAAATGGGTTTATTTCTATAAAACATTAGGTTAAGAAATACATTGATATAGAAATTTTTTACAAGATATCAGTTTTATATAAGTTTGTATTTAGTGCCTTTTTCACTAATATTATCATCTCTTTTTTAATATTGGTGTAATTTAAAATTTTGATTCATTATTTCTAGAAGGCCAAAAATTTATTTCTATTTCACTATTAGGAATTTAGATTGTTTATGAACTATCATTTTTAGTTTTACATGACATTTCATAAGCAGAGGAATACATGACATGGTGAAAAATGGCTCCCAAAATACAATACAAGAAGGAAGAGGTGTTAGTGCACTATCCATGTAATTTAATTCTCATGATCACATTTTCTATAGGAGATAATACAGTATATAAAATATACTAAAGAAGAACATTATAAAAATAGTACTATTTCAAATTACAATGTATGCTGAAAGATGTCGTAATATCTATTTACCCCAAATTTTATATACCCAATGAATATTCCTAATAAGGGTAAGTTTTATTCTAGTAGGGTACCATTTAAAATATATTCATTGGAATAACATTATTTTATTGAACTCATGGGGTTTCCCACTCGTGAACCATTTAAGACAGTATAAAAAATCAGCTTACTGTATGAAAATAAACATCTCCCTTGTTAGATGTGAGGATCTACCTTGTCAAGAGATATACAATTATTATAAATTTATACTCATTTATATCGCATAAATGAATAAATACTTTGACAAAAAAAATTTAATAATTCTTTGGGAAGCACATATAGTGTTCATGTGTCATTGAGACGGAATCCTTTTCTTTGAAATATAGTACGTGTTGCACCAGCATTAATGACGCATCGATGGGTGTTTAGAATCATTAAATATTGAAGGAGGCTCTAATCACTATATTCATATTGTGACTTCTCATTCAATCTAATAGTAAGAAATTTTTGAAAGAAAATTCTATAATATTCATTCTCATGGGTATATGAATAATCATTACTCTTTAATATAACTACGTTTTATAAAATAATATATTGTCATTATGAAACAATTTAAATGTCATCCTTACCTCATATATTATCTTAGATTGTATAATGATATGTGGTTAGGCCCTCTATTAGTGGATAAGCTCCACAAAAGAGATAATGAAGTTTATGTAAACCTCAAGGACAATGTATTCCGTTATCTAGATAAAATTATAGATCCTATCAACGAGCCTATTTTAAATTTATATTTTCTTCCTAAAAACATAATCTATTCTGGGATCCAACTCAATAGGGGACCCTTACAAGAAACATCACTTTTTTATATCTATGGAAAGGCCTCAAAACATTTCGATCAATATTTTTTCCATTCCGTATATTTATCCATCCAAATAAACAATTATATATAGGGAATCACTGAAAAAAAATCACTAGATGATACAATTAAGAATTATATAATAAATATGTGTTCAATAAGATATTTTTGGAAGATATTTAAGTCACTATCACTAATATATTCTTTTACTCAACCTTTTTTTAGTCCATTTTGGAGTATTTTAAAAAATCACATTGGGATGGAGTACATCGACATCAATGAAATCATTCCACATTTATCCCTCATTATTTTCAATAATTTCTAATCCAAATACAAAAACATTATTTGGTTTATTGAAATATACTCTTGGAATCATTTTTTCTGATATTTTAATTACTATTGGCATGATAGAAATATTAATGATATCAATTTGGACATGAAGAATTTTCTCTTAGCTCTTAAAATGGATGCCTTTATGAAGATCACACTAGAAAGGTATTCAATCATGAATCATTATTTCTATGGATGATTGGGAGAATGAGGTAAATTAAAGAACAATAATTTATTTATATATTATTTTTTTAAACCTATATACAAGATGGATCATTATATACATGGATAGAGCTTTAAAAGGAGTACCAAGAAGTACCAGATATAGAGGGTTCATCAGGAATACTCAAGGATGAGCTGTTTCGTTCTCCCTCAATGACTATAGATTGGGATTTATTATGAGGAAAGGATTAAAAGAGTGGTAGAGTAAATTTAGATATTATTAATTATAAATTGGAAAAAATATGTCTTGAACTAGAATCATTATTTATTTAATATGAAATAAAGCATTGTGATTCCTCTCCCCTTTGAGAATTGTTGTAGAGCTAGAGGAAATCCATTTATAATGTATTCATATTGATTTTATGTTGTCTAAAATATTATAGAATGTGAAAGTAATATATAACTCTAATTCTAGTCATGATTTTTCATTTGTAAAATGTACATGGAATCATTAAATTTTATAATTGAACACTGATCATTTATTCTATTATACATGAAAATCACCATTGTTTTTATTTTTATAATTTTTATAACATTCATATCAGATAAGGGGAATCTCTAATTTATATTTTCATTATTAGTATTATTATTATAATTACAATTATTGTATTTATTTTTATAATTGGGGTTTATGTGGATGTTATTGGTGGTGTTGTTTTTGTTTTTTGATAATCTTCTTATCCATATTATTGTTAGAATTTTTATTATTATATAATGTAGTAGTTTTTTATTAATTTATAAATATTTAAAGTTTTAATTATTTAAATTAGTTTTTGAATTAATATATTTATTATTTTAAAAAATAAGATTATAATTATTTCAAGAAAACAACTGATAATTTTTCTTTTAAAATATATAAGACATACAAACAATTTTAGTTCAAAAGTATTTTTTATTTTCATATCGTGTAAAAATATTTTCATCATCATGAATAAATTATCATTTTAAGATGAAAAAAATACTTCTGTACAATAATTTATCTATATTAATATTTTTTTTGGTTTATGATCATATTGGATCATTGATTGAATTATGATTGTATAATAATAAAATAGTTTTTAAAAGAGGCTGATAAAATTGGAATTCACTAAACATAATTGAATAAATCAAGAATTTATTAAATTTATAATCATTAATGGACTTAATATTACAAATTTAGGTCCAAATAAATCAAAGATCATAAAATTTCATGTATGTTTAATCTATGTTAAACTTGTTAGAAATGTCATAGTAAAATATAAAAAAAAATATTTTCCCCATATATAGATATTCATATAATGATATTATTTTTAATAGAGTAATGTATTTTTGGTTTTGTACTTTGAACTATGTGTTTAGGACTAAAATTTGAGAGGTTATATAGTAATTCTACATAATAATAATATTTTATAAATTTTAAATTTATATTCATACAGAAAATATTGATATTTTTTAAATTGAATGTATTTATTATATAGAGTTAAAATAGTCTCATGTAACATCTGGAATTATTCGAAATTCTAATTATAAAAGATTAAAAATGCATAGATTAATACTATGATGTCCAAAAAATATTATATCTATTGAGATTATGGTGTAGGAAGATATATTAAATATTAAATATTTTATATAATATATTTGATGAACCTGCATTTTGATTGTGTTGTATTTATTGACAATGAAGGTCAATTGAATTTATGTTAGTTATACATTTTCGATATGTTGAAGTTGATTTTAATATAATTATTTTTATAACTACTAAAAATTTCAATAAGTACTATCCTTTAATAAAATACTATTTTGAATACATTTCCTGACATGTAACATAAAACTAAATGGAATTCATGATATATTTTATTAAGATTAAATTACATTTATTAAAATTTGAGCATTGTAAATATAGAAGATAAATTGGTTGTTATTGATATTAAAAACATAAGAATGAAATATATGTTTAATGGAAGATATTTTAATTTTTTTTAAAATATCAATGAATTCATAAAATTAAATTAGGGTGTCCAGATAACTAATTAAATTATTTTATTCTTGAAAATATTTTTCCCAAATAATTACTGTTATTAAATTAATATTATATATTACGAAAAAAATATATTATGGATAAATGTTAATAAAATATAAATAACATTATAATATTAGTTTAATACTCATGTAATTAAAATTTTATTTTAATCAACAATATAAACAGTTAATATGTAAAAAGTCATTTTATATAAAAAATGTATTTTTCCATATATTTTATATTTCAACTCAATAATTATAATCCTAAATTCAATATAAATGATTTGAAAAATGAATTTTTTTAGCATTAATGTTTATAATATTAGCATCAAATGAATTTGTGAAATTGTTTTTGGAAGTATTAATTTTTAGGCGAATTGTAGAAAAAACATTTTACAAATACTTTGATGTTTCAGCCATCATTTTGATAAACTAATTTACAAAAAAAATTATAACATTTTTAATGACTAAATATTTATTTAATAATTAAAATTATACATTTAAAAAACATTAATTTTAAATTATAATCCAATGTTTTATGTTTGGGATCATATTTTTTATTATTTTTATAATCTATTTTCTTGCATAATAAATTTTTATATAAAATGTATTTATGAAAACACATTGAAATATTATATTATAAAATGGTTTTAATATATAGAATTAGAATATCTAAATTATCAAATATTAATACTTTTATTTATAGACATCAAAATATGTTTTCGAGTTAAATAAATAAGTTACCAATGTAAATGTAAATTAGGGTAAAAATTAAAATCAAGGGGAAAGGAATAAAATATCTCATACCTTATCCACTATCTATGTGTATGAGATTTATATCAAACAAGGGTTACCCCCTCATTATTTTTCCTATTTTAGTCACCTAAAATTATAAGATAAATATATTTTACATAATTTTATCAACGTTTACTAAAGTTACACCCCTCTAACAAAAATAAGGGACCTTCACCACCCCAATTCTCAACACATATAAATCCACATTGATAATATATTGTATACCAAACCAATTTATAGTCACCCTATATATATTTATGGAGTGTCTGGTCTAAATATAAGTCCGAACTAAGAAATATTGAGGTGTAATCATAATGAGGATTCACTAGGAAGAGGTAAAGTTATCAATTGCGGTCTTAATTTTAATTATTCTTCCACATCCACCGAATAATTTATTTCTATATTAGCATGATTTAATCAGTATTAATAAACATATATTTTTTTTATGTTTATGTAGGATTTATTATCTACAACCTTTCAATCGAATGGTAAATGAAAATGTTTCTCATGTGTAGGTAAAGACTACCGCATCCATTAAGTAATGTACTTAATTTTCTTTTAAAACCTATTATTTATGGTAATAAAGATGAATTAAATGTTTATATATGATATCTAAAAAATAATTGTTATTCTGCATTGTTTAATTATTATATAACTTTATTTCCATTTGTTTAAACATAAAAATTCCATTCATTTTACACACATACTACCACCATTGTGGAAGACATGTTCTATTTTTCATCATCAAATTTAATGCATGGATAAAGAAAATGATTTTATGAATAAATATAATATTAAAGAGTAATATATTTTTTAATATGGTTCATAAAGGATGCAAAAAAATCAAATGTTTATTATAATGAAACATATTGATATCGATAAATTTAATGAAATACGGTTGACAGAGATTTCTTATTCACGAATCATAAATAGATGGCTATAATCATAATAGAAAATAATAAATAATTATGCAACATTTATTAAGTTACTATGAATATTATTGAAATTATGAATGTTTATTCATATATTGAGGATCAATATCACCAATGTAAAACTCATATGAAATGAATGGATTTATTAACATGTGGTGACAAAAATAATCTATACCAGTCTAATATAATTATTTCGAATAGTTATTAATGAATTATATAATAGTTGAAATATATTAATAATATTATAATAAAATTTATTAATATTTACATGTTTTTCATACTAGATGTTTATGATTTTTTTTCTATGATGAGAGTTACGTCTGGATATTCGTATCAAACGTTCTTAATTCCTTCATGTTTCATATTTTTCAATATTTTTTTATATGGTGTAAATACTACCTATGTAAAATATCTTATAATGATTATATTTTAGTAATCATTAATACATATTTATCTAATATTATATAATTTTATGGGCTATTATTCTAGAGGTAGTATAGCTATTAGGGTTTGAAAAGACCCACCAATTATCATTGTCTTGAGAGTAAAACGATCCATTACTAGGCCTTAAGTGACATATCCATGATGTTATAGGCTGTAAATAAATGCCGAAGGGTTTAAAATACAAGTGGGGGACAATTTAACCTTTAATAAATAAATCGATAAACCAATTAATAAACCATCAAACCAAAACCATACAATCAATATATGATGCATCAAAAAATGAAATACAATTCAAAAAAATCTTTTATCTAAAAACAATATCAATCTATAAAACAATGAAAGAATAACCCAACATCAAAGTACATCATTGATAACCGAAACAAGACTCTCAAAATACCACATGAATCCATGCTCTATAAGAACCAATCTCCACAAAATCCAAAAATCCCATACATCCCAAGGTATTACTTAAAACATGGGAAATGTTACCTTCTCCTATGTCTCATAAGATAGCATTTGAAAAAGAAACAATGGTCCAAAGTTGGGGTGAGAATAAAACTCAGTAGCTTTTCCCTAAGGACAACCGTATAAATAACACTAGGATAGAATAGTTAGAAACATTTGAAATAAATAGTTTATATACAACATTTTCTCAATACAATTTATAATAATATATAAAAAAGTTTCCCAAAACCATTTTAAAACAAATGAATACAACTACATTTGAAACCGAATTTCCAGAAAGATAATTTTATAGAAAAATTACAAAAACATCTTTAAAATAAGTTCACAATATCCCCCTTTTGGCATACCCAACAACTCCACAAACCCATTGAAACAACCATTCATGATACGTTATGATAGTTCCACAGTTATGAGTGGTTTCTTATCGATCTACCAAGACATACCACGGTATTTTTTTACCGTGTTCCATTAAACCTTTTGAACAAAGCACAATTTTATATTTCAACCAAGCCCCGTATATGCAATTTGAACGTTATATCCTATGTGCAATTAAGACTTTGGCACTGAGTAGAAGTTCATCATTTAACCATGCCCTAGAAATTCAATATGAACTCACATAGAAATATTCCCAAGGATCATGCCAAAACACCTTTTGAATAAAAACAGATTTTTTATTGAAAACCAATTCAATCAATGTCATTTAAATTCCAAACCAGTTCAACAAAACATACCATTTATTGGAAACCAATTAAACAAAATCCATTTCAATTCCAGAACATTTCAATAAAACACCATTTTTATTGATAACAAAATTTCTATAAATACACATAACAATTGAAGAAAATCAATAATTTAAAATAAATATTTTAAATTTAGGAGTCTAAATCACATTTTACAACAATTCAATAAAATTTCACAATTTCACTAAAACCATTGATCATCAATAGAGAAGATATGTTCCATGATTTTCAAAATCATTCACATTTAAATAAAACAATTAAAAACTAATCCATTCAATTCAAGAAATAAGAGTTTAGAGAGAAGACACCTACAACAAATGTTTTTACCAAATCCACAATGAATGAAGAATGATCAAGAAAAATAAGTTCATTATCCATGAACAAGCGTTAGATCTCTTCTCCTAACAAGTCCGTGACCAAAACTCATCATATATGGAATCCAAACACCATGATATACCTACAAAGGATTTAGATCTAGTAAACCAAGAGAAGAGGATAAGTATATATAAGTAGATATATGAAACCAAACAAGAATAAAGATGAACGATCACATACCTCAAGAATATGGCTTTGATTCTCCAAGAGAAGCCTTAGGATCACATACGAAATGATGGGAGATCATTAATTGACCTTAGGCGATGAAAAATACCATGTTATGGACGCTTAAGAGGATGAAACATGCCACTTTGACGAAAAAATGTGTGAGAATCTCTTTTTTTAGGATCTCACATAAGTTCCTACACGTTTAGTTCACATGGTTAGACAAACTGTGTGCTAACCGTGAGTTATCCACTGCCTAGGTAGACCCTCTCACAGCTTCCTTGCATGATCTCTCAAACTGTACTCCAACAATGCAGGATCCACTACCTCAAAAGGACCAACTACAGATGGTTTGTCTACCCAGTTAGACAAACTGGGTGCCACCCTTGTGAGTTCCCCTTTACCTCAAAACATCCTTCAACGTTCTCCCAACTCTCCTATTCATCACTCATAATGTTATAACAATAAACATTGTCATGTTTGGGTCACATACATAAAATATGGGGTACTAAATGCTCCCCAACATTGGTCATTTCATCATTAGAATGTAGAAAACCCTCACCCAACTGATGGAGTTTCGGCCCCTACTCCTTCACTTCCTTTTCAAGTTCCCAATTCTCTTATTGAATTTAATCATTCTTCCATAATACATACACTACACTGATTATTTTTTCATGAAAGAGTTTCTCTTAACTATCAACAATCTATACCAAGATATGTCTTAATGAAGAATCCTACACTTGGGAAATGTGATCCCATATGATCCCATAGTCAGGATCATGCTGATACTTTTTCAACTGAGATACATAAAACACATTATGAAAAAAAATGAACCATGGTGGTATTGCCAACCCATATTCCACCTCTCCAATGAGTTCCAGTATCTCTAAAGGGCCTATGTATCTAAGAGATAAATTTTCCTTCCTACCAAAATAACGATGTCCAATTGTTGGGTAGATCCTTAAGAACACTTGATCACTCTCCCCAAATGACAACGACCTTCGATGGTGAACTATAAAATATTTCTGACGACTTTGAGGCATCTCCATCCACTTTCTCAGCAATTCGTTATTTTCAGATGTTTCGTGGACAATGCTTGGCCCCACTAATGATTTTTCACTTATTTCCACAGAGCACAGTGGAGAAAGACAAGGACGCCCATGAAATTCTTCAAACTGAGACATATGTATTTATGCTTGATAGATGTCATTGTATGAGACATCCACTAAGAGTATATTCTCCTCACACGATCCTCCAAAATTCCAATACACAAGACCGCTACATGTCTTCCAACTTTTGTGTCATATTCTTATATAAACCATCAATCTAAGGACTATATGTCATGCTCATAGTCAAATATGTCCCATGATCTTGTAGTAAGGATATTTATAAATGAGATGTAAACATCTTATCTCAGTCTTATACAATTGAATATGGTACAACATTTCTCTTTTCCACTTCTTGGATGTAATTTGTTTTTGCAAATCATCCACCATATGAGTTTCACGAATAGGGATGAAATGATCCCACTTGGAAAGTCGATCCACTATCAACCATATGGGATCATGTTTTCAAAATTATCTTGGAAGAACTATAAAAAAATCATTCACTATATGATCTAATTTCTACACTATGATAAATAAAGAGTGCATCATTCTTGGTGGTCTCTGATGGTCTGCTTTAACTTGCTGACAAGTAAAGCACTGCGAGAAAAACTTGACCACTTTCCTTTTCATGATGATCCACCCAAATTTCACCTTTTATTCTTTAAAATTATTTAGTGAGTCTAGATGTAGAACTAATATCGAATGTTGGTAAGCATGAAGGAGTTGTTCTTGAAATGCCATAGGTACAACCATCTTTTATCTAAAGCATAAAATTGAATTCACATCAAGTATTGAGACCTCAATGGTATCACTACCGTTGAGTTTTGAACTCCTATCAAGACATTTTATATCAGATATTTGTGCCTCTTTTACCATATTTAAAATTTAGGATTAATCCTTTCTATAAAAAAACTTCAACCTCACCTTGGTCTTCACAGTCCATGTGCATGTCATCTAGGACCGACATCAACTACCATTCATATCATTCTTCTTTCGAAAATGGAGCATATGAATTTCTACTCAATGCATCTGCCAATGCATTCACATTCCCTAGTTTATACATCAAGTAAATGTCAATCATTCTAAGATACACCATCAATCTCCTTTTCCTCAGATTCAAATCTAATTATAATAAATTGTGTTTCATGCTTTTGTGATTCGCAATCAAAATAATTTACTCACCAAAGGGATAATATCTCCTGGTTTTCAAAAAATGGATGAATGCATCGAACTCTAAATTTTTTACTGGGTAATTATTCTCATGTTGTTCTAACTACCTTAACCGATAAGAAACTACTTGGTATCCTTTCATGAGAACACAGTCCTACCCTGATCCGAAAGCATCACAATACACCACATACCTCTATCCTGATTATAAAAAATAAAGATAGGTGCTGATGTATTCCGAATGTTCAAATCCTAGAAATACTTATGGAATAACTCTATCCATTGTAATGGAGAATTCTTATTTTTCAGAGCTATCATTGGAAAATATAGTTGTGAAAAATCACACACAACGCATCGGTAGTAATCATCCAGACCCTAAAATCTTCATATCTCGAAGACATTGTTTGGTGGATTCCACGAGATAACGGATTCTATCATTTCATGATCAATAGAAATTACATTCTGATAAATGAAAAGGTTAAGGAAATATACATCTTTTAACCAAAAATTACACTGAAAATTTATCATACAAACAGTGAGCTCTCATGATTTATAACACTATTTCCAGGTGGTATTCTCGGTCAACCCATGTCTTTGAATACACCAAAATGTCATCCAAAAAACACCACGAAAAGTTTCAAGACATTGCTGAAATATCTGATTCATCAAATCCAAGAAGAATGTTGGTTCATTCATTAGAACAAAAGGAATGAATATATATTCTTAGTGTCTATATATGCTTCTGAATGTTGTCATTGTAATACCCTCATTCCGAACTCACAATCGATGATATCCTGGTCGCAATTCAATCTTAGAGAACTATTGTGCTCCCCTTAATTGATCAAGTATATCATCAATGCGTTGAAGTGGATATATGTTCTTTATCATAACATAGATAAACATATGATAACTAACACACAACTGAAGAGTTCCATCTTCCTTATTTATGAACAAAACTGGTTCTTCCCACAGAGATGTGCTTGGCCGAATGAAACCCTTAATTTACAACTCTGCCAACTATAATTTCATTTCCCATAATTCTTTTGGTGCCATCCTATATGAAGGAAGTGAAATTGGAATGTTCCCTATACGGGTAACAATAGTAAAATCCACTTCCCTTTTAAAAGGTAACACTATGAAGTTATCGGTATATATATATTACGTTTTTGATAGAAAACTTCTGGAAAAAAAGTTTCTTAGATCTCTTATATTGATTCTAATTTCAACACCGCCAACAAGTAGGAGAGCATTCCCACAATTAGATCCAAAAATATCTTTTAACCTTTATTTTTTATACTCACTCATCTAAAGAGATTTTTGATGCCATCCTCAGTCATAAAACTCATTGTTCTCCTATAATAGATGACAAGATCCATAAACATTGTCTACCAATCCATAACAAGGATTACTTGATAGACATCCATGTACAACATGGATTAGTCCCATTTTAGATCATCTCCTTCAACAGTTATAGCACATTATCTACATGAAAAGGCTTGAAATTATCTTTCAAAAAGGGGAGTTTGTAGTTTTAAAATAGAAGGAATAATTTATAACATTAAACGTAGAAATCCCATAGCACGAGAAGCAATGAAATAATGCAGTGAACATATTTAGAAGAGAACTGTCACAAGGGTAGAATTCAAAAGAATCATACCTCTCACCATATATGTTCCTTCTTGATTATCAATAATCATATTCCCAACTCCATAATATTTATTCATCGCTGCATAGTTCACATTGATGACTTGCTGAGATTGGCCTGGTTGAGGGGTCATGGTATTTCTAGAATCTCTATGGCTATATTTACTCTTCTGACAAGACTGATTCTGTTGTCCTCTCCCTATTTATACATTTGATCCTTATGACACCTAAGAAGTGTCTCAGGCACCTAACCATGGAGAACTATGACAATAGCGCTGATGTTGTTTCATTTTTTATAGTAATGGCATGATATAGGTTGTTTTTTAGACTCTCTCTTTTTGTGGTCAAGAAATACACATTAAAAGAAATCTTCTTTGCTCTAGGGTTGTGGATGAAGGTTCCCGGATCCTGTAGTCTGATTCTAATTTCCACTTCTACCATGGAAATAGGTTCCCCTTTTCCGCTTTCTTATAGAATTTGATTTCCAACTATTCCCTATAGGTATCTTCATTCCTCCTCCTATCAATCCATAGATATAATGTTTATCCGCAGTCTCTATGTTCACAATTTATAATTTATTCTTCAAACAGATCACTACAGTTATTGATCGAATATCTTGTCTATTCCCAGGTTTGAAGAATCATGCTTTCCAAGATGCGCATTACACATGTTTTGGTGAAAAAAATGGACTACATTCTTGAATTTAGGAGTGTACTTTGTGAAAGATAGGGTCTCATATTTCTAGATGATGACGTCCTTTGTTTTCTGGATCTTGAACGTATGAGGATATAATTGTTTGGTGAAAAATTCTTCAAAATCCTCCCATGTAAGGGATTCATCCAATTTATCCTGCACTGCTAAATCTCACCACTATCATGAAATATCCTCAAGCATATAAGCTTCCAGATTGACTTCATGCTCCGATGGTGTGCCGATTAAATCAAAGATATGATTCATCCTATTTATCCACACCTGTAACTTCTCGGGCTCATCATCACCCTATAAGTTTAATGGATTTTTCTTCATGAATTGGATGGTATGATTAACATGACTTGGCTCATTCATATGGTCCCCTATATACATAGCATGAAAATCTTGTGCAATACATTGATCTAGCTCTTGGTTCACCCATGGCTCAGGTGCTACCATAATCTTCGCAACTTATTCAAGTTGGTTTTGACGATACCTACACGATTCCATTTTATAAACCAACAACATGCTCCTTCAATCTCACTCTTTAGAAACTAATGTCTTATCATTTAATATTATATCACGTCAACTTTCAAAACATTATTTTCCAAAAAATACATTTATCCATATTCAACCATTTTTTAATATTAACTATTGGTTTTGAAAATCAAACAATTTTCAAAATACACCATGTATACTATTTTCAAAGTCATTCATTTGAAAATATATTCTACGTTTTTAAAAAAATTACATCATTTCAATAAATCATAAATCATTCCTCAAAATGGAATATGCAATCCTAGTGGGAAGTAATTCCACTACAACTCATGTCATGCTCATCTCATTGGCTAAAACCATGACAATGAGATTTCCAATATTAATAAGTGTATCAAAAAACATTATGTACCCAATAGTCTAGTAACATGATGTTAAACATAAATGGGTTAGCTATGTCATTTTATTCTATACATTTCATGTTCTGAAAATATTACTCCTGCCTAAGATTCTATCCCATGAAATAGGAAAAAAGTAATTCCAACTCCATGTCCAAAAACGCAGATGATTTTTACCCCAAGGGAAGGACCAGACTAATACCATTTGTAATGACCCTCCAATTCGCATGGGATTGAGAGTACAATGAGTCATTGTTATGCCTTAAGGGACATCCTCATGTGGAAAAATGTTGTAAGTAAATGCCAAAGAGTTTCATATAAAATTAGAGGAGGATTTACCCATTATGAAATAAACCAATAAACAAACCAACCATAACCATACATACACTATATGATGCATAAAAAAATGAAAGACAACTCGACAACTTTATTTATCTTCAAACCACATCAAAATATGAAATAGAAGAACTATAACTAAGTATCAATGTATACAATAGAAAATGAATCAAGACTCTCAAAATACCACAAGTCTCTATGCTTCAAAATCTCTATGCTCCGCAATCTCTGAACAGCCCAAACATCATGATGTAGTGATAAAAACATGTCAAACATTACCCTTTCTCATATCCCGATAGATAGCCACTACAAAAGAACCAATGTGAAAAAGCATGGGTGAGTATAAAACATAGTAGGTTTCCCCCAATGGAATCCTACTCACACAACTAGGATAGAAGAGTTTTAAACATTTACAATAATTATTTTATATATAAAATATATATCAAAACAGTTTATAATAAGATGTAAACTAGTTTCGAAAAACCATTTATAACCAAAATCATTCAAGTGAAATTGAAAACCATTTTATAGCAAGTAATTTTTCATGAAAAATAACAAAAAAATATTTAAAACAAGTTCACAATATCCCCTTTTTGGCATACCCAACCATTCCACATACCCATTCAACCAACCATGCATGCTACATTATGACACTTCCAAACTAATGGGTGGTTTCTCATTGATATACCAAGTCACCAAAAGATAATTGGTTCTAATGTTCTATTAACCAGTTGGAACTGGGTAAAAAGTCGTATTTTATCCTACCCCTGTATATGAAATATAAAAATTATATCCCATCTTCAATTTAACCATTGGAACTGAGAAAAAGGTCATATTTCATCCATGCCCCAAAAATGAAATATGAACTCACACACCAATATTCCCAGGGATCATTCCAAAACACCCTTTCAATAAAAACACCACTTTTATTGAAAACCAAGTATATCAATGTCATTTCAATTCCAAACCATTTCAATTAGTCATCTCCTTTATTGGAAAGAAATTCCATTAAAGTAATTTCAATAGCAAACCATTTCAATAAAACACAATTTTTATTTAAAACCAAATTTTCATCATTCCATTTAAAAATTCTAGAATATTAATAAATTAAAATTTTCATTTTAATCTTAAGAGGTTAAATCACATTTGACAACAATCCTCCAGGATTTCACAACTTCATTAAAACCATTAATCATAACTAAAGACAAATTTTTCCATTCTTTTCATAATCAATAACATTCAAATAAACCAATTTGAAACAATGGGAATAAGTTCTAGAAATAAGAGTTGGGAGGGAAACCTCCTACCACAATGGTTTTGACTAAAACAACAATGAATGAAGAATACTAAAAAATCATTTCAATTATCCAAGAACCAACCTTATATCTATTCTCAAAACATGACTGAGACCAAATATCATCTTATTTTGCATCCACAAACCTGTAAATAAACATAATAAGCACAGATCATAGAAACTGAGAGAAGAGGTGAAGTATATCTATTAAGATCCATGAAACCGAATGAGAACAAATAATAATGATCACATACCTCAATAATTCGGGTTCAATTCACCATGGGAAGCATTCGAATTGTTATGGAATGATGGGAGAACCATCTTTGACATTATAAGATGAAAAATCCAGATTTATGGATGCTTTAGAGGAAAAAAAGCCACTTTGAGGAAAAAATGTGTGAGATCCACCTTTTTGGATCTCCCTTATGTGAATGCACAGTTAGTCCACATGGTTAGACACATCATGAGCTAACCATGTGTTATCATATTCCTATTAAGACCCTCACACGACTTCCTCACATTGTCTCTCTAATTGTGCTCTAAATATATAGGAGAAACTGCCTCAAAAGTACCAACTATGCATGGTTTGGCCGCATGGTTAGACAACCTATGCACCGCCCATACGACTTCCCCTTTTCCACAAAACATCCTTCAAAGATCACCCAAGTAATCCATTCATCACCCTAAACATTATAAGATAAAAAAGATACATGTAAGGGTTACATTCTCAAAACCAAGGGTACAACATGATTTTTCAGCTCAATTTTTATTCATGTAATCGCTTGTTATATTCACTAAATTTTTTTAATATTGAGTTGAATTTATATCTCTATTGATAATATTGCCATACCCTTCATGAAATTAAAGGAATTTACACATCCATTTCAAGTTATATATTTCACGGTGATTATATTTTTGTGTTACAAAATCCATATGGCTGTATCTTGACATAATATCATATTAATATGTTTTGATTTTTCTTCTTAACTTATATAATTATTATTTTGGTAAATTATTCACCAGGGCTATATTATATTTTCTTTCCTATTATATTCTCAAGGGTATAATTTTCATTTTAATTAACTCTTATTTGTATGATATCTACTACAATCCTTACATGAGTTAATGATTTCATTATAAAAATGTAACATAGGTAAAAAAAATATCCTCTTGGAAGGTTATTGAATGTCACATCCATATTATTCCATCCCAATTTTTTTCCCATTAATATTTTGAAATTTTAATATGGTTTATCTCATGAAATCCCCTTTTCTCAATTTACATGTATTTATAAAATAATCATTTATTTTCATTTTTATTATGTGGGATGCGATAAAGGTACTTTTAGATATTTAAAATTATTCTATTTTACATTAATATGTTTTACATCCACATTAAATTTCATCTAGATAAACATTATGTCATTTAAATACCACATTATTTGGAATTATTTGAAAATATTGTTTAAAAATGATTCACTCAACATCCCTTTTGGAATCAATTTTTGAATGGGACATTAACTTCATATTTTTATAACAATATTAAAATTAATGTATGAAAACATTTCTTATAATTTTATTGACTTTATTATTTAAATATAAACATATCATTCCCTTGAAATTATCTTATACTATTTTTATTTTGGGAGATTCATCCTGCAACATCAAATGACCCAATTCTTAATCCCCTATTGTGTGGTATTATTTGAACTGTTCTTAAAATGGTTTTTTTATCTATGTCAACAAATATAATGTATATTATCTTACATTGAAGATATGATATTATGAGACCATATAATAATTCTATATTTATGTATCATGACATGTTCTATGGAGGTTTTCATGAACCTCATCTCCACTCCTCTAATTGATTAGGAAATGTTTGAAATATAGATATTTTAAGGTTATCATATCACAACTTTTTGCAGTTTTCTTTAGGTGGAGGTTGGTTCCATAATTATATTGACCTCCAATGCATTGGGTGATTCTTTATGTCTCATTTAATAATATGGATGTGAAGGAATTGTAAAATCAATCAAATATGGTAGTATGTACATTGAGTTACAGTTGGGACCAGAATCATGTATCCCTTAAATGTATTGGGTAGAGGATTATATAATAGGAGACGACATGATATGTATTCATAATTGAAACCAATCCATTATGGGACCCTATATAATATATGATTCTGAAATTCATAGTGATCATTGAAAGGTTAAATTTTTTAGGATTATATATTTTCATTAAACTTGTGTTTTGTAATGTTCTAATTGTTTTAAAACATTGGGTTTACATTAAGATATGTAGCATAATACTTCTTTATTATTTAATATACATGATCATTTTTTTAAATTTCTAATGTTATATTCAAAAATAATGTATATACTCTTATACCTACACTGTTGACATACTCTTGAGTGATTATGACATGGAGTATGTATAAAAGGGGATGTTTTAGGGTGTGGTTATAGATAAATATTCAAAATAATTTTTTAGAAAATTAATTTATAAATTCAATAATCATTTTTATTCTCCTAAATTTGTGAGACTATTGAATGATAAAAAATTAATGTGAAATATGTTCATGCTTATCTTTGTTCTACTCACATAGTTTCAAATTCGGTGATTAAGGAATGTTTATTAGCACCGGACTACGTAATGTAGTTCTAGGGAGTCATTGTTTATGTAAAATTATTGATATTTAGTTTTAGGGTTTAATTTAATTAATTTTTATTATTAGGAAAAGATAAAAATAGGGAAATCCCTAGGGATAATCCAGAAAATGGTGATAGAATCCTATGTGTTAGAAAATTATAATGTGTGTGGAATCCAATCAAGACAATCTCTTTATATATAAAAAATTGTTATAGGCATGAGGACATTTGAATATAGAGATAATAAACATTTAAAGGTAGGATTATTATGATTGAGCTTTACTAGTTTCGTGAATATTGGGGATAAATACACACCTAGTTAGACACACTTATTGAATATTATTTGGGATGGTTAAAAATAATTTAATAAACCATTATGAAGGATTTAAATTGATTAATAGGATGAAATATATAACAATTAATTTTATCTAAATGGATTAGAATATGATGGAGAAAAAAGGAAAATTCAAATATTGATATTCATAATCTAATTCATACACATCATTTAAGATGTACTTCTTACTAGTATAACATTCTATGGTATATAAATTAACTAATTTATTTATTATATAACCCAAGAATTCTATAATTTACGTAATGGATTGAGAAATTGGAAATCATTTTTTCTAAATATAAATCAAGTAAATGGTAGATATTATTCCACTAAGGAACCCAACAGGATTGATTTTTATACGGAAAATATTTTTTTATTTGGTTCATGATTAAGGGGTTTATACTATGAGTAAATCATTAGAGATACATTCATGATGTGACCCCCATTCATACTGTGAATATGTGATGTGTGTGTTAATCAATTTTATTGAAAAAAAATCATTTCACTATCATATCCATTGGGTATTATTGAATTAGGGAGATTGGGAGAGGTTATTTGGTTCGTCTCCTCCCCTACCATGCATTGATCCACCATTGAATACCAATAAAGAGTGGTGGTTTTGGTGAATCCAAGAATAAATAAATTGTATACTTATCCATTTGATCGTATTCTATAATTTCATCTTAATTTTCCGATCAGTTTATTATATTTTGATTCAGGTTTATTGTAATTTAATTGTAAAATATAAAAATAAATCATTTTTATGGTTTTAATATGGATTGGAAATATGGAATATTAGGAAAACAATTCATTAAATATCACATAATTATGATATAATTATGTCATGTTTTGACTATCCTTCGGTCGGTTTCAAAAAATGGAGAATATTTCTTATTGAATGAGTTTTTCATAATATTTCTTTGTCTTGGAATGGAGTTATATGTTTATTGTGAACCTTCTATAAGTGGGTATTAATAGTTTTATACTGACCATGTCTCTAAATGAGTTATCATATGACTATTCCAAATTAATATAAACATAAAATTTGAATTCATTTTTTAAATGAAATTAATTATATATTTTTAATCAATAATAATTAATTATTTTATATTGTTTGTTGAGATATGTTCTTGTGATGTTGATATGTGATTAAAAAAGATAATGGCATCATAAATGATGTATGAAATCCATATTCATCTCCCATGTTGTATTAAGAATGATTTATATACCATGTGATATGGTCAGCCATCTCATTGTGGTAAATTTACTTATTAACATTTTATATGATTTTTAAAATATATTTAATTCCCATTGAATTATTGATCATAGTTCTTAGGCCACAAGGAACCTTGTCAACATGATTGTCCTCAATCATCGATGGTTAAGACCTTGATTATATTTATTTACCATGATATGAATAAATCCCAATTGGTGGTATGTTAATAAATTAAAGGAACATATAGGTGACATGTGCAGGTTACCTTGATGAATAATTATAGATGAGAGTTTTTTATGGGTATTTATTCACCTCAGAATGCTAAGACAGAACCACAAGATTCCTTATATTTGAATGTCTAAAAGGTGACCATGGGGTGATTGTTTATTCTAAAATTGAGATATGGGCACCTGATATGGGTTCCTTATGTATGTTTTGGATAGTGATTGTGTAACGTTAAACCTAGACATGTTTGTGACGGTAAATATCTGAAATTCATCTCCCTTTTGGCCCACATAAGACTACTATGATGATTTAAATTTGGTATGATGACATCGATGATTGTTATCAATCTATATGACATACCAATAACTAAGTGAGAGAGATTAGATAGAGGAACCTAGGAAGGGTTTTTAAAATTACTTTTCCTAGGGGTCCACCAAGAGTTCTCAAGTGATATATTCAACCTTGAGAGAGTGCATATGGGAAAAGGGTAGTGGTGATTATTCAATCTATTGATTGTTCATCCAAAAAGATGTGAGATGGGTTTAGGAATATGGATATAACTTAATATATCTATTTTATAACAATTTTTAGTGGGGGAGTCTACCCACCCAACATACATATTTTTTAAGAGATCTAATGTTTCCAATGATATAGTGTATAATACATCATTTATGTAACTAGATGGGATCATCCCCATAGGAGTTGGTGATGACCCTTGATTATTATAGAATCCCTAAGAATTATTCCTATCGATAAATAATAACAGATAAAGGCAAATATATAACCTAGTATTACATTCTAATTTATACTGATTAAGCATCATGATTTTGGTTAACCTCATATTTAATATTATGTATTTGTGGTGATGCATGGTTGTTATAGAAAACATAAGACTTTTTACATGTTATCAACAATGACTTCTAATGATTATAGATCACCAATGATTAACTCATAGTTATCATTATTGATTCATAATGATTATTTTTTATATGGTATTTCATCTTATGTATCATATTGAACCATGAACAATATGGGAAACGTATTATTACCTCTTCTAGTTTATTGATGGTGCTGATGAATACGATTCTATAATACCACTTTCTTTTGCATTAATTACTTATCACAAATGATTCATGTTTCATTATTCCTAGTATTCTAGTTGCTGATGTGAATTTTTTTTAAATTACTTGATACATCCCACTTTAATTTGAACGATAGTCTCCCAAAAGTGCATCCATAATAAATGTGATCGTCTACCACCTCTGATATATCAGGAGGAATGCTAGATTCCGAAATAGCTCTCATGTGTAGTAACCAGTTGAGTTATTGAGAGTTTCAGATATTATATTGTGGTATCTGGTCACTTATTTGGCGCATATAATTGATTTAACCCTATAGTAATTTTGTATCACTATTATTGGAGATGGTTGATATATGACATCAGAATACGGAATAACATGTGATTGATATTGGGAAAGTGCGGTATTAAAACCTCTTCGGGTAGTTTTTCTAGGTTAGTAGATATATAATACATCATTATTGTTTTTTGATTTTCAAATTAATTATTCCACATATAATGTTGTACGAAATATATATGACTTTTAATTCCTTATGGTTTTCGACTTTTGGACCACTGGAATGATTTTATATAAATGATCCATCTTTATCACATAAGACTCTCGTAAAATATATGTTATTAGTTGTGATTTATGACATTGATGATGAGATTTTTGTTTTTTAAATTATATGTTTCAACATATAAATTGTTTTCTAAAATTTTATCATGGTGGAATTCCACACATTCAGAAAATATATTATTTTCCTTCCAATGATATTTGATTTTGATACTAGGATGGGTTTTGAAGGGGTGTACAGTATAGATTTCCCCTTTTAAGGACTATATAGTGACCCTAGTAGGTTGTTATAGTCAAATGATGTTGTATTGATAAAACAATATTGGCATACTATGAAATTTTTATTACCAAATTTTTATTTATTTATTGTGTCAACAATAAAAATTATTTTTCTTACCGATAAATCAACTTTTTGGAATTCTACTTAGCCAAACCATATGACCATGGGATACATGGAATAAATCATAGAAGATTTATGTAATTATGTATACATGTGTACCTTTATGAGAATGTGAATCTATAAGAGGTAGTCTTATATGTGGATACCTCATGAGAATTCATCTCATAGTAGGATGGTGAATTTCCATGGTATATAAGGATATGAGAACTCGAAAGTGGAATTTTTAGCATGTGAGTTATTGTGACACATTAGATATGGGAATAGAGTTCTAATTCTTATGAGTAATTTCCTACTAGGAATATGACTTATGTGTTATGTTGGATAGCCTAGTGATTTGATATGTCGATAAAGATATGTGGGGTCAAGGTACTATTCTTGAGATTTCTTATATATGAGGTAAATTTAAGAGAAGGGTTAGAACCAGATAGTGAGTTTTCATAGAGATAATATACATTGTTAGATGATTTAATGTTGAAAATTTTTAATCATATATTCATAAAAATAAAAAATATTGCAATGTTCATTCCATAAATTTTGATAATTTCGATGCCATGGGTACATTAAATACCCTTATATCATTGAATATGGTGGTTATCATGTATTTGACATTATCCTAGAGATTGTATGAATTTTAAAAACATTAATTACATTGAGTTGTTTTTGTATTAAGGATAATTGAATGTTCTAATTGATTGAATTTTTTATCCTATTGAATATAGATTCAATTTCAAGAGTATTGGTTGATTTAATAGATCTATAATGACATCAGATAGAAGCGTGATTGAGTGGGCTTCCATGACTTGTGTGGGATGACAGTTTTATGAGAAAGAGGCATCTAGGATGCCACTAACATGATTATATTGGAATAAGAATAAGCATTGTTTGAATGATTCATTGGTTTGTGGTCTAAGTAATGATGATTTAAAACTCCTAGGAGAATGTGTCAATTGAAGGGAATGGGCGGTATGGGAGTATAAAAATGTAATGTTTAGATGTATTCAATGTAGAATGTACTGGTTTTTTATGTGTCCATTGAATTTTTTATCAGTTAGTGAATATTTTTCTACCTAATTCCAATGTATTTGATGCGATACTTTCATCTTGGTTTCAATGGTTTAATATTATGAGAAATCACCCATATAGTGAGGAATTTTGATGAAATTGGATTATAGTGTGCTGGATTAATAAATTTGTGTGTTGAACTAATATAGGTGTTTCCAATGATAGAACATGCACAAACTCCATGGAGTCGCATGCATGGGATGATTGAACTAGTTGAGGTTATCTTCGAGGAGTTTTAGAATAAATAAAATCTGATGAGATGTTGACCACTACCTATTTGATGTAATAATAATTATTGCTGTTGAATTTCATAGATTATCCAGGTTGAAATTATTATTGTGTAAGGAATGGGAGGAATTTTTTTTTATCCCTATTATGACTGGGATGTTAAGATATACACATAAACGGTGGTGATACATGTATCCTAAAAAATTAAAGTATTAAACTTATGATAAATTGGTTATTAGTGTGACGTGGATGGTCATTGGAGAGTTGAGAAGATACTAGGATTCTCATGAGACGATGGATTTGAATTTCACTTATTCCTTAGTGAATTTAAAATTACCGAATTATATGTGATTGGATAGAGTATGTGTTTTGACAACATTATTTGGATGATTTTATGAAATTGGATCATGGTTCAGATCAAATAATGTTCATTGTTCAAGTGTATTGTAAAAAGTCCATTTCAAATATTAAGAATTTAATGATGGAATTACAAAGATTATTGTGTTTATACATTTTAAGTACTTTTATTATCTTATTACAATAGTGAAGAATAATGCATCATATTCTGATGATGATATAGTGAATTGGATTTTGAAACTAATATTTTATTATAAGGATCAATATTAATAATTCTAGATTTTATTTCTCATGAATAATTGAGAGAAATGAGATGATAACTACCTTATTGTGGTCATTGGGTTTTCATGAATATAACTCATTAGGTGATTTTGGTTGTGTAGAGAACTATTGATTATACCCAGCTTTTATAAACACATACCAATGGTAGGGAGTTCCATGATCCAAGAGATGAATTGATTAATGAATCCATGGTGTGTTAGGATTTAAGGGACATATGAATTATATTCCCTGTATTTTGATGATGGTGAGTAGTGGTCTCTTTGATTAGATTAATTGGGTGACTCATGTAAGGAGTTACATGGTATGAGATCATTTGGTTTTTTCGAGTAGAACTTGAACATAGGATCACAAACTGGTTATGTTTGGAGAATGTCATTAAAAAAAATTTTAGAATATAAGGGTCGATTATTGCTGTGGTGGATAGGTTTTAAAATGTCATAGCATTTTAAGTTTTGAATTTCTAATGGATGTTGATTTCTTTTTTTATTTATATCACCTTTATGGTAATTTTGTATCATAACATAATTATATGTTTTTACATCAGAAGAGGGGTCTTTTGGATGTTATTAGGAACATGGTTAGTTATATGGGTTCTTGGTTCTGTGTTGGAGAGGGCCTAGGTAAGTTATACAACTGAATTTTATCATTAATATCCATTAAAACGATGCCTTGTAATGGTTATGACAGGAATCTATTTTTGATGAGGATGGATCCCTAAAATAATTTTATCACAATATGAACAAAATCATGATGTTTTGACTGTATCAAGGGTGATAAATTAATTTTGGGACGCCTCTGGTTCTTTTTATAACCATTTATTGTAGACTTTTTTTAATTTTCTGGGAAAACCATCCCTTTATTATATTTCCCATTTGCTATTTTTGAACCATTGGTGTCATGAGTGACCATTTATATCATATCCTACCCTCATGATCCTCATAATAATCCAAAAGGATGGGTGGTTCAGGGTGAACCTTGTTGATTTTTCGTGGATTTATTATTCATTTCCTCAATGGTTCTTCATCCTCATTGGTATGACCCCAATTTTGGGAGCGTGAAATTTATGGTCGAAGTTGATTTCATTGATGTATTATGGAATCATTACTTTTTATGCAGATTTGATATGAATTTGATATTGTGAATCCAAAAATGAAGTGTGTATGATTTAATATATTTCATTCAGTGTGTTATTTCTTCAAATTATTTACAATAAGGTATTATAAAAAAAATTGGAATATTTTATTGAAAGGGTGGTGGCTGATATTAACCTTTACTAATGTGGGTTTGAGAGTGTGTTGCAGACCTCTTGTGTATGGATGGTTGTGGTTTGGGAGGAATGTTGTTTCTTGTTAGGTAATCTAGTAATTATTCCAATTTAATTTAATTTTAGAAATTATTATTTATTATAAATAAATTGAATAATTATTTATAAAATTTTAGTATTCAATTATTAGATGTTCTTCCATGAGATAGGTTCTTGGGATGTTTATATGATCTTGGATGAGTCTCAAAAATGATTGTCATACATTATTTAAAAAGTGTAATAGGTTACTAAGTGAGGTATATTATTATTATGTTTTTTACATATTATATTATTAATTATGAATGTGGCATTTTATAAGTGTGGTCTCTTTACCATGGGGAATATCCCAGTTAATATTTCATAATTTTTTTAATGTAAATTTATTTCACTCGAGTAAATTGAATAATGTTTCATGGACACAAATGACCATATTCATTTACATGAAGCATCAACAAGTGATTTTTTAGGTCTTGATTATAATTGTATAATATGAGGTGAAGGGAATATAAGGTATGTAACATTAATAAATTAAATGATCATTGACTCCCTTATAATATGTTCCCATGATTTTTCAATATATATTCCATATTAATATTTTTAATGAGTATCCTAAGTGAGCTATGATAGAACCATTAAATTTACTAGATACATTGGTCTTAAAAAAGAGAATAGGGGGAGTCTTTCCCCCCCATTGGGTTCAAGCACTCGATAGGGTTTCCTTGGGTATGTATCTAATTGGTTGTGTGGGAAGATTGGCCTAGGGTGGTTTTGGATAATATTTTTCTTGAAAACATCACCCTTGTGTGACCACTTACAATGGAAATGAGATAGTTATTTGATTTTGATGAACTAAATCTACTCTATTATCTATGTGTGATGAACATAGACCTGAGTATGGGAGATGAGATAGAGGAATTTTGGATGCTGAATTCATATGATGAGTGCTAGGGGACCCTAGTGTGTTCCACAATAATACACTAACCCCTGAAGGATTGTGTAAGGGAAATGGGTAGTTGTATGTGGTCTATCACATGAGAGGCATACCATGAAGAAGTGATATGGGTTAGAATATATGGAAAAACCTTATGGTAGGTGTTTTATAATATATTTTCATCTGGATTTAATACCCCTTTGAATTGATTATTATTTATGACTTGCATATGAGGATTCAAATCTGGAAAATATTCCAAATTTTATGTGACTTTATAGTTTCATCCACGAAGGATTTGGTGATTATTTTTTATGGTTATTTTGAATGACATATGTCACCCCCCTATAAGATTTTGATGAACCCAAATTATTATGGAAATCCTAGGATTTCACTCTACGAATAAGTGACGATGGTTGATCAGTATTGGAAATCCTAGGATTTTCTCAAATAGATCATTAATGATTCTTGAGGATTATACATCACCTATGATTACCACATAGGTATTTGCGATGGTTCCAAATGATTATTGATTTCATTTTATTAGCTCTTAAAAATAAGGGGTGACAATTTAGTATTATAGATTTCCTAGGATTTACTCTTTGGGAACATTGATAGAACAATGTGATTAATGACCACCCCAAATTGCCTCTAAGGAATTTAAATGGAAACTAATGATGATGGAATTGATAGGATTATGTCTCGACATTCGATGGAGTTTCTTGAAGTCTAATTTATAGAATAATGTTACATTGATCGGAATACTGGTAAGACATGTTACATCGATCAACTATGATTACCTTCTATGGATTTGTGTTGATTCATACTAAAATAAAATACCATATACATGATTGTTAGATCTTACAATTATTACTGATAATATAGATGAATTAGATACTTCATAAGATATTGAATTTATTTATACTACAAAATCAAGATCGTTTATCATATTGGTTATCATAGTCATGTTATGTGCTTAGAGACACTATATAAATAGAAAAATAAGGTAGAGATGATCATGACTATAATGATATAATACAAGGATGAATTATGGTTATTTTTTATTACTTATAAAAAATATTTAATAATTTATATGAGAATTACAAATGTGCATACTATGGTTTCCAGTTATTTATAGGACCATTTAAGTGGAACCCCATTGAGTTGTACTAAAAAGTTTCTCAGGTTGAAATTGAAATTGGGTACCTAAGCATCCATAAAAAATTTTAGTGTTAGGATTTGTGGATCCCTGTGTTATATGACTCAAAATAATATTTCAGACATGAATTAATATTTGGATGCATTGAGGGTCTTATATTGTAGTGAAGTATCAATTTATTTAGTGTCTTTTATCTATTATATATATGTGATTATCAAACATAGTGATGAGTAATTTTATTCTGGGATGACCAAGACTCTATATTGTTACTTTCTTCGAAATTAATTATTTTTTGTTGATGATTCATTTTTATTGAATTCAAAAAATATTATTTTTCAAGTGGATGATATTTTCTGATTTTCTAATTGTTGTACTATACGATATGATTGTAGAGTCAAACTATGGTATCACCCTATACAAATATTTCGAACCTCTAACCTCTAGAATACTATGAAGAATTATTGTGGTTCTAGTAGATCCCCAGTCTTGAAACCAATGAAGTGGTCATTTTCTAGGGATGATAGATTAAAAGACTCACATACTCACCCAATTGAAAAAGGATAGAGATTCCAAGATATTTTCTTTTAAATATATGTTGAGGAATGAATATTAAACAATGATATATGGTGTGAATGTGGTAAGAAAAACCTAGGGGAATGCATCAATAGATTAGAAAAATGCATCATTGTGTGGAAGGATTGGCCATTCACCATGTGAATTTTTTAGATATATAAGGATTTTTTCCAATACAATGGAATGTATATAGGTCAAAAATAATAGTACAGAAATATTTTAATGCACCAAATGAATTTATATATTTATTTATGAATATTGATGACCAAACCCATGGTCCAATGAGGATAATATATATCAACGACCTCCATGAAATTTGTTATTGATGGAGAATGATATCAATAACATCCCTATACAAGGGAACAAGGAAAATACTATGTAATCAATACTTATAAATAGGATTTTGAAAATAAACAGTTAATAGAACATTCATTATCCAACCAATAACTTCCTATTTCTTAAATTATACAAGTTCTATGAACACCGTTGTACCTAAAATTTTCCCCAAGACCATAATTGTTTAAATTTTTTTATTATCGATGAAAACCTCTAGTAAAAGGATTCATGTGCCCTATATCTATAATATTCATCAATAAAAGTTGGTATTGTCTTCCAAAAAATCATATTATAATTTTTTAATAGGATTATTTTTCTAATTTTCGATATTTATTAACTGTCTCTATATTGACCTCATGTCATGTTTCATAGTAAGCATGTTATAATTTTTATCCTAAATCAACCTATTCCCATCAATTAGTATAAGTATATCTATAAAATCTATATCAACAATACATCCATTATATATGTCATAGTACTCATCTATGACATGTATTACATCTTTTTACCCATGTTAGTGAGGTTTAAATTTCAATTGAAATTTTATCTCATGTCATGACAATATTAAATATATCTTCATCTATTCTTGTTTGTGAGAAAATTATAATTATGATGATCAAATTTATTTAATGGTGTAAAATGTGACACCATTATAATTTACAGAACATTTTCCATCTATTAGAAACTATGTTGAATATGATTCCAAATATTAAACATTGAATAATAAAAAAACTACAATACCATTTATCAATAAAAATTAGAAGTATTAAAATGTAATGGTTAAAAATATAATTATGGAATTAGTGGTTATAAAAAGAAGAACATTGTTATTAATTATATAGTTAAATGGAAATTAATTAATTTTTAAATATCAATTAACTTATAAAATAATGTTAGTGTAGCTAAATAAACTAATAATATCATTAAATTATTCATAATTTATTTTCTGAAAACATTTTATTTTTAGGTATGTTAGATTTTAAATTTTATGAAACAAAATATATTATTTTCTAATTATGATAAATTATGTATTAAATATTAGTAATATATTAAAATTTATTAATGTTGTAACTGATACAAAGTAAATATGAGAACAATTAATATTAAATAATTCATTTTCATAGAAAAATAGTTTTTAATATAAATCATATTTTCTATTTAATGGTAATTTCAAAAAATTAAAGAATTTATTTTAAAAAATAAACCACTTTTTTGGATCTATCATGCATATTTTATCTTAATATTATTTTATTGATTTATATAGAATTGTGTATTTTTAGGAGAATAAAAAAATACTATTTTACCAATATCATGCCTTCTGTGACGTCATTGGAAAAGAAAAATAAATAAAAATATATAAAAAAGAATTTTACTACTGAAATATGTATAAAGAAATTAAAATTGTATATTTTAAAATATTATGACTAAATTAAAAATCTATGATCGATGTTTTATCAAATAAGTTATAATTTCTTTCAAAACTATTTATATATATTATTAAAAAAATCAAACTTTTATTGTATTAAACATAAAAATTTTAATATTATAATTTAGTTTTTACATTTTTTTAATATTATTTAAATTTTATAATAATGATAATTTGGTTTTAATTCTTGAAAATAAGTTACCAATATAAAAAATACATGTTACTGAGATAAAAATATATTATTGTACAAATTAAAATGAAAAGTAAATTGCGTAAAATAATACTAAAAATTACCCTACCTTGTTTTTATGATAGGTATATAGACTGAGGGATATAACTTCTCTAATATTTTATACTTTAGGAACCACATATTTTTGAAATAGACGTGACTTTTACATAAAGATATGTAAATTTTCAAAAGGGCCACCTCTCTAACTTATTAAAGGGTACCTTCACCGCCACAGTAATGTTGACATCTAAATACACATCAATAGAATAAAAACTAAGAATACCATTCACTATTTTATTACCCGTGTTTTGGAGTACAATTTCTAATAAAAATAAAAACACTATGAAGTCTTAATGTGTAATCTAAATGACGATATCCCAAGAATAAGTAAATGTCCCAAATGTGTTCTTTTATTTTTCAATCTTTATCAAAGTGTTCTAAATAATATATAACAAACTCAAAATAATAGAATTAGTGTTATAACTTTAAAAAAATGTGATTATTTTTATGGAACACATATTATATATTTAACATAATTATGATAATATAGAGATATATTATGATTTACATTCCATCTTTATATTCGTGGAGAAATGAAAATGTTTCTCGTGTGTACATGTTGACTATAGCCTATATGGATGATGTGTTGAATTTTTTATCATCACCAAACATGTATGTTTTTAAAAAAATATCATAATTAATTAAGTTATATTTTGTATCAATTTATCTCATTTGTGTATTCCATAATTTATAAGAATCAAATTCAATAGTCATTATTAACAAATTTGTTTATATCATTAAATTACATGATGTAGGATTTTCGATGATTTCATATTTATTAATTGTAACTAAAACTAAAATGGAATGAAATTTTAAATTTATATTTAAAATTTTAAAATTCATTATTTTAACATTAATAATTTTTTAGTAATGAACTTTTTACAAAACAATGATGATCGATATCACAATTAAAAAACCCAAACAGAGTGAACACAATTATTAACATGTGATTATATAAATAAATTATATCTAACAAATATATTTATATATAATAGTTATAAATGAATTATCTTAAAAGTAATATATATGAATAAGTATAAAAATAAAATGATTATTATAGATATTATTATTTTATAAGTTGTTAAATATCATCTTCTGAAGTTAACAGTTAATGTAAGGGGTTTGTATCTCAAACTTATATCTTTGTAACATGTTTCATATTATCTACCTATTTTTCTAAATAATTCATATAATTATTGTGTTGAATATATATTAATTATTTTATTTTATTGTTGATAATTATAATTATATTCACTATTTTTCTATTCAAATAGTTATGATCGAAAGGTTATCAATGCTGTTAGGGTTTCATGTATGAATATTTAATCTTTGAGACATTTTCCATATAATTCACATTATTTATTTTATGAGGTGAATTTATTCAATATGTATTCCTTAACAACACAATATTTTATAGTATGTTATTTTCATTAATTCAATATCTTACGCTACACGCAACACTAAGCTTGGGTGCACCATGACTTACCAAACTAGCCATTCAAAGGTAGTTATGAATAATTTTAACTGAATTTTAAATTTTATATACATCATATAATTTTTTAATCCATACTATGTGTTTCTTATCCCTAATATAAGAACAAATTCTATTTTAGATAAAAGAAGTATTTTTCAAAACAATTTCAATTTTAACACCTTTTAGTGGAAAACCCTTTTTAAAACCATTATTTGGCACTATTATATATTAAATTTAATGAAATTAAATTATTATTTATAATCGAGACATAAAAATTTATTACGAATAAATATTTTGTACTTTTTAAATAACTTTTATATTTTGATGAATACAGAAAAATATTAAATTTTAATTGAAAACAAATTGTTTAATCAAAATAAATAACAGTGTTAAATTGTGAATTTTAATGATTTTGAAGTATAATTAGATTATATTTTTATCATTTAATACAATGTAGGTGATTATATGTATTTTCAAATTTAAATTTGACATAAACACGTGTCAATATTTTGATAGTTCTTACTTTTTAAAAACCATTTTTTCAGTTTTGACAACATGAATTAATTTTAAATTTATTAATGCAACTTATATTTTTTGAATTTGGTAAAATAGAATTCATTTTTTAATTCTTAATATCAAAATTTTATTAGGGTAATTTTTTGGTATTTTTCTGAAGACATTCAATTTTTTATAAATATTGAAAAACACTGCGTTATAGTTTAAAACCGACTTTTTATTTAAATAATTATTTATTTCATTTAAATTTATTTTTTTTGAAAATAGAAATATAATACCTATATAAGTTTAGTATAAATCATTGTAGTCATTTTATAGTAAAATTAGATGTATAAAATTTTATTGAATGTTTTACCGTCTTTTACCCACCTTCAAGGAGCATTTGCAAATTTACATAAAACATAATTTTACTTCCTCTATGAGTTGAATTTAAAACCTATGAGAGAAACAGTTGATATAAATAAGTAAAATTTTGTACAATAAGATGAAAAAAGTGTCTGGTGAATAGTACCTTTTTACTTTTATTTACCAAGGTTAAATGTAAATAAGGTAATTAAGGGTAAAAATGATATCATTATTACCCTAACACATGTCCTAATTCAATTGGATAAGTGTAATTAGACAAAAACGACCTTAGAAATAAAATAGGATCCTTTAGGAACTCTAGGACTAGATTATGACATTGATTATTATTTAATTCAAATGAGAGTTAAATGTTTCAAATTCAATGTTTAATAACTAAACCATTTTTAATATATGATTGCATATAAGAAAAATTAAACTATTAATATTCATTAGAAAGATAAAAATATTACTACATAATGGTATTTTATTTATATATTTTTTACATTAAATAAGATAATTTATTTATGACACAATGATGATGCAGTAATTACGTAATTAAAGATATTTTAAAATGATTGATATTATAAATATAAAAATAAATGTATTTTGAGACTTTTTATGAATTAATATAATTTTCATGGTTAATATGACATATTATGGTTATTTGGATGAATTGTTTTTGAATTAATAATGTTTTTATGAATTTTGAAAAAACAAAATACCAAATGGTGTCAGAATTGACATAAAAGTGTTTTTAAAACAAATATTCTATTATTAATTGATATTCTGTTCCAAAAAACTAAAGATCGGCCAAAAGACTTATATAATGATAGTTTTATCATTAATGAAACACTTGGGGTTCTCTTGGAAGTATATTGTATGTTTATTATCCATATAATATAAAAATATAAAGAGACACGGTAAATGTCAAACTATTTATCTATGAGTTAATTATAAAATATATGATTAATATAGTAACTCATCCCTATCTAAAACCTATTGGTTGAGTATTTTTCAACCCATCCCTACCTTATACTTTAAATAATTTATTTTTGAGCCATTAGAAACTGAAAATGATTTTATTATAAAATAATATTTCTAGCTTTTCTTAAGGTTCCCCTCACCACTCTCATAAAAGGGGACTCTACCGTCTCTCTAATTCGCAACATCAAAGCCATTATTCATGGCCAATAACTACCCAAATATCCTAATAAACTCTCCTCCCTTCGTCATATAGGCCTTACTTTAGTCATAAATCCAACCTAAAGAGCCATTTTGATCAAATCAAAAGGAAGTACACGAAAAAGAGGTAAATATTTCATCACCTCTTTCAAGTTCTTTTCTTCTTTCACTTCCCCTTTCTTTGTTGTTTCGATAATAAAATAATACCTCCAGTATCATTTCTATAAAATTTTGATATTATAAATATGGTACAACCACATTCGTTATTCTATCCATCCATTGAATGACGTGTCCCCATACGTGTGTATGTACTACGTACCGTCTCCACATCATGGTGTAGTTGTTATTCAATACAATTTTTTGAGATTGGTATAATAATGATGTATAATTGGTGTAAATAAAAAATATAACTTGATAATGATTCTGTATATATGATATACCATCCAATTATATATGATATTAATATCAAAAGAATGATATTGTCGCTTTTGCGTACATACGGATTACCATCTCCACGAACGCGTTGCGATTCATTCCACATCATATCCATTCAAGAATAATTTTCAATTTATTATTAAAAATAATGATTAAATACATAAAATCATTCTGAATATTAATAATATACATCACATCCATAACAAACATGGCTTATGTAACCTATCATATAATGGAGAACGAATCAGTTGACACCTGAAAGGATAATAATACTAAAATATCATGATTAGAAGATCATATATGATATCATATTATTGTATATGGTTATTTTATAATTTAATAATAATTATTTAATCATTATACAAGAGATTAAAGTACCCTCGTCCAAGGAAAAGTACATGGTAAGGGGGTTCATATCTCACTTGTAATTCATCAATATTTCCATTATTCGCCACTTATTTATTACATGTGGTGTATTGTGTACTTACATTTAATATATATTATAATTATTATATTTATATTCATGGAATTTTGTGATTAATGTGGGGTTTATTAATGTTTTTTCACACGAGTCGAATTATTACAACGAAGTAATGTTTTTTAATCTCACTTTTATTCCCGTGAGATTCATGCTATTTTGGGCACAATTTATTTTTGTGTAGAGTATGTACTTCACCTGATAGTATTATTTTTGTAATATAATTTAATGTATGGGTTTTTATATCTTCATTGTATGATTTTAATTTTATTGTTTGTATGTTTCATAAGTTAGCAAATCAGTAAGAGAATTTCAAATTTAAATTTCCACTTATTGGGATTTACGCATACTTTATTGATTATTATCCTCCATGATTATTTGTGGAATCATTATTTTTTTTATTAATTTACACTCCCCTTTATTGGATATACTTTTTATACACATAATAACTCCATTGATAAATTCTTATTTCATCGATATGAACATCATAAGAGTAATTTTAACTCAATCTCTATTTATTGAGTTAAACATCCAATTAATTGGTGTTGTTTTTAATATAATACGAGTTAATGTACTCTGATCGAATTACACTAAATAAAAAATAATATATATTTTATTTATATTTTTCACAAATAATAATGTCGTTAATTTATCCTTAACCTAAGGATACATTCTTTATAAGATATTTCTTCTCAATTTACATTCCATTTAGACTTCTTTGTTATTATACACCAATTCACTTTTATATGGTGTATATAATGTACTTTGACATAGTATATCATGAATCCCTTTACTCTCATGATTTTATAAAGTTTTTAGGTGATCAATTAAATGTATTCAACAGTATATCTATTGGTTAGGAACTCTAACTAAAATATCATTTTATACGTTTTAATAACTTATATTACAAAATCATTCAAATTAATGTCAATGTTTTAAAGTTGTTTTAAGGATTTATTTATATAAACATTAATATTTTCAAATTAAAATTCCTTTTAAACATTTCAAAGTGTTATGGGGAGATATGATTCAAAAATATATTTTTAAATGGCTTCTTCAAAAATAGTGTGACAGTTAAATTCTTTCAAGAAAATGGGGGATATTTCTCTCAAATAGTTTTGATGATTATTTTCATCTATGAAAATATCCTTCATTATTCTCAATTGAGGTTAATCTGTTACAATACAATCATTCATATTGTATTTAATGAGTTATATTTGACTTTATATGTGCTATTTTTATACCATTCATTGTTTGTGGATAAAGTATTGACATTTCGTATGCCAGTTTTAATACGAATGTTTATGGTAGGTTTAAAAATTTTCATATAAGGAATGCATTGGACATAATAAGTGATGGGTGGAGAATGTTATAGTTCCCTGATGCATCGGTAGGTCTCATGAGTCAAACTAGTGTCTTGGTTTATGGCCTTGATAGAATCATATTTGTAGTCTTGGCAAAAGGCCTTGACATTGTGGTTATGAAGTCTGGCATTATGCATTCCATAATTATGAAAGTGGTTATTGATATTTCATGTTATTATTTGACTAGTAGAATATCCATGTGAACAAATAAATGGAATTATTTGATATTATCATTTCAATATTATGCTTATTTTCGAGTTTAATATTATTTTGTTTTAGTCATTTATATTGCCTTAAATGTTTATTATTATTTATGAATGTTTACACTTAATTTTTTATCCTTATTGAGCATCTAAGATCACTCATTTCTATGTTTTATTTTTCCCAGGAAGTGAAGAATTATATTATGACTGGCCTGCAGGGATATTCTATGGGATCTCAGTGTTTTATTTGGAAACAATGTAGTTGTATTTTTCCATTTTATGATGTAATGTAAACCTTATGAATGTATCTAGTACTACCAAGGCTACTAAACTAATCGGTCTATCAAGACATGATCTTTTGTGATCATTCCAATGATATGTAATAATGTACCGACTATGTACTTCTGGGGTCAGGGAATTAAATATTCCATTATAATAACATTAATTGAATTAAGTTAATTTTTAGATCAATCTCATTTTCAATATTCATTTTCTTTTAGTTCTATGGTTACAAAAACCATTTTTCTGTTTCATTACTCAATATTTTTTTATTGATTTATTATGTTTCTTATTAAGATCTACTATTATATGTATTGGTACATTCTACATTATGAATTTATTTTGTTCTATATCGTATTTTTTTTATTTATTTACATGTTTTCTCAGGAAATGATTTTTATGTGATTAGGGCATCAGTTCTTCCTTTATAGAGTTATTTCAATATAGAAAGAAAACATTGTTAATAATACCCCCTCTTCTATTTTATTGATCTTTCTCATCTATCTCTAAATTATTTATTTAAAAAAAATCCATTTATACTTTGAAACTAAAATATATATTATTGCATGTAATATACGCATTTCTCTTCATCTCTTTTTAGAAGAGTGTTTTATTATCAATTTAATGATTTTTCTTTCAATAGAGTTATATAGAATAATAAAAATATTATTCCTTTCAACTTGGTATATGTCATATTCCACTATATATTTATTATAGATAAAAATTATGTCTTTTCAATGATTTATTATTTTATGTTCCATCAAAATTCTGTTTCCTGAAGTATTTATGTAATCAATTTAAAGACAATGATTTTTATGGGTAATTTCAACATCATAGTTTTATAATTGTGTTAAATATGTTTTTTGAAATCAATTTTTTTATCATACATGCTCAATTTAACTAAATATGATATATTTATTTAAGATTTATCTTCCATTATTTATCATTTATTTACTCTTATAGTATTTTAGTTTTTTTGGTATTAACGTCACAGAATCAAGTGTTCCAAATCATGATCCCTTATTATGTGGTATTTTTTGATTTTTTAATATGAAGAAAGTTTTAGTCTATTTCAAAATTCATAATACTCATTATAATACAATAGGGATATGATTTTATTCCACCATACTTCTTGTTTCACTAATATCTTATGGATTTTTCTATGAATGTTTTGTGGAAACATGGCTCTAATATTTGGGTTACAAAATTGATGTATCTAAATAGAAATTATTTCTGGTTATCTTTGAAACCCCAGGTATATTTTTCATTATTTAGTGGGTGGTTTAAAAATTATATGATTCTCCAATGAAATGGGTGTGGATTTATATATCATCAGTTATTAAAAAAGGGAATATGGAGTATACCTAAACCCCTATGAAGTATGTCTCGAATGTGATGGGTGGGACTTGAAATTACAAGCCTATAATAAATTGGATAAATAATTTTATCAAATGAGAATAAAATAAAGGAATTTTGAGTAAATCCAATATTTTATGGGACTATTTACACTATATAATGATGATATTTGTAATGATGCCTGGTAAATAAATGATTTTTTTGTGATTTTACTAGGGCTATAGTCTTATGTATTGCAATTTTATCATGTTATGATTACTCAAGTTTAATGTTATAATCAAATATATATTCATTTATTTAGTATTAATGATCCATGTTTATTTAAGTATGATTTTACAATTTAATGTTCATAGAACATACTATAATCTCATAACTATATGTCAATCTTATACTCACATATGATCCTCAATTTAAACACTTTATATTTAACCTCATTGATCTTGAAAGATCACACATTTCATATGATTCAATTCCCCAAATTATAGTGATGATTATTATATTATAGATGTATATAAGGGGATCTAGTTTGGTGTGATTATGGAAAAATGTTTGAAAATATACATTTATGTTGAGAATATCAAAAAAAATAAACTATTTGGATCTCTATTTGACATGAGTTAATGTGATGATAAAATATTAATTTGAAATATTTGAAAGTTTATTTTGGGTCATCTAACATGATTTTGAAGCTATATTTTAATGAATGTGCTTTTGGAACCAACCCAGGGAGCATGGGTTTTTGGTTTCTCCTGTTAATAGTTTACAAATATGGTATAAAAGAATATTAAGTTCAAAAGAAATTTATATAAGTGAATATTTTTTTCCAATGCATTACTACTGATTTATTCAATTTATACAATGGGTTATTTTTTATTATCAATATATATATATATTGGAGAATATTACACATGGAAAATGTAATTAATAACTAGATATTGAGTTCCCCTATGTTTTCGTTTTATATGTAGTACTTGTACACAATTATTTGGAAGAAAAATTAAATTATATAAGACATTAGAATAAAGTATCTATTCATTTTAATTTTGTAACGTCTAATTTTTTTAAGACATTAATGCTACTTGTATATAGAGAAAGAAATGTTTTCATTTATTACCTATAGTAAATGACCAAGAATCATATCCAAAATTTGCATATCACTAAGAATAAAGATTATACCCATCTGACTGCAACAAACAGGGTGTGTTTACAATAATGGTTAGTATTGGTGTTAATGTGTTGAATGATAAGGGTGTGAAGGTTAATGGTTCATGACATTCATATGTGTAGATGTATATGGTTGTTCATGAGAGAGCCATTTCTACCATAAAACTAAAGTAATCAGGTTATGAAAGATTATTAATTAATAAGTAGAACCTTTTGAAAGAAAACCATTGATGGGAAATAGAGATAGTATAAAAAGTAATTTATTTAAAATTTATGAATTTACATGAAACATTTATTGATGTTATTAATCATCATCATTAACAGTACTCCTAATATTATTCTTTTTATGGATTTTGCATGATATATCACTATTCATGAAAAATTAAATAATATAAACCATTAATGTGGATATAAGTTTGGGGAACTGTGAGAAAAAAATTTGATGATATTAAATTAAAATGTTATGATGATACAGTAGAATTCTAAGAACTATATGTCAAGATGTTCATGATGGTGTATTGTGGTTCAAGTAGGATTGATGTCAATGTGGTTGAGGATTCATAGGGAGTGATATAAATATTATTCTCAAGAAATTGAAAATATTTTTCTGATTATGTGTACAAGTCTTCCATTGGAATATATGAGCCATAAACTCATATAATGATACAAAAAATTATAATTAAATTTCTATATTCAATACTGATTAAGTGTAAATATCATTTGAAATGGATCATGAGGAATATGATATTATGGGGGTATATCCATGTTGTATCATTACATATTCTATAAAAAAATTAATTGAAAATATATAGATGACCTTGTCATATTGGAAGTCATAGTATTTGGGAAACACACAATTATTACATGCTATATAGAAGTGGTCATCGTAGTGAGTTTTTCGATAAATGATGAATTACAAGGAAAATATGTTGGATGAAAAATTGCATTTTTAGGAATTCCAGGTCATAGTACTGACTATTTCATCATCAAATATTTCATATTTATAATTATGAGATTCTACATGATGTTGTTCTTTTTTTTCAAGCGTTTTAGGTTACCCCTAATGATGTAGAGTTTTCTAAGTTAAAAAATGTGAATCTATACACCTTATCACTCATCATATCACTACATTAATTCATGTTTAAATGTAAATATTTCATATAATAATTCATGGGACATTAATAACGATGTTATATTGCTAATTTTTGTGGAAATAAATTATTAATTAAATAAGATATTGATGATTTACTAAATCATTAAGATAAAAGTAGACAATAAAGTCAGTAATCGTTAAAAACCATGTTCATTTAAAATATTATTGTAAAAAAATACTATTTTTGTTATCAACATATATTTATTAGTTTAATGAAAAAACGGAAGAGAAAATTGATTCTGTACTCTAAAGGGATAAACTCTCAACCAAGAACTCATATTGCCTCCCCATTTAAAAAATCATTGTATATTGAAGAGAGAAGGGATGAAACCTAGTTCAATATCATATAATGAGGCATAATAGAGTAATATTATGATTTAGATATTATTTTAATCACTAAAGAATAATAATATGTCTAATAGAGCGACCATTAATTCCCATTAATCATATTTACATCGAAAAATTGAGAAAGGAATATTACGACCGTTAACTACAATAGATGTATGTATAATATTTAGTAATCATATTATATTTGATAAAATTGTATAATAGGACTAGATTCATTAGTCCTTAAGTTCCTAGATCATTCATTCTTTATTATCTTCTAAAGGATATGTAAAAAACCCAATATTCTGTTGTGATAGCATAATAGTATTCTCTTATATTCATTTTATTTGGTCTGTTCTATTGAAACAAAGTTCCAGGAAATTCCCATTCTCATGATTACATTCTCTATAATAATGAATTTTTGAACCAAGGATAACTACCCCAATACATTGGGTACATAGTCATATGTTTAGAGGTGAACCTAATCAATAAACACTAGTTATTTTTATGATAACATTTTACCTTTATATCTTCATTCACGTCAATGAAATGAGTTATTAATAAAGGCAGGGATCTATTCATGTAATAAGTTAATATATGATATGGGATATTAATTTAAATTGGTCTAAAAGTCCATCCATAATGATTCCCCTCCTACCTAGTGTAGATAATAACCCTTTTGTATCCTATCAATTTGAATTTGAAATACTATAACACATCTAATCTAAACTATCAACTATTTAAAAGATTATTTTTTTTCAAAAAAAAATCATTTAAATGATATATATACTATTATATTTTAGAACTCATATAAACTAAAAAAAAATATCTTATCACTTCCCAAACATATACTGATCGAAGGAAGAAGAATTTTAGAATGAATAAAGAAGATTTCCCCCATAAGTAAAGATGAGAAAACCCCACTTAGAACATAAAAAATAAGGATTATATATGAACAAGGATGAATATCAATGAATTTCTAGAGAATTAAAATTATAATATGATACATAATTATTAAACTTAAAATGAATCATATTCCATCCATGCATATGACGTAATTATATATTTGTGTCCCACTATCACATGTGATGAATGATGAAAAAGAGGAGAGAACCATATTTCTTATGATCTCTTTGATAGAGTATATATTTATTCATATACACACATTAAATTAAATTTTAATTGATTTCAAAAATATGTTTTACATATATTTTTGGATTCATAAAATAATTTTATGACTAAATCAATTACCAGGGAAGGTAACCTGAGATGAAAGAGAAGTCCATGGATAAAAAAAAGATTCAAGGAAACATTATACTAATAAAATTGAATCTAAATTAATATGTAAGTTTTGTAAATAAATAAAGTTTGATACAAATGATATGGATATAATAATAAAAATACAAGAGGTTGAATAAATAATGAATTCTCTAGAAGAAAGAAATTATTCTTGTGAATGAGTATGTGTTATCGGTAATACTCAACTTGAGATCAAAGGAAATAATATTAATGAGAATCACTACCTATAAAATGGAAATAATAAATTTAATGATAATCATGTTGATAAAATAATAAATTCTGGTGGTGATAAGTTGTAAATATTCTGGTTGAGCGAAATATCGTGAACAAAAAATGCCTAGAGGATGATGTAATACATAAAAATTGGGAATCGACTCTGGGTAGGAATTCAAACAAGATGTGATTATGTGTTTTTACCATATATTTTTCAAAGGTAAAATATTTAGAAATAAATATTTATATGGCATAAAATATACTATAATATCATCTAATGGTCAATATATATAAGCCTTAAATGAAAAATGACTATCCATTTCAACTTATAAAAATTATTCTAAAAACATTTTTTATGTAGTGTATGATTATGTTATAAAATATACAAAAGTGGATGATGAATAATTTAAATTAACCCACCACTAAATCAATAGAGGATGTTAGGAAGAGTTTTAGGGTTGACTTCAGAATAGAGTCACATAAGGGCCTAATAATGAACATATATATTATATATATTATTCATTACAAGTCTATATTCAAATCCATGGATGAATGATTGTGGAACATTGATTGTAAGTTCCCAATCTTTTCATAAATAATTATCACATCTTTTTAGATGAATATTCTATATATTTCTAAAATACATGACTGAGGACCATATTAGTATAAGGAATATGGAGACTATAAACATAGTCTAGTTATTTCATAAAATAATGTTAACATATCCCATGATGATTGTATCATGTCGTACTCTTCTTATTAATACCCTATATAAACATTTCATAAAAACCTGGGGAAGGAAACATAATCAATGGAGACCATTTATTCTCTCAAAGGGTAAATGTAAGATATATCAATATATCATCATATAAAATCATATGATAAGTGCAATAGTATGTGAACATAAATATTTTTTGAATTTCATACCCAACCTGACATATTCCATTATTATGATCCATGGAATCAATCTATATCATCTCCAAAAACATAACTAATATTTTTGAGAAATAATCATAAATTAATCATGAACTATAATCTCAGGTCAGATATGTTGAACAATTGTAAATATTGAAACCTAATTCAAATGTTAATGTAAACAACCAAAACCATAAATAACGTGGATTACAAATCATCACATGATTCCCATTTTGGACCATGATGCACCTATTTCACATAGTGGATCGGGTTTCCCCTATTTCCCATATTAGATTTGGACTCACATGTTTCCCATAGTAGTTTAAGCCCATCAACTACTTCCCAATTATTCATGATATTTAAATCAGTTCCCAATTATTTAGAGGGATATATATATGTCCCACCCATTACATAATGAAAATAATACATATATCTTCTTTATGATCCTTAAACAATAATCTTATTATAATACATGAAAATAAATGGGCTTTATAAAACATTCATCATATCAATCCCCTGTGAATAAATTTTTCTCTTAAAATTTTCTTCAGATTATAACCAATTTGAAAGAAAAATATTTAATAATAATTTTCTCAATTTATCTCAATATAACCCATGGAAAATCTAGCAATTTTTGTAATCATTTTATCATGGTACAACCCTTGGAAGATAAATTATTTTCACAAATATCATGACATCATAAACATTATCCATTCAATGACATACCGAGAACAGTATTCACATATCGTATCCCAAGTAAGGTGTATATTCACAAAATTATTTCATCAAAGATTGAAAATAATTTTAATTGATTACTTGGAATATTTTTGTGTGAAAATAGCCATTCCAACTTAAAAAACATGAATATAAGAGAAATTAAACCGTTTTTCATTGAAAATATCCTTCGAATCATATATTGTACTTTTTAAAATAATATAAATCATATTGTGATGAAAATATCTATACCAAATGAATTATTTTCAAGAATCATTCATTCAAAAAAACAAATAATATATAACTTAATATCTAAATTAAATAATGTTAATGATTTTAGAATCATCTATTAATTATGTACAATTTAAAACAAATATTCATGTCTCGTTTATGATAAAATCCATGCTGAAATAGTAGAGAAAATTAAATTTATATTCCTTTCAAAATACAATTTAAAATGTATAATTTGTTTAAAAAGGCCCTTAAAAATCATATTAGTAATGTTAAAAAAAATTAAAATTACTTCTAGAAACCATAGTTTTACAAGAATACATGTGTTTTAACAACCTAGAGAATAAAAGAAGATATTTAAAAAAAATATTTTGTACCCTTCAGTACATAAATTGTGGAAACTAAGGTGAAAATGTATTATATAGAAATAACTAGAGGAGAAGATATGGATTATTTTATTTGGACATAGATCATACAATTTCATCATTGTAATAATAATCATAAGAAATGATGGAAAATAATGAGATTGCATTATAAATACCCTGCCAATTTGGTAGCATTAAACCTCCAACTCCATAAAATAATAATGTTAAAATATACATATAATATCATGATAATAAATAAATTAATGATATTACATTTCAAATTTGATCCATATACACCTCATAATAGTTGATATTTGCATAACATTACATAAGTTCCAAATAAGGATAGTTGAGGAAAAAATTCATAATCCATTCGGTAACTTTTGAACCACCAACCCCATGAATGAGGTATCCTAAAATAGAAATTTAAATTCCAATAATTTTAAGGATATTAATCATAATATAAATTTATGGGTAGTAGATACCAAATGTAAAAAGTTTCTCAATGAGAGAAATTTTTCAAATTTATGAACTACTAACTACTATTGACTTAGTGAGTCGGGTCAAACAACATAGAGAAAGTGAGCATACACAAGGAATATCTTCTTGGAAAAATATTCAAGAAGCTAAGGATTAAAAAGTTATTGGAAAATAAATTCAAAACATTAAAAAAAATTTAAAAATTATAAATTAAATTGAATAAATATATCTATGTGAACTACATTATTCTATGGAAGAAACTGTAATTGATTGAATTTTTAAGGTTGTGATGTCGGTTCTGCTTCCTACATGGCCAATTAATCAATTCCAACATATGAATATTTTATTATTCAATTATCACAACTTAAAAATTTGATGAAAATAAATGTATTTATTCTTCTTTCATGTTAGGTAGTTTTCTAATTTTCACTCAAATCATTCATTATTTCGTTCTCCGTCTCGATGAATAATTTCAACATCACTGTATAACTAAATAACTTGTTGAAGTACAATTACTTATTTAGCACAAAATCAAAATGCCTACATGTGTTGATAATTTCCACATGATATTATTGACTAATTATCAGTCATTTTAGTTTAACGGGGAACTAAAACAAAATATTTATTTTTAAATTAATGTATTTATTTATTCCAAATTCTATCATGTGGGATTTTTATTCCACCACGAGTGTGATTGACATCCCGAAACAATATTGAATGTTCTACCACCCCTGATTACATACTATGTATCACATGAATGGTAACCAATAAAGGTGGACATACTCTAACTGAAAATTATTTGAAACACATATGAAAATAATTTAAAAAATATCAAATTAAAAATTAATTATAATGTAATTCACAGAGGAAAAATATATATGGGCATTCAAGTTCTGTCATGTTCAACACATATCTTACACTAAAACTATAACTTGACCATCTCAAAAACATTAAGAATAATTAAATAGATAAAATCATCATGTCCATATCAATGTGAGGACCACAACAAGAAATCACATGTGATTACTAAATAATAATCAACACATCACCCATCACTACAATGATGAACCAAACCATCACATCATTAAAAAAATTATTAGAAATATTTTATTTAATTTTGTAGTGTTCATCTCTAATATAAAATTTAATCCACTATTCATGTTAAGATCACGCCCAACCAAAAAATCATCAATAATGGTGCACCCATCAAAATAATAGGTGCATGGTGAAACATTGTACACTGAATAAGGGGTTCCATATGGGGGGATGTCAGTAGCATGTGTAGTGAACTATAATGTGTAAATTTATAGGCTATATAGTTGGCTTCTAGTTTGTTCTAGAATCCTGAACCACCATATTATTCACTTAGAGGAGGGGCAATGGTTTGGGGTGTGTGTTTTTGTTGTCTTCCAAATGATGGTGGTTTTCATGAGGAGTTAATATGATGAGAGAAGGTCGGCCTAAGGATGGAGTGCAACATCCATGATAATAGACCACATGCTTTACACTTCTAGACTATGGATGTGTTGTGCATGCCTTGTGGAGATGTGGAGTGCAGTTGATTCATGGGTGAGGAATATGGTGTGCGAGAGAGATATGGGTTGACAAATATGGGGGAGGTCATCATCCTTAAATAGTGTTTTAGGGTGGATTAATGGTGCATCATGTGTGATAGAGGGTGGTGTTGAAGGAGAATGGAGAGTGGAATTTCCTCTTGTTATAGAAGGTAATCCCTCCGAGGATGGTGATGATGCCCTTCATGTAATGAGAGAGTTGGTATGATCTTCCTCCATTTATTTTTGTTCATAGATGAAAAAATGATATTAAAAATATTCAAAATTCAAAATAATATTCAATTATCTATATATGTTTATCAATAATAATAATAGTAGTAATAACAATAATATAATTGTTATATGAATGTATATAATAAACTGATGTGATTACACAAATTTGAGAATTCAAAATAGAGTAACTAATATTAAATTTATATAAATAGTAATACATTAAACTAATGATAAAAATAAATGAAATTATATTAAAATTTTAATAATGATATGCACATCAAATTTTGAAAATCTAAAATATAGATATAATTAACTAGAATAAGGATTATAAATATATTAAAAATTATATTATTATAATTCATATAATATAATAATAAAACAATTAACAAAAATATTAACATAATAAATTTTTATTATAAATAATTTATTGTAAATTTAATATTAAAAATAAATATAAACTAATAATAATACTAATAAACTAATATTAATATATAAATAAGTAAAAATTACCCAAACAACTAAAATTTTAAAAAATTATGAAAAGAACATAAAATCATAAAACTATATAAAAAATACTAATTACAACTAAATTTGAAAATTATTAAACATCCAGGGGGAATCCATAAACATAAAATCTTTCACACATTATCTTTTCCACTCCGAGACTAAAAAATTAGATAGAAAACAATACTAAAACCAAATAATATCAAATCATCAATGTTACACCTACCATTTTTTTAATTCTTTTTACCCAAAAAATATAATGATTAATATAATATTCCACTTTAAAAAATATTTTCCCTTCGAATGACACTCTTTTGATACAAATTATATACACTCATGTGCCATGTATCCTACCTCACAATAACAAATAATTACCAAATTCATTCATTGAAAAATGTATTCTCAATTTTATTATGCAAGTTTTCTTACTATATTATTTCCATGAATATCACATCTCCACAATTTTAAATTATAAGAAAACTCAAATATGGAAGACATTAAATTACTTTAAAATGTATCTAAGGTTGTGGGAAGTTAGGTCACAAATAGATGTTGACAATTTATTGAAAAATGAGGGTTGAATCATGAAATAAATTCCAAATAAGTGTCAATCCAAATGAATTCCATAATATTAGAAAAAAAATATGTCAGATATAAACTATATATATCCTAGAATAATGATTCATCACATTAATTTGTATCCCTAAAGGGGGGGGGCTACCATGTAATGGCCACAAATTCACTCAATTTTGGATCCAAATAGAATATACATTTCCATATCAAAATACATTTAATGAATGTAACTATTGGGAAAAATAACACATTTTATCTGGATGAAAAATTTCATTCCATCTATATCAAAATACTATATTCCTCAAACAACCATCTACATAAATAAATCTCCCACCATACATAGAATGAATATTTTCATGAAAATAGTAAAATAAGTTCTAGGGAAGGGTTTTAATTGTGCACTCATCCTAAAATTGTTTCTTTATAAATTCTATAAGATACATGGGGGAAAATTTGTGGGTTTATATATTGGTCAATAGGGATAAATAAATCAAAAACAAATACCTCAGTCCTTTCAATGAACCTATCAAACTTCCAATCACATTGATGGAAATACATGACATTTTTTAGAATACATAGATTTGTAATGATTTCAGTAAGAATAAGTGAAAGATGGGACAATGTAAAAAGGGATCAATATATTTATGTGTATAGATATATAACATTGGACATCATAGATAACCATTAGTGAAAATAACTATATCCAAAATATATAAGATTCTAAAAAACATTTTTGAAAAATTGAATAATATCTAAAATCATTTAGTTCATGATATCAAAGACCAAATCATGCAAAACAAGAATCATGTTCTCAAATTGTCTAGGGAGACAAGTGGGTTTGTTTTGACCATGTTTCTAGAAAACTTCTTCCCTTATCATGTGGGTCCAAATATGTAATTTTTGAGACTACTTATTTAGTTTTTTAGGTTAGTTATCTTTTATGGTGTTTTTATAAGCATATAATATAACATAATATAAAAAAAACCCATGTGTATGGGTATGTAGATGCATAAAGGTTGCATATAACAGATAATGCTTCAAAATTTAATTTCCTATAAATTTCACACATGTATAGAACATACCCACTCTATATAATGTGTTGAAACCAAAATCAAATTAGTATGATGATGAAGAAAATACAAATGATGAACTCAGATCCACTAGTATTCAATAAGAAAACATATTTCCCTAAATTCATGCCATTATATAAACTAAAACAATCATAGATATGAAATTAAATATTGTGCAAGAAAAATAAACTAATTATGGGTGTCCCCCATTAAGAGCTAAGATTACATTACCTTCAACTAGAAGTTGAAAAAACCACTCCATGACCAATCTAGAATGTAAACCATGAAACTTTTTATTTTTCAGTATATGTATGGAATCTATTTGATGAAAATGAAAATATCTTTTAAGGTTAAATTATCTAAATGGAAAAATGTTATATAAATTCATTGGTGGAATAAAATGAAAATAGACCCCCATATATGTGAATGAATATGCCTCATATATAGAACAATTTAGTGAATAATTGACATTCTTGTTAAGGGAATCATCATAAAAGTCATGGAAATTACATTTTTTATTTTAAATAGATAATAAATTCCATCAAAATACTCTCCCAGTGGTTATATTTTATCCATCATATCTATGATGGTATACTTTTTTTGATAATGTACATTTTCTAGTTTTTAGCAAAATCCACTATCACATAGAAATTTTCTAGTTTCTAAATCAATTCATTCTCTATTGTTTCATTAATTGTGCCAATATAAGTTGTACTATTAGAATATGTGGGTATTTAATGTAATATGTTTTTATCTTCGATTCCTAAAGCATGTCGGGGGGGGGGGGGAAATTTGAGAAGTCAACTCTACTTTTTTCACGAAAACATTTAATCAAAGATTCTTATATACATCAGTCATTATATTTATCCATTGTAACATGTGTTCCCCCACAATCATAATGGACTACATAATCCCATTCAAACATTGTTTCTAAAATATTGTGTGTGTTATCTATCAGAATCACTGACTGATTTTCTAACACATTCAATGTTTCAGTTGTACACATCTTTTAAAAGCATTGTAACTCGTATACATTTTTAGAAAGTTGTGAATCCTTGTCATTTGAATTGATGTATTCTTCTGGGAGGAAATATAGAATTTCTTGGTTCAATTTTTACTATATAGTAATGACTTAGGGTCCCATATCAATGTACTATTCATTTTCAAATGGGTAATATTATTCAAATGAATGTTTGTTTTTTCACATTCAGATCTGTGGGTTGTGAAATAACATAACGGTAAAATATAATTTTATCTTCTAATGAACCGTTATATTCATCCTAGCAGAAGTATATTCCCTTTTTTATTAAAATGTTTCTAATTTCAAAGAATCAAATTGTAATATAGAAGAGTCATCAATCACATGATAGGATAAAGGATCAATAAAATTAGTCTCATTATCAATAGTATGATTTTTTTGTTGTTCAAATGGAAGTGCGACATCACTATCCACAAAATATATGTGTTGAATTAGATCATAATTTTGTAGTGAGTAGGCCAAGGATGAGTCATTTGATTTTAGAAATTATTAAATTTTCTTTTCAGATCTATTTTTTATGAAAGAATCTTTTTAGTACATTTATCGTTAATATCAAATCTTTGATATGTCTTAGTGATAGTAGAAAACAATATGATCCTAATTAATGAATAAATTTTTCAAATGAATAGTTATCTTATTGATATTCATAAAATATTTTACATTGAAAAAAATTAATATATATATAAGGACTGGTATCATAACATGGTGTTTCTTTCTCATATATATCAAAACACTAAAATGAATAAAAATAATGAAAATTAATAGTATTACCTAGATAGATCAGGTATTATGAATAAGCTTACATAATGACGAAATGCGAGGTAATTTAGTGGGGGAGGGGGTGATTATATCTATATGGTTCTGACCATGAAACTAAAAATATCTAGATGTATTGAAATTCACTACAATGAAAAATTCCTAGAATAATAAACTGAAACATTATTATACGCTTTTTTTGAACCCAAATCAATCTTTTTGAGGACATGATTTAACTGATATTCACATAGAAACTAGTCTGAAAAATATTCCATGCATGTCTCAATGAAATAAAGTGTTAAAATTTAATAACATACTTACTACATTAGTAATAGAGATTAGGTTTGAACCATATTAGGAATGTGTATAGACACTAAGAATATCCTCGTGGAATAATGTTCCTAAAGATGATTTTTAAAAACATATTTAAATATAATATTCTTATAACTACATAATAATTTAAAAACTATTAATTCAATTAAAATAAAAATTATATTGGAAATATATTATGCTACGAAATAAAATACCAGTTATGTAAGTGTTATAGTTTTGATGTTCATTGAGGTAAATGCAATTCCAATTATTCAATTTCAATATATGAATAATTATTTATTCAATTACAAAAAATTAGTAATTTAATCGAAATTCAATTTCGACTCATTATATTATGTTATATGATATTCTAATAACTGAGACCCAATCCTTTAATATAATACATTTAGATGATTTTAAGCCGAATTATACACCAGAGTACAAGCCAGGGATCCTTACGTATAGTTTCTTTGAAAAGTAGGTACATAAAACTAAAAACATGGTAAACACACTATTTAATATTGTCACGAACCGAATCGATCGCCACCAAAAATGGCACCAAACCCAGCCTGTGACAAGGCCCTAAGGGCGTTCCTGATCCCCACGGGCTGACACAAGTGCCCGGGTATCATAAAATGAAAATTGGGAACGATTTACCCGAGTTTATAAACATAAAACAACAAAAGAATCCAATGAAACAAATCTGGATTTTTCAAACCAAACAATCTTTTACAAAAATTCAGAACTGAATTACATGGATTAAAACATCTAAAAAGGTCTATACCAAAGGTACAAATCCAAAAGGACAGCCCACGAACCCTCATGGAAAGGGGCACCGCCCTCAAGCCACCTCCACAAGACTTCACCACAAAGGACCTGCTAGAAACCCGAACCACTGGAACAAAAAAACTGTACCAAACCTGCGACAACAAAAACAACCATGTCTACTTACAACCAAGGGTGTAATTAGGGTGTGAGACAATGCCCAGTAGGATACCACCACTAAGAGATTCCATGTGATAAACATTTAAAGACGAAAAGCATGCATGTTTTCAAAAACATGAAAATCTAGTTATAATTTCTAAAAGATGCAACTTTGAATAAAAATAGTTTTCGAGTGGGCTATCATTAAGAATAAAATCTATTAAAAATAATGTCAACACTACTGAATTTTTCCTGCCAACTATACCGTTTGTCGACGGTAAGTACAAAGTAAATAATGAGCACAAGAAATAGGAAGTAACCCCTAGGCACTAGCTAGCTGTGGGTCCCAGGTACCTCGTATCTCGGTGAGAGTAACCATCAAAAATATCCATTCTCGTGCACGAGCCACTAGTAGGGAACATACCCATAACCTATTGGTCCCTAATCATCATCATCATAGTTTAGTTAGAGTTGTAAGCGTCAATCTTGCTAAGTGAAACTGAGGCCAAACCCCACGGATTGACTAGCATACTAGTACACGTCCACCCACCTAGATACCCAGGTTTTCCCCTTGTGCTCAAACAAGTTCAACAAGTAAAGAAATATACATTGAACATGAAAATATCATTTCCACATCACAAATTCACCAAAAAGCCCATATGTATACCACACAAGTCACAAAAATCCATTTTTCATTCGAAATGATTTTGAAAACCGAATCACACCAAAATAGCCCACAACACGTTTCACATTTCTTCAACACTTGCAAAAAACCATTAAACAATTTTATAAAACAATTATAAGATATTTAAACTCATATAACAGCCCACACACATGGAATATAACCCTTCTTTCATAATCAAAAATTCAATTTTTCACATCACACTCACACAAAACACTCCACATCACTTTCACATCACTTTCACTCCTCAATATCTCCTTCAAAAAATTTAATAAAATATTTCCAGGATGATAAATATCACATAACAACATTTTCACAAATGAAATGAACCTTTTAAAAATATACTCCTACCAAAACAGTTTGCTGATATAGTTTCACCTATTACACATCCCAATAAACCATTCAAAACATTCTAAAAACTATTATAAAGAGTATACCCAAACTTTGCACATAAAATCCATTTCAAAAACCTATTTTTAAGCCAAAAGCACACCAATACCCTACCAAAACAGAATTGGCATCCCAATAAACATGTAATAATCCAATTTCAAATGTTATATAATCACCTTGAATAATAACACAAAAGATACCCATGAGAACACACAAATCCATAATACACTTTCAAGGAGTATAACAAGGTTATACAAAAAAACCATTCAAATACACCCCCTTTTTAGGACCACATGGAACTATATCATTGACCAACCATAATTGGCAGCCTCATTCAACAACTAATAAACCACTTCTACATTTTACAAAACTACCACAAAAGATAACACATGAAATACATTTGAAAAATACATATTTCAAGCAAAAATTTAACATTAAAAACAAATGTTTTACTATTACTACCAAAAATGGTTTTCTCATAATGCACATCACATAAGGAACATGTAAAATTATTTAATCAAGCAAACTAACTCATCATTAAATGGTTATCCACAAAATCACCCACCGAATGTGTCGAAACCCTCAAATATTGGGGCGAAACATCAACCGCATGACCGCTGCACCTCAAGGAAGTTAAAAGAAACCTAAAACCTCAATATTTCACCCAAAATACAGTAATTTAGAACCTATACACGAAACCTAACTTCTGGAATTTTTTATAATTCAAGAATTAGGGAAGAAACCCTAAGTAATTTGAAAGAGGAAAGAAATAGACTCACCTACATGATGTATCCTGAATTAATCACTCCAAAAACAACAGTTTCTGAAATTGAAAACATCCAAAATTCAGGGATTCCTCGAACAATATATAGGAGTTAATTTTGAACTTGAATGGAGGGAAAAGAGTAAGAATTGAGAGAGTTAAGAAGGGATGAAGTTACCTCTTCAATTCTGGCCGATTTGAGACACCCTCTGAAGATCAGCCCTAATTCGCGATATCAAAGAGCTCCAAGGAGGGGGGGGGAAGGAAATGGGAGCCCGGCTGGGTTTCTTAGGGTCGCGTGGGAGGTGGAATCACCGAAACAATGCAAATAGTGAAGGAGATATAAAAAGTTTAAAATTTATTTTTATTGTAGGAAATGGGCCTTCGGGAAGGCCCAATATCTTAAATAAAAACCCATATCCAGAATGATTATGGATTTATAAAGGCACCAAATTTATATTTTGGTGTTAATCGATCAGAGGAGACCATTTAGGAATTGGAATGAAGGAAAAATATTAAAAAATGAAAAAGTTATAAAGGAAACAAATTTTATTTTTAAATCTGGAATTGGGCTCACGGTTTGGCCCAATTAATGAAAACTCATCTATTTCTCCATAAAACCATTGGAAACCATCCAAAAAAAAGAATGAAAGGAAAATAAATGAAATTTAACTACAAAATAAGTCATGTATGTGACAATTATCTCCACCATGAAAACCTTCCGTCCCCAGAAAGCTACAGAAAGGCCAGATACGAAAGCCAAACCGAACTGATAAACCAAGATGTACTCCCTTTCCAGGTTTCGCCCCCAAAGTCCAAAACACATCTAGTGATCAATTAAGGAAGGAACACTTCACAACCAAAACATACACCTCATTACTGAAATTATCAAGAACATTAAGGATTTATCCTAAAATAAAACTCCTCAAAAACTATCTGAACAATGCTCAAGCAATTTACCCAAACAAACAAGAACATCGAACCAGGTTACACTTACCTTGATATAACTAAACCACTGGGAACTCTCCAATCCCAACATTTACACAAGGAATATGTATGTGGTTATATATGTCCAAAAGATACTACACACATCCAATCGATGACCAAGTAAAAAAGTGAGTGACTGGTACAAGGATACACAAATGGGCTCCCCAACCATAAGAGACAACTTAAAATTTTTTTTTCCGAGAAAGAATCAAGACAGTAACAGGGGAGCCCGAACAAACTCCCCAGTACAAGGGTTAGAAAACCATTAGGAATTTTCAAAGTAATATTCATGAGACTCATAGTTGGTCTCCCCACCATAAGAACCATCCATCTTAACTGACCAATATGGGCCGACATAGAAAAACCCCAAAACTTAAAGAGTTGGGATGACAACACGGCTAGCCCGCACAGTTTGGGAAACTGTGCGCTAACCATTTGGATCCTTATACCTACATGGTTTTCTAGGGAATGGTTACTAATAAATGTTAACTCAACTTGTCTAGAAATATCTAAAACCTTTCCCCCAAACCCAAAGGAAACCAAAGGTGAAAATAAAGTCATTGGGAGATAACATGGGGATGAGGCCCTCCACCTCTTTCCACTGAACGTGAACAAATGAAGAAAAATGACAAAAAAAAATGTTTAAACTATTACCATCTCTCATAATAAGAATAGTTCTTTGTACAAGGTTAAAAACAACACTGGGATTTCCTCTGACTACGTGCCAGCTTCTCTCCGGGACCTATGGCTGGAGCTGGAATGATTGAAGCATCTTTGGCCTCGTAGTTAGGATTTGAAAACCCCCGAATAGAATTTCTTCTTCCGATGCTACAAAAAACTACATGCAATCCCAGATGGGTTAACCAAGACATAACACACTCCAAAACTCACTTTACCCTAACTTTAAAATTCACTAAAATAAGGGTTTAGAGGATACACTCACATCACACCGTGTTTCTTCAAGTGAGAAACATCAGAAATAAAGGACACATATAAACACCTTCCTCTAAAAGAGAGGATGTCAAGATCTCTTGAAAGGAGAAACACTACTAAAAAAATTGAATCACAAAATATTGTACAATTTCAACATTACAATCAAACGAGCACGCAACATCATAACTCGTTAACGAACATGACCAAACCGACTGATAGAAATAATACAAGGAGGGGGCCTTATACAACATCCCCAAACATGATAGCATTCAATAAAGTGTCCATAACAGCCTCTCGTGGCCAGATTTCCCACACATGTGGTTTAACAAAAACCCCTTCTTTGAAGAGACTATGAAGGACTCAGAGACCCTCTTAGACACTATCCATATTGACTACACTAGACAACTTCCATCTTCGAAGCATCGGGTAGCTTAAGAAACTATGGTCTCTTTAAACCATCCACGAGAACTCTTCCGCTACAAGAGGATCCGAAAAAAAACCAATAATGTAAATGGTGTAGAATCATTCTACAAAGATCAAGAAATGATTCCTTACATTGATCAACTGGAGGATTTTCCAACGGCGAAACAATCTGGGTTGCACTTCAGGTGTGCCCTAACCCTTAATGGGGGCGTACCCTATCCAACAGGAGAAACCAAGGTCCCAACCAAGCTATTCCATTGGTAAAGAAATTCCACAAAACAGATCCAAATACATTAATGGAACCACCATAAAGGTGTCCGAAAACATATCTCATAGGAGACTACTAACATGTCCTTCTACCCAGCTTACCGACCAAACACAAACCCAAAATACAGTTCGAACAGGAGGGGTTCTTGGACTCAAAACATCCCACAACATCAACATTTTCCAAAAACACACAATATACACCATCCCAAACAATTCATCAAGACATCATGATTTTATTTAAAACCAATTCTTTGAAAACAAATTGTTTAGCAGTAAACGTATCCACCAATGGTACCCCATGGGCCTCACACATGCATGATTTTGTGCCACACCAGGCACCCTCCTCATATACGTCCTGGCACTCATCCAGTCATTCCATCAACCATCCATAATCCCATATAACCCCATGAATGTGGTCACTCACGGAAATACCAATGGTTGAAACAAAGATTATTTCCACTTTTCAAAACCAAAACGGTCAACAAATACTTCCTTTTTCTCAAAACCACTAACCAAAAAAACCAATCATTAAAATGAATAATCAATTTCAATTCATATACATCAATTTCAAAACATCTCATCCCATTAAAACACCATTTGATTGTTTAGAAAACTATATTGGAAACACTTTTCAAAACAAACTTCAATATGGTTACGGCTTTCAAAAGAGGTGTAAGCATACTATTTTCCATTTCAAAACAATTCTGAAAATTCAGTTCCACCATTTCATAAAACAAAATTTCCATATTTATTTGAAAATAATTTCACAAAAACTTTACACTTCTTAAAACCAAGACAGTTTAAAACAAAAGTTCCAAGATTTCAAAACTAAAGAACACAAGACAATGCAAGATGAAACTAGTTTTAGTGGGTGACTTGGACATATGGTTGGCATCCATATTCCAATCACTTCACTGTGATAGAGAGTGTTCTAGGGAATATCCCCAGCTCCACATGGCTTTCCAGGCCTTGCGATATTATTGAGACCATTAACCCAACTCTCTTTTCATTTCCCTTAATCATTGTTAAACCAAGAAAACCAAAGGACTCTGAAAGGTCCCAACTTCCCCTGGAAACTTGAATCCTGCCATGAGGTGTGGTGATCAGGCACACTACCCATAACTAGAATACCATGTCCCTAGAATCTGATCTCCATATTATCCTGACTCTTCCCTAAATAACATGACCCAAAGAGAGTGAACCTCCTTTGATACCATTTTGTCATGAACCGAATCGATCGCCACCAAAAATGGCACCAAACCCAGCCCGTGACAAGGCCCGAAGGGCGTTCCCGATCCCCACGGGCTGGCACAAGTGCCCGGGTATCATCAAATGAAAATTGGGAATGATTTACCCGAGTTTATAAACATAAAACAACAAAAGAATCCAATGAAACAAATCTGGATTTTTCAAACCAACAAATCATTTAAAAACTTCAGAACTGAATTACATGGCTTAAAACAACTCAAAAGGTCTATACCAAAGGTAAAAATCCAAATAAGGACAGCCCAAGAACCCTCATGGCAAGGGCCACCGCCCTCAAGCCACCTCCACAAGACTTCACCACCAAGGACCTGCTAGAAACCCGGACCAATGGAACAAAAAAACTGTACCCAACCTGCAGCAACAAAAACAACCATGTCTACTTACACCCAAGGGTGTAAGTAGGGTGTGAGCCAATTCCCAGTAGGATACTACCACTTAGAGATTCCATGTGATAAACATTTAATGACGAAAAGCATGCAAGTTTTCAAAAACATGAAAAGCTAGGTACAATTTATAAAAGATGCAACTTTGAATAAAAACAGATTTCAAGTGGGATATCATTAAGAATCAACACTTTCAAAAATAATGTCAACACTACTGAATTTTTCCAGACAACTATACCGTATGCCGACGGTATGTACAAAGTAAATAATGAGCACAAGAAATAGGAAGTAACCCCTAGGCACTAGCTAGCTGTGGGTCCCAGGTACCTCGTATCTCGGTGAGAGTAACCATCAAAAATATCCATTCTCGTGCACGAGCCACTAGTAGGGAACATAATCATAACCTAGTGGTCCCCAATGATCATCATCATAGTTTAGTTAGAGTTGTAAGCGTCAATCTTGCTAAGTGAAACTGAGGCCAAACCCCATGGATTCACTAGCATACTAGTACACGTCCACCCACATAGATACCCAGGTTTTCCCCTTGTGTTCAAACAAGTTCAACAAGTCAAGAAATATACATTGAACATGAAAATATAATTTCTACATCAAAAATTCACCAAACATCCCATATGTATACCACACAAGTCACAAAAATCCATTTTTCATTCAAAATGATTTTGAAATCGGAATCACACCAAAATAGCCCACAACACGTTTCACATTTCTTCAACACTACCAAAAAAACCATTAAACAATTTTATAAAACAATTATAAGATATTTAAACTCATATAACAGCCCACACACATGGAATATAACCCTTCTTTCATAATAAAAAATTCAATTTTTCACATCACACTCACACAAAACACTCCACATCACTTTCACATCACTTTCACTCCACAATATCTCCTTCAAAATAATTAAATAAAATATATCCAGGTTGATAAATATCACATAACAACATTTTCACAACTGAAATGGACCTTTTAAAAATATACTCCTACCAAAACAGTTTGCTGATATAGTTTCACCTATTACACAACCCAATAAACCATTCAAAACATTCATAAAACAATTATAAAGAGTATACCCAAACTTTGCACATAAAATCCATTTCAAAAACCTCTTTTAAAGCCAAAATCACACCAAGACCCTACCAAAACAGAATTGGCAGCCCAATCAACATGTAATAATCCACTTTCAAATGTTATATAATCACCTTGAATAATATCACAAAAGATACCCATGAGAACACACAAATCCATAAAACACATTCAAGGAGTATTACAAGGTTATACAAACAAAACCATTCAAATACACCTCCTTTTTAGGCCCACATGGAACTATATCATTTCCCAACCATAATTGGCAGCCCCTTTCAACAACTAATAAACCACTTCTACATTTTACAAAACTACCACAAAAGATAACACATGAAATACATTTGAAAAATACACACTTCAAGCAAAAATGTAACTTTAAAAACAAATGCTTTACTATTGCTACCAAAAATGGTTTTCTCATAATGCACAGCACATAAGGAACTTGTAAAATTATTTAATCAAGCAAACTAACTCATCATTAAATGGTTATCCACGGAATCACCTACCGAATGTGTCGAAACCCTCAAATATTGGGGCGAAACATCAACTGCATGACCGCCGCACCTCAAGGAAGTCAAAAGAAACCTAAAACCTCAATATTTAACCCAAAATAAAGTAATTTAGAACCTATGCACGAACCCTAACTTCTGAAATTTTTTATAATTCACGAATTAGGGAAGAAACCCTAAGCAATTTGAAAGAGGAAAGAAATAGACTCACCTACTTGAAGTATCTTGAATTAATCACTCCAAAAACAATAGTTTCTGAAATTGAAAACAGCCAAAATTCAGGGATTCTTCGAACAAGATATAGGAGGTAATTTGGGAACTGGAATGGAGGGAAAAGAGTAATTATTGAGAGAGTTAAGAAGGGATGAAGTTACCTCTTCAATTCTAGCCGATTTGAGACACTCTATGAAGATCATCCCTCATTCTAGATATCAAAGAGCTCCAAGGAGGGGGGTAAGGCAATGGGAGCGCGGCTGATTTTCTTAGGGTCGCGTGGGAGGTCGAATCTCCGAAAAAACGCAAATAGTGAAGGAGATATAAAACATTTAAATATTATTTTTAATGCCAGAAATGGGCCTTCGGGCAGACCCAATATCTTAAATAAAAACCCATATCCACCATGATTATGGATTTATAAAGCCTCCAAATTTATATTTTGGTGTTAATAGGTCAGAGGAGACCATTTAGGAATTGTAATGAAGGAAAAATAATAAAAAAATGAAAAAGTTATAAAGGAATCAAATTTTATTTTTAAATCTGGAATTGGGCTCACGGTTTGGCCCAATTCATGAAAACTCATCTATTTCTCCATAAAACCTTTGGAAACCATCCAAAACAAAGAATGAAAGGAAAATAAATGAAATTTAACTTCAAAATAAGTCATGTATGTGTCAAATATAATATTAAAATTGAGCTCCTAACATCTAATGTGAACATGAATCTTCATCGGGTACCATGGGGAACACATGAACCATAGGATGTGTTAAATTGGCCAGTATGGGAATAACCAAAAGAACAAATCATTTGCACACGGAATAAAACGAATAACACGGTGAAATAAAAAGGAATTAAAAAGTTGTAACCTTAGCATATAAACAAGGAATCATATAAACATTGATTCATATAAATGTATAAGTAATATAAAACATGTCTTTAGCATAAGTTAATGCAAACCACAAATATCATTTCACATAGAAGCACAAGCCAAGGTTAATATCCATGATCGACACACATGACATCTCATGAGACATAACATTAACCAATGATTTGGAGAACTATATGGGTGAAACCATGTTAAAATTTCTTGAATATTTTTTTCATATAAAGAATCATACATAATCAATCTTATATAAACAGAATTATTACCCATGCAATGAATTGGGTACAATAACCATGACTGAAAGAATAATAGATCGGCATAACACAAAAGTGTCCATGAAAGAATGAAACTAAAATATAAAAAATCATTAATAAGGGAAAAATTTTATTTATATCATCGTGAATGATCTCATGTATAAGTGAAAACATGAATGAAAACTATTCCATAATGTTTGGTATTAAAACATTTATGATTGGTTCTAAGGAAAATACTATAGAGCCATTAATATAAAAACAACTAGATGTGAACCTGGAAGGTTATAAAAATAATAAATTCATTTTTATATGGAAAATGGTTTCTTAAAACATAAGATATAGTGCACTTGAAGTCAGGTAATAATTTGGGAAGATACCTCACAACATGTTTGCTCATTGGGACGTAATATGAAAGAAATCACATAAAACTTGTATATCCACAAAAGTAAATAATGAATGGATAATGTTACATGAGTTTGAAACATTAAAATTATAATTTGTAAGATTAATATAATAAGGATAGATAACCTCATTAAGGTAAAAATAATAACAATGAAATACGAACGAAAAATGGAGGTTTGGGTTAAATCTCTCACGGAGAATCCGGATGGTATCGTTTGGTAGTTAAGAGGGATTGATGAGAGAGAAATGGGTTGATTATTATTTATAAATAATGAGTTTATAATGGTGTAGGTTAATAATCATACCCAACCACTAGAAATTACATCTAAAATGGAATAACATAGAGGAAAATCATGAATAAAAGTGTTATAGAGAGGATACCTCACCTTAAGTTTGATTATGTTCTCCTCTTGAAATTAATGACCAAAATAATCAAATTGGGTTCATTATATGATAATTCCATATAAATTTATAAATTTAAAAGATTTATTTAATCATTTTTAGCTTCATTAATGTCCTTTTATTTATTGGATAAGTGGTTCGGTTTCATTATTCAGGTCCATCTGTTTTCATGGTTTTTATGATCAGTTTACATATTTTCAATGTACGGATAAACATGTATGAAGAAATTAGCGATCATAATTGATGTTATATGAAATTATTGAACATCCAAGAGATTACGTAGTTTTAAATATAATTTTTTACTTAGAGTGATGTCAAATCAATATATAAAACTATGGTGATAACCTTTTGGGTTAATTGGCGATTTATTTGAACAACAAACGTTTTTTTATAAATCAAAACCAAGTGTGATAAGAGGATTATATAATCATTTATGACACATAATACATAAATTATTTTCTATTTCAACCATGAAAATGGTTTCATATCCCGAATTTATGGATGTAATGGAAATTGAAAACCCATCATCCTTGATTGTGTTAAATTAAAACATCTCAGACGGTGTATTTACTACTAAAATAACATAAGGGTAAAAGAGAGATGAGAATAAAATATTCTATTATCATAAAAATATATTAGTATATTTAAGGATCTATATTTTTCATAACATTTTTATTAGGAGAGTTAAGGATTGAAAATTAAACAAATGTACTTGAAAATAATGTAAATGAATTGAAAAAAAATTACCTCTTCAATAAATCCCCCTAAGAGCCTCTTATGAGGAAAGGATTTTCCCTATTTAGGAGAAAAAGGGTTATTGGACATGGGGAGGGATCTTGGGGAGAGATTTTGGAAAAATATAGGGAAGTCACAAGGCTTGAGAGGAGTGAAGAGAAGAGGTAAGAAGGAGTGGTTTTTATATTGTAGGAGAGGAGAGTATTCATAAAAATATAATCATTAGTTTTTAATTATCCCATAATACATGAAATAGTGATGATTCCATTATCACGATTAGTTATAAATGAATTTGAGTCCTAGATTTGGGATATTACCTCACTTATGATGTTTGGAATAGTGGAATTAAATTATAATTTATTTATACTGTAAATTAATGTATTTTACTATTGAAAAAATTTCAAGAACTTCAGGATAATCCTAAAACTTCTACCTGACCATTTTTCAACTTTTATAATCCGAAAATGAAATCAATTTTTCAAAAATAATTTTCAAAATTTTATTAATTTAATATTTATGTAAAATTCTAATTTATTCTTAAAAAATAATATTTGAAACATTTATTTACATATTCCAACATATTGTTACATTATACATTCACTTAAATATTATTTATATACTATCATAGGTAATGTTACTATTTATTAGGGTATATCACTATTAAAATGGGTAATAATACTATTTATTAGGGTATGTTACTATTCACCAAAAAATTATGTTTCCATTATCGAAATCTAACCATCTTATGGATTAAAACTGTGAATGTCACATTTTAAATATTCTAAAAAATTTAGTGTAGAAAATATTTTAAATGGTCTCATAGTACAAAGTAGTTCATTATGTTGTTATTTAGTGGGATTATACGACATAATCATAAGAAATAAGCTTCTATTGAAAATATTGGGTTGTTACATTTTCCCTCATAAAAATTTACGCAGAGGAATTATTTTTACATACTAGGTCATACCAAGGTGCATGTACTTTTCATTAATTACTTCCTTGAGTTCACATGTTGTCTATTCATACTTATGGTTTAAGCATAGTGATTTGACCAGGTGAGTAGCCTTGTTCCCTAAAACATTATCTCAATGATTCATGATATTTACTATCTACTCCTCATAAGAAATATCATCCTCCAAGCGAACCAAATCTTAAGAGATTACCTGTGAAATATTTCATATGTACTTCCTTAAGAGGGATAAATGGATGAAATCATGTAGTTTAAACATGATTGGTGGATATCCAGTCGATAGGCCACAGCCAAAAAATATCATTAATCTTGAAGGGAATGATTTAACTTGGACTTATCATTTCATTCTCCCCAAACCTCATGACTTTCATCGATAGAGATATGCGTAGAAATACCATGTCTCTAACATTGAACTCAAAATCCCATTGATGATTGTCGGCATAAATCTTCTATCAAATTTTGGATTGCTCGATATTCTAAATAATGTTTATCACCTTCTCCACTATTTCAATGACCATTTAGGTACTACCATCTTACTCTCACCGAGTTTATCCCTTCACGCCTGTGTTCTATAACTCTTCCCATAAAGGGCTAAATATGGTTCCATTGAGATACTCATGTGGAAATTGTTGTTGTAAGAGAATTCAACCATTGGAAGATATCGTTTCTATCCTCCAATGAAGTTTATAGAATATTCTATCAATCTATCTTCATGTGTATGAATTGCCGCCTCATATTGGCCATCAGTTTGAGGATTATAGGTCATACTGATGTTTTGTTCATTTCTTAGAGTATGTTGGAGAATTTCTATAACATTGAGGTGAATCTAGGACTGCGATTAGATATAATAGATAGTTGTACTCTATTCATCCTTAACACTTATTTGATGTAAATTTATGCTAGTTGATCCCATGAGAAGTCTACTTAAACTTTTATAAAATTATTTTTCTTCTTAAGACAATCCACAATGACCCATATAGCTTTTCCCCCTAGATGTCCTTTTTTGTCTAGTGAAATAGTTCAGGGTGATGTTCTCCCACTTCCATGTTAATATAAGTAGTGGTTTTATCATCCCCATAGAATTATTTCATTTAGCCTTCACTTGTTGTCAATCCAGACACTTTGATGTATACTCCACAATAACCTTCTTCATATTGTCCCCCAAAAGTTCTGTTGGGTATTTTGATACATCTTTTTTCTCCCTTGGTGGATAGAGAAGATTGAGTTATGTGTGTCATTCATAAGCTCATTGTTTATCTCTGGATCTGATGGTATATGTAATTTTGACCCGAATCACACAACCCATTCCTCGTTAATAATGAACTCAATAGATTTCATAATTTTAATGGCTTCCATCATTTTCATAATCTATATATATTTTGTTTGAAAATCCTTAATTGTTTCTATGTGGGATGGATGGGCATTCATTTATTAAAGGATAAATGACTTTCTTCCCTTAATGATTCCATTGTATATCCTCTACAAATCGTTGAAGATATGATCCTTATAAATTCTAATAATTCATAACGATGCACGATCCTTACTAATAAGAGAATCTTCCACCTTATTTTCCTTAGATGGGTGGTATTTTATTGAGAAATAATAATACATGAAGAGCTATATCCATCATCACTAGCGAATATTAAGATATTTCTATGTTAATATATCATTGAAACTATTTCGTTCAGTTTATAGCTCACACTTCTACCCATAGATATAATGCTGCAAAATTGTTAACGCAATGATCACTATCGCTAGAACTAGATCATGCGTTAGATAGTTTTTCTTATGTATTTCTAGATTCAATAAGTTTTAGGCTAACCCAATATCATATTTCATTAGTACATATACTAATCCTCTCTTTAAATCATCATTATGAACCATGAAGATTTCTTCACTTGTTGGGAGTGTAGTATTGGCAAAATGAAAAACAACCTTTTCAACTACATGAAACAATCTTCACATTGCTGCGTCTAAAAAAACCTCACTCCCTTCCGTGTCATCTTTGTCATTGGGTTTGAAAATCTTGATTTTTTTTCAAAAAACATCTATAATAATTAGGTTAACCCAGAAAGCAGCAAAATGTTGTTAAAGATGTTGTCCTGTGCCACTCTTCAATTACCTTTTTTGAAGGTCCACAGATATCCCTTTATTGGTGATAACATTTCTAATGAATGATTTTACCTTCTTCCAGAACTCTCATTTATTATACTATGCATACATCTTCTCCCTTCGTAATGTCTTTAGAATGTTATTGAATTGGTCTTCATGTTACTCCTTCCTCATGGAGTATAACAGAATATCATTAATAAAGACTACCGCAAATTTTTCAAGGTAATATCTAAACACACTATTCATTAAATCAATAAAAATTGGGGGAGAATTAGTGAATCTAAAGGTTATCACCATGAAATCATAGTGTCCACACCTCATTCAAAAGGCAGTCCTAAGAATATCATCCATACTCACCTTTAATTGGATATATCTCGATTGAACGTCCACCATAGAGAAAAAACTAGCCCCACGAAGGTGATTTAACAAGTCTTCTATCCGATATATGTGATACCTATTCATTATCATGATTTTATTGATAAGATAATAATCAATGAAGAGAATAGTTCATTCATACTTCTTTTTGACAAAGTGGACTGGCACAACCCATGGGAAAGAACTCGGGCATATAAAACCCATATCCATATTTTCTTGTAACTACTTCTTTTGTTCTTTAATCTCTATGATGACCATTCTATAATGTTTCTTTGATATAGGAAAACGTACATGAATATGTTCACTTGAAAAATCAACCTCTAGAACTAGTGGTTGGTTTGGAAAATCTTTAGGGAATACATCAGAGTAATCCCTCACGATGGGAATGTCCTCATGTGTTACACTCTCTTTTGTCTCAACCATTAATAATAGAAATTAATTCTCATAAGGAATTAATATCATCTCCTAAGACATTGAATCTAAAGGTTATTAATCTCTATCCATAATATTGTAATGATATAGAGGATTTATTGGTATGTGAAGAGTGATCTCTCATTCCCAATAGTTGATGTTGGCTTCATATAAAGATATCCAGTACATAACCCAAGAGAACATCAAACTACACTAAAGGATGTATGATTAGATTTGATTGGAGGTTTAGTCCACAAATGATAACCAGGGAAGAGTTATAAAACAATGATGTAATAATTTCACCAATCATTGTTCTCGTAGATTTCATATCCTCCAAATTTAGAGGTGGTGTTTTAATAGTTCTACTTAACTTGCCAGATATGAACGAATATGACGAACCAGAATCAAATAGTACATTATATATTCATGAATGAATAACTAGTATACCTATCACCACATCCTTTTTTGGATCCACCGTATCTATATTTATAACATATTCCATTCCTTGATTCCTATGAGTTTGTTGTTGATTGCCTCTGACAACCCTTGCTATAGGGCAACTGTTCACATAATAACCATGCTCCTAGAAATTGTAACACTACAGTATATGATGATTTTTGATTTGAACCATCCTTTATTATTCCACATTAACAGACTTATTCATATCATGACGGAAGTTTTTAGATTAATTACCCTACTTTTCACATTTGATACAGTTATTAGTTCACTTTAAACAGCTCCCAAGAATCTTTTTTCCCACAAATTTTACCAGGGGATAGTTCTGTTTCATTCCATCATTGGAGTTGTTTTTTATACCACCCATATTTTTCTCCATTTTCAAATTATTATTACTTAGACCAAAGGATCAATAAAAATACCTAATCATCATCTTACCCTTGAGGTAGAACCAAAAAATCTACATATAACTATCAATATCTCGAATCACCAACAATTTTAATACAATCAACGTTAGTCTGCAAATGATGTGATCCACCTTTATTTTGGTGTTCAATATAAATCCATATGTTTAACCTTCAATCCTAGTGATGATTGATTAATATGCCTCGATGGGATTATCTTCCTTTTGCATGAACTGAGGAACTCTCTTTCAATATTGAGATGGTGGGTTTAAGGAAAATATTTATTGAAAAACATCCTATTTAATTACTCCAAATCCATGGAATCAATTTCATATTGGGAAAATGTGTTCTTGATGAGTCCCCACCACTGATCATCTTCCCCTTCAAAACAATATACCACCAGTACAATGTTCACTTTTTCCGAGCACAATAGGATGGATAGTATCTTTTCAGTAGAGTTAATCTATAGTTCAGTGAGGAGGGGATTTTATGATCAACAAAACAAGGGAGGCCTTTTCCACATGAATGATTTGATGGATTGTTTATATTTCCTTGTAGGATTAGGGGGTTCCACATAAGTCACGTTATTATTCATAACTTGAGCCAGCTGAGCAAGTACAATCACGATTTTTTGATCAGTATTTACCAACATATTAGAAATATCATTTGGGAAATCATCCCATTCCATATGGCATTTATTTATGGAATCGTTTCTTCTATTTTATTCTATTATCGAAGAAAAATAACATACGATTAGAGGTCTTGAATCAAGAAATATTAATATTAAAAATGAAAATTTAAAAAGATGATAAACTTGTTAAGGGAAAGTATATCCTAAAATCTGATTCCTTTGGATTAAATATAGGTTATCATTGATATATTTCATAACTTATATTTTAATGGGATTTTTTTATTCACTTAAAAATGATTTGATCTAAACTAGATAATTTTATAAAGAATATCCCTCAAGAGTGAAAACCAATAGTGCATCAAGAACCATTGTTGTTTACAATAATACCCTAGGCCTGACATGTAACTCCTTGTTAGAGTTTTCACTCCTAGGTACATCTGTTCAAGAGCCATCACTGCATGTTTGTATCTAGACATGAATTTATTTTCTTGATAAACCTTTAAATCTATACATACAAAAATATTGGGTTATTTTCTTATAAATCAACTCATCCTTAAAGTTCCCTCTAATGTTATCTATTCCTAATTTCAAAAAATATGTTGAATAACCTCTGAATCCAACTACAGAAACTGTATCCGTTTACATATAACATTACATGGTTTTAAGCATAATTATAAATCAAAGTACAAGACAAAGATCCGGATGTCTAGGGTCATTGAAGACTAGGTACATAAACTAGAAAACATGGGAAAACACTTCCTTATTTAATCTTTATATTTAGCTTCTAAATTCTCTTGGGGTCAAACATCTACATAGGGTACCCTGGGGAACACATGAAAAATGGGATGATCTATATATCCTAGCAAGGGAATAACTAGAAGAACAAATCAATTGCACAAGAAATATAAGGCATGACATGATGATATAAAAATTCATTTTACATATGTAACACTAACATATAAACATGAAAAAATATAAAAATCTAGTCATTTAATTGTTGAAGAAACATAAAACATGACTTTGGTAAGATTCAATTCTAACCACTAAGATCCATTCACGTAGTAGAAAAATCCAACGATAACCTCTAAGACCGTTGTACATTACATCACAAGAGACTTAAATTAACCCATTGCATTAAAGAAAAATCTAGGTGCTCCCATCTTAAATTTTAAGGAATATATTTTCCATATAATTAATCATTCATAATCAATCTTACAGAAACATAAGTTTTACCCATTGAAAGAATTGGGTACCACAACAACGACACAAAGAGAAACATATGGGAATAACCCAAATTTGAATAAGAATGAAGGGAACTATTGGGTATATGAAAATTCATAAGGGAAAATATTTATGTATCATTGTTAGAGATATCATTTATATGTGAAAATATGAAAGATAATTATTCATGAAATTTGTTTTTAAAAAAAATTGGGTTGTTTTATCGAAAATACGATAGAGTCTTTAAAATATATAAGGAAAAAAGTTTTTAAACACAAAAAGTTAAGGAGAAAGGTTTTAAGAAAAATTATATTATTAAGAAAATTGTTACATAAACCAGATGATAGAGTGCACATTAAATCATGTAAGATTTTGGGAAGCTCCCTCAATACAGGTTTTCTTATCGAGAAGTAATGAAGAGGAAATCACTTATAAACATGTATATCCCTGAAAGATAATGACGAATGGAACATGATAAATGATTTTTGAAAGTAAAAAAAGAAATTAAAATATTACATCATGATGTATTGAAAACCTCATATAGGTAAATTGAAATATAAAGAAACTCGAATCAATAAAAAGGGTTCGGGTTGAATAACTCTCAGAATATCCGTAAGGTATCTTGTTAACTGAAGAGGGAGAAATTAGAGATAAATGGTTTTATTATCATTTTCACATCATGAGTAAAGTAGGGTAGAGGTTCATAGTCTTATCCAATCACTATAAATTCCCCATAAAATGTCATAACATAGAATACAATCTTGTTAAAAGAGAAATAGAGAGGATCCATTACCTTTACCACAATGGTGTTCTCCACAATTTATTAATGACCTCAATAATCAAATAATTTGTAGTAATTAATAATTATAGAAATTATTCTATATTTAAATTATTTATTATTACATTTTTATGATCATTCGTGACCTTTTTTTGATGGGATATGTGGTTTGATTTCATGGTTCGGTTCATTTTTTCATGGATTTTATGATCGGTTTACTAATTTCCATGAACAGATAAACATGGAAGTTGAAAGTGGTTTTATAGAATTGATGATATATTACACAATTGAACATCCAGGAGATTAAATGTTTGATATTTTATTTTTCTTACTTAGTGTGAAGTTGAATCATTATATTAAACTTTAGAGATAGTCTTTTGGGTTAATTGGCGGGTTGATGCCACAATGAACATGTTTTGTTTTATAAATCAAACCCATGTGTAAAAAATTATTCCCCAATGATTGATTTAAAATAATAAATATGTTATTGTCTGGTTCAACCATGAAAATGGTATCATGGCTTGAATTGAATATGGTAATGGAAATTGAAAACCCATCATCCTTGAATGTGGAAAATCAACAAAACTCATAAAAAGTCATTACAACTAAGAATTAATAAGGGTAAAGGAGAGAAAATAAATAAATTATTACATCATAAACACAAAATTCTAGTACATTTATGGTAATTTAGTTTTTATAAGTTATATATGAGTAAAGGTAATGAGTGAAAAGAAAACAAAATAACTTGAAATGGAAGTAAATGAATTGAAAAGAGGAATTTACCTCTTGAATCAATCATCCTTGATAGCCTCTAAATGAGAGAGTATTTGGTCATTTTAGGAGAAAAAGGGATGTTGGACTATAGGAGGAATCTTGTGGAGTGATTTGTGTAGAATTTTTGGAAGTATCAATGATTTAGATATGTTAATAGAAGTGGTAAGGTGTAGTTGTATTTATAGTGGAGGAGAGGAGTGTTTTCATAAAATTATAATCATTAGTTTATTATTTTTTCAATATGACGAGAAAAAGTGATGATTCCATAAAAAAATATTAATAAATGAATGTGAGTTTAATATTTGGGTGCTTAAATGAATTATTATGTGTGGAATAGTGTATTTAAATTATAATATATTTATATGGTAAATTAATGTATTTTACTATTCACCAAAAAATCAAGTATTTTAATAGAATTAAAAAATTCACCCTAACCATTTTTAATTATATAATCCAAATTTAAAATCAGTTTTTGAAAAATAACTTTATAAATATTATTTATTTAATATTTAATTAAAATAATGATTTAATCTAAAAAACATGTTTTAATATTTTTATTTACCTATTCCAAAATATAGGTACATTATACATTAACGTAAATAATATTTATATACAATCAAAGGTAAGGATACTATTCATTATAGTATATCAATATTTATAAGGGTAAAATTAATATTCATATGATTATGTTACTATTCACCAAAAATTAATTTTTGCTTATCAGACTCCAAACCTCTTACTGATCGCAATCCGAAATGTCAGAATTTTAAAATTCCAATCACAGAAGTGTCAAATCTTTTATTAATGGTCACATAATAATTAGTAGTTCATTGTTCTGTGAATTTATGTGATTTCATGATATAATTATAAGAAGTAAATTTACATTTAAAAACATTAGGATGTTATAATAATTTTCCCATAATTCTTGCTTCATTTTGTTCTCTAGACCGATAAATAATTTGGCTATCATTTTTCCACTAACTCACTCAGTGAAATACAATGATCCATTTATCAAAAATATGATTTATCAATCTAAATTAATTTTACTTTAATGACAATACGGATTGAGTATAAACCATTTTAATGTTATGTAGAACACACAAAAAATATTTATTTTTCAATTAATATATATATTTATATTAAATTAGATCAAGTCTGAATTATTATTCTCTTAAACTCATGGTCGGCATTCAGACAACTATATTTTTTGATGAATTAATGAATGTGATTAATTATTATGTATCACAAGAATTGGTACCTATATAGGTTATTATAAATCAAAATATTATTTATGAAAACACATATATAATTAAATAAATAAACATCTAATTAAAAATTATTACAAAATGATATCAAAGTTTAAAATAATAATAATGAAATTTATATACCATCAATTGCATCACAACATTGATGCAAAATATGTTTCCTAAACATCACACAAATATCTCAAAAAAATAATTTTATTAAGTCATTGTGTTAATGTTTATGCTATGACCACCTCATTCAATAGTCTCTGATTGAAAAATAATAATACCCACTCTGCCCATTACATCAATGATGAGCCAAACCATCCAAACACTAAAAATTGTTTTAGAGATGTGATCACTCTACCTATAGACTTATAATCTCTTGAATCAAAATAAATCAACTGCGCACATTGATATCATGTGTAGTCGGAAAATCACCAATAAGGGTGAAACCATTGAAATCATATCTCGATGATGAAAGAGCAGACATGACTAGGATATGTGCCTCGTGAGGAGAATTTATCTTCCATGTCTATTGATCAATATATAGTAAAATAATAAGCTATTTGGAAGTCTAAAATTTCACAAGAGATGGCAGAACCACTAGGTTGTGGACTTATAGAAGTATGTAAGGTATTTGGTGTGCATTGTTGTTTTTTTCTAGAGGGTGTTTGTTGGCCTTTGGTGCTACTATGATGAGAGGATATCAACATGAAGATTATGCACTTCATCCCATAGGTGGGAGTGGAGGCATACATTTTAGATATTATGACACGTGGTGTGCACCTAGGGGATTGTTGAATGATGGCTGGTTCATGGGTAAGGAATATAGAGGGAGAGAAATCTATGAGATGTTGAACATTTAAGAGGTTGTTGCCAATATATGTTGTTTTAGGGAGGATGGATGGTGAACCATGGTTGATAGAGGGAGGCCCTACATGAATATGGACAGAGGTTGTCCCTCCTCATGCGGTGTTTATCTCACTCGGATTTCCCTCCCGAATGAAGATTACGACCTCTGTTGAATGAGGGAGTGGGAGGAATCTTCCACTATTTAGATAGGCTCCTATATTAGAAGAATATGACAAATAAAATTATACAAAATTCAAATTAAAAATAATTTCTCATGTATGTTAAATAATAATAACAATATAAATAATATAATTATAATTATAAAATATAAATCAAACTAATGTGATTAAATAAAAAATGGGAATTACAAAATTGATTTGATAATATCACATTTTTAGAAATATAATTATATTTTAAAAATTATATTATAATAATTATAGAAATAAATAAATTTTTTTAAAAGTAAAATAAATTTATCTTCATAATGGTTGAAAAACATAGACAGTTTCAGTTAGAAACATTAAGATTATACGAATAATAAAACAATGTCAATTAAATATTAATATAATTTAATAATAATAATAAATTGATAGAAATTAAAAATTTAAAAAATTATTAATTATAAACTTTTTTTAAATATAATATGTTTAATTAATATATAATAAAAATGATAATAAAAACTACTAATAATATATAACTAACTAAAAATTACATAAATAACTATAATATAAAAACACATTGAAAAGAACCTAAATACACAAAAAATGGGATAGAATAATAATTAAAAACAACTATAAAACTATTAAAAATGGATAAGGAATCTATTAACATGATTCCACCTAAACAAATTTTTTGGTGAATATGCCATCGGACTCACATTTGTAAAAACATTAAACGAATTGAATAACCATAAGTCTCACCTTCAATCATACATGTTTGATCCTATTATAAAATAAATATTTGATTATTAGAAATCTATTATGGAAACATACATATATATATATATATCATACAATATCTGATTTTCATAAGACATTGTATTTCCTTCTAATTAATAATTTCAGGTTAAGGTCATGTTTTGGAAAATAACTACTTTATTTTTCATGTATGTTTTGAATTTTTATTTTGGGAACCCTTATTTAGATAAGTGATCAATCACCTAGAGAATTTTCACTAGAATATAAATATAAAATATAATTATTATACATGTATTTTGAGTGAAATAAAAAAATTAGAGATAGAAATGGAATACACCATTTTTGGAGACAGTATGTCATATACTAAATTGAATGTTAATTAAAAAATTTTAGATGGAAAGAAGGAATGGAAGGAAAAAATATATATTAAAATTAAATAATAATAATTATTTCATATACGTAACACATTTCATTAATTTCATCCATATTACCTTCGTGGTAATGCATGATTGTATTACATCACATTGCGAGGTTGTAGTCCATCTTAAAAAGGAATGAAGTTATCATATTACCATATAATAGATATTCAGAATGACTATATGATATCATGATTATAGAATCATAATAATATCATATATTTCATACAGAAACATTTAATCAATAAATAAATCAACATATAATATATGTTGATGAAAAATGAATAGCATCTGTTTGCAAGGAGGCTATATGCCATACACAGAAATGATGACTCTGCATACTGTTAAATGTGAGAGGATATGAATATAGTTTATTACATTAAAAAATGACAAATTAAAATATAAAAGATATTGAGGTTTTTATATAATAATGGTTTATTATTAATTTCATGAGTTGTCAGAATAAAGAAATTAGTTAGTGGCGTTACATCTTCTTCAGAAATTTACTTTTGGTATGGAACAAAAGGTTACATAGGGTGAATTTATAACAAAAAAGTAAACCTTATAGGATGTGAGGTGGGATGAATTCAATTTTTTTTGGAATTTATTGTTATATCAAATGGTTTTGGTAATTGGGATGTGGAGGGGACAAGATGACCTATTATAAGTGAGGTGAGTGGCACAGTTGTAATGTTTGAAATGAAAAATGTATGCACATGTTTTTCACATGACACAAGACTTTGAAATAGTCCATTATCAATTATTTGATATCTACGGTTGTTATATGGATATTAAATGGGTTTTATTCATGTTTATTTTCATTTATAACCCAAACAAGATTACTTTTATTCCATGGTAAAAACATTTATACATTAAAATACACATATAATTTTTTTACAGATTGACTATTTAATATGCTTTATATTATGTTGACCTCATTAAATGATATAAATTATGTTTATTCCATTTATGGAATCTATTTGTACAAATTTTGATAACATTATATGTAGAATTTAATTCAATATAAATAATACATATATGATGAGAAATATGTCTTCCATAGAGAAAATGTTAAAATGTTTAAACAGTTTTTTATTCAAAATAAAAAATAAAATTTATTCCAATGAAAAAATTGGACTAATATATATATAATGTAACTAATTTAATCATTAAAATTGTATTAAAATAGTTTTTTTGTTCATAAATGAATTATATTAAACAGAAATTCTAAATAAAAACCACAATTTTTTCTATCCATCAACAAATTATCATTTCAAAACATTTAATAAAATATCCCTAAGTTAGTCTGGATATTTATAAAGAAAAAATTATTTTATTTATATAAATACATTTTCTAAATTTATAAAATAATTTTTTTTAAAAAATTGTCCAAAATAAAAAAAAATCACTTTTGAAAAATAAGGGATAAATTATTAAATTGAATTTATTAGGAAATATTGCCTTTAAAAAAAACTAGATAAATGTTAACAGTTTTATTGAATAGAAAATATATTAATTAAATTATAATAGTAAAAAAAAATTTAAATTTTTTTGGAATTTTTTTTCATAAAGATATGTTTGAAGAAAATTATTTTCTTTTATTTTAAAATATTTTCCATTTACATTTCTAAATAATTTGTCATAATGGAATAAATTTTATATTCATTTATTAGAAAACTGTTTTTTTAATTCATTAAATTATGTTCATACATTCCATTAATTTCTATAGATGATAATTATCATATTAAATAATAATATTTTAATAGTATGACTTGTTTCATTAAGACTGGATGTAGCATGTGACACAATATATACTCGGGGTTTTTTGTTACACTAAATAGAAAAATATTGAATACTTTTGAAAAACAATCTCCAAATATCTACAGGTTACATGGATTCTATTATAATTTATTTAGTAATAATTAATTTCATTACAATTGAATTTTTTTATGCTCAGGAAGAATAAAAAAATAAAATAATAAAGAAGAATGCCTAAAATAACACAACTGCTACATGTGAAAGGGAACAATATACATACTCCTAGTATATTCAAAACCAAATAAGTCAAATTTCTTATGGTAAATGTTAGTGTTTTCATGTTTATACTTGTATATCAAATTTTTTTTATCAAAATACAATCATTATAATAGATTATGGAATCCAATAAAAAAGTGAGTCATCAAGTGTTGATAAAAATAAAAGCAATGAAACAGTATTAATACTTGTGGAATTAATGAAGGATATTTAACCAAGGAGAAATATTTTATTATATCTATAAATGGTAACACATCTGGGTTACATGAATTTAGTATATAGAAGTAGAAATTGATTGATGAAAATTGAAGAATATTTGAAGATATATTCAAGAGAAAAAACAATGGATTGGCTATGGAATGAGAATGATATGAGACACCATGTTGAAAAATAAAATGGATGATAACCCATTTATTGAATTTTAATCATTTTCCATCATATTATTTTAAGGAAAATAAAATGGATGTGTTTCTAGAAAATGAATGTCCAAAATCATTATAACTCATAATGAAGATCATGTTGAATATCATGAGTGATTTTCAAATGAAAAAAATCATATAGGTCATGGGGTATTGTTTGAGGGGTGCAATAAGGACTGACACACATAAAACAATAGATTTATAATCACACCATTAGTAGAATACATTTTGAATAATTTGAAGACTAAAATAGATAATCCATATTATTTGATGGAATGCGATAAAAGGAAGATCTCACATAATAATGGTGTTGAGAAGAATAAGATATAATTTTTTCAAAAGATATAATTGTAATGTATAATGGTATGTATAAGGCAATCCAACATAAGTGATGTTTTAAATGAAATGTAATCATGTTTTAGTGTAAAAGTAGAAAATATTTCACTCGCTATGGATAATATGAGGTTCAATATAATTCTCGTGCATTTTTTTTTGTTTTTTTCCAACGATGATGGGAATTGAATGTAATGATAGATCTAAAATTGAAATATTTTTATTTAATGTAAACATGAGTAATTAATAAAATATTATGTAGTTTCCATTTGGTTGTGATATAACACTGGTAATTCAAAAGAACATCTAAAAAAGAATAAATTGATGATGTTTAGATAGATATCTTCTCTTGTGGTGTGATTATCATGATGAGCTTCTAGATTTTATAAATATCATACAAATCAGAAACATTGGATGTGTTTTTAATAATAGATATTATAAATTTTATCTTTTAATTCTCACACTATTTTATTTTAATTAACCTCTTCCGATATGAAGTGGGAAATTATATTTCAAATATAATGGAAAATAAAATTATGTGATTTTCATGCTATATTTATAATTAGTCATTCTTGTAATGAATTTAATATTTTTAATTAGTTTGTTATGTGAGTATATAAATTTTAGTTGAGAAATATATCAATTAATATAGGAAATAACTAGTATTTAAAAATAGAATCATCCTAAAATAGTTCAAACAGTCCTAAGGATGTATGATGAATGGTGAAATAGTTTTTATAATTTTATATTGATCAGGGAGTTATTTATTGAATAATTAAATCCCTAGTGTTTTCTAAAACATGAATTTGTTTCATAATCATTGAGTGTGATTAATAATGGAACATTTCATAAGAATGAATATATACCTACCTATTCTATGTAAATTGTATTTTTTGTTATAAATGGGAATAAGAATAAATTCAATAAGCCTTTGATAAAATAAAAGGGGATATAAGATGTTCAATGAATTATTTAATACATGGAATAAATATTTAGGTACCATTTTCATGCAATGAAATCCAAAATAATACATTATGTGAGATTATTTACCCTACATTATTTTTGTAATGTATTAGTTGTCAACGAGGAAAATATGGATTAACATTAATTTAATTAGGTCAAAATATTGGTTGAATTAGTTTGGAAGTAGTTTAGATTTCCTAATCATGAGTATAAAGAATATACATTCCCCAATCAATGTATGAATATGATTTTAAGAAATAATGATTTTTCATGAAGCATGGATGTATAAGTGAATAACACAGTCCCATTGGATTAATATAGATACATTCACATTATGGAATTTTGTTGAGTTATTATCATGAAGTATATTAAAGGTATAATTATATATTGTAAATGATTTTTATAGTTATAAAGTGAGTAAAAATATTTGGGTTCATAACTATAAAGATGTTATATGCTATTATTTTGAAAATAGTATTGAGTTTCTTTTGACCATATAAAATATTTAATATAAATTATGAGTTTGTTATTATTGATTTCATTACACTTGAACAATGAAAGTGCTTAGCTATAAACTATATTAAATTTTTAACCAACCACCAAAAAAGCCGCACTTTCATTGTAATCCGACCAACCATATATCCATTATTCTTCCTACAATGTCATTGGGGTTGAATTGACTAAAATATTTGATATAGTTTTGACACTGTATATCGACATAGAAAGGTAAATAATGGATTATTAGAATATACACATACAGAATAGAATGGTGGGCTAAATGAAGTCAATAGCTCCTATAAGAAATAACTGAATTGGTGAATTATGATGATTAACTATTTTGGATAAAAATTTGGATGGAAAATTCAATTTTTAATTAGAGATTTTATATACTTATCATTAATTTAAAATACATATTTTTGGATGCTTCCATATATGATTATGTTCTTCATCATCTTCAATATCAATCCATTTGTCAATTTTACGAGGGAGTTTACATAATAGCACAAAGAGAATGATATTATCAAAATATGATCACCAGGAAAATTTAAATGCAATATTTTATATCTTTATGATTTACTTTTGATAATGATAAAATAGATTTTGGTGAATCTAATCAAGGAGATTCATATGAAAATACAACGATGATCATGATGGTGTGTTGTGGCGTGATAAAGAATAATAGAATTGTGGATATGAAATCATGGGGAGGAGTATAAGATAATTTATGAGTTAATGGAAGATGAAATGAATGTTTTCATGAGTAATATATTTAAATGTATGATTTTTTTAGTCATATAGCGATACTGAACAAGATGGCATAATTTTTTAGTTCTTCTTGGATCATATATCTTGATTATATATAATAGATTAGGATCAAGATTCTTTGATAAGAGGTTGTCCATGACATCATAATAGAACAAAAAATAAACTAATGATCTTAAAAGGTAAATATAACCACACCTTTAGGAATTTCATTTCATCTAGGAAATAATCTATGGTTTGGGACAATGACATTGTAGACATAATGGCTAGAGTTTTTACATTTTTGAATTATGAAACTTTAATTTAAATGTAAAAATAGAGGAATGAAGATCTCTTTATTGTATAAACAATAATATGAAGAATATATCTTATATATATATAATACTTTTTGTGATTGTGTCATTTTTCAGTTTTGGTGAGTATTTGGCATTTCATGTGAGGATGAAACATTATTTGAAGTGCATCACGAGCAGTTTTATTGAATAAAACACATTATGTTTCTATTTTAATTTAGTTATATGTATAAATATGTCTTATATAAATTCATGTATATTTAATTAATATATTATTTTTCCTAATTTTGACTAATGAATTTAGAAATGATGGATGTTCATGTATTTTCCTTAAATCTTGGAAGTTATGAAATTCAATTCCAAGACTAACGTTGAAGAAAATGAATGATTAAATATATGATTTCTGAAGAACAAAAACTTCTACATTTATTATATATTCAATATTTATATTTTTTTTCATATATTAATATTAGATTGAATTTACATTGTATTTTTAAGAGATAAATTATTGTTTCAAAAATATGGTAGAAAAATTCACTACTTTTGAGAAATTAATGTGTATTGAAGTGTATAGGGAGAAACCTAATGCCCAAATCATTCACTAAACCAGATGAAACAAAGATAAAGATCTAGTGTACTAAGGTTTCACAAGAAGGAAGACTATTAAGGAATAGAAAGTATACCATATCCTAAAATTCTTATCAAAACCATTCCCTAAATGAAGAAATCTATATTACTGTTTTCATCATATGTTGAATTCTGATGAATATTATGGTAGGAAATTAATGTCTTACAAATGAGGAATCCGATCAGATTTGCTAATTGAGTATGGGTATGAGTTATAATTTTTTATCAAAATCCAAATATGTAGTTTGAAAAATATATTTTGTTGAGAAAGAAAAATATTAAACCATTTTTAGTAAAGGGGATTTCTTGTGAAATTCATAAAAAATAATGACTCTTATAAATTATAAGATAAAAATAAGAAAGTGGTGTACATGAGATAATTACAAGGATACCTGGGGGGAATAGTCATCCTTATTGAGGATAACCTCATAAAAACTATAGTTTAATTATTATGGTTGTTTTCTATTTTTATATCTGAATTCACACACAACAAATGAATGATATATAGGAAGTGTGATTGATATGCATTCACTAAACAAGTGAAGAGGTTCATGGGATAAAACAAAAAAATAGATTAAAATTTGATAAAAATGAATCCCCCACCAGTATTCGGAAGATCCTTTTTTGGTCATCACTATAGTGGACAAAATGACGGATCAAGAATCTGTCTTGAATATGCGACTACATAATATAAAATAAAATTCATTTATCATGTATAATTATTTATTACAAATGATACCACAAATTATTATTTCATAATATGGTATTTATCATTAATACAACATTTTAATAGTTTTTTAAAATATAAACACAAAATATTTTTTTAACATGGAATGAATATGACTAAATATCCTATGAATATGTACATCATCTAGTCGATAACGAAAAATATAATAGAAATTAACAACATTTTTTGAGATTTTAAATGATTTGAGAGACCTAATAAAATTAATCTATTTAGAATGAATGAATCTATATTAAACCCTTGATATTCAATATAATTCATGAATTTTGTGTTCATAATTAAGATCTTTTTTAGGTATATATGCATTAATAGGTAATGTGTTATGTGGATTGGGATGATTTTTTTTTCAATTTTTCCTACAAATTATATTTTTGTTTAAATGTAATTAATTAATGATTATTTGAAATTTTATTATGATAAGTGTTTCTAAAATTTTAATGTATATAGGAATTATTTATTAAAACTACAAGAAATTCTATTTTTCACTATAAATGTATTTCATGTTTATGGAAATTTGAGGAGTATATTGAAAATTGAAAACAAGAATATAGACTTTTTGAATAAGGTACTAAATTTTATTAACATCCACCTGATAGGAAATATTCAACAAGTTTCATTGAATATTTATTCATCTTTATTACCCTTATAGATAATAAAATAGTATAAATGATTTTTAAGAATTTTTTTTGATCTACACCCATTGGTAATCGAGTAATATTTTAAATGATTTTAAAATATTTATACTATATATTGAAAGGAAAATAATTATATTTTTGGAGCAATATACATATTAAATTGTTGATAACATTTTTTCATCCCTGCTATAAATTTTATGGGGAAATAATAAAATTTGTCTCATTACATGTTGAAAACAATGAGTGTGATTGTTTAATTGTGTGGCTGTTAAATATAAAATGAGACATTAAGAAATAGTTAAATACATTAGTAGATTTTTATTCCCTGGGAATTCATATTAAATAATCATTAAATCCACAATGATTGAAGATGTACATTACATTTTCTTTTGAAACAATATCATGGAATGCGAATGAAATGGTAGTTGAATAATTTAATAATTTTCTAGTGTGACATAGTTATGTTTCAAATTTATCATTAAATCCATAGTGATTAAGAATGTATTTTATTTTTTATAATCATATTTAATCTAGGAATGATAATAAAATGTTATTTGTATTATTTAATTATAATATGTCGTGATATGTATATGAGTCAAATATGTTTTTTTTGAAAATCTAAAATAATTAAAATTTATATTCACGAAAAATAATTATTTTAATTTTATGAGGAATATAAATATTACATGATATAGATTACTAAATACTATATAATCAAGTTACAATGAATCTATTTAATTTTATATCTTATAAAATATTTTATTATAATGGTGATATATCTAGACACATTAGTTTGTTGGATAATAATATTTATATTATATTTTACAAATATGAGATTTATTTTCCACCAAATTTATTTTACACGAACATACATGTAATGATATACATAGTGAAAAAGATTATAGTCCTAAAAATATAGCTTATAACGATAACGTATTAATCAAGATAACACACAAGGAAAAAGATTTATATTTTCATTCCATAAAAGGAAGAGTGATATATCATTATTTATGGAAAATAATGCATATATTAAAGGAACCCAAACTAAATAAAAAAAAATTATATCACTATCTTACATGAATAAAAATTTCATATCTAAAATGGTCACCCAAACAAGAGGATTAATGGTTTTTGTGTTGGAATATTGTCTTAAAAACTATTTTACAATACTAATAAACATTTATATATAAGTGAACAATACTAGGAAATCTTTTAAATCTATCATTAGTAGAACTCATTCTCATAACTGGGGGATTGAAAAAAAAAATGAAAAGGTGGTTTCATATTTTTAATATGTTATGAATAAACTTTTCATCAATGATTACTTCATAAGAATAAGAAAAATAAATGAGCATATGGGAAATATAATATCGTTATTTGTGGTAATCATAAAACATAAATTATCTACATAGGATACTACATAAGAATGTATTTCCATTAGATGTTAATATTGAATTGTAATGTCAATAAAATGAATTAATAGAATATACCATAAACCATGAATCATTATAGGCTAAGATTTTAATTCATAACATCATTAAATTATTTCACACATATTAGCATACAGAACCATTATATTTATGGGACAAAGCATTACAGCCCATGCATATGAAAAACAAAACTGAACGTATAAATATTTTTCACATGTGATATCAAAAATTAAGCAATGATTTAAAGGGATTTATTGGTCCCCAAATTTCATAAATTCATACATACATTTTCGACTATAAAATAATTTACTTATCAATTAATTAAGAACCTATGGAAGTAATATGTTTTATTAAAGGATGGTGTCTAAGAATCATTTTATTATTAAAGAAATGTCCTCTTTTTGACTAGGTAGAGGGAGACCCAGTACATAGCATGGAGGCCCAAGACCAAGTGGCCTGAATTCAAGGGTTCAAAAACCCCCTTTTATGGAAATAAAATAATCAATTGTACATGATTACATATATGCTGTTATTAAAAAATAAAATGTAATAGTTTTCTCCTATTTTTATTCTCTTTTTAGATTTTGAAATGTACAATACTTGTTTATTACATTAATTATTAACAGGATATCCAATTTTGCTTACTAGAATCTAAATAGTTTAATAAAAATAATATTTATCCATTAAACCCAATCTTATAACCATATATGGAATGGAGTAAGGAAATATATAATACACAATTCCAAAGTGTCAGTAGTCTACACGTGTACATTGATGATGATTTTTTCGATATAGTGACAAAAATATATAATATTTTTATTATTTCATAAACAAAAACATTTTATAAATATATCACTATTTATTAAATTCCCCATTTGGTATAAGGACCTGAACTTAAACATTAAATAATTTTTAGGTTAATGTAGTTAATTCCATCAGTTATATTTGAAGTACTTTTAAGGTTTAGAATTTTAGATTATTAAGTCAATAATCATACACACCAAGACCAAATAAAAAAATCAGTCACATCAAATCAAAATAAAATTTTTTATAACATAATAATAATAAAATATAACATAATTTACTGTCATGATAAATTTTCAAGTAATTAAATGTTACATATTTTGTTCCCTTACCCATCATTGATTCATATAAAAAACCTGGGATTAGAAAAAAAACTCAATAAGGGACAAAAAATAATGAAAATGGTTGGACCAATAAAACCTAATAACACATGAAATCCATTCCATTATATAATGTTAATTTGGTGGATTAAATATACCATCTCCACAGGGAATGTACATTTGATTTTTTTTCTTAATTAAAATAATTAAAACCTATTGAAAGTAAATAAAATCATTTTTGGAAATATAGAGAATCACATTTATAAAATTTTTAAATCCATGCCCAAAATTACTAGAGCATATATAAATCTATAGTATAAAAACTATAGTAACTCCATAATTATTTCTTATATTGATAATGAACATTAACCATTACATTGAAAAGATATTTGGGCACACCCATTGTATAATCTATAATGGGTTCACCAGGTGCTATTTTCATTCATCTAAAAAATAAGCTATATTCGTCTCAAGACGGACCTATAGTTGATATAAAACCATTATATATATATTTTTCAGGCTCACACATTTCTGATTTATAACAAACTTTTTTTATTTAAAGTATAATTTTATATTAATTCACCTTTTAATCATAAAATTATTAGAAACCCTTTATACTCATATGAAAATGACATTTTAATATTAAAATACCCTTCATTTTAAAAACCCATTTTGATACCAAAATACCATGAAATTAAGTTTATCATTTAATAAAACAGGGGACATTTTAATAGAATTCATCCTTAAAATAATAGTTATAGTGGTGGGAAAATATTTTCTTATTTTATATGTTATAATAGAACATTTCTTCAATAATTTTAATGAATGTCAACTATTCTTTAAAAAGATTCCATTTTTGAACAAACTTAAATGAAGGAAAAAATTCCTTTATAAATCTATCATGTAAATTTAATTACTTTCATATAATCATTTTAAATGAATTTACATGGAATAAATATTATGTTAGATGAAAATCATTAGAAAATGATTTTTTAATGATATCTCCCTTACCATTTTGGAAAAATTCAAATCATAATCTCCATAAATGAACAAAATTAACCATAACATTAAATTTTATTATAATCGATAAATTAATGTTATAAAATTTCATTCGATATATTTGTAGATTCCAAATGAAAAAAATATATGCATAACATTAGAATAATCATCAACGAAATTTAATTTAGGTGATTTCCCTCACCTCATGTTTGATTCATTTTGAATGTTCTTTAAATTACATAATAATAAATATAATATATTTTTATACCTTCTTTATAATATATATAATGATTCTGATTCATTTTATTTAACTTATTATAATTTTATATAAAATTAGTTTTTCAATTATATTGACTTCAGATGTTTCTATGATATTTTTCTTATATGTCCAAAATGACATCAGCTGGCTGACTATTGTCAAAGAGGTAATTTTTTAAACATAAACATAATAATAATATTTATATAATAACCATTTTAGTAATCATTTATTCTTTTAAATCCATTCATTAGATATGTATTTGAGAAATGTATTATATTACGATCACGAAGACAGTAGGTCGTATGTACAAATGAGTAACCATTCCATTTAAAAATGACTGTCTTTTAGATAAGGAATGTATTATTTTTTTCATTATATAATTAAAATAATATCATTATTACTATATAATTTATTTAAATATAATGTATATATATATATCAATGATGTTATGTGGTTATGATCAAAGAACCACATCGCATTGTGGATGTGGTAGTTCACACATACACACGAATGACGTTATCCTTTTTAAGGGGGTGGAAATGTAATAAATAATACTCAATAATGTAATTTAATAATGATAAAAATGTCATTAATGTAATAAAATTTTCACATATATCACATATATTTATTATCATTAACCATATTACCTTCCATGTAAATTGTTTCTAAAATATTTATCACATCACTTAATGTGGTGGTAGTCCACATTAATCATGAATTAGTTATCGTATACCATGGAGAATGGAATTTTAGAAGGTATATGTGATATAATGATAAAATGAAAATAATTATATTGAAAATATAATACATATTTTTAAAATAAATAATTTAAAAAATATCGGAGAGTAAAAATACAAAATGATTTACATCGATTCGCATGGCGGTACTCATCCATGCCCAAGAATGATGGTTTTGTTTCACATTTGATGAATTGGGATATGAATTTAGGTTATTCTATTAACATAATAATATTTATGTATTTTTTGAATTAAATTATTACCATATATAATAATAATTTAATTATATTTTATGAAGTTGGGAAAAGAAATAAATTAAAAACACTCAGCAAAGCATGATACCTCTTTTTCGGACAACCTCATTTGAAAATCATCAACATCTTTCATAATATGTCATTCTAGTATAATTAGTATTCTAGGGTGTGTGGATTGAATACGTTATGTTATTTTTAAAGTAAATTGATTATCTAAAAGGGATTTATGGTTTTAATAAAATAGTATAAGGTGTTGGTCTTTTATAAGTGAGATGACTGGAATAATTGTAATTTTTGAAAATAAAAAGTGATACCCATTTTTTCATAGGAAATAAGGGTCCAAAATATTCTATTATAGGGAAATATAAAGGATATGGTCTATATAAGAGTGAATAATATATTTTAAAAAAATTTAATTTTAACTTATATATATTTTCTTTAACATCCAGATAAATGTATTTTTATCTTAACCATGATAAATAATTTTACTATTTTAATTATTCACAATATGAAAAAAACATAGCTAAAATTATAAGATAACATAAGTAATTGTGATTAAAATTTATGTAATCTATTTTTCAAATTTCAATTCAAAGTAGTGGTAGAATTAAACTCGAATTTAAATCTGCAGTCCCAATAGAAAATTTGTTTTTTATTTAGTGTATTTTTAAGGAATAATGAGATTTTATAAAAAAATTATATATAGTATTCATAATTTAATTTATTTAAATTAATATAATAATATATACTTATATATTACTTAAATATTTCCTCACTATATTTCCTCAATTAATTTAAATATAATGACTTTGTGCACATTAAAATAGTTTTAAGAAAGATCATGTTTTTAAACAATAAAATAAAAATATACTAAAATATCATATTTATATATATTGTTAAGATATAATTAAGTAGATTAAATATAAATAATAATTACTTATGTTATTTCAGATCATATTAAAAACATAATGGGACTTGAATATTACTTAATTTCATTAAAAATGATTTTTTACAAGAAATCAGTATTTTCACCATTCACCAAAATTAAATATTCTAAAAAAATTCCAAAAAATATCATCCAATGTGAATTTAAATATGATAATTTTAAATATAAGCCAGTTTCATAAAATTAATATTTTATTATTTAAATATTTACATTTTAAAAACCCCATATAAGAAAATAGTTTAATTAAAATTATTTTATTTTTTATTTGATCATTAAATAATATTTTTATAATGATAATGATTATGAAATTAATTAATAATGATATCATGAAAATCATTCATAATATAATTTATTATGATTCCAAATTCATCACCCTTTTGGAAATTTAATACGCGTAATTTTATTCACTTATTAAAATAATTGGGGATATCATTCCTTCATAACATTGTTTTGATTCTAATATTTCCTCTTAAAGTATATGAATCATCCACAAAATAATAAATTGAAAAATTATCATGTTCCACAATACTTCATAGAACATGTCCATAATTTAAATAGAATATCCATCAAAATAAATATTCTCTTCCCCGTAAAGTACTTTAGGTTTCCAAAACATGAGATGAATAAATCATATATTTCATTATGATTAAAACATGAGATGCATTTTGTAACATTGATAAACTCATATGTAAGGATAATTAGTATGAAACTGATCCAACATTATCCATGGGTTTGATATAGTCAAATCCACCATGTATAATAGTTACGGTTATTTAAAAAAACATCGAACAGTTTTCCATGGACACACATTAAGAAAAACATGATCATCTACATCGAAATAATAATCATTCATCAAGTTATCCTCAATAAATTTATTCCTTCATTGTGCCATATCATTTATTAAAAAATCAAATATAACTTATAAGCTATTTCATTAACCAACCATTGTTCCATCTACTTATTTTCTATTAATTCATCCTTAAATGATGACCTTGAACACTGGTTTCCATATAATTACATTAAATGTGTCTTTTAAATTATTTATTTAAATTATATATTTAAAGAAAAATAAAAGAAATATAATTATTCAGACATCCATGGTAATCCATTCAACGTGAACTATGTTTATCATCCATGGTTTGAATCATTTAGTCAGACTGACCATTGTATTAATACTAAAATGTGGCATTAATATTTAATTCATTTCCCAATGAATTAAGTGTTCCTTTCCAAAAAATAGATATGACACTCAGAATATGTTTTGATACAATAGAGATATGTAATTCATGTTACCTAATTATCATCACTAAATATAGTCAATATGTTATATCTAAATAAATAGTATTTCTAATGGGAATAGAATATGAATATTTAGTTAATCAACCAACAATAAATGACATATCATTGTTACCTGTTATTGTCTTTGGGGATCCTACCACCAAATCCATGGAAAATGTTTTCCATTTCCTGTCTGGAATTAGAAATTGGTGAATAATTTCTTTTTTTATATTTTCTCTTCTTTATCCAACTGAATACTTAAAAATTCCATGATAAAATAAGATATATATCTTTTCATTCCATCACACCCATAATACATCTAAAGTACATTGAATATACTAGTGATGCAATGATGAATAAAGAATATATAACAATGATCTTCAACATATAATTCATTCATCGAATGTGGATCACAAAAAAACATAATCTCCTTAAAAATGAAAAAACTATTATTTATCTACACTAAAAAAATAAAAATAAAAATTTAATTAAGAAAAGGGTCATATTCCAAATATTAAATTGTTAATGATTTATTATTCTTTAGACTCAGATCATAGACCACTTTGTTTTATTTTTTAGGATGGTAATAAATATTTCAATAATATTCCATCATCAGTTCCACACATTTTCTAAATATCATGATAAATTATTTATAAGTGAATATATTCATTAAAAATTATTTATCTTTAAATATTTCATACTATCCTACTTTTAAATGATGTTTCTAAAATACTAATTTGAAAAATAGAAGATAATTGATGATAACAAGAAGGATAATTTAACTCATGGTGATTAAAATTAATTGAAGAATAAGAAATCACATGATCATAAAACATTATGATATATTGAATCACCTTCAATGAAACATCTCCATTGATGATAAATTCACAATTTCTGGAAGTTAGGATGAAAAGGTAGAATAAACCAATATTATTATTCATTCCTGAAGGAAATCATAACATTCTCTTTTCTAGATTAATTTCAATCCATTTTTACATAACCTTTTCATGGTTCTATAAAAAAGGAGAAACATTTTCAACAAAACACCAGTTGTAACATATTAAACAATGAAAATTATTAAAATCTACATAATTTTATTATCAAGGAAAATAATTAATACATTTTTTTATGAGGATCTAAATTGATTCTATCTTTAGAAACAATGTTCTTATGAAAAGAAATAAGTTGCAACCAAGATTGACACTTACTAAAATATGGATATAGTATATATTAATTCAAGGATTGTAAAAAATAATTATGTGTCTTTAATAATAATCCTCACTTATAGAATATACCAAAATATCATCGATAAAAACTACCATAAACATATCCAATAACACATGGAAACACTATTCATAAGATACAAATATAAATCATGTGTATTGGAATACCCAATGTGAATAATTAAAAGCTCATAATGACCCTATTTATTGAAAAATTTTGTATCATAAATTTAATCCACATAATTGTTAGCTAATGGTACCTAGATCACATATCATCCTTAAAAAAGTAAGTTACCAATTGAAGATAAAAAATAAACGATATGAGGAAATATATTATTTCTCTTAATAGTGGTGTTATTAATAGACCAATAATCAAGGAATTCAGTCATGGAATCATTATTCTTTTTAATAAACCAAATAAGAGCACCCCATGATGAGGTGATAGGATAAATTAATCCTTTATAATGAAAATATTCTAACATTTTTTTAAATTTCAATTGATCAGTATGTGCTATTTGGTAATGAGGCTACCAAATAGGCATATCATCTTAAAATATGTCAACAGTAAAACCGACCTCCATATTTTGACTGAAACCATGTTTTTATTTAAGAAAAACATTCACGTATTCATTTGTTTTTACCATATCACTAATTTTATCAGTTTTTTAATATCAATAATATGATCTATGAAACCTTCAATTTCATATCTAATCCATTTTCTATAACCTATTTAGGTTATAAATGGTGTGAAATCATTCAATTAAAAATTCATCGCATTGACAACTATTATGTCATGATAAATTTAAATTCAATCCATACCCAAAATAATAGCAATGTCCAATATAGGATGTGTGGAAAGATTTATAGGAAATAACACCACACAAATAAAAACATGGATATTCCAATAATTCATGGATTATATAATATTTATACACAATGTTGTAACATTGAGTTTGAAATTATATTCATTTGGTTATAATATTATTTTACATGAAATATTCTCAATCGTTAAAGAATTAAAAAAATAGTCTTAATTTTATTTTAATAGCTTGTATACTTATGTATCATACATTTCATAACATCATATAATGTTCCAACATCTACTATAGTTGTTGAAAATGACATTGATTCATGTTTCTATTTCTGAACATGATAATTTACATCCTATGAAATTAAAAGTAAACATAATTCATCATAATGAACATAGTCATTGAAACATGGACATATCAGTATTGGATGGGAATCATTTAACCTCTTATTTCATTTTTCATTAATCCTTTAATTACATTCATATTTCATGTGACCAAACTAGCTACCCAAAAAATACTTACCAAATCCTCTCAAACATTAATTTAAATCCCATTTACCACATTTAGAACATATTGGAAGATATCCTATAGAATTATTAGACAGTTTCTCCTTCAACCATCTTGATAATTTTTATTTTTTTAATCTCGCGAAAATTAAGTGTTAGAGAAATCTATAACATCTTTCTCTGCATAACGATTCAAATTCATATACGTTCAAAATTTACATGCAACTAAATCTCTTCATAAACAAGGTTTCAATCCTGATTAAAATATATTGATTTAATAATAAGATTCAATAATAAAATCCATCACATTGCTATCAAACATAGTGAAATTTTAATTTAACAATATTAATGAATCTTGACCATTTTCCCCATTTGAAAAAAAATGTTCCTCCATACACATTCGAACAAATATATGAAAATATTTCACAAAAAAGAGATACTGAGATGTGTCAGATTACATGATATCAAGATCATATTTCTCCCTAGTATTCTTTACTAAAGACCATCATCGATCATGGTCACCTTCAAAATGATAATTTTAAAGTGTTTTATTTTGAGATTATGAACAACACATTACATTTAATATATCATTTAGTGGATTAGTACATCCTTATTCTACCACTAGATATGATGTTCAACCAATTTTTGACTATATTATCTCACAAAATTCTCAACATTCATCATGCGCTTCAATAGAAGATATGGCTTCCCTCTATCATGGATTCCCCCACTGTTTATATCATCCATCAACTAATTTATAACATAAACAAACAACTTATTTCCAATTAAAAAAATATTAAGTTGGTGATTGGAAGGATATCTTCTTCTTAGTGAATTTTTAATATATCTTACAGGATTCTTCTTTGTAAAACCATTAAATGAAAAAAAATATTTGAAGAAGATACATGGTAGTCCTAAAATTCCATGACATTTCAACATACACATAAGGTATACTTTTTAAGGGGTATACTATTAATATTATCCTAAACACTACTATTATATAAACTATTCCTTCGTTACATGATATTTGGAACTATCCTTAAAAACTACATAATATTTTGTTTTACATAAACAATTCACACTCTTTCATTTGAGGATGATTTAAGTTTTAGATATTTCAATAACTGGGTAACAACTCATACATAAAAAAATATAATATAATGTGAACCATATCAATTAGTATAATTTTTTTAAAAAAAGTATTACTTTAAATATAAAAAAATATTTTTCATTGTGGAAAACATTCACTAATGAACCATGACTTATTCTATTCCCTTACCCGTCCTAAAACCATGTATAATTTTTTTAATAATGATGTAAAACTAAGAAAGACTCATAAAGGGACATAAAAAGAATATAAACTATTAGTCCTTTGAAAAATATGAAAAACCATGATATTTTTTCCTTTATATAAAGTTTCATTGAGAAAATGAAACAAACCAATACTTCATGAAAAATGAAAAAACGTTTTTCTTAATTAAAATCAATAAAACCCATAACAATCAAATAAAAATGCATTTATACATAGAGAATCATATTCATAACCCTTTTTAGACAGGATTGGAAATAATTAATGTATATATAAATATATTGGATTAGCCATATAGTAACTCATTCCTTATTTCCTATTTGTATAAGTAACATTTCTTAATTTATAATCGCATTATCTCGGTGCAACCATCATATATACTATATGAGCCTCACTCATCACATTTAAACAAATATGAAATTAATTTTCTAATATAAAAATAGGATTTTATATTAAATAAATATTTTATATTACAATACTCAGAGGAATATAGTTATTATTTGAATAAAACGTAAAATGCAATAACATAATCAAATATACAAAAAACATGACAATGGTGGGTAACATTTTTTGTTTCCATATGCGTTAATACTGAATATTACATTTTTTATTTGTAATTAACATAAAACATTCCATAAAAATAATTTTTTTTAATAACATTAAATGATTAATATGTCCTCTTATAAAACTATAATTTGAATTTATTTTAATTCATTTAATCATTTAGAAACATGTACGTGAATGAAAAAATAGTGTTATAATGAAAAAGTCAAATGTAAGTTTTCTTTTATGAAACGTCCCATGCAACTTATGAGACATTTGATTGATAAGTCCCATGAGAAATAACATTATTAAAATTAAAATGTAATGGTAACTGATAAATCAGTTTTATAACATGTAAAATGGGGATGTATATACACCTTATCAATGAATATATGTTCATAAAAACAAAATATGTCTTGATGAAAGGAAATTCAGAATATTACCCTTACCTTCGGATAGATTCATCACATAATTTCTGTATCATCCTAAAAATGAAATGTATATAAATTATTTAAATTATTAAAAACATTTTTACTTTTATAATTACTTTTATTTTACTTTTTACCATGTTTTATATAGTAACAAAGTCATTTAATTTAACATCGAATGTAAAGATGACATTTGGATTATGTATCAAAAATGACTTCGGTAAAATGACTATGGTTAAATGGGTTACTATTTGAACATTTATATAATAATAATAATGTAGTAATTATAATTTTAAAAATTTACTTATAATTTTATATCCTATCATGTTGAATTTATTTAAAAAAATAATTACATTACAATCATAGATATGGTATTTCATATGTACATAATAGTAACACTTCCATTTCTTCAATGATCAACATTGTGAGAAGTTATGTGTTTTGTTATCTATCATGAATTTTTATGATATCATAAATACCATATTAAATATTTAAATATTACAATATATATCATCCTTGTGGTGTAGTGGTGATAAAAGAGTCACAACCCTTCGTGGATGTAGTAGTCCACATGTAAGCACAAAAGACGATATCATATTTTAGTGAGTTCAATGGTAAGAATGAAAATGAAATATTATATTTCATTAATGAAAGATATCTCCTTAATATCTTAATTATTTGGAATATACGACCAATATTTATATACATAATTATTATTTCCATCAATTTAATGCTTTTGTGTAAAACAAATCATATCATTTCGGGTGGCCGTAGTTCACCATGCACGTGAGCTATATTTTTTTATCCTTCATGTAATGGAATGTATGAATTTATATGTCATATAATAATTCCTTGAGTATAGTTGAATTTAAAATATCATATATATATGTATTTTTTATCAATAATTATAACATGATGTTAGTGGTGATCGTTAAAAAAAGAGCATTTCATATTTTTAGGCGGTAATCTATTATACAGACATATTATGGTTTCATATCCAAATAGATGGAAAAGGATATGTATTTAGTTTATTGAATTAACCTAAAAACATATCATTATATTGTAGATACATGGTTCATTATTTAATCATAATTAAATAATATAATAATTAATGGGAAGTAGAAATATAAAATACCTGGTTAACCAGGTTTCCTCTTCTATAGAAAACCTCTGTAGGTTATATAAAAAATCATTGTTACACTGGATTTGTGATAAAAAAGGTTTCTATAATGTTTTTTTGGGAATTAAGGATTGATTTTTTTTCATCTATTTTATTAATAAATTTTTTCTCATGATTTGAAGAGGAGAATATAGGGGTAGACTTTAATATGTGAGATGAGTTGAATAGTTGTACTTTTTAATGGAAAATGTGATGCACTTGAATTTCACATGAAACAAGGACAAATAATGGATAATTATCAATCCTTGTAAATTATATGTCCAAAATATATCCTCAAGATATAATTTAGACGTTTTTACATCATTTTAACCTTTATCATTTATATTTCCACCACCCATGGGTAAATCATGTTTTACCTTGTATGCGGTAAAATATTGTTAATATTTTCACTATTCACTATTAATAAAAATTATGTTGACATGATTATATGATATAAATTTTTTGGGTTCCAAATATAGAGTGAATTTTACTAATTTCATTTCATACAAGTGGCATAATTTAATTTAAATCTAAACATGGAAATGTAATGAAAATGTGGGTTTTAATGAATTGTATGTTTCATGTATGGGATGATTTTAAAAAAATCAATGAATAATTTTTACAATTTTAGGATATTAAGTTTTTTTTTTGGGTAAATAATATATAAATTTCAAATAAATAATTCATTATAAGGGTTTTCTAATTAAAAATAATAGAGAATCATTGCGCACTTTAAAATTTTTTTTAGAAAAATATTGTTTTTAATCCAAAAAACAAACCTATACTAAAATACAATACAATGACAAGTAAAATGTAAATATATTTATAAAATATTACTATATAATAAATATGTAACATTAAATCATATTAAAAAAGTATCTATTCTTTTTAATTACATAATTTACTAAAAATAATGGAACTTTTACAAAACAAAATTGTTATTTTTAATTATTCTACAAAAAATAAATAATTTCTAAAAAATATCAATATTTCATCATATGTAAATATTAAATGATAATTCAAAAAAATAAATTCAATATTTCATATTAAAAAATTTTATTTATAAATTAAAATTTTAAATAAAAATATTTTAAAATTCTTTTTAAATTAATATTTTTTTATTTTTGATATAAAAAATAATTTTATACATAATGGTTAAGGATAAAAATTCCACTTTACTGAAAATAAATAGAAGTGGTAGATGAGTGAACAAAAAAACTTCAAACTTCTACAAAAACAAGAATAAAATACTTTTACTTGTTTAAGAGAGAGTTCTCAAACTATGACGATAAATGTGTCCACCCCTACCACGAGGGTTTCATCCCCTCCTCTAGGTATTGGATTGTATCTATGGTTCATCATTATCATCTAAAGGTTCCACCACAACATAAAAATTACATATTTCATATCATAAAAAACCTCATTCATTAACCTTACATTATCGCTACTATGGGAATAAATATTGTTAAATTAATTAAAAGTACATACATTACTTTCTAGCTATCTCATCTAATATTGACATATTCTAATTAGATGCAGATATTCAATAAAATTTACTTATTTATTTCTCACCCTTCACTATAATACAAGAGTGTGTGTCTATTATGACCCTATATATGCATTACATGCATGATTATTAAGAAAACTAGAAAATGGAAAGGGTGTCACCTACTTAAATCTAGGATTTGTAGCAGAAACCATCCACCGCTCATTTTTTCCCTGTGAAGCACTATCATTTAGCATGGAAAACATTGTGGAGTCTGCATTATCCTCTTATCTTGTATTCATCTATAAGGACGCCATACATTGACCTTCTTTAATATAACCCATTGTAGTATTTCCCATCATTGAAACCATGGATCTATTAGGGCATAAAATCAACCCGTCTTTCCCATTCACATCTTCAACAACTTTATGATAATCTTGAGTAACAAAAATTGAATTGCAAAAAAAGGAGTTATTTGAATACCACTAACAATGTCATTTGTAATATCAATTCTTATAGTTTTATAGAGACCATGACTAGAAAAAGAAGAAGAATCCAGTGAATCCTTATTAGATCTAGTTTTCCTGATTCAGTATATTTTTAGGGGGTACAAAATCTGTACTAATAGTATTCAAAGAAGGAGAATTCAATATAGGAATAAAAGGATGTTTGATTTTATGTTTGAAAGTGGAATTTAACATCATATCCTTACCTTTTTGTGTTTATAAGAGGTCAATTCCTGGTCTTTTGACAATGAGTAACCAACTTCAAAATGAGTAGAGTTTTATATAGAATCATGGTTGTATTTAGAGTATCCCTCATATAGATCATTTTTATGTCCCTAAATAAGGTATATTTGAATGGGAATCTAGTATCATTATGTGGTTTGACTACCATGTCATCTTATGACTTAGTGGTATTGTTAACGATTTATACTGATGTTTCATCCACATAGGCATTACAAGGATTCACTGTCCTAATATTTTTAGAATATTTGCTACCATTTGTTTGAGGAAGACTCTCAAAATCAAGATTACTTTGGGTTTGTCCACAAATGGGTTTCAGTTCCCCTGATTAAAGTCATGAGCAACATCAACTTTAAGTAGTTATATAGCATTATGATTTTTAAACAGATGGAACACATTTATAACCCTACATCTATACTGCTCATATTCATTCCCCTTTTCTCACTATGAGAACAAATGATTTCCCTCCAATAAGTATCAATTGAATGAACAATAGTTTGATATGTGGAACAAAATAGTGAGCATAAAAAATTTTCTTTTTCTGATGATTCATTGTGAATCATGGTCTCTAGGAAAGATGAATGAACGATTTGTGAAAATGGAGAAAGAATAAATACCTTTTAGAAAATCATATGTGTTTTCTATAACCTTCATTGTCAGAGACGAATCATGATAACAAACAAGATGAATCAGGGTGTAAGGGTGTAAATTGATTCATCGGAGGTGATCTAGGGAACACAATCGCTAAAGGACATTGGGTGTAATTTCTCTTATTCCCTCATCTAATAAATATTAATAAAAGGAAAAATAATTTATTCTATAATTACCTAGGTTGTAAAATTAGGACTATACTAGTAGAGAGGTGAATAAAACTGACTCACATTGCATCATGGAGGCATCTGGCTGCTCATAGGTATGATATATGATTTTGAGTGTCATAAGGGAAGACAGGAAAGGGTATATGATTTATATAAAATAAACATAAAATAATTTTACCATATTTATAATAATTATTTTATCACATCAAAATGGAAAATACAATTTCAGTGTAAAAAAGTGATAGACAATGAAAATGATTTTAGAGTGAGAAATATTTACATTGAGATTTTTAATAGTATAGTATAGAACTTCATTGAAATGGATAACTTCTATAAATATCATTTTTTTATTAATATTAATGAAAAGGAATTGTGATATATTGGATAGAAGATGGTTTAATTTCAATAAAAACCCAAAATATTTTTAGTGGCCTTTAATGGGTGGTGAGAGGCCCATTTAATAAGTTGTGATAATTGAATGTTTTTAAATATTTTATCTTAATAAAAAGGATCACATGTTTCACGTGATAATAATACAAGAAAATAGATAATAATTGATTATGGGAGGAGATAATTATATCACCCACTATTCATTAATTTTTTGACATGTTTCTTTTTAATCTTTTGTTATAACTATTTACAGTTATCGATTTTGGTTTTACCGTGGTAAAAAATTATTACCTATGTAATTTACGTTTAATTCCTACAAATAAAATGGACCATTTTAAATAATTTTTAACTAATTTATCCAAATATTAAATCAATTTTATCTTGAAAAATATATACTTAATTTCATATTTAGCATGTAAGAACATCGTTTTACAAAAAATGTGAATTCTTATGGTTTATGCTTATTTATGAGTTAAATTTATCAATGTATTCGATTTCGGGTATATAAATTCATTTATTGTAAAACACAGTTTAAATAATATGTCTTTCAATAAAATTGAAAACCATATCTATCAAAAATATTAAATAAAAAAAAATACCACGAAATTGGTTTTATTTGAAAAAAAACTTCTCTTCTTAATATATTCAACATGGGTTTTATAAATTCATAGTGGTATTTTATAATGTTTATTTTACTAAATTATGTCAATTTAAATTTTTATAATCTTATATGTTTTTCATATGTAAATAATAATTTATAGTTTTGGGTAAAAAATGGTGTCATAAATATTCACCATATAATTAAATGTTTCTGAAAAATCTCAATGCATCAAAATTGGATAATATTAAAATGTTTAATTAAAAAATTAATTCATTTAAAAATATAAATTATAAAATTTATGTAAATATATTTAAATTTAAATTCAATTAATATAAATGAAAAACTAATTTTTTAATATAAAATTTTAAAACATTTTGTGTTCTTAATTTTATTTCATATAAATTTTAATTTAACCAATGATAATTTTTTTCATTATATAATAAATTTATTAATGTTTTCAATTTATTTTATTAGTATATTATATAAAAAACCCCCATAATTGTTCTTTCAAAAATATGACTTCTATATAAAATAATCATGAAAAATATCACGATTTTTTGTTTATAATCTAACAAATTAATTTTTATAATAAGTTGAACTAATATATTACATGTAGATTTATAAGTTCCTAATAACATAAATTTTTAATTTTATTCTTATAAATACATTATTTATATCCATATATATAATAGTTTTATTTCAATATTTATTTACCTTTAATTATAATATTTTAAATTTACTACAATCAGTACATGAATTCAGTATAGATATTTAGAATTTTTTTACAACTAACATATTCCAAATAACAATATTTATAACAGAATTATTTCATTCTTAAATATATTAACTTGTTAATTAATTCATTCAATCCACTCTCATTTTTCAAGATAGAGTACTTATTTCATATATTAAATTTTTTCATAATCATTTCCCCCATTGTGGTTCTCATCCACATTAATATTGTTTCTTGGATATTGGTGATCCTTATATTTGAATGTGATGTTGTTGATTTCATATTCATGTTGACATTATTATTTTGTATATGTTATACACTCTTTTATTATAAACACATAATAGACTAATTAATATATGTTGAGTAATAATCCATGGAATGGAATATATAGATTATTGTTTTATTCATAATGTTACAATTATAGATTACTAATTAATTTTCATTTATTATTTATATATAATATAAATTATTTAATAATAAATATCAAAAAATAAAACAGAAAAATCATATTATAATCATATAGTTAATATAATGTACTTTCATCCTTAAACCTCATGTCCTTACATTCTCCCCACTTAAATAAATTTAATTCTAGAAATTTCAGTTATCAACAAACCTAAAAACATTATATGTGAATATAAATGATAATTATGTTCCAGGATATAAGTTCAAATGATTTTTGAAGCATACAATCTTTGGATAAATATTTTTTTTCATCTGAAATGGTCTATCCCTATATTTAGTTTTTCATAACCATTTAGACCATGAGTCGATCATTATTCAATATCAAGACCCACATTATATCATTTTCGTCTAAATTGGGTTTATAATCATAGATAAATTCTTATATTTTCCTAGGTAGATAAAAAAAATTTATTCCTTAATTTAACAAATAATTCATTCCTTCTTGATAAGGAATAGATTAATTTCCAAAAATCCCAATAAATTTATTTAAATATAAAATTATAAAATTATAATAGAGAAGATTTTAACTAACCTTCACTTCAAATTAAAAAATTCTACTACTAAAAGTTTCCATCGATAGTAATATAATCATATTGTTTATTTTATTATACTAGAAAACATCTTTGTATTTATTTATTAGAAGGAGAATATTCAAATAAAAATAAATCTAATTTTGATGGTGGTTCTACCTTTTACTCATTACATTCATGAGAAACATTCAGCATAAGAGTTGTTACATTAAACAAGGAGGTCATTGATTCATATAATCATCTATATTATAGAGTTAGAGAATCTATATCCATAATGATAAAACTCTATGAATTTATTAAGTTGAAATAGGGATTAGGTATTAGTTAGTAACTTGATATCGTCTATAGTATTTAATGACCTCTTTATCTCTAATTTAAAATAACAATCTCGATGTTCAATCCTTCAAAACATGGTTAAAATTTTTATTTCATTATGTCACTCCCATATGTGATTTGTATCATATTTCTGACATATGGGAATTTTTATATTCCTTCCATCATCATATTTATCAAATGAACTTCCCTGAGACTCCATCCTTATATTCGTTCATGTGTTTTGGAACACAAATATGTTCAAATGATTTTTCAAAATTCATTATTTATGGTTTTGAAAAACCATTATATTCCATAGCACTGCTATTATCCAAATGTGTTTCTAATTGGTACAGTCTAAACATTGTCCACTGAATCCCTTTTTTACATGGATTCATCATGATTCATCCACTAAAAAATTCATAAAATGGATTAAAATGAGTGATGGATATTTAATATATATTATTATTTTCCTAAATATCCATATAAAAACTAAACCTCAATATGTCTAAAATTATGAAATGGTCATATTATCCAACAATTATTCTGATCAACTTATATCAAACATGGGTTATCCTATATAACTGTCAATTTAACATACTTCAATTTTAGATTAATTTAGGATACATTGTGTTGGATTCTCTTGTACTTCCTAACACAGTCATTAAAATTAATATATAATATTACCATTAAATTTATTATCATTTTATAAATCCAAAAATCATTGAAATCAGTGTTCCTAAAAATCCAACATACTCATTATTCAGGAAATAAAATATCAATTAATATATTCCATAAATTATGAATCAATATGTTTCAATTTTTTTTATTCATGGTCACTAATCTATTTTCTTAACTGACTTAAATATATTCAAATCCCTCATCATTGTTAACAATGAGAATTTAAATTAATAAAATCACATCACATAGAAGTTTCAAAACTGGTGAGACATTTTTCTTCCCCATCCCCCACCATGTAATGGTTTAATTAATATAAAAAATTACATTCTCAGTGTTATTATCCATATGTACATCTATTTGAGATTTTTCATCCACTTGAACTATCCAAAAAGGGATTTCATTGGCCAAAAGACCATACAAATCACTACATCAAAAAACATTATGATGTAATACTATACCTTGATGTATTACATAAAATTATCCCAATTTTTTTCATTACACAACCCTAATCATAACCTTGAAACAACAAAAACATCCACTAATACCAGCAGAGGAGACTAAATCTAAATAAAATCATATATAACATTCCTATGAATGATTAAATATTACAAATCAGAAATGGTTGAAAAATTGTAGGACATAAGGTTTTGTTATATCAAAAATTAGATCTATAAATAACTTATATTATAATAATAATCATCATTTATTCTTAGTTCATCCATACATGATTATAAAATAATGTTTTTAGTTTTAAAATGCAAACACATAAACTAGGGAATGAAGAAAAAAAAGGAACATTGTGAGATAAAATGCTTAGTAACGAATGAATAAATAGTTTATCAGGAATGATTTTAGAATTTTAAGATAAAAAACATGAGAACAAATGAATATCAAAACAACATCAGTGATAATAATAAAATATATTTTAGCTTCAATGTAAATGGATTAATAATTTAATGCCATAAGAGATCTACATAGAAACATTATTTCCAAAACGTGGAATAAATTTTTTTACATAAACCATTAATCATGGGATAATTTAATAATAAAAATTATAATTATTCGATTATGTCACAAAAATATTAATAAGGAAATCATTTCTTTTATGATCCACTCCATCTCGGCCCAAACTAATGTGTAAAAATATTATTCTGAATACATTTATCATAAAATATAATCTTTCAAGAAAATTATATTTTGGTGACATAATACCCCACACCTCATTTTTATGTACTTATTCATTACAATTGAAAATAAATCATTTATTAAATAAAAAATTACTAGAAGTATAAACAATTATTTTAGAATAATATATAAATAAAAATCATTAAATTTTCGTAAATAAGTACTATAAATAAGAATTGGTTTCAGAAAACATGAAAATAATAATAATTTGCCTTTTATATTATAAATAAACCTTAGAAAAAATAGGCTCCATAACATTTCTTAATTGTATAAATCACCCAATGAAATAAATAAATTTACACATATAACAGTATTAACTCAAAATAATGATGGAATAAAAGAAAAATATAGGCTGAAACATGAAACATAACACCATTACAAATATATAATAATATATTCAGGAAAAATAAATAAAATTATTAATTATCATTCTTTTATATTTTTTTGAAATCATCAAAGTGAATGTCACAGTTATATGTCTCTTTTAAAAATATCCATTTTCATTAAAAATAGTAAAATAAAAAATAAATTATCGATGTATATTTCAATTAATAATGATATCCCCTAGAGATATAATAGAGAAAATAATTTAAAATGGAAAATTTTGGTCACATAGGAATAATATATTAAATAAAATAACATATAACTAAACTGAATATGTTTGAGTTACCCAATCCCTTATGACATTACACATTATTTAATCATAATACCTTAAGGTATATGATTTCAAATTAAACTTTGAATAACATTAATTATCATAGGATTATTATTGAAAAATATAAATCATTTAATATGTACATGATTACTAAAAAATGGTGTATGATAATAAAAATTTCTCATGTGTGGAAAATTTGTGGCACGAAACCATTACATTTAAAATTGATTTCCATCAATGTGTGTTAATTTAATCACTCATGAAGATAGGAATATTATATACAAATTTTTGAACCTTATTAATATCATTAACATGTTGTAAACATTATTTATAAATCTACTGATAAATTATATTAGTTAGATCTATTCTTTTTTCAATTTTTGATTGTTTTAATTGTGATTTTCTAGAAATAGTTTCATACTAAATTGGTGTTTATTTGTTCATATCCCTATTTTGATGATTAATATATCATAATATTTAACATAATTGAGCATTTATAAATTTCATATTGTTATAATTTCATTATATGGTATTTTTTATTATGATTTTTAATGATAATTTCATTGAGGCTCGTGTATTGATGATTCATAGAAAAAAATAGAGTTTTCATAAATAATTACATAATTTTTTCCCATTCCTAAACAAAAAATAATAATTATATTAATATGTATATCATATATTACCTCGAAAAATATTTTCATATTCATCCAGGGTATAAATTTATAGCATCATTCAAGTTGTTCGTTAAACCAACCCAAACATGAACATGTGATAATTAATAGATGATTTTTATTAGATTTAGTTGTAATTTAATTATACAAGAAGCCTGATAATAATAATTACTGTATATTAGTGTCTTATTTATTAATTTTTATTAATTGTACAATGAAGATAACTTATTTCAATTTATTACATAAAATAAACTAATAATGTTTCCTTCTTCATATTTTCTTTTTGAACAGATGAATTTACAATGATTTATTATTCCTCATAATGTTAATAGGTTTTCAAAATTGACTGAATGAAAAATAAATAATTTCATATAAATATTCTTTATCACCAATACCCAGTCTTGAAACTGTGTATGAAATGTGGTAATTAAAGACAAAATATACTATTCCATGGAGGTTGTAGTCATTACCTACTCATGGATGATGATTTTTTTCTATAAAGTGAAGGAAATGTACAGTATCATTTATCATTTAATATTTCAATTTTTTAAATATCATTATTATATAGTAAATTCTTCTTTAGGACCCTCCATGTATGGCGTTGAATGAAATTTAACCTCTATGCATCATGGAGGATGTAGTACACACATATGAAAGAATTATGTAACACCCCAACCCCAGTTACCCAACGTTGGAGCATTATTATATAAAATTACCATGATCACAAATGATCAAATCCCGAAAGAATGATTGTTTAAGTAGACTTGGATGTACTAGATACATTCATAAGTTATACATTACATTATGAAATAAAAACATCAAAACAATTTTCCCCTTTTGAACACACTTATATCCTTAGTCTATCCTAACAGGTCAACCATAAAATACATCTTCAAATCCTGTAAAATATAAAATATAGAAAGGGGTGGGCTCAGATACTCAGTAAAGATAACAATATTGATGAATCTTTTATAAATAAGCATAAAAACTTAAGGAAACGTATATGAATAAAAATATCCATTTAAACTAAAACTTCACCATAATATGGAAAAGATAAAACCAAATAATTCCATTTAATTATTCACATGGATATTCTACCAGTCCAATACTCTAATGAAATATCAATATCCACTTTCATAATGATGGAATGCATAATGCTAGACTTCATAACCACAATGTCAAGGCCTTTTTCCATGACTATAAAAAAGATGTTGTCAAGGCCGTGGGCCAAGACACTAGTTTGTCTCATGAGATCTATTGACGCATCAAGGAGCTATAGCGATCTCTACCCATCACATACTATGTTCAATGCATTGATCATATGAAAAATGTTTAAACATAATGTAAACATTCATATTAAAACTAGAAAATGAAATGTCAATAATTTATCCATAAACCATGAATGTTTTAAAAATAACACATCCATAGTCAATCATATCACAAAACTTATTATATATAGATGGGATGATTTGTATCATAATAAATAAACTTCAAACATGCGTAATATATATCAAAGAATGTTGACATAGAAGAAATGAGAGTTATCTGAAATAAATACATTTTATTTATTTTTGAAATCCTTTAAAAGTAACATAATTATAAAAGAAAAAATTTATTTTGAAAATTTTAATATAATCTTGTAAGTATTGTTTCTAAAATGATATTACCTTGTTAAATAGCCACACCCTATATATAAGTTAAAAAAAGACATTCTTAACATAATTTTTTTGAAAATGTCATAAAGTACCTTGTTTGGAAAATGAAGGAAAGATTAATATCAAACCATTTTATAAAAATTCAAACAAGGGTATAATTTAATATAACGAATAGTATAGTCAATAGTACAAAAAATTGAAATACATTTTTTAGAGACAAGAATGTTTATGATAAAGAGGTCCCAGTAGATACATATGTAAAAAATACCTCAGATAATAGAAAGATTGTAAAATTAACCCTTACCTTGTACTTTTTATTAGTCGAGGGTACGTTGACCTTTTATATAATAGTTAAATAAATTTTATTAAATTACAAAAAACTATATTTATAAATATGATATCATATATGATCCTTTAATATTTCATTGTTAATAATATTTTAGTAGTATCATCAATTTGGGTGTTAACTAATTCGTTTTACATTATATGATTGGTTATGTAAGCCATGTTTGTAATGGATTGGATGTATTTAATTCATACACAAATGATATTATGTTCATAAATAGTATTTTTAATCATAAAATGAAAATTATTCTTGAATGATTTCGATGGAGAATTAATCTCATCACCTTCGTGGAGATGGTAATCTGTATGTACGCACAAGTGACAATATCACTATATTGATGGTGAAAAATAATGTAACATGATGGTATATCATATATAAAAAATCATTAAAATGTTATATTTATTATTTGAATCAGTAATACTCATTTTTATATTCATCCAAATAATGAAATGATTGAATAACATACTACACCACGACGTGGAGATGGTAAGTTGTATGTACGCACATATGGTGACTTTGATCTTTATATGATGGATAGAATAATGAATATGGATTCATATTGTTTTTAATAACATCAAAATATATATAAGATAATTTATTTATTATTTTATAATGGAAACAACAAATAATGAGGAAGTGGAAGAAGAAAATAACTTGAAAGAGGTGATGAAATATATACCACTTCTTTACGTTCTTCCATTTGATTTGAACATAAGGGCTTTTTAGGTTGGATTTCTGGCCAATTTAAGGACTCTAGAATGAATGGAGGAATGTTGGGAGGATATTTGGGTATGTTTTGGCAGATCCAAAAGGCTTTGGAGTGTGAAATTAGGATAAGGTGAAGGTCCCTTTTATAGGAGAGGTGAGGGTCACTTTAGGAAAATCTTAGAATATTATTTTATATTAAAATATTTTTTGGTTTCTAGTGAATCCAAAATGGTTTCGTTCGTGTATAAGGTTGGTATGGGTCGAAAAACTCTCATCCAAAAGGTTTTAGATAGGTTACGTCACTATATTAACCATATCATTTAGATTTTACTCTTAGTTAAATAGTTTGTCATTTACTATGTCTCATTGTATTTTTATATTATATGGTTAATAAAAATACTATAAACCTTCATGAGAACCCCATGTGGTTCAATATTAATATATATAACCTTATCTATGACATTTGGACAAGCCTTATATTTTGAGGAATATTATATCAATTAATAATATATAATGTTTTTAAAAAACTCAATTATGTCAATTTTCACACTATTTAGTATTTGGTTTTTGTCAGAATCATAACAGCATGATTACATTGAACATAGATTATTTAATTAACCATAACATGTCATATTGTCCTATATAATTATTTTAATTCATCAAATGTCTAAATTACAATTATTTGGATATTTATAATATCAATTATTTTTATATTTCATTAATAATGTAATTATTGCATCATCATTGTGTCATAAATAAATAAAATTATTTAATGTCTAAAATTTATAAATAAAATAACATTAATTACGAAATATTTTTAACTTTCTAATAAATATTTATAGTTGAGTTTATCTTAGGTATAAACATATATTACAAATGGTTAACTAATTAAACATTTAATGTTAAAAATTTTTCTCTTCATTAAATAAAATAATAATAAATTTCGTAATCTAATCCATGTGGACAAAATGGTGTCATTTTTTATTCCTAAGGTTGTTTTTGGTCGAATTACACTTATCCAATCAAATTATGACTTGTTTTAGGGTAATTATAATATCATTTTTACCCATAATTACCCAAATTATTTTAACCGTGGTTAATTAAAGTCAAAAGTTGCTATTCAAAAAAACATATTTTTATCTTATGGAAAGAAATTTTACATACTAATATTAACAGTGTCTCTCAAATTTTTGAAATTCAACTCATAGAAGTGGAAAATTATGTTTTTTGAAAATTTTTAAATGCTCCTAGAAGGTGGGTAAAAGACGGAAAAATGTTCACTAAAAGTGTATATATCGTGACTTTTTATAAAATGACTCCAATGAATTACATTGAACATATATAGGTATTATGTATCTATTTTTACCTAAAATAATATAAAATAAAATAACTAATTATTTAAATAAAAATTCGGTTCAAAACAATAAGGTAGCGTTCTTCTATATTCATCAAAATTTGAAAGTTCTCAAAAATATTTCAAAAATTAATACTAAGATAATTTTTGATATTCTGAATCCAAAAATGAAGTCTGTTTTGAAAAATAAATTTTATAAAATTTTACGAATTGGGTATTACTATTCATAACAGATAGTTCAATTGGTCATGGTGTTTTAAAACTCCTTGTTTCATAAAACGCAAGCTACAACATTATTCAAAGGAAAACGTACCGTTGAAGTTTGGGGTGTTACATTCTCCCCTCCATAAAATAATTTAATCCTCGAAATTTATAGAATAATATTTCATAAAAATATTCAGGTGGTTCTTCATCATAAATTCCATAGGTTCCATCATTGCCACATCCATCTTATGGTTTCTCCATAGAACATTTACCAGACAAGCCATCCAGTTTCTCTGCACTTGTTCTATGGTATCAATTATTTTTACAGGATATTCACAATAAGATATATCAGGTTCCAATTCAATTTCATCATAGGTGAGTACATGAATTGGGTTCGGCATGTATTTTCTCAACAGTGATACATGGAACACCTCATGAACATTGAAGAGATTTGGAGGTATTTTCAAACTGTAAGCTAGAACCCCAATTTGTTCTAGAATTTTGAAAGGTCCGAGATACCTTGGAATTAAGTTACCCTTCTTATCGAATCCTATAACTCCATTCCATGGAGATGCCCTCATGAAAAAATGATCTCCTGAAAAAAATTCAAAAACCATCATTTGGTTAATGACATAGTTCTTTTGCCTACTTTGAGCTGCTTTGATGTGGGTTTGGATAACCTTCATATTTTCCATCGCTTCATCAACATGTTGTGGGCCTACGGGTTTTCATTCACCAACATCATCCCAAAACGTTTGTGTGTGACAACTCTTTCTATATTACGCTTCACATGGTGCCATATGAATACTTGAATGGAAGCTATTGTGATCAGAAAATTCTACCACAGGTAATTATTTATCCAACATACCTTGATATTCAAGGGAGCATGATATCAACATGTCTTATAATGTTAGAATAGTCTGCTCTAATTTTCCATCAGTTTGAGGGTAGTAGGTAGTACTCAAAGGAAGTTTCGTATCTCGAGGTTTGTGTAGACTTTTCCAGAATCTTGACGTATAACAGTGATCATGATCTAAAATAATCGATATGGGTACTCCTTGAAGTCTTACAACATCATTAATATACAATATTACTAAATGTTTGTGTGGTAAATATACTCTTATAGAACGAAAATTTGTTGACATGGTAAGATGATAAATAATTTCCCATATTGCACCATTACTTCTAGGAGTCTATAGTAGCCCCATGACAATGTTCATCGTAATATCATCCCTTTTCCACTCATGTATTGGGAGAGGTTTCATGACCCTTTTAGGATGTTCTCTTCCAGAATTCACTTGTTGGTAAACCATACATCTCGACACAAAATAATCAATATCTCTCTTCATGTTTTCCCTCCAAAAATGTTCATTCATATATATATACATCATAGTGATACTAGGGTGTATAGTGAAATTTGAGCTATGAGCATCATCTGACAATTCCGTTTTCAGATCAGGTATATCGGGAACCCAAAGTCTCTTCCCAAATTTCAAAATCCAATCTTTATATAAGATGATGATCAATATCCCATCATTCAAAACATTAATTTTTCTTTGAAACGCCACATCATCTGCCTTAGAACATTTTATCCTTTATAGTAAAGATGGTTTGGCAACAATTTGAAAACAGATCGACGTTTCACCATCAATGATTATTCCCATAACCATTTCTACTATATCCATGTACCTTGGATCCCTTTAAACTCTCATCTTATTCATAACTCCATGATCATTTCTTCTAAAAGCATCTGCCACCTTATTTTCCTTCCCCAAGTTTTAGTGTATAGTGAAATCATAATCTTTCAGTTGTTCAAGCCACCTCCTTTGCTTCATGTTGAGTTCCTTATGGAAGATAATATACTTCAAACTCATGTGATCAGTATATATCTCAAAATTTTCACGATTTATATAGTGTCTCCATATCTTCAAATATAATATTACAACTTATTACTCAAGTTCATGTGTATGACAGTTTTGTTCATGGATGATTAGTTATTATGATGCATAGGCAATAACTCTATCTTTTTACACGAGGACACAACCAGGTCCATTCATTGAAGCATCACTATAAATAAAAAACCCATCATTACCCAATGGTTATGACTTGATAGAAGAAATAACTAATCTTATCTTAATTTCATAAAATCATTCTTCAAACACTTTGGTCTAAACAAATTTTACCCCTTTACCTATGATTTTGGATAATGGGTTAGCCAAACAGGAAAAATTCTGGAAAAAATGTCGATAATAACCTGCTAAACTAGTAAAACTGCGTACCTCAGTTATACTCGTCGGTTCTGGCTATTCATGGATTACCTTGGTCTTTGAAGGATCAACATATATTCCATTTTTAGAGACAATATTTCCAAGAAAAGAAATATCCTGATGCCACAATTCACAGTAGTGAAATTTATCATATAATTCATTTCTTCTAGAATTCCTTAGGTTAATGTGCATGTGATTTTCATGATCTTCTTAGCTTCTTGATTATACCAAATATCATCAATAAATACCACTACAAATTTAGAAATATAATACTTGAAAACTCTAATCAATTGATCCTTAAAGATAGAGGGTGCATTAGTCCATCCAAAAGGAATTACTATAAACTTGTAATGCTCGTACCTAATTCGGAATGCTGTCATCATAAATTTCTTCCTTATTCATGAAAAACTCATGGTATCAATATCGAAGGACACTCAGTGAAAAATATTGAGCTCTATGAAGTTGTTTGAATAAATCATCAATGAGAGGTAAGGGAAACATTTTCATTATTGTTACAGAATTGATCTCCCTAGAGCCAATGCACATCCTCAAATATCTTTCTTCCTTCTTAACAAGAAGGACATGGGCTCCTCATGGAGAAACACTAGGGTGAATAAATGTATTATTACTCAATTCCTCTAAATGTTTCTTTAGTTAAACTAATTCCACAGTGTCCATTCTATAAGGGTACTTCTATATGAGCCTAGAACCATGAATTAAATCAACAGAAAACTCAATTTCTCATTCGGGAGGATGTCCAGGTAAATCAAATGGAAACAAATCAACATATTCTTGAATAATTTTTATGTCCTCTATTTTAACATTAATTTCCTCACCGATAGTTATTTCATTATATTCCTCCCCAATAATTGAATTTAGTTGAGCTACTGGGGGTGGATCTAGATAATAATCTGTTGGGGATATTTTTACTCTAAGGATAATGTACTAATTATCATCATCGAAAATTGTAACCTCATTTTTCTTAAAATAAATTTTCACATCATGTTCCGAAAGACAATCCATATAAAGGATTATATCAAATTCAATCATGGGTATGATAACAAAATCAGCAGATAAAGAAAAATTATATGCCCAAATGGGAACTGATTCACAAAACAGTTTTGCAATGATACATCCCAATGTTGTTTCGAATGATAACTCTGTTATTAATTCAAATTGAAAATATCTAATTTTTTAGGGAACGTGGAAGATATGAAACAATTAAATGATCCATAATAAAATAAAGAATTGGATAAACAAGAGGAAACCATTAAATCATTTGCCCCCACATCTTTTGGAGCTTCATCCTCAGTAGTAGTGATCGCATAATGTTGGGATTGCTCCAGTGGACTTTTTATATGGTATGTTTTCATGGTTCTTAGGAGATTTATTTCCATAATGCCTCTTTTCTCTAAATTGGAGCATTCATCGTTGACAACCTCTTTATTCCCATTGCATTCAAAAGTGTGGTTTCCTTTTTCACCACACAAGTAACAGACTCACATTCCCTTCAGGAATGTACTGGGGTGTTTCTTCACACATTTAACATAGGATAGATATTCACAATTTTCTTGCATCCATTTGATTATATTTACAGTGTGTTCAGTAGATCTTTTTTTTCAATTCCATTACTTTCAAGTCGTAAGACATAGAGAATTAATTTTCTGTCTTGATAGTTCATGTGACTATATCTTCGTATGATGGTATAGATTGTGAGACTAATTCTCGACGATGAAATGGTTTTAACCGATCAAAGAATCGATAAATCTTACTCCTTTGGTTACATAAATAATTTTCTACAAGCCTTGCTAACCTTGTAACGTTAGCCTCATACTTTGCAAAATTAGCATCATCCTTTTGCCTCAGACTCAGAAAGTTTCTTCCCATATCCACTCAATGGTCACAAGGAAAGTATTTTTCTATGAAAATATATTTAAAATACCTCCATTCAATGTTTTATTCTTCATCTTATTTCATTGTGTTTTGGATTAATGACCAAAATTGATCTATAACTCCTGTGAGGTGATAAACTTCCAAGACAACTTTTCCCCTTTTGATACTCCCCATAACATGAAATATTTTCTCTAAGGAACCTTTTCATTGCTAAAAAAACTAATGGATTTTTACTCCCATTTAATAATGGTGGTTTTTGGCTCATAAAGTGGTCTAACATTGATCCTATGTGTTGTGGATCAGGGTGCTCTAAACGGGTAAGGTTATTATTTATAACCTAAGTGAGTTGTCCCAGTATGGTGATAAGCTGATCAGCACCAGTTTCTTAAACAACTCTACTATAATTATCTTGAGTATGAGGAAATTTCCTACATAGATTAATTTGGTTGATATGGTTTCCATTCCATTCCTTAGACACCATTTCTAAACAATGGCATACAATAGATTAGTTTTTGTATCGCAATACAAAACTCCATAATTATACAACAGTTAACATCAATTGAACAGTTTATGGACATAATCCATAATCATAAAAAAAATTTCATTAGGTAAGTATATACTAAAAAACCATTCATAATGGTTTGTAATGAAAATGAGAATTATCATAATCATATCCTTCGAGAGATTTGTAACCAAGATTGCAGCAAAGCCCATTGTCGTGCACCTGTTCCTATTTGAGTTTAGCTCAAAGCGGTGTTTTCAGGTTTTACCACTAGGTACATCTGTTCCAGAGCCACCTCTACCTGCTCGTATCGAAAAAGTGATGTATTTCTTGGTAAAATCACAAAATCTATATAGTACCCAATTTCTAGGTAGGTCTTCTATACTTATCCTCAAAGTTTCATCTTAGGGTAGTTTTCTATAATTAGTGTTTTTCTAAATATATCTTCCATGGTTTGTACTAATCATCACATGATACCAACTGTGACAGCCCAAGCCTTGTTTCCCAGAGTCTATGCATTATTACATAACATTGACATGATCACAAGTGATCAAATCATGAAAGACCGATCAGGTTAGTTTGCTTATTAGTACTATATAAATTCATAAGTTTTACATTACATCATGAAATAAAAACATCAACATCATTTTGTACCCTTTTAACAAACATATATCCTTAGCCTATACCTATAGGTCAACCACAAATACTTCTTCATATCCCAGGTAAAATAAAACATAAAAAGGTGTGAGCACATATGCTCAGTAAGGATAACAATATAGAGGAAACATTCATAAATATGCATATACAGTTATGGCAATGTAAAAGACTGAAAGAAAATCCATTTAAATGTAAAAATATATATAATATGGCTAATATAAAATCAAATAATTCTATATACATATTCAATTGGAAATTCTACTAGTGGAATAATCACATGCAATATCAACTGTCACTTTCATAATGGTGGAATTCATAATGCTAGACTTCATAACCACATAGTCAAGGCCTTATTCCCAGACTACAATAAGGTTTTTTCAAGGCCTTGTACCAAGAGGCTAGTTTGTCACATGATAAATACCAATGAAACAAGAGCTATAACGGGATCTATCCATTACATACTATGTACAATCAATTTCTCATACAAAAAGGATTAAACATAACATAAACATTCGTATTAAAACTAGCATTTATGAAAATTCAATACTTTATCCATAAACCATGAATGGTGTTACAATAACACATGAACCGTCAAACATATAATAAAACCTTCAATAAAATTTGGAATATTTGTGTCCTAATAAATAAACATAAAACAAGTTTAAAATCCAACCAAGGATGTTTACATAGATAAAATGAAAAGTATTTTAAATAAATAAATATTTTTGTTTTGAAATCCCATAAAAGTTTCATAATTATAAAAGAAAACATTTTTTTGAAAATATTCTTATAATATTTTATGGGAATCTATGACTTTGATATAATGGTTTAAAATAGCCACACCCACTTTATAAGTTAATAAAAGATATTCTTACATAAATTTGATGAAAATGTAAAAAACAACCTTTTTTAGAAAATGTCGAAAATATTCCATTAAAAAAATATAAAAAGTAAAAAAAGGGTATAAATGAATTTAACCCATAATCTAGTATATGGTAAAAATATTTTGATAAACAATTTTAAGAAATATGTATGTGGATGATAAAGAGGTCCCAGTAGATACTTACCTAAAATCAACATTGAATAATAAAGAGATTGTGGAATTAAACCTTACCTTATATGTTTCCATGATAGAGGGTAAGTTAACCTCATGTATAACTGTTAAATCAGTGTTATTAAATTATAAAATAACTATATATATAAATATAATATCATATATGATCTTCTAATATTTCGTTGTTAATAATATATAAGTTGTATCATCTTTTCAAGTGTAAAATGGTTCGTTTTTCAATATATTCTTGGTTACGTATGACTTGTTTGTTATGTATAGGATGTATTCAATTCATATACAGAGTTATACTATGTTTATAAAAATTATTTTTAATCATAAAATGAAAATTATTTTTGAATGATTATGATTGGGAATGAATCTCATCGCGTTCGTGGAGACGGTAATCCATATTTATGAACGATATACTATATCATTATTTTGAAGGTGAAATAATTTGTAATTGGATAGTATATATTATATAAATAATAATTAACATTATATATTTATTATTTATATTAGTTATATGCATTATTAAACCCATCCAAAAAATTATGTGTTTCAATTAAAAAATACACCAAGACGTGGAGACGGAAAGTCGTACGTACGCATGTATGGTGAATTTGACATACCTATGATTGATAGAATAATGAATTTGGTTGTAAATGTTTTATAATAACATCATAGTATATATTATATACTGGATTTATTGTTTTAGAGTGGAAAAAACAAAGAAAGAGGAAGTGGAAGAAGAAAATAACCTGAAAGAGTTGATGAAATATTTACCTCTTCTACGAGTCCTTCCTTTTGATTTGTTCAAATGGGCTACTTAAGTAGGCTTGATGACTAAAGTATGGCCACTAGGATAAAGGTAGGAATGTTGGGAGGTTATTTTGGTGGGGTTTCTTAGCGAAAAATAGCTTTAGAGGTTTGAAATTAACAGAAGGGGATGTGACATTTTATAAGAGAGGAGAGGGTCACTTTAGGATGGACTTGAAATATTATATTATAATAAATAATTTTCAATTATAATGGCCTAGAAATGATTTATTTAAAATATAATGTTGGTATGGGTCGAATAAATCTCAACCAATAGGTTTTAGAAAGGTTTAGGTCATCATATTAACCTTATCATTTATATTTAACTCATAGTTAAATAGTTTTTCATTTACCATGACTCTTTCTATTTTTATATTATATGGTTAATAAACATACAATAAACTACCAAAAGAACCCCATGTCGTTCATTATTAATATATATATTCTTATCTATGTCTTTTGGCTGATCCTTAAATTTTTACGAATATTAAATCAATTAATAATATAGTATTTGTTTTAAAAACTCAATTATGTCAAATTTGACACTATTTATTATTTGGTAACTGTGATTATAATACCAGCAAAATTACATTGAAAAAAATTACTTAATCAACAATAAAATGTCTTATTAAACTATAAAATTAGTGTAATTCATCAAAAATATGAAATTACATTTATATGGATATTTATAATATGAATTATTTTGATCATTTATTAATAAGGTAATTACTGCATCATCATTATGTCATAAATAAATTTAATTATATAATGCCTAAAAATTATAAATAAAATACCCTTATTTACAAAATGTTTTAATCTTTCTAATGAATATTTATAGTTGATTTAATATTATGTATAACCCTATATTAAAAAAAATTAGTTATTAATCATTTAATTTAACACTTTTAACTATTCTTTAAATAAAATAATTATAAATGTCGTAATCTAATCCATGTAAACCAAAGGGGGTCATAAATTATTCCTAAGGTTGTTTTTGGTCTAATTTCACTAATCCAATATAATAAGACAATGTGTTAGGTAATTATAACATCATTTTTATCTTTAATTACCCTATTTACTATTAACCGTGGTAAATAAAAGTCAAAAATCACTATTCACCAAAAAATATTTTCATCTTATTGAACGAAATTTTACATACTGATATCAATTGTTTCTCCCATATTTTTGAAATTCAACTCACATAAGCTGAAAAATTATGTTTTATGTAAATTTTTAAATTATCCAAGGAGGTGGGTAAAAGATGGTAAAAAGTTCAATAAAATTATATATATTTATTTATATTTATTTATTATAATTTGAGTACAATGTATTAAAATAGAACATATATGGGTATTATGTATCTATTTTGAACTAAAATAAATTAAAATAAAATAACTAGGAATTTAAATAATATATCACTTTTAAACAATAATGTAGTGTTTTTCACTATTCATCAAAAATTGAAAGTTCTCCAAAAAATACCAAAAATCACTCTAAGATGAATTTGATATTCTGAATTAAAAAATAAAGTCAATTTTGAAAAATAAAATTTATAAATGTTCCAAAAGTGGGTATTACTATTAATAATGGCTAGTTCGATTGGTCTTGTTGTGTTAAAACTCCTAGTTGCGTACAACTCAAGCTACTACATTATTCAAAGGGAGGTGTACCGTGAAAGCTTGGGGTGTTACAATTGATGTTTTTTTCATTAGGGAATAAGGGAAAGGGTAGATAATTTATATATATTAGACAGAATAAAAAATTTATAATATATTTTACACACTTTTTCATTTCAATTTTTTATATAATTATTATGTGAAATTATAGAAAAGGAAAAAAATAATCGTTGATAAGTATATCTAGTTATTTTTTCAAATTTCCCTAGAATTATATCTTGGGAATGGAGAACTAAGAATAATAACTTAAGAATATAATATTTTGGTACAATAATATGTATAAAGGGTATGTAGATATGTTATTTTTTAATATGAAACTAAATTTTTAGTGTGTCTCAGAAGGAGTAGTAAGAGGACATATTTTTATGTGGTGAGAATGGTATTTTGGTAAATATTTCAACATTATATAATCACACCACATTTTTCACATGTAAATTAGCCTAAAGAATTGATAATAATGGATTGGAGGATGTTATATGATAAATCATACATCAAATATAAATTTTAAGACATTTTTTAGTACATTACTCCTAGAATGTTTATGTTTTTCTTTTTTCTTTTTAATGGGGTAACTAATTTTGACACAAGTAATAAACATTTTTGTCCCAAAAATCATATATAACATATTAGATAAATTATAACAACATAGTAAAAATATGTAATCAATTTTATGAATGAAAATTTATATATTTATGAGATATCAATTTTAACATTAGCACATGTATCACATGAAACACCACTATTAGAAAAAGATAAATTATCCATAAAACATATTTATAGGATAAATTTATCAATATCAATAATTTTATTCATTTAAAATTTTTTATAATAAAAAAATAAATTTCAAATTCATTTTAATGAAATCTAAAACCATGTTTTACAAAATTATTATTTAATAAAAATAAAATACCATGAACAGTTTATTTTGGAAAATATAACACAATCTCCTACATTGTGAAACATATAATTTCAAAATTAATTTTTTTTTTAAAAATTATAATTTTAAATATTTCCGAAAAAATTATAATATTATATCTCTCCTTTTATAATAATAAATTTATTATTTTCCGTAAAACTATATTTTCACTATTCACATAAAAATGAACTGTTTCTAAAAATTCCAAAATTAAATTTTTTGTTTAATATTAATATGTGGAATTAGAAAAAAAATCTTCCTCATGTAAATTAAAATTTTATAATTTTAAAAATTCTTCCATTATTTTAAAATTTTCTTTATATAATTTCGTTTGTCGAAAATATTGGGGCCAAGCCCCTTTATTATGAAAACGAAAACATGAACCCTTTTAAAATGGGTAAGGGTGGACCCAAAATAAACCCGGACCATAGTCCCAAAGGTATATAGCCTTTATAAAAATGGCCTGATGGCCCAGTGGGACAAACCCATTACAATTTATATAAATAAAAAATACTTTTATTGATTAATGAATTTTTGTTAATATTTTGTGTTCTTAATATTACACCAATTCTTTTTCTAGTTTAATGTGTGATAATATATTTGTCTGTATAAGATCATCTAAAATGTTGTAATTTATTTTATTTTGATTCTTCATAAAACATATTAAAAATAGTTCTTTGAAATATATTAATTTTATATTAATTTATCATTATTCAATACAATAAAATTAAATTATTTACAATGAAATAAATTAATTTTATTACTACATAAATACCGTTTGATTTTTTTTCATGATTTGCAAATGTTTTTAATAATTTTTGAATTTCTTTTTATTTTGAAAAAAGGTTAACACCTAATGTGGTGACAAGAGCTTCGGGTGGTGTTCATGTGTTATTCGAATCCTAAAGCACAATATTTTGGGAAAGGATACAAAGCCATAATGCTAGTATAAATCAGGTGAACTATCCTACATGGTTTGAGTAAACCATATAAGGTTTGACATATATTAGAATAATAGGAATTTATTTCCCACATCACACACCAAAAGATGTATGCCAATATGGGAAGACTGATTGTTTTTAGGGGAGGCGTGAAACACGATTTTTACAGGCTTTCCCAACCTTCCTTTATAGACCATGTGGGTTCTCTCATGAGGAAAAGACTTTAATGCGGTTAGTGAACACTTCTTCCTACTATGTGCAGAAACCATGAAATATAATAATTTTGGGATAAATGAATGTTTTTCAATTATTTATTTAATGTTTAACCATATCATTATTTCGCTATTTTCTCTAGTGGTGGAACCCCTTTCCCACAATAGGGATCCATCTTCATGTCTGTATAAGATCATCTAAAATGTTGTAATTTATTGGTGCACGTGAGTTCTATTTTCATCTAATCCCTTTCATCATCAATTTTCATATCGACAATGCTATTTTAGTTAAAGTTAATATTCATTATTTCCAGTTAATACATTTTTTATATTTTCTTCCAATATATGATAAGATTAGAGGTGATGTATGATTAGTTTACTAAATTGGCTATACTATAGGTGGTATACATCATTAAATTAAATTTAGTGTTATATATGGTTTGATTCCATTATGCCTCATGTTGGACCACCCAACATTTCCCATAAAATTAGTTGAATGGATTTTTAAATTTATTTGATCATTATTGTGTTTCCAACTTGTATCGTCAATAGGTTAGAGGTTGTTTATCAGATCATCCAATGTTATACCACCATGTTTGGTGTGTGTGGGTTCACCCATTTAGTTGGATCCTAATTTAATTATGTGAGAATTAAATTATTGAATATGAGAAGGTTATTGCCTCATTTTCCATGTGATTACTTGTTGTTAAATGGTTAACTGTACAATCAATTGGATAAATTGGTTTATATAAAAAACAAGGAATTACATGGTTGAACTCAAGTTATGTTATTTATAATGAAATAATTAATAAAATGATATCATAACTAGATTATAGTAGTGAATTCTATTGAAATTTATACTCCCCATATCCTGATTCCATTACTCTCTATGAAAATTTCAACCCAGTGGATCCTGACTATTATAGTAGATTCCTTTGGATTTTATACCCTATGGATGATTATTCTATATGATTCCATAGACATTTCTAATACATTGATCCAATTTTTACTGGATTCCATGGAAAATTATACACCTTGTATTTGGCGTTCTTTGATTACAATAGACATTTTACATAGTCACTGTCCTTTGGAGCCTGCCAAGGCGATAAAAATTTTTAATGAGACACTCCATGGAATCATGGGGTTGAAATATTCATGATACATTGGATTCAGTCAATGATGGTGTGACATAATGACGATTCATTGGTCTTCATACCTTGGATTTATTCCCTGGTGTCTGACATAATATGACTTTTCCTAAGCCCTAGTGGATGTGCATCATTTATTACATATAGATTTTTATGGGACTTCAATTATAGTTGTTGAATTTATTTGATCTCATCTACATTTCACAATTTAAATTTATAAATTTTATAACTATGATATACTACAAACTACTAAATAATTTTTCCACAGACTGGACATAGTATATATATACTTTGTGGTGGCATACTGAGTGATATATCAAAACATGTTCATTCATCATTTGATACCAGGACAGTCTTCATGAATTCTGGTAGAGATTAGGAAAACACCCACTTTATGATGCCAGATTTATTATTGCATAGGAACAAGGGAGAACAAGACAAACCCATGCTTGTAATGATATTAAAATATAGTCCTTTTTAATTTTTTTTACCATTTATACATGAAAATAACTGGATTCTTATTCCCATGTAATCCCTATAATTTTATATACTGACATTATGAAATAATTGTATCATATATGATAAATATATTGGATTTATTGTAATTAGAGTCTTATAGTTGTTAAATTCTTTTTGATTTATATTATTCTTCCCCTTATTTATTCACTCGTGATGTCATTGTTTTACACTCAATGAATTGTGGTTTAGTCTCCCCATTGTACTATCTGTGGAACTCTCTAATATTTGTAACACTCTAGTATATGGGGATGTTCATATGTGGCCATGTGACCCACCAGATCAGTATATAATTTAGTTTATTTTAATTAAAGACATTATATATTTTTAATAGAGCAATTCACTTTTCTCGATTTAATATTTTCAAACAATATCTAACCAATTAGGATGTGTTGTAAATTGATATTGATATGTGTAATGGATTATCTATCCAACGTGTAGGAAGAAACAAAATTTCATAGAACAAGGAATTTTTTCCTTTTTAGACTATTAATATTTATTTGATTCCACTGTTAGGTGACTCACTTTTCATTTGATGTTCTATATGATTATTAATTTTATCATCACATTATGTGATGAGAGAATTCTATCCTTGAAATCTTGTTATAAACCTTATATGATTCATTGAATATGCATATGTAATTCCATATATGATTAATTTCTTTAATACATGATATTATTATGTGTGGGTTAGATGATATGTTTGATAATTGGTTGTTTATATACAAAGTAAATTGAGAAAAATATTGGGTACATTGTGTTTGAACTATAAATAATATTTTTTTACTTAAAAATCTAAAACAAAAAACTCATGTAGTGAACTATGGGATGTTGACACATGTATTATTGGTCACATGGACACAAATGTGGTATGGTTGGGATTAAAAGGACAATACCCTTTGGTTTAGAGGGCGTATGGGCACTTATTTAAAGGAAGTGGTGATACATTTATTCTATCCATAAAATTAGAAATGTAAAAAATAACATTTTAAATTACACTTACATTATGTAATTAAATGTTCAACATTAAATATATATTTTTATCCGTCTTTTGAAATAGAGATCTCAACCTAGACTCAGTTTTAGAGTGGGTAGTATGTAGTTTCTCTGGTACTTTTTCTAACTCTTCCCTTTCACCTAGTCGTGGATTTAGGAGTAAGAAATGGCTTCGACTTGATTATAGGAAGTCTTTGTAATATCCTATACTTTTATTTGTAACAAGGTCACTACATGATTCTTTTAGAAGGTGTGGGTTTGGCATCATGGATCATTACCACCACAAAGACTTCCATTTATGCACCATTATTTTGGAGATTGTGATTAACTATAGGTGGTGGGCCATGATCTTCTAGTACAACCTATCAAAATTAAATTAATGGAACTAGTATAAATACATGATATGGGTGTTGGTCCTTATTCAATTGAGTGTTTCCAATGTTTTTTATATACCATTCAAGGATCCCCTAATCCTCCATCATCTATGGAAGAGATGATAGGTTTTTTCTAGTTATAGTATCCACCAATGTTTTACAGGGACGGAGTTCCCCATTTTGTTGAGTTGTGGATTGATATTACCTTATCAACCCACCATCATCTCGAGACACTGCCTTAGAGGATACTGATGCTAATGACTTATATTATTTGAAGGTTATGTTTTCAATTCTGGGATGTTTTAAACCAAGATGGTATAAATCAATATATGATATGTAGGGTTTTCAAATCAAGTTGTAATGAGTAATTATTTTATTAGACACTGAGAAATGAATGGAAGAGTGAGTTGATGTATCTAATGAATATTGTTATTTCCATTATGCAATATTCATCACATTTCACCAATAATTTGTTGTTTTTATGAAATTTATTTGGATGATGAACCATCAATGTTGAAACTCTTCAAGGAAGGACTAAAATATTTCATTCTATTATAGGTAAAAGTGTTTTAGCTGAATACTATAATAGATATTGTGAATAAGACACTTATTACTAAACAGGTCCTAAGGGAATATAGGGGCATAGAGTATGGAATTTCAAACTCTTAACCAAGCAGTGCATTGTCAGCAGGATGAAATCTCCATTTAGAGGCCTCTCATGAGAGGAATACTATCTAATGTGGGAGGGCTAGTAGTTCTATCCTATTTCATCATGGTGGGAGATAAGGATATATGAGGAGGAATTGTGATAGTGACCTAGTTGTGTGACAAGAAAGATAAAAGATTGACTATTTACATAAATTTTGTATAATAATTCTTCCAAAATTCATTGGAAGGGGATTGAGTTAGACCCCACGTTTAGGAGAAAGATTCGTAAATCTAATTGATAGTAAGAGACAGATTAATGTCGAACATTTGGGTTGAGGTAGTGGTGTTTGATAACATTGTTAGGAACTCTTTCTTCCATGAAATTATTGTGGGCTCACTCTATGTAATGGGGTAGTTTCATAGAGATGCGAATCAGGACATTTATATTATATAGATCATACTCCTTTAGATAAAATTATCAGACTATATAAAGTGAGATGTATAATCTATGTAGCCTCTACTCTAGTATCATTTTTAGATACAATTTTCCCACCTAGTTTTATATATGTTCCTTTTGGGGAGATACTTGGGGTTGTAGTTTTGTTTTCTAATGGGGTTATAAATCATATACTCCATGGGGTAATTAGGACAGGTATTTAATGCCAGTGTTAGAAGTGCCCCTTGAAATTTCTTGTGTCACATAATATGGAATATATTCTTCCTATAGATGATGGAGTTTAAAATTATTCATTGAATGGACTGGCTAGTTTTTATCTTCCTCATATAAAATTCTATTTTCAATAGGTGTCCTTTATATAACAATATGGTGGGGTTTTTATTCCCAAGGGATAAAGGTATGTTTATTAAACATGAGATTGATATGATCATAATGGACTGTGAAGAATGAAATCTCCAATATCTAGTTTATATCAGAATGATTAGGGAATGCATCTGGCGGAATTGAATTATGAGTTTGATCGCTTCATAGAATGTTTTTAGAAATAATTTTCTTATTTACCACTTGAGATAGAGGTAAAGTTTCCCATCGATCTAGTTATATAAGTTCCAATGGTATAAATTCATCCTTATTTGATGTATAATATAGATATTCTTTAGTTCATGATGAATCAAAGATGATTTCAAAAAATGGGTGTCAATGACCTAGTACATCTCTTTAGGGTTTACTGGTCTTTTTTGAAAAAGGAGGATGGTCAACTTTATTTATGTGTGTATTATCATAAAATGAATATGTTAATTGAAATGAACTAAAATAATTTACCATAGAATGTTGTTCTCTTTGACTAACACTAGTGAATCCTAGATTTCAGGAAAATTACTTTGATTTCATGTAATCACTAGGTACATGCGTTTCTAACAAACATACCTGGTAAATTTTACTATATCTGGTATGGTCAATTTTATTATTTGGTTATGACACTATTCCTCATGAATTTGAATGTTATTTCCTATGAAAAATGTTTTACATCCATATATTTCATCATTTTTGGTGGTATTCATGGATTATAAATTCATGTATCTAAAAATTGACTAGCTCATTTCAGAAATTTTGTTATCATATTTGATACACATTGAGTCAACTAGTTATTTGTTACACTCACAAAGTTACACATTCGATAAATAATATTCATTTTCTACTTCTTAATAAATCTGATACATGAGTATCAGTTGACCAAAATATGGTGAGAGCATTAGATTCCTCTGAGAATCCAAATACTATCTTTGATATATTGAGTTTCAGGGGGCTAGTGAAATATTACAAAAATATAAAGATGGACTTCTAGTACTTGGTAGTACCGCTTTTGGAATGGTTTTAGAAAGGTGTGAGATTTTTATGGTCAGATACATATGAGAAAACATTTCTAGAGATGAAAAGGAGATATTCGTCCACATAATATCTGATTCATCTAGAGCCAGGAATAAGGTATACAAAATATTGTAATTCATCAGGTATTGTTCTATGAGTAGTTTTGATAAATCAAGAGAGTGTTATGGTGCACCTGTGTCGTTAGTTGATTCCATGTGAGAGTAATTACATTATTCATGATCTCTAATTCTTCGTTATTGAACATGCCATTTATTGTTGGAGAAATTATTTATCGGTAGAGAATTGTGTAATATATACAAACTATAAAATCCTATAGTATATATTCACACAACGTGACTTGAATTTGAGTTTGTGAAGGTTCATTGAATATCTAATTTTTTTGAATATAAGAGTCCCTATATTCTTGGTAAGGGAAATTTTAGATTCCCATTCATTTATTTGGTGGAATTTGATATAGGAAGCGAAAGAGGCCAGTGGAAAATTGTAGATTATATCCTTGTTTTCCTGAGATTAATTTGGAGGGGAAATATTGTTCTGACCATACATTCCTTTATTCATTAAAATGACTTATTTTGTTATGGATTGCATGATAATGAGATGGGTATCTGATACAGAGGTCCTAATACAATAATAGAGTTTGGTAGGGGAGGACCTTCCTCTTAGTTGGAATGTTAGGAAGGATGAAATTTTTTGTCATCATGGTCATGTGTCAGTTCCATGGGACTTATGTCTAGAGTTAATATGGGAAATCCATACCTCGTCATTGGATGTATTTTATAGTGTAACCCATATTTACTAAGACCTATGTCGGAAGTATTGGTTTATGGGTATGCAATGTGTGTTATATATTTTTGTCACGAGGTGTTCCATCTATCTACTGATAAATGAATATCACTAGTGGCCTTTTATATTTTACAATGTTTACTAACTTCTATGTGGAAATGGGATTATGTTGCAATGGATTTCATGACTTGGTATTCATGGTCACCAGGAATTAGTGATTTTTTAATGGTTATTGTGATCATGCTGTAAAAATATTCCATTTTTATTCTTATCATGGAGACATTCTCAGTAGATTTGCCTATGAGACATTATTTAAATGATTATTTGTTTCATTAAAGGGTTCTTAAATCAATTTTATCATATAGGGACACCCATTTTACATATATGATTTAGAAAATCTGATAAAGGGTGTTTAGTTAAGAGATTATTTTGGGAATATAATACCACCCTAAGACTGATGGTCATTTAGAGTGCATTATAAATTTTCACTACTACATAACTAGGTTTTTCCAGTTTTATAGCTTTAATAGTGTTAGCTGAAAATGCTGCTAAAGACCCACTTTGTCAATGCTAAAAAAATGATGTTAAAGGGGGTCTTTAACATCACTAAAATAGTGTGGTTAAGTGGGGACCTTTACTAATGAGTATTTACAAGTGATGATAATTGTATAAATAAAAAAATATTAATATATATATATATATATGTAAATGTAATGTATATTTTTAAATTTTATTTTAGATAATGTAAATAGGCATTTAGATATAATTTATACGATATTTAGTGAAACTGATTTATAAAAAAATAATTTTTTTAATTAATAATTCTTTTTAATAATGGAGGGTAATAGTCATTTAATATCATTTTATTGATATAAAATTAAAATAAATATATAAATAATTTAAAATAAGTTTAAATCATAACTTGAACATCAAACACCGCGAACTATTGATTCGGGTGTCACTTTGGGCTCTACCACATATCAAATCGGTGAATGTGGTAAGATCTACACCCTTAGTGACAGAGGTAAACCTCTGTCACATTTTTCAAAGCCAAAAAATGGCATGGGGGCTCCAAAACTGAATTTTTAGTCATGGTACATAGATTTTTTAACATTTGATATATTTTTTGTCATGTTTAAGCGGGTCTTATTTAATTTTTTTATGAAGGATAAATATATTCTCATGTCTTATATTCATATTTATATTATAGTTTTTGAAATTTATCACTTTCTACTACATAAATATATTTATAATTAAATATATTCAGGTTTTCTAATATTTACTTATATTAAATCACTCATATAAATACATATATAAACATATTTACGTAAAACATTATAATATAATATATATATATATACGTCTAAAAATTTATTTTAAATAGTATCTAAACATTTTTTACATTAAAATTACATATACATATCTATGTGTTTTAATAAATAGATATATATTTTTATTATATTATATTATATATAGATGAATATAATATATAATATAATTAAATAAATATAACTATATATATCACACATAGAAATATATTGTATAAATTTAATTCAAAATAATTATATTAATATATTTATATAAATTTGTAAATAAATATAAATATATATATAATATATAATTAAGAAGACAAAAAACAACATGGAGTTGTGGTAAATGCATTCCATCTTCAAATGAGAAGTGAAGAGTTTGAATCCAGGCGGTTGGGCATGAGCATGGATATTCGTAAATCGTGGATAAATTGGTGTTGGGGTGAAAAGAGATGGTAATGGGGGTGGATCACTATTAAAGTGGATGTGGAAGTGCTGAAAAATGTGTTATACACTCATGTACATTCAAAAAAAATTCCCATTTTAAAAGCACTGATATGATCAGTGTTCAAAAATTATTTTTAGGCCCAATTTAATAGCACTAAACAAATCACAATTAACGTTACCTTTAACAATGATAAAAATGTGTTTTTAAATGTCCATTTTAACAATGAATTTTTAGAACCTTTAGAATGATAGGGTTTTTAACCATGAAAATATTAATATCATTTTTTTGCACTAACAAAGGCCTAATATAGAGTTATAAAATGTGTTTTTTTATTATAGTTGTTCTAGAGTATATTCTATGATCATATATCCTTAATTTCGGAGGCTCGTGGGAGAAGAATATACACTGTTTAAGTTGACCTAAAATAAAAGCTAGCAGAAGACTATCTAAATGTCACCTTATGATGATTTTTATAGTATTCCATTTCATTTAACCATGAAATTGTTAATGGAATGAGTGATAGCATTACTTAGACATCCACATGGTTTGGAGACTTATGAATAGTTCTAGTTGATCATAAATTAGAAGGATATTTCAAGGCAGACAAAAATATTTCATTTGTCACTGTTAGTGTCCTCTAGAGTTCTAGGTCAGGGATCTATGGTTTTTAAATGTACCATAGTGGCTGGGGAAATGAATGAATCAGATAAAGGGTATGAATTCACTGTGATATGTTAGGCTATTCGAGATTTTGTACATTGTTGGGAAAGTATCATGTAGGTAGAAGTTACATCTTTAGTATAGATATATTCATGAATACTTCAAGGCATCTCATTTGAACCAATATAATTCTGACAAGTCTAATAATTTTCATCCATTTTGGATTTAGTTGTAACTAGATGAATCAGTTGAAGAGCATCCTATTCTTATCATTGACATTAACATGAAAGATCTATGAGGCCTCTTATTTCCTCTATTATTGTTGATATAGATATATGATCTTTTATAGAATGAGAAATTGAAGAGGGAGGTTGATATGCATGATCAATTGCTAGGGTAATTCCTAAATGATTCTAGAATACCCTTGGAAGGGAAATTATGGCACAAATTACATTAGAGTGATAATTGTACAATACAATGTTTTTTATGAGGTAGGGATCCTATTAATTTCAATTTAATTTCTTTGTTTTTTCCAAATGAGAATTCCTAATGAAGTCATCACTATTTTTGGGGTGCGTGGGGTTTGTTCAAATCCAAGAACCTAACATTTGATGAAATGAAATTTGGTCACATTGTTAGTAGAAACTATATGAATCTGTTTGTATGGTGAGACAATGGAGATGGGACCAGGGGAACCGGGTGAAAACCCTAAGCCGATTGAGGATGATGATTCATCGGATCCCAGTCAGGGGATGTGGGTAGACAATGCGGTTGATGAGAGGCTAGGCGCTGATCCGATCAGTCACAGGGAGATGTTTTCAGTCACTCGGAAAGATGAAATCATCAATGTAGCTACTTCAAAAGAACCTCCGAAGAGAAAGGGGAATTTTGCGGAAGTGGTGCACAATGCAGTGGGGCCTTCCTTCTCGGACATCGAATCACCCCCACCTGAAAGAGTGATAAGGAAGGGAGGATTGCCCATGTTACGAACAACCAGGAAGTAGTGGAGGAATGGGTAATTCAATGCCGGTACTCAATTATCGTGCGGGTAGTTACCCCGAAAGGTGGGTGTTTGTGGAAATTGCAGGATCTGAAAACAAGGATTGCAGAGGTTTGGGGCTTCGATGACTGGAGGATGATTGCGATGGACGAGGATATTATCATGTGGTATTCCCCATGGATGAAGGTAAGCGGAAATCATGGACCAAGGGTACAGTCTCTTTGAACCCTGGTTTTCTGAATTTGTAGGAATGAGATCGAAATTTTGACCCTACGAATGTCAGAAACTCTCATACGCAGTTATGGATTAGAATTCATAAGTTGAATTGGCTGTATTGGAATCCGAGGATCCTCTAGGACATTGCTTCCTCTATAGTAAATCCCATTCGTATGGATCAGGAGGCAAAGAATCCGAAGATTGGACACTATACGAGAGTTCTAGTGGAAGTTGACATGTCGAGCACGCTGGTGGAGGAGGTAATTCTTACCACAAGGGATGATAGCATGAAGCTTGATATTTTTTATGAAAGGAAACCCATGTTCTGTATGAATTACTTATTATTTGGGCATATGATTTCCGAATGTAAATGGGACATGGAGTGCAATGTTTGCAAGATGAAGGGTCATAAAGGAAGCATGTGCAGAAGAAGGAAGGAACTACTAGAAAAACAGGTATTTGGGACGGGTCATTTGCGACGTGATCCCGTCGCAAATGGCTTTTTGCGACGGGGACCCGTCGCAAATGACCCGTTGCTGAAAACGGTGTCGCAATAACAATATTTTGCGACGGGCCCATCGCTAAAGCCCTTTTCTGTGACGGGGAGAATCCCCGTCGCAACTACTACTCCGTATATTTGTAAAAAACTATTTGTGACGGGGCCCGTCGCAAAAACTATTTTTTAAAAAATAAAAAAAATAATACTATTTGCGACGGGAATAGTATCCCGTCGCAAATACTATAAAAAAAATAAAAAAAATAAATTGTTAATAAATTATTTTAATTAATATAATAATAATCCAATTATAATTCAAAAATAAAAAATAATAAAATATTAATAAATGATTTTAATTAATATAATAATAGAATTATAATTCACAAATTAAAATAATAAATTATTTTAATTAATATAATAATAATAGAATTATAATTCAAAAATAAAAAATAATAGAATATTAATAAATATTTTATAATGAGACAGAAACTACGAATAGAAAAAAAACATATTTTGATTTCACAAATTTTATAACATAAATACAAACTCTAATCTGAAGGAGGGGGGAGGGGGGGATCTGCAGATGGTGTTGGAGGAAACTCCATCCCTAAAGCATGAGTGAGTTGGCACATGTACTCCATCTGCTCCTGATGCTGCTGCTGCCACCGACTCGTCTGCTCCTCGTACAGCTGCTGCTGGCATCGACGCTCCTCCTCATGCTGCTGACGCATCTGCTCCTGCTCCTGTCGGAGACTCTATGTCAATGCAGTCTGAGATCGCAACTGATCCTCATACTGTGTAGCAGAAGAAGATGCACGAGCTCATCTCGAGTTGTACGCCGACATCGCAGCACTGCCATCATAATCTCCGGGAGTCAGTCGAGAGCTGATACCAACTACCCAGCCCTTCTTGAAGGCATACTGGGTGGCCTGCATCCATGTCGCCTCATCAAACTGACGGCCAGTGGTCTGATCTGATGACTCGGCCTGACTCTCAGGCCGAGCCTGTGACGCTGCGGCCTCATATGACTCCTGTAGTTGCAATTTAAAATTAAAATTGTGAATATATTATATACAGTTAATTTTTAAACTTGAAAACAAATAATACTAACCACGATGTGATGATGACAATCACCTCTGAGCTCCCCAGTAGTAGGATCACTATACATCCTCCGATATACGTCGTACTCCGTAATATCGGGGTGCTCGATAGCCTATAAGAATAAAAAATAAACTGTTAATATTTATAGTTATATAAAATATTTATAAATAATGTACGTACCAGATGCTGTCTATGAGTACTGAAAGAACGACTCCCAGCTCGATGAGTCACCTCCTGTCTCCCCCGATTCTACCTCCCCACCGACGATCTCCTCTGAAAGGCACCACTCAACCAGTGCGCACATAATCCATCCCATACATGGGATGAAATGTACTCTGGTCGGTGTGCTCTACATGACTCGTCATAATCTGACACTCCTGCTTTCTTCATCGCAGTTTTTCTTAAATTGTGCAAAAACTGACGAAGGTGATCACGCATGGCCACCTCCCATGCCTCGTGGATGGCGTCACACATGGTATCCTCGATCGGATACCATAAACCCTACAAATAAATCAAAATATCAAGTTAGAAATGAAATAATTTTCAAAATAAAAATTATTTATTTACGTACGTACCAACCAATGGCCGAACATGGCCTGCTGCACATCAATGGGAATATGCTCTCATGTGGTCCACGGCTGAGAGAAATAGTTGCGCAAAATAGCGCTGCCATGTCCGACTGCTATATGCGGAAAACTATAAAAATAATAAAAATTTATTATGTGAATAGATTAATGAAATATTAGTCAAATCAACAGGTTATCACACAGGTTATCACACCTCCGTGTGCGTGGATCAAACCCAAGAAGTGGACGTCGCTCGGGGACGGGATCAGGAATCATCAATCGTGCAAGACCGCGCCCCCTCCGTGTACTCCCTAGAGCGCCTGCAGGCTGAGGGTCATCTGGCAGCAACTCATCCGCATCGAAAGTCAGGTCAGCATCCGCCAACTCACAAAATGTGTCGTCGTCCATCTGAAATAGAAAATGTTAATGTTGTTAGAAAATAATTCATAATTACTATTATATATACATATATACATATTATGATTGTATATAATTACCATGGAATTCTATCAGTGTTCATCTTCATCATCATCTTCATATATGTCAATGTCATCTTCATATTCCTCCTCAACATCATCGATATCCATTCGAGTTACAGTTGCTTCATCTCTTAACATTTCAAATTCATATGTGACATCATTAATATCATCGTCATCACTGACTCTTAAATGTGGGGTGTCAACATCGATACTCATGTATCTTTTCAAAAAAGATTGATTTTGAGTACTCTCTTGAAAAACTTCAATTCTTTGCACATCAGTGAAATCACATTCACTTTGACTAAACTGATTGTCTCGAATTTTGATTTTTATTACACTCCACCAATCAGTCAAGTCTCTTGATGTAGCACAGTACTTTGCGTAATAAAATTGATGTGCCTATTGAGCCAATAATAATGGTTCATTTACTACGAGAACACTTTTACATTTAATATCGATGATTCCATGAGTCGGATGAACACACACGCCTCTCTCTGTATCCAACCACCGACATTTCAACATGGTTATGTAATGTTGTCCAATATAACAGAGTTCAATGATTTCATCAAGTATGCCTTAAAAGTCAACTTCATTTTCTTGATGATGATATCCTATCAAGCTAACTCCGCTGTTCATTGTTTTTTTCGATTCCCCATATGCATGTGTGTGGAATCGAAAACCATTCACCACATATGCATTATAAGTTTTAACAAGTTTGGAAGGTGGGTTACTCAATACACACAGCCGTTTGTCAATTTTATCAGCATGTCGAGACACCTGAAACTTTGTGAAATAATTATCAATATAGTAAACTAAACATTGAATGAGTTTCTAAAAGATAAAGAATTTATGTTACCAATTTTTGAAACCACTGAGAGAAATTTTTCAGTGGACGTTCTTCGAGAGCAGCTGCTGTAATTTGTGGAATTTGTTTCTTGATATTATTATCATACAACCTATAAAAACCAAAGTTATTTACTGTAACATAAATGATAGAATAAGTGATATAAACACTTACAGTACAACTGATGTCATCTCTTCACAGGTGAGCAGAACATACGTATGAGCTCTATGATGTTCATTTTCTGAAAGCTAGCATTCATAAAGTCCACCAAAACCATGATCTGACTGGTTGAAAACAGATAATTGATTGTCGATTTCATCAATATTCCTCTCGTTCTATCCCATTCGGTTGTGTTTTGAAGAATACTCAGATTCAAAATAATGGGAGCATAAAAAATATATTTCCTCTTGCAAATAAGCTTCTGCAATAGATCCTTCAACAGATGCTTTGTTACTTACTTTTCTTTTCAATTTTTGCATGCATCTTTCAAATGGGTACATCCATCGAAACTGTACTGGAACTCCACATTTGGATTCATATGGCAAATGTAACATCAAATGTTCCATTGAGTCGGAGAAAGACGACGAGAATATTTCTTCCAGTTTACATATAATTACAACAACATCTTTTTCAAGTTTTCCTAGAGCATCATAATCTGATGTAGCCGCACAAATTTCCCGATAAAATTGAGACATGTCTGTTATGGAATCCCAAATCACAGAATTCAACAGACCTCTTAATCCAATTGGTAGAAGTCTTACCATTATAACATGACAATCATGACTTTTTAATCCAGTAATATGACTATTCTTTACACATCTACCCAAATTGGAAACACAGCCATCTGGAAGTCTGAAATCTGCAATCCACTGACAAAATAATAAACGGTTTTCTTTAGACAGTGTATAGGCTGCTTTTGGTTTCAGTAACCTTTCTGTTCTGACATTCTCAAACAGTTCCAATTCTGGACGCCTGCAAATTTGGGCAAGATCTAAACGTGCATTTATATTGTCTTTGCTCTTTCCTGGCGTATCCAAAACTGTATGAAACAAATTATCAAAACAGTTCTTCTCAATATGCATGACATCTAACATGTGTTGGACCAACAAATCAGACCAATATGGAAAATCCCAAAATACGCTACGTTTAATCCAATTGTGTTCTTTCCCAAAACCAGAAATTTTCTGTTGGTTTATTGTGGGACCAAAAGTGATGGGAGGTAATGAAAGTACAACTGATTTTAACTCCGAACCTGATAGCATTTTTGGAGGTCCTTCCATTTCAAATGTTCCTTTTCTGAAATGAGATCTGTTTCTGCGAAAAGCATGATCAGCTGGAAGAAACCTGTGATGACAGTCAAAATTACAAGGTTTCTTTCCATGAATGAGCATAAATGCTTTGTTCTCTCCCATACAGTAAGGACATGATTTCTGACCATGTGTACTCCAGCCAGATAACATCCCATAAGCCGGGAAGTCACTTATTGTCCACATCAATGCTGCTCTCAGTATGAAATTCTGTTTCGTTGCAACATCATATGTACTGACACCAGTACTCCACAATAAATTTAATTCATCAATCAATGGTTTCAAATAAACATCAATATTTTTCTTCAGATGTACTGGAATTAGTAAAGTCAAAAAGATATATGGCTCCTTCATCAAAATCCATGGAGGTAAATTTTACGGAGTTAAAAAAATAGGCCAACATGAATATTGACTACCATAAGATCCAAACGGACAGAAACCATCAGTGGAAATCCCCAGCCGAACATTTCTAGCTTCTAAAGCAAAGGATGGATGCACTCTATCAAAATGTTTCCATGAATCACCATCGGCTGGATGATTCAAGCTTTTATCGGTTGAAATATTCTCTTTATGCCATGACATCATTGTCGCTGTATTCTTAGACATGAATAAACGCTGGAGTCTGGATGTAAGCGGAAAATATCTCAACTGTTTTACAGGAATCAAACCAGACTTCCCGTGTTGTCCTTCTTTATATCTCAATTGCCCACATGTGGGACAACTATCCAACGACTCATTTTCCCCAGAATATAAAATGCAGTCATTTTAACATTCATGAATCTTCTGACAAGTAAGTCCCAAATTTCGAACCAGCCTCTTACTCTCATAGTAATTTGCAGGTAAAACATTTCCTTCGGGTAACAGTGTTTTAAGCAAAGAAAATATCTGGTCAAAACAGGTGTTTGACATTCTGTTATCTGATTTGATAGCCATAAATTTTGCAACTGCTTCTAATTTGCTCATCTTGCAGCTAGGATATAATGCATCCTCATAAGACTTCAACAACTCATAAAATTCAGACGGTGCCAACTCAGGATTTGAAGCTATATCAGCTGGAGTATTTGTATGTTGAACAGATGAACCTCCAACATCATGTACTAAATCTTGAAACCGGGATAGATCCGGAATCAAGTTGGTATCACCTGCTCTGGAACTGCGTTCACCGTGTTGATACCAAAATACATAATCTGGTTGAAAACCAAAACGCAAGATATGTTCTCCCACTTTGTCAGACGTGTCAAACGTTCTCAATGCACATTTTCTCCAAGGGCATTTTATTTTGCCTTCTGAAAAAAAATTATGGATTTGATGCCGCAAATGATAAAAAATTCTCCACACCCTCTACATATAATGGATTTAAACCAGAACTGTTTGGATTTCTACGTTGATTTATCCATATGCGGTCACCTAATAATGATTGTTGACGACCTCGTTGTTCCATATTTCTCTATAAAATATAAAAGCATTACTGGTTTTGAATAATTTGTTAGAAAAAACACTCATGCTAGGATAATTATAGAGTTTATATCATACACGACTGACGCGAACTTTTTATTGAGATAGACCTAAAAATTGACCCTTTAAGAATTAAATATGTTGAGAATAAAGCAAAACATGTTACAAATATTGATAATTTTAATATTATATAAATTTTTTTTTTATTTTCATAGTACTAATATTATTGTTAAGTATTACTAATTATTACTAATTATTACTAATTATTGGTAATTATTACTAATTATTACCAATTATTGGTAATTATTACTAATTAATAATAATTATTGATAATTATTACTAATTATTGGTAATTATTACTAATTATTGGTAATTATTAGTAATTATTGGTAATTATCGGTAATTATTAGTAATTATTGATAATTATTACTAATTATTGATAATTATTACTAATTGTTGGTAATTATTACTAATTATTGGTAATTATTACTAACTATTGGTAATTATTACTAATTATTACTAATTATTAATAATTATTACTAATTATTGGTAATTATTACGAATTATTACTAATTATCGGTAATTATTGGTAATTATTGGTAATTATTACTAATTATTGGTAATTATTACTAATTATTGGTAATTATTACTAATTAATGGTCATTATTACTAATTATTGGTAATTTTTACTAATTATTGGTAATTATTACTAATTATTACTAATTATTGGTGATTATTGGTAATTATTGGCAATTATTACTAATTATTACTAATTATTACTAATTATTACTAATTATTGGTAATTATTGGTAATTATTACTAATTATTACTAATTATTACTAATTATTGGTAATTATTGGTAATTATTACTAATTATTGGTAATTAATACGAATTATTGTTAATTATTGGTAATTATTACTAATTAATGGTAATTATTGGTAATTATTACTAATTATTGGTAAATATTACTAATTATCGGTAAATATTACTAATTACTATTAAGTATTACTAATTATTGGTAATTATTACTAATTATTGGTAATTGTTACAAATTATTACTAATTATTGGTAATTATTACTAATTATTACTAATTATTGGTAATTATTACTAATTATTACTAATTATTAGTAATTAATACTAATAATTGGTATTTATTACTAATTATTACTAATTATTACTAATTATTGGTAATTATTACTAATTATTGGTAATTATTATTAAATATTTCTAATTATTACTAATTATTGGTAATTATTGGTAATTATTACTAATTATTGGTAATTATTACTAACTATTGGTAATTATTACTAATTATTGGTAATTATTACTAATTATTGGTAATTATTACTAATTATTACTAATTGTTACTAATTATTGGTAATTATTACTAATTATTACTAATTATTGGTAATTATTGGAATTTATTGGTAATTATTACTAATTATTACTAATTATTACTAATTATTGGTAATTATTGGTAATTATATCTAATTATTGGTAATTAATACTAATTATTGGTAATTATTGGTAATTATAACTAATTAATGGTAATTATTGGTAATTATTACTAATTATTGGTAAATATTACTAATTATTGGTAAATATTACTAATTATTGTTAAGTATTACTAATTATTGGTAATTATTACTAATTATTGGCAATTATTACTAGTTATTACTAATTATTGGTAATTATTACTAATTATTACTAATTATTGGTAATTATTACTAATTATTACTAATTATTGGTAATTATTACTAATAATTGGTAATTATTACTAATTATTACTAATTATTACTAATTATTGGTAATTATTACTAATTATTACTAATTATTGGTAATTATTACTAATTATTACTAATTATTACTAATTATTGGTAATTATTGATAATTATTACTAATTATTGGTAATTATTTCTAAATATTGGTAATTATTACTAATTATTGGTAATTATTACTAATTATTGGTAATTATTACTAATTATTGGTAATTATTACTAATTATTACTAATTGTTACTAATTATTGGTAATTATTACTAATTATTACTAATTATTGGTAATTATTGGAATTTATTGGTAATTATTACAAATTATTGGTAATTATTACTAATTATTGGTAATTATTTCTAATTATTGGTAATTATTTCTAATTATTACTAATTATTACTATTTACCGGTAATTATTACTAATTATTCTTAATTATTACTAATTATTGGTAATTATTACTAATGATTGGTAATTATTACTAATTATTGTTAATTATTACTAATTATTGATAATTATTACTAATTATTACAAATTATTACTAATTATTGGTAATTATTGGTAATTATTAAGAATTATTGGTAATTATTACTAATTATTGATAATTATTTCTAATTGTGGGTAATTATTACTAATTATTACTAATTATTACTAATTATTACTATTTACCGGTAATTATTTCTAATTATTACTAATTATTACTATTTACCGATAAATATTACTAATTATTACTAATTATTGGTAATTATTACTAATTATTGGTAATTATTACTAATTATTGGTAATTATTACTAATTATTGGTAATTATTACTAATTATTGGTAATTATTACTAATTATTACTAACTATTACTAATTATTACTAATTATTCCTAATTATTACTAATTATTCCTAATTATTACTAATTATTACTAATTATTGGTAATTATTGGTAATTATTACTAATTATTGGTAATAATTACTAATTATTGGTAATTATTACTAATTATTGGTAGTTATTACTATTTATTGGAAATTATTACTAATTATTACTAATTATTACTATTTAGCGGTAATTATTTCTAATTATTACTAATTATTACTATTTACCCGTAATTATTACTATTTACCGGTAATTATTACTAATTATTACTAATTATTGGTAATTATTACTAATTATTGCTAATTATTGCTAATTATTCCTAATTATTCCTAATTATTCCTAATTATTACTAATTATTACTAATTATTCCTAATTATTACTAATTATTCATAATTATTACTAATTATTCCTAATTATTACTAATTATTACTAATTATTACTAATTATTACTAATTATTACTAATTATTTCTAATTATTTCTAATTATTCCTAATTATTGGTAATTATTGGTAATTATTCCTAATTATTCTTAATTATTACTAATTATTCTTAATTATTACTAATTAGTGGTAATTATTAGTAATTATTAATAATTATTACAAATTATTGATAATTAGTAATAATTATTACTAATTATTACTAATTATTGATAATTATTGGAAATTATTACTAATTATTGGTAAGTATTACTAATTATTGGTAAGTATTACTAATTATTGATAATTATTACTAATTATTGGTAATTATTACTAATTATTGGTAGTTATTACTAATTATTACTAATTATTACTAATTATTACTAATTATTACTAATTATTGGTAATTATTACTAATTATTACTAATTATTACTAATTATTACTAATTATTGGTAATTTTTGGTAATTGTTCTTAATTATGAGTAATTAAATGAATAATTACCAATAATTAGGAATAATAACATTATTAGTATATTTTATTATTAATATTAGAATAATATAATTTTCTAATTTATATACAATTCTCCTTTCATCTGTGTGTTTTCTATCTCCATATACAAATAATACATGTGAAGACAGCAAACACACAGATGAATAGAGAATTGTATATATATAAAAAATTATATTATTTTAATATTAATAATAAAATATATTAATAATTAAATAATGTTATTATTCATAATTATTATTATTTATTACTAATTATTAAGTTATAAAACAATGTAAACATAATTAAATTACAACTAATTAAGAATAATTAAAACTAATAAAACATTAAAAATAAATATTAAATTAAAATAAATATAAATACCTTGAAAATTGATCTGAGGTTGATCTCTGATCGTTCTTCAAAACTTCAATATCAACTATGAAGAAAAAAATTAAACTTGAGAAAAACTGAACTGTAGAAATAAAATTTGGAGAGAAGAAGAAGATGGAATTTGAGAAATGATTTGAAAAAAACGGATGGGGGTATTTATAGGTTAGATTAGTTGCGACGGGCCCATTTGCGACGGGTACCGTCGCAAATACCTTAGCCAGTATTTATTACGGTCAACGGTTAAATAGTTATTTGCGACGGGACCCGTCGCAAATAACCACCTGCCGACATACTATTTGCGGCGGGGGAATATTCCCGTCGCAAATACCTTTTACCGCCGCCGGTTATTTGCGACGAGAATATTCCCTCGTAGCAAATATGTTTCCCGCGATTTGGCGCGCAAAGGGCGCCAGTCCTTTTGCGACGAGGAACGCTATCCCGTCGCAAAAGGCTACTTATTTGCGACGGGCAAATACCCCCGTCGCAAATAAGTTTTTAACAGGGGTATTTGCGACGGAATTTATTCCCGTTGCAAATAACCCGTCGCAAATACCCATTTTTCCCGTAGTGAGGGGAAGGAGAACAATTATCTAACTCACTCTAAGGGCCTGGAGGATGGAAATGGAAGTGGAGCTGGGCAACATGCTCTGAATATGGGAGGGTCTTCTTCTGCTGCCAGGGCTGATCTGCCTAGCAATGGAGTACAAGATGGACAGGTTGTAGCTGGGCAGGCCACCTTGCCTCAGTGTGACTCTGCAGAGCTGGAGGCGCCGAATATACAGGGGGATCAATCAATCAAACTGACAGAAGAAGCTGGCATAGGTTTAGGTGGCCACCCATCTTCTGATCCAGGAGGGAGGTTCACCCAGATCTCACCATCCAAGGCTGCCCGAAGAAGGTTCTCGGATGGTAGTGACCCCCCTCTCAAATGTGGGAAAACATTCATGCCCTTGGGTGGCCGTCTATGGGCTGATGAGGTGGAAGGTAAGGAAAAATCTGCTATGCTCATGGAAGAGGGTGGATTTGATGCTACCAGTGATGGATTTGATGGGTGTCTGGTCGCCGATAAAGATGATAGGAATAGTGAAGGCACAATATGCACAGAAGTGAACGTTGTCGCATCCAGTGGTGACGACAGTGATGAAATGATTGGGGATATGAGTGCTCACAGCGAGGTCGAGCTGGTGAAGGAGAGTGCAGGCCGGGATTCAACTGGTTCAGGCTTGGAGTAAAGCGCTAACACTGTCCCACCGAAGGAAGGGGATAGTAGGGCATGCCAGGCGACAAAAGATCCTCATAATATTACTGCTGCTGGACAGCAAGGGCAGAATAGCCAGGGTAAGAAAAACCCGAAACAGTTACAGGTGGATAGAAAAGGGGGGCCTCTGACAAGAGACATGGACAGTAAGAAATGAAGATCCTTTTTTGGAATTGTCAAGGGTTGGGTAACTCCCGCACGGTCAGGGCCCTTCGACATTATCTCATGACCTATAAATCGATGTTTGTTGGTATTACTGAACCAAAACTACTCTTTAAAAACTGGCAAGGATTCAAATGGGGCTCTCTAAGATACAGTTTCATTTCAAACAATCAGCATGAATCTCATATGGATCACTTATGGGTGTTAAGGCATGATGGCGGTAAGATCAATTCATGTGCAAATGGGAACCAAAGTATCCTGATCAACTTCATATATGCTGGGTATGATTTTTCTGTCTCTTTTGTTTATGCCTCCAACTCTTATATTAAGAGGAGGGAATTATGGGAAGAGCGTAAGGATACATCTAGGAGGATGATGCCAAAATGGGTGGTTATTGGTGATTTCAACACAGTACTGAAGCCTCAGGAGAAAACTGGGTCAAACATCAATAGGGTGGCTACTGCTGATTTTTTCGGAATGCAATGACTATTGTAATCTGGAACAAATCAACATAGCTGGTGCAGATTTTACGTGATGTAGGTATACGTGGGAGGGGAAATAAGAAATCAAGCTTGATATAAGATTTTACTGTATTGGTGATCATGATACAGATCATGGGGTGTCTGGTTTCACGCTCCCAAAGCATCATTCTGATCACAGTCTGATGTTTATTGATGTTAATACCCTGCGCACAAGGTCGGTTCATATCCCCTTAAAATTCAACAATGGATGGCTTGTCACTTCAGGTTATAGGGAGATTATCTTGGAGGCATGGAATACAGAAGTCATTGGGAGTTCTCTTCACTGACTTTCCATGAGGCTAAATCACCTTAAGGGTCTCCTAAGAGAATGGAGTAAAAGATCATTTTTGAAAATTGATGAGGACATTAAGAAGGCAGAGGAGGAGCTGGCCAGGATTCATGTCTGTCATGATCAGCGGCCCACTATATCCAGAGAGGAATTAATGGCCCACAATAGGATGGATGACCTCCTAATGTTAAAGGAAAGGCTGGTTAGAAATCAATAGAATGTTAAATGGTTAACGGATGGGGATAGAAATTCCATGTTTTTCAACAGGATACATAAGGAAAAGAGGGTGCGGGCATGAACCAGGGTGATCATCATTGATGGGCACTGGTATAGTGAAGAAAATGATGTATCACAGGCTGTTGCTGAATACTTCAAAGGCATTTATTCGGATAATGGGAATTCCAACATAAATCGCATGGTTGAGAACATCAGCCCCTGCATTGATGATCACACGAATCAACTTTTACTTGCTTCCCCATGAAAAGAGGAGATCAGATCTGCTCTTCTATCCCTTAATCTTGAGAGCACCCCAGGTCCTGATGGGTTCACAAATAATTTTTTATGTTCTATTGGGATATCGTGCAGAATGACATTGTGAATGGAATTAAGGACTTCTTCACGCACTCATATATACCTCATGGAATGAATTCCTGTGTCATTGCTATTATCCCCAAGAATGAGAATTCCCTTAACATTAAGGACTTAAGACCGGTTGATCTTGGGAACACGATACCCAAAATCATTATCAATGTTTTGGTGAAAAGGATGGGTGGGGTGGTTAATGACATTATCACTATGAATCGATTTGGTTTTTTCCCTAGGAGGAACATTCAAAAGTGTCTTTTTATGGCCTTGGAGAGTGTCAATCTTATGAGAAGGAACACAAAGGAAGGAAATTTTTCCATCAAAATTGATATTTCCAAGGCCATTGAAACTCTCAAATGGAGCTTTCTTCTTGATGTTCATAGAAGATATGGCTTCTCAAATGACTTATTGAATATGATCTCTACCATTATGGAGTCATCCAGGTTATCAGTTCTTGTCAACGGTGCCCCCAGGGGCTTCTTTCCTTGCACCAGGGGGGTGTGGCAAGGTGATCCACTATCTGGCCTGCTTTTTTCTATGGAAGAGGACTACCTGAGGAGGTGTATCATTGACATTTATCATTTGGGTCTTTATAAAAGGATTAGGGATGGTGTGAGTGAGTATGGCCCATCACACTTATTGTGTGCCGATGATATATTGCTCTTTGGTCAGGCGTCAAGGAAAACTATCTCCTCTATTAATGCCCTCTTCAGTCATTATGAGGAGGTGTCTGGACAAGCCATTAGTTGGGACAAATCCTCCATTGTTTTTGGAAATGGAATTTTAGTTAGGAAACAGAATAGAATTTTCAGACTTCTTGGTGTGAGGAGGGGCTCCTTACCCTTAAAATATCTTGGAGTCCCACTATTTTGTGGAAAAGTGAAAAGACAACACCTTGAAGGAATCTCTGTTGGAATTGTTCATCAGATGGCCAGCTAGAAGGGGAAACTATGTGCATGTCCGGGAGGGTCTGTCTTGTGAATTCAGTTATCACATCGAAATTTGTATACTCCTTCTCCATTTATCGATGGCTGAGGGGTCTTCTCAAGGAACATCAGATTATGGTACAAAATTTTATATAGACGGGGTCCCCACATGAGGGGAAGCTAGTTGCAGTGGCTTGGAAGGAATGCATCACACCGGTGGAGCTAGGGGGCCTATGAATCACGGACCTCCGGACGTTTAATGATGGGTTGATTGGGAAGTTCACTTGGAACTTGATTAATCATGAAGTTGATGATGATTTTCTCTCAAACAGGATAACAATGAGGCTCTTAAATGGACACAAATGGCACCTCGCGTCGGCGGTTTGGACTTCTATCATGCAGGCTTATGTCAGAATCATGCACGATACCCGCTGGTTGGTTTGCAGGGATTCCACCCTTAACTGTTAGAGCACAAGGTGGCTCACAAAGCCTCTTTGTGATTCTAATGTGCCACCTGAGGTAGCCAATTTGACAATTTCTAGTTTCTCTCATAGATACAATTTGCTTCTATTAGTGCTCCTGTGCAGGTGGAGCATGAAGTAACTGGATAAGTCTTCATGGAGAAGGATAATCTGATCTGGATGCATAGCAGAACCGAGAAATTCAATAGAAGAGACTTTTATAGGACCACATGTGGGGATAATTCCCCTGCACATTCATGGTTGCTGAATTACAGAGCACACTTCATCAAACCTGCTCGGTTTTCTCTGATATGGAAGATCTGAAAAAATCATCTACCTACATCGGATGCTCTCCAGAAGGTTGGGCTCCACATGGACTCCATATGTTCTATGTGTAAAGCTGATGAGGAATCAGTCCAGCATGTTTTTGTGGGCTGCTATCATGCAAAGCAACTGTGGAATTACATCGGGTTTGTGTTTGGGGTGACTGTTGACACCTGCTGGTCGGTTGATCAAGTGTTGTCTGCTGTTTATCATGGCAGGTTCAGCGAACATATTTTTAATATGTTTTTGACTGCAATTGTGGTGGCTATTGCTGTCATTTGGGATGCCCGCAACGCTTCCATTTTCACTGATTTGCGCCCCACTGTTCAGCAAGGTGTGATGCCGATACACAGGGATGTCTATGAAGTAGCTTGTGTGCAGGATGGGACAATGTCTAACACAGTTGAAGATCTGAAAATTCTTCGTACTCTTGGTGTCTCGAGGAAGCCACTCATGCCTCAGATGCTGAAGTATATTCGATGGATCCCACCCATCAGACCCTGCCTAAAGGATAATGTTGATGGGGCTGGGTTGGGTGCTCCTTGCCCATCAGGTTTCGGAGGCGTGTTTTGCACCTACCGTGGGTTCGTGAAAGGATTCTATCATCACACCATTGGAATTGGTACCACGTTTGAAGCGGAACATTGTGCCATGGTATATGCCATCAGGTACGCTGTCCGCTTTAACTGGGAACATATATGGATTGAGTCTGATTCTCAGGTCACGGTCCATGCCTTGAGCACCAAGACGCGCCAGGTTCCTTGGCGTGGACTGCCTCAATGGGTGGGCTGCCTTAATGATATCACGCGGATGCGGGTAGAGGTCTCAGATGTCTACCGAGAGGTGAATCAGGTGGCAGATGCACTGGAAAAGCGGGAGCTCACTGATGCAGGAGAGATGTGGTCTTTTACGACCCCTGACTATTGTGCCCCACTGCTGGAGGTAGATAGGTGTGGGGTGGTGCACACTCGCTTTTGTAATATTCCCCGGTATGCTTGACTCTTTTCACTTTCTTTCCTTATTTAATTTTATTAGGACCGGCTTACACCATATCCTGGCATTTCTGGTATATGAATCTGTATGCATGGTCTTCATGAACCATGTAGGCATGGAATGAAAATAAAAATGGGAACATTTTTTTATCCAACCATGCATTTGGGGTTGGTCAACCATGTGGGATGCACTGTTTTGTTTATCATATGTTTGCATCACCAGTTTCATAAATTTTTTCAAACTACGTGCATGTACCATAAAGGTTCACTATTATGGTTGTCAATTGTGCACATCTAGTGCATGGTTTGGCCCACCAGGCAACCAAATAATGTGACCCATTATTTAAATGAAAATTGGCCATTTTTACTTGATGAAGTAAGGATTAAATCTCCCCTTATATTCTATATTTTCTAAAGTTTTCATCACCCCATTTGCATTATAGAGATCCATCGTCAAACCCTAAAAGGATTCTCCTCATATTCATCAACTGTTTGCAATTCAATAACCTTTTGTCTTGTTAGATCTGTGTTGGAATGTTATACGTTCATATTCTCCCTTTAATCATATTTATTGATATCAATATATTTACTTTTTTTCATGATAAGACAGAATATTTCTAATATGTTTTTCCATTAATATATTTTTCTAAACCTTGTTGGGTTTTGAGCTGATGCTTTACTAGTGTACTATCATTATTATATAATATGTGGTCGAAACCATTTCCATATAGTTTTGGGTTTAATGTTCATTATTATTTTTTGTAGCATGTTTAACCTCTCGGCGTTGCCACTAAAATTATTTTAATGATTTTTTAAATTAAATGATACATGTTAAGGTTTTCCACTAGTTCCATTATATATTTGGAGTTTTTTTCTGTATCCTGAACCACTCTTGAGTTGTTTTATTCTATCTATTATTACTATACCACAATATTGTATGTGTGTGAGATCTCCCATTCAGTGGGAAGCATAATATGTTATAAAAAATGATTGAATTTGAGACGATTTATACTTACTTTCCTAAATGATTACATGTTTTTAAATAGATAAATGTGGGATGAATTGTTTAAATGGTTTTATATTGAAAATTTCGAATGGTTTGGATGATCTCATGGTATGTGAATGATATTGATATGGATTATGGAATTAAATGATAAATTCTTAATGGTATTTTTTTTGGGGGAATCTATAATCCATAGATTTGATTTCCATTGGATTCCATGGACATTTTTATTACATGTATCTTGATTATGGTAGTGGATGCGTTATATATTTATTTTCCTAGGATCCTGATTCCGTAGGATTCCATGTATATTTTTAATCCATGGATCTAGTTTACATTGGATTCTACGGTCATTGATTCTTATTGAATTTGGAATTCTTGAACCGCCTTAAACATACTCTACATATATGGTCCTTGGGAACCTCCAAAGATGATACCATGTTTTTAAAAAGACACTAATAGGAATTGAGGTGATTACATGGTCATTATACATTGGATGTGGCCCATGAAGGTATAACACGACGAGGATTCATTTCTCTTCATACATTGGATCTATACCATGGGTTTTGAAACATTATTATTTTCAAAAGGATATAATAGATGTTTGTCATGAATTATATATCGTTCTGTTATGAGTATTTCATTATAGTTTTTGGATATACATGATCACATATAAATTCAAGACATTAATTTTATTAATTTTATAACATTGATATATTGTACACTTCATCATTGTTTATCCAAAAAAATGGACTTGTTTTTGACACTATTGGTGGTGGCCTAATGGGTGTTATCTCACACCATGTCCATGTCACTGTTGGTTACCCAGATATACATAGTCGATGTAAGAAGGGTTAGGGACATGTAGTCTCTTTATGATTCCATATTTATTATAGTATAAGAGTTGGCAAGAACCAGGAAATGATATGTTTGTGATGCTCTCTGAAGGTAGTTAGTTATCATATTTCTGGTACTATTGATACATGTATTATAATGGATGCATGTTCCCATGTATTTGTTCTAATTCTATATAGAGTCATGACATGATCATCATATTTAAATTGATTCTCCTTTTAGATTTATTATAAATATAGTACTTTTGATGTTATATTTTGTCTTGATTTATATAATTATTCCTCTAATTTATAGACTTATGATATTATTGTGATCCAGTATGACTATGATGTTCTAGTATTTTCATTGTACAATCATAGACCCTTATTATTATTGAGCATCCTCTAGCGTACACGGAGGTGTGGCTGAGTCTATGTGACCCACTATCGTAGGGCGTCATTCAGTGTCTCCTATTTTGGGATGATACATATATTAATATATATCATTGAATTTTATAATTATTGAATATCATACATTAACAATATTAATATTAATAATACATACCATACACACAGATATATATATATATATATATATGTATAAAAATATATATTAATTTTACATCTTTTCATTATTTAATATTAATGATTTATATTATTTAAAATTTTCTACTATCAATACATGAAAATACTATTCATATAAGATATATGTTTATCAAATGACCATGTTTATGTAATCCATATTTACCAAATCATTTATTCGTTCAACTATAACTTTTAGAGGAATATTTCTTATTATATATTATTGATATTTCATTATGATTTCTCCATTCATGGTTCTCTTAAACATTATTTTTTTAGGATATTGTTGATCCTAAAATTTGAAAATTATCAAGAGGATATGATAGTAGGGACGATTTTCATATTTTATATCTTGTTAACCATATTGATATATAAAATTTAATGGAGGTTTTCATCCATGGTGAGTAACAATCCAAAGATCACAAAACATGGTTTTATGTGATTTTTTTAATGATACACTTATGAATTAATAAAGTTTTATTTGATTAATTAATATCTTCTATAATTTATTTTCTCATAATTTTATAATTAATTAAAATAAGAAGAATATTATAATTATAAATATATCTCTTATAAAAATTATATTCTTCTAAAAAATCTGGGGCATTAACCGTATTTAATAAAAATATTTATGTATTTTGAAACATTTATGACATATTATTAATTATTAAATATTTTTTTATGTAATATCCATAAAATTACTACCTAGGTTATAATGATAATATAGTTCCCAATTTCATTCAATACCACATTTGAGGGTGATAATAATGACACAATGGTTATAAAAATAGGAAACCCATAGTTGGAGCAAACAACTAGTTAGAAATTATTAATCTAAAAATGGAAATAAAATATAATATAAAACACTATTAATTACACCCTAAATAGAACCAAATTAAAAAAAGATCAATTAATAAAATGTAAAAAAATGTTTTTTGAATCCAAGAACAGGTTTGGTTGGGGCATCATAAAATCATTCAAGATTCATTGAGAAAGTAATTTAACAACAAATGATGTAATTATAATTCCTAATATAATTGCACGAATATACTAATTGTTCAAGACATGAAGGAGTTAGTCCTCCTCGGGGCCACTAGATATGTTGTTGAAATTCTAGCCTATCAGTGATGAAAAATACACTTTCATGAATAGGAACCAGATAAATATAACAAAACAATAGTAAAACACGATGTTGTACTATAAAATATAAAATATAGGGTATTAATTTTTCAGTACATTTTTTTTAAATATTTATGGCATTGAAAATAATATTATTTTTGACTACATATTGAAATAAGGGAATTATTTTTCTCAAAACCTCAATGTTTTCATATTAATTATATTTACTATCCTTTCATATTTTAATTTGATTATTTTATTGTTGTTCAAGGAAATAAATCTTCTATTTAGTGAATACAACAAATGGGATATTATGAACAATTTTAATGCTGTATCTATCATTATTTTATGTTATTATGTTAGGAGCAAGGATTTCATAGGACTGTATAAGAGGGGGAACATGGTTAATTTATCAAGAATTTATTTAATTTATAATCCTGGTATTTATCAATATTGACCATTATAGGACAAAAATGTATTTATTTTTAATATTTTATTTACCTTCAAATTTTAAAAAACCATTTCATCAATAGTTCTAGAGTGTTTAATAATATCAGTAGATTCTTCAACCAAATTCATTTGATGAAATGGGTAGAGCTATTATTGGTGTTTTGTTAGGTGTTTTAGGATAATCAACGGGAGTTAAAATATCCTTAGTTTTATTTGGATCATATATCAACATAAAAAAAATCAATGATGGAATGTTAGTGGAGGAAAAATTTCAATAATATGATCTTGAATCCTTCTATTAAGTGTATATGAGACCTAGTAAAATATAATAATTATTATTATATTTAATGATGGGATTCAGGAATTTTTTTCCTGAGAATACCATGCATCCATTAAATAATAATTTCAACATAAATAATCTATAAAAATAAATAAAAACTTATGTCCTTATTTAGAGATGAATTTCATTAAACAGATAAGATATCATAATTGGATAATTTGTATGAATGTGGTCCAACCATTTAGAATTCAAAATGATGAGGGAAAATATTTGGAATCAACATTTACAATAATGATTTATTTTAAAAAATAACATGATATTTAAGGATAGGAATATGAGAAGGAATATATGATATTAATTTATTAAGATGATTTTTGTAATCTGAAAAATTGAAAATTGAATATAATTATCTGTTTCCCTGAATTACATTTTAATAGAAATATTTGATTTCAACATTATAGGAGCATGGGTTTTTCTAAGAAGATCATATTAAATTTATGCGAGACTATTGTGGAAAATCCTTTCCAATTTAATTTTTTTATTAAATACATTATTTGAAAATATATTACCAAATATTTGCCCATAAATTAATTTTTATGTTTGAATTAATAGACGGATGTGGTGGCATTGGTTATCTTGTTATACATTGATATGAAAAATCACTAAATCAATTTATGAATCAAATTTTATATCCTAGAGTAAGAAACACAAAATCCTAATAACACATTTATAGATTTTTATCTCATGGAATTAAAATAGTTTGCAGTAATAGAATGGAAAACTAAATTTGTGGTGATTCAAAATTTTTATATTCAACATGAATCTCATCAAATTTTTATTCATTTAATTATTGATCAAATTAATTTTAAATTTTAATTGTATTTTAGTAGATCATACAAATAGATGATGAATAAAATTTCAATCCATATATTTTTAATAGTTGGTATTTATTTTTTCAGATAAATTTATTATGTGGAAATCAAAGTTTGGAATTCAACACTCAATACTAATGATACTATCCCACAAACACTTAAATATCTCCATAAAAATAAAAGAAAAAAATTGATAATGATGAAAAAAATATATATATTATCAAATTGAAATTATAAAAGAATAAAATTTGGATTGATTATGTATATGAAAAGTGACACCGATCATAAATTTGAATATATCACCCCATGATATTGTGATATATATATTTTTAATAAATCTATTGTATTTGATTGCTTACGATCCACACATGAATGGCTTAAAATGAAACATGATACTCAATTCAAATATTGTTATTTAAAATATCATGTATATAACCAAGAGAATAAGTTGGTGGGTATGAATAGGGCTAACCAATATATGAAAATATATTATTTACACATGATTATTACTTATCAATTATGTAAAAATGAAAATAACAACCTTTTGAAGAGAAAAAAAAATATTTTACGAAAAATGGTATTTTTTATAAAAGGTTTTTTAGTTATGATTTACTTATATAGAACATTAATATTGTTTAGGTTTTACCACAATGACCGTTGATATTAAAATGTTCTTTACTTATAAAATGTTATTTCTGGAAACATTCACTTTTTGTTGCACCTTCACGAAAAATTTTAAAACAAATATTACCATATCTGTTAATTTAATTTAAAAAATGAATTAAATTTTTTGAATCAAAATATTATTTATTATCTAAAAAATTAAACATATTTTCTAACCATTATGAATATTAAATATAAGAAAAAAACATTACTTTAGTTAAGGTAAACCTTATTTTTGGGAGGGTTAAACTAAAAATATGATTGAAAAAATGACCTAGATACATGTCTAGAACCCAAATTAAATCTATATTTCAATAATTTAATATCTAATGTTCATGAAAACCCCATTTTAGGTATTTTATGATAAAAATAGTCGTAATTTATTATTTTCAAATCTTACGTTGGTTTCCTCTCCCCCGCCTATAAATGGTCACCCCCCGATCCTCCCATCGTTACACCTCAAAATCCATTTTTTTCATCCAATAATTATCAAAATTACTTACTTAATCTACTAAAAAAATTATTTATCCCTCAGTTTTATCACGAAACCATCCTTGGGTGAATTATCAGTATTTCCTAAATATGTTGTCTTAATAAGAGGTTACATTCCTAAATGAGCATTTTTTATTCTGTTTTCTCTTCATCCTCATTAAAATATTATTAAAATGTGAATTTATAGTAACCTCAATATCATCCTTATAACTCAATTTCATTTGGTTATTTTTAATACCAATATATATCTACTCTTCCATCAAATGGGAAATGAAATCATCTATTGTGTGTTTGGTGGACTACTAAATTACAAACATTTTTAATTCATTTTCCTCCACCAAATATCATATATATATAGTGGTGGATTTACCAAATTTATTATTATACTTATATAATTTTTATAAAGCACATACCATTTTACATTCAATTTCTATTAAAATATGATATCATCGCTGGTTTGTATGATGAAATACCATCTCCTGAAGAAATGTTATTCATTTTTCACATGAATTTTACAATGATATTAATATGGATAAGTGATCAATATATGATATATATATATATACATTTTTATTTATTAAAAATTATATATCACCACTTCAATACACATTCAATAATTTGGGATATTATAATTTTAGTCAAGTGTATCTACAACCTTCTTTCCCGAGGGAGCGATGTGATCCATTTTCCAAATTCCAATTTATATTTTGATAATAAAAACATATATATGGATAAGAGTATATTTAAAAATTTTAATATTATTCATAGTTATATCATACAATATAAGATGTTAATGAACCAGATCATTCATAAACAACATGTATTGGAAAATAATGTTAATTAAAGCCATATATATTGAAAATAATAAAATATTATTGGAAACTAAGTGGTAAAAATATTATCAATAGAAAAAATATGACATTTAAAATATTCATATTGTTTTATTATAAGTAAAAAATATGATTAATAATAGTACAAATGATTTAAAATCATGTCCAGTCAAAATGAAGTGTCAGGTAAGAGAATTCAGCTCAATTTATGTTCAATTTCTAGGATGATGTTTGAATTAATTTATTTGAATACATTTTTTAATTACACGTGTTTAATATTGAAATATATTTTATACACATTATCAATTTATTTGTATGTTATCAGTTCTATGATAGATCATTTTATGGTTTTATTTCAAAATCTTTTTTTAATCGGGATTGTTTATGCAATTATTTCTATTGAACTAAATTATTTTTATCATTGGAAAACAAAACTCATTAATTTTATTATACTCTGGTTTTTTTATGATCATTTCATGTAATTGTACTATTTTTTCAATATTTGGTACTCAAAATGAAATATAAATATTTTTTAGTAAAATTTATCTTCACTGTTGTCATTGGTAAGAAATTATTTTTCTTCCAAAACACAGTTTTTAAAAAATAATTTGTTTTGAAATTAATCTTATTATTTATTTTGTTTTATTTATATTCTATTTTACTTTTAAAAAACCTAAAATGAATACTACTGTTTTACTAAACAAGCCCAGATTTTTAGTTACAGAAATTATGAAACAAATACTTATTTAACCATGTATACAATGGTTAGAATTCTTTTCTGTCATAACCACCAAATGATTTAATTAATAATTTATAATATTCAACAAATCTTTTCTAATATCATTACCTTGAAAATATTTTTTTCAATTTCAGTTTTAATAATATTTTCAAAGTTAAATAGATATTTTCCTCAAGTATATTTTTAAATATATTTTTATTGAATTTTTATTCAGTAACTATAATAAAAAATATTTTTACTACACTATGTAAAAATAATTTGTGCCATAATTATTATATCTATGTAATATTTATTATCATTTTGAACAAGGAATGTATTATCATTCTCTCTCAATGATTTATTTTTCGTTTTAATTAACAGTACCTTATAAAATTCACATATATGTGATTAATATAGATTAAATTTCCCCTATATAAACATATTATTTATCAAGGATAATATTATTTTTAAAAACTTATATCATATCAACAAAAAATTAATTAAATTGAATGTAATTTAAATTAGCGGTGAAATATAGATAAATATTTATCCATTACTCAATATGAATATTTGATGATAAAGAATGTTGAATCATGAATTAAATTAATATTTTGTTGATATATAAGGAATTATTTCTACATGAATATATGGGTGGGGCCTAGGTATAGATAGGACATGGATGCTTCTGTAGTCTCTTGGAATGAATCAGTAGGCCATCCAAAGATAAATAGGTTTCCAGTGTTTACATACCAATAAATTTTCAACTATATTATGAATTTCCTTGAATGTGAATGTATAATAATGTCTAAGATCATGATGTACAATAATAATACACTTCCATCATTACTAATTTCATTATTATTATACCTTATATTTTCCCATGATAATATTTGGTTATGCTTTCCATTATAAATTGCTAATTAGATGGAATGGGTGTCCAAATATTTACCTTTCTATATTAATTGTACATTTCCTATTTATCATTGTCAATTTATTTATCAAATGTAAAGTGTGTGCTTTATTTACATTACCATATTTATTATACCGTATATATTCATGAAAATCATGTTATTGATTATATGGAACATTTATTATGTTATTTACCATTATATATTGATTATTACATATATAATCATGATATATAAATTATTTAAATGGGACTTCTGTTTAGTTGATTACTTTGAGCAGTTTATTATTCTTATTTATTCATGTTATATTATGATATAACGAACCGTTTTAATGAATTTGTTCTCTATTTTTTTCCTTTCCATAAATTCATGTATGTATATAATTACTGATATGTACGAATATCCTAATGGGGGAAATTGTTATTCATGAAAAAATATTTATTTTAACAGTTTTTATTCAAATGTGATATGAGAGTCATGTAAATATGTAGTTTACAAATACAAGATAACTATATAATAAATGAGAATATTATTCCATGTATCTAATGAGAAATTATTAATGTAAACACCATATGTATTCTACTGGGGGGAGGTAATTAAATGTTTTACCAATGGAAGATTTGAATAATCCTTGGGAATAAGTTTATGGAAAACATTGATTAGGAAACATATCACTGTGATGATCCTTATAGATAAGTCTATAATAAAATCATAATGTTTTTTTGGTGTATATTATATTGTTATTTATTGAAAAAAACCATTTATAAACACTAAAATTATATGATGTTATATTATATATTTTCCTTGGTTTAATAAATTTGAGAATGGAGTGTCGATCTTAACTCGGGTGCTACTTGGTAGAAAAAAAAATTAAACTTACTGTAGACCTTGTTTCATATTCTTTTAGGATATCCTATTTATAGTACAAATTTTATATAAAAACCATAATTATCAATTTGGATATATGATTATAATTAATGTCCATGGATAAACATAAGGTACCATAGAATGATTTGAATGTGTCATGATTCAGAAATACTATAAATGATTATATGATTTTCCCACGATAATTGTTGTTTCTAACACATTGAAGGTTTTGTTTTACTAAATGTATGGATCCTAAAGGGATCATGTTAACATTGAACATGAAGTAAAATGTTTTGAATATGACAAAATGGATTGTACGGGGACATAACGGAAATATATCATTATTATTACTAATTAGTTATCCCAAAATAGGATCAACAACATATATGGTAACTAAATGTTAGACTAACTAAGGAAATGAATGATGAAGTTCACTAATAGATTTAGTGATGCATAATATTGAGGAAATAAGGACACACTTACTCTATTTCATAAATTTTTAAACAATAACCCAATAAAGTGTCTCAAAAGAGTGTGAAAAAGTTTTATATGTGGAAAATAATGTATTAATGTAATTAAATTATTGTGTAATAATTATGAGTATGTTGGAAGGAATTAAATATAGACCTATGGATCCATTGATAGTTTATTTTCATAAATTTGGGCTTAAAATAATTATCAATTTAAATTACCTCTTCTAATGATTTACCCCTAGACCATGGAAAACCCAATGTTGAAATAGAAACGTTGATGTATTTAGGTGTTAGTATTGAAATACTAAAGTATAGAATTATTTTTACAAATGATTTTTTTTATAATAATAATGAATCATATAATTATTATATTAAATATTATAATCATATATTTCTTTAGTATCATAAATATTATGGATTTCATCATGGGTTTATGAGATTAAGATTAATCATAACACAAAAGTATAAAACACCCCTTTACAGGTTTTTTGTGATGGGATTATAGTTTGATTCTAGATATTTTTGGATATATTTATGGGAATAATGGCCCTTGGATTATTATATAATAACATTATTTGATGATGAATGTATTTTCCTTTTTTTATTTATGGTTAAAGGTATTTATGTCCTTTAATATTTAACATATCATTAATATTATTGCAATTAATGTTCATCACTATTACACCATGAGTTTTTTGATTTTTTAAATAAACCTTTTTCATTAGATACCTTTCATTACACACTAAACTATTTCATACATTTTATATATTATACTCCAAATTAAAATTGTGATATACAAAACACCGACTTTGTATGCATTACACACAACACTGAGTTATTGCAAAAACGTCAAATTATTAATACAATTTTAGAAACATTATATTTATAACAAAGATATTAAACATATTATTTTAAATATTAAAAACTATTTAATGAATTCTACTTATAACATTTTCACATAAGAGAAACATTTTGATAACAAGAAAAAATAATTTTTGTAATGTTTTCATACATTTAAATATATTATCTTGTTAAAGGAACTACTATTTTCATTCTATGATAAATAATAATAATATTTCCGAACACATATTAAAATTGAGTTTTATAAAATAAAAATAATATTGGTCATCCGAATATCTATATTTTCTTCAAGTGTATTTATTTTGAATTTTTTTAGAAACAATATTATTTGATCAATTGTGAAAAATTCTAAATTTTATTTCACTTTTGGAGCTTTCTATTATTTATATTTATATTTTATTTTATATTTAGGTTAAAGTAAAATTATATCAAATATATTTATAACAATCCAATTTAGGTGATTGTAATAATTTTTATATTGACTTTAGATATAAATGAATAATGATCTTTTGAACATTCTCTCTTAAAAAACATGATATAACTCCACAACTTTGAGACTAACTGTAAACATATTTTGTCTTATTCTATAAATTTTATTTTGAAAGCTATAAATTTATTTTATTTTAATATCGGTTTTCTAATTATAAGAATAATTTTTTTAAATGATTAATGAAACAGATTAAAATTAAGTACAACTATTAATGTAAAATTATGCTTAATAAATGACTAAACCATAATCATAATGGCCAAACAGACCTAGAAACATTTTAAACACATTTTCTATCCACATTTAATCAATATACATAAAATTAGTTTTCTTTTCATGTATTTTTATTACTTAGTTTTTGTAATAATTCTATGAGACCTAACTTGTTTTCAAAAATTCCAATGTGTGTCCCCTTCATCCACTACAAAATAAACTCACCATGACCACATACTCAAAAAATTGAATCCACAGTTGATCAATGAATATCTCCCAAATTTCTCCTCAAAATCCTTTCCCTCATCCTATAATCCCCATCTATGGAATAAAATCACCCAACAAATCCCATTGATGAAAACCAAAAGGTGTTAGAAAGATAAAAGTTAAACCCTTCATTGAGCTCTTTAGTTTTATTATCATTCTCCAACACCTCAAATATTATTATTATATGCTCATATAATAACATAATTATAAAAAATATAAAAATATTTGTTCAATATATAGGTTTCAGCTATACTTACAGACACTTCCATATAATGGGTAACGAATATATTGTTCATATACAATGAACTATCGTCTCGCGAAATAATGATTTATCATTTATTAATTTACCACCATTCATGTTTTAACATGGTGATTGAAAATATATTTATATATGATATACGATATATTTATAATGTATATATTCTTTTATAATATATATATATATCAGACATATGTTAATGGTTTCCATTTTTTATAACTACAAACATATCATTTGTGGTTGTGTGGACTACCACCTCCTCAATGTGATGTGATTCATTCACATTTTTTCCTGGATGTGTTGGTTAAAAGTATATCATATATATTAAATAAAAATTTTACCTTTTTATATTAAATATATATTCATATATTTCAATTACTTACTTTCTTTCAATATGATATTAAAATATAAACCGAGTGCATGCCTATATACAACCTACTGTCCACATGAATAGTGAATATATTTTAATATTTGAATCTTATATAGATAATTATAAATATATATACATGGTATATAAATAATTGATATCATGATATACACTATAGAAATAATTAAATCATTATATTTATAACAAATTGGATAATAAAAAGACAAAACATATAATACAAACGAAGAAGATATTACCCAAAACATATCATTAACATGGAGTTGTTAATAAAAGGATAATATAAAGTCATAATAAATAATATATAGTATTATATATAATAATATCAAATACATTTAGAAATAATATAGGCTAAAATTTTTTGTTCAGTATTTTTTATTTTTTATTAAGAATGTAAATACATAAGGTTATGGAATTTCATATCTTATTTTATTCCCATGAGATACATGCCATATTCACCACTTTCCTATTTTTTGAGGTATATACACTAACATATTACAATTTATATAATTTATTTAATTTATTAAATTATATTAATGTATTTAATTGATGATATTGGCTCATGGGTATCACAATTCTAATGTATCTAAAGTATTACTTTTTTTATTTTCTTGCATTTAATTTTCTTGAGTGCAAGGGATATTGACCTTTGTTTCTATATATCTTCTATGTTCTTCCCATTAATGAATTTTTTAAAATATATAATTTTTTTTTCATAAATATCAATTTTATTAACTTTATTTCATGGGATTATGTTTCAAAAGATACAAAATCAGTAATGTAGTTTTATCTAAATTTTTTTTCTCTCATACACATGTTTTGTTACGAACAATATTCTTTTATGAGGTGAATATACTGCTAATTGAAATGTCATATCATAAAAATAATTCTTATTATGATATTTTAATCTTTATATAATTTCATTTTCTTTCATGATAAGTATAAATAAATGTTACAATGTGGAATGACATCGTAGAAAAAATATGATCATTTATCAAATTTTTTATGATTATGCATACATTGATGATATATTATGACCCATCACACAAGAATCCACATTAAGTTTCTTCTCATCAATTTACTCATGAAATATTTGTGTATTGGTATCAATTTTAAATTTATTTTTATATAATATTATTAAAAATGAATTTTTAAGAATGTTCAAATTTACCACTCTTTGCAGTCAGAAATATGTGTTCTCTCAAAACCATGATTTCTATGAAATCATTAATTATTCGTGGGTTTTATAATTATATTCAAATATATTTTTTTGATAATTTTTTAAATATTTATTTATATGTTTCAAAAGTATTCTCAATGAACTGGCTGTCAAAAACTTCAAGCATTCATTTTATTTTTTCAATGTATTGTCAATGAAAATGGTTTTCAAAATGTTTTCAAGCTTCTCTTATTAGTTTTAATGAAAAATGCTTTTCAAAATTTGTTCAAGGTAATTTTATATGTTTTGAATGGAAAAAGGTTTTCAAATGAATTTCAATTATTCTATATATGTTTTCAATGAATTTTTAAATAATATTTTTTTATAAAGGTTTTGCATTTTAAAAATCCTTTTCAAAGAATATATGATCTTTTACTCAGGAATTAATTTTAAAATATATTTCAAAATAATTTTCCATATCATAGGAAATATGTTTATGTTACTCATTCCCTTCTAGGAAATGATCCAAAGGATCTAGTTGTCATCTTTCTCTGAATGGTTTATGATTTTATGGCATGATTTTTATGAAAAAACCATTTCTCTTTCAAGGTATATATATTTTTGATGCTCTTTCTTCTACAATTGGATATATGGTTATGAAAATGGTTTCACTTAAATTGGTTATATGTCTCAAACCAGCCTGAGTACCCTAGTAACACAATTACTGAGCTAGAACTTACGTGACCCCTATGGCATTCTATATCCCCACGGGATGGTGACTAGCACCATGCATCATACAATATACTAGTGGGAACAATTTTTACATAATAATAAGGTTGAAAAAGATAAAAAGACAGCAAACATATCAATAGGAAAACTCCAATAGGAGTTAGTGTGATAGAACAAAAAATGTTACAAAATCCCATTTATTGAATCCATGACATAAAATTGGAAAATATCCCCAAGGTCCCTACAGACATGACTCGCCAAGAACATAGTTCCCCATTTGGATCTACTGACAAGAGATCACTTACCATTGCTTGAAACTAGAAAAAGAAAGTCTAAAAACACCCAAAATAAAAAATAGTGTGTGAGCCTAATCCCAGTTGGATGCCAGGAAAGATTCTATAATAGATTCCAAATATAGATTATCCAACGAATAGATCTAAAATTTTAAGGTAAAGCAGGATAGGAAAAACAAAATCATATTTAACCCAAAAATCTATATATTTTCAATATGATGGATGGATTATATTAAAGGACCTGAATTTGTTTACACAATATAGAATATTTCAAGGAGAATGGGTTGTGAAAATATTTATATTAAATTGTTTCTATAAATTAAGCATGAATAAAAATTAGTTTAAACAATATTGGCATATATTTATATCTCAAATAAAAATAAACAGAAGTTCAATATGGTCATCAGCTAAAATGTATGATAATAATTGCTGGTTATAGGATTCCACACTCTCTAAGTGAAATCACTAAAAACGTAGACATACACATTTATATGACACTAGACAGTGGTGGCTCATCACTATCCATTTGGGGATGTGATCCTCTTCATGTATGCTGTAGAGAGTTGTAATAGCATAGATTTTATCCGATGAATCGCATTATTCCTTTTGAAAAATTCTAATTTCATTCCCTTTTATACCAAAACGTAATTTATTCCAAAACATGCCTCTTTCACAAGATAAAACCATTGGGTTTCTATCCAATCATTTTAATCTATTTTCATTAGATTGAAATCCTTTAAAATCTAATTCCATATTTTTCAAAATTCATTTTCGTTATCAAGTTCCTCAATTTAATTAAAATAATTTCGGTAAAAAATAAACCATTTAAATTCAACAGTTTAAATCGGCCAACATTCCACAAACCCACCTCAATTCAATGGATTTGGGGATTATTTTGAAATTTCATTCCAAGCCCATTTAAAATCATCCAATTAATTGGAATGGGTATTTATTTACAAAATTGAACGGATGTTTAATAAAATGAATTTAAATGAGAAATTCAAACAAACAATGAAAATAAAAGTTAATCAATTTTGGAAATCTGAATAGAACCACTGACATATTTCCTGAAGATTGACACATGAAATGACACATGTACATAAGAATGAAGGTTATGGAGACCTTAAAACACATCATAAAAGAAATATACAACACCACAATGCATAGATCCATTAAGTCATAGACGTTCCATTGAAAATCTTATTACATAAAAAGATATGAACTTGATGATCTATGGGGAGCACTTACTCGAGAATCAGAACACAAGAAAAAAAGACGATTGGAATCTGATCGGATCAAACTGAAAGGATAGGTGCCTCTAAAAAATTCCTAGCATGGGTTTTATTTTGAGAGAAATGAATTTTATAATGAAAATGACTGAGAATAACTGTAGATCATATGTCCCAAAACAGAATGTGGTCTGGGTTATGTCGTGTACCACAGGTACCTGATGTATAGTTCATACTGGATAATCTATACAGAAAAACATGTCACCTCAAATTAAAAATAAAATTTTCACCACACAATATGTGTACCCAAAATTCATGATTTGTACCAGATCACAGTGTGATCTCCCGTTTCATGATATGTATCCATCAATCAGTAGATGACATGTACCTCAGGTACATGAAATGTACATCATATCCATGATTTGTACCTATTCTCCATCATGCAATAAACTCATAAAATGAACTATAGAAATATTTAACCAAATAGGCATCTTAATGGAACTTCGAAAAGGGAAAACATACCCAATAAAGGAAACGAGTTGTTATAACCTCGCCACCATAAAATCTTTCTACCCCCAGAAATAATAGGAAGAAGCTTCCATGCCAAAGAGATGAGACTACTACTCTCTCATTAGTGCCTCACATTCCAACATCTCATGATTATTAGTTACATGAAAAAAAAGAACACGTACCAAATGAATCATCTTCCCATGTTTTATCTTGATCTTAGAATCAACTATCCTAGTTTTCCTCCCAATCGATTCTAAATTGTGATCGATCTCAGTATCACATTAGCTCAAAAGATGAGAAGAATCAGATAGATACTTTCACATCTATGATATGAGGAACATGTTAGGTATCGACATAATCTATAGTGGAAGTGCAAAATGGTACACAACATTCCCCACCTAATCAAAAACCAAAAATGGTCCCACAGATCAAAGAGTCGGATTCAGTTTTCTACCAATATATTGATGACCCAAATGATGTAAATACATTAATAACACCTTATCACCAACTAAAAATTCCAATGTTCTACAGTTCTGATTTTCATAATAATTATATGGTATTTTTTCATTCAATATCCTCTGACAAATCAACTAAATATTTTTTGTAACATCTAGCACTAAACATGGTCCAACCAAGGAACATTCATTGACCTATGATAAAAACAACAGAGCTTTACATGGCTATCCATAAAAGGCCTCAAAACATTCCATTCTTATTTTAAACTAGTATCTATTGTTGTATGAAAAGTAATATATCCCCAAGTGATAATCACAAGCCCCATTGAAGTTGCGAACTCTTGTGAGAAGCATATCCTGAAGAATATGTATAGATCATTTTATTTGTTCATTCAACTGTAAATGGTAGGCCATGATCAAATGGACCTATGATCCCATTTCCTCTTAAAGGCATCTCCAAAAACGAGAAGTAAGTCGAGGATCCATATTATATACAATATCGGGTAGAACTCTATGAAAGAGAACACTATCTTTTATAAAGAGATATCCAAACTCCTTAATATTGGCCGTATATTGAATGGGTATAATGTGAGGTGACTTGGTTCAACTTTTAATAAAAAACCAATATTTAATTCTTTATTCTCATGGTACATGGTAACCCAACCACAATTTCCATAGAGATCTCATCTGAAATCCATATAGGTACATGAAGTGGTTGAATAAAAACTGTTGGCTTATCATTCTCGGATTTCAAATACTGGCATGTATAACAATGAGAGACAAACTCGACAATGTTTCCTCTCATCCCAAGCCACCAAAACTATCGACAAACATCATAAATTTTTTTATCTTTTCCATGTTGCATATCCCACTAAGAATTATGGAAATCTCTCGTTAAATTATTTCTTTTCACTAACTTCACAATAAAGCAATTCTTCTAGCATTGAATGCCCTCATTAGAGAACAATCACTGGGAAACTGTATCCCGACTATAAAGAAATTGCTAATTCTATATAACACATCATCAAGAAATAGATCTTAAAGAATCATCTTGAGAAGATTATAAGTTAGCTTCACACTGGATAAAAAACATTATCCCCTTCCTCATGAACTCTAAATTGAAATTGTACAAATAGAAACATAAAATTTCACTCTACTTAATACAAATTCCCATCGTTTGTTGAATGTTTCCTACTCAAATCATCAAAAAAAAATTCCCATTACAAGGGGTATAGGTGATGTCAAATTCAAAAGACTATATGTACTCCACCAAACATCAGTAACAAAGACTAAAATCTTTTTTAGAGAATATATAACATAGTATTTTGTGGTATAAATACAACATAAACATTTTTCCGAAAATGTAGTGCTGACAAATTTTATTGGAATGCATCACATCTCCATGTTCCAGATAATGGGTGGGATATTTCATCTTGTGTAGCCTATTATCATAAGATCTATATTCTAATACATGATCACCTTGTATAAGAACACAACCCATCCCTGAACCTTATGCATCACAAAAAACAACATAACCATGCCTGGTTTCTAGGAGAGTCAACACCAACATAGTACTCAACAAAAATTTAAACCTGGAAAAATAACTCTAAAATTTATCATCCCATGAAAACATCACCCCCTTACGAGTCAGATCAGTTATCATAGAATCCAACATCAAGAATTCTTTCATGATCCTACATTAATATCCGGTTAAGAGCAATAAGTTTTAGATCTCAATGATATTTTGTGGTTTATCAAAAGTCATAATGTCCTTCCCCATCATACGATCAATTGACAAACACTATTCTGACACCACGTGCCCTAGAAATTTCAATTTCTGAATCCATAAATCACACATTGAATTCTTGGTATAAAGGTATTGATTTAATAGTAGACTTAGGACTATTCTATGATATTTCGCATAATCCTCTATGGACATGTATTCATGAAGAATGTCATACACAAAGACTATAACAAAGTATCAAAATACTCATGGAAAATATTTTTCATTATAGTAAATGACAACGATATGATCATTTGATAAACCATAGGTAATAACCAGTTACTCATAGTCATCTTTCAAACTCTGAAAGGTTGTTTTTTTAACATCATATTCATTTATCCTCAACTGATGGTTACGATATCGAAGGATGGTAATTCAAAACACTTGAAAAATTTCAAATGATCAAAATGATTTTCAATCCATGTAAATAGATATTATTTATTTATCATAACATGATCATGGTTATGACAATAAATAAATAAGTAAAGAGAACCATCAGCCTTATTTCAAAAGAATACATGAACTACCCAATGTGACACACTTTGATGAATAAAGACTTTCTCAAGATCATTTTCAAGCTAAGACATCAACTCTTTCTGTTCATCATGATATATTTGGAAAGAGGGAATAGAGAATCATTGAGTTCAAGGCATTATATCCATAGAAAACTCAACCACCCTCATCAGTGGAATACAAGGGAAATATAGATGAAATAGGTTAGAAAACTCCATGAAGACTAGAGGAAGATCACCACCCATTGAATATCACCCCTTGTCATTAGAAAAAATCGATATCACTTTCCCCAACTCTGTATAAAAGGATCCATCTCTACTTAACCTTAGGTCACAATTTCCTTGAACGACAAGACACACAACACTAGGTGTTGTACAGTAGAGTCGTCGTAGAATAAAATAAATGAGGTGTTTATTTTCAATAAAACATTTCATCCTGAATATCGAATCAATAGATTTCATATTTACAATAAGAAAGATCCAAGATGGCCTGACATTGGATATTTATAAGACACTACCAGGAGTACAAAGGCCATACCCTTTTTTTGTAGCATGAGGTTTAGTAATTTCCATTTAATAAGATAGATTATCCATTGGAATATTAAGAAGGTTAAAAATACCTATAGAAATAAAATATTGATACGAACTAATATAAAAAAGTGAAGTCCTTAATGATGAATCATTATTAATTGTACCTCTAACAATTTTTGGACCCTTGTCTGCTCCCTCTAGAAACTCTTTCTCTGTACGATGAAGCTTCCATCAATTTTACTTTGAATGGATACATTTAATAATTAATGAAATTTATTTTCTCATAATTTTTAGGAGGTTATAATGATCATTTCCCACTATAAAGATTAGAGAAGTGATGAAATAACTCTACAAGTGGCATGAACATCTGCTGGAGAAACAACTTTTGGGTGCCTTACTGAAAACTATCCTTGAATTTCATGGATTTCCACAATGATAGAATGTCAAATAACATCCTTTGAGAGTTATAAGAGGTCTGGAATGACACTGTCATTGATAAAATCCGTGATGATAATCATGCTTCCATATTCCATTTAATTATCCAATGCTACCATTACGTGAAAAAGGAACCACTCTTAACCCTGACTTTCAAGCTAATTCTTTCACATATGTCATCACCATAATCATCCCATTATTATATGTTGGTATATATATAATGAAATTTTGATAAATGATGTCTAATTTATGTCCCAATTGAAATATTTATTTCTTCTTCCTCTTATTAGATACAATCTCAAGATAAAACTCCACTTTCACAAAAAATGTATATAAATACACAGTCATGGTTTTTTTGGACTACTCAATATTGAATAACTCCATATCCTTAGACACCACCATCGACTCAATATTGATCTGTTTGGGGAAAATGAACTTGATTTATTTACACTGTATTCCCTCTTGTTTCCCTATTGTCACCATCGAGTCTAACTATCTCATGCTTGTTCCCTCTAGAATGAAGGTGGAACACATCACCTTGATCACTTCTAGTGTCTACAAGAACTCAAAGAGATATTCTATCATTACAACCATCCCTCAAAATATTTAGGATAATTGGAACTTTGAAGACTGGTGGCTTCTAGAAAAAGTAACTCTTGATAATTATTCTGAAGAACAATGCCTAAGGATCCATAGCTTCATCTTGAGAGGGAACTGGATTTGGTGTCTAGACGATAGTTTGGATAGTGCGTACAATCACCTCATCAAGATTCAGATCAATAAAATTATTTTTTTGATGTTTTTAGTGGTAGTCTCTTCCTATATCAAATTCAAATGTTTTTTCAGAGTCATGATACTACAATACATCAGTAGAAAACGAAATATGACAATAAATAAACACTCCAATGGAGTTGAAAGTGAAAATATTCTAAACAGAAGGGACAAACAATGTTTTGATTCAACTGTACACAAATATCAATAGGGAAAAGATTATAACTATCCCAGAAGATGTATTTCTCTGACAATTATGGTGAATTAAGGATCGTTTTGGAACGATTTGTTCAGGTACTAAATCAAAACTACATTCTAACAAACAATACGATTTCAAAAATGCATACTAACTTCAATAAAAAATCTAAGAAACCTAACTATGATCCTAATTTTCCACAAACCATCCTAGGTACTCTGGTATCCCATTGACCATGCTGTCCCTAGAAGGACCCGAAAGGCTTTGCTAATCTCCATGGGATGGCTACTAGCACCTGGCCTAATACAACATAGAAGTGGGGATTATTTTTCCTCCAGAATGTGGAATAAAAAGGTAAAATGATAGTATTCATATCCATAGAAAAGTTGTACTTGCAGTAAAAGTAACCGAATCAAAAAAGGCACAGAAGCCAAAGTACCGAATCCAATTACTAAAATAGGAAAGCAACCCTGAGTTCCCAAAGAAAATGACTCACTAGGACAATGGTTCAGTAGTTGGATCCACCTACAAGAGATCCATTCCCTTTTCCCGATCCTATAAAAAAATTCTATAAACACCTAAAGGAAAAAATTTATGATTTAAGCTTAATCCTAGTAGGATACCTCCAAATATTCCATAACAGATTCCAAAAATATAATATCTAAATAAAATATCTCAATTTTCAAGGTGAAATAGGTTTCCTATAAAAAATGAAACTTTAAAAATAACATGCTATTCATTTTCATACTAATGTATGGATAATATTAATGAAAATTCATTTCATTACAAAATATAGAACATTTCCATGAAAATAGTTTACGAAAAACATTTATCTAAAATGTTTGTTATAAATTTAGTGGCCATGTAAAGTAGTCAAAAAAATTTATCATTCATTTATATCTCAAATATAGGTATACTAGTGTTAAAATGGTCATCTTCCAAAAGTTATGATAGTATTAACAAGCTATTGGATTCTACACTCTCTATGTTAACACTAAGAAATGTGTATAAACATGTCCCTATAACACTGGCCAATGGCGATTCATCACCAACCCATCAGGGAGGTGACCCGCTCCATGTATGTTTTAGAATGTTGTATTGGCATAAAAATTATCCAAATAACTCACTAACAACCTAATTCTTGAATGAACTCTTACATGAGGGGATATTTATTTTATGACAGATTAATATACAATAAATCTCATTCATTATTTTCAAAAGAAATCCAATTTCTTTCCTATTATTACTAAAACAGGTTTTATTCAAATAGATGCCTCCTTCAAAAGATAAAACCAATAGGTTTCTATCAAATCATTCCATGCCATTTTCATGAGTATGAAATCCATTAAAAACTAATTCCATCGTATTCAAAATTAATTTGCACAATTGAATACCAAATATTAGTTGAAATCATTTCCTTAAAAATCCACCATTTAAATTAAGTAATTTAAAATGAACAAAATTCCAAAAAATCCACCCCACTTCAAAGGAATTGGGGGGTTTTCCAAATTTCCATTCCAAATCCATTTCAAATCATCCAATTTATTGGAATTTTTTATTCAACATATTGAAATAATTTTTATGAAATTATTTTATATAAGTAGTTGAAACAAACCAAGAAAATAAAAATAAATTAATTTGAAAAATCCGAACCATATCACCTACCTCTTTTTCGAAGAACAACACCCACAATGACTCTCGTCCACAAGAATGAGGATTAAGGAGACATTGAAAACCACCTAGAAGAAACATACAACAACAATGTAAAAATATCCATCAATTCATTGATTATCTATTTAAAACTCAAGAGGATAGAGAGAGAGTTACTAGAAGATGGATAGAGATCCCTTACCCAGAAATCACAATGCAAGAGAAAAAATGATCTAATGTATATAGGATCAATCTAAAAGTATAAGTTCCTCTAAGAAACACATTTTAAGGGATTTGGTTCAAGATAAATGATTTATAGAAAGAAATGGACCAAGAAGAACTCTAGATCGTGCATTTAAAAAAATGATGTCATTTGGTTCATGACATTTACCTCATGTAAATGACATGTGGTCCATGATAGATATGGTATTCCGAAAAACTCATCACCTCAAGTTTAAAACTAACATTTTCACCCTACCCAATTTCTACCCAACATTCATGATGTCTCCTAGATCACAACCTGATCTCCCCTTTCACAATTCGTATCCCTAAACCAATATATGATGAGTACATCAGGTATACGATGTGTAACTATTATACTCCTTTTTGAAAACAAATCAAATGACCGCTAAAGACATTGAACCCATAAGGGAAAATAGATGAACATAGATATGGGAAAACATAATTAATCAAGGTTACAAGATGTTACATTATTCCATGATAAATTAATATAAAATCTGGTTCCTTTCACAATTTATTCTAGGATGAAATGATCATGAAAAATATGCATTTTCCATAGGACATGATTATATTAAATATTTATGATTAAATTTTCATTTCATGGTCTTTGATATGATGAAAATTAAAAACATTTATTTTTATGGATCACGATATGATGTTGTTTTATTATCTTCTAGCACATGTATGTATGATTTTATTTTGTGATGGTAAGGGAATATATCTATCTTCAACAAAATGGGCAATGATTAATATTTTATGATCCAAGAGGATACATGTGAGGGTATACCCAGACTAAAACATGAAATAATTTCATGCCCAAAACAAGAGGTTACATGAGAGGGAATCCCAAGCCTTAAATAATAAAATATTTCTATCCAGAAACAAGAATGATCATGGAAGGGTAGGTCAAGAATAATAAAAGTATATACATATCACAAAAAAGAGGGTTCATTGTAGGTCACTCCATGAATGATACAATAGATCCCCCAATTCCCAAAACAATAGGTTACACGTGAAGGAATCAAAAACTTGTAGTCAGAGGGTACACAGAAGGGCATCCCAATCCTGAAATAACATGGTATATTGGAGGGAATCTGAAGAATGAAGCTGGTACATGGGTTATTACCCTAAGCCCAAAAAGATATGATGGTGTTTTTAGGTACCCTTGAAATTAATATTGTTTATGTTTATGTGTATTGATCATCTTACATATCTTATTCCTCTATTATTCATTCATGTCTTATGATCTTGATTCCCTTATGATTCATGTCATATAAAATTCCAATATTTATGTCATGTCTCCTGATTAATATCTTTGATATATAGGGTATGATCTAAAATCATATGGTCATGTTATTGTACACTTATATTCTTGTTATTCATTTGTTCTTCCATAATTTTCAGTTACTGAGAAATCGATATTTTATGATTTTTAGGTTTCATTTCCCAATTTTATGAATATTTTTATTTTTTAAAAACACTATTGAAAAGAAATGTTTTAGAAATAGTAAAGATCATTCACAAAATTATTATATTTTTTTCGATGACTCCAAAGACACATAACTATAATAGAACTCAAGTATATACTTTTTTAATTAACATAATATTCATCTATATTGATGTGATATCTGTTTATTCTTGTCCTGGGACACTACAGTTGTTATCAATGTAACTGTTTCATCAATGTTTATAATCTAGGATGACGAAAATAGTGTCATTCAAATGGATATTTCTTTGGATATGTCTTGGGGAGTCTCCAAGGAGAAGCCTAAGGATATGTTAATGTTTAGAAAAAGGTCTTTTAATTTTTGTAATGGATAGATTGAGTGGTATCCTAGAAGTACTCCCAAATGTAGATATTAATAGTGGATGTGGTTCTTGCATAGATGTACCGAGGAGTAACAACCCCAACATGGTTTGTTGGGCCAGACACAAGCATAACCATGAACACCCTAATGTGACCTAAAGCACAAATGGTTTGAAAAATTTGGGGGATTTTCTTTGGGAACTAAACAACATCACAAATCATTATAATGAATATAAATATAACACGAAGGTGAATAACCTATGATAAACCTATGTTTTCATTGATTATAGAACTAGGTTTTCATTATTTATTCATTTAATAATCAAAATTCCATTAATATTTGTAATTTTGGTATGAAAAGGGGTTTTCACCCTATGATTTTTATTCATAGTAAATAGCATGAATTGGAGGGAACATTGTTGAAATTGTATATAGTAGATGTCGAAATTATGTGAATTATACATATCAGTTTCATAAGTGGGAACCTTAGGAACATAATCTGAATGTTGGTAAGAGTATTTGGTATAATTTTGAAGAAAATGATACTACAAATGACATGTGAAATATTTGTAATGTTCTTCTTGTATTATTTAGATTAAATAAATTATTCATTGTTAGATTAAGGTTGTGGAACCTTAATGGATAATTCATATTTAATATTATAGATACGTTTTAATAAGTGATAATGTGTTGAATCTTTTGTAATTATTTAAGAATAATGATGGATAATTTAAATATATATATTTTTAATTCAAATATTATGTTTTATGAATACTAAAATATATAATTAGTTTTAGTATAACTTTTTAATTATGAATTATAAAGGATATATTGAATGTTTCAGATGAAGTAAAAGGTGATTTCATGGAAATGATATATTTTTTATGGAAGGTAACACTTGATTAATTCATGATGACATATATTATGTTTTTTGGATAAAGAAATGTCGGATATGAATAACTATATTTGATTTATTGATTTATATAAAATTGAAAAAATGATTTTATTAAAATTTATTCTAGGTTTTCCTGGATGATGTTTACAATATATAATAATTATTTAATATATATATTAATTATTAGAATAAGTAACCAGGCATTTTTTCCAAAATTATTTATTATAATTCAAGTTATTACTATGTTTCATTATAATATACACTGAGGGTATTCACGTATTTGGAATGTGAAATCCTTGAGAAACTTTTTGATATATGGGGGATCAAATTCAGCAGATTCAGTAAACCTCTTCCTAATTTTGTAATATTTCATCTTTTGAAAGGGTTTTATGGTTCAGCATTTATTGAATACTTAAGTTAAATATCTAATGATGATTAAGAGATTAAATTGTTACGCAACAACATGAGGATTTTTTTATATTAGATTACCAATTCTAACAATCCTATGGTGATGGGAAGTAATGATATTTTGGATGGACTAAAATCAATTACATTATCTATTAGTGATTTAGGATTGAAAAAAGTCACCATTCTTTTTGGAGAAAGAGGTAAAGTGAAAACATATCAATTGAAAAAAGGGTGAGATTATTCTAAAATTAAGTAATTATATCTCTTTATAATGATTCATAAATGTTAGTAATTGAACTTGAAATAAATTATAATCATATTACAATCATTTATGATGATATCAATGATCTTTTTCAAGCATATATTTTGTGGTGAAATTTATTGTTAATTTTCTCATAACAATTTTCCTTATCTACCTCTATCAGAACATGATTCATCGATTTCTCTTCTATGTCCATGTATTCACATAGTGCCTTGGTTATACTATGTGGTAACCTTGATATATGTTTCATTGAGTTACTATCATTAATTATTTTTGGGAATTCAATTTTTTGATGTGGGTTTCTATGAAGGAAACTATCAATAATTAGACCATTGATTCCCAAAATTATTTAAGGGAGAAATTCATTTTAAGGGGGTTATATGTAACAACCTGAGTTTTTTTTATAAAAATTGTATAAATTATGTTAATTTAAAACCATTCATGTCACTCTACACTAATTGAAACATTTTATAAATTCTTCACCAATGTAATGTTGTGCTGCATGGAACATCGACTTGGAATGTGTTTCATGCAACACTAAATTTCTTCAAAATGAAAATTTATTCTTATAATGATTTAAATGAGATTGTTTTGACCTATATATTAAAACTATTAATTTAATATAAATGTATAATTTTATAATTTTTCTTATAATGGTTTAAAATATATAAAAATTAGTTACTATGAACTATATAATTTTCATAATGGTTTATATATGTTTAAAATTTTATTTTTAAATAGGATCTTCTTTTTATGTCCTTTTATAAAAAAAATTAAAATTTAATTTTCAAAACCAGTAGTAACTTTATTTGATTAAGTAAATCTCAAATTTTAATATATAACATCTAAATGAACTTAAGAAGATTTTTTTGGTAATTTTCTGAGAAACATCATTTTTGGATGGATATTGAGAAATACTGAATTTTAATTCAAGAAAACTCTTTCATCAAATTTATTAAGGTATGATTTGGTTTCCTAGAACAACCCTGTTTTACATTGATTATATGAATATTTAATATATTTATATATTATTTATCTTATTACATATTGTTAATTGTTTGGCATAACTATAGTGTAATAATGTCCTAGAGTATTTGTCATATTGAACAAGTCATATCAGTTCCCCGCAATGATGAGATCCTTGAAGTGTTATGAAAATATTCATAAATTTATTGTTCTGAGGTAGGATGAAAAAATATAATAGGAAACTTATCTTACAGACCGTAATGTGTGAGTAATCATAAGCACATGAAACTTCGTCTCATGAACTTTGCACATGTTAATCTTCATGATGGTATATAATGAGAATAGACACGCCAATAGTAATTTCTCATGTTTTGGTGTCATTGGACATTCTTATCTGAGAGTGTGTTTAATGATCCATAGGCATTAAGATTGTTATTATTATCTGTCATGACTCGCACACTTTTATTTGCAAATGAAATCCATCACACATACAGTGGAAGGATGTTGTGTATGATAGGGGCGTCATGAGTGGAATGTTATTAATGGATAAGTCGAGAAGTGATTTATCCCTTAAATTTATGGAAGTACATATCTCTACCATATGAATGAAATAGAACCTTAATGTAAAATTCCATGGAAATGATGTAACGACAATTTATTTCAGGTAGTCAAAAAATGACATTTCTATTGTAATGGTTGATGAAACTATCATAAATCCTTATTTAAGGGATTTTATGACAAGGGTATTATATTTCATAGTGACCACTTGTATATGGATTTCATTGTTTTGACTTTAAGTTCATTCTCTTCAGTGGCATGACCTACTGCTAGACAGTACTCTTAGACTTGAGGCTAGCCCTCCTAATTCGAACGAGAATTAATCCTAAAGGGTTACACACTCTGTGTTTCTGGTTGACTCTTTCTAATAATAATTGAATTTAATTGATGGAATAAATATTATTCTCATGAAAATGAAATAATTTTATTCACATTAATTTTATTTGAAATATATATATAAATTTGTATTTACTGGATTTTGGGTAATTTTATTTAATTTATTGATGATTTAATAAAAATTTATTTACTAGTTTGTATATAATATATTTATTAAATAGAAAAAATTGTTTGTTTATTTATTTGGGTGTTCAACAAATTGAAGTGGAGTTTGAGTGGGGCAAGGCTGGTCTAGAAGTAAAATAATTATTTTCAAGATGATGATTAATTATTTAACAAGTTGGCCCAAATTAAAAAAATAATATTGCTGATATTTTTAATAAAATGATGTTTTATATATAATTTGGTTTTACAATGATTTCACACCACTAATAATGATGTTGTATTAATATTAAAAGCATAGGTTTTATATATGGATATGAATGTATTTAATTTCTATTATGCAATTAAATATTATAATTGAATCCGCATGTCAATAAATAGATACCTATGTCTAATGTGCCATATACCGAACTACATGCCCTGTGAATTGAGAATTATTGAGATAAAAAATTTCTATCTTGAATCCTCTTCCCACCCCTCTCAAGAATGAGAGGCGTTCTTCAAGGCTGAAAAACAAGATATAAAGAACAACCAACACAAGACACTCGCTTCAGAAGGATTACACTCATAGAATGGGTGGTGTCAATTAGAAGCCATCAGAGCACGTATAGATCACCACTAGAGGGATTCGAGTTTGGATCCATGCAATCAAAAATAAATAATCTATAAGGGTTACGTTGGATGATCAATATCATCGACAAAGAATGTACCAAAGATCCAGGAATTATTTCATTTATAAAATAAATTAAATTAATTATAAAAATTTCTTACAAGATCCTATCTGATGGTTTCAAGCCTCTTCATTCTTTATCCAAATATTTGACTCTCTTCCGTGGAGACTAGTGTTCAACATTGTATTGACACCAGATTAATTATTGATCATGGTAAGAATAAATGTTGTGTTACATCCCAACAATGCTTCCACGACACCTGGAACCTACAAGTTGTATTTGACTAGTTACATCAATGTTAATAATTATTTAAATATTTATTTGATTGTTTACGCATTTAAAAATTTATTTGTTTCAATTCAAGTTAATATTTATGAAAATATAAATCTCGAGATTCGTTCCAACCCTTTCATTTCATATACACCTTAAAGATAATATATTTTATTCTAATTTTGATTAAAATAAAATAGAGGATATCATCAAGAGGAGCCAAAGGTTCATATCCATACAACACCAGATCACATGATGTGTATTCGGCAGTACACACGGTGTAGGCAAGGTTCAATGTAACATGTCTGTTCTTCCAAACCAAGCCATGTTATTTGAGTCCATCTAAGTCTTAATGAATCTGTGTGTATACTAGGAATACATAGAAATTGGTTTCTAGATTATCCACCTTACACCCCACTTGACACGGTCTGTAGTCCCTTCTAGTTAGTGTTGGACTATGTACCCCATACAAAGCATGCCTAGCAAGAGACTATGTAACACGCACACTATACCATGTGTGGCCCAATGGACATGCCACGTAGTTTGAATATATCCAATGTAAACTCACCCGTCGTATCCCCAGGTGTGTACATCAGATGGACGGTGAACAACAGTACATAGAATGTAGTCGGAATTATTCGTCCTGTACTCTTCAAAAATAAAACGATTCATTTCATTATTTTTCGCATATTATACTAACCCTTGATATGTATACCATGGTGTGGGTGTAAAGGTGAGGCTGAACATGTGATATGAGTTTTATATATATGTGTATAATTTAACAACAACTTAACATTCATTTCTACTTATTGGGTAGTTATGAACATGAATTTACAGGATTTCCTCCAAGGTACAAGTTGCATACAATGATAATTTAAAATTAATATATTTGATTAAAATTATGATGGATGAAAACATCAAGGAAATTCAGAAAAATGATTATGATAAAGGATTGATATCTCCGTGGCACACATTTAGAGTAATCATGGTTAAGGTGCCCAAGCTGGCCCTCATGCAGCCTTTCTCATTGGCTATTTTGAGCACTATGAGGTTATAGGGTTTAAACACCCTGAAGAACTAGTCACTGATCTCATTCTCGCATCCCTACCTCATATCTTCTCGAGCTTTGTTGTAAAGTTTAATATAAACAACATTAAGAAATCTTTATCTGATAATCTTATCCACGTTCTCCATGTGGAAAAAATATGACATTTGACATGCCTTCTCAATTTATGGTGAATAAGAGGAATGGGATGTTAAATAGATTTAAAATAAAGGCTGTTAAACACCCTTCAAAAAAATAATATCAAAATAGAGCCAAGAGAACAAGTGGTTTTTTGTTTCTCAGGTGGCAATAAGAGCCCTTGAAAGAAGGACTGCACTCAGCATATGAAGGATGGAGAATCTTTAGGTGATTTTATAATCGAATAAAATCATGTTTTTTCTACAAATTATGTATTAGATACATCATGTGGTGATCACATATGTATCCAAATATAGTAATCAAATAGATTCTGGAATGTTGACATAGGGGAGGTAGATCTACAAGCTTCCAACAATTCCAAACATTCTATTGTAGCTGTTAGAGTCTACCACCTCATGTTTCCAACTATGATTATATTTATGTGAAAGAGTTTTTATTATGTTCCATTTGTTTCTAAAATCATTATTTATGTATCTTAATTTGATATAGATGGATTATTTTCATTTTGGAAATGGATGTTTCTTCTTTTTTAAAGATAGAATTTGTTTTTGTAGTGCACATTTATATAATGATCAATGCGTGTGGGATTACAAAAACTAGGTAATGGAAATCAATATCAATGATACTTCACATGACTCATTCTAAACCCATCTTTGGCATCATACAATAGGTCATGTAAATGATAAATGCTTGAAAATTTTTCATCAAGATGTATATTCATATTCTTTCACACTAAAATCTCTTGACATATGTCATGCATGTTTACAAGGAACAATGGAAAAGTCCCATTGAGAGGGAAAGGAAAAAGGGAAGAGGAGCCTTTTGAATAGATTCCTACTGATTTGTGGGTGAAATTTTTAGATGAAGCAATGGGAGAGTACTCATACTTCATAACATTTACTAATTATTTTAGTAGATACAGATATAACTACATAATGGGGTATAGGTCATATTATACTAATAAGATCAAAGAATACTATAATGATGTTGAGAACCATCTTAGTAAGAAGACTAATAATCTCCGATTATATTGAGGTGGAGAATATCGTAAAAACATTATTGATTAGTTATTGGAGTTTGGGATACAATCCCTACACAATCCTCCTTACACACCCTAGTAGAATATTTTGGGATAAATTAGGAATTGCACCTTGTTGGACATGGTGAGATCAATGATGAGTTATGCGAGTCTTCCATTATCCTTTTTGGGGTGTGAATTACAAACTGTGGCACACATACTAAACAATTTAACAACTAAATAGATTAATGGTATTCCATATGTGTTATGGAGAATAAAGATATCCATGTTATTGAATTTACATATGTGGGGAAGAGATAAAGTTGTTTAGGAATCTTCATGTAACAGACATGCAACCCAAGGCAGAAAGTTTACATTTATATGATACACCAAGGAAACACTAGGATATTACATATACAACTCCTCGGACCAAGAGGTTATAGTGGAAAGACAAACAATATTTCTTGAGAGGGGGAACATCTTTAAAAGGGATAGTGAGAGCATGATAGACATTGATGAAGTCGATGATCAAGGTACACAAGAGTTGGTAGAGGAACATATTCCACAAAGCCCCGTGGAAGTAATAACTATTCCAGAGACACAAGAACTATAAAGAGTACATGATATGTTTGAGAACAATAAAAGAACGGTTTTCTAGTAATGAGTATGGTGACCCATTATTAGTTGTTAATAATGATCATCTAACAAAAAAAAAGCATTATGTGGCACAAATGTTTCCACATAGAAAGAAACCATTAATTATGAAATGGATTCCATGTACCAAAACCAAGTCTAGATTTGGGTTGATCACTAAGTTGATGTAAATCCTGCTTGTTACAAGTGGGTATTAAATATGAATCTAGACATGAAAGGAAAAGTTTGCACCTATAAGAAATGGCTAGTTCCAAAATGGTTCAAGTAGCTTCAAGTCATTGACTACAACGAATCATTTTCACCAATTGCAGTACTGAAATGCATCTGAATTATTTTGGCCATGTCCTCTTACAATGAATATCAGATTTTGAAAATAGATGTCCAAACATCCTTATTTAACAAGAACCGTGAAGAAGATGTCTACATGACACAAACTTATTATTTTATGACTCCATCCAAAAGATTATGATAAGGTATGTAGGTTGTATAAATCCATTTATAGATTATATAAAGAATCCTGGTCATGGATCATTCATTTTGATAAATCCATAACATAATTTGGTTATATCAAGAATGGATTTAATACTTGTGTCTATAAACAGTTTAGTGGGAGTGTAGACATTTTCCTAATAGTATATTTTTATGAAATAGTACATATTTGTAATGAGATACATGTTTTATATAATGTTAAGGCATGGTTAAATAAATTCATCTCCATGAAGGACATGGGCAAGGAAGAGTATATTATTGGGATCATGATCCATCATGATTGATCCAAGAGATTGATGGGCCGAATTCAAAGTACATGCATTGATAAATTAGTGAAGGGATTCAATATTGAACAGTCAAATAGAGGATTGTTTCTAGCATTACCTGGCATTCATCATTCCATGAATATGTTTCCTTACACACCTGATGGAAGGAAGATAATAGAAATGTCTTGATATGCATCAGTGATTGTGTCAGCCTTGAGTTACATGCTATGTATTGGGTTGGATGTTGCATAAGCATTGAGTTTGGTTGGCATATATCATGCATACCCAGGCGACCATCGTTGGATAGCCATCATGACTATATTAAAGTATCCGAGGAATACTATGAATTTGTTCTTAGTTTAAGGATGAGATTAAAAACTAGTCATCCCAGGATATGGATATGCTAGTTTCAAAACATATCAAGATTACATGAAGTCTCAAAGGGGATATATATTCACATTGAATGGAGTTAAAGTGATATAGAAGAGCTCAAAGGAGAGTGTGGTCACAGATTCTACAGTAGAGTTCGAGTATATCAAAGAACATGAGGTAGTTAAATAAGTAGTTTGGATATGAAGCTTCATCAAGGAGCTAGATGATATACATAGAATAAAGATACCATCGAACTATACATTGATAATAGTAAAATAGTGGCTCTCTCAAAATATCCAAGGTCCCATCAGAAGAAGATTCACATACACCGAAAGTATTATCTCTTGATGGATTTTTCTCAGAGAGGTGAAGTTGCAAAGATTAGTATTTTTACTAAAGGAAAATGTGGCAGACACCTTGAATAATCCCTTGGATCTGTAGAAATATGATCATCATGTGAGGTTATGCATACCAAATTCCCTAGACAGTTTCCTCTACTCCAAGAGGGATTTTTTAAGAGTTGGTGACCCTAAACCAACTAGTTGTACTTTGATTAAATTAAAATTTAATTTATTTGAATATTAACCATATTATTACATATTGTTCAATGTTCTTCACAACTATTGTGATATAATGACCTGGATTATTTATCATATTGACAAGGTCAGAAAAGTTCCTCATATGATTAGAACCATTACATACAATGACAATATTCATAAATAATTAGTTCTGTGGTTGGATGAAATACTATAATGGAATATATAGTATATATACCTTTAGGTCGGACTACTCATAAGTAGATGAGAGTTACTCTCATGAATTTTGTACTTTGTAATCTCCAAGACTAGAGATTACGAGAATAGACCTACTTGTAAGAATTCTGCATGTTTTGGTTTTAACAGATATTATTATCTGGGAGCATGTGTAATGATCATTAGACGTTTTTATTACCATTAATTTGTCTCCTGACTTGTGAACTTCGATGTAGTAACAAAAATAATCATCCAGATAGATGGAGGGATGTAAGGTATGTTGGTTGCATCCCGAGTGGCATGTTATTAGTGGATAATTTGAAGAATGATTTTACCATACCATTTATGGAAGTTGATATCTCATCACATTTAATGAAATAATTTCATCACATGAAATTTGATGGGCATGGTTTATTGATGAGTTTTTTCCAAGTAGTCATCGAACGATGTTTCAAGCATAATAGGTTATGACACTATCATGAAATCAGCTTGATGAGATATTTAGAAAAATTTATTTTATAACATAAGTGTGTGTTTGTATGTGGATGTTGTTGTAGCGACAGTAAGATCTTTCTCTTGGCTACCATGATCTATTGATAGATCGTGATCCTTGACATTAGGAATGTCCGCCTAATAATAAGAAGAAAGAGTCCTATTGGGTCACACACTAAATGTTTCTAGTTGTCTTGGTTAAATAATATTTTAATTTATTCAATGGAATAAATATTATTCTCAATATAGTGGAATACTTTTAATAAAGTTAAATTGATTGCATAAAATTAAAAAATGATTATTCATTAAATTGTGGTTAAATTTTATTTATTTATTTTATTGAACATTTTATAGATATTTATTTAATAGATTGTAAATAAAATATTTATTGAAGTGAATAAATTATTTATTTATTTATTACAGTGCTCAATAAATGGAAGTGGACTATGAGCGGACCATGGCTGGCCCAGTAGTAAAATAATTATTCGCAAGACAATAATTAATTACTTAAATTTTTGGCACAAATTTAAATAATCATAATTCCTCTATTGTATTGTGATGTGGAATTTTATTTATAATTATGGTTTTCTCAAGTTGGAATTCCATAAATAATTATGTGGTATTATTATAAAAAGAACATGATTCCCTTAAGGTTTTGAATGCATTTAATTACTGTTATATTATTTAATATTGTAACTGATTACATGTTTTGATAAATAGACCTATAAATATATTGTGCCATGTACCAAACTACACACCCTGTGAATTGAGAATAATTATCTAAAAAAATTACCTCTTGAATCCTCTTCCTTATCCTATAAAAAATAAGAGAAATTCTTCAAGGCCGAAGAACAAGCTATCAAGAACAACTGATAAAAGAAACTCACTTCTATGCACTAGCACCCGAAGAATGAGTGGTGTCAATCAGAGGAAAAAGGAGCACATGTGGATCACCATAATAGGGATTCTAGTTTGGATTCCCATATGCACAATGAGATAATTTGGATGGGTCATTCCGAACGATCAACATCATCAACAAATAAAGTACAAATATCTTATTATTAATTTATTTATGAATTAATTAAATTAATTTTAAAAATGACCTGAAAAATCCTATCTAATTGTTTTGGGCCTCCCCATTCATTATCAAAATCATTGATTCTGATTTGTGGAGACTATAATTCATCATCCCCTTTATCCCGGAATAATCTTTGAACATAGTAAAAAGTACATTTTTGTGTCGGTCCAACCATGCATCCACTTTGCCCGAAACCTACGATTTATATTTATAAATAATATATTAAATTTGTTTTAAACTAAAAATATATTAATTATATATCTATTAAACCAATTAGGCCATTGTGATAATTTTCAATTGAATTTATATATAAAATGTTATTGATATTTTGATTGTTATCACTTTATAAACATGCTCTATTTCTATGACTCTGACATAGAATTAAACATAATTTTGCCTCGTATATGAATTTAATTTCTAAATATAGACATAAATGACGAGAATAAGTATAATATATTTTTATTTTAATAATATAAAATATATATTTTGAATGATATTATTAGTGAATTTGACTAAATTTAATTTCAACGATGAACATAAAATTATGTTTAACAATAGACTAAAAATTAATCTATAGGGATACAATGACTTATAATCATATCTAAAAACTCATGGATGGACGTATTTTGTCCGTAATATATTCATTCGTGACATTTTTTCGTTTTTATGACATTTTATGTTAGAAAGATGGTAAAACTAACATGTTTTCAAAAATTCTAAGTGTGTCCCCGCCCTCCACTATAAATAGGCACTCACCCCTCCCACTTACTCACACCATTCATGTACCTTTTGCAAGACCAATATCTTCTTAAATTTATCCTCAACAATCCTCCCCTCTTCCTAGTAGCCTAAACTTATGAATAAATCCATCCAAGTAATTGAATTGGTGAAAACCAAAACAAGTTACCCGAAAAAGAGGTAACATCTTTCCTCAATATCATTAGTATTATTTTCATTCTCGACATCCTCAAATATTATTATTCCATGAATATATAATAAAAAATAATTCATATATATACTAAGATGTTACAATTCTTAGTATTAGTACTACAATTACAGACACATCCATTTAATGGGTAACAAACATACCATTCGTGTATGGTGAAACTACCGCCTCATGAAAGGATGATTGATAAAATTTCATTTATCACATATCATGGTTTAGAATTTGGGTAAAAATGATATTTATATATTATATATGTGGTATTTGTAATGTATTTATTCTTCTTTATGTTATATATTTGATATACCTTTATGCTACCCATTTTGGGTAACTATGATAACTTCGTTTGTGGAAGTGTGGACTACCGCCTACTCAAAGGGATGTGATTCATTCACACCATTTAAGTGATTTATTAAGGAAGTATTTATTAAAGGTATATGATATTTATTACATAATTATTATTCTGTAATTTTATTATATATATTTCTATATATGTAAATTACTCTCATTATTTCAATACAACAATAAAACATCATTTTATATTTCTATTATATATAGATTTTCTTAAATATATATATAATTAATATATATAATATTTATATCATTATATAAATATTGGAAATAATTCCATCATTATTTATGTATTATTATCGAAAAAAATCCAATACAAATATTAAAAACTATGATCATATTACCCATAACGTAACATTGAATGGAGTTTTTAATGAACGAGTAATATGAAGTTATAAACAAGTAATTTATGGTATTAGGTATAATTATATAGTTCCTTGGTAGATTAATAATACACTTTTATTTATGATACAAGATTTTATAACATATTCAAATAAAATAAATAAATAATTTAGTGAATTTCGACTCACCTTATGTTGTTAGGAGATACGTTCCATATTAACCACTTTCTTCTTTTGTGTGCTATATATACATACCTATGACATGTTATATAATTAATTTCCATTATTTAATGGTATTAAATGAATAATTTTATGTAATTAGTTTATGGAGATCAGGATTATAATGTTACTCACGTATTAAGTGTTTTCTCATCCAGTATCTAATCGTCGTGTGGTACGAGATCTGTTCGTCTCCAATTTCTTATATGTTGTGTTTAGACATCACATAAATGTAATAAATTATTTTCATAATAAAATTTATATATATTTATATATCCATTTGGTGAAATTTATTTCATGGGGATTATTTTTCAAATGTTACCAAATCTGTAAAGTAGTTTTGTCTCAATTATTCTTCTTTGAGACAACTATTTTTATTCACCTATATTAATTTATGATATGTATATACATACATTTTATATGTTATATAATGAACCTAATTATCATCAGGATATTTTTATTCTTCATGTGATATCATTTTTTACATGGGTATTATAATTCAATGTTACCAAGTGGTAATAGTTTATTTAAATAATCTCAGAGATTATCGAGACTATTTCTTTTTACACTACCATTGATGAAACCGTATGATCCATCTCCCATGTAATATACCCAATATTATTCTACTATGGTTATTCATAATATATTCCTGTATGTGTACCATATTCCCATTAATTGATACATAAGATGATTATTAATGTGTTTTTAGGAATGTCTCACTTTACCAATCACTTTTGTCAGAAAATATTGTCCATTCAAAACATTGTTTTCAAAAACATTCTCAATGAATTGCTCATAAATTTTCTAATTATTTTCAAGGATGTGGTATTAAAAATGTCTTCAATATTTCGTTATAATATTTCAAGTAATTTTCTAGGAAATGGGTTTCAAAAAAATTTCAATTTTTCTTTGATTGTTTTCAATGTACATTCAAGGAAAATAGATTAAAATGTTATTCATGTTTCTATTATATGTTTTCATGGAAAAAGGTTTTCAATATGTTTTCATTCATATTTTATAATTATTCATTGGAAAAATACTTTCAAAATTATGTCATGACTTCATTCTATAAATACATTTCTTTTTCAAGTAAACTTTTTTTCTAATGGATTTCTATTTTAAAATCCCTCTCATAGAAATGATATTATCCTCATGAAATATTTTTAAAATATATTTAAAAATTATTTTTCAACTGAAATCTGTTAATGTTACTCATACTCTTCTGGGAAATGATCCAAAGTTTCCTTCATATTTTTTATCTTAATATTTTTTATTTGATGGTATCATGTTGATGAAAACCTATTTTTCATTCATGAGTTATATATTTATGAAACTCTTCCCTATTTTACGGGATATATGATTATGAAACCCATTTGTCTTTAACATGTTATACCATGATAAATTCGTATGAAACCCACATTCATTATACTATCATTCTATGAATAAATGATCACAAAACCTATCTATTTTCTATATGTTACAATTTCATTAAATATTTATGATACCCATTTAATTTCATGGGTTATTATATGATTATTATGAAACCCATCTATTTTTATCGGTCATAATATCATGAAAGTTTTATTATATTATGGAACATGTATAAATGATTTTATTATTTAATGGGTGGGATATACATCGCCTTATAATGAATTAGGTAACAATAAATGATTGATGAGCTCAAGAGGGAACACTAAAGGGAATTCCAAGATCGAATAAATATCAAATCTCGGTTCTGAAATAAGAGGTTAGACAGGAAAGAATCCCAAGCTTGCGAGAAGATGGAATTTCACTCATGAAATAATTGGTTTCATGGGAGGTGATCCCAAGCCTAAAAAGGTAATATTATGAAAGAAATAATAGGGTACACATGAGGGAATCCCAATCCTAAAATAATTAGTTTTTTAAGCCCAAAACAGCAGGGTACACCTGATGGAATCCCAAACCCAAAATAAATGGTTAGATGCGGTGAATCCCATGACCAAAACAAGAGGTGCATGGGAGCGAATACCAAGCCTAAAGTAGGTACTTGTTTTATTATCCCAGTCCATACATTTTATTGGGGTCTTTAAAGGTATCATTTTCATAGAATATTCTATTTATATTTGTCTTCCATACATTCCATATTGTATTCCAATGTTATTCTTTCATGGCTTATTATGTTGATTCCATTATGATTTGTGTATTATGAAATTCCAATCTCTATTCTATGTATCATGATTATGATCTTTAATATATAGGGTATAATCTGAAAAATATATGATCATGTTTTCATACCCTTATATTTATTTTATTCTTCTGTGGTTCCATGACTTAACATACGGGTCAATCGATCTCACCCATTTCTAATATTTCCATTCCACGCATTATAACGAAATGTATTAACTATATGTAGTAAATGGGGTATTATTTTTGGGGAAATTTTAGATCATTCAAAATGATAGTCTATTTGATTCCTTATTTTCAAATTATATAACATATTATTGTCCTTGGGCATGGACCTTTTTAATATGTAGAATAATCTCCTAAATTTATTTGATATCCTGGTATTTTAATACTAGTTGGATATAATTACAATTTAGGGGTGTTAAATGCTTAAATTTAATATATTTATAAAAAATAGTAAAACCATATAATTGATGTAACCACATTACATTTCTTATGGTCAGGGTATTTAACCCATATATAAAGGGAAACAAGGGTATTGTTCATACCTTTGGGCTCAGAGATGCGTTGATTTAAATTTCATTTTTTACATCAATTATTTTCTACATAAATATTATTTTCTATATAGTGTTATTACTATTGAGTTTTAGACAATAATATATTATGTTGTATAACTTTTTTTAATCATATCAGATTCGGAAAATATTTAGCGACCAATAGATGTAGTTTTCATCCTACCTTGGATTTTATGATTCATTAAAAGGTAATTTCTGTTATTTAGGAATAAAAAATTCATTTTTGAACATTTATTTATATGAGTGAGAGATGAAGTGTAATTTTAATAAATAATAGGTCAAAATTTTTCTTATGAAATAGAAATATATAATGTAGTAATATATCATTATATTATTACACTATAAAAGAAATTATCAACTATAGAAAAATGATATTGGAAAAAAAATATTATCCTATTAGTTTAATATTTGATGAATCAATGGCCTTTTGGAACAACAACTATCTATGATTTTTTTTTGTTTTTAAAACGCTATTGACCATTTATATTCTTCTGATCATGGAAATTTATCACCCTCTTTTAATATTTTGACGTTATCATTATCTTTAATGTCTATATCTACACATTCCACCAATATTTCTAAATTTACAATCCATATTTGTATTATTCATGATAAACTTTGTAATTAAAATTCTCTCTCAATAAGATTATATATTATAAACCATTTTTTTATTTAGGTATATTATAAATGTATTCAAAACTTATATACCATTAATTAATGATATTAAGAGTAAATTACGATGAATCAATTTATTGAATGGGTAGAATGTAACACCTCGATAGTTTAATAAAATAAATTTGTTTCTATAAAATATATGAAATGAGACAACAAAATTATACAATAATATAACACATTGATAAATTATTATATTATTTAAATAAAAAATAAAAATATTTAATCTTTTTGATATCTTATTATGCAAGGGACAACGATTCCAAATGAAACACAATAAACTATTAAAATATTATTATTTAAAACAATAACTATATAACCTAGACGTTAAATTGGAGAATTTTAATTGTATTAAATAATATATAAAAATATTTGGTTTAAAATGTTCATTGTTCATATATATTTAAAAAAATCATTTCAATGAAAATGAAATAGTTTTTTTTAAAATGTATTATTTTAAAAGGAAATTTAGACATGATTTGTACACATAATTTAAAACTAAAATTTTGATAATTTTTAATTTTTTCTCAGAATATTATCTTATTTGAAATCATCATATCAATATTTTCTTATCGTCAATTTTTTTGATTTTGTTGAACTGTTTAATTTTTCAATGAATATTGAAAATTATGTATTCTAATTGAAATTAACCTTTCCATTTAATAAATTTACATGGTTTAATTATTTTTGGATATACTTTTAACTAAAATTATAAATTTATATAGCAATTTAACTTACATAGTTAATTTTTATCAATTTTACATTTAATTTTTATGTTCAAACGTTCTATACATAAGGGATTTTTCTAATTAGAAACCATGTTATTCTTATTTTCTATGGGTATAAATTAAAATGTATTCTTAAACTAATATGAAATTAATTTTGAACATCAGATTCCATAATTGAGTGATATTATTTTATATTATGTAATTTGATCAAAATAATTTTTTAAAATTATGAATAGTAAATGATGTAAAGAAATTTATTATGGGAGTCATGGGAAATAATGATTTATCAGGGGTTAAACTAAATCAATAATAGTTAAAAAAGATGAATAACTCATCCTACCCTATAATTATGGAGATATGTTTAATGTATAATATTTATGGTTCTATTAGAATCCACTTTTAAGCTTCTGGATTTATAAAATGGCTGATGTATATGATCCTTTTCAAAAATATCATTTGGGTCCTCCTCCCCACTTTTTAAAGGCCACCCCCTCTCCACACCTATTAACAATTCCAAAGAAATTCTATTGGAAAATTAGAAATTAAATACATAATTAATGTCAACTAACCATCATAGATACCTTTTTCTAATCATAAATCAATCCACTGAATGATTTTGAAGAAAACATAAATAAGTTTTCTAGTGAAGATAGAATGTTCATAAATGATCATTATTAATTTTATTCTTATACCTCCATAAATTCTTATTAATAAATTATTAAATAATATCATATGTATATGATTGATAATTGAATTCTATTAAATTATGGTAATTCACTATATCTTTCTCCTCTTCCGTCTAATGGGAATCGAAACATTTGGTTGTTAGTACAGAGGTTTTCCACCTCAAGATCCATTGTAATTCATTTCACATCATCACCAGTAAATGATATATATATATATTATTGTATTTAAATAATTTATTACTTTAAATTATTTAAATTAATATCACATGTACATTCTTATGTTCCACTCCATCAAAAATATGACAATGTTGATAGTTTGTATGACTAACAACCAGCTAATTAAGTGATGTGATAAATTTTTCATTTATGATTCACATGGATGTTAATAGGGATAAATATAAATAATATATATAATTTATATATGAAATTATTTTTATTATATCAAATTAACATATTACACACTTTCTTTCCCTTTCATCCATTAAGGGACTAATAACATCACCTTTTCCTATGTACAACTTCCCATCTCTATGATGTGATGTGATCCCTTCTCCTAGATCAAATTTAAAAATGAATCAAAAAATATATTGAAAAATTATTATATATAACATCAAAGTTATTATAGATATGATGTAATAACATAATATAGAAAATAACTATAACATTCATGAAAAAACAAGCATTAGAAAAATAACGAAATGAACACCCCATGTAGTGGAAATAATGACATTATATTAACAAATGGTTGGTAATATTTTTATAATACAATCATATATGATATTATAAAATATTAATATAGTTATATTATTAATTAATAACCTTGTTGAATCAATTATACTAATTCTTAATAAATTTTTCAGAGAAATAAACTATGATGTAAGTGACTTCTCAATATCTCTACATTGATGCAGATTATAATTTTAGGAGCATAACTTATTTTATATGGTTTATATATATCTTAATTTCTTGTAATATCATGAATAAATAATATTTATGGATATTTTATGTTTTAATTTTAATTATTTCATCTATGGTTATTTGAAATTAAAATTACTATTTGGAAAATAATTTCATAAATATTTGTTTCTGTTGTGATATGTTACATATTCATTGCCCTTAACATTCTAAGATTATATGTGTAAATATATTTGATTATATTATGTTTTATTTACAATTTTTATATTGTTTAACAGTTCATTTAGATAAATGATTCTTCTTGTAATTCTCACATCAACATTATAATCTTCATAAGGGTCTATTTCACAAAATATTTATAATTAGTGTTATTAAGGATTGAATTCCAATTGAATGAAATTATTTGATCATTAGAAAAGAAAACCATTTATTATTCTTCTAATCATGTTTTTCATGATTTTTTAGTGATATTATTATTTTAAACTATTAGGTACTTATAATGAATGATAAAATTTGTTTAATAAAATCAATATTCATTTCACTATTGGATAAAAATTCTTCTTTTTCCAAAACCATGAATTCTAATAAAAATAAAAAATTTATTTAATATAATCTAATTATTTTTTAGAATATTTTAACTAATTTATTAATATTATTAATATAATGAATAGAAACATCATATAGTGTTTAAAACAATGATTGTTTAGATTTTAATGAAAATGTGAGAAGAATCATTTTTTAATGTCGATGAAATGTATGCAATTTCATATTGTGAGGGCCACTCAATTTATTTAATCATTCATTATTGGCTTAGCATATTTTTTTCTAGGATGAATTTTTTTATAAAAATTGAACATTTATTTTAAAAAAATCAATATTAATTGATTATTTTCCTATGTATTGTTATTATATATCATTTTACAATATTTCAAAATCAACAATGACAAAAAAACTATACATTTACTCTGATATGGATATTGGATATTGATTCTAACCATATTCTTTACATAGATTTTTTTAATACTTCTTACCTTGGAATATATGAACATTAACATTCATGATTCATTCATGCCATCCAAAAACATTTCCATGAAATATTAACTTTCATGTGATCATTGAATATGAAATTTCCCCTAAATATCCATATTATTTATGATGTATATTCTTATATCATAAACCATATATCATATCTACATATAATTTTTTACACTGAAAATTATTTTTTCAATCAGGAAAATATTGATAAAGGTGTATCCTTTACTCAAAATATGTATTTGATGATAAGGCATAGTATTTGTGAATTAACCTAAGTATTTGATATAGATAGAATTCTTTAGACATGTAGTTATATGTTGGGCCCAGATATAGATACCACATTGATACATCTATACTCTGATGAGATGAATTAAATGTATTTCCTTAGTTAAATGTCCTTCATGTGTATACATACCGATCAGTTTTACACATACATGTAAAAGGTCTTCACAGTAGAAGTATCATGCTGCCTGAGAGCATAACATTTAATAATTACGATTTTACTACGATAAGAATTCAGTTACTTTAATACATGATATTTTGAAAATGATATTATATATCGATTAATTCTATTCTAAGTTATTTATTAAATGATATGTCTATTTGGATATTTACCAAATCATTCTAACTATGCCTTATCTATTCATGTTAATCATGATATTGATTAAATGAATTTTGTTTTTAGTTATGTAACTTGACATTTGATTATTCCTTATCTATTCATGAAACCCATTTTATTTATTAAATCTAATGTACATTTGGTTGTATACCTTTCAATATTCGTAATACATTATCTAATCATTATATTAAAATTAATTATATTTATTATCTATTCATTCATTTGAAATTCCATATTTATTATTCTTATTTATTTGTGATACCATAAATGATAAAAAACCCTTACCAAGAATATTATTTCAGCCTTATTTTTTTCCTTTTCTATTAATATATGAATATTACTAAGCATAATATACAATGATATTCTAGATGTAATAATGATATTCTTGAAACAAATATGTTTTAATTTTTGTATTCAAATATAATATGAGTATAATGTAACTCCCAATGGTTTTTCAATATAAATTAAAATTAATGAAATTTTTTTCAGTATATATTTATCACTATCCTTTAAACATAATTTTTCATCTTCAATGTTGTTAATTTAAAAAATCTATCATCTAAAATTGTGATTACAATGCTTTTTGGAGTATAATAGAACCAACATTTTTTTGTGAATAGTAACTTACCATTATGAATAGTAAGCTGACTATAATGAATTGTAAATTTTATTATTATTTTATTTTCTTAAGGTTATATTATTATGATATGTTGATTAATTTTTCATGGTCCAAAAAATGATTTAAATATTTAAAATAGTTATTTCGGAATAAATTATGATATTATTAAAATAAATTAATTAATTATATTTAGAAAATTATTTTCAATAAACGGATTTCATTTTTTAAATTCTACACATTGAAAAGTTGTTAGAGTAAATTTTTTGGATTTTTCTAAAACAAAATAATTTTCGGTGAACAGTAAAAATACATTTTTGAGTTTCCAATATGTTCAATGACTTCATTAATGATGTAATAATTATGTAATAATACTGGTTGAAAATTGAGTAATAAAATATGTTATGATTTTTCCCTAGTGACAAATACCATGGGAAAATACCATGGGCTAGCACAGGGTTTTCCAACTACCAGTAATGAGTTGTCCCTTGGAAATTAATACAATATTCCATCCCTTTTGTAATAAATACCAACCCATTAAATACATCAATTCATTAAAAATTTCTTTTAAATGAAGATATAGTGTTCTTACATACCTATTAGTCTTCCCAATGTGTCCTCAATTCCCCAAGATCCCAATATTCATGCCTTAGAAGTTACTCTACAATCTATAAGAATTCTCAACTTTTCACCAATTCATGTTCTATTTAATGCGGTCTATCATTCAAGTATCCATACCATATTCTTATTTACATATTATTCAATATATATACTATATTATTATTAAATTATTTATGTTTTACCCATATCTCCACTCTTTGTATTGTTTTTTAAATCTTGGTTGCATATCAGTTATGCTGTAGACATTTTGTCTAAAAATCACTCTCTTTTTCATGTAGACAAACTGTGTAATTATGTTTTAATTTAATTTGTATTATGTAGGTATATGTCATTACATATCTCCCATAATTTTAATATTATTTATTTATTATTTTATAAACTTTTTCTCTCATCAAAATATTTTATGACTTTTTATGTGACATCGTTTGGGTGCCAAAATTTCCATAAGGGATTTCTCAACTTTTTTTTTTGTTTTGAGTTCCTTTGTATTATTTTCCTTCCCCATATCCTCTCATAAAAATGATATTATAATTCCATTACCTTAAATTAACTATAAATTTATTATTAAAATGGAATATTTTATCATCATATATCTTTTTCCCTCTCTCACTTAATATAAAAATAAATTATCGTCATCGATGTGCCGATTTAGCCAAATCATTGATGATGTGTTCCCAATTTCCATTAAATAATTCAAATCTGATCATGAAACCATTTAAATGGTTGAAACATATTTTAATGTGAATTTTATAAACTTTTTAATTTTCTGGATTGAATTTATTTGTGTGAAATGAATTTATAAAATGAAACAATGTCACGATTATGTAGGAACCACAAAAAATGATCTAAAAAAACATTATAGTTTTATCATATTATCTATCATTATATATGATAAAAAAATAAATTATGGTATCATTATATATTATGGAAACATATTAATATTATTTCATTACAGTAATAGAAGTTTATTTCCATATGATAAGAAAATGAAATACAAACCGTCCAGGGAAATCATTTTAAGAACGCATCGAAAATAATGCAAGGAATAAACAAATTAATTAATGTGTGAAATGAGGAAATAAAATGATAATAGAATTTATTATAAAGATTAATATGTTTCTATATTACATTAATAAAACTATATGAACTGTTATATAAGAGTTTTAATCAAATTTCTAGACAAACCCAATGTAAAGGAATTCATAACCCAATTTCTATTATGTAACGACCCAAATCTGGAGCCCCTCCACTGGTGCCCCAAACCCAGTTCACCACATTACCTCAAGCACATTTTCCCAAATTCCATATGCTACCGACTAGTAGCGAGGGCCTTGGTATGTTATTGGGGAAACTATGCCCTCATTATGTAAGGTATACAAGGTAATGAAAACATCAATAAACAGCGGAATTAGTAAACGATACGCAAACAATAGAAATCAAACAGCGGAAGCAATGAATATATAGAAATGATGATCATGATGTAGCAAGTACAAGTATCTACGGAAAATGGAAAACAAAACAACGTGCTGGAATACAACTGAACATAAGTACTAAAGCAATAGAAAAAGAAAAATAGAAGAGCAACTCCTCAGCATCACAAGCCTCGGCTCGGTCCCAAGCCCTCCAGCTCCAGCAAGTCAGGTACCTTATGTAAAATGGAGATTTCCCATATCTATACCTATATCAACATAATCTTTTTGGGCCCCAAAGCATGGCCCAAATAGGGTGTGATACAATGTCCCAGTAGGAAACCACCCAAAGATCTATGCCTAACAGTCAATGAATACATGGAATGTAAATTACAGGAACAGTAAATAGGAAAAATACACAAAAGTCAGAGTCTACAATTCTAGCATAAAAGTTCAAAAGTAAACAACTATTAACAAGAAGAAAAAAGGTAACCCTCTAGGTAGATCTCATAGCATAACCCATATGGTTCAACTTACAAGTACTAGCAACCCTCTAGGAGGCACACACAGTCTCACCCCTATGGTTCATCTAAGAAATAGACTCTCTGAGGAAGCACTCACCGTTAATTCCCCCTATAGTCTCATATCATGCTAAAGGCTCTCTGGGGAATCCCTCAACATCTCATTCCCCCTTTTTCCCTCGTCGATGAACTATAGAATCTCCGAGGAATCACTAATCTTCAATTCCCCATGTGGTCTCGCATCGTATTAAAAAACACTCTGGAGAATCCCTTACATCTATTATCCTTGTGGTCTACTACACTAGGTTCTCACAGTCCTGTGTTAAACTAACATGATCAGCGTGCGTGTAACATCGATGTAAACCTCAAGAACTACATGGATATCATTCAAGGCACCAAAAAAATATGGTACATCAGTTCCACTATCCCACAACTAGGAATGGAAACTGGCGAAATTCCAAACAAGGAACAATCATGGAAAACATTCAGAGTACAGTAAAAACTACCATATTCATAGGCAATTACATCTAATCAGGAAATCATGAAAAGAAGAAAATACAACAAGCACAAAACAGAAACATGCAATGCCCCTTTCAAGGGTATTGGTAGAGTTTTCACAAAATACTCAACTAATTTCTACTGAAAGGCACAACCCACCTACCTCGATCCTAGGAGATCAATATACGTGAACGGTGACGACATGGTCTCTTTAGAACTTCGTAGATCTGAGAAAACATCCAAAACACATAAACCATGATAACATGTGAAAGAGGATGAATTGGAAAACAAGGCTCAAGGAGATGGAAGAACTCACCGCTTATATTCCAATGCAGACGATCGTGCTCTAATCGGAGAACGGACGGAGAGGCGGGGACTCGGGGAAGATCTGGTCGTACGGGTCACTCTCGGATGAAGAGCCTTGAGAGGGGGTGTGTTATGTCCATCAGGCATGACCCTAGTGCATTTAGTGAAAAAAAAGAAAAGTACATGGAATGTACTATGTTTTTCCGTACTCCTCCAAAATCGGCCTCCACGTCAGCCCTACACCCCATGTGTATGTTCCGGGCACGACCATCACATGGCTTCGAGCTGGAGAAGAGTACAAGTCATGTACTCAGAAAGTACATGACGTGTACTCATAATGTACACAGCGTGTACTTCAAAAATTTCTAGAATGTTTATTTTTCTCAAAAAATCTAGAAAAAGGATAAGCGTACCTGAAACGAAGATTCGGGTTCTTACAAACATCCCCCCTTAAAGAAATTCATCCCCGAATTTCCCCAGAGAGTCTTAGAAGAGAAAACCCCTAATAGATCCGTCCACTACGATCGTACATTGGCCTCCCTCTCCCAGGTCTCATCCTGTACACTTCCATGATGCAATATCACCCGTACAAGTGGGACATACTGCCCATGGAGTCCCTTCATACTATGATCAATAATCTGGATAGGATGCTCCTCGAATGATGCAGCTACTTCGAGCTCAACTTCCTCAGGCTGAAAGGCATGAGACGAGTCTGAAAATTAATGTCTAAGATGATAGGCATGGAAGACGTCGTGCATAGACCGGTACCTCTGGGGTAGCTACAAACAATAGGCGACCGACTCAACTCTCTCAAAAACCTCAAATGGCCCGACGTACCATGATGAAAGTTTAACCTGTCTCTGAATCCTATTGTGTCCCAACCTCGGTGCGATACTCAGGAAAACATGATCCTTGACCTCAAACTCCAGAGGTCATCTCCGCTGATCAGCATAAGACTTCTATCGAGACTGTGATGTAGCTATACTTTTCTGAATCAAATCTATCTTCTCTAAAGTTTCCTGAATGAAACGAGGTCCCAACAATGTTTCCTCTCCTGCCTCTAGCCAGCATTAGGGTGATCAGAATGGCCTACAGTAAAATGCCTCATAATGTTCCATCTGAATGGTCACTTAGAAAATGTTTTTGTAGGAGAACTCCACCAGAGGTATATGCTTCTCCCAAGAACCACCAAAGTCTATAATGAAATCTCATAGCATATCCTCAAGCACCTGGATCATACGCTCAAACTGGCCATCAGTCTGGGGATGGTATGTTATACTCAAAAGTACATGTGTACCCAACTCCCTCTGAAGTCCCTGCCAGAAACGAGAGGTGAAACACGCATCCATGTCTGGAATAATGGAGTTTGGAACTCCATGTAGATGAATGCTCTCTCTGATTTACAGTCATCCCAGATAATTGAAACTGAAGTTCTCCTAGATTGACAAGAAATGATCAACCTTCAAGAGCCTATCTACGACAACCCAAACAACATTGTTCCCTCGAGGGGACCTCACCAGCCCGGTTACGATTTCCATCGCAACATCGTTCCAAATCCACTCCGGAATGGGTAACCACTATAAAAGACCTGCTGGTCGCTGGTGCTCTGCCTTCACCTGCTAAAAAGTATAGCATCTCATGACAAAACCATCAAAAAATTTCTTCTTACCAGGCCACTAGTACTGGCGATGAAGATCCCGATACATCTTGGTGACACCAAGATGAACTGTCCAAACTGAGGAATGAAAATCATGCATCACCTCCTCTCGTATGTCTGTCGGCACCCATACGGGTACCTAGAAACGCAAGATCTCATCCTTACACACTATCCATCTAGGAATAGGGTCCTCTCCTGAAAAGCTCTCTTGTAGGACTATGCCTTCTGAGTTAGATAGTTGCCTCATCCGTACCCGATCATGTAGCATAGAGGTAACAACTACATAAGATAGTAATTCTGTCCTCGTCTGTCATGAACCTCCAGATGTATCTCAGAGAACATAACCATCAGCTTCCACTCACTACTGGCCTCCTGAACTGGTTGAATCTGAGTTCTCCTGTTCAACTCATCTACCACTGCGTTTCCCTTTCCCGGCATATAGGCATGCTCGAAAACAAAAGACTGAAGATACTCGACCCACCAGCACTACCTCAGATTCAGATCATGCTGAGTGAAGATATACTTGAGACTCTTGTGGTCGGTGATGACCACAAAGTTCTCTCCTAGAAGATAGTGTCTCAAACAGCGTAAGGCATGAAAAACAGCTGCCAACTCCATATCATGCATCAGGTAGTTCCTCTCATGTGGCCTCAACGACCGAGACCCATACGCAACGTCTCCATCTCCCTACATAAGCACAACACCTAGTCTGATACCCAAAGCATCAAAATAAAAATTGTATCTCTTTCCTGGCACTGGAAAGACTAGTATCAGTGCTGACCTCAACCTTCCCTTTAGCTTCTGAAAGGCTGACTCACAAGACTCTGACCATAAGAACTTCACCCCCTTCTTGGTCAGTCCTGTCAAAGGTGCTGCTAGGCATGAGAAGTCGTGAATGAAGCGTATGTAGTATCATACCAGCCCTAGGAAACACTGTACCTCAAACATGTTCTTCGGATTCTCCCAGGAATCTACAACTCTAACTTTCTCTAGGCCCACAGATTCTCCTACCTCTGAGATGACATGACCCAAAAAGTGAATCTCATGCATCCAAAAGTGGCACATCGAGAGTTTGGCATAAAGACGATGCTCTGTCAGTGTACTCAAAGAGATGTCAAGATGTGTGGCATGTTTGTGTCGAGTTTGAGAGTACACCAAGATATCGTACATGAAGACCACAATGAAAGAATCCAAGTAAGGATGGAATACTCGGTTAATCAGTGCCACAAAAACGACAGGCGCATTCGTGAGACATAACGGCATGACGGTATATTCTTATAGACCATACCTGCTCCTGAAGATGGTCAGAGGTATATCTGATGTTCTAATGTGCAACTGTTGATAACCGAACCTCATTTTGATCTTCGAGGACACTTGGGCTCCTCAAAGATGGTCAAAGAGGCCATCGATCATCGATAAGGGATATTGGTTCTTGACTGTCAACTAGTTCAGCTTCCGATAATCCACAAAAATCCAAAGGGTACCGTCTGCCTTCTTCACAAACAGGACAGGCGAACCCCAAGGATAAGTACTGGGTTGGATGAAACCCTTTGCCTGTAACTCCTACAACTACTTCTTGAGCTCTTGAAACTCATGTTTAGCCATCCTATTGGGAGGAATGGACATCGGTGCCGCTCCTGGGATGAGCTCGATAAATAAGTCTACCTCATGCTTCGGAGGATAACCTGAAAAGTCCTCTGGAAAGCCATCCCTGAAATGATCCACCACTAGAGGAAAGTCCAACTGCGAACTCCCCTGATCATCCAGATCAAGACTAGTAGTCTGAGGTGTCACTCTTATTATCCCATGATGCTCGAGTCCTTCTCGACTCGCTTGAACATCCCATTTGACTCTATGAAAAAATATTCACCCTCTGGTGAAACGAAACTCACTCTGCGACGATAACAGTCGACGACTTCCGGAAAAGGAACCATCCAGTCCATCCTGAGAATGACACCATAACCTGTCATCTCTAGGACATAGAGATCCCATGAGAAACAATACCCTTCAACCTCGAGAGGGAACACTCTACACTGGAGTACACTAGATTTCCTCATACCCAAAGGTGTGTCTAGTTTAAATGAGTCAGAATAAGAAATGACACAGAGACCAATGCTCTCCACATCAAAAACATAGATAAAACTATGCGTAGCACCTATATAGAAAAGAGTTGATGATAAAACTAAGGCTACTAAAATCGTAACTTGAACTGTATAAGGGTTGGGATCGTACTCTTGAAATATTTGCTCCATGCTGAAAGATTGGCCTGCACCACGGCCCTGCGCCCCAGGTTGACCACTCTATGTTGAACCTCACTGCTGGTGCTGAGGGACTAGTAGCTGACCGCCACAGCCTCGACCTCCACCTCGGCCTGAACGGCCAGATGAACCCCAGTTCCCCGATTGATGAGAAACTTCTGGGGATTCTCCTGAAAGAGGAGTCATGGAAGAACCCCGGTCACCCACTGCTTGTGAGAAAACCTGGCATAAATGCTGAAGGTGACCCATCTTGAAACATGATTCGCATTCCACAGGGTCTCCCTGGCACTGCGGCCTCGTGTGCCTTGATCATCCACACTGGAAGCAGACCACATGGCTGCCTGGCGATGCATATCACTTCCTTTGATCACCATACGGAGACTCTCTATGGTGCTTCGTGCTGTCATCAGGATGAAAACTAGCTCTGGAAGTAGAACCTCCCTAGATCGCAGCTCCAGAGTCTCTTAGATTGCGCTCTGTAATCAGTGCCTGATTGACGATGGAAGTGATGGAAGTCTATTAGATGAGATTCACCTAAGAGTGGATCTCCTTCCTGATACCATCCTCAAAATTCCATGCTAATAACACCCCACTACCATCCCAGAGGGGTGTGAAATGCTGCAGGTCTATGAAACGAAAGGAATACTACATGACAGAAAGAGTACCCTGCTCTAAGCTCACGAACTCCCGGGCTCGGTCGGCCCTCAGGGTCTCCAGGTAGAAGTAATTGTAGAACATGCGCTGGAATACCTCCCAAGCCATAACCTGCCTCTGATACCACTTTTTAAAGACACAAATCCGGAGCCCCTCGACTGGTGCCCCAAACCTGGTTCGCCACATGACCCCATGATCATTTCTCCAAATGCCAGATGTTGCCGACTAGCAGCGAGGGCCTTGGTAAGTTATTGGGGAAACAATGCCCTCATTCCGTAAGGTATAATAGGTAAGGAAAATATCAACAAACAGCGGAAGAAGTAAACGATATGCAAACAACTGAAACCAAGGAACAGAAGCAATGAATATATAGAAATTATGATCATGATGTATCAAGTACAAGTATCTAAGGAAAACAGCAAACAAAAAAACGTGCTGAAATACAACTGAACACAAGTACTAAAGCAACCACAAAAGAAAAAACAGAATAGAAACTCCTCAGGATCACAATCCTCGGCTCGGTCCCATGCTCTTCAACTCTAGCAAGTCAGGTACCTGAAGTAGAAGGGCGCTTTCCCTTATCTATACTTGCAGCAACATAGTCTGCTTGGGCCCAAAAGCATGGCCCAAACAGGGTGTGAGACAAAGTCCCAGTATGCAACCACCCTAATATCTGTGCCTAACAGTCAATGAATACATGGAACGTAATGTACAAGAACAGTAAATAGGAAAAATACACAACAGTCACAGTCCACAGTTTTAGCTTATAAAGTGCAAAAGTAAAAAATTTGTAAAAAGATGAAAACAGGTAACCCTCTCACTTGCTCTCACAACCTAACCCATATGGTTCAACCTACAATTACTAGAAACCCTCTAGCAGGCACAAACAGTCTCACCACTCTGGTCCAACTATGAAATAGATTCTCTTAGGAAGCACTCACCATAAATTCCTCCTATAGTCTCATATCGTGCTAAAGGCTCTCTAGGGAAGCACTTAACGTCTAATTCCCCATGTGGCCCATGTAGAGGAACTATAGACTCTATGAGGAAGCACTTATCATCAATTCCCCCTGTGGTCTCGTATCCTATTAAAAGACACTCTAGAGATGCCCTTACATCTATTCTCCATGTGGTCTACTACACTAGGTTCTCAAAGTCTTGTGTGAAACTAACATGCTCATCACGCATGTAACGTCAAAGTAAACCTCAAGAACTACGTGGATATCATTCTAAGTTACAAAAGAAATACAGTACATCAGTTCCACTCTCCTACAACTAGGAATAGAAACTGGCCAAATTCTAAAAAATCAACAACCATGAAAAACATCCATAGTATAGTAAAAACTACCATATTCACAGGCAATTACATCTACTCCGGCAATCAAGCAATGCAGGCAATACAAAAAGGGAAAAAAAGAAACACGCAATACCCCGTTTAAGTCTATTGGTGGAATTTGCAAAAAATACTCAACGACATTCTATAGAAAGGCACAAAACACCTACCTCAATCCTAGGAGATTGATATACGTGAACAACGATGATAGATTCTATTTAGAATGTCGTAGATCTGAGAAAACGTCCAAAACACATAAACCACGATAACATGAGAAAGATGAGTAATTGGAAAAAAGGCTCAAGCAGAAGGAAGAACTCACCACTGTGATTCCAATGCAAACAACCGTGCTCGAATCGGAGAACGGATGGAGATTCGGGGGCTCGGGGAAGATTCGGCCTTATGGGTCTCTCTAAAACAAAGAACCTAGAAAAGGGGTGTGTTCTGTCTGTTAGGTGTGACCTTGGTGCATTTAGTGAAAAAAAGAAAAGTACATGGCGTGACTTTTAGAGTACACGACGTGTACTAGGTTTTTGATGTACTCCGCCAAAATCGGCCTCCACAACACCACTACACACCGTGTGTGTGGACCGAGCACGGCCAACACACGGCTTCGAGCTAGAAAAGAGTACACGGTGTGTACTCAGAAATTACATGGCATCTACTTAAAAAATTTCTAAAAGTTTATTTTTCTCAAAAAATCTAGAAAAAGGAAAAGCGTACCTGAAACGAAGATCCGGGTTCTTACATATTAAATCGTTCAACCTTCTACTTCATAATTTATGGGGTATTGATATTTTTATATGATTTTTGTTTATATTATGTTGAATTATATATAATAAATGTGTATATACATATTTTATACACTCTATTAATCCTCAATTAAATTATATGACATTTGTAAGGGGCATTGCTTTTAAAATCCTCTTTTAAAATTTTATATTACAAAATTAAAAATAAATATTTTTAGGAAATTATTCATGTTATATGGTTATTTTATGTTTATGAGGAGTTTTTTATGATGATGTCTAGGACCTATATCAACCTACAATGCATTGTTTATTGTATTTTTTAGGTCGACCATATGGTTAATCCAAATTTAACTACGATGGGTACACAAATTTTATGATAGACATGAGGGTTACAAATTATAAGGTAGCTGAGAGGGTTACATGATTATTTATATAATTCCCCATGATACCTTAATGAATCTACTTATGTTATTTATGTTTTGTTGGAATCATGTGGAAATATCTTATTTTAGAAATTAAGTATATATGGGTGACAAGTATGTATTTTTGAAAATGATTTTATATGTTATGCGTATTCATGGACTAATGTGTTCTTTCTATCTTTTTATATACCTTAATACGCATTTTGTGCTCATCCAATGTTTTTAAAAGATTTATATAGTTTATCAGGATGTATATGAAATATAAGGATTCTAGGTGATTTGTTTAATGTGTTTTCAACGAAATAAATTTTTATTTGTAATGTTTATATTTTGGAAGAATTAAATACTGTTTTTATGGTATCCACTCTATATTTAATGTAGAATGATATGAATGTATTCTATCTCTATTCTCTAAATCTCTAAACATTAAAATATACTAAATGTGAAAGGATGTGTTTTTTGGTAAAATTCACGATTAGGTAATGTAATATGGTAATGTATTTATAGTTGGAATAAGAGGACGGTTTTGATAACATTAGGTGTTAGGATGATGTTCATAAAATACAATAAATGATTTTTACTATATGATTAATTTAAAATGTTATAGAATATAAATATTAACATGTTTAATCATCTAGGATATGTTTTTTTAGTATTGTTTTCCGTAGAATAAATAAAGAAGATAAATAGAAGAGGCACCGCCAGAACGATATGCTTCTGAATTTGAAGCCCGTAATAGTTGGGATTGGAACCTAGAGGTTTGTGATAGTAATGTATTAGCTAATGTAAATAATAAATAGTGGTCACATCCATGAAATAGATCAACAAAAAGAACCAAAATAAAATATGAAAATAGTATAAAATTTTATCAGACAACACCTTACTTCATTCAATGGAACTTCTGACCCATTAGCGGCTTATGGATGGATTAAATCCATTGAAAAGATATTTGATATAATGTTATGTTTAGATAATAAAAAGTTATGTCATTAAATTTATCATTTTTAAGGCGAAACTAATCAGTGTTGTTCAATGGTCAAAAATAATACGGATAGAGAGGATGTTGATGCCTTATTGTGGTATGAATTTAAATGTATTTTTATTGAATAATATTTCCCTGAGGTTGTGCTTCCAAGGATGGAGAAGAAAATACTTGAAATGAAGAAAAAAGAGGAAGATTCAATGGTCTTGTTTGATGAGATCTTCACCTGACTGGGGAGGTATGTTTCAAATATTATTTGGGATCATGATAGAAAAAAAAACGATTTTACTCAGTATTGAACCCAACGTACCGAAGGGAGTTGGCCCCCTCTGAATTGAAGAGTTGTGAGAACCTTTATTAATGAGAGGAGAGTGTATATATGGAATTTTTTAATGATCACATTCAATTTGAAATAAAGGAGTATAATTGGTCCATATTGAATTTTTTGGGATTGAATAATCCATATAAATATGATGGTAAGAAAATAAAGTTCCCATTTTGGGAATGTTGTGGGAAAAAGCACCCTCGGGAATGCCTTACCAAAACAAGGAACTGTAATCGATGTGGTAAGTCTAAAAAAATCTCCCATAATTTTAATGAAAAGATCCTAAGAAAAATCCCAATAAAAACAGTTCCATGTTTTAAAAGTGGTGATATGGTTTATTATGAAAATGCCTACCCAAAGAGAGATTTGATTGATACAAAGAAGACATACTATAGACAGAAATGTGTAGTGATATCCTTTGCGACAACGTCAATAGAAATTGGGCCATCCAATGATATTGAATTAGATATCTTGTTTTCTTACATAGATTATTATATTGTTTCGATTGATACATGGTCTACACATTTCTCCGTTTCTAAGAATGTTTCTAGTAAATTCTAAATCTCACCTCAACAAATGAGACTGAAACTTATTGTTAAGACACCAGGGGGATATATTATGGAAAATAGGAGTTATAATATATTTTTTTTGTGATTTATGAATTTAATTTAACTAAAAACCATTTTTATTTACCCTTAATAGTGTATTATGTCATTCTGGGAATGGATTATATTTCAGGTTATCATTCAAAGATTAAATGTATAGCTAAAGTAGTTGTTTTTTAAAAAGAGGTTCAGTTCGAATACAAGAAAAAAATAATATAATTGATAACATGTAAATAAGGTGAGAAACTATTGAAATTTGGAAATGAATATTAACTTACTCATATTTTTGAAAATAAGGAAACCGTTTCGATTAATTAACTTCTAGTGGTAAATGAATATCATGATGTTTTCCCTAATGAGTTACCCATTGTCATAAATTATCAGGATGTATAATATATAATTGAAATAGATTCTGATTCTAATACAATTTCCAAAATCCTATATCAAATGGATCAAATAGAACTATTTAAATGAGAAATCATTTGAAATAATTTCATTTTATGGAATCATTTATCCTACCATATCACCTTGGAGTTCCTCTATTTTGTTTGTCAATAGTAAAGATGGTTCCATGAGAATTTTCCTTGATTTTAGAGCATTCAATACCATTACTATTAAAAATAACTACCCTTTTCCTCATATCAATGGCTTGTTTGATTAGAAATAGAGATATTAGTACATTTACAAGATTGACTTCAGATTCGGATACCATCAGCTAATGGGGAAGGAGGATGCCATCCCATAAACAACTTCTTATACTATATATGGACATTATGAATTTATTGTTATTCCATTAAGTATACTAATGCACTAGTTCTACTCAATTATCATATTAATATAATATTTCATGAGTTCTTGGATATGTTTGTGGTTGTGTTTATTGATGACAATCGTTTACATTCTAAGAGTAAAGAACAGCATGAAATAATATAAGGGTTTTTTTGAAAACCTTAAAGGAAATGAAGATGTATGAAAAATTATATATGTGTGATTTTTTGTTACAAATGATTTATTTTCTAGGGAAAATTGTAAATAAGAAAGTAATAATAGTTGATCCTCCAAAAAATTGACCGATGAATAACCATGACCTAAAAATATAATAGAGATTTTTAGTTTTATTAGATTCGCAGTTTACTACTAGTTGTTTGTTAAAAACATTGCATGACTATCTATCCCGTTAACTATGTTAATATGAAAGGGGTTAAATTTAATTGGATGGAATAATTTAATGTTTTTTAGGAACTGAAGAATAGATTGGTGAATTCTCTAGTTAGTGAATTGTGTTCCCAAAATAGTGTGTTTCTTATTTATATTGATGCTTCATTAAATGGAAATGGTTCCGTTTTAATGTCAAATGATCCAAAAATTGCTTATGCTTTAAGATAAGTCAACCCCCATGAGTTAAATTATCTCACACGTGACTTGGATTTGGTAGTTCTGGTATTTGTTTTGAAAATTTGAAGGCACCATTTATACGGAGACAAATGTCAAATATATACAGTCCATAAAAGTCTGAATAATTCATTCACTCAAAATTAATCAATAATGAGGTAGAGAATATGGCTAGAATTGATAAAATATTATGATTGCATGATCAATTACTATCCATTGAATGGAAAAAATGGGGAATATTCGTTGAGTGGAAAAATCACGAATCATTAAACATGCTATATTTGTAAAATGATCACTTGATTACTGATATAATGAATTTTGGCATAGAAATTATTTTTGTAGGAAATACCCCTATTTTGTTTTATGTTTCAGTGTAGACGTCTTTATTAGTTACAATTAATAATGCACATAAGGATTATATTAAGCTACAAAAAATGCAGAATTAGTCAAAATCATTATGTTTCCAAAATTTAAACATGATAAAATTGGGTTTTATGAATTGATAAAAGGTTATGTGCGCATTGTGATTCTCATTTGAAGAAATAATTTCAGTGTGAAGCTCATAATTCTTGATTTTATTTTTATCCTGGAAGTACTATGATATACAAAGTCCTTTGGGAGTATTTCTGGTGAGATTTAATGAAAAAGGAGTTTGCAGAATCAACTGTGAAAAGTATGACATGTCAATAGGTGAATGCAAAGCGGTAGCTACCAAAGGGGATGCTTCAAAATTTCCAAGTTCTATAGTATAAATGTGAGAATATATCTATTAACGTCATGGTGGGATGACCAAATACTTCTCGAGTTAACAATGAAATTTGGGTTATTGTTGATCAGCTAACAAAATCAGAACATTTTATTTAAGATTGAGATATAATGTCGGTGGGTCAGCTTTCTTGATTGTGTCTTAAAAGGACTATTATTATACATGGAGTTCCTATTTACATTGTATCTGACCGAGATCACAGGTTCACATATATCTTCTTCAAATACCTTTAGAAGTCATTTGGCACATAATTAAATTTTAGTACATATTTTCATTGTAATGAGCCGACCTCAGTTACCTAGAGTCAGTGCATTATTAAATAACTTTGGAATGATACAAAGAATCATATCCCTAAATACAAATAATTTTAGTTTCCTTGGAAGTACTAGATACATTAATATGTTTTATATTACATCATTAAATAAAATCATCAATTTTTTTTTTCCAATTTTGAACAAAATTATATCCTTAGCCTATCCCTAGAGGTCAACCATAAAATACTTCTTCACATCTTGGGAAAAATAAAACATAGATAGTGGTGATCTCAGATAATAAGTAAGGATAACAATATATAGGAATCTTTCATAAATAAGCACAAACATTTAAGACAATGTATAAGAATAAAACAAAATCCTTTTAAACATAAGCATCAATATAATATGGCATAGATAAAATCAAATAATTCCTTTTAAATATTCACATGGATATTCTACTCTTCAAAAAATCACATGGGATATCAATATCCACTTTCATAATGATGGAATGCATAATTCTAGACTTCATAACCACATAGTCAAGGCTTTCTTACAAGACTACAAATAAGATTTTGTCAAAGCCTTGTTCCACAAAACTAGTTTGTCTCATGAGACCTACTAATTCATCGAGGATCTTTAGCGGGATCTACCCATCACAAAATAAGTCCAATTAATTCATCATATGAAAAGGACTAAAAAAATCATATACATTCGTATGAAAACTAGAATGCAAATTGTCAATAATTTTTCCATAATCCATGAATGGTGTAATAATAACACATTCATAGTAAAAAATATCACAAACCTTCAATACAATATGGAAGTTTTGTATCATAATAAATAAACTTCAAATAAGCTTAAAATATATCAAAGGATGTTGACATAGATGAAATCAAAACATTTTTTTAGAAATATCTCTTTCTATTTTGAAATCATTTAAAATTCATATGATTATAAAATAATTTTTTTTTGAAAATATTCTTATAAGCCTGTAAGGGAAGCTTCTATAATATTATAATGGCGGAAAATATCCACACCCACCATAAAAGATAAAAAATTATTACCTTAATTTTGTCGAAACAGTCATAATGTACATTGTATGGAAAATTATGAAAATATTTCTTGTAAAAACATATAAGGTTATATAAGGGTATAAATGACATTTACCCTTACCTTGTAACATTCCGTGGTTGAGGGTTGGTTAAAATCTTGTATAATGATGAAATCATTGTTATTAAATTATACAAGTAACGTATACATAAATATGATATCATATATTATCTACTAATATTTCCTTGTTAATGATATTATAGTAGAATCATCGTTTCGGGTGTTAACTATTTCATTTTCCATTATTTGCTTTGTTATGTAAGTAATGTTTGTTAAGGATATAATGTATATTATTCATATTAAAAATGATATTATGTCTTTAAAAATTATTTCTAATCTTCAATTGAAAATTATTCTTGAATGGATACTAAGTAGAATGAATCTCATCGCATTCACGGAGACGGTAATCTGTACGAACCCAAGAGGGACAATATCATTTTTTGACTTTAAATTCATATATAATTGGATATTATATCATATATACAGAATAATTATTAGGATATATATATTATTTACATAATTTATAAACATTATTATACTCATCAAAATGATGAAGTGTTTCAATAACAACAACACCACGATGTGGAGAAGATAATCTGTGCGTACACATGTATGGTGACTTTGTCAATTATAGGATGGATAGATTAATGAATATGGAGGTACCATTATCATAATAACATCACAATATATAGAATATACTGGAGTTAGTATTTTCTAATGGAAACAACAAATAATGAGGATGTGGAAGAAGAAAATAACTTGAAATAGGTGAGGAAATATTTTCCTCTTCTTCGGGTTCTTCCTTTTAATTTGATCAAAAGGGCTACATAAGATGCATTTATGACTAATGTAAGTCCTATAGGAATAAGAGAGGACAGCTGAGAGGATATTTTAGTAGGGGTTTTCATTGAAAAATGGATTTGAATGTGTGAATTTTAGAAAATGGTATGTGCCCTTTTAAAACATGGGTGAGGGGAACATTAGGAAAAGATTGAATTATTATTTTATAATAAAATAATTTTCCATTAATAATGTCTCCAAATTGATTTATTTAAAGGATATGATGAGTATTGGTAGAAAATCCTCTAAACCAATAGGCTTTAGACAAGTTCAGGTCACTATATTAACCGTATCTTTTATATTTAACTCTTAGTTAAATACATTGTCATTTACCATGTCTCTTTGTATTTTTATATTATATTGTTAATAAGATTACTATACACATTGAATTGAACCCCAAGTTGTTCATTGTTAATATATATATATCCTTTTATAAGTCCTTTTTCCTAATGATAGATTTTTTATAAAATTAAATTAATTAATAATATAGTATCTATTTACAAAACTCAATTATGTCAATTTTGAAACAATTTAGTGGAATTCATCAAAACTCACAAATTAAATTTATTTGGATATTTATAATATAAATTATTTTAATCATTCTTTAATATTGTAATTACTTCATCATCATTGAGTCATAAATAAATTAAATTATTTAATTTATAAAAATTATAAATAAAATACCTTTATGTTGGAATTTTTTTATCTTTCTAATGAATATTTATAGTTGAATTTATATTTTCTGTAACCCTATATTAGAAATGGTTTAGTTATTTAACATTGATTTTATGTCTTTTAACTCTTCTTTGGATAAAATAATAATAAATTTACTCATTTAATCCATGTGGGCCAAATGGGATCATATTATATTTCTAATGTTGTTTTTTGTAGAATTATACATATCCAACAGTATTAGGTCATGTGACAGGGTAATTATGATATCATTTTTACCCTTAATTACCATATTTACTTTTTACCATTGTTAATAAAAGTCAAATGTTACTATTCACCAAAAATTATTTCCACCATATTGAACTACATTTTAATTACTTTTATTGACCGTGTCTCTTGGATTTTTGAAATTCAATTCACAGAAGGGGTAAAATTATGTTATATGCAAATTTTCAAACGCTCCACGGAGGTGGGTAAAAGACGGTCAAAGGTTAAATAAAATTTTTATATATCTAAACTTATTATAAAATGAATCCAACGAATTAAATTGAACTTATATCAGTATAATGTATGTATTTTGTCCTAAAATATATTTAAATAAAATAATTATTTATTTAAATAAAATGTCGGTTTTAACAAATAACGTAGTGTTTTTCACTATACATAAAAAATTGAATGTTTTTAGAAAAAAACCAAAAATTATTCCTAAGATAATTTCGATATTCTGAATCCAAAACTAATGACTATTTTGATGTAAAAATTTTATAAAATTTTAAAAAGTGGTATTACTATTCATAACGGCTTGTTTGATTGGTCGCGGTGTGTTAGAATCTCGAAGTTGCGTATAATGCAAGATATTGCATTATATAAAGGGAAATGTACAATATAAGCTTGGGGTGTTACATTCTCCACTCCTTAAAATAATTTCTTCCTCAAAATTTCTAGAATATTACTACATAAAAAGATTCGGGTGGTTCTTTATCATAAGTTCCTCATGTTCCCACGTTTTATCTTCAATCTTATGGTATCTCAATAGAACATTTACCAAAACATTCGTCTGGTTTCTCAGCACTTGTTCTCTTGTATCGGTAATTTTTCCTGGCTCTTCATTATACGAAAAATCATGTTCCAATTCAATTTCCTCATAGGTGAGTACATGCGTTGAGTTAGGAATGTATTTTCTCCATAGTGATACGTGGAACACATTGTGAACATTGGAGAGACATGACAGCTTTTCAAAATGGAAAGCTATAGCCCTAATTAGTTCTAGAACTTAAAAATGTCCAATGTACATGGGACTCAATTTTCCATTGTTACCAAAATGTATAACACCCTTCCATGGAGATACCTTCAAGAAAGCATGGTCTCATACTTCAAATTCCAAGTCCTTCCTTTGTTTATCAGCATAGTGATTTTTCCTACTTTGGGATTCTTTGTTGTGGGTTTGGATTTCCTTCAACTTTTCGATTGATTTCTAAACATGTTCTGGGCTTAATAGTTTGCATTCCCCAACATCATCCCAACAGGTTGGTGTGCGACATCTTTTTCTATATAATGTTTCATATAGTTCCATCTGAATAATTGAATGGAATATATTGTTATAGGAAAATTCTACCATATATAAATATTTATCCCACGTACCTAGAATGTCATGAGAAAAAGATCTCAACAATGTCTTCTATGGTATGAATAGTCCGTTTTGATTTTCCATCAGTTTGAGGGTGGTAGGCCGTGCTCAAACAAAATTTAGTATCTTGTGAATTCTCAAGACTTTTCCCGAATCATGATGTAAAACGGGGATCACGATCATAAATAATAGATATATGTACTCCATTAAGTCTTAAATCATTCCTAACATATACCCTTTCCATATATTCAAGTGGTAAATCTTCTCTTATAGGAAGAAAATGTGATGACTTGGTTAAAAGTTCAACAATGAACCATATTGCATCATTCTATCTAGGACTCTTTGGTATCCCCATGAAAAAGTCAATCGTAATATTATCCCATTTCCACTCAGTTATGGGAAGAGGTTTCATGACTATTCCAGGTTGTTGCCTTACAACATTCTCTTATTGAAAAACCATATATCATGACACAAAATTACCAATCTCCCTCTTCTTGTTGTCCCAACAAAAATTTTCATTCAAATCTCATTACATCTTGGTGCTCCCAGGGTGTACAAAGAAATTTGATCTATGAGCGTCATCCAACAATATCCTTTTTAGATCAGGTATATCGGGAACACAAAGTCACTTCCCAAAATTCCAAATTCCATCTTCATATAAAAAGTCACTCATTCTCCCATTATTCAGAGCTTTTATCTTCTTTTGAAATTCCTCATCATCATTCTAAGAACTTTTTATCCTTTCATGTAAAGATGAATTTTATACCATTTGGAAAAGAGTTAATGTTTCACCTTCCATGGTTATTCCCATATCCATTTTTACTAGATCCATGTATATAGGATCCTTTTTAACTCTCATCTTTTTCAAGACACAATGATTCTTTCTACTCAAATAATATTCCACATTATTTTCTATCCCTTTGTGGTAGAGTATATTGCAATCATAATTTTTGAGTAATTCTAGCCATCACCATTTCCTCATGTTGAGTTCTTTTTGTGAGACAATATACTTCAAACACTTGTGATCTGTATAAATCTCACATTTTCCACCATAGAGAGAGTCTCCTTATTTTCATAGCAAAGTTTACAACTGCGAACTCAATATCAATAGTGGGATAGTTTTGTTCATGAATTTTTAGCTTCTGTGATTCCTAGGAAATAACTCTATCATTCATCATAAGGACACAACCATGTCCATTCATTGAAGAATCACTATAAATAACAAACCCATCGTTCCCTAGTGGTAGATTTAAGATAGGAGCACAAACTAATATTCTCTTCAGTTCTTCAAAATATTCTTCACACTCTTTTTTCCAAAAAAAATGTAACCCCATTACATGTGATCCTAGTTAATGGGTTATCCAACTGGTAAAAATTCTGGATTAAACGTCGATAATAACCTATTAAACCAATAAAACCTCGTACCATAGTTCTACTCGTCTGTGCTTGAAATTCATGGACCGCATTGGTCTTTGAAGGATCAATAGAGATTCCATATTTACAGACAATATGGCCCTGAAAATAAATCTCCTGAAGCCAGAATTCACACTTGCTAAATTTCACATATAATTCATTTCTTTTAAGAGTCATTAGGATAATGTACAAGTAATTTTCATGATCCTGTTAGATTTTTGATTGTATTATAATATCATAAATAAATACCACTATAATGTTATTAAGATATTCCTTGAAAACACTATTCATTAGATCCATGAATACATATGTGTATTTTCAATCCAAAATGCATTATTGTAATCTCGGTATGCCCGTACTTGGATTGAAATGCTGTTTTTGGAATGTCTTCCTTCTTCACACACAACTGATGATATCTAGATCTAATGTCAATATTAGAAAAATATTTAGCTCCATGATGTTGGTTGAATAAATCATTAATGAGAAGTATGGGATACTAGTTCTTTATTTTTATAGCATTGATCTCCCTGTAATCAATGCACAACCTCATATATTTGTCATTCTTTTTAATAAAAATGACAGGGGATCCCCATGGATAAACACTAGGGTGACTATATCCCTTGTAACACATTTCCTCTAGTTTTTTAGTTCCACTAATTATACAATGGCTATTCTATAAGGGGTCTTTGATATGGGCCATGAACGAGGAATTAAATAAATAGAAAACTCAATTTTCATTCGGGAGGATGTGAAAGTAAATCCTATTAAAGCACATCAACATATTCTTTCACAGTAGGTAAATCCTCTGCTTGAACAATACATTCTTAACCCATAGTTGTTTCATTCTCTACCTCCCCAATAATTGAATTTGTTGAGCTACTGGGGGGGGGTCTAGATAAGAACTAGGTGGTGATGTTTCTACTCTAAAGATAAGATTCACTTTATCATCATTGAGAATTTAGCCTCCTTCTTCTAACAATTAATTTTTGCATCATGGTCCGAAATAAAATCCATACCAAGGATTATATCAAATTGAATCATGGGTATGATGATGAGATCACCAAAAAAACATTAATATTCCCTAGTCGGAACTAATTCACAAAACATTGTTGCAATGATACTTCCCTTATGAGTTTTGACTGATAACTCCATTGTTAAATCAAATTGGATATATCTAATTATCATAGAAAAAATGGAATATATGAAACAATGAAATGATCCATAATCAAATAAATAATTGGCTAGACATGAGGAAACCATTAAATTATCTTCTACCACAACTTTCAGTGCTTCAAAATAAGCAGTATTGTTCGTATAAGTAGGTCCTTGCTACCATGACCTTTTCATGAGGTAATTTCCCTTGGCACTTTGGACATTCATTTTCATAATGCCACTTTTATCTAAAATTGTTTCATTTGACATTGACAACCTCTTTCTTCTCCTAGAAATCACGATTTTGGTGTCCTTTTTCACCACACATGTAATATACTATCATTCCCTTCAAGAAAGTACCGGGGAGTTTCTTCCCATATTTACCACAGGATGGATATTAAATATTTCCTTTCTCCACCTTATTTCCATTTCCATAGTGTTTAGCAGATCACTTCTTCTGCTTCTATATGTTAAAGCTTTAAGACTTAGAAATTTTTTTTCTGTCTTGATAGCACATGATACAATATCTTCGTATGATAAGAAGTATTGTGAGACTAATGCTTGATGGAGAAATAGTTTTAATCCATAAACAAATCGATCAAACTTAATCATAGGGCTATGTTTAAAATCTATTGCATGCCTTGCTATCATTGTAACATTTGTCTCATACTTTGCGCCAATCTCATCCTCCTTTTTCCTTTGACTCGGAAATTGTCATTCCATATCTGCTCGATGGTCATGAGGAAAGTATTTTTCAATGAAAATATCTTTCAACTACATCAATTTCCTGTTCAATACTTCTTCAAATTCCTTTGTTTTATGGATTAATGACCACCATTAATCTGTATCTCCCATGAGGTGATAAACTTCCATGCTATCTTTTTCCCTTTCGCTACTCCCCAAAGCATGACATATTTTCCCTAAGGAATTTATCCATTCCTCGGCTATTAATGGATTTATATACCCATTTAATGTTGGTGGTTGTTTCCTCATGAATCAGTCAAACATTGATACCCCATGTTGAGGATCATGGTGCTCTATACGAGTAAGGTTATTATTCATAACCAAATTGAGTTGTCCTAGTATGGTGATAACTTTATCAACACCAGTTTCTTCACCAGCTCCACTATAATTATCTTGAGTAGTAGTGAAATCCCTACACATATTAAGTGCATTGATATGGTTTCCATGCCTTCCACTAGGCACCATTTCAAAACAATTTCATACACTATATTAATTTATGAATCACAATACATAATTCCCAACTTGTAAAACACATAACATAAATTGAAATGTTTATAGATATAATCCATAATCATAAAAAAATTTTCTTTGAGGAGTTATATACTAATAAACACTAAATAATGGTTAGTAATGAAATTGAGAATTATTCTAAGAATATCCCTTGATAGTTTCATAACCAAGAGTGTAGCAAGGCCCATTGTTGTGCACCTTTTTCTGTTCGAGTCTAGCTCAATGCGATGTTTTCAGGTTTTACCCCTAGATACATCTGTGTAAGAGCCACCTCTACCTGGTTGTATCTAGAAAGGGATGTATTTCTTGGAAAACTGACAAAATCTCTATAGTACCAAAATTATAGGATGTTCTTTTATACTAAAATTCAAAGCCTATCTTAGGGAAATGTTCTCTAATAAGAGTTTTTCTAAATCTAGCTCCTATGGTTTGTAATAAACATCATTTGATACCAACTATAATGCCCTGACCCTTGTTACCCAGAGTCGGTGCATTATTATATAACATTGGCAGGATTCGAATAATCATGTCTTAAATGGCCAATCAGGTTAGTATCCTTGGAAGTACTAGATACATTCATAAGTTTTAAATTACATTATGAAAAAAAACATCAACAGTATTTTTTCTCTTTTGAACAAACTTATATACTTGGCATATCCCTGTAGGTTAACCAAAAAATATTTCTTCACATCCTGGGATAAATAAAACATATAATGGGATGAGCTCAGATGCTCAGTAAGGATAACAATATAAAGGAATCTTTCATAAATAAGCATATCCATTGAAGGAAATGTATAAGACTAAAACAAAATTCTTTTAAACATAAACATTAGCATAATATGGAAAATATAAAATCAAATAATTCCATTTAAGTATTCGCATGGATATTGTACTAGTTGAATAATGACATGAAATATCAATAGCCACTTTCATAATGATGGAATACATAATTCCAGACTTCATAACCACATAGTCAAGTCCTTTTTCTGAGACTAAAAATTAAATTTTCTCAAGACCTTATACCATTGCACTAGTTTGTCTCATGAGATCTTCTGACGTTTCAAGGAGATATAGAGGGATCCACCCATCACTTACTAAGTCCAATGCATTCCTTATATGAAAATGTTTAAACATAACATAAAAATTTATATTAAAACATACATACGAAATGTCAATTATTTATCCATAAACCATCAATGGTGTAAAAATTACAAATCTATGGTAAAAAATATCACAAATCCTTCAATAAAATATGGATGTTTTGTATTATAATAAATCAACTTCAAATATTCTTAAAATCCATCAAAGGATGTTGACAAAGATGGAATCAAAAGTTTTTTCTAGAGAAATATCTCTTTTTATTATAAAATCAATTAAAATACATAAAATTAAAAAGAATATTTATTATGAAAGTATTCTTATAATCTTATAAGAGAATCTTCGACGATGCTATAACTATATAAAATAACTCCACTCGCTGTATAATATAAAAAATATTCTAACCTTAATTTTGTTGAAAAGGTCATAAAGTACCTTGTTTGGAAATTGATGAAATGATTATTTTCAAATTATTATAAGGCAAAATAAGTGTATAAGTTAATTTAACCCATTGAGTAATAAATAGTATTTTTTTGAAATACATTTTAAAGAAATACATATGTGGATGATAAAGAGGTCTTAGTAGATACTTAAAAATAACCTCATATAATAAAAATAGTGTGAAATTAACCATTACATTATACTTTTCCTTAGAAGAGGGTAGGATAACCTCCTGTATAATGGTGAAATAATTTTTAATAATTTATTAAAGAACCATAAAAATTAATATGATATCATATATGATCAGTTATTATTTAATTGTTACTGATATTTTAGTAGTATCATCATTTTAGTTGTTAACTGATTCGTTTTCCTTCATATGATTTGTTAGGTAAGTAATGTTTGTTATGTATAGGATGTTTGTTATTCATATTCCGAATGATATTAATTTTTTATAAATTATTTTTGATTATAAAATAATTTTTTTCCTTCAATGGATATGATGGTGAATGAATCTCATCGCATTCGTGGAGACGGTTACCCATACGTACACACGAGCAACAATATCATTATTTTAATATTAAGATCTTATATAATTGGATGTTATATCATACATAAAGAATCATTATCATTATATATATATTATTTACATAAATTATACTAATTATTATACCCATCCCAATGATGAAGTGTTTGAATAACAAACTACACCACGACGTGGAGACGGTAATCTGTACGTATGCACGTATGGTGACATTGTCATTTATAGGATAGATAGAATAATGAAATTGGTAGTAACATTTTTATAATAACATAAAATTATATATAATATATTGGAGTTATTATTTAATAATGGAAACAACAGTGAAAGATGAAGTGGATGATTAAAAGAACTTTAAAGGGGTGATGAAATACTTACCTCTTCTTCGGGTTATTACTTTTGATTTGATGAAAAGGGATCCTTAGGTCAGCATTATGACTAAAGGAAGGAATATAAGATTAATGGAGGACAATTTAGAGGATATTTGGGAAGGTTATGGTTCAGAAAAATGGATTTTATTGTGTGAATTTGAGAGAATGGAAAGCTCCCTTTTATAAGAGGGGAGAGGGGAACCTTTGGAAAAGATTGAAATATTATTTTATACTAAAATATTTTTCGTTTTATAATGTCTCCAAAATTATTTACATAAAGGATAAGGTGGGTATGGGTCAAAAACCTCTCTACCAATAGGTTTTAAATAGGTTTATCTCACCATATTAACATTATCATTTATATTTAACTCTTAGTTAAAATGTTTTTCATTTACCATGTCTCATTGTAATTTTATATTATATGGTTAATAAACATACTATATACATAAAAGGGAACCCCAAGTGGTTAATTATTAATATATATAACCTTATATAAGTCCTTTTTCTAATCCTTATATTTTTAATAATATTATATAAATTATTAATATAATACTTTTATTAAAAACTCAATTATGTCAATTTTACAGTATTTAGTATTTGATTTTTGTAAAAATCATATCAACGTGATTTCTTCAAAAAAAGTATTCAATCACCCCTAACTTGTCATATTAACATATAAATTTATTTTTATTTATAAAATGTATCTTATTACATTTATTTGGATATTTATAATATCAATCATTTTAATCATACATTAATAAATTTATTATTGCATCATCATTGTTTCATAAATAAATTAAAGTATTTAATGTCTAAAATTTATAAATAAAGTACAATTATATAGGTAATCATTTTCTCTTTCTAATGAATATTTATAGTCGAATTTATATTTTGTGTAGCCCTATATTAAATATGGGTTAATTATTAAATATTGAATTTAACTCTTTTAACACATCTTTATATATAAAAATAATAAATGTCCTATTCTATTCCAAGTGGACCAAATATGCTCATATATTATTCATAAGGATGTTTTTGGTCTAAATATAATTATCTAATAGAATTAGGATATGTTTTGGGGTAATTATGGTATAATTTTTACCCTAAATTGCCCTATTTACTTTTAACTACGGTAAATATAAGTCCACTCTTACTATTCAGAAATAAATATTTTCATCTTATTGAACCTCATTTTACATACTGATATTAACCGTGTCTCTTGTATTATTGAAATTCAATTAACAGAAGCGGTAAAATTATGTTTATACAAAATTGCAAATGCTCCTATGAGGTGGGTAAAAGACGGTAAAACGTTCTATAAAATTTTTATATATCTAAACTTATTATTAAATGAATCGAATGAATTAAATTGAACTTATATAGGTATTATGTATTTATTTATTCCTAAAATAAATTTAAATAAAAAGTCGGTTATAAACAATAACGCTGTGTTTCACAGTATTAATAAAAAATATATAGATTTCAATAAACTACCAAAAAATCAACCTAAGATAATTATGATATTCCAAATCCAAAAATTAAGTCCATTTTGAAAGATAAAATTAATTAATTTCTAAAAACTGGTTATTAGTATTAATAACGAATAGTTTGATTGGTCGCGGTGTGTTAGAATCTTGAAGATGCATACAATGGAAGCTATTGCATTATTCAAAGGAAAATGTACCGTGGAAGGTATGAGTGTTATATTCATCCTCAATCAAATAGGAAGTCTGAAAGAATGATTCAAATATTGGAGGATATTATATGATCTTGATAAATGGAGTACCCATGAAGAATGGATCAACATATTTCTTTAGATGAGTTTTATTATAATAATCATTTCCATTCCTCTATACATATTACACCTTTTGAAGAATTAAATGGGAAGCAGTGTCAGTGTCCATATTTATATGATGAAGTTAAGGAATGAATGTTTATGGGACAATAATTAGTAGAGTATGTGGATAATAAAGTGTAGATGATCCAAAAACACATGTGGATAGTTCATAGAATGAAGAAAAGTTATGCATACAACAAGAGGAATTACTTTTCTTTTGAGGTTGGTGATCGTGTTTTTCATAGAATATAACCATGGAAAAGTGTTATGCATTTTGTAAAGAAAATAATGCTTTGTCAATGGTTCATTGAACATTATGTAATATTATATAATGTTGTACCAGTATCTTACTGAGTTTTTTTACTCTGATTTTATCTTAGTTAGATAGTGTTTTTCATATTTCAATGTTGAGAAAGCATGTGCTCGATTAAACTCATGTTTTGAACCTAGATGCAGCTTATCTAGAAGAGAACCATTCTTATGATGAGAAACCACTTCATATTATTGATTAAATAGAACATGTATTGAATAATAAGGTAATCTACTAGGTAATGTGATTTTGGAGAAACCACATGGATGAAGAAGCAACATAGGAGTCTGAAAATACTATTAGGGAAAGATATATAGCTTGTATTATAAGTAAATAAAATTGTTGGGATACAATGTAAATATGGTAGTTGTAATTTAACACCAAAATGGTTTTAAAAATAAATTTAAATACATTAAACATTGATTTAATTAGATATTTATCACTATCCTTTGAACATATTTATCAAGCTTCTATGTTTTTAATTTCAATAAATGGTCGTCTACAATTGTGATCAGTATGTTATTTGTAGTTTAATGAAACCAACTTAATTTTGGGTGAATAGAAACTTACCCATAGAAATATTCATATGAATAGTAATCTTAACCTAATTAATAATAAATATTATTATTTTTTCATTTTAATAAGGTTATAGGATAATGAGACGTTGATTAATTTTTCATCGTGTTAAAAATAAGTTAAAGATTTAAAATTGATATTTTCGAATAAATTATGATTTTATTTAAAAATAAATTAATAGTATTTGTAATTTTTTTGAAAAAATTAGAGTACATTTATGAATTATACAAATTGAAAATTGGTTTTGGTGAAGTTTTTTTATTTTTTGAAAACAGTTAAATTTTAGGAGAATAGTAAAAATATATTTTTGATTTGTTAGTAAGTTCAATTAAATCATTAATGTTGTAGTAATTATGCAATAATTCAGGTATAATATTTAGGAATAAAATAGGTTATAAGGTTTTGCAAGTGGCCAATACCAATGGAAAATACCTAGTAAATTTCCAAGGTTTTGCAAATACCAAAAATGTGGTGTCTCTATGAAAATAATAAAACATTCCTTCACATTTTCTACAAATTCCATCCAATTACATTATTAAATTAATACAAAAGTAAAAATAAACTAGGTAATAGTCTTATTACCTCCCTATCAGTCTTCCCAAGGAGTCTCCATTCCCCCATGGTCCCAATTGTCATGTATTAGGAGTTACTCTACAAGGTAATATAATTTTCATTTTTATCCATTCTATCATTGTTTTATGTAGTATAACATTCATGTTTCCATACCATTTTATTATATCCATTTTGTTATATATCTATACTATATTATTATTCATTTTTGTATGGGTGACCCAAATCCCCTATCTTTTTAATGTTTTCTAAATCCATTCTGTATAGATGTTATGCTGTCGAATTTTCATATCAAAATCTCCTTTTTTTTCAAGCACTCCTAATGTGTTATTATCAATTAATTTAAATCATATTTCATTGGAATAGGTCATTACATACCAATATTAAATTCCATATTATTTATGATTGATTATATACACCTATTCTCTCATCTAAAAATTTTATGAATTTTTAACAGACGTCATTAGGCTGCCGAATTTTTGTATGGGATTTATCAACTTTTCTTTTATTTCGAGTTATTTTTTTCTTTTTTCCTTCCTTATCTTTCATCATCCAATTATACGATAATTATTATATTTTAAAGGACCTAGAATTTATTTTTATAATGTAATATTTCATCATAATATATCTTTTTCCCTCAAAAACTAATTTAAAAAATAAAATATCGTCCTTGTTGTGCTGATTTAGACAAATCATGGATGATGTGTTTCCAAATTTCATCACATCATTAAAATATAATAATGAAACTCTCTAAATTGTTGAAAAATAATTTCACATTAATTTTATAACTTTTTTTATACTCTGGAATGAAATTATATGCATGAAAATAAATAATATAAAGAATCAAGTTCTTGATTATAGAGGAACCACAAAAAATGATATAAAAACATCATTAATGTTTTATCTAATGATCCATCATAATTTAGGATAACTAAATAATTTATGCTGTCATTATATTTTCTAGAATAATATTAATATCATTTAATTCAATGTCTATAATTTCATTTCCATATGACATGTAAATCCAATACAAACTGTCCATGGAAATCATGCAAAGAACTCACCCAAAACAATGCAAGGAACAAAAATACAATTAAATAGTGAGATAATGTAATGAAATGATCATATAAGGTATTTTAAAGATGAATATGTTTATCTAAGATATTAATAACACTCTTTTAACTATTTTACATGTGGTTTACAGAATATTGAAGACAAACCCAGGGTAAGGGAATTGTTAACCCAATTCCCATTCTTAGGCTTACCATTCTACTTCATAATTTATGTTGTATTAATATTTGTTTATGGGGTTTGTTTGTATTAGGTTTAATTATTTGTATTTATAGTTTATTTACATATTAAATCCACTCTATTATGTATCAATTGAATTATATGATATTTTTATGTTCTTTTTGTTAAAAATCATATTTTAATATTTTATTTTACAAAATTCAAAATAAATATTATTATGCAATTATTCTTGTTGTATGATTATGTTCTTGTTATTGGGAAATTTTTATGATGAATTATAAGACATATATCCCACTCTAATGAATCGGTTATGTGTATTTTTAGGTCATTTATATGGTTACTCCAAGTATAACTACGATGGTTACACAAATTGTAAGGTTTCCATGTCATTTACAAATTATAAGGTAGCTTAGAGGGTTACTAGATTATGTATGTATTTCCCCAAGATAGCATTATGGTTTTACATATGTTATTTTGGGGTTTTCGGAATATTATGGAGATATCATGTTTTAAAATGTAAGCATATATGCCTGAAAATTATGTCTTTAGTAAATCATTTCATATATTACAAGTTTCATTGTATAATGTGTTCTTTCTTTATTTTTATATCCCTTACTGAATTTGTGTGTGCATCCTAGTTTTTTAAATTATTTTCAAAGTTCATAATGATGTGTAATAAAAATATCCAAGACATGTTTAATTTTTGATGAATTGTCAATGAAATCATGTTTTATTTGTTGGAAAAAATTGAATAATGTTTTTATGGTATCCACTCTGCATTTAATATGGAATGTTATGAATTTATTATGTTACAATTTTATAAATATATAAACTTTAAAATATCCACATTTTTAATGGATGTGATTTCTTGGATAAATTAATGATTTTGTAATGTAATAAGGTTCGGTTCTTATAAATATTCACTACTGGAAAAATGAATTTTCCCAACACTTTTATACCAACAGTTTGTAAAAACCGTTGGTATAGGTACCCTTTCCCAACGATTTGGACAAACCGTTGGGAAAGCCCATTTTTTGACCACCTTTCCCAACGGTTTGGCCAAACCATTGGGAAAGTTTAGCCTATCCTAATGGTTTGCTCAAACCCTTGGGGAAGACTGAATTCTGGACCCCCTTTCCCAACGGTTTGGCCAAACCGTTGGGAAAGGGTGTCCAGAATTCATCCTTCGGCCAGAATACCCAAAAAAAGGCCAGACCATTCCCAACGGTTTTGCAAACCGTTGGGAAAGGTCCTTTGATTTTTTTTGGAATCTACCTACGGAGAACATTATATAAATAAAAATTTAAAATAATTAGAACAATACATATATATATTTATGAAATTATGTTAATAAAAAGTCATGTTATGTTAGTGGTTAAGTCATTCCATTATAAACTAGATGTCCTGGGATCAAATCCCACCGGATGTTTCTTTTTTGAAATACATATACCAATGGTTTTGAGAACCGTTGGTATAGGTTTTCATATTACTTATACCAACGGTTTTCCCAAAACCGTTGGTATAGACCTATTGTCACGGTTTACTTGCCAACGGTCCTCCAAACCGTTGGTATAGGGTATTTTTCTAGTAGTGATTATATGTATCTTTTTACAAAGACACGTAAGCTATTTTTCCACAGGGATTATATTACATATTTTATATTCCATATTAGTAACATAACCACTAACTTATATCTTATGGGATCAGTGTAATTAAATATAAAATGAATAACTAAATAGAAATAATTATGTATAAAAAACATCCTTTTATCATCTTAGTGGAAATATCATCACCGAGTATGTATAAAAGTATTTTGTATAAGTGAATTCATTTAAAACAATTCAACAACCTAGTGTAATTTTGATGAATGATTCAAACATATATAAATTAGTGATTTGAATATCCAACAATAAGATATTGATGAATCAAATATGTATTAAATTAGATACACAATGTGACCAGTGTTTTGTGACCTTTAATGATAGTATTAGGTAGAGAATCCCACTCGTCAACAGTTAGGTTTTCTATACAAGAAAATGTAGTTGGACAGTTGTGGAACATCTATAAACTTTTATTGTAGTCTATGTGATCATGTATATTAATTTAGAAAATATACATCACATTTATATGTGTATTTATCACAAAATAATTATGGTAAATAATATTATAGAAGAACTAATTATTGTGTTATATGTAAATACCATGCCATCTATAAATAGGAAATTTGTACGACCCTGATTTTTGTTACACAGTTAATCATTATTTATTACATAGAATTAATCTTAATAATACCCAAAATACTGATATGTATAGTTTATTTAGGAATTAATATGATTATATAACAACATAAGTCATAAAATATAACATCTTTTTTTTAAAATTTCATTTATATGACCATAATATTCCTTCATTCTTTTCATTACAAGGGATAACCGGAAGACATACATAATAAATGGGTTATCTATAAAGCCTATTAAGGTAGTAAATAGGGAATAACATGAAGAATACAACACATTCTAGGAATAAGAATATCAATAAAGCATAGGAGCGAAAAATAAAACAAAGGTATGATAGAGCATGATTATCATAACATGGAAATGTGGTGATAACATAGAAGATGATATTATCATTAGTGAATGATCATTTCAGATGGATTAGCATGAATAGACCCTCATTACACAAGAATTATAATTATTAAACCCTAATTTGACTATTATTATCATGATTAATTACTCATTTCACATGGTAAACCAAGAAACTAAACATTACCCAATGAATTAGAGCTCTATAAGGGTGTACCCATCGTAATAATTTTAATCTCACACTTAAATGTGCCACATAGATCGTATAACATGGATACATTCAACATCATATTTTCATCCATGATAAACGCATATGGAATACACACATGTATGTACAATGAAATATTTAAATATGAATAATGGTTAATACATTTGATAGAGAAATTAGTATAGTATTCACTACATGATGATTTTCTCATGGAAAATAGCAGTACAATTTTGGTAGTATAACGATGTCATATGAAATTCATAAATTAGGATGATGAGATAGAAAAGGGTATATAATAAATTATTGATGAAATAGTCATTAGGACTATCATGGAACATAATATCCCAAATTATGAAATGAATTTTAGATACATAATATAAAAAAAATTCTTGAATGGAAATATGAAGATGGAAATCTCATATAGAATTTTGGAAATGTAATGGGTGTACATAGAAGGAATAAACGAGAGAGAAAGGGATATATCATCATTCAAAAATCAGGAGAGTATTATGTGGTAGGATAGAAATAATTCCACAACATTTTTAATTTATACTATAAGGGTATATCCATTGTAAATAAACATGGTTAAAAATGTGAAAGGAAGAATCACATAACAGAAATTCGGCATGGTAACGAGTGTACATAAGGGTCTATAAGAGGGGAAAATGGGGGTGAAAGTGGATCTCATTATTTATAAATCAAATTTTATTTAAGTAGGATATATAATAACATACCACAAGAAAATGAATAAATGAAATTAAAAGTAATAACATGAAAAGAATGCTTGATAAAATAGGAGGGTGGAAAATCCATTACAAAATTTTGGCCTAGTAATAGCTTCGGTAAGGGTCAAATGAGGGTGGATAAATAATAAAACATTCAAATAACATAAAATTTGTATTTATTGAGTGATTATAAAATAATGAAATTATATCCAATCATAAATACAATAACTAATTTCAAATAAGATGAATGAATTTGAATGAAGGATAGTAATGTGAGGGTCCCTTACTTGAGTGTGTGACATCAAGAGATTTAGGAGGGGATTATTTTGAGATTGGGGATCCCTTGGATGATTATATAAAGAGTAGGGAAGACTATTGATGTTATTAATGGGATTTTTGTGAAGGGAAGTTAGATTTTGGTTGGGATTATATATGAAATGATAGGGGAATTATTTAATATTAAAAAAAGGTTTTGGTATCTAAATAATTAAATATTCAAATCCAAAAAGTATCCAATGGTTTTTGACAATGGGGTTTTCCCATGTGGTGTGGAAAAAGTTATTTTATAATTGAAATGTCCTAAAATATTATAATAGCATCCTTTTTTATGTAGAAGTGAGACACATTATTAAAGAAATGAATTTAAAATCATAAATTATATTATACATTTTGGATGATTAAATATGGCTTTATAAATTAAGTAAAAAAATCTATAATCAAAATATTTTATTGGGCTGAGAAAACCTATTATAGTATTTGTTACATCATTTTGGTGTCATTCTGATGTCATAAAACACATTTTTTTATTAATATGTAATTTAATTGTTTCCAAAAAATCAACCTCGTTTGAAAATAAGGAATATTCCGAATTGTATGATTTTTATGTCCTAATTCCAATAATAACATTGATTTTATCTAAATAATTTTATTAGTATGTGAATTTTCATATAAAATAAAAATTGACAACTATTGAAAATTCACGAGTATTAACAAAAAAAATTCAACCATTAATTAAAATTAAATTTTATTTCATAAAAAATTATATAATAATTAAATATTTAAATTTTTTTTGATAATAATATTTTATTAAAATTTTAAATATTTCAAAATTTCAAAAATTTCTTAAAATAAATTCAATAAAAATAAATTTTCAATTTTATAGTATAAAAAATATAACTCTTATCAAAATAATTACCAAATCTATTATAGATAAATATTTGATATAATCATTTTTTATTATAATTGTTTTTAAAATAATATTATTAAAAATCATTTTTTAATAGAATATATATATTTCTCAAAAGTGTCATTTTTTACCTGGGAGTAGAATTTATCAAAATTTTCACTTTTTAAGAAATGGTATCTTCATAAAATAATTGATGGAATTATACTATTATATATAAAAAGGGATTAAACAATAACTAACTAATAACTTATTACATGACCCTTTATAAAACCATTATAAGAACGTAGGTCTTGAGTCAGCTAGATGAGGTCATCATCTCCACTTTATATGTCGAAAGGATTATTTTTTAAAAACCATATATTTATATCATTCTTGTGATAATTTTTCAATTGATATATTGTCAAAGCTAGTGAAACATAATGGTTAATTAATCCAAATAATAATAATAATAATATAACTTGTGTTTTTAATAGAACATTAAAAGAAAAAGAATTTTATTCATAAATTATCAGCTCATTATAACATTCCCCCCTTAAGAAATTTGCCCCTCTAAATTTCTTTTTTCTACTCCAAAATAGATGTGGGTAACTCTACCTCATCAATTCCTCTTGTTCCCACATTAACTCTTCAAACTTATTGTTTTTCCACAACACCTTGATGAGGGAAATCATCTATTTAGTAGATTTTTTTCCCTATGATATATGATCTACGCCAGATTTTCTTCCTTGGAGAGGACATTCTCCAATGGAACCATCTATGGATTTAGTACACCTTATAGGTTAGGTATGTACATTTTAATTTTTTTTCATGGAATACTTCATGTACTTGAGACAGGTTTGGTGGGGTTTCTATGTGATAATCCACTAATTTATTACGATCAATGATATCAAAAGGGGTGATGTACCATAGCCTAAGCATTCCATTTTTCCCCAATCACACAACTCTCTTCCATGGTGTTAATCGTAGTAAAACCATATCTCCAACATCAAACAATATGTCTCATCAACGGTTGTCAGCATAACTCTTTTTTCAACTCTATGTAGCTTTGATTTGAAGCTGGATGGTCTTATCCTTATCCCCCATATCTTAGACCATTTCTAGACCTATAATTTTTCACTCCCCAATTCCATCCCAATGTGATAGTATTATGAACATATTTTTGTAAAAGGAATCATAAGGAGACATGTTGCTGCTTGAGTGGAAAGTGTTGTTGTAATATAACTCAACCAGAGGAAGATATTGATCCCATACTCCTTTGAAATCTATTGTTCATGCACTCACCTTTTCCTAAAGTGTTTCGATAGTCTACACGGATTTTCCATCAATTTGAGGATGATATGATATAATGATGTTCATCTCAATATTCAAGGTGTATTGAAGTTTCTTCCAGATCATAGAGGTGAATCTTGGATTTAGATTGTGTACAATATATAGTGGTACACCATGCAACCTTACCATTTCTCTGATGCATATCTATTCTAGTTGAAGAAATGAGAAATCATAATGAATTGAAAAGATGTGTGATGTATTTGTAAGATAATCCACAGAAACCTAGATAGCATTGTTTCAATTGAATGTCTTTAGAAGTCTCATGACAAAGTCCATCGTGATGTTCTCCCATTTAGATGTTGATATGAGAAATGGTTTCATCATCACCTTAAAATTTTTCCTCTCATACTTCACTTGCTGACATACCTGAAACATTGATGTATATTTTGAAATATCCTTCTTCTTGTTATCCCACAAATTGTTATCTCTGAGATCTCGATACATATTCCTGTATCTTGGGAGAATAAAGAAATTAGAACTATATGCAAAATACAAATGTTAATTCATTATCTTCAGATTTGATGGAAAACATAATATTGATCAAATCATAACAATTCCTTCTTTATTAACATCAGATTCCCAGGATTTCCTATTTTTGATGGTTTCCACATTCATTATGAATTCCCACATCATATTTTTGAAAATATATTATCATTTAAAAATGATACAGCTATGAAATAATTTGTAAAAGGATTGATGATGTTATTCTTTTATGATTCACATGTCCATATTAATCAAATATATAAGGATTTGATCCTATTAGATTCTCACAAATGATAGAATCATTTAGTACATTCTACTTGGATCATCTTCCATAATTTTCTCTTTCCCAGGGTGGTAATGGATTGAGAAGTCATAGTATTTGATTATATATAACCATCTTGATTGAAACATGTTGAAATCATTCTATGTGATAATATATTTGAGACTTTTTTGATCTTTATATATTTCACACTTCTCCCCAAAGAGATAATGTTGGAATATTATTAACACAATGATCACAACTACCAACTCGAGATCATGTGTGGTATAGTTTTTACCATGAATTTACTACTACATTGAGGCATAGTAAATGTATTTTTTCCCTCAAATTCTATCAAATAGATTATAGTAATATTTTCAAGAAACAAATTCCCATAAACATCATCATGTCATCAAATACTCATAGAAGTTTTCTCTAATATAATTTCAAGGGGGGAAAATCAATGATCCTTGAATAAATAAAATATGTACTAATAGAAAATTAATTTCTATACAATATTACCCAAACTAATTTTTAGTGGTTTTTACATGTAATTTATTCATCATTATCAATCTACGAATAATAATTTTGGTGATGCCTTGGTCATAGAGATTGTTTATGCTCACGATGTTTCTTTACCCTGGATGTTGGGCATTGTCTTGGATAGTGCATGACTTCTCCACATTTATGAAATTAAAGTATGTAATATTACTAAGATGGAAATTTTTTCCATCCATCACATTATGAATTATTTCATAGAAAATGGATATTTTTTCCCCTTCCATTCCACATTTAAAACTTCTGCTAGTCCCTTTGTGGCATTTTGCTTTGTGCCTATTTCCACAATTGTTTCATGAAGAAAATTGGGTCATCATTCCCTTATCATGTTTATCAGATGGAATTTCACGATATGCCATATTCATCTTCCTTGAGGAATTTTGGAATTCAATAAGGTTTCTACTATTAATAGTTATTTTTAAACGCTGGTTTGGCGTAATAATGATATATCCTACACGAGTTCCCATCTATTTGGGATTGTCATTTTGACAGTCATGATATTCCCCATTACATCTGTTGTCAACCTTATTTCTTGTATTACTACCCATTGGATAGAATAAATTGAAAATTTGGGGTGATTATCTTAAATATTTAAACACAAAAAGGGTAATCCAATTACATTAATGGGATAACTTATAAATTAATTTATTTTCCTTAATATATGAATTTATAGTATTCAATCGTAGTTATCCATGATCTATTTTTAAATGTACATTATTATTGTATTTTTTTCATTTTGTTCCATTATTAATCATTTTTAAAAATCGTTTGAATTTCCCAAAGAATACCTCAAGGAATTGAGAACCATGATTTATGTAACACCTTTTATCATGCCACAGTTCTAGTCCTTGTATTCCTCTAAGCGATGTTTTCCGGCTTTACCCATAGATACATCTATGCCATAACCACCTCTACTTGTTCATATTTAGATAGGGAATAATTTTTTTTTGAAAAACCACATAATATCTATTCACCAAAATTTAGGGCTTATTTTTTAATACATTGTTTAATCCTTAATTCATTCACTATAGTTTTCAAATCCTAATCATAAAAATAACTAAACCTATCCTATTATAAAAACATTAACAACCATGATTTTTATTACACACATAAACATGATTTATTACATAAACATGAACTTAATTCAACCCAAATGTTTTATAGGTCTAGTGTATTTGGGGATTTGGAACCTTATAGTGACTTAATATATAAAATGAAACCTCTTTATTGAGAACATCATTTATATGACCACATCATTCCTTTGTACATAGCATTCAATGGGATAACCTGATGAAATACATAAGAAAAGTTTGTTCTATAAATCCCATTAATGGGGTAAACTAATCATAAAATGAAGAATAAAATACAAATGGTGAAATAAGAATATAAATGGAGTAAAAGTGAAATAAGAACATAAAGGCATGATATATCATGATTTTCAAAATATAGAAATGTTGAAATGACATACATCATGATATTAGCATGCTCCAAGGAACTTTGAACGTGGATAATCATGAGTGAACCCTCATTGCACGTGGCATATCATGATACTAAACATTATCCAATGCATTGAAGTGCAATCAGGGTGCAACCTTCGTACTCATTTCAATCTCATTATTAAGTGTGCCACATAAATAGTATAACATGGATTCATTCAACATCATCATTTATTATACGATCAAATAACGTGGAAGACATACATGTAAGTTCCATTATATATGTATAGGTTTGTAAATGTTTATACCCTTGATTGAGAAATTGGTATAGTATTCACTACATGATGATTTTGTCTTAGAAAATTGCGTTAGAATTTTGGAAGTATAACAACATAATATGGAAATTCATAAATTTGGTTAATGAGAGAGAAAGGGTTATATAATAAGGAATATATGAAATAGATATTAAGGGGATCATGGAAAATAATATACCAACATATAAAATGGAATATATATACATAATATGAAACAATTTCATGAATCGAAATAAGAAGATAGAAATCCCTTACAGAAATCTAGCATGTTAACGAGTGTACATGGAATGCAATAATGAGAGATAAATGTGTATTTCGTCATTCATAAATAAGAAGGGTATTATGGGGGAGGTTATATATCATACTCGAACATTTTTAATTGATATTATAATTGTATAACAATCATAATGAAACTTGGATAAAAATGAGAAATGAAGAATCCCTTAGGAAAATTCAGCAGGATAATAGGTGTATATAAGGGTTAATAAAAGGGGTAAATGAGGGTGAAATTGTCTCTCATAATTTATAAATAATATAGGATATATTTAGGATATTTAATAACATATCAAAAAAATATAATAAAATAAATTAAAAGACATAACAAGAAATGAATTCTTGGTAAAAAAAATAAGGTGGAAGATCCCTTATGAAATTTTGGAATATTAACACCTTAGGTAATGGTAAAAATGAAGGAGGATAAATAATAACACATTAAAATAAAATAAAATGTATATCAATAGAATTGATATAAAGGAGTTAAATTATAACCAATCGAATTTACAAGAACTGATTTTTTATAAGATACTAAAATTTGAAAGGAGGATAGGAAAGTGAGGAACACTTACTTGAGTGTGTGATGTCAATAGCTTGAGAAGGGGCTTCTTGAGAGCTTGGGGAACCTTGGAAGGATTCTAGAGATATTATGAAATATTAAAGACATACTCTATGTATTTATCATGATAATATGTGGGAGATTGGTTGGGAATATATATGAAATGATAGGGGGATTATTTAATATCACACAAACATATGTTTTGGAATCTAAATAATTAAATATTAAAAACCACAATCATTCTCATGGTTTTTACAATATTTTTTTTAAAAAAATTGGAGGGGAAAATTTTATTTTATATGTCCAATGACCGATGATATTATAATAGTATCCTTTCTTATGAGGAGGTGAGTCACATTATTAAAGAAATGAATTTGAAATCATAATGTATATTATACATTTTTGAAGATTCACTATGAATTTTTAAAATAAGTAAAAAAATATATATTCAAATTATTTTAATTTAATAACATATATTAAGACTATAATACCCATTATAGTATTTATTACATCATTTTGGTATCATTATGATGTCATAAATCACATATTTTTATTAAACGGTATTTAATTTTACCCAAAAATTCCACTGTCTCAGAAAATTACAAAAAATTAACCATTAGATCATTTAGACACACTGATTCCAAAAATAATATTCATATTATCTAAATAAATTTCTAAATTTTTTAATTTTCATTTTTAAACTGAAACCCAACTTTAATTGAAAATTCATGTGTTTTGAAAAAAACACATTTCTAACAGTAATAAAAATTGCATTAGACATCATAAAAAAATATATATTGATTTATTATTAATAAAATTAATTTGATAATAATATTTTATTAAAATATTTATTATTTCAATAATTATATTATTCATTATAATAAATTCTTTAAAAATATATTTTTGGTTTTATTGTATAAAAAATATAACTCTTCTCAAACTAATTACCAAATAATTTATAGATATGGAACTGATATTATCATCATTTATATGAATTATTTATATAATAATATTAATAAAAACCATAGTTTAATATAATATATAAATTTTTCAAAAGTACGAATTTTACCCAAAATGATAATTTATATAATTTGTCTCTTTTAAGAAATAATATTTTCATAATAGAATTGAATGAATAACAGTTTTTATTATGAAAAAATATTAATCAATAAGTAACTAATTCCTCATTACATAACTGCTTATAACACCCTTTTAAGACTAATGTGTAGGGTGTGCGATGGTGATATAATCTTAGGGCGGCTCAGATAACATTTCTTGAGTGGTAATCTCTATTAACATGAACCTATCCTGTAAGTGATTCTATTCCAGATTAATGTGTTGCAGCTTGGCATTGGGTTGGTAAAGATCATATCCCAATGATTCTACCTTCATTACAAGCATTAAAAAATGATCTTTGTTTGGATTCAACCTAGTGGATGATGTCATCCTCTCCTTTTTCATTGTTGATGTGATTCTTTTTAAAAAATAATATATTTATATCAGTCATTTAATCTTTTTTCAACTACTATATTATCTACTTCATTGATACATAACGGTTATTTTAACCCAATAATAATAATAATAATAATAATAATAAATACAACATGTTTTTCCAAATAAGAGATTAAAAAATGTTTTTGATTCATAAAATATTGGGTCTTTACAACAATTCTCTACAATTTATAACTATTTCAATTCATTTCTAGTTTATATTTAGTTAATATTAGGATTATTGGGTTTTAGGATGAGATGAATGAAATTGAGGAAGCTTGTATGGTGTATTAAGTAACTGGTACCTAATGGATTAGTATTAGGTAGATAGTTGGGATCCTAGGATATTAGAGTTCTATCATGAACAATCATATACCAGATAGAAATGTATATGGTACCCAATGGAATTAAATGTGAAATTCCTCTTTAAAACAGAATGTGTGAATTTTTTAGCAAAAAGTTAGTGGCAAAATAATTTGTCACTTAGGATTTGTCTTTTAATTAATCTATTATATTACATATATAGGAAAAATAACATGTCTCTTCCATAATAGATTAATCTGTTCATTGTATTTCATATAGGTAGACTATGTTTTGTGTCAATAATTCTTTAATTAAGATAAATCATTGGACCAGCTCTACTATACTTCATCAATGTTTTTTTAATCACAGAGTTCCATCGTCAAACTATCACAATTTAGGTGTCATTAAATATTATAAATCCATTATATTAAATCACCAATTGAGACTATATGGGATCTAATTATATTAATCATAGGTAAACATATAGTTTTAATTTTTTAAATTACATTCCTTAAAATTTAATCTATTTTATGAATTTAAAATCCTATGTTATTTTTTTTCTGTTAGATGTTATTGGAATCACATCTTTACGCTGGGCGTCAAAGTGAATTTATATTAATAAATTGGTAAGTATACCACTTATTCCTTTATAGAATTATATATATATATATATCAACTTTTTCATAGTGGACCTAATAGAAAAAAATATTTTATAAAAAAATACCAAAATTATTTAAATGGATAAATAGTATTTTTACACTCTTGTATAAATTTAGTTTATTCGCATGTGATGTTATAATATTTGTTTGTGTTCTCTATTTTTTGTATTTTGTATCATGTATACTATTATGGATAATATTTATGACCAAGGAAAATTTTATTTCAATTCTTTTGTATGGTCTACATTTTTTCTTTATATACTTATTTTTATTATATTCTGAATATGATAATCCTATCATGGTTGGTTGACAATTAATTTTTTTATCTTTCAATTATATAATGTGTATATACATTATGTTATTCAATGTTGAGGTGGTACCCACATTTAGAAAATAGGTTTCGATGATAATATTGATGTTATATCATGACTTTTCAAACAAGATGATTGCTTAGGGTTGGATTACAACACACCAAATCACAGTAACTATTCCATTTTCCATTGGATGGGATTCAATATTTCAATAAATTGATATATTTTATTTATTTAATCTCAATGTGGGTTTCTATGCCCCTACATCTAAGACACAAATATACTAATTTCTATATGTGAAAACATGAACATGTATGCCTAATTTATAAGTTTTTATTTTACATATTTTATGGGATGGTCGAATAAAATCTTCTCAAATCCTATCATATGTCTCTTCGATAGAATATGGGTATGGACACTCATATAAAGTAAACATCCACTGTATTTTATAATAACCTAATTTTGGTTATTATATGTCCTTGGTTTTTTACTATTCCTCTATATTAATATTGTTATCATTATACACTATAACATCTGATTGGTTTTTGGGGTGGGGTGCTGACTACATACTAAGTTTCCACACTCATGCCTGACATAGTCCCTCATTAGGATGTTCAGACGCTATATGAAACGTTAATCAAATAAGTCGAACACATCATAACATGGGAGTTAGTCAGACACACTGTATGGGGACCATGGGTGTTCATTTTTTGGGATTTTGATGAATGGATTAGTCAGATACACAAAATATATCCTCTATACCTTTTTGAGAGGAATTTATACTACTATTAACTATACTGGTTTCTTATGTTCCATTTGGACTATACAATTAAGCATGTTTTTTGGGTTTAATAACTCTAACATTATATATTGTTGGGTGATTCTCTACCCCTACAGTACGGTGTTGCATGAACATGTCACATTATGATATGATGCCTTATTTTAAAATTAAATTCACTTCATTTGGTAACTGATATGAAATTATATACTTATGGGTGCAGTTTTTTTGTGATTTTTTCTACATATACTTACATGAATAGTTTAGTTTAATTTAATTTAAGTTAAAAAACACTCTCCAACATGAGTTATATCTTACCCCTGATATTTATGATTTCTTATACAAACTGGAAGGTGTGAAAGGGGTATCATTATGAAATGGATTGGATATTTTTTGTGTATTTAGGTCATTAATTTTATTAAGATTTATCAAAGACCTATTGATGGGTTCATAGATATATGATATGATACTTATTTGAAAATATAACTAAAAAATTTTGTAATTTAACACATAAATATTCAAGGATAACATATCTATGGTGAATTCATGAATCATCATTTATTGTCCATGCTTTTTATACACATTCTTGTTATTATATATCCACATGCCTCATGCATCATAATAGATATTTATTGGTTTTGACAAGTTAGATATCATTCAATTTTATTTTTTACCAATATTTGTCTTTTATACTATTATTAGAACAAGTTTAATTCTTATATTAATGGAATCATTAACCAAAAATTAATTATATTTATTCATATTTTTTTGAAGGATTATGTAAATATGAGTTAGAAACTAGTTCCATGGATTGATAAATTCGTTGTATTTGGGGAACACCATAAATAATTTATGTTATTCATAAAAAATTCCTTCACAGACATCAAAATAATGATTTATGTATGTTAAATTTTATAAAATTGATTATAAAATGGTCTATAATGTTTAAAACTGGTCGATAATTTATAGTGACAATGAAATGAATGAGGTTTCACCTGGTATAAATAATGTAGTTAAAAAATTAGGTTTATCTCTTTTGGTATCAAGATTATAATGTTCTATATTTTACGATATAAAATTCCCTAAGGATGATCACCTCCCATTATTATTTAAGGTGATGAAAATAATTGGCTACTACCTTATCCTATTATTTACATTAAATTTATAGTGGATTGGAAATATTTGTTCACCTATCTAGCCGAATATCAATTCAAAATTATCATCCAACCTCTAGTATCATGTGGTACTTTTTATCTCATAACATTACTATATTTTATCATGAAATATCGGCTCATAATTCTAAATAGTGGGTTAATCCTCTCCACATCATATTCAAGATCATTTAAACACCATTTAAATGATGAGTTTGGATAGATGTATTCAAGCATGAAGGGGTGCATGGATATAGTGGTATATGATTACAGGGACTATGAATGACCAAAGCCTTAACCAAGCTGGTTTAAGTATATATTATTTGTTAAAATTACATTAGATAACATGTATTGTTTAAAAGTTAAGGAGTTTATGGAACTCTATCAAGTGTTGTTGTTAGTTATGGGATGTGGATCCACCTTTACATACTTTACCCATATCCCTATAAAACCAAGGTGGAGATGAGAAATCTAATGTGAGGAAATATGAAATGGGTATTAAAGAGATATTGTAGAAAAATTTTATTTTATTTAATCTAAAAAACATTCATAATTATTTACAAATGAAATTATAATAGTGACTAGTCGAAAATGTGGACTGGGATTGAGTGGTCTTCTTGGTCAAATTCTAGGTGATAGTACTTCTAGATATTAGATTTCATGGAGACCTACCGAAAAAACGGGGGGATCACAGTAGGAGAACTAGTATGGTCGTATATCTACATTTGTCATAAAAAAAGATCATTGACGTAGTGTCATTAGTGATGGATATCTAGCCACATCAATATTGTCTACTCCATTGATGTAATTGAGTGCGGCTTTTGTCCATAGGGTAGCAACAATAAAAAAATATATAGATGGGTAATGTCTCAGGAAATTTCAAAATGATCTCAATAGACCCATACATCTTATGAATAGTAACCTATATGGTCTACTATAACAACACTATGACTCTCAAGATGACTTTTTTTAAGCGGACAATGTGATGGTCAAATAATAATGTTAAAAGTTTTGTCTTATAGGATAAAAAAATTTCATAGAGTGTGTATGAGGAGATATAAAATATGCATATCATATGGAATCCTATAGATGTCGTGGGTGTTTCTCTTGAAATTTTTATATGTACAATCCTCTACTATTCTACTCCATCATGTTATTTATTTGATAAAACTACTTTTTGGTGAATAATTTATATGAGGGTGTATATTATCCATGAATTTAGCAGAAACCATTCCTTCATATAATATCCTAGATAATTATTTTTAATGAGGTTCGAACAGACCGGGATGTGTCTAAATAAAGAAAACATTGATGTCAATATACAAATGTACTAGATAACTCTATATCATGCCTATATAGATTATTATAAATTGATATTATTTTACCATCTCTAACTCATATTCAATATTCACATTACTAAGATTTGGATTGTTAATATAATCATGTAGTTCATGATTATGTATAAATTTATGTGATCATTATATAGATAGACTATATTTTTATTACAGTAGTTATTTATAAAAAGTGGTAAGTCTTACCTCCTATGGTGGAATTATACCCTGATCTCTTCCCAATATTCTTTTTAAAATGGCCTCCTAAAATAGATTTGGAATTTACAATAAAATAATTTCTAGAATGTAAATCATCATAACTCCTCTATATAAATTATCACTAAATTGATTAAAATAATTAATGATCCATAAGAATGAAATTGATTTAATATGATTTATATCATAGTGTAATTACCCGTAGGTTTCTTTGACCCATTTTGTTTATATAACTGAATAAGAGTCTATTTTAATGTGTGATTTATTAAAATTTAAAATTTTTAGAGTCTGTTCCCTTAAACCAATATCCATATAAATTATAATTTTTTTTGTATGAATTTTTTTGAATACTAATAAAATTATTATCAATTATTGATTTTTTATAAACATGATATAGTATGTGATAATATACAATGAGTTAAAATCACAGTGAATGAAAGTATAATCTCATAGTTTATTGAGAACCTATCAGTTTCAGGAATGTATTATTAAATATATCTAATATGGATAGATTAAATCCTTTGATGGGAAATAAATTATTCAACTTTGGTGGGTAATGATAATACTTTGAAGAACTTTTTCATGGTATATACCCTTAGACATTAATAGGGAATGAGATAACGAGAACATGTACCGTGTGAAATAAATCCATATTCCTATTTTCCCTTGGAGGTTCCTTTATATTAATGTTTTAATTGATCTGTATAGTTTAATATTTTTGTTAATGGATATCATTAGTCACATACTCTTATATATTTATGAAAACTGTGATAAGGAATGTTCATGATGAAGTAGGATATATTTGTGGCTTCATGACCATTTACATTATTTATTATTATGAGAAAAGTTTATCCCCTTATATTCTATATCCAAATATTATATCTCAATAAATTAGATGTGATTGGAATGACCTAAATTAATTCATGGACATGGAGGTATATGATTAGGTTCATTTATTGAAATTCTGCAAAAGAGATATCAAAACATATATGATGTTGATACAAGTAAGAAATATATATGATTAGAGATATTGAGATAACAGGATTATATAATTCCATTTGAAATTTTATTATTTTGTATGTCCTTAATAAATTTACATGTATGCATATTAGTTTCATCGGTTTTTCCAAGAAACTGACCTTGTACTTTAAAGAGATTCACCGTATTCTTATAAGAATGGGGCCAAGATAGTCACAGAGTATGTGTATCTAAAATCATATATAAACATATTTCAATGTTAAAATGTTATAATAAATATTACTCCCATATCATGGTTTAATAATTCTTTGGGATTGGTTTACTGAAAACATTTAATCATGATTTATTTAGAACAAAAAAAATTGATTAAACAAAAACTAATATGTATTCTTATGATTTAGTTAATATAATATTTGTTATATGTATCAATGAATAATGTAGTAAAATTTAATTACTAAATAACTACTCTTTATTCAAGGATTTTTAATTATCAAGGAGGATAAATGGAATATTTATAATTGACTAACTAGAAATATTATGATAAATATTATTTAAATAAATATTAATTTAGTTATTTATAAAATGATATTAATTTATCTAAATGTGTTTCACATGTTATAGAAATAATAATATTGTTTATATGCAGGGGGTTTGATAAGGAAAAATGGATTGGTTAATATAATATGTGCATCTTATAACCCTATCCTAGAATTATAAATACAAAGATATATTACATTTCATGGTTAGCTATGGTTTATACATAACAAAAGTGATGATAATTCCCTCATTCTCCATGATAGATACTTATCAGGAATATATATAAAAAAGATCATTAATCCTCCTCATTCATCTCAATGCAATGAGATCTCTTTAAAATTTCTTAATCCAAAATTATATTATAATATTTATCAATAATAAATGACAATAGTTATCAGATTAAACTACACTAGCACCTGATGATTCTACCCCAATTTTTTAATATTTTGTGACATGTGGGGATAACCACAATAGTTATCATTCCCATACATCCTATAATGTAACCTTGATACGATGATTAAAATAATAGACTCTATAAATGAATAAATAAATAATGAAATTCAAAAACATATAATAAATTATTTATAAATTATATTTAATCATCAGTCCTTTTAGTTAAGGTGTAAATAATTATATTTACCACTAATTTGATTCCATTTTTTTTGGATATTATTAATCATGTGTGACTAATATTATTCATTTCATACAACTAACTGATGTTTTGGAATTTCTAAATATGAAATTTCACTAGACCTAGAAACATAAAGTGGTATTAGTGAAGCCACATAAATAATATATAATTATATATTAATGAAAAAAAATATGTGTATTCATTTGTTGATAGTTTTAATCTACGATTTTTCATTCATTTAATATAATTATGAAATTCATATATTCTCTTCTACAGTCTCATTCATCTGAGAAAGAATTGATAAAAATAATATGATGATCATCTAACAAATCCATTATGATATATAATAAAATTTGATCGGAAAACATCAAACAACACAATGTGTATCCAGATAGAACATGTCCTATACCTGTGTTAAATAAAATGGATGACATAAATTAAATATTTATTTTAATTCATTAACAACATAAAGAATACATTTAATGTGAACAAAATGTTTTCTAAGAAAAGATGTAATGTTTTTACCACACTAAATTTCATGTAACTCTCTTAGATGTTATTTATTTCATGTTTTTCTCATTATAAATCATGGGGTGTCCATGTTGGTTTGTTTATTTAGAACACATAAAGAGAAAAGAAAACCATTAAACTTCTATGTCAAAAGACGTGTATATAAAATAGATGTTGTGTACCTCAAACACATCAATTAATTACAAAAATACCCTACACATAGGAAGGTTTCATGTTCATGGGAATAAGATGTTACATGTCACATAACTATAGTAAATGTTGTGTAACATGTGTAGCACCATTTTATTAATTTAATTTGGGATGCCAAATTAAAGATTTAATAAATCTCATTTATATGTGTTTCATGTGTAAATTTATTAATATTAGACTCAATTTGACATTTTAATTAATTATATTTTAATTAATTTCCTTATTAAATTTAGAACTATATGCTTTTTATTTTAGTTACATGTAGTGTTCTCTATAAGTGTTAATTGAATCAGATTACAGAGAAATAACTAATAATTGTGCATCATTATTTAAAATATTCATATCGTTTACATATGGTCATATAAATATATGATTTGTGATATTTAAATACACATCATAATGAGTATGTTTAGTATTTTCTTGGTGTATAAGTCATTGGAAAAAAATTAAAATATTGTCTTTTTATAAAAAGTGAATTTTTTTAATTTTTAATATTTATTGATGATGGAATGTTTATGATGTTTGGATGCAATGAATGAAATTGGATTTAATTTAAAAATTAGAAAGTTAATTGGGATAATTTTATGTATTAATATTAATTTAATAATGAGTTAATGTAATATATTTATATTTTATAAATATATTATTTCAAATGTGTGTTTGGTCATGATTTTTGTCCATACCTATTTATGTATTTCGTTTCACTTAATTCCTAATTATTATTAAATTAAATGGATGATTTTTTTTTCATCCCTCCTCTCACTATGTAAGGGTCAACATGACGTTGGTTTATTTTACATAACCCATTAAATCAATCTTTTTTCCCCTCACATGTGTATGTGTGAACCTTACATATTGGATATAGATTTAAAGTGAGTGGTGGTGGTTCATGCTTGGAGTTGAGGTGGAATGAATCAATAATGTTCATAGAATAAAGAGTGAAATGTTAAATGTCAATCCAAATATGGTTCAATGATTTTTTTTCCTCAGGTAAGAGTTTGTTTAACATCTACTAGATAAACCAATCATTAGATAATTCTGAAGATCATACAACATTATTGTTTAGTTTACTTTTTTTAGTTTCATGGGTTGATATATTTTATTGAATGGATGAAATTCAAATTAAATAGATGTATTTACAATACTTGAATGTTAGAATAAAATAATAAGACTATGTGTAATTTTATTAATACATGGTAAATCACTTGCATAATACTATTTAGTATTAACTTGAATTTAATATAAATAAAATGGTCTATCTTCTAATAAAGATAAAAATCTATACATTAAATATATTTTCATTTTTTCCATCAAATACATAAGTTAAAATCAATCCTAATAGTTTAATTTGAATTAATAGACCAATTTAGGGGGAATTAAATTATCCTAAAATATTATATTGGGTATTGGGTTGACGTAATCGTGGATCACATCAAACGTCAAATACCCAAGATGGACAAGGTGTAAATTACAAAGAGTAGTTTTGTAAATCCTTATTTTTGATTTTAGGTTATGGGAGTCTAGTCAACAGAAACAATATTAGAAATTTAATGTTGTTTTAATGTTAAACATTCCTAAAATAATATAAATTAAATTATCGGAAAAATAAAGGGTTATAAGGAGGAGAATATTGATCCATGCCACAAAAATATCTCGATAACATGATAATATAAAATCTATTTTAAGTAAATTGGTTTTTGAAAGAATATGTGAAGATTAATAAATTTACAATATATTTTTCTAATTTCTATAATAATGATATTATAAAAACTTTCAGATCTTAATTATTGTAGAAATGGAAGGACAAATGAATTATACTAAATCCATATAATCCATACAATAGTAGGATTATATTCAAAATTCATTAATTTATAGAGATATTATAAGAACATTAATTTTATATTATATCATGAATAGAAACTATACACGTTGGAAACCCCATTCAGGAGTCCCACAATAAAGAGGCTGGTGAGGAAAAATTTTCCCTCAACCTAAAACATGTGGATGATGTCATAGATATCAAATTTTTTAGGATTTCCTCTAATTATTTTATGTGATTAAGGAAAAATTATGATATGAAGTAATCTAAAATCATATCTAAACATCAGAATCATTATAAAAGTGATGAAATAAAATAGAGATATTATATCTCCAATTTTTATTTGATGGGAATTCTTAGAGGGTCCACAATAGTTCTGTATCATACAGTAATGATGATTATATAAATAAATATATTATTTATATTTGGGTGAATGATACCTAATTATATTCTCACATATCACATTATATCAACACATTATAAAGTATTCAGTAGTTCATATGGGTAATAAAAAAATGATAAATATTGAGAATACTATTTTGGATCATAACACATTGAATCTATATGGTTGCTATGATATGGGTAATGAAAAAACTGTGTTTTTATGGTGAATATGAAAAGGGAAAATAAAACGTTTCCTATAAATTATTATATTTGTATGGCTCATATGTACCATCCTTCAAATAATAATAAGATTCAATGTACAATATAGAATAAAAAATATTATGTTTTTCTTTTAGAAAGTTGGGCTTGTAGAAGAAGAACTACTCCTTGTTCTAGAATAATGGGGAAGCTCATGGTCTGTTAATAATCAAGATCAAATTTTCTTTATCTATGTATTGGGTATTAGATAAATAAATTTTTTCTCATGTAACCATCCATATACACAATCAAAGCATATTTTGGATTACATATATATGATAGGTCGCTCTCTTACTAGCCAATAGAGTGAATCATAAAATGTTGGTTATTTGATACAACCAATTTTAATAGCCAACTGGTTTGATTTTTTTAAAGAACTATTATTTATCTTCCATTATAACTAAGAATTTCATATATATTTCTTTCCATTGTATATATTGATTTATTTTCATATTTGGAAAAAAATATATTTTATGTTACTAGAATTTTTTATAGTATGGAATAAATGAATAACGGTCTTTATTCATTAAAATATGGTAATACAATTTTTTAAATTTGAAAATACTAAAATCCTTATAAATAATTTTACACCTTTTTGTATGACCATTTTTGGTCATGTGAAAGAAAATAAGATGAAATAGATCAACCATTACAGTTATTTAGATCCTTTTGAGATTAAACCACATGTACGATTTCATTATTTTTACATGTAATGCTGACCAAATAACTATTTTGGGCATATAGTAAATGATCTAAAAAAATTCTATAATTTTACAAAATAATGTTTGTGGAAAATATTAAATATTAGTTATTTGTGGGAATTATTACTTTACATTTATGGATGACTTGGGTAGATATGGTTATATTTACTTGATAAGCTATATGTCTAATCCTTTTGGGAAATTCAATAAATTCAACGATGAAGTATATAATTAATGTGTTAATATGATAAAGAATTTTTGATCTACTAAATGTGGTGAATATATTAATATAGAGTTTATTGGTTTTCTTTGGGACTATGATATTTATTCTCAAATATCTCTTCCTTATATAAAATAATGTAATTGTGTTAATGAAAGTAGTATCCAAATCATTATTGACCTGGTGATGTTGGTGATGAATTATATTGATCATCAATTTTCCTTGTTGGCATATTCATTATAGAAAACATCATAAATGATAGACCATGAACAAGAACAAGATAAAAAAAGACTTCTATTCATGTTATAAATTATAAGGAAACCAGTTTTTTATATACACATTCATAGTTATGTGATACATTTCTTAATGCCCACTCGGAAAAAGACTACCTCCTTATGGAATAAATTCTATCTACATTGTATATCACAAATAAAATAGATTTTATATATACAACATATCAAAAAATAAAGTGATATGAGAATTTGACAAAAAAATTATGAGAGGTATCACATCCTTAAGAAGGATAGTGGGTGTGAGACTAACATCTAAGAAGTTTATTTTCGTGATCCACACAATTTTGGGCAGATACTTATTCCACACGACACCATGGAAAAAATGTTTCTCTAAAACATGTGAATCTACAATGATCTCCAGAAAGGCTGGATAAATATAGAGACATTTTTTCTAGTCCCTAATGACAGTTACTCATTTTCAACTGATATTTATGATAACATTTTACACCATGATGAAATATATAGCATAAAATCTTCACGATTAATAGAAATCATAATTTATTAGATAGGTCTAATGTGGATGGAAATTTTTTTGTTTCTGTTAAAACATTAATTTAAAGGAAAAGAACATGTTTGTAATTGGTAATCAAGGGATAACTATGAATATAAGTTAATTTTTTCCCAATAAAGAATGTTTAATGCCTAATGGGTTTATGAAAAAAGATGTAATTTACTAGGATTAAACCTTTTTAGTAGTTATCATGTTTAAATACATCATAATAATTATTACAATAGAAGTTACTCTTGATTATTAGACTTTGAAAATGGATATATAAACTACATTCTGATATTAAATCCATCATAAATAATTAAATATTTAACAAATTGAATGGTTTGAGGCTCCAAATAATGAATAAAATATACTAGGTATTGATTTCCATTTACAGGTTAGAGCGAGCATCCATGTCTAAGAAAATTTATTTATATGAGGTCATAAAAACATTAGGTTCCTTTAATATAGAATTTGAGATATGTGTTGAAAAGAGGTTTATTAGGAATGTAGTCATCATCTTATTTGTATATGTTGATGACATATTACTTATTAATAAAATGACAGACTCTTGTTAGAGTCAGTGGTGGTCTAACAGAATTTGTTCTTCTCAATACTTGACTTTAGTGAAGAAATAAACATCCTTTTTATCAGGATCATTCATGATAAATCAAATAGTATTCTTCAATGATGTCAAGGTATACACATTTACTTGATACTTAATAGATTTAGTGTAAAATGATCAATGATGGGATTAGTTAATGTTTCACATTCAATAAATCATTTCAATAAAAGTTTTCCATAGACACAAAAACATTGGGAGAGTCTGTGTAAAATTAAATACACTTGTGTTATATGATTAATGTTGTATGTAGTATTATGTACTAAGGATGATGGAACCTATCATTTGAGCATTGACTATAGATATCAATATGGTCTATGTGAATAATATATTCCTCTTTTTAAGAATATAAAAAACTATATGTGGTGAATTAAATATTTTTTCCTATTTTATGGATGATATGGGAATCCATTCATTATAGGTTATTTATTTTATTTCTATAAAACATGTCATACTGGGCTAATTTCCAAGTAATTATATGTATTGTTTCTCAATAGAGGAGTTTCATGGTGGAAGAGTTCAGATGAGCAGATTATCATTGGTCTACAATGATGTATGAGTATATCGTATCTATTTATGAATCCAAAGATCATTTTGTGATATGAAAAATATTCATAGAGAATTAATCAGTACATAGTAGTAATGCATCCATCAAATTATTATTTTTTGATAATACTGTTTCAATATATCAATAAGAGAAGGAAAGGTTACCAAAATATGCCAAGATCAAACTCTAAAAGTATCACCTACTAATATATTTTTCTAAATTGAGTGTTGTTAAATTGACCTGGAACTCAAAAAAATAATCTTCTGTCAAACTCCATGATGAAATCCTTATCGTAACAAAATCAATTGTATCATCTGAGAGATAACAGATTGAATATTGTGGACAATTTCTTCTAGAGAAAGTGGGAGTCTGTTGGAGTAGGCCCCCTGAACAAACATTAAAATATTTTTTGATTATCAATATTCATTTTTTCAATATTAATAAACTTATTATCACATTATGAATGTACTTATATATTAAATATAATGTTATAATTTCTTAATAGAAACTATCTCACTGAATATTCATAGTAGTTCTACAATATTCGCATCTGAGTGATCCCTCGTGTGACGGAATTGAGTGGGTTACATGACCACAAGAACACCTCCTTGTTTACTAATGGTTGTAGAAAATCATCAATGATATAGGGAATAGATGATTAAAACTATTCCATCAAGTACAAGGATTATATTATTGTGTAAAAATATAATGGTGTAGTAGAAATAATATATCTTATCATTGGGAAATTTTAGGTGAATAAATGAAAAGTCAAACAACAAAACAAAAATATAATCATGAAATTTAAATATAAATGTTAATTAATAGATGATTAGTATGTTATACATGTTTTTCCTATATCCAATCTCTAACCCATCCAGTAAGCAATAATCAACAACAAGGTTTCTCACCCTTCTATATAACTATATCCATTATATCTTCGTAGGAACCAATTGGTATCCTGAATTGGGTGCAAGTAAAACTCTATAGGGCCAAACCAATGGTAACTAATCAAATCCATCCATAGTATGTAGTATATAAAATATTGTGAAAAATATCAGTATTAATTTATTAAATTAGTACTGCATATGATATAATCATGCTGGCCCTCGAGTTTTGGAATAACACATAGGGTCCCCAAAACATCATTTGGTATTGTCTTAAATATCTCATTGATTTTGATGGAACTATTTCCAATATAACCACAACCATATCAGTTTATGAATTAGGATTCATAATAGTTAAATGTTGAAGAAACCTCTGAGAATCATAACTTGTTTGGTCAGAGCCATCTCATTATATCTATATATATTAGAAAATCTCGACAGAAATTACATCATGTCTAGGTAGAGACCACTAAGAATTACATAACATATGGATATATTACTCTATTAATTCTACTGTATCTTGTATGTTCCCTATAATTTTTAATACTATTAAACATATATAACAAAAAAACATTTTAATCTCATCAAATGAGAAAAAAATGAACAATTTATATCATCGTAACAATTTTATTTCAAAAAGAATAAACTATAACATAATTTTGAAATCTATTATGATATATAATTTAAATAATGTAAAATCATTTAGTTTTATAATCCAAATTAAATATAATTCACTTCCCTATTTTATTCAAAATCATTCCATTATGTTAGCTAGTTCATTGTGTTTGAGGGTTGGCACACCACTCTGGTGGTTGTTGTTGAGATGGCATGTGAGTATGATATACTCTATAATACCAAATGTTCTATCGAAATAAAAGAGATACTAAGTCAAGTATCTAATGATGCTTAAAATACAATTGGGGGTGAATTGTAGACTTTAAAAAATTCCTTTGGAACTTTTAAAGATGGTTATGTTTAACAAGGATAAACAAGGTAATTCACAAAACCTATAGTTCTACACACTTGCTTGATTCCGAAAATATGATTCCGAGAAATTAATTCTGAAAAAGTTGAATCTGGAAATGGAACATAATGAAGATTCTACCTTAATGTGTATATAATCTAACTAAGTTAGAGTACAAGTATAAGTAAATATAATAACGTTATACTTTCCTCAACAACACAAATGCAGTGAAAAACTTGTAACAAAACATGTAACAAGTAGTAAATATTTTAACCCAAAAAAGGGTATCCAATAACCTTGGATAAAGGTCCCTTGATTTATAATTTCAAAAAGACTCTCTTACCCACACCAGGGTATGCCCTCATTACTATGATCAGAGTCTGTCTTGCTATCCACGCAAGCCCTCATCTTAAAGATAGGCGGCACCTCCGTCTTCCTGAATAAGAAAGCCCTCAACTTCAAGGTAGTCGTCACCTCTTTCTTCCTATCTCCAGAAGCCCTTGATTGTACACAGCAACAATCGGAGTCACACTAAGAAAATATGAACAGGAAGTTCAGTACGCACAAAGCAATGAGAGTCTCTATCTAGAAATCACTTCCACATCATGTAATCTCTTGAGTCATAGAACAGTTCATCAAAGTTGTGAGCTCTATCAAATAAGCTCCTATTTTTTAGGCACGACTTCAAAGGTCGGATCCCTCCTCCAACGGTCATATATTTTCTTGTATTTCGGAGGAACCGGTCCATGTGTCACTCAAAAAATGGTTAGTTAGTAACTGAATGCACGACGTAGTTTTATAACAAAACAAGTTTAAGAAAAAATATGGTTACATAACTAAAATCCAATATTCTGAATGTACGAAAATGAATGTTCAGTGTCTAACAAAATATAAATTCGGATTCTATAATTCAAGGATATTAAGATTCTGTTTTCAAGGATTTCAGAACCTGAACTCTATAGAAATCCAGATTCTGAATTTCCAAGAAATTCAGAATCTCGATTCACATAAATTCGGAACCATAACTTTCATTGTATGGAGTCATAGTTCATGGGAATTTAGAGAAAGAATTCATAATAGTTGGGAGTTTTAATTCAGAGAACTCAGAGTCAAAACTCAGAAGATTTCATAACCAGAGTTCAAATTTAGAATTTGGAGTCCAAACATAGAAGAATTCATAACCAGAATTCATAATCAGAATTGGGTGTCAGAACACAGAAGATTTCATGAGCAGAATTCTTAATCAGAATTTGGATCCTAAAACTAAATTATTTATATCTAGGTATTTATATGATTCCAAGGAATTAGTTACAAACAAAATATTACACTTAGGAATGATAATAACAATTAAAACATTGTAAGGATAACTTTCTTTAGGGATGGAAATTTTTCCTTATAGAAGTAAAACATAGGGTAAAAAGTGATTTTCCTTGAGATAACGTGTTTGTGATTTTCAAAACAATAAGGAATGGTAAAGTCATAAGGAAACACTATTGAATTTACAATACCCCCCAAGTATTGAGGAATGGAAAATACATAAGGAAAACGTTATTGAATCAACAATATCCCCCTTTTGGGTAATCAAGAACATCCTTACGAAAAGGAATATATAGACATAGAAAATTTTTTAGATTTTGAAATAAAACTAATATCCCTTTTCACATTGGCAATGATGAATACGATTAACTCCCCCTCAATCTTTGGAACACTAAGTATCATATTACAGATTTTTGTAATGAGATTTTTCATTATCTTGAGTAAGAAAATATCTGTAAGAAAACTCCCCCTTAGATAAACGACCCCTTACATAGAGATATTTTTTTACATAGAATTATTTTTCCTTCTCCCAATTTGTGATTTTCAAAAAGGGATTTAGGGAATGGAAAAAAAATATGGTACCTAAAATATTAGTACAAACATCCAAAAAAATGAGAAATCCACTATTTTATTAATATTGGAAGAATCTGTACAAGGAAAGAAAATACAAAAAAAGATCAGATTTATTTTCCTTCCGTTTCCTTGGGTAGAAATTTCATCACAAATGTTTACATCTTCTTTAGATCCTAGTGATCTTCCTCTACTTGCATCTCTAAAGTTTTGATCCTATCATCCTGATCCTTCAGAGCCTCTACCTAAACCTGCAACAAGTCATCTTGCTTCACTATATTTTCATCAATCTGGATCTGAAGATCCCTTTCTCTCTTCCAACTTTGAGCAACATAGTTCAACTTCCCATTCAGTTCCTTGACCTCCTGAATCTGACTAATCTGCTGAAAATTTACCATTTCCTCAAATCTATTTGTGAGATACATGATTTTTCTATCTTGAGTATCAAAAGTTACCTTAACATCATCTTGAAACTCATCAATATCTCTCAAATATTCTACTATATTCCTAGAACAACTAACAACTTTTGTACAAGATTTTCTGTTAGCATCACAGTTGATAAGGAAGTTCTTATGATCAGCCTCAATTTTTTGGCACTTATCCCTCACCACGGATACAGAATCTGACTATTGATTCAAGCTATGTTGGAGCATCTTAAATCTGGAGTCAATGGTTGGAAATATCATAATGGTGTCAATAAGATTATTTATTTATTGAATGAAAAAATCATGTCACAGAGCTGACGATTCTGAATCTGACACTTTTCATGGTGATGTTTCTTCCTTCAGCTCGACATGCTTCCTCTTAGAAGATCCACCATCTTCCTTCTTCCTTAAAGCAACCTTGGTTGGTGAATCAACAACCAATTGTTTCTCTATATCGGTTCTTGGAATATCTTCCTCATTAAGAGATATATGCTCACTTTAAGAAAACCAAAAAATTCTATCTTCATCAATTTTTGCTTTCTCAGCTCTAGCCTCAATATCCTCATGGTGAATAAAGTGATGATTATATCTTTCTTCCTCAGATAATTTATTAACCACTTCTTCAACCTCTCATCTTCACCTTCCTCATTCTTCCAAGGTGTTGGGAGCTCTGAAGGCTCTTCCTCTGAAGTTCATATTGATTGTTTCTCGAATGGGGTTTCTTTTTCATGATAATATTCAACATGATTAATGAGATATTCAGTGCCACCACTACTTACTTATTTTTTCAATTCTTCAACAGATTCATTCTCTTCCCCAACCTTCTCTTGGTATTTTTCCAGAGTCATAAACATCTTCCCCGAAGTCTCAGGTAATGGATCCACCAAGAATGATTTTGGTACCGAGATATTCTCAGATGCAATCTTAGTATCCCTAAGAAGGGATTTCCAAATTTCATCCTCAGAAATTTTCTTCTTTTGATTCTTTTCCATAGTTTGCTTGTAATGCTCATCAGCTTCCTTCTCTTTCAAAGTAATGTCCTCTGCAGGATCTAGACCAAACTTTGGTTCCCCTTCCATCTGGTTATTTTTCTCCTCCCTCCATTTGTCTACATCCTCATCCGGATAAGATTTCTGCTTCTTGGGCTTTGGATTTGCCGATTAGATACCTTTAACATATGGGATTATTCCTTATTCTACTACTTCTTTCATATTCCACTTCTTTCTAGGCTTTTTCGATTGTCCATACTCTTCTGAATTATACGAAATAACTCCTGCTTCTTAAAATGGTATATAATAAAATTGTCCTATCTCCTTAGAGAAACAAATATTCATACTCTTGAAAGTGTCATCACTAATTAGCATAACCTTGCAATTCGTCGACATTGAACTGAAAGGGATTTTGCAGGACTCCAAGAACTGAACAATCAAACTGAATGGTAGGGAAGGATACATGATTATATATTCTCTCAAGTTCCCATTCTTAATATTCTCTATCATAATGAGAATATACTTCATCAGATTGATCTTCATTAGATTTACAAAAACATCCAAGATATACATATCACTTTTCATCAGTGTGGCCTTGTCACCCTATCTTTGTAAAATAAAAACCTGAACCCATAACTCAAGGATCCAATTTTTTTAGAAGAATGTGCAATATTTTCGGTCCTGAAATCGGAAAGTCCAAGACACTCCATAGCCTCCACCTTTAAAAAACTTCCTTGAACACCTGATAGCTTGTGCGAATAGAACTCGACATCCCCTTCATAAGACAACCCCACAATGCTAGAGACATTGGTGTATGAAAGGGAATAGTTTTTCAATAACTCTTGAATTTAAACTTATCTATCCCTTCTTCCTTAATGAAACAAACTGACTCCTGAAACACAATTAGTAGATCTAGATACACAATGTCTTGAGCTCCAGGCTTTGATATACAAACACATTCCCATCCATTCAGCTTGATGTTCTTGGAGATAATGGATTCATTATTGTTGAAGAAATTTGGATGCACCCGCCTTTCTATGTATACATGCCAAATAACAATCGGCTTGATAGATTTCATCTCTTGAGAAGGAACTTCACCAGAAATTCATATTTGAGAAAACTCTTAGATGTTCAAAACGGGATTTTGTAGGAGGGAAGAGCATCGACAAGCAAAGGCTTGAAATCGATGTGGGACAACCCTTTGGGGGTCCCCTTTTATAGGTGTTTATTTGAAGGTTCTTCTTCACATATCAATCCAATGGCTGAGAATTCTTCTGATTAGATATGACGGTTGAAATGATACTGCATGGAAAATTTGTAGGGTCCAATCGTATGAGGTTTTTAAAGTAAAAAATTCAGATTTAAGGAAACTAGAATCTGAGAAACTTTAAAATACTAAAGAGCCAATCAGTAACTAAAAAGTGATTACGAAAACTCAAGAAAGAATTATACCTTCCGTATTTCAAGGAAAATTATTCGTATTGAGGGAAATTCTTCTTGAAGGCCTTTAGATTCCGAAAAAAATTGATTAAGAAAAATAATAACGAGTATGAAGATATTCATTAGGAAAATATTTATTATGAAAATCATTATTATGAAAATATTCACTACGAAAATGTTAATTATGATAATTTTAGACTAAAAAAATTTTCACTTTAATAAATTTGAAAAAAAATGACTACGAAAAATTTCACTATGAAAATTTTGAAAACAAAACTGACTATGAAAAAATTTGACTATGAATAAATTAAAAACAAAACTAACTACGAAAAATTTTGAAAACATAAATACGAAAAATATTGAAAACTTCATTATGAAACGTTTTAAAATGTTCATTATGAAAAATATGAAAAACTTCTTTACGAAAAATATGAAAAACTTCATTATGAAAAATACATAAAACTTCATTATAAAAAAATATGAAAATCTTCATTATGAAAAATATGAACAAATTTATGAACAAATGTACTCCCCCTTTGAAAAGTATATTATTACTGTAAGGATATTAGTTTCAACAATAAGTTAATACGTAAGATTACCGTACGATTATCATTCCTAACTTCTTTTTAATGTATTCAAATCTATCAGATGGAAAGGATTTTGTGAAAATATCCACAAGTTGATCTTGCGTTCTGTTAAATTGAAGAATGATATCTTATTTTTGTGTGTGATCCCTATGAATTTGATGCCAAATGTCTATTTTATTTCCACGGGAGTGATGTGTAGGGTTTTTACTAAGGTAAATAGAACATGTATTATCACAGAAATTTTTTATTTTGGTAAAACACTTACAATAGTATGTGATTGTGTGTTGCATCCACAACAGATGAGCACAACAACTTCCAGCTACTACATATTCAGATTTAGCAGTGGAAAGTGCTACTGATTTTTTCATCTCGAGTGACCAAGAATCTAATGAATCTCCTAATAAATGACACATTCCGGATGTACTCTTTCTATCCATTCTACATCAACTAATTTCAGTAGCCAAAAAAATTAAAAAAACAAAATCATTTCCAGAAGTATAAAAGAGTCCTAAATCCATTGTTCCATTTAAGTAGTGAAAAATTATCTTCACATCCTTTAAATGATATTCCTTAGGATTGGATTGATATCATTCACATAAGAATAATGAAAACATTAAGTCCAGATGACTAGCTATCATGTAAAGTAAATCTTCCTATCTTACCTCTAAAAGATGTTTTATCTACTAGTTTCCCAGCTTCATCAAGATCAAGTGTGTTTGAGGTACCAGTGGTAGTACTTATACATTTAGTGTTGTCATCTACATACATTTTATGATGATCTCTAATATAATTATGTTGGGATATATAGATTCTTTCTGGATATTGAGAGATTTGAAAACAAATGACAAATTTTAATTCACCGATCATACTCATTTCAAACTCATATTTCATTAGATTCGCAAAGGAATCAATTAATGATTGATATGTTGAACCAAATATAATGTCCTCAACAGAAATTTGAAAAATCAAAATATTTTTCTTATCATTATTTATTAAAGGGTTGGATCTGTATTTCCATTGACATAGTTATTTTGAAGAACAAATCGTATAACCCTATCATATCATGCTCTAGAGTCTTGTTTAAGTCCATTCAATTATTTGGTAAGTCTAAAAACATGATATGGATGTTTTGTATCTTCGAAACCAGGAGGTTCTTCAATAAAAACATACTCTTGAACATATCCATTAATGAAAGAACATTTCACATCCATTTGAAATATTTTTAAATTAAAGAATTTTGGAAAGTAATGTAGGATACGAATAGATTCAAGTCTACCTACTGGAGCATAGGTTTCTTCATAGTCGTTTCCTTCTAGTTGATTATAGCCTTCAAGAACTAATCTTTATTTATTTCTTACAATGATTCCATTTTATCCAGACTTATTTCTGAAGAATCATTTAAATCCAATAAAAGAAGTTTCCTTAAGTCTTTCCACAAAGGTCCAGATGTTATTCCATTCAAATTAATTTAGTTCATCTTGCATGGATTTAATCCCATCGTCATCACCTAAAACATTATTAGTGCTCTTTGTTCTAATTTGGAATGGAATGATAGATGTTCTACTTCAATTATTAATGAACTTCTAGTCCTTACAGTTTGATTTACATCACCAATGATGTTATAACAAGGATGATTCTTCAGAAACAACTGATTTGGGTTTTGTAAAACCTTTTCATCAACATAGTGTTGGAAATATTATAGGTTAAATGTTTAAGAAGTATCTTCTTTGACATTTTCCTTATCAGAAGGGACTTTTATCAAAGGATTATAATTAGTTTTTTAAAACACATCCGAAGATATAGGTTTTGGATGTCTAAAAACAAAGGGATCGGTTTCACCAAATTTCACATGTACTGTCTCATCAACAGTACAAGTGTTTTTGTTTAAAACACTATAAGACTTAGAAGTTGTGTAATAGCCTATGAAGATTCCTTCATCATATTTTAGGGTGAATTTATGAAGATTATAATTATTATTCAGAATGAATATCTTGCGTCCAAAAACATTAAAGTAGGAAAGTCTAGGTTTTCTACCATTCCATAACTCATAAGGATTTTTATTAATAAAAGGTCTAATCAAAACACGATTAATTGTATAACAAGTAGTACTTACAGCTTCACCTGAAAAATGTTTGGCTAATGAATACTAGCTCAACATGGTTCTAGTTATTTGTTGAAAAATTATATTTCTTCATTTAACAACATCGATTTGTTGAGGTGTTCTGAGTGCTGAGAATTTATGAGTAATGACTTTTCTACTACAAAAAGTTTCAAAATCTGAATTTTGAAATTCTCCACCATGATCACTATGAATATTTTTCAATGAAAGATTTTCCTAATTTTTATCATAGGCTATAAAAAATTTGAAATAAGAAAAAGATACAAACTTCTTTGCTAGAAAATAGACCCACGTAAATCTAGTGTAATCATCAACCAAGACAAATACATAATACATGCCCATAATGATTCCGGTTTGTATAGGGCCAAAGAGATCCATATAGACTAACTGTAATACATCAGTAGTTGAGACTTCATCTACTAATTTAAAACTTGATTTATATTTCATGCCTTACTGACAAGGCTCACAAACATTTGAAGAATCAAATATGAGCACTGATAAATCCTTAATTAATATTTTCCTAGAAAGATTGCATAAGTTCCTATGGTTATAGTGTCCTAACCTTATCTTCCACAACCATGAATGATCTTCCATTGCATTAAGTCATGTTAGATCTTGGATCCTATGGTCTTCTATGTTTAGTGTGTAAACATTCTATTACCTATGGGCATAATGAATACACTCTTCTTTGGAAATGGGTACTAAGAACTTGTCATTCCTAAAATTCACAAGGTAACCTTCATCACATTATTGGCTTCTGTTAATGATGTTGTGCTTAAGACCCGTAAAAAAATAAAACAATTGAAATAAATGTTTTTCCATGAAAACATTTGTCACCTATACCAACAATTTCTCCCTGAGCATTATCTCCCAAAGATACGTTTCCTCCATTCATCTTGATCATCTTTTCAAAATAGTTTTTTACCAGTCATGTGTCGGGAACATCCTCTATCCATGTACTAAGTATTGTTGTTGGTACCTTTTATAATTTCATAAAAATAAGAAAAAGTTAGGTTTTCAGAATCAAACTTGATTGGTTCCGGAAATCCCAGAAAGCAAAATTTTAGGCACCCAAATCTTTTTAGAAAAATAGGATTTATGAAATTCTATACACTGGGTTTTGTTCAAGGAACAATTTTTTGCCGATTGTCCGCCACACTGACACATAGTGCAGAATTGAGCACTTTGAGGAATAAAGTATTTATTACTAAAAATCGGTTTAGAACCAGTATAACCAAAACTAGAACTATTTCTTAGAGTTCAGATTTGAGATTACATCTTATCAAAATTTTATTTACCTAAGGTATAGTATGACAAACAAATCCTCAAGGGAAAGATTTTCGATTTTAGTTTGATAACCAAGTTCATGTCTTATAAAACATTTGATTTAGAACTAGAGTTAGGCTCGAAAATATTTTTCTTTGAAATTAAATTTTCTATATCTTACAAAAGTTTATTCTTCTCATACCTTAATTCCTCAAGATTTTTCTAAATACTTTCGAAATCAACATTTTTACTATCATGATATTTTGGAAGATCTGATATTTCTCTCATAAGAATAGTATTCCTGGACTTTTCCTTATCATGTTTTACCATGAGTTTTGAGTTCTCAATATCAAGAAGTTTGACAGACGAAAAAATTCTTCATTGGAAGGTAAAGTATTGTCTTCTTCAAATAATATTCTTCATCGGAAGAGTTATAATATTTATCATTACTATAATTTTCATTTAATGAAACATTGGTCATTGATTCATCATTGTGTACCTTTTCCATTAAACAGTGATTTTCAATAGGTAGTCTGGCTATTAGATCATGATTATTCTGTCCAGAAGATTCATAATCTGAATATTCATTTGATGAGTCACCACCACTGGCACTCCAGGTGTCAGTATCTTTCAATAAATTCTTTGCTTTAGCATTGTAATACTTATTTCTATTTCTCTCTGAATGCCTTTCCTTTCATTATTTTCTATTAACCATTTGACAATAAGGTCTTATATTTCTATCTCTATTACATTCACAACATGTAACTTTATAATATTTTTTATCTTTCCTTTCATTCTTCTTGTATTTGGATTGAATGTTCCCATGCCCATCTATCATGATCATTCTTCGAGCATGATATTTTAACTCATTCTCTGAGGATTCATATCCATGAGATTCATATTGGATAACAATCTTCTTAGACATAGATCTTGTAACTCTCTCAAAATTCTTGGCTTTCATATTGTTTGTAGTTGTAGTAAAAGAAACACTGATTTTCCCATTCATATTCTTTACATTATCAGCATCTATCTTCATTCTAGTCTTATGATAAAGAAGAGTTCCAAAAAAAATATCTATGGAGATCTGGGTAACTTTTCTATTTTCAATAATTCATGTCCTCTTGGACTCTCATTCATTTGGCATGATGTCTATGATCTAAATAACAAGAGCTTCATCATCTAATCCTTTCTCACCCATGGATTGTAAACGGTTCACAATAGTCTTGAGCCTCTGTTTCACTATACATATGGGTTCTCCATAAGAAAAGAGAATGCCATGATATTTATATCTGAGTACGGATCTTCTTGTTTCAATAACCTTGGAAATTTCAATTTGTGTAACTTCAAGTTTCTTCCATATACAATTTTATTCTTTATAAGATGAAATTTGGCAATATATATTTCTAGTAAAAGAGTAATGTAAATTATTGTGTAGCTTATAATTCTGTTGATATTCATTCTTTTATTGATTGGTAAAGGTACTAAAATATTTTTCAGGGATTTTATATCCACCAGTAAGTATAACAAAATTATCAAAACCACTATTGATAATGAAAGTCTTCATTCAATCTCTAAAATATTCGTAATCATTTCAATCAAAAATAGGTGGTCTAGTTTGATTGTGATTGTCTATATAACCAACATTGATTCCTGCTATCCTATTGAAAAATCATTCCACAAAATCTTGTTAGTAATAAAGATTTATAAACAAGGAAAATATTCCTAATCAGGGAAAATATAAAACAAGAGTATCTCTAAGAAAAAATTAATCTGATCATTATGAGTCCGAAGAACTGGTTCTGAGAAAAGAATATGATGAAACCTATTCTGAATCTAGTCATGAGATTTATTCATATTGAATCTAAATTCTAATTCCAATTACTATATTGGTTCAGGATTCAAGGTAACATCCTCTGATACCAATTGTTGAGATGGTATGTGAGAATGATTTACTCTCTAACACCAAATGTATGATCAAAATAAAATATATACTAAGTAAATTATCAAATGATGCTTAAAATACTTGAGGGGGTGAATTTTAGACTTTAAAAAAATCCATTGGAATGATTAAAGAAGGCTTTGTTTAACAAGGTTAAACAAGGTAATTCCCAAACCACTAGTTCAACACACTTGCTTGATTCCAGAAATAAGATTCTGAGAAAGTGATTCTAGAAAAGATGAATCCAAAAATGAAACTTAATGAAAGTTTAAAATAATTAATATTATACCTTAAAGAGTATAGAATCTAACTAAATCAGAGTACTAGTATAAGGACATATAATATAGTTATAATTTCCTCAATAATATAACAGCAGCCAAAAACATGTAAAAAACAAGTAACAAGTAGTAAATCATTTAACCCAAAAAGAAGGGTTTCCAACAACCTTAGATAAAGGTACCTTGATTTATACTTTCATGAAAGTCTGTCTTACCCACACCAGGGTAAGCCCCAGATACTAAGATCAGAGTCTATCTTGATATCCCCGCAAGCCCTCAACTTCAATATAGTTGGAACTTCTGTCTTCCTCAACATGGATTCCCTCAACATCATGGTAGTCGGGACCTCTCTCTTCCTATCCCCGGAAGCCCTTGATTGTATGTAGAAATAATCAGAGTCGCACTAAGAAAATCTGAACAAGATGTTTAGTACCCACAAAACAATGAGAGTCTCTCTCAAGAAATCACTTCAACATCATGTAATCTCAAGTGTCATTGAATAGTTCATCAATGTAACGAATTCTATCAAATGAGATCCTATTTATAGGCACGACTTCAAAGTTCGGATCCCTCCTCCATAGGTCATATTTTTTCTTGTATTTCATAAGGAAATGTACACGTGTCACTCAAAAAATGGTTAGTTAGAAACTGAATGCACACCATCGTTTTATAACAAAACAAGTGTACACAAAAATATGGTTATATAACTAAAATCCAATATAATGAATGTAAGGAAATGAATGTTTTGATTCTAAAAATAAATAAATTCATAGTCTATATTTCAAGGATATTTGGATTCTATTTTCTAGGAATTTGGAACCTGAACTCTATAGAATTATAGAGTCTGAATTTAATGGAAATTCCGAATCTGGATTCACAAGAATTCGGATCCAGAACATGCAATGTTCAGAGTCAGAGTTCATGAGAATTCAGAGACATAACAAATAAGAGTTTGGAGTCTGTATTCAGAGAACTCAAAGTCAGAACTCAGAAGAGTTTGTAACAAGAATTCGTATTCAGAATTTGGAGTCAAAACATAGAAGAGTTCATACCCAAAATTCTTAATTAGATTTCAGAGTCAGAATATACAAGAGTTCATAAACAGAATTTGTAATCATTATTCGGATCCTAAAACATAATGGTTCATATCTAGGTATTTAAAAGATTCAAAGGTTTTAGTTACAAACTGAATTTTACACTTAGGAAAGATATGAACAATGAAAAATAAGTAAGGATAAATATCTTTGGGGAAGGAAATATTTCTTTATATAAGTAAAACACATGGTGAAAATAGATTTTCCTTGAGATAAGGTGTTTGTGATTTTCAAAACAAGAAGGAATGATAATGTCACAAGGAAACTTTATTTTCTTATAAATCTCCCCCAAGTATTATGGAATAGAAAATTCATAAGGAAAACCTTATTGACTCAACAATTGTTAGACTGGTCTCAATGGATATGGTCCTGACATGATCTAATGGATGGTAAAATCCTCATGATTATCATAATTAGTGAATTATCTAGTTATTTAGGTCACATGAATTTCATGTCAATGTGATCACAGTTATTTACCATACTCAAAAATTCTATAGAATGTAATGTGGAGTTTTTCTAGGCCACATAAATAAAAAAGAGAGTAGAAGATGAAAATTATCCTATACTAGGGTAAGCATGGGTTCCACATTTCATTCATATAATTACTACATGGAGAATCGTTGAAACTAGATCCAAAATATGATGATCTAATAGAATGTGAAACTAGTGTCAAGAGTGGTCTCTTATGTATCCACAAGAAGGATTAAAATTAATGAAAGAGGGGGTAATATCATGTTATCACAATGCAAGAAAGAAGCCTTGTGAGGGTAAAAAACTAACTAAGAACAGCTAATTAATGTCATAAATATGTAATTTATATCATTATTCCATCAATACCTATATGAAACCAAAAAACCATCACCTAAAATGAAAATCTAAGATAAGTATAATATACATATTAAATAAAAAATTTATGAAGTTAATATATGATTAATATTTTTCCTAATGAATTCATGGATTATATCAGTTTTACAGGTTTTTCCTAATGAATTTATGTTGTGAATTTGGAATTTATAGTGTAACTTCTTTCTGTATCCATTAATTTCCTTATCTACCTATTGTACCTATGTAATTATTAATCATTGAATACCAATGTTCAAAAAAAATGAAACCCAAAATGTTTACCAAATCATAAATCAATTAATACCTTGAAAAAATTGATCTAAATGTATCCCCACCATATAAATACTTATCACTAAGTTTTTCTATAAATCATATTGATGGGTATCAGTGGACATATCTGAACACTATGGATATGTATTTGATTCCTTCTCCAAATTATCCTCTCGAATATTTCATTGGTTTCAATAAACTCAAAATAATAGCATAGTTTTCCCAATGAAATTTATTACAATACGGTACATGATATAAATTAGAACCTCCTTGATGTACTCATAGACATCTTTCTCGGCGTTATCAAAATATATCACATGAGAATTGTCAAGATGATATCATTAAATCTATGACATGTGAAACACATTATCTATGACCTTTTATCATGGTGTATGGGATAAAATTATGCCCATATACCTACCCATTCCACAATCATGAATTGACAATATAATTAGTTTACATCTTCCCTTTCATTCAGATATGGAATTTCCGTAGACTTTTCGACATCTGAATGGGAACATGATTAACAAACTCAATCAGAAATTGTATCCTATTAAGGTTAGTGAAAAATTTAGGCCAACTCTATATGGTTCAAAATAGATTTTTGTAAAACTTGATATGCTTAGATGTCTCCAACATGAGACATGGTCCAACACGTGTAAACACTCCAACCTCTGACCATGAATGGGGAAAATTGCAGGAATAAAAATCCATGAATTGGTCTATTTTGATCAATTCCATAATACCAATATTATTGGTGAACTCAAAAAATTATAAATGATAATCCCATGAACCAACAAAATCAAAAACATAGTAGGAAACAGATCATCCAGATGTTGAATCATCTATTCATATTTATCACATGTCCAGGGAAGATTGGTTGTAGTAAGAAGAGTGTGTGTTAACAAAGCCTTCTAAGGACCCTTCCAATATAATTATTTGAAATAGGGATCTCTACCAGAAATTATTCTCCTTATAAAACCATTACATTGGAATACCTATCCCACATAGATACTACCATTTATTTACGGTGATGTTATCCATGTTATAAAACTAGTGGGAAACATTCATTAGTCAATTCATGATCACCCATAATAATTTTTTTTTTATTTTTCATGGGTAATCCCCTCCAAAACCAAATTATTTAATCATCGCATATCAATTTAGGCATGGGAATATTATTTAATATCCCAACAAACCAATGATGACTGGAATTCAACTTATTATAGGTGAAATAGCTCATTAGAAAACACGATATCTATTTTTTCATCCCTAAAAAGTAGTATTATATATAGAGATCATGATTCATCAAGGTAATACGTAGATATTATGTTTATTTTGAAACATGAAATTCCATCATCATCTGCTCAATACAACACATAATAATCCATACACAAAAAATATTATTGATTCTTTTATTAGACCATCCTAAAGGTGGATACATTCCATATAATATTTCCCAAAAATTTGTGCCATATGGTTCATATGTGTTATCTATATTTAGATTACATTCAAACATGAGATTAATATATATTGTTTTTATAGATACTAATCATTGGACTCTTGATCATATTTATTTATGTCCAAAAATACTTCCATCAGCTTCCACACATTGAAATACTTCTTTATTTTCAATATCTACATCTCCTCTAAAAAAGTGTAGACAATTACGTTGTATTTAGATTACAATTATACTAGATCAACAACAAAAGACTACATATTATCAACATATCCCCACTATAGAAGTTTTATGTCTATCTTAGTAAATATGTACATGAGGCTCCTATGTTACATGAATATCACAATCATATCTCTAAACAGATAGTTCAACCAATATTCTTGGGAATTTACCAACCCTTATAAATATAGAAATTTTTTTAGATATTTCAAATCATATTGTCTCAACTATATAGAGCCATAAGAAACAACTCATTCTTCCAACATCAGAACCCATATAAGTCCACCGCCGAATTTTTCCAAGTATAGGGTATCTTCTTTACCTGGAACATGTAATGTAAGGATTAGTCTTTTTATCAGCTATCTCTTCAACTCTATGATATACCTCTCACAGTAACTCAACAATACTTGTATCTACCCTTTATTAGGTAGCTCATAAATAAGTTCTTATAGTTAGGAGAAGTCCTAGATGAAACTATGATCGTAACATGTGAAGGACGTAAAACACATATTCTTAAATATATTCATCAGTAGTTACTGATATTCTATGGATGGAACCTTCTCTTGTTACAGTTGGCCATAAGCACACATAATTGCTACTTTCATTTCTTTATCATATTAAAATAATGAAATTAAATCATATATATGTATATTATAATTCTTGTTTCATATATATATCATTTGTTTTACATAGTTTTATTGAAACTATACTTAATATGTTCTATATATATAGGATGAATGAATTGCATCGCTTTGAGGTGGTGCTATACCACAATTCGAAATATGATGTTATTTTATTTAGAAAAAATGGAATGTAAGGAGGTATGTTGTATAAATGAATTACATAGAAATAAATAAATTGTATATATCATATATATCATATATAAATGGGAATTCCATCATAATTTCCATCATTATATGTAGTAGTGTAAAAATGAATAATAATTGTTTTGTGAGGTAGTAGTTTGTCCTAAACACAAATAGTATGTTTGTTTCCCATTAAATTTTGGTGTGTGTAACTATTGATATAACCCTGATTTTAAAAATATCATAGAATATTGAGTATACTGTGGTTATTACATGATCATGATATATTTATATTTGAGGTGGTGTAGAAAAGAAATAAAACAAATGATCTTTGGAGAAGACGTTACCTCTTAATCTGGTAACTTCTTTTTCATTGTAATGAATGGATTCCTTGAATAGATTTATTCCCAAGTGGAGGCATGTAGAATTTTCGGAGAGTGGCTGAGGAGATTTTTGGGTCGATATTCGGTGATACAAAGTTTCTATAGATGAGTGAGGTAGTTGGAGGAGGGGAGGCCTTTATTGTGGAGGAGGAGTGGCACTCTTTTAGTATTTTGACAATAGAATTACAATCATTTTTCAGGTCTAAATAGGAACCAATAACAGTACATGTTTCATCCAACATAGGATATGTTCTATATATAACCATATTATAATTTGGACTTGTTTAATTATTTTTTGGTGCCATAAGGTTACAGTTTATATTCTTATTCAGCATAAAGTAAGATTAATAATTGTATTTAATGTAAAAAACTTTTATTATTATTTGTTATCAAAAAATAAGTTTAAAATACTAAACAATATAAATGAATAATATTAAATACATGCAATAAAATTTTCCAATTTCTATTCATATATGCATACGAAATTAATTACAATTTAATCCCATAGATGGGATGACAATGTAGGTTTTAAAGGTAAAGATATCCAAAAGTTTTCTATGTTTTTATACAAAATTTCAATTTGAAATTGAATCTAATGAAAAAAATGAATTTATTAGTTAAAATTATATATAATTAATATCTAAAAAACATATATAATATAATTTATACTATTAAATATATTTGATAAAAATTGTTTCTTGTACTAATATTTAGTATTTCTAAAAATTTATTAGAAAATGACATGTTTTCAAGAAATATAACTAATTCACCCTAACCTAATTTTTATAATTATATTACATATATGAATATTATTTTAACATATTAAAATAATTAATTTGTGAATTTTTTTTTAAATCGGGTTTATAGTTAAAAGGTGGTAAAATTGTCTTTATCAAATATTGTTTTTTATGAGTGAATTTGGGATTGTTCTTATCTTAAATTATAAAACCTTGTGGATGAATATAAAAAATATTTTATTGAATTTATAACATATATATTTCATTAAAATCATTAACTATTTGTAACTAATTCTTATTATAATTAATATCCTCGTTTAGATGCATAAAAATAATACTATTTCTTTTTGTATCCAATTGGTTCTAATTTTTATTTCTCATTAATTAGTAACCAATGAGGTTATTTTATTCTTATATAAACAATAAATTTTCATAAATTAATTAATAATAATCATAAATTCTAACATAGTTTAATGGTTATGTCATTGTATATTAAATAATTATATTATAATATTACATTGTTATTTGAGGATACATGGTTTTGTGTGTAACACAATTTAACATGGAAGGTCACTCTTGCATGTAACACAAGATACTGAGGAAGGATTCTTTTTTTATAAAAGATAACCCAGTGTTGTGTGAATTAATTGTTATAAAATATATTATATTTATTTAAGACAATAAATATATTTTAATTTATCAGTTTAATATATTGCCTTCTAACATTTTCTCTTAGCTGTTATCAAAACTGTTGAATATAATGTTGTACTTCAGATATTTGGGGTGTTAAATTATCCATACCTTAATTAAATTACATCCTCATAATTTAAAATTTATCTTATTAATCAGGGTATAGATATTTGAAAATAAATATTGTTGAAAACCCACATCATAAATTGGGTTAATAACACATCTTCTTAATAATAGATAATGGAAATTACAACAGTCACATAATCGGAGTCCCTATTTGGATATGATCAGTTTTAAATGGAAGCATTGATATAGATGATAAATATTACAATATGATTATGATTTAGGGATCTATAGAACTTGGTTAGGATAAAAATAATGGTCATAAGGCCACAAATTCACAATGATCTAATGGTCCATTTGACTTATAAAAAATGAAGGTATTGTGTCAAAATTATTGTTTAAAACACCCTTATTTATATAGTTAAAGAATTATTTCACTCTATAAGAATATATCTAAATATATGTTTCTACAAAAATAATTTTTTCCCTTTTAATACACCTTGAACTATTTCTACTTTCACTATTAACACATGATGCACCATATGTTGAAGTAATAAATCTTTTCCAATGATCAACCATTTCATAAATCGTTAACACTTCCAAAATATTATGACATGACATTATAAAAATAAGGGCACTGAATTTCCAAAATGAATTTATCATTTCCCTTCAATCAATATGAAGTACTTATTTATTCAACACATAGAAACTATGGGAACACCATTATCATGTATCATTTTGAAATTTGGTAATAACATGATATACCCAAAAACCTTATTGAAAACATGAATTCCTCCATATTTATTATGTAATAAACATGTTAATGGATATATTCCATAAATACAAAATTATTTTAATATCCATAAATGATATTATATAAAACATTTTTAGAAGTCATTAATCATTTCTGTGGTAGTCCTCAATTTCCCAAATCAATAATTTTTTCATTAGTAGCTCGACATTAGGTATGTATTAAGGGTTTATTTCCCTCATTAATATGTTTTTTGAAATGTATAACTTTCTAATGAATATTTTTTATTGTTACCATTAATTATAAGATGAAAAATATTTCTTAAAATATCGATATAGTAAAATCCTCATATATTTCATAATTCATATAATGAGATCATCCTTAATGAAATACTTTTACAACATAATTCAAAGGTCCATATATATAAGTACATTAATCATTTCACTTTTTTGATTCAAAAATTTATGATTCATATTGATTCCTTATATTATCCAAAGGTATATTACCTTGATTCTTAAGTAATTCATTTTTATAATGCCCTATCTCTTTATAATTTCAACACTGAATAACATAGTTTTAATTCTTCCCTTTTAAATCCTTTTCCTTGAAACCCATTTCTCCTTACTTAAAAAACATCTGATATATTAAATTAATTACCTGGGAGATTCATTCCAAATTTTTCACATGTCGCAAAATCCTTATTTCCCTTCATCTTATTTGACACAATCCATTTTTATTTGTGTTTATAAGACCACTTATTCTCTTAGTTTCCCTTAAATAAATAGGATCTAATGAAATTAGTTTCTATTTTGGTGAAAATTAATATTATCTCTTCATACGAGGAAGCATTTTGGTACAGTAGTGCTCTTCAGAGACATGGATTAATAACATCAATGAAGTGGTCAAACTTATCTTAGTGTTGCGTAAATAATACATAGCATACCTATCTATCCCAGTGAGGGAATATTCATTATATGAATCACCCTTTTCTTCCTTTTTCTATAAGATTTGGAACTTCCTCTTTATCCCAGTTTATTTATCATGAGGTATATAATTATCGAAAAAAATCTCCTAAAACATTTTATATTCTCTGAGTTATATTCATTCTACCTTCTAAGTATTTTTAATCAAGGCCCACCAATAATCACAATGGCTTTAGAGAAAATACACCACGTGTGTATCTTTTAGAATTTCACCACATCCCATGTTAATAAATATCATCTCCATAGACATAATCAATTTCTCAGTTTCCATTGGATATGTAGTCATTCTAAATGATGTGGGCCACTATCGCATAAAGTGATCCAATATGAAAGACAATATCAACAGCAAGGTTGACCCATTTGGGAAAGGTTATTTTTCATTACCTGACTACACAAACATAATATATCCATGACATGCTCAGTTAATACTAGATACGTTGAATTTATCCACTGTTATATATATACATTTTCCATGAGTATTGATACCATTATTCCTTCTCAGTTCTATATTTTTAAATGGAATATAATGGATTAACTACTAAAATTATGAACATTATAAAAATATACATAGTGTCTAACACATAACATAAATTTATTCATCATAAATACTAGAATCATGAACTTCGTTCACTATGGGAAAATATATACAATCAAATCGTTCATAATGGTAGGTATAGAATATTTGAAGAATCCTAATAATATCCTCGAAGTGCGTAAAATTAGGTTCATAATTAGCCTCATTTTCATATACCATGTTTACTAGATTCTATCATGGGACACCATGTCAGAGTTGTTTCACTTAGTTATATATGTTCCAGAAACATGTCCACATGTAGTTTTCTCAAAGTGATGTATTATTAGAAAAAACCACATAATCACTACCTTACCGAAATTTGAGGATGCTCTTGTATTCTTATCCCCATTTTATATCATAGGTTTATTCTCCCTAGTCTATGTTTTCTAAATATAATATAAAATAATACAGATAAACATCCTTTGATCCCAACTATAACACCCCAAACCCAAAAATCCTGGTGCTGGTGCATTATTTTATTACATTAGAATGTTTATAAAGAATAAAATCCTGAAGGAAATATCATTTTAGAATCCTTAAAAATAAATATTACATAAATTATGCTCATAATAAATTTGGAAATAATAAATATCAGTATGATATATAATAAAACAAATAGTATATTTTAATGATTATACAATGATTCGTACTTTATAACATGGGGAAATGAATCATAATAAGGGTTAGATCAAATGATCAGTAAGGGTATTTAATATAGTTGAAATAATAAATCATTTATAATGAAGCCTCCTGGGATTGAGATTAATAATAAAACCATTTCTTTTCAATAAATAAATAAGGAAAAATCTATATTGAAAGGTATGAAACTGAAACACATTCCATTTTATCAATGAATTTAGTATGAAACAAATTCACAGATATGTCGATGATAAATATCATTGATGAATAATAAACAATATGTATCTAAAGATTTCTTACATATCAGATTTCATGTCTATGGAACATGAAAAACTAAACTATCATGACCATTCACAAAACTGATTAAAAATAATGGATAGAAACATGTTTAACCTGGCCAACTTAATCATCTTATGAGAACCTATCGATGCATGGAGGGATTTATAATGTTCGTTCCCATATAGTAACTACTCTCCCTAGGAATTACTCATATATTAAAAATCAAAAACAATTAATATTCCTTATAAAATATCGATATTTAATAAACATATGAAATTATCAATAATACCCCAATTAATAAAATAATTGTCACAATAAACACCATATGTGATATGATATACAATTTAGAAAATAATAATATCTATCAAATGAAAATATGGAGATTCACAAATATTTACTACAAAAATAAATACTATAAAATTATTATTCCATGTGAATGTTAAAAATCACAAATAGAAGTGAGATTACAAATACAACCATTACGAATTTTTTACGGAGAGTTTCCTTCAATAATTTTAATGCGTACATAATAATTTGAAGCATTTAAATACTATTATATAGAAATTTATTACATTAAAAGGGACATATAATAACATGAGAATAATAAGACTAATGATATACCGTGTTAAATGGATTTATAAACACTAAAAACATAGAATTGGTGCATAATAACAACTGAGTCTTAGTGGAATAAAAATTGAAATTAATTCTATTACCTTAACCTTATTTTTTGTAGAGTGGTACTTATAATCATCTATAGTTGTTAAAAATATCATAATAACCAATAAAAACTATAATTATTTTTATAATATCATATATTAACATCTTATAATATACTATTACCCAATTGTTAACAATCATCCATTATTTGGACTATTTTGGCTGTTAATTTCCTAGCTTTATAAAGATTGTTTTGACATGTTGTTTTTTGTTCAAATTAATTACATAATTTTTTTAAAATTACTATAATTTAAACCATGATTTAATTATCATATAAATACAGAACATATGTATTTATATTAATCTATTTGTTTTAGATATAAGAAATGAAATTCATCGTTCATGGAGATGGTAGGTCATAGGTATGCATGAATGGTACTTTCACTGCTTTATCATATTAAAAGAATGAAACTAAATTATACATATTTATGTTATAATTACATTATAATATCTATATAATATATTTTACATATGTTTATTAAAATTAACATTAATTTAATCTTGAATAGCATGAACGGATCACATTACATTGAGGAGGTGGTTGTTTAGACTTCCAAAAATGGTGTTATTATATTTTAAAAAATGGACTATATAAATGTATATTGAATAAAATTATTAAATAATAATAAATAAATTAAAAATATCATATATATAAATATGTATTCTTTCATAATGTCTATCATGAGAGGTGGTAGAGGAAAAATGAACAATCATCGTTTTATGAGGCAGTAGTTCGCCGTATAAAAAACAGTATGTTCATTACATAATAGATGTAAGTGTTTGTAAGTGTAGATAAAAAACATTTAAAAACATATCAATATATTTAGGATACTGGTTTTGATACATGATCACAGTAGAATTGTATTTTATGTGGTGTATAATGGAAATAAAACTAATGACCTTGAGAGTAGATCTTTCCACTAAATCAGGTAACATCTTCTTCAATGTTCCAAAAGGCTTCCAAGGATAGATTTATTTCAAAATAGAATATTATAGTATTATTGGAGATATTTATTGAAGTTATTATGGGGTACATTGGATTACTTATAGTGTCTTAATAGGTGTCATGAATTTGTAGGAGATGAGGCTTTTTATAGTGGAGGAAGAGTGACACACTTGTTATATTTTGACAAGCTAATTCCATGCCAATTTTTAATGTCACAAGGGGATAAAATAATGGTTATATTTAGATAAAATTGATTATATGGTCTATATATGTATTCAATATATCTTTTGGATATGGGTATTGGTCGTTTTAGTACTTAAAGTTAACAATTAATCCTTTTGTAAGCTTAATTTAACCATAATAATTGGAATTAAATTGAATTAATTTCATGAATATATTTTGATAAAACTAATTTGAACATATTAGAAACTATATATTATGATTATTTAAAATTTTGAATCCATTTTTCCAAATTAAAAGAACAAAAGTGGTAGAAATTATTTTAAATTTAATCCCTCTGACGGGATGATGTTGTGGGGGTTTAAGGTAAAAATGCCCAAAAGTGTTCTATGTTTGTATACTATATTTCCAAGTAAAATTGAATATAATGACCTAAAATAAATTTCTTGATAACTATAATATATTATTATACATTAAAACCAATACTAAAAAATTTATTCTTAAAAGTAAATTAAATGAAATTGTAGTTTTTATCTAAAATACAACATTTTTAACCATTCATTAATAAAATGATATGATTCTGAAAAATATAAAAAAATAACCTTAAAAAATATTTCATGTTTCTCTATCAATGATAATATTTATCATGAAATTTAAAATCAATAAAATGTTCAAAATTCATATTTAAAATGGGTTTATCATTAAAATGTGTGAAAATTAGCTTTATAAAAATATATGTTTTTTGTTTGAATTTGGCTTTTCTCTTATCTAATGCCTATCAAAACTAATGTCTTAATATTAAAAATATTTGAATGAATATATAAAATATACATTTCATTAAAATTATTAAATAATTTTAATTCATTGTGTGTATTAAGACAAAACTTATTTGGAATCAAAAAAGTTATAATTTTCGTTTTTTGTATCAAATTAGTTCTTATTTTCATTCCTTATTTGATGGTAACAAATGAATTAATTTTCTTTTTATACTAAACATAAATTCAGATAAGATATATCACACTTTTCAGTACATCTAACATAATTGATGGGTTATATCATATTATATTAAATAATAATATTTTAATAATATATATTTTTTTTTGATCTTGGATCTTGAGTTATATCAAAAGATATCACTGAAGCTTGCCCTTGATTATAACTCAAGCTACTTTTTAAGGTATCTATTTATTGTAATGAAATCTGAATCTATGATATGTTTATTGTAAGCCATAGAATATATTATATTTATTTATGATATTAAATATATTTTAATGTATCTGGTTAATATATTCCATTTTTTACCCTTGGTTATATGTGACATAAACACGATTGAATATAAATTCATACATTATAATTGTATGGTGTTACATCATATGAGTGGTGGAGTGATTTGATTAAGTAATTTGGGTAGGTCTCGCCTCATTCAAATGGTTTTAAATGTGTGAAGAGTGGAGGATAGTGGGTGGCCTTTTATAAATGAGATGACAAGCACACTTGTATATTTCTAGAAGAAAAATATGTACCCATTTTTTCACATTCCAAAACGATCCAAAATGAATCACTCTCTATACTATAATATAAATGTAATAAATATTTCAATAAATTTATTTTCGACATGTTTCTGATCATTTTTAATCCTTATCTATTTATTTTAATGACCACGTAATAAATTTTTTACCATAACCATAGTAAATTATTTATGTTTTACACTATTAATTATGGTAAGAAACATATTTTCATAAATATATAACATAAATTATTATAAGTTCAAATATGGAATCAATTTTAATGAATTACATTCATATAAGTGGTAAATTTACATTTAAAATTAAACTTAGATGCATGATGAGAATGTGTTTTCCTAAGAGATAATGTTCAAATGATTAACAAAATTTATTATAATAATTCAACATGAATATGATTCCAATGACATATATTCGATTAATTGATTTATTAATTATGTAATTTTATGTTGAATATAAATTTAAATAAAAAAGAAACATTCTAAAAACATTAATTGAAAAGGATGTTGTCAATAAAAACTAGTATCTTTAACTACTCACTGAATAAATAATATTTTTAGAAAAACAAAAACAACATTAGCCTGAAAAATCAAAGTCTCAAAAAAAAAATTTATTTCATAAATTAAAATTTTTACGAGTATCAAAAAAATTAATTTCAAAATAATAATAAAACCCATTTATTTTACAAATATTATTTTTGAAACATATAGAATTTTCTAAAAATAATGTAATTTTTAAAAAATATTTATTTAGTTTTATAGATCTATTTTACTTAATATTTACAAATTCAGTTTTTTTATTCATATATCCATGATTAATGGAAAGGTTATAATGTTCAATATTAAATAAAAATATTTATAATATTTCATGTTTTTCTTAAATTCTATGTTACTTATAACACATGATAAAATCGATGTTGCATGTATCACAAGATAAAAATTGTGTTGTGTTTAATGCATGATACCGAAGAAATTTAATTTATTTTAAAAAATATAATTCCTAAATAAATTGGGTTTACACATTTCCTCCAATGTCTCATGGTTTTCCTTACCACACTAAAATTTAATTATAACCAATTTGATAATATTTCAACTAATAACATAATCATATAGGTACAATATCTGCATAAGATGTTGAATTACTAAGATGTTAAGTTAAATTTCAACATCTTAAAACTCGATAACATTGGAGGGATCTTCCTGGTACTTAATTATTTAAGAAATATGGAACACTTCATTCATATACTTCAAACACATGGGTTTTCCAAATTGATATGACATATTCTTGAGTGTTACTATAGTTTCAAACATGCCAATATAATGAGGTTTGAACATACCTAGCCTTATAAATTTCTATGTCTCAACATAGGTTAAACCTTAAGAAAACACTAATCACTCACCTGAATAAAAAAATGATAAATATGATTATAAGCTTATAATTTTAGGTAGTACTATGTATTTGAAATCATTTTTAGAAAAAGTCATGATATTCTTCATATATTTAATGATTCATAGTCCCACTAAGGAAAATTATCTAAAATATTTCGAAAAATATCTGATCAACACGTCATCACATCAAATTATTCAAAATCATATATATTGACTGATGTATGTTAAAAAATATGATAGGGAAACAACACTCGGGGTATATATTTCTCCCCAGTGACACCAAATTCAAAAAGAAATGTCCGAATAATTTTTTCAAGAATCTGGATGTCTGGATGCATCTAATGAAATAAAAAAATATGATCTACTATTTATGACACTATCTAAAATAATAATATACGGATCACCATTTATTTTAAAATATCACACACATACAAGTTCAAAATATCATCTGCCATCATTGAATCCATTAGTATGAAATGCTTTGATTTTGTGTGGTGATAAATAATATATTATATATAATCATTACAAATTGTGGTCCAATTGATCCCTTTCATGAATTATGTGGATATATCATCCCTTTTTCATTCTCAAATGGATAATGATTTTAGTAAACCATATGGCCTCTGATGTTCATCCATAATTCCCTATTATAAATTTCCACAACACATAAAATCATCAATTTATAATCCCATTCGTAGACACCAATAGAAAAATATCTATTCATGATACATCATAGTATGTCTAGGGTGCATAGAATAATTTGTTCGGTGGACATTTTCTGTTAATTTCATTCCTAGAATCAGTAGAATATTCATCTTACCATGGGATAGAAATACTCCATTAAGATACTGACACCACTAACCAAATGTCTCCCCACTATAAATATTTAAAATAAAAAACCAACACTCCACATCATTATCACTTCCATGTAAAATAAAATTATACATAGATCATATATTAGAACCACAATAGGTGAAAAAATATCATTCAACTCTCACATCATCCAAGAGCTTCGTTGTAATAAATTTAATCCAGCACAACTCATCCAAAAATTCCTATAATTTCTATGATTTAATAGCCTATGAAAACTGCATCGTACCATATTTCCTTCTCTTAGGGTTTATATATTACCATAAATCAATTGTCTTCAGGTAATCCACTAGAAATATTTTGACTGAAGTTTATATATATTATAGTGATGATAGATTTCATATTCTTATACTCTAAATACAAAATAAATGATTACTCAAAGAGGTAGGGGAACCATAATTTAATAAAATGATTCACTAAAACCAACTAAAGATCCTAAATGGGGTAGATCTTCTCATGGTGGAATACTTTTAATGCTCTATAATCATTAACTAGACATATATTCATTAGAATATAACACAAACCTAGACATGATTCATTATTCTAGACATAATATTACAAACCCAACATAAAAAGAATAAAAACGGAATCAAAATTCATTATCAAATTAAAATCCAAAAAAATTGATACATGGAAATGATCACCTAAAATAAACATCATACTATTATGGGATAAAACTATCAGAATAGAAACATTATTATGGAATTATTAAACATAGAACTTATAATAACTCGGAATCTCTTTTATCCTCTATATAAATGAAATTGGATACGCCCAATGAAACATGACAAAAATCATTTAATGATCCACTGAGACACCATTATTACAAATCACATGTCATATAAAGTTCACCTATTAAATTGAAAATCCACACTTCGATAAAATTTAGTAATTTTGATTCTATATATGATCCATGTAATTATATTTAAATGATCTGTATGATCTTCTTATTTGGAATAAAAAAATATATCAATCTCAAAAAATAACAACGAAGGATTCCAAAAATCAATGTAAGAATCAAAAAATCAAATCCATAAATATTAAAAGAGTGTTGGTAAGAAAAAACAGCATTCCTAGATAATTATAATACTGAAACATGATCCTAAAATTTATCATATGAATATCATCCTCGCAGACCCTCAAAAAATAGAAAACTGATATTATATGAATTCAGATATTGATTGCAATCCCTTGAATTTTTTTAAAAGGCCACCAATCAGATGAAATATAATTTTTTTCATAGTTTTTTGACAGTTTATTTTATGTTAATTAACATATAGTGGGAGAATACCATTTTTATTCTTTGTAATTTATACTATAAAAGTCTATGAAGAAATGATAGGATTAATAAATTCCTTATAGTAAAGATCATTTTGTTGAATCATTAATTTCATAAATTCATTGGGTCTCATAAGTTGTGAAGGAATCCAAATAGTTATCATACCTAGAAGAATTTATATAGTAAAATTAACATCCCTCATAGGTAAAAACCTAGATAAATAATTTGGAAAAACATTGGGATAATCAATCATAACAACCGGGATATGTATATAAAGATGAGAATTAATAACATCAAAAAATAACTATGAAAAGTAGAATGTGTTTATCTCAATATAAGGGGTAATAATTCATGTTCTTGAAGATACAGTATCTCAATCCCCATGAAATACATGAATGGATCCACTAGAAGAATGAAAAAGGACCTAGATTTGATTTTACGAAAATATGGTATTTATATTTACTCATACAATCCATGTAAATGATTATATCAAATATGTCACGATTCGTAACTAGAAAATTCCATATGGTTATGTGGACATTTATCATCCCTCAAGTCATAGAAAATTTAAAAAAACTAAATTAATTCATAAATGGGATTAAAAGACATTATTTAACGAATATCCTCTGATTACTTTCTCAAAATATATGTAATGTTAGAATATTTAAAGGAATGTGTCTCACGGATATCACACTGGGACATAACAAAAAATGATGTAACAAATATCATACCACATATGGTACATAGAACTACCTCTAACTCCTCATGATTCTAATATACTGAATACCTATAAAGATCATCATCTTTAACTTTATTTGTAACTAGATAATGATCCTTATCATGAGTATGAGAGGCCACCCCTTTGTTGTGCCAATTATAATTTTATTTCCTTTATTTATTATAGATCAAACTCTGCATCTGGTGTATTTTCTCTTACAAAAATTCTATAGGGGACTTTATCTTCCACACACATGACATAACATGGGTGATACCATACAATAATGGTTGAGGTGACCCCTTTTCCAACACTTTTAAAAGATCGCCTCACAATGAATGAACATCTGTTGTGTACTCCAACCACAACCAAGACACCAATCACCTTTCTTCCACATCAATATTGAAAAAGAACTCATGAAACCTCTTACTATTTCTAATTCACATAAGTGTCCAATATCCATATACATATCTAACTCATCCATATATACCTTGACTATGACCTCTATGAAGGTGGGTAGGCACATAAAAAACCAATTATAAATTGAATATCATTCATGAATACCATCTTGAACCATTGTTCCTTAAGATGGATTTTGGATTAAATCTCTAAATATAGGTTCACCAAATCATAAAACTATGTATAATACTGTATAATTGATTTCTCCACAATCACTAAGGTTAAAAATTCATGAGTCTCTGAAATGTGAAATATTTTAGATTAAAATAGTTGAATTGATTCTATCTTTAATGTGGTCCAAGTTATAATTTCACTAAATTTTGATTACAGCATAGATTTCCATCACATACATCCATAAGCCTCATGTATATATTTAGGGAGACAAAACTATGATTTTTTTTATATTTTTCATTAAGGGTAACATCCACCCAATCCTTTGAATCCATTATTCTAATTCCTTTATATAATTTTCAACATGATAAATCAGTGAATACTACATAGTGAATTCTAATGAATAGTCTACCAATTGTTCTATATTAACATTTTCGACATTGATAACTAACTAGACAATTTGGACTATATTTTTCACTAATACTGAGTTAGTTGAAGAGTTTTCTTATTGGGAATACTCAAATGATTATTCTTAAGATTTAAAAGATGGAATTATTGAAGGATCCAAATTTTACCAAATTTTGAAAATTAAAACAATGAAAAAATAATCTTGATTCAATTATCATACACTATTTTTTATTAAAATTAATTTAAAATGTATAAAATCTAGAACATTGATGATATAAAACCCCATTATTCCCATGGTATCTCAAGGTTTTTCAAGAAAGTGATCCATCCATTAACACTTCCAAACTACCCCTGAGTTCAGATAGACTTTTATCCTGTTAGAAATCACTAAGTGAAAAGGAGTGATACAAAATAATTAGTACAAGATTTATATTTAAACAACCCATCTGAAACAAATTTAAAATATATCAACCTAGAAAAATCATAATGTTACCATATTATTACTTAATAAATTCCCAATGTTTGTTACAAATCAATATGGGGTGGTGAAAAAAACTAATGCATCATATATTGAAAATATGGAATCATTTCATCCTTAAGATATACGGGATAAGAATTAAACGAATAGACCATCGTATAGGATTACCTTATAAAATAACATTTCATGAAGAAAAATACCATTACTTTAATATCAAAAAACATGATAGAAATATAGAGATAAGATTTCTATGAACAATCAACATTGAACCAGATGCAACAATGGTTCAATATCCATAGGATAATTCATCACCACTATCCAACCCACTAGAAGGAACACAAATTTCATGATCTTATTCCATTATTATATATCCTATAATAACAATATATCAATTAACAAAGAAAAAAATTATTCTGTGATCACTAATTTTTTACGATAACATAATATATATAATTCCAATCAGCATCCCTCAGTCAGTTCATTAATAAAACGGTATTTAAAATATCCAAAATGGATCATTTTATCTTATAAAATCAACATTTAGTATTATTTTCAAAATAATTCCATATAAAAATAAACAAAGGTATATTAAATCACATATATAAATGAGGAATAAGTAGATGAATGAAATGGGATTCAAGAATCAATGTTCAGATCAAGTGGGAAAATTTATACATCAAATAGACATGTATGTACCGTATCCACAGTGAATAAAAAGGTAAATCAAAGACATGAGGGATTACACAACTTAGAACAAGAAGAAAAACTACCAAACATAATTGAACTATATATTATTAAACCTCATTTCCCAAAAAGGCTACCCATTAGATCTATTGAACCATGGTAACCTATCCTAGTGAAAGAATACTCCACTATGGATCACAAATGAAATGTTTTCCCCTAAAACCTTGATTATCCTAGTATTCTAATACACCATCATTACAATCAAGAAACCAAATAGATATATAATAATCATTTAAAATGTAATTACATTTTATTTCCTTGAGTATATATTTATAAAACATTGTATATAGTGATTCAATACAACTATAATTCTTAAAAACCCATTGGAATTTCTATAAAATATTTGAAGAATATTATGAAACACTTCTTCGATATCGTAATGATTTTCAATGACACCACATTTATTGATATCATCTCCATATAAATGAAAAATAAAATTAAACACCCATGGATTTTATATCTTTATGTTCATTCATCAAAACCAAAGGTGATCATTAAACTGAATAACATTCCCATTTATAGAACAATGTATAGAGATTAAAACCTCAAAAACAATGAAACCATTGATGTCTCTAATAATAATAATGGGAAATTAAACGATGTTTTCCTCTTGTCCCAATATATAAAAATAAAATTCCCCTTAAGATGGTAATTGACCTAAAATATTGTTGGATGAGATAAGAATTCCCAGAACCCCTCCTTTGAATATGCTGCATATGTAATTTGTGCGAAAGATGATGAATAATTTGATTAATATAGGGAAACCAATCCAAATACTGAATTAAGTCTCTCTATAAAGGTCACAGTTAGCTGGATTAACCAGCCTCAAAATATTAAAAACCACTCTAGAGTTTAAAAAATATAAATCTACTCTACCCTTGTGCATCAACCTTGGCCATTGAGGATTCTCCCATAAGACAAACTATACAGTTAGGCCATCAAACATTGTGAAAATATATGTTTTTATACCCTACTATCTCTAACAAATAATGGTTTGGACCCCCTAGTAATGGTAAATAGGTCGAATCCCCAAACTCAATGATGAAGACTATACTAAGCTATATGTTTGGTTTCTCGAGCCATTTTACTTAAGAATCCCATAGGAACACCATGGCCTCCACTATAGTTACTATCATTAATTTTGCTCTAAAATTCCCATAAATTATTTTTTTAATCAACTATTCAACTCCAATGCTTCAGAAAACCTATATTTTAACATTAGGTTATGAATAAAACATACAAGTGACAATGAGGTTGTGAAACATGTGATTTCACCACAAAGATGAGAAATATATGATAGAGTTAGAAAATGAGATGACATATTTTTGTGGACAAAATCTATGTGGTTGTCTAGTTTTTTTAGGAAAACATTTAATACCTTGGTTTTTGAGATAGTTAGGATTACCTAGAAAACATGAGAAACAAATATTTTTTAAGTGACTCTAACCCTTTATAACGGTTGAGGGGAACACTTGAGAGGGGTTATCCAAGTGTTTATGAGAGCCTTATAAATATGAAACATTGGTAGGTATTCTCCTTTGAGATTGATTCCTTATAGTTTGTATCGAGTTATGATTATGAAATTTAATACCAAATTCTAATGAAATGTGTAGAGGCTACTCTAGTTATGTGAAATAGACATGCCATGTAATATAGTGGTAAATATTATCTTGTCAGTGTAGTTATGATGTAGAATGACACATAGAAGAGGGATTTGTGTTTCCAATTATTTGGAGGTACTAGAGTATACCACCATTCATTGTTAGGTGATATTGAGTTCTCACATTCTATATATGCATTACACTATAGTGTATTGAATTAGAACGTGATTTTAGTTGAACTGAGGATCGATGGAATATATTAGATCATTTTTATCTTGGATTCCAATTATTCTTAGTGAAAATGTGAAATTTTACACCGTGATAGTGGATACATGTGTTATGGATCTAGTGTCGTGGCATGGTTGATCTTGGATGGTCTTATATAGGTTAATCTTAGTTGGAATTTATAATTTATTAGGTGATGTTCAACATGATTGATGATGGTTATTGTGTAGGTTTCACTCAAGTGGTAGTACAGGTTTTGTTATATGGTGGATGAGAAAACCCTTAGTCGTAATATAATTTAAACCTCATTCACGTTTGGAATTTATCATGTTTTTAGGAATACATTTCTATGATACAATTATGAGTAATTGTTCAGTGATTTGGTATAAGATTCATAAATGAGAGTGTTTGGATATGTCCAGTAATTATGTTCCAAAATGGAAAGGTTGTAGGTCATGGTGTGTTGATTTGGATCAAATGCGGTGATGATATGAACTCTTCTATAGTGGGGTGCCATATGTTATTCATGGAAATCATAAAATCATGTGATATGTGTCATAAGAGTGTGGGATTCATTATTGGATATGTCATGTGTTTCTCAGATGAAACTACTTGGTAAATGTACATTTACATGGTCTTGAGGTAGATACAATAATTGATATTCAGATAATACATTTGACCAGTAAATATAATGGTATCAGTTTAGGGACAGTCATAGTGTGATATAATGACAATTTATAAGTTGAACCCCAGTTCATGAAATTGTGTTAGGGGGTGAAATTTTTAATTCATAGGTTTTAGGGGGTGCATTGATTATTTGTAACATTATTAGGGGTGAAAATAGTCATCACATGATTCATGGGTGAATTGGCAATTTGTCACATGGTTTAGGGCGGTGAACCTATTTCATCACTTGATCCATGTGGTCAATCATGTGGTTAAGTTTACATATCATTGAGGTTAATATATACAATCATGGGAATGTTCGGGAAGTTGGTACCATGTAACATGTATACTATATTTGGTATGAATTTAGTATTTTGATGTTTTTTCATGACCTATCCAGGAAAGGACATTGTATGTTGGTCATGTTCATGGTTGGTAGATATTCAACTGATTAAGCTTTTATATGGAGGAGGGGGTTCTATATCATTTTGGATATTATTTGAATATGTTTGTGTTTTATATTTATGTTAAACACACTAATAAGGATATTGGATTGTAATGATCTTGTATGGGAATAAAATCCAATAGTTGGATGCATCGTAAATGAGAATGGTTTTTTGTAGAGCTAAAAATTATGGTAAGAGAACCATACATATATAGATGAGTTTTTCAAGATAAAACATGGGTTTATTGGATAAATTTATTTCATGGGGAACTATACTGGGGATTATGTGATGGTTATGAGTGGTGGATTCGTTTTAAAAAAAGTGTGCTTCATGTTTTTAGTTTCCTAGTGGGAGCCCATTCGGTATTCGGTAGTAGGATGTAGCTTTTTGGATGTGAATTTATAACCAATATTTTTTTGGGATGTTTTCTTATATTTACACCATGGTTTCTCGAGGATTATAATTTTTTTAGACATGTTAAAAACCTACATCAATTCAGGTGTGAAAATTCTAGAGGGAATTATAAATTTTTATTTAACATAGAGGTTGAATTTTTAAAAAGTCTTTAGAATGAGATCATAACTATTACAATATCCTAAAAAGGAGTAATTTGGATATGGTTTGAGATTTGGAGTATGTATTGGGGGTTAGGCCCACATCATAGGAGTAATGGGAGCTCAGTGGTATTGAAAATGGTTTCATTAACCCCTTTATAGAATGAATGTGGTATCCATGCCATGAAATGGTTTCATGGGGTGAGTACAATTCATGGGAGAAAAGGAATAGATGTCCTGTGGAACTGATAATAGTGTGGCCCTTATGTTCCGGAAATGTAATATACCATGTGGGGTTTTTTATTCTTAATATGTGGCCTAGAACCCTTCTTTCTATCGATGAAATGATGCTTGTGGGGGTTTGATGGTCAGATCTCCCACCCTTACAATTTCCCCCTTGAGAGGCGTGATTTTATATTATTTGACGGTGGAACCAAGTAAGTCCCTTCCTCTGATATTATTTTTAATTTTTTTAGCTTATTTTGTAATTTTTTTCATTTGGGGATTAGATGTCAATTCAACCCATGAATGGTTAAATCGAATGAAATGAATGGGGATTTTTTGGGATTTTTAAGGGATATCTCAAGATGTATTCAGATGTGTTTCAATAAATGTATGTCCTCTTGGGATATAATTTGTTTTTTCCCATATCAGATAGATTGGTTTTTTGATTAGTGGTATTACATTTGGACTATGCGTAGGTTAAGACTGAGGGTGCATCTAGTGTGAAAATCACCTTATTTCTGGTATTTTTTGCAATGGGATAGCACTATGAGAATTTGGGCTACGTAAAAAATAAATTAAATATGGAATTTATTTTTTACATTATAAAATTAGTTATAAATTGATAACTATTAATTAATAAGGAATTGTTTTTTTAGAGTTAGGTCCTCAAAAAGAAATGAAGTGGCCATTTGATGTGGATGAGATCGGGTGAGAGTTATCAACCAACTATTTAAAAAGGGTAGGAAGCTTCATTTGATATAGGATATCTTCATAATAACCTTATAGGTATATGAATTAGTTTTTTGGAATATGTATTTGTTTGGTATCTATACTCTGGTGGTATAACCCTTTGAATAATCTTCATGATGGATTACATTTAAATTTCATAAATATAATAAAATTTGCAGACTCCTTTAACCGCCGAAATAAAAATGGATATAAGGAATTCGACCACCTCATCAATGGTAATCTAAGATAGAACCTTTTCCATAGATGGCTTAGGTGTGGAATAGAACAATTTCATTACTATTTAACATATTAAGGTCTTCCATTCAAATTATTTTATGTAAAATAGATATAGGGACTCTTTCTAAGGTTCCAATGAATATAGTTAGACTTGGTAGGCTGCAAGATAAACCGTATGACATATAGAAGATGATAGGATAGACTTATACTTATAGGATGAGTGGCGCATATTAACTAGGTATATCTATCCATATTGGATATACCATGAGTAAGATAGACATGGGTAGGGTATTAAGACCAATATATCTAGATATGATGATGTGGATATGGTCAAGTAGCTATCTCTCTTAATTGGTATGAGTATGGATTTATCCATGAGGTATATTGGTGAATTTAATGTGTGTAATTTTTTTTAACATGACACCATGTGTGATGGACATTTTATTTAGGATTCTGCATTTGATTTAGAACCCCATATTGGGTGACAACCATATGATGTGACCTAGGCAGTTGTGGTAGCTGTATCGATGATAGACCTACCCAGAGTCGGCATAATGGAAAATATATAGGTTTGGATGGTTTATAAATTCAACTCGACCTTATTATTTCCTTTTTATGATGTTTTATGGTTTATTCCATCATGATGGTTTTATTTTTATAATGTAAAATTCCCTTGGGTTGATATTTTATCATGAATAGAAAAAAATCCTAGGGGAGTTGGTTTATTATATGATATTTGTTTCTGAGAAAAATCCTATAATGGAAGTCCAAGATACTTATGAGTTCTTTATTTTGGATGAGGAAACAGTTTTAGGGGAGGTATATGTTACCATTAGTTAGTATCCCACAAATATAGAGTTGGGTTAGAACCTGTATAACATATTGGATTAGTCAAGGAGAATTAATTGGGTCTTTGAAACATATTTTTATACCACAGAGTCAAAAGTCTCTAATAATTTTATTCATGGACATGGAGATGATATCAAACTAGACCCTATTTTGTTTGAAGTTGTTACATTTTAATTGACAATTGAAATTTCATTTTGGAAAAAGGTCTTTGAAAAGCAGATTGATAAAACAAACTCATATTACAGGGAATGGAAAATAAAAATTTCATCTAGAATAACAAAAAACAATGTTTCTAAATCAGATATTATAATTGGGATGTGAAAAATATTGAAATGGAGGATAAAACTAACACCTAGATATGAATAGTTAGTGATAGAGGACATGGTAAAGAGAAAGTTAGTGAACACAAAACAATTAATCTATACTGGGTCAAAAGACCATGGAATCATAAAAAATTTAGGTAAAAGTATAAAATTTTATTTGAAGATCCATTTACTACATATGATTGAATATTTTAATATTGAGATAGAGGTTAAATAAAAATTAACATGATATATTTTCCATTTCATAAACACAATTTCATTCCTTCATTTGGCTTCAGTAAGTTTCTGCATCATCTCTTACTCCATTAGATGAATATTTAAGATGAATTTTTTCCTAATGAACTATGATTATCTTTTAATGGATCATGAGATCTATAAAAGAATGAAAATTCATTCTTGATGTCTCTAAATATTTACGAAATCCAAGATGGATTTTATATGTTTTCAAATACTGATAAATATAACTCATTACTCTTTAAAAATCAATAATTGTCCCTAAGGTTCAAATTAATCTTGTCCCCAAATAATTGAACATATGGATCCATTAAAGTATTTCAAAAAAAAAATTTAATCTGAAATTTTAGAGTGATTTGATATGATATCCTACCATGTTCAATATAAAAATTATCATGAAATATTTTTAATCACTCATATATTCTTTTACAATATATATAGATATATATTTATCTAATTTTCTCACAAAAATAAATTTTTCTTACAATAATTGGTCAAAAACAAAAGAATTATTTTATTTTCTGGATGAACCCCCTTTTAATGATAAATGGGGAAACCTCACATGACTTCAATGACATGTAGAAAAAAACATAACTCAGAGGAAATAAGGTCCACAATCATCCCAGAATATGACTACATAGAAATTACACTTTAGAGCAGCAGTAACACAATGGAAAGGCTCCACCAATGCATGTCTACTCAACAAAATATCCTGTGAAAAAATTCATTATCCTGGTACCAATGGAAGGGCCATACCCTCTCAATATTCTAAATCAAATTGTCATGCATAGTGAAAGATACCAGATCTAAACAATTTTCTGGATCATTTACATAGAGAATGTCTGATACAGTCCATAATCCAATAATGAAAACCACAAACCAACTGATTCACATTCCATACAAAAATTCCACCATCACCAAAGTAGAGAACCATATCATACATTCACAGATTGTAGCTCAACCTCTCTTTGCATCTTAATCTGAATATCAACATCAAATTATTGTCACTCCACCAACACTTCAACTCAATAAAAACATGAAACACTGCTAAAAACCAATTACAATCTAAAAACACAATACATATTTTGATCCAAATAGTATTTATAATGAAATCATTGTCACCCCTATGTGACAGATCCACCATCTTATCTCCCCAGATCCATCAGAAGAACCTTCAGACATCCACAAGATCTTCTCTAACCTCACAGCCAATGATTAAACTTGAGGAGTAAGAGAAAAATATAGAATCCTATACTTTTTTACCTTGGACCGGGTGGCCCAATAATATATCAAAAATGTTTTTCTAAAGGAGAGATACAAGTTGATATGACATAGAAATTATTCCTAGGCGTGGATAATGTTAAATTTGAACCACAGAATGATCAACGCTGATGTCCAAATCGCTCCAACCATGGGGGAGGAAGATTCCTTCAAGGTGGGGCAGAGGAGCACCAATGATATCAGTTCCACAAAAACATCCTCTAAACACCCAAATTCAAACCAGTATAGTAATGCGCTTGTGTTGCGAAGAAATCCCAACCAAAACCTACAGGATAAAAAATAGAAATAATGAGAAGCGTGAAGGGGGAGGCATCACTAGGGCTTCCAACTCAAAGATGAACCTGTGAACCTACCCCCTCTAGATCAAAACTGATGGGAATCCTACAACATGAGTGGGGTAGGGAACCACCACACATAGGCATTGGATAGAGAGTATATTTACAATTTAATCATTTATAATAATAATATAATAATAAAATCATATATTATTCCCAAAATATAATTCCCCCATTATTATTTAAATTAAATCACAGTCTATTAACTACATTCCATAAATCCAAAAAATTGTTAATCATCATTAAAGATCACAATATCATCATATCAATTACTAATTTTGAGGTCACAAATACAATCCAATATACATCATCACTGTCATCCTTATCATTATCCAAACTAAAAAATATCAACAAAACATAAATCACATATTATGTGTTATCATTAACTCAATCAGGTTTTCTAAAAAATTATCACTTTACTAGTAAATTGCTTTTCTTGGTTAGTGGTATCATTCAGCATATGCTCTTAAACCATTAATTAAATTAAAAATTGTAAATATATAAATATTTTTTATGATTCCTATAACTATAATATTAGTTGAATAAACCTTATAAGACATTATTATAGAATCCCATAATAAAAGCTAAATAATTCAACATCAATGATTAAAAAAATTTAAGCCCTTCCATGATTTAAGAATTAACCCTTGGAATAGGTTTTTGACTCAAATAATTCACAAGTTCCCCTAAATAAAACACACTGAATATGTTGACAATTCATTAATTTATTACCTTTATCATAACAAAAAAATTACCCCTTAATTTGATATTTTATCCTTGGTTCTTCTTCATAGAGCCATCATATGAAAGAAAATTTAACAATATTACATCCATGATAATTACCACCTGAACATCGATAAAAATTTCATATCCCATTTATTTTATGAGTTATAAAATGAACCATTCTTTATATTTTTAATTATATATGAGTATTGTTGATTATTTATAGTCACAATGTTTCTCATTCATGTTCCAATTTCCTTAGTTTCCCATTAGGAAAATCATTCCATTATCCATTACATTTATCATTTACATTAATCCTCCATGCTCAAGGAATTGTAAAGAACAAAATGAATACTATGGTAAATAATAATCATAGTGGGAAACCATATAATCATTTAAACTAATATATATGGTATATTAATTGTAAAAACTTTTTCTCAATCTATCAATCATTTTTTTAACAAAGCTCATTCATGATCATCATCTATTAAAATATTTCATAATTATTCCTAATGAAAATATGAATTAAACCATGAATATTCCCCAAGAGTGACAAACAAGGTGAATAGTAATTTTCATTAATTGTGGACGAAAATGATCCTAACGATATACTATACCATATATTTTGGAGTTATTACCCCTATACGCATTTCTATTGACACTGCGTCCACTTGTAGTATCCAAATAGGGAAGTATATATTAGAAAACAAAATAATCCCTTTATTAAAAAAATTATTGGAGGTCATTGCCAAAATAATAGGTTCTTATCGTATATTTATAATAATCACTAGGGTTTAAAAGAAAATTAAATTTCTAATATCCATATATAAACCAAACCCTTATTTGATTCCAAATATTTCAACCAAATATTTCAGTATGTATATATGGAGTCATAATAGATGGATATCCAATATAATGTTCAAATACACAATTGAATACCATTATGGTTTATTGTAATTGGATACTAGAAAAAAATCATATAACATCATGAATGATCTTAATAATCTCTTTTAATGATCTTCTAATACAACACCTGCCTGAATTATAGCTTACTTAAGACAATTCTTCGTCAATAATAGAAATGAAACATAAGAAAATGTGAGATCAGATGCTCATTAATGGGTATAAAAATGAGATAAAAATGGGCACTTAAACATTACATGAGCATAATGGTATGATAATATGGCACTAAAATTTGAAAAATATTTACCCTTAAATCATATGATATAATATTGAGTCATGGAATAAATATGTGTAGTTCATAAGACATGAATCATAATTGAATCAATGAATATGATCGATGAGATAATAATATAGACTTATGAATATGGTAAAAACAATATATTATAACATTCCAAAATTTATAAATATAATTAGTTCTACACAATATTTTATTTATATGTAATCATGCCTCTCATAAACTTATGGATATGAAACCTGGTTTGAGCATAATTTTAAACACATGAATATCTAGTCCATGCATAATTTTATGGACAAGAAGATATGGTCTATAAATAATTTTATAGAAAAATATCAGATCAATTTATAATCATATGGTCATGAAAAATAGGCCCATAGATAATTTTTTGAACATTAAAACTACTTCCAAGAATAAATGTGAGAACATGAAATTGGATTCATGAATAAGATATTTATTTCACGATTTATCCATTATTCTCTAATATATTAGAGGTCATTATAATTTGGGGCCAAAAATTCACATAATACTTATCCATTCACAAGTTTATTACAAAATAATAAATCATATATCATATATCATTACTCATGGAGGTTAAAAAGTTTTCCATAAAATCATATCCTCATAATTATTTACCATTCATATATATAATAAAGATGGTTTCATAGGAACAAATTACACGTAAATCATAAGTAAGATCAAAGGGATTCATCATAGGTGAAAAATTATTTATAATATTGCATGAGTTAAATTATTATTTTTAAATCACACACATTCCATACATTAATATTACATAACCTTTATAGAATACTTAATACATCACACAAATAGATGTCTGAAGACCATAACATTCTAGGGCCTTTGGATTCATGGAAAATAGAACACTTGTAAATAACTGAGGTACATTGTCTCCTAAAATATTAATCATTAATAGAAACATTATTAGTTAAAATATAAATAATACATATCTTCATAACCTGGGGAATGGAAACATAAAAAAGGAATTGCAAAAATTCTCAGTAAGTGTAAACATGGGATATATGTGAGCATATCATGAGCATAAGTGTATGATATCCTAATCATGAAAATATAATGTCATAAAAACATCAAAAAGATCATAAAAAAGATTTATATAATCAATATTGTTAGTTCACAATATAGAATCAAAAGGAAATAATGAACATAATCTATGAAATCCTAATATTGGTTTAAGACATGGAATTAATGGTAGACATAGAAGCATATAAAATGACTTCTGAAGGACTCTACGCATCATTTCGGTGTCCATATTAGTATTATTTGATAACCCCCAAACCATCTTGATAATTGTATTTTACTCTCTTGACCACCTTATTAGTCAAGGTTCTCCCCCAATACCACCTTAGCAGAAACATTCCTTTACTGAATCGAGTTCACTCTTCGATTTAACCATGTCTATATAATGAGATATAAATATATACAAATTCGTTGGAGTGAGATATTGTAACCCCACAATATTTTTTGACATTTCTATCTTGAAATTAATTTTTTTTTCAATAGCTTAGGTTTCCCACAAACCTAAACATAAACAAACAATGACCATTATTTTAATATGACCATCAAATCCTAGCCCATAAATTAGTGGGAATTAAAATTATTAACAAAATAATGAAATATATATATTATATATTAAACAAACAATTTTAAATTATTCCACATTATTTTATCGAAAAAATCCCTAAAAATATAAAATTTAATTCATAAATGACTATATTTTTATAAATATATTTTTATTTCATTTTAATGGAGTACTTGTTCTAAAATTACATGTTCACACATTTATAAATTATATTGAAAAAATAATCAACATTTTTATAATAGTAATATCAATATTATCTTATGGTGAAATTATATTATTTTTCTAAAAATATTTATATTCCATTGAATAGTGAAAAATCCTCTTTTTATAAAACTATAAATTACATTCTATTAATAGTATATTTATGATTTTAATATTATCACACCAATGAATGTATAAATAAAAATTAGAAATATCACATACTAAATTTTGATATATTTATATCATGGAATAAGTAAGTAAATGTATTTAAAATGATAATTTAATTATTGGTATTTTTGGGAAATATATGTGTTTATTTACAATTTTATATTTAATATAATTATTTGAAGAAATTTATTCTCAAAAAATAGATTTATAAATCAATATTTGGTTTTATTATTATTATACGATAATTTTTCGAGACAATAAATAAATTTTTAATGATTCGCATAATTAGTTATTATTTTAAAATTTTTATTTTTTTGAGTAAATGATTATAAAATTTAAATATCACATATTTAGATAATTATTCACATTAAATGGAGTCAATTTTTAAATCTATATATCTAAAAATTATTAGGGTGACTTTTTTTAAAGTATTTTAAATTTTTATTAATAGGGAAATATCTTAATTTATATTATTTATCAACGAAATGAATTATTTAGTCATAGATGTTATTTTGATGATATAAGACCATAATCTAGAACTATAAATAATTAATTTAATATATTTACAGATAATTTTCAATCTATTGATTTTCCAGATAAAAAATAATTAAGTATTGATTATAATAAAAAAAACTTATCTCATCCGCAATAAATACCACCTTTCATCACCTCTTCTTATCACACCTCTAAATCCTTAAAGATTTATTATATTCTTCCCTTTTCCTCTTCTGATAACCTCCCTTATGATTTTTCTTTCTAGTCGCACCATGTTCAATTTGAATTTTTTCTATGGATATTCTCAATGAGAATAATTCAATCCATAAATCCCCTTTCATTCATTAAGTATTCTTTTAATGTTTTTCTTTATTATCATTTCATTAACTCTGATATCCAAACATGCATGATCACACAAATATTTTATATATACTATAATTTTATTATGATAATGGGATATATACGATAATTTTTATTTTCTATACTTTTTATTCTAAAAATGAAAACATCATCTTTGAGGTGTTGATTTTCTGCGTTGGTGGACAACGCGTTTTGGTTTTTCAATTCCACCTCAAGGATGATAATGAAAATAATTTATTTTTAATAAATATTTGTAATATTTATATTAAAAATTATTAAGTTTAATAGAAATGGTTTATAAGGATTATATTAATTATAAAACAAGAATAATGTGGGGTGATCGAAAAAAATCCAAAAAAATCCAAAGGGTTATCATTAATGATTTATCTAATGAATCATCCTCATATCTGAAAAAGATTAACATATAATAAAACTAAATCTACTATATATTCATTAATACTATTTAATTTCAATTCCAGATAAAAGATATCATATCACATGATCTTTTATGCATTTATACCTTTCAACTAGTTGTGAATACTAAGGAAATGACCACTTCAAAATGATGATATTGAATCTAGTAACACATGACAAAGGAATTAAATCAGCTTAATAAGAATAATAAAATGAAATACATGTTTTATAGGTTCTAAATTAAATTATTAATGATATAATTACATTTTACAGCATGTTTTGTACAAGTACAGAATGCATTCGAACATAAGGTACGAGGTTCTACCAAAATCTCCATTTTTCTTTTGGATATTTCTTTCTCTCTCTATAACCTATTGTAATTCAACATTATTTATATATAAATATTCTAAATTTAGTGTTCATATGTTCTAAACTCCTGTATATAGATCATTTAATCATTATTTTATCATTATATTCATGTTTTATAATGTTTTCATATTCAATTCCTCCCAATAATCAACACAAGATAAAGGGAATTTCCCAATTTTTTACCCATTGTCATGTACACTCCATAATATGTTTTAAAGGACTAATTGTTTATATAAAATTATTCTATTTCAGGAAAATAATATTTTTGATCTTTTATTGTTTTATTCAATCAAATAATAATAGTATTATTTAAATACACCCTTATATTTTCTCTAAAACCGCACTAAAGAGGTTCATTCCTCAATATTCATATTTCAAATTTTCACTTAATTTTGAAATAATTTATGATTCAAATTCAAATTCAACGATATCACATTAATTTTTTGAAATATAAATGGGAAAATATTATTATATGATAAATAAAAACTATATTCCTAATGAACCCTTTATAGAAAAATTAAAAAAGGGTATTTCTCTCAATAATTATTCAATGATTTTATTATACTATTTCCATGTTTTAAACACCATCTTTTTAATAATATTATTAATTGTGATTGATATTTTATGATAATATATAACATATTTTTTTAAAATGGTTTATGATCAGTTCAATTGTGAATATTCCAACCAGATATCAGTAACCATATTACTCAAAATTGTTTGTGATTATTCTTAATGATCATAGAAATTTATGTGTATATTGAATTTGATTCACCCATTGACATGAGGAATTCACTGTACATAGTTTGTGATATGTAGTGCTCAATATATAATCTCTATAAATTTGTAGCTCTCATGTGAAAAAATAGACATGGATTTCAGTTGAGTTGTAAATAATTTATTTTTAAATTTCATTGCTGAGGCCCCGACATTATGTTTCAAATGTCTGGAAATTTTCATTTCTTCATTACGATATACATAATTGAAAATCCATATGATTATTTTACTTGTGGAATATTTAAGGTAATGTTTCTTGTAATTATTTATATGGAATTGTTTATTCATATATTATTCCATATAAATTATGCTCAAGATCATGTTTTAATTATATGTGCTTTAGTTATTCCCATTGACTTATTGTTTTGTTTATGATAGATTTTATTATATTGTTTATATTTAAATAGAATCTGATCTCAACTCTTTATTATGTTTTATTTTTTAAAGGATGTAAAGAATTATATTAGGAATCACTTGTAGGGATAATCATTTTTTTATAGATTCCTACAATTTATTTCTTATGTTAATTTTCATTTCAGTTGTAATGAAAAAATTTATTATCATCTGGATTTCCAAATCTTCTTAACTATTTGGTCCTTTTCTATGTGACAACTTTTTCATAGTAATAATGTAATATTGTAAGGAACTGGCTTGAAACTACTGGGGTCAGGATCTTTTTAGTTGGTATTAGAGAATGTTTAGTAGAAAACATGAAAAATAAATTTAGAATAAGAAAAAGGAATATGTAAAATAACCTTGTGGTAGAACTTGAGGATACTCATATAAGAAAAATATGTAATTTAGGTATGGTAGATATTATATTTGTTTTACATGACATAAAATCATTCTGGGATACTGTATGTGGACGCGGTTCTAGAATAGTTGTTTCAAGGTGTAACAACTCTAATAAGGTGCATCAGGCCAGACTCAGCATAACATAGTACATGACAATGGGTGTTAATGTACACTGTGTTTGACACTCCTATGTGATATGATTATGATAATTTCAATTTTTATTACAACTTATTATGAAGGATTTAAATGTTAACATGTCCCAAAAGAAACCATACATATGATTATGTGATTAGTTGTACATAAATTTACAATGAATGTTTAGTGTTATTTTAGTTCAAAAGTATGCAGTAAGATTCATAACATAATTTAGTACATGCCATTGTTTATAAATTATACCTAGATGAAGGAATGTAAACTGTAAGAATGTAGGTATTCCATATAGGAATATCCTTCATATGGAAGATAATGATGATGGAGTTGGATATATAGCTAGAGCTGAGGAAATTATATGTATGTTAGGAAAATTGACTCAACTTATGAGAAATAAACATACATACATGGAACATCTCGATCCAAAATGTAGTGTAATAATGTTATACAACTTCACGAAAAAAACCAAATAATTCAATGGGACTAGAAGACCATTTATGGATTATCAATGGATAACTTCCTTAGGGAATATATTTCTTAATTTGAGAAGCAATTGAAGGTAAATATTTTCATGGAGGTTTGTTATGTCTCAATAGCTTCAGATCTACTGTGATTATTGATCCAAAACACAATGGATGAAGGGAAAATTGAAAACATGGAATGGAAGTATTTTAAAACACTGTTACCTAGAAAATATATTCCTATAGAACTACATGCATATATGTGCGGTCCGTCTCTTACTGAAGTGAGCTACGAGGGAAAAATCCATCAATGCAGAGGAATTAGTAAACTCCAGAGAAGATAGTGGTGCCATGGGGAATCCATTGACATATTTATCTCCAACCAGTGGAAGCTTCAGGATCGGGTGATTGTTGGGCTCGTAGACTCGAGGAACATCCTGATCCACTTCTCGTCTGAAGTAGATCTTATACTTGCTAGGGAAATCGCTCCTCATGCTATATCAAGATTGTGTTTCTTTATTTTTTGGTGGTCATTCGATTTCCACTTGAAGAAAGTCCCATCTGCCTCGGCGATTTGGATCTCGATACCTTTCCTACCCCTACTGATTCAAAATCCTGCGATCCTGCATTTGATTGGAAATCTTTTTTTCTCGTCCTTTTCTCGGACTAGAGAATGGATTACATTAGCTACCCAATTTCCCCTAGATTTTTTTTGAAGTCGACATGTCCATGAATCAGTTGGACACCATCGGCATAGATATTGAAGGTGAGCATCGGTGGATTCAAAAAGTTGTCTATGAATCTTGGGTTCCCTTCTGTTCTTTCTGTTACCGTCTCGACCATGACCTCTCCAGTTGCTAGAACAGATCGAGGGGGGCCTCTCAAACGGACCGTTCTTCTTCTCCTTTAGTCGAGGGCCTCCAATTAAAGGCCACATGGGATGGTTCAAGATCCAATTCAGATTCTTGTGAAGATAGAGGCTTCGGCATTTGGCCTGCAGAAGGACTGGATGTCAACAGTTGTGATGGCTATGACTTAATTATATTGAAGGCTGTTCATCATGAGGATGTAGGGGGAAATCCCTTGGTTTTAGAGGCTTTCAACTGCTTAAGGACGGACTTGGGTATTTCCTCCTTTGCTGTGCAATTTCCTTTAGGACTAGTTGGAGCTAGGTTTTCTAATCTCGCTGCTAGTGAGCCTCTAGATCCTAATGGTACTAGGAAGGTTGTGGAAGCTTGACTGGACTCTGTGGAAGGTACAATCGCCCTGAAGGATCCTTCTTACATGAAGGCAGTGCTTGCTGGGATTGATAACAATGGTTGTGAGGGTCCCCAGGATGGGCCATCTCCAGGGATCAGGTCACACCCGAGAAGTTTGGTGCCATCTATTAAGATGTGTAATAGTTTTGAGAGCCTGGAGGATGAAGGGAAAGACCAGGAGGCCGACTGGATAACACTCATATGTGAGGAGCAGGGTTTTCCAAGGGAGGAGTCTGGTGATGATTCTTCTAGCTAGGTGTTAGGAGTCACTGCTTAGCATTTTCTTGGTAGCGACTGTAGTCTGAAGAGGAGGAAGGGCCAACGTGGAGGTATGAAATTCCGCAAGTATTATTCTTATCTTTCTTCTCCAATGGTTACTCGTTTGGCTTTAAGGGTGAAGGTCTATGTGAGGGAAGGTGTTCTCAACTCTAGTGGAAATTTTGGTCGAGAAGAGGTGGCAGATGATGGGGCTGATCCCATCAGGAAGGTTATACAGGATACAGACATGGATGTAGAGCAACCCATGGAGCTACAACTACACTCCAGAGAGGAATTTGAGGAGGAATCCCATAGGGTTAATGCCACTTAAAAAGAGGGCATAAAAATGATGGAAATGACCATTCAGGTGGACACTAGTAGAGATCAGTGGGAGTGGATTGGAAAATAGAATCATACCCTAGCAAGAGGTTTTAAGGTGGGGAAAATCAACCAAGAGGAATACTTGCAAACATGGGGTCACCTAGTGTGCCGATTTGATGATCTTATAAAGGATGATTCATCATCATCGGTAACTTCTATTTCATGGAAACTTGTAAAGGATAATAGTGCCAATAGTTTCAAGTTGTATTTTAAAAATTTTGTTTTCTCTTGGTGTTTCTCAATTTATCTGTAAAAGTGTTTTTGGATTATAATAAAAAAATGAAGTTATGATGATGAAAGGAACTAGTTCACCAAACATTCTAATTACAAGATGATATAGTATCGTGTGCTATGAAGACATAGAATGAATACTATGAGGTTTTTGAATTTAAGGGAGAGAAATATAAGAATATAATTATTGATCATGATTAGAAAAAGGGATAAGGGAATATAGTATTTTCCCAAACTTTATAAATGTGTGAATAAATGCCTCAGTACTTTCATAAAGAGAATGTGAGTTTGTTACAGGTGTGGTGAGAATGGTCATCAGACTCATGAATTTAAGGGAAATAAATAAGTTTTATACGTTAAATGATTAAACTATAAGGATATCGGTTACTATGAAAATGAATCTCCAAATAATCAGAAAAAATACCTAAAAAAGTAACGGGATAAAGGATAATCTTATGATGTTACCATAATCGAAGTGGAATAATTGATGTATTTTTTTATTCAAGATTTATTTTATTATATTTTTGTCTAAATAATCATGAGATATATAAGTATTGTAGGGTAGTAAATATTAATTATGGATTTGGAAGCATGGATGTATTAATTATGTTTTTATAGATATTGTTTTTTTCATATATTTGGAATTTGGGATTCAGAGCTACATTATTTAGAGAATATTTTTTAATACGATTTTATTAATTAGTCACATTAAATCAAAATTTATCTCATTAAATTAATAAAATAATAAGAAGCATCAAAGTATTTTTTAGTGTACTAACATGTAGATAGATATTTTCCTCAACAATATTTTTGTGACTTATCTTTATCCTTGATATTAATTATGTTTTAGTGTACATACGTGTTTTAGATCAGTCTTTTCAATGGGTTATGATACATATATTGGTATTAAAAATATTATAATTAAATCATATATATATTTTCAACATGAACTTAAATCATTCATCATATCAAAATCCCTTGAATGAAATGGGTTTCCTAATCAATATTCAATCATAACAGAACCCATGGATAAGAATTGGGTTCACAAATATTATTGCATCACAAAAAAAACAAATCATTTGAATAATATTTATATTTTCCTTAAAAATACCCCCATTTAAACATAAGTAACTTTAATAAATGTTATCATAAATTGAAAATAATTTTGAGATATCACTAGAAAAAAATCTTCAGGAAAATATCATTTCTACATTGAAAACACATTATTTTCATATAATGTCAAGAAATTTTAAAAGTAATTGTTTTACTGTAAAAAATACCTTGTAAGAATATAAGGGATGAGTGAGTTTATGATGGTTTTATGAAATCATAATATTACATTCACAATGTTTATGTTAAAAACATTAATTTCTAACATTTTCTGTAAAAGCAAAATTGTACCTAGTTTGAAAGAATGAAAAAAGATTCCTTTTAAATTGTTCAGCAAACATTAATCATGGGTAACACTAAATATAAAAATTATATAACAATAGGAAAAATATTTTGGATTTATTTTAAGAATCATGGACACTGACAACAAATCTATTCTTGTAGATACTAATGTATAAACAATCACAGATAGAAATAAGATTGTGAAATTAATGATTACCATATATTTGATTTCATTCATATATATTTGAAGCTCCATTATAATGGATTAAATATTGTTATAAACCTATTTCAAAAACTTGTTCATATTTATGATATCATATAAAATTATATTATCACACATTTGTTAATATTATTAATCTTATTTTGGGTGTTGACTAATTTAATTTCATATGCATGTGTTGTTAAAAAAACTATGAATTTTTTTCATATGATATCTTTCTATGACTTCTATAATGATATTATTTGAATTTATATCATATAAATTCATTAAATACATTTATATAATCATTATTTAATGGTGAATTATTAGAAAATAATCACATCAAGTCTGGAATATTGTAAGTCATATGTACAAATTAGTGATGAGATCATTCCATTAATGGTGAAACAATATGAAAGTGTGTGTATAAATATATATATATATATATATATCCAGAATAAAAATCATGTTATAATCATAATTTATATTTTTTATTTCCATCATTATACACATCAATGTAATGTGGTGATAAAAATAGATTTCACCACATCATGGAGACAGTAAGTTGTAAGTACACACATGTAGCAATTCTATTTTTCATAGGTTGGATAAGAGATGGAATATGGTTATTCCAAAATCATAAAAAAATCTAAAAATATAGTTTATATTTAATTTATTACTTTATAATGTAAGAAACACATGAATATGGTGTTTAAAATGAAATTATTTTGAAAGAGTCGGTAAAGATGAATTACTCTTACTAAGAGAACTTCCATTGGTTATCCTATTAGGGAGAACACGATTGGTATTCTGAGAAGACTAGAACCTCTAGTATATGGAAAAGGAAGCTAAAATGGAAAATATTCATGGTATTTACATTTATGATAGCTCATTTAGATTTTCATAAGTGAGTGAGGAGTTGATCTTTAATAATTTAGGCGAGAGGAAAATTTCAAATTTCTAAAAATATTAATTAATAATAAATTAAATCACAATTTAAATACCACCAAAAGACCATGAATTCGAATATAATATGCGAAAGTGTTTTTATCTCATTATAAATATATTTTTTCACAAGTATTGTTTTTAAAACCACATAAATTTGATTAATCCATAATTATCCTATTTTAATGTTATCTAATGTACCAACTTTTTCATTATTAAAGGGTTATTTTCTTCACTTATGTTGTGTCTATTTGACCAAATATGTAAAAGGTATATCATTTTAGACCATATTATAGGTATTTATATTTTTTAAACATGTTTTTAGTTTTTTAGGATTCTAATAAAACATTATTAAGATAAAATGTGATTGGTGACAATTTTTCCACTATTAATTACATAGTTTTTTAAAATTATCAATATAACAAGTTATCAAATAATATAAAATTTAATTTTATTCTTATGTGTTCATTATAATCTAGAAATTTAGTTGATCAAGTTAATTATCTAAAATTATATTTATTGTAATATTTTTATACCATTTATATGATAACACTATTAATATATTATTTACTATATCATCACTGTATTAAACTTTAAGGTAATTATTTATATCGTAAAATTTATAAATAAATTTCCATGAAAAATAAAAAAGTTTAATATTTCCTATTACTATTTATAGTCTAATTTTTCATCTGTATAACACAATGTTAAAAATCATATGGTTCTTAAAATATGAGTATGGTATCTCTATAATTTCATTGAATAAACTATAATAAATGTATCACTCTCAAACATGTTGCATAAAAATGTTATAATCTTAGAAAAATGATTTATTTTGAAAACCAATGGTCCAATTATATTAAGAAATTTCTTATGGAATTTTTTTATTATTTATAATATTATCTTTTAACCTTAATGAATGATTTTCCCGTTTCCCTAATTAATAAACTTTACTAAATATACTATTAACATTTCCCAAAATTAAAATAAACATATATATATATATATATAATTTGGAGCCACTTTTTCCAAATATGGAATCCATTTTTTTTAAAACAAAACATAGATGTTGCAGTAATTAATTTAAAAATAATCTTGTTGGCATAATGAGAAAAAGGGTTACTAAGGATATAAATGGAAAAATATTGTCACATTTTAATATCTAAATTCAATGTAATATTGATAATAATTACCAAAATTCGATGAAAAATAACCTATAAAATATAACTATACATTAGATTTTTAAAAAAATATAATTTAGGATTATAAATTATTTTTTCTTATAATATTTAGTTTTAATTAAAATGTATTATTATTTACTATTATTAAAAACATTAAACGTATAATTAAAAACTAAAAAAATTATATATTCCACATTAAATGATGAAGTTTATTTTAACAAAAATAATATATACAATTTAAAAAATTAGATTAAAAATGGATTCTCCCATAAAAGGTGATAACATTTCCATTGATCAAAATTTAGGTTCTTATGCGTAAAAATTGGTTAGTTCTTATCTTATGCCTCGAAAAACCATTTGATTAATATAAAAAATATTTTATTGAATATATAATAAATATAATTTATTAATATCCTTCCATAATTATAAATTAAATTAATTTTTTAATATGAAATTAATTTGGAAGGAGGAATGAAAAATAGTTTACATATATTCAATTTTTTTATATTTTCTTTTCTAATAAATTGGTATTAAATGAATTAGTATAATAAACCCTATATCTTCTTAGATTAATTAATACTGTTAATAACTAAATATTTAACAGATTGGTTATTATCTTATTTATATAATAATAAAATTATGATTCATAAAAACTCATTATTGCAAGTAACGCAAGATAATCTAGTGTTTCAAATATAGAATTTTTACCTCGGTTTACTATTTAAAAAAATCTAAATTATTTTGGCACAAAATCAACTTTCATAAATTAAGAAATTAATTTATACAAAAAAAGGTGCATAAAATTCCAATGTATTACTTTTTTTCAATTTGATATCATTTCATTAATATATAAATAATTTCAAAATATTATGGAAAAAATTTTATTTGAATTGAACATTGGAAAATAGTATTGAATTAATAAATTCATTGAGTGTTCATGATAGTGGTAAATTCTGTTTATTCTCTATATTATAAAATAATAAATTTTTTTACATTTTTTATATAAATTAAATAGAAAATCATTCATAAAATGACAAGAAGGTTCCATTAAATTCATTTTTTTAAACATATACATTTGTAATTATAAAACCATATATTAAATAATAGTAAAAAATTCTTGAAAACATTATTTGATGACATTGAAATATAGAAAAATGATTTTTATCTAATGATTGATATAAAAACCTATATCCTAAAAAATATTTTTTTAATCTTTTAAGTTCAAAAAGAGTGAAAAATGAAAGGAATTCATGTAATATCTATATACATGAATAAGTAAAAAAATTGGGTTTTATCCTGAAATGGTCAAATAATACCCTTCAATGGAAATTTATGAAGAAAATTTTTTTCAAATCACATTATTACAAAACAAATGACAACATTTGTAACATTTGTTTCATAAACCCCATGAAATAATAAACATTATATAGATATGTATATCCCATATTATTCATGACAATAATAATAAAAAATTCATTATAAAAATATGAACAATAAAAAATTTACAATTTGTGAATACGGAATGTGTCTCATTGAAACAAATGTGAGATAAAAATCCCTTACCTCAACACTTTTCTTTCTTAATAGACATTTGAAACTCTTATATAATAAATATATATCTATTATGAACTTATTTTGTTATTGTAATAATATATTTCATTCCATAAATCATTTTCATTCATCATCTTATCACCATATGTTTAGTAAATAATTGTTACAATATTTAATCTTAGTGATGACTACATTGTTTTTTTGGGAATGTTTTAATCCTTATATTCATCTGTTAACTCCTTGGTTATCCAATTTAAACCTCAACTGAAAGTACAAATTTATTTATATTAACAACCTCTAATTGCACCTATAAGATGACATTTTAATCATAAATTTTTATGACATGGTATTTTTAACTATATATTATCCACCTTGTTCTATTTTAATATTTTAAATTTTTTTTGAAATTTAATAGAATTTTATAGTAATTAAATATCATTCAATCCTTTTCGAATATATTAATCTATTTTAAATTTTAATATAACAATAATTTTATGGAATCATAGAAAAAACGTTTTCTACAACTCTAATATGTTATATGTGTCTAAAAATTCAGGTGTGATAATAAATAATTAAAATTTTATTATATAAAATATTTCTAAACTTTTTTATTTAAATTTTTTATTAAATGAATAAATATTCTGTAGGCATTGTGTATGAATTTAGTAAAATTATATATTCAATAAAAATTATGAATAAATTACTATGATAAAAAATATTTTATATTTCCAATATATATTTATTACTAAACATAATCTCTGTATACCCTTCTGAAAAAACATTAGTCATGTTGATGGATGGAGTGTGATAGTTTTGAATTTCTGTTTTTATTATATTATTATAAATAAAATAATAAATGAAATATGATACCAATTGGAAAAATATTATATAATTGGCTGAAAATAGTCCATATACACTGATATAATAGTATAATAGGGCGTTTTAGAGAAATTTTAAATCCATATTCCAAATTTTTTACAATATTTTTCCCAGTTTACCCTTTAACAATGACATTTATTATCTAGGATCAATATTCATTATATGAATAAATTAAAGATTCATATTTATAAAAATTATACCTATTATATCATAATATTTAATCTATTTTTCTGGACTCAAATTCTTTAATATGTTGAAACTAATTTAAGAGTAAACTGCAAGGCGCATCGAAAAACATTTTATCATAAATATTTCCTTTTTTATACAAAACCATTTCATATAGAATGAATAAAAAAAGATTCCAAAAACCATAATTTAATTATTGAAAATATATTAAATAAATATCACAAATAAATATTTTTTAAATAATTTTTGATAATTTAAATTCTTCTTTAATAAAATAATTTTTTTTAAATAGTATTATTTACTAATCAACGAGGAATATATTACATAGGAAAACAAATAAAAAAATACATAATGATAATTTGGATTTGAAAATTTGAAAAACTAATTTAATTTTATTAAATAAATTTTCAATTGTTGTAAAAATTTATTTTAATATTTTCTCACGGAAAGAAATAAAATCATGTTTGAATGAATTTTGTTTTGAATCATAATATAATATCTCTAATAAAATGAATGATTATTTCAAAAGATTAAATCACTATACATATATTGAGTTGTACATTTATATATATTTAGAAATTATTTTAATCATATTTATACTCACTAATTCAATAGATTTTTTAATAATTGTAATATTTAATTTAAAATATTTTCTAGTTTATTTTTGATCAGTGTAGTTTGTTGTATACAGAATCTAACATATTTTACATATTTTAAAATATCAGGGTCATATATTAATATACATTGAGAATAAATAATAATAAATTTTTATCTCAGATTATTTGTAATGGTAAGCATGGGATACATCAATGGATGATCATATAATAGCCTATAATATGTATAATGGTATAAGATCATAACAATATTTCAATTGGTTCATAACCAATCTTTCAATTACCATAAACAGAAGTCATACCATAAAACATAAACATTTTAAAATAAATGATTCCTAATATTTATAAAACATATTTAATAAATCATGGAATATAATTTGCGATCATAATCATGTCCTTATGGTGTGACACCATCACTAAAATAGAAATAGTTTCATCGGTCAGGGTTAACTACAAAGGAAATATAATAATATTGGATTGTGAATAAACACTTGATTTCCACATAAAAACAGATCATGAATCAACACATATTTTCCAAATTGGATCTAGAATCCACACATAATCATAAAACATCTTGAAAAATAATATTTATGGTTTTATTAGATCATATCTCTATTAAATAAAACACATAATAAAAAATTCATCTTATATTTAGATTTAATTAAACTTTCCCAAGAATATTTCTGGATGAAAATAAAATTTCCAAACTAAAATATATTAAAAAATCCAATTATTTTTATAATATATTGTAAAAATAAAATTTTATGATATCTATAGAGTCATTTAAGAGAATATTCAAAACATTTATTTTTTAGGGTGGAAAAATATTTGGCTACTTCCAAATACATTAAAAAATATTCAGAACAAATTTTTGATAAAAAATAAAAAGTAACTCATTCTAACAGTGATGGGAATATTCTATTTAAATAATTAAAAAAACTTAAAACAAGGGAAAATAAAATCAAAAAAATATTTTGTAATATTAAAAAGTTTATCAAATTTTTTTTAAAAACATATATATGGATGGAAAATTATTTCTAAACTAAATTGGAAATAATGTTGGCTTTCTATAAAAATTGATTCTTTATATATTGAGAAACTTTATTTTTGAAAACTAAGGGAAAAGATATTCCAAAAATATATATAGGTAGAAAAATTAAATTTATTTATCATATAAGGATCTTAAAATTTCCCATATATAAAATCAAGCCTATATATTCCAAAAAAACGGGGTAAGGGGTTAGATACAAGTTTGCATTAAATAATATAGAATAAATACCATGTTTAAGAGAGAAAATTTGATATATATATATATATACCCACATGTTTTTTTATATGAATCATAACATATATTTAATGTAATTATATACAACTCATAAAAGAAACTATTACTAAATATGGAATGTGTCTCACAGAAATAAAAGTGAGAATTAAATCCCTTACGACAAGATGTACATGTATAAAAAATATTATAGTAAACTTAATTATAAATTAAAATTTATTTTATCTTTATATAATAATCACATTGATATTTATAATAACATTTTTGATCCAATGAATACATTTTATCTTTTATTTAGTAATAATTCTTAATTAAAATCATTGTTTCCAGATGTTAACTATTTCATTTTTCCTGAGTATTTTGAATCAGTGGTTCTCATCCTTGTACTTTGATAATGGATTAATAATCCACATAATTTAAATAATTTTATAAATATTATATATACAAATTATACATATATTTTAATTCCTCCATATGATTTTGTGATTAAAAAAGGAATTTTACAATTCATGGAGACAATAGGTCATACGTAGGCATGAATGTTTTTTTAAAATTTAAATAGTTTGAAAGAAGGAACCCGTAATAATAAATAACCATTATATAATATTTATTATATAATATATATCACATTTATTACTTAAATATCTCTTAATTATCATCCTTGAAAATTATAATTAAAAAACAAATCAAATAGATTTTTGAGGAAGGTGGTCCAGAAGTACGCAGTAGAAACATTATCATTTAACTACAGATTAGAGGGTAAAAATTACTATAAAATATTATAATTTTAGAAGTCTAATTATATAGAAATTATTATTATATATAAATATTAAAATCTTTATAATAATTATCCATAAATTGTAGTGATTGAAATTAATTATTTTACTATATGGATGTAGTAGTCCACAATTATACATGAGATGTACTTTGACATCCCATTTAATATAAAATAATGTGAATAATTGTGGTTCTGTAATGATAATAAAATTTTAGTATAATTAGGATATTTATTTTTTCGTTTTATGATTAATACCATAGATTTAGAGGATCTATAAGAAGAGGTATATTGAACGAGTTTGAGTAGGATGGTTACCTATTCTTTGGTCGACCTAATTAGTATCCTTTCATGAGGACGTTTAGAATGGTTTTAAAAAAAGATCATAAAATTAAATTAATGTATAAGCTATTAATGATGTTAAATATTCAGGGATTTTTTGACCTAGATGTATTGGATAGGTTTAATAAAAAGAGATATGGGTTTTCCCTTTATAATGAATGGAATGTACAGTCTTTGAATTTCATTATAGATTTAAATAGATATATCTTATTTTAATCAGTTATAATACTTATAAAAATCCATGAATTCAAATAAAAATAGGGTATGGCCTGCATATCATCATAAAATAAAATTTAGATAGGTTTTTATTTCATTTTAACATTACCTTTACTATTAAACCCTTCATTAGCCAATTTTACCCTTAATAGTGGTAAGGAATTTTTTAATCATTATGAGTTATAATATAATTTATAAAGTAACAATAAAATTATTAATTTCAAATGGGTGATGTTTCCTACCATTTATCATTATACAATTTCTCTTTCTTTTTTTTACATTTTTAATTATTTAATAAGGTATTATTTTTCAACAAAAAATCATTATTATCATTTTGGACACTATTCATATACATTATCATTGAAGTTATGAATATACATATGGAACTCAAATATAATCATTTGAAACGTTAGAAATATTTTACATTTATATATATATATATATTATAGAAAAAAATTTATAAATCCAAATTTTTCCAATAGAAATAAATTTAAAAATAGTTGTTTTATTTTAATTTATCCAACAACATTATACATGGAATTGGAGAACCAAAACAATGAACCTGGATAAATTTATTAATGAAATGAAAAAATGGTTTGATGATAATTGAGGTACAAGATAAAAAAATAAGATAAAATGGTACCGAAAAATCCATTCCAATAAAATATGAATCATTCTTGCCTCCTCCCAACAATCATTCATCAAAAATACATTCCAATCTCACCTACTAACATCACAACTACGTGCCACCATCCTTCTATCATCTATGATGAATAAATTATAATCCAAAATATTCCATACAAAATATCATTCAAAATTCTCTCATGCAAAAATGGAAATATAAATAAAATGAAATAATGATACAAACCTTCTTTCAAATGAAACATAAAAAATCATTAAGTAAAACTCAAAATCCATGATTCGATGATAAAATATTCTCCCCCACAACAACACTGTAGAATCAAAAATTAGTACCTACTTATTTAATCAATGTCATGCCCATTTGAGGATCCTCTGATTTAAATTGTGATTACATTTAAGACCATTTTCAATATAATATTTTATATCCTCCCATATATAAATATATAAATCAATTATAATTAGTCCATATTCAAACATCTTATATTTCCTTTCATCTTTCTCAACCCCCCATATGTTGATGTCTTCATTGATCTTGAACTAAAAAATGATACATATTTTCTACTTTTATACCTCTATTCCTTATAGAGTAGTCGAAAATGTATAGATCCCAGTTTAGAGTATGTTTCCACCATAGGTTTATTAATTTTTTCATAATCGTTCCTTATATTATTTTTTGTTAGAAGGTTAGATCCAAAATCATCACGAGAATTATTCCCTTTATAAAAATTATAATTGAAATAAGACTCATTTTCCATGCAGATATTAGGTTCATAATTATCATTTTCATTATTTCATTTAACAATGTATGAACTAGGATCCTTGTTTGTATAATCATTATTATTCCCTGTAACATTGTTTCAGCCTTTTTGTTCATCATTCATCATATCCCCCTCATTAGGGGTTAGCTGATCATTTATCGCATCATTTATGGTTCCATCATAATTTCCATCATCCCACGAAGACTGAAGTCCTAGGGATGGGATCATCCTCTATTAATCATTACCCTGAAATTAATTATAGATTATATACATAAAACCATAGGAAGTTCTATCATCATACCTCACATCATTCTTAATTTCATCCTAAATTATATAACGATTCATTTCACTATCAAATCAAGAACATTCAATCCATTGTTTCTAGTTTTTTAAAGCTTGAGGTCGAAGTCTCAATTTATTATTAAAGTAATGACCTCTTTAGACTGTGTAGAGTGTGACCCTTTACATATCCCAAAGGCCTAAGGCCAGGTGGTGTGCATATAGAGAAAGACCATCTTTTGGCCCAAAGGACCCCTCGGTGAACAGTAGTGCAACAGTACCCGCACAGCTACAGTACTGCCGCCGCTACAGTAACCTACTACAGTCCTTCCGCCACTATAGTGCTGTCGCTGCTATAGTACTGCTATAATGACCTACTACAGTGCTGCTATAGTACCCTTCTATAGTACTCGGGAATTCTCCCCTGCCTGGATTTGATCCTGGGTCATTAGGATGCCAAGCAGGAGCATGAAACACTATGGTACAGGCTCGTTGGCGCAATACATTGTTTCTATTAGTACCTAATTTATTCATGAAATAAGAATCTTCATTTTAATCAATATTGATAAATTCACAAAAAAATAGAATTATTCTTTCATCAAGTGTTAACAATATGAACATTTTTTAGAGTCGTTAAAAAAGGTAGACAACATCTCATACAAAATATTGAAATTAATATTTATATATTCCATAGATAGAAACACCTGATCCATAATTGTTGATTAAAAATAATTATGAACTATGATCCAATAATAATGATCAAATCATTCGTCACATTTTTCACTATTAATTTTGATTGGGATTCCAACCAATGCATCAACATCCCAAATAATCACATGATTTCATTAAAATTATGTTCAAATAATAAAAAAAACGAAAGAAAACATATTTAAATATTATAAATGATATAATGAAGAGTATCATTGTTTAATAAAATGTTTATATGGTTTAGAAGAAACCATTTTGATGCACCATGACCATCTCTTAAGATCCTCAGTTTTGAAGATATATGAAGGTATCCTCATCCAATCACATTCCTCCTTGAGTAATAAAAATACTAGGAATAAGTTATTCTCTTCAATAAATATTCAATTTATAATGGAATAACACCATGTGGAAGAATAACCTAATCAATAATTGAGTTCCTCAATGACACAATTCGTTGTGAAATGCCCATCAGATTCGCATCAACAGCTATTATGCTCCCCTTCTTTGTGGTTTTTTGAACTCTGAGGTCCATTACTGAGGAAGAAGATATTTCATCCAAAATATTTGAATCTGATATTGATTAATTTACTTATTATTTACTCCCTGAGAACATATCATATTGTATAATGTTCTCACATCTTGCATCTATAGAATTACGAGTTTTAGTTATTTGATCGGGAGTACCATCACAATCGAAAGAAACTAAGTTGATCATTTAATATAATTATTATACCACTAATATTAAATGATTAATTTAATTGATAAAAAAACAATTAATCTGTAAAATAATTATTTAGAAATGAAATTTTCATCTTTTTCTCATTATAATACAAATAGAGAGTTATAAAAAATACGAAAATGATATTTTCTATGTCTACTTTTATTAAAATAATTTAAGGGAAATAATAAATGAAAAATAGAACCTTGTTTACTTCTTTTAGAAACATGGATATTTATGGACCAACACGTCTCATATAATATGAAAATGGACCATTTTTAATAAATTTGAAATCATTTTCCAAAAAAATTAACCCCATTTTACTCGTTTTACCCTTACGGATGAGACAAAAATATACCATAGATGATATTCATAATTACCCAAAGAAAAGGAAACTATTTTCAATATTTAATAATTATTATTACAAATATTTCACTAATTTATCAGTATTTAATTTTTATAATTGGAAGGAATTCCAAATTAAAAATAGCACGGAAAATCAATGAAATTAGTTTTTATAAAAGTACATTTTTACTATTGATGTTGGATTTTTTTTAAATTACATGTAAAAATCAGGGAATGGATGAAAAACAATTTTATGTAATTAATTTTATATAAGTTTAATTAACATAATTATATAGTATTTATTTATTTAAATAATTAAAATAATAGCACAATGTGGAAAAAAATATGAATCAAATGACAAGACGCTTCCCAATAGGGACCATTCCAAAACCCCCCAAGCCCACCTCCATTAGGCCTAGTGTTGGAAACTAGCCTTGAATTGTCCTATCACTATCATGAGAGGTCATAACTAAGGTATATGTACACTTGCACACATATTCAAGACCATATAATGCTAAAATGAAAAAACAATTGAACATCCAAGAATGCATGCCTCAAAATCCAACAACTAAGGAACTGTAGGCATAAAGGAAAGTGAACAAGGATAAATACAAGACCACCAAAAAACATATAAAAACATGAAAATTTTAAAATTAATACTACGGACTCCTATCAAAATATTATAGTAACATAAATTGTCATATCCAATCTCACAAATCACTAGCTGGTCATTATCCATCTTTGACTCTCTCAAAAGGTCAACCATCTTCACAAAGCACACCACGTGTGGGGGATGCCTGTGGATGATTGTTTATAACAATACCTTGTAGGAAACCTAAAAACATAATGTTTATAACCAATGAATTCAGTCAAATAAAGTCTTGTATATGTATACATCACATATAACATGAATATCAAGATATAATCAACATTGACATGCAGTCTCAATCAAAATTTCACATCCATAATACCAGCTTAGGACTCCATCTCTATGGTTCCAAAAAACCACTAATCTAGGATAACACACTCTTATGTCTGATAACAATGATGATGTATTTTCGAGAGGTAAATTCTCATTGGGATTCATTATTGGATGTACACGTAGAATGGTTGAGGATATACATTACATAGATTACGACTCACCCAGGGATGTGGGTTACATTAACAACTCAATTTGTATTAGCATACTATGTAGAGGATCAACATCCACATATTTTTTCTCATAAAGATACCAAGAAATCCACCATGCAATGAATATGAAATTATGATCACACTAAGGTCCTCTCGCTGGGATTCCAACAACTCTCTCCTCTATCCAAGAAGACCTTTTGAAGGATTTTTGTCCAACATTTAGGATTCAATTCCATCTAACCCACATATAATGGATAAAGAGAACACACCCTAACAAAAAATGTACAAGATAACGAGTAAAATTGATCTAATTAAATATTCCATGAGTACATGACATGTAGTAGCATTATACATAGGTTACCTTCAACCATGGGTACTTCCCATGTAAATATCCCATGTGTGTGTCTATGTCCATGTCCCTATGAAGGTATAAGGGATGTTATTGTGCATATACTGCAAACCTCACTCTAGTAAATGGTTATTCCAATGTATTCCTGGCCTAGATGGGTCTATGTGGGAGTACACAGTGTTCCCCTTCCTATGAACTATGTCCCATAACTTTTTTCAATATGAGGAACATGTCAAACTCACAATTAGGGACCACACACCTTGTTATAAGGTCAGAAACCATGTGATACTTATCCTATTCATCGAACCCTAAATGGAATTAAGAGGGACCCACAAGGCATGTCTCTCTGACTTATAAAATTTATTGCGGAATTTTTCAGAGTCTCATATCAAGATCCCTCATTATTGGTCATAACTCCGACCATTGATCTGGGGACCTCCTTGTCAGGAAATCCAGATCCATGATGAAATGAGTCCCAAAAATTATTATTTTCATGTTTTGGCCATTTGATTCATTCTGAAAATTTATTTGAATGGTGTCCTCATTATGTCATTATAAAAAAATAGGTACCTATTTTTTGATCATATGTCTGATCCATCATCACAAAACCATAATTTCATGGTGATCTCATAAATATTATTTGCACCATTGCTCCCAGAATCAGGTTTTCAATGTGTGTATTTCAGATATTAAAGAAACTTCCATCTAATAATGAATATGCACGATGAATAATGGAAAATGGATTACAAGGAAAAGAAAAATTATGAGTAATTTACCTCTTTAATTGTTCATTTATACCTCAATTTCTTCCCCTTAGAATTAAGAATGAAGATATAAAAATTTAATCACAAATAAAATATCCCAAATTAATCCCTCCAATGAATCCATATAGAAAAATGACTAATCTACGAATCAATCTATTGGTCAAATGATTCATTTTTTTTCAAATAAATTATGAACAGAAAAATAAATTGAACACAAAAATTTCTATTCATGAGGTGGGTTGATAACTTAAAAAAAACGATCAAGTATCTTTTTCATTGGTGAGATCATGAGTCTCATTTCATGCTAATCATCAATCCAGGATCTGACAGAACTTCTCCATCAAGAGATACTCTAATTCTCTCTCTATCGCCTCAAGGGGTTTGGTTAAAACCCTACACATCCATCATAATGGCCATTAAAATTATCATATGTTGATGTGTTAAAGAAACAATAATTTATTTAATTATTTATTTCATTTAATAAATGGGAGGGATTAACTTCAAGAACCCTTCACCAACCAGGTTAATATTGTGCCTAGTGTAAAAAACTATGTTTTAATTCATCTGTACCCTCATAATTTTGATGTTTACCCCCATTTAGAAGTAATTCCATGTTTTCATGAAAAAAATATCTATGTTATATTTTATATATTTAATATAAAAAACATTATACCTAGATCACTAGGTCATGGAATCATTACCGTCTTTGTTTCTTGTTATGGAAATTATCAATAAATTATTTTTAAATAATTTAAGGAAAATAAATGTAATTACATTCTCCCTGACATGGGGATTTACATCACTACAAATTGAAAAGAATGGCTACTCAATGATATTTAGGAACTGAAAATGAATCAGGGCCTCCCACTCCCATGTTCTCCCATTATGATTTGTATGCTTCTACCAGACATGAACTAAATGAATCGCTCCCCATAAAGGAACCCACGAACCTATATGGGGTACTTGTGAAATGAGGACGCATCCTCAATTTCTAACATACCATAGTAAATAATTTGTGATGGGACATGCACATCACCTTTCAACTACATAATCTGGTAGATTTTGTATACCCTATCTAATTGAAGAGATAGATATAAGTGGAACACAACCTATCACAAAATATTATTATTATCTGGAAATGACCAATTATTCCTGGAGATAGATTTCTATTATGAAAATATCTACAATCCATGTCAAGGTGAATGTATATGGAACATATAGTATCCCTCATCAAAATCTCAAGCCCTCATTCATCTGTCAAAAAAAAAATATGTGATATATATAAGGTACCTTAATATACTCATATGTGATCTTAACCATCTCAATTGTTGCACGTACTGACTCATGGCCAATGAGTCCAGAATATCCTAGGTCGGTACATCAATGTGGAGATCTGTATTGTCTCCTTTAAAAATCCTAAATGGGTATCATACTGATGATTCATTTGTAACTGTTTTTGTACACAAACACCTTTAGTGGTAGGTGATCCTCTTATATATGGCCAACATCTAAATTGAATCCATGAGCATGTACTCAAGAACACAAATAGTCTTCTCTATATTTCTATCAGGTTGAAGGGGAAATTGTGTGATCAAGTGTAACTGAGTCATGAAATAATTCTAAAATTTCATACACAATTGGGATTTTTATCATGCATCATGATCAAAAATGAATTTCAATGGAACTCCTTATAGTCATTCTATCTATTACAGGAAGATGTTTCACAATATATCTATTTATATTTTCTCTTCGATAGATAATAATTGGGATAAAATAGTGAGACTTCCTAGGATCACCTATATTATATAGTGTACCCTATATTAATGTGGTAAGATTTTCACAAAGTCCATGTTGTCCCATCCAACATTCATTCTGGATCCTAAAGGGGTTGTGTGAAACCCAATATAAATTGGTGGTCATCCATCACTTAGAGAAATGTAAGGTATCGCGAGAAAAGCTCTACAAATCCTTTATTCATCACTGGACACCTAAAGGACATCGAGTTCCCTAGAATATTATTTCGACTCCTAGACATACCACCAAAGGATTGGTATCAAACTATCATAAAACCTCCACCCACAACGTTAGTGGTACCACCATGTATCTTCTTGAAATAAAATCATGCTATGTACCTTCATAAAATTTATTACGAGGTTTTCCACAAGATATATGAGTATGTAGGGTATCATATTTTTTGTCACCAATCTTTTCCTCCCTAAATCGTTGCAAGATCAAAGGGGTGAGAACCATCTACTGATGGTAATATAATCCATCTCCATCTACAACGGGTAACTCAAATGATGTAAGATAATCTAATGCATCATTATGAAACTACTACAAGATCTCTTGTTGATTCTTGCACATTCCCCATATATTGAGTATAGAAAATTTCAATGTCATCATTCTAGATGAACTCTTTATATCTTCTATGTAAGAAGTTAATATTCTTATATGATAAGATATACTGGAGATAATTTTGTTTAGAATCTATGATAATCCACATTCTCATTAGGTAGTTTTTTCTCATATTTATTGAGATGACTACTGCATAGACCAAATAATGAAGTACATGGAAATTACAATAATTTTGTGGAATAATTAATACATAACAATAATAAAAACTAATGGACCATAATAGTTTAGTTTCTTTGGAAACTCGAAACAAAATATTTTAATCAAGGTGAAATATCTTCAACATCTCCCAATAAAGATTGTTTCCTTTTGTTTTCTTACCTAAAACCTTTCTATATACCCTGGGGAAAATAAAACATAAAAAGGGTGAGCTCAAATTCCCAGCAAGGGTAAACATGGAGAATATAAAACAATCGATAAACACTTGAATGTAATATCATGAGCATAAAATCTAAACATCAAAATCTTGAGAAGTGACATAAAACATTGAAGTACAAAAGGCAAAGATCATAAAGGAACATTAATCATGATAAAATCGGATTGGAATAAAACATGCAATTGTGGAATCCATTATGCACATGTTATGATTTCCATAGTAGCCAAGGCATTGCTGCCAAGATCATCATAGTGGACAAAGTCCCTTAATGAATCGAGTTCACTCCTCGTTCCAGTCCAGTATCACTAAACCGGATTAACTTGTCATTTTATCCTTGTCAATCTCATGAGATATAAATATTTACCCAATGCATTGGGGGGAGATATAGGTCTCAACCATCTCATAATGAAATCATTCTTTCATGTGCCACAAAATAATCATAAATCATTAATCATAACCCAATGAATAATATGGGTTTCATAAACACCATCCCAACATAACATAATCCATATGAAATAAATGGATATCATTTCATCATACTAAAAATGAAACCATGAAAATAATGGGGACACTATACTTGATATATAAAAATATTAAATGTTGTCATAATAAATGGAAAATTGTCTATAAAAAATAGTTGAATGGAATTCTTGAGGAAAACATATTTTCTTCTTCAAAATCATTTTATTTTTTCAAAATGTCAAGCAATTTTAAAAGAAAACGATTATGTTGAAAATAATCAGGAAATATTTTTTATTATGCTTCATAAAAATAAGGAGTTATAAAACTATAAAAATCCATTCATCCTGTATGAGTAAAAAAACAATTCTCCTTGTACTTTTACAAGAAAAGTAAAAAAGTACCACGTATGGAAAACAAAATAATGATTCCTTCCATAACACAAAGTAAATGTTAAAGCAACGTTTTGGGTAAAATCTTTTCATTTACCGCAGGTTTTTCGACTTGGTTTTCGTGATATTATTACATATTTATAAATTAACTAAATTCCAGAATTTAAAACATGATGTATATATAATATATATTCAGTATATAAATATATATGATAGATTGATAAATGGAATGAAATACACCATTCATGGTGACGGTAATCCGTACGTATGCATGAATGCTATTTTCATTTCCTTATTGAATTGAATGGAATTAATTAAATGAAACATATATGTACATAAATAAAGAATAATTATTATGTAATATCATTCATGATTATTTATTATATATTCTTTATAATCTATACTTGAATGGTTAATCATGGAGAATGAATCTCATCGCGTTCGTGGAGACGGTATTATGTGTGTATGCACGAGCGACAATATCATTTTTTTGATAATAAAATCATATATAATTGGATGTTATATCATATATAAATAATATTCATAATGTTATATCTATTATTTATATCAGTTATAATCATTATTATAACCATACAAATAATGAAATGTTTGAATAACAAACTACACCACGACGTGGAGACGGTAAATCTTACCTACGCACATGTGGTGACCTTTTCATTCATAGGATGGATAAAATAACTAATATGGGTGTGTCATTTTTTTATTAAAAATCACAGTATATAGAATATACTAGAGTTATTATTTTATAATGGAAACAACAAAGAAGGAAGAATTGGAAGAAGAATGGAATTTGAAATATGTGGTGAGACATTTACTTCTTTTTCAGGTTCTTTCTTTTGATTTGATCAAAAGGGCTCCATAGGTTGGATTTTTGACTAATGTAAGGCCTCTAAGATGAAGGTAAGATATTTGAGAGGGTATTTGGGTATATTTTGGTAGAGAAAAATGGATTAGAAGTTGTGAATTACAGGGAAGGTGCAGTGCTCTTTTATAAGAGGGGTGACGGGCACCATTGGAGACAGTTAAAATATTATTTTTTTAATAAATCAATTTTCAGTTTATAATGGCTCCAACATGAATTATTTTGAGGCTAGGGTAGCTATTTGTATCAAGCCTCTGATCCAATAGGTTTTAGTCAAGGTTAGGTTTCCATTTTAACCTTATTATTTAGATTTAACTCAAAGTTAAATAAATTAACTTTTACCGTGTCTTCTTTTATTCTTACACTATATCGAACAAAATTCATCTATCCAACCCTAAAATGTTATATTAACCTATAAAATTAGTTTTATGGATAAAAATTCTGAAATTGTACTTATTTGGGTATTTATAATATAAATTATGTGAATAATTCATTAATAATGTAATTAATAAATCATCATTATGTCATAAATAAATTAAATTATTTAACCTCTAAAAAATTATAATTAAAATACCATTATGTAGGAAATCTTTTTATATTTCTAATTAATATTTATAGTGGAATTTATCTTATGTATAACCCTATATTAAAAATGTTTTACTTATTAAACATTGATTTTAACTATATTAACTTTTCTTTAAATAAAATAATAATTAATGTCTTAATCAAATACAAGTGGTCCTAATGGGTAATATTTTATTCATAAAGTTGTTTTTGGTCGAATTACACTTATCCAATAGAATTAGGACATGTGTTAGGGTAATAATAATGCCATTTTTACCCTTAATTAACCTATTTCCTTTTAACCATGGTAAATAAAAGTAAAAAGGTTATATTCACCAAAAATTATTTTTATCTTATTGAACCACATTTTACTAACTAATACCAACATTGTCTCTAGGATTTTGGAAATTCCACTCACAGAAGCTATAAAATTATTTTTTATATAATTTTCAAATTCTCCTAATAGGTGCGTAAAAGATGGTGAAATGTTCAATAAATTTTTTATATATCTAAAATTTTTATAAAATGACTCTAACGAATTACATTGAACTTATAAATCTATTATGTATATATTTTGAACTAAATTAAATTTAAATAAAATAAATAATTTTTTAAATTAAATTTTGGTTTTAAACTATAACTCAATTTCTTTTAAATATTCATCAAAAATTGAATGTTTTCAGAAACAAAACAAAACATCACCCTAAAATAATTTCAATATTGTGAATCCTAAAATGAAGCCCATTTTGAAAGATAAAGGTTATAAATTTTAGAAAATTGGGTATTACTAATCCTAATGGATAGTTCATAATAATGTTATAATAATATCTCGTTTAGTGAAACTCGGTATTGCGTACAACACACGCTATCAAGAAATGTTTCTCTGCCATGCAACACATGCCTAAAATAATGTTTGTGTATAATAAAAGCTAAAACAATGTTGCGTATAGCGCAAGATAATCTTGGTGTAGCGTACAACACAAGACATCATATAAATTAAAAAAAATTATTTCTCATAAAATCTCGGGGTGTTACATTCTACCCCCCTTAAAATGAATTTCACCCTCAAAATTCGTCAGGGTTATAAATTGATTACTACTTGAATTCTTCTTTCATAGAAACCCACATCGTAAAAAGGAATATTAAAACATAATTTTGGAAACTAAAGTTTGAAACCTAACCATTACCCAAAGTAACTCATCACTGGGTTTCCATAAAGGAGAACATAGTAAAAAATATGGATATGGAAGAAATATCTAACCATCATGTTCTTATGGAGAGTGATAGATAACATTGCTATGAAAAATCCAACAATCAAAAACCCATAAATTTATGTTGATCTAAGGTACCATCTAGGACAGAGTTTTTTGTTTTCAAGATCATTTCCCTAAAGGTGAAAAAACTAGAATTATAAGAAATACATAATTTATTTTGGTACATTCTCACTATTGTTCATACCTTGAACAATTTCCACTTCATCTCTTAATGAAATGAAGTTGAATTTGTCTTCTGTGAAGTGTTAGCAGATCATGCGATAGAATGATAGGTCATTCCATCTGTCTAAAACATAAGGTTATCAATAGTTATATACATAAGTCCATCTATGTTGAGATGAATCGTATATGGTTCCAAAAATGGACATATACTTCATCTATCATACCACTTAATAAAATAAAATTAATTTCTACAAACTAGGTATTTCTTATAGGCCAATGGATGACTATAATGGCAAGTCACACTTTAGTTGTGGGTATGATTCCCGCAACCTTGTCTGATGTGATGGGTTGTCGACCATCCTACAGGTTGATATTTTTTTAAAACAATACTATTATAACATTCCAAAATTAATATCAAGAATTTATAGACATAAACAATACTATCTGATGTCTATCTTAATCCATTCCAATCTTTACGCTTATCGAAAATACTTTTGTCCAATTCTAATTGTATAAAGAAAAAGATTACTAGAGAGGTCATCTTCCAAGAATGTAAATACCATAATTTTTTCCCATATATCATAAGATATATCATGTTATTGGCCACATTACAAACATGTGAATACCTTAATCATGTATTCTCATGAAACATGAATTACTAAATAATCTTTGTGAAAACATGAATGTTGTCAAAAGTTAACTCTTTCAACATAACAAAATCCCAAAATTTCTATATGCTCAAACCATGATATCACATTGTCATTATAGTTGTCGTGAGCATGTTAATACTATCATTTTTCTGTATCCCTTCATTATGCACATATCATATTATTTCTAAAAATATATGAATAACCATTCATGGTTAGCGGTACCATTCAACATATACTTTCAAATACTTTAGAAAAAACAATAGTGTAACAAACGTTAGATCTGTCTATATTCCAAAGTACCATTATCTATACAACATAACTCTTGATAAACATAAATCATTCCACTTCCTTATAAAACCATTGACCGAGCATCAACAATTCTTTCATCTCATATATCATGTGTTGTCACTTCATCATTATCAACATAAATACTACCCATACGACCATAATGATTCTCTTCATGAGTCTTTCTCTTAGGGAATTGGTTTGCCTAATTCTCTTACATCCCACATTTAAAACATTTAACCATTGTTGATGTCTTACCAATACCATTATCCTTGTCCATGGTGATAACCGAACCTTTAACTTTTAAATTGTTGGCTTTGTGTCCTTCTTTTCCACACCCAAATAATCTTCTAGTTCCTTTGAAAAATTCTCCTTGATACCTCTTCCCACATGATTTACATATGGGAAAATGACCTTTTTTTCCTCTATGATCATCATAAATCTCCATCTTTCGCTTATTTTTTGAGTCCGGAAGCATACCAGAGACGAGATTATTGATCATATTATAAGATTTCTTATTAGCCATAATAATGAAGTTTGGACTTCCAAATCCCATTTAATTTGGTTTGATAATGAAAAATATCATTCCATTGTCCATCATAACATTCATTATCATGAATTTTCTTGTTTCCATCCATTTTCTGAAACCCAAAAAGAATAGTGTGAGAGGCCAAAATCATGTTAGGAAAACAACATAATAAAGGGGGAGTACCTTCAATATCTGACATCTTAGGTTTAATTCTAATATTGTTTCCATAATTCTAGGACTACAACCTATTCTTATAATTAACCTTTGAGACATTCCTAGACATACCTTAGAAATACCTCTAGGGATTTTACTAAAGTTTACGCATCCTAGTTTCCAAAGGATAACTAAAACTTTCCTCTGATACCAACTGTAGAGACCCAATCTCAACGTACATGGAAATTACACTACTTTTGGGGAATACATAATACATAACAAGATCCAAAAATCAAGGACCGTAATAGTTTAGTGTTTTTGGAAACTCAGAATATAATCTTCTAATCAAGGTGAATGATCTTCAACATCTCCCATAAAGATCGTTTCGTTTTGTTTTCTTACCTAAAACGTTTCTTTATATCCATAGGAAATTAAAACATAAAAAGGGTGAGCTCAAATGCTCAGTAAGGGTAAACATAGAGAAAATAAAACAATCCATAAAAATTTGAATGTAAAATCATGAGCATAAAATCTAAAGATCAAAATCATGAGCAATGACATATGAAATTACAGTACATATGGCATAGATCATAAAGGAACAATAATCATGATAAACTGGCACGGGAACAAAACATGTAATTATAGAATTCATTAAGCACATGTTATGATTTCCATAGTAGCCAAGGCATTGCTGCCAAGACCATCATAGTGTACAAAGTCCCTTACTGAATCATCTTCACTCCTCATTCCAGTGCTATATCACTGAACCAGATTAACTTTCCATTCGAACCATGTCTATCTCAGGAGATATAAATATTTACCCAATTAATTAGAGGGAGATATGGGTCCCACCCATCTCATAATGAAATCATTCAATCGTTTTCCACAAAATAAACATAAATCATTCGTCATATCCCAAAGAATAATATGGATTTTATAAAAACCATCTCATCATAGAATAATCCATATAAAATAAATGGATATTATTTCATCATAAGAAAAATGAAAAAATGTAAATAATGGATACATTATACATGAAATATAATCATATTAAATGATGTTATCCTAGATGGAATTTTTTTTTGATAAAACACTTGAATTGAATTCTTGAGGAAAATATCCTTTTTACTTCATAATCATTTTCTTTTCTCAAAATGTCATGTAATTTAAAAAGAAAATGATTTTTTTAAAATAATCATGAAATATTGTATACTATTAATAATGAAAATAAGGCGTTGTAAAAATGTAAAAATCTGTTCATCCCATATAAGTTTAAAAAACATTATCCTTATACTTTTAACAGAAAAGTAAAGTACCACATATGGTAAAAAAAGAAAGATTTCTTCCATAACACAAAGTAAAACTCAAATATGGGTGAACATGACATTAAAAAAACATTGAATGATATTAAACAATTTATGAAAAACATTTTTATGGGCATGGAAGAAAAATATTACCCCAGTAAATACTTACGTAAAATCAATCTCGGATAAAAATGAGATTCGAAAAATTATTTGTTACCTTAAGTCCAATTTATTACATATATGTGAGATACTCCATTATATTGGGTTTAAACATATTATTAACTTGTAACATAACCATAATAATATTTATAATATCAAATATGATTCAATTACAACTTTAAATTACCCGTTCTTTGGTAAATTCCATGTTAAAGCAATGTTTTGCGTAAAATCGTTTCATCTATCCCACGTGTTTCGACTTGTTGTTCATGATATTATTACATATAACCTGATTTAATATATTCCAGAATGAAAAAATGATTTATATATAATATATATTCAATATATAAATATATATGATAGATAGATAAATAGAATGAAATAGACCATTCATGGAGACGGTAAGTCGTATGTACGCATGAATGCTGTTTTCGTTTCTTTATTAAATTGAATGGAATTAAGTAAATGAAACATATATGTACATAAATCCAGTATCATTATTATGTAATATATTTCATGATTATTCATTATATTTACTTTATAATCATATTGGAATGGTTTATCATGGAGAATGAATCTTGTCGTGTTCGTGTAGACGTTAGTTTGTATGTATGCACGAGCGACAATATCATTCTTCTGATATTAAAATCTTATATAATTGGATGTTATATCATATATTCAGAATCATAATATTGTTATATTTATTATTTATATCATTTATACTCATTATTATACCCATCAAAATGATGAGCTGTTTGAATAACAAACTACACCACGATGTGGAGACGGTATACTGTACGTACACGTGTGTGGTGACTTTTTCATTCACAGGATGGTTAAAATTACTAATATGGTTGTAAAATTTTTATAATAACATAACGGTATATATAATATACTGGAGTTATTATTTTAGAATGGAAACAACAAAGAAGGTCGAATTGGAAGAAAATGGATCTTGAAATAGGTGGTGAGACATTTACCTCTTCTTCAGGTACTTCATTTTGATTTGATCAAAAGGGCCCTTTAGTATGGCTTTATGAATAAATTAAGGCCTCTAAGATGAATTTAGGATAGTTGAGAGGGATTATTGTCAGAGTTTGGATGATCCAAATGGCTTAGAATGTGTAAATTAGAGTGAAGGTGGAGTGCCCTTTCATAAGAGGGGTGAAGGGCACCATTGGAAAACATAAAATATTATTTTATAATAAATTCATTTTCGGATTCTAATGTCTCCAAAGTGAATTATTTCTAGGATAGGGTTTGGATGGGTAGAAATAATCTCATATAATAGGTTTTTGAGAATTTTAGGTTTCCATTTTAACCTTATCACTTAGATTTAAATCAATGTTAAATAATTTGACATTTACTATGTCTTCTTGTATTCTTACACTATATGGTTAATAAACATACTATAAACTTCCAATAGAACACCAATTGGTTCATTAATGTCATATCTATTATTATATAAGTCTTCTTTCTGAACCATAGATTTTTGGGACCAATATATAAATTAATAATATAATATTTATTTTAAAAACTCTTTAATGTCAATTTTTACACTATTTGGTATTTTGTTTTTTCTAAATTCATGCCAGAATTATTAATTAGAAAACAATTCATCTAACCCACCCTAATATGTTATGTTGACTTATAAAATTAATTTAATTAAATAAAAGCCTCAAATTACATTTATTTGGGTATTTATAATATCAATTATGTTAATATTTCATTAATAATGTAATTATTGCATCATCATTGTGTCCTAAATAAATTAAATTATTTAAAGTGTAAAAAATATAAATAAAATACCATTATATAGGAAATATTTTCATATTTATAATGAATATTTATAATTGAATTTATATTATGTATAACCCTATATTAAAAATTATTTAGTTAATAAACGTTGATTTTAACTATTTTAACTCTTATTTAAATAAAATAATAATAAATGTCCTAATCTAATCCAAGTGGACCTAAAGGGTAATAGTTTAATCCTAAGGTTTTTTACAGTCGAATTACACTTATCCAATAGAATTTGGAAATGTGTTAGAGTAATAATAATATCAATTTTTCCCTTAATTACACTATTTACTTTTAACCGTGGTAAATACAAGTTAAAAAGAACATTTCTAATAGAATCCTAGGGTGTTACATCTACAACAAATAACATTAAATTATGAGTGTCATAGTTTTACTCATGTGATCTAATCTATTATGATCCATATGAAATCACTACATTCAATAGTGTAAAAACAAAACCAATTCTATTTCATGATGCATCACATAACACTACATACTTGAAACCCTTCTCCATATAGTATCTTGATTAGAGTGCTCATCAAAATCTCCTTCAACTACTAAAATTCCACAAACAATATCTTTTCAATAGAAAATGCATTCAATTTTTGGGTCAAATCTATCATTGGAGATGACATCTCATAGAACACAACTATGAATCTATAGAAATATCTTACAAAACCAAGGAATATTATCACCTCTATCACACTCATGGGCATCTCTAAAGATAATACTACCTCGACTTTGGCGGTTTCCACACCCACTACGTATTGTGAGATAAATGTCCTGTAATTTGGACCGCCTGAATCCAAACATGAACATTGGGAGCTTCTGTAAAGTGGGTTCTCTAAGATTATATCCAAAACCATCCTCAAGTGTATCTCATTATCCTCCATGAATATATAATACACTATGATATTATTAATGAAAAATACCATGAAATGTTCTAAGAAAATATAAATATATCTAGTTCATGAGTCCTAGGGACATAGCTTTGGAATTTATCATGCCACCAAAAATAAAAAAGTTCTCATAGTGACCATAATGTTGTATGAATTTTGGATTCAGTATATCCTCACCACATACTTCAAATTGGTTACAGCCAAACCTGATTTCATATTTCAAGAAGCATCGAGTCGCTCTAAACTAATCAAATATTTCATCAATTTTGGGTAATAGATTATTGTATTTCATGATCACTATGTTCATGAATTGGTAGTCCAATCAATATCAAAATCCAACTTCAACTTTTTTTTAAACAAAACTACTACTAAAAATGGTGAATAATAGCATATAACAAAACCCATCCTCTATAAGTCCTCTAAATTCTCCCTTTACTCATGAATAAATGTAGGTTCTATCCAATATGTTGTTTTAGATATCAATTCCAATATACACTATAGATCACTGTAAAATTTTATATATCATAGGGGAGGTAAATCTGTAACATCCTCATAGAATAAGTAATCATTATTTTCCACCGCCATATGGAACTAAACAAACAAAAAATTGACTCAAAATATCAGGCTAGCAAACTGATTAGTAGTCGAATGCACCCTCTTATGAATGAGTACATCCTGTGTCTCCCTGGTTTCCTTTCCACCAAAAAAGAAGAATATATTTTTTTTTCACTACGGAAACACCACATCCATCTCTAAAATAGTCAATCTAGGAAGGAACTGTAGATCAGAAATATATCCATAATATTATATCATAAGGCCACATCACTGTAACATGGGTATCAAAATAGAAACTCTATTGAGTAAGATTCAAATCAAACTATCAGAACAAGTACGTGATCATTAATTCGATTATAGTCGATGTTTCCATGAATAAAGTTTCATGATAAGGGATTGAGTAGAATATTTATGTTTCAAAAAATATAATGGTCAATAAATTACTGACTAGAACCAATTTCAATCAAATCAATAAATAAGGTATTCAATACGCAGTTTCTAAACTGAATTATTCCCACACCTCTAGTTCAAATTCTTCGGCCACATAAAGCTATCACTGCCCTTTTTTTACAGCTCACTGAGCCTAGAACACATAGGGGTGGTGGAGTTAACAATTTAATGATTCCACCACCTACTACGGATATAGTCGTCCCTCTTCCACATCATCCACAACAAAATCTGGTATGCTCCCCATACTTCATCAACCTCATTGACCTATCTATAGTCTCTCTGTCATCTATACGGTTGATCGAAAAATTTTATAGAAGATTTTCCCTTCCATCATATGAGTAGAATTACCCCTATCTAGGCTAACTGTACCCATACTAAGAGCCTTGAACTGTAGATCAAATATCACGGTAACTAGTCCGAAATCGTCACTTCTACCAATGTCCCAGATACTAACATTGTATCTTAGCTACTGAGGTATATGCTTCCGATTTCCCACTACCAGCAACCATTGGTTGTGTCTACTCAGTGAATAAACTCCCAACTAACAATGCTATCTCTAGATCCCCATCATAAGTGGAAATGAATAGAGAGATAAAAATGGATCATATGTCTCTGTACATCTTTTTCTAAATGAAATGATCCCTACAGAACTGGACACTAACAATATCTATCTAGTACCTGGATAGGTTGGAAAAAATTGGTGAATACTCTAATACTAGTGTACTTCCCTTCTCTAGAAGTAAAATATCCTAGATACTTATACCCCTCGACATACCAATATATAACTTCTCTCTAAAAATGCACTCAAAATTTGACCACTCTATTGTCACATAATGATAATATGGGGTCACTAACCTCAACTACCTTCTTATTGATCCATGGAGATGGCTCGCCACCAGGAACACCATCTGATTTTTTTATGTCCTAACAGGATGGAAATCTGAGTCCCCAACCCATGAAAGAACATAGATTCCTATGGGTTAAACTCTCCTCATAATTTGAGGGGACTCATTCGCTAAAATTCATTAATTGAACTCAGCCTATACACTTCTTCCATTTGTACAACAAGTACTATCAGATAATAAATATGTTGTTGTATATCTAGAGCACCATATGGAGATAATATCTATGGAATTAGTCATCATATGAGTGCCTCACCCCGGTGTGGTAATTATCATGACCTATATACATGATCTTAGAAGTAATTGGTCATGGAAGAGACCTAAAAGTAAACAATATGTACCCTGAACAATGAGTATATCTGGATAGATGACTCAAGAAGAATATGGAAACCAATATCCAATCCTATATGATTCATATACCATTGTTTTCCCTAAAACAATTGTTCACGTGTACTTATTCAAAAAAACAAGTGTTCAGAGTCCTATTCTGAAGATACATCAGTAGTTACACCAACAATGGAGTCCCTAGCCTCAAAGACGAACACAAAACACTTTAAAATGATACCCAAAAATTAATATCATAATCTGTTGTACTAAGGTACAACTAAATCCTATGATAACACACATTCATGTCCCATCCCAATGAGGCATATTCAAAAACACCCCCAGACCACCTCCAATTTTATAGGGACTGGCCACTGGCATTGAGAAGGAGTATCAGTAACATGGGAGGTTTTCTCCTATGTTTTTGTACACACACACACATCTAAAAGTCCAAAAAATACAGAAATGTAAAAATAACAAAGCAATGATGCATGTATATATCTAAATCCCACACCAATGTATGAAAGGAAGTAATGGAATGTAAATAGGACCAATTAAAATCCCACCAAATAGAGTATTAAAAAAATTCCAATTTGAAATTAATACTATAGTATGTTTTCAAATTACCCTAGGAACACACCTCAGTCATTTCAGTCCCACAAAGAACCATATGGTAATGTTTCTTCTAGGAATCTATCAAAAGGCTAACCATCTTCACCTAACATGAATAATACATTAAAATAATTTATAGGGGTGAGTATAAAAATACCTTGTATGACACCCCAAAACCACAAATTATACATCCAAATAATACATTCACTTATATATATGTTTCATTATAAATCACATATAATAATAATATCCTAATATACTCAACAAATACACATGGTCTCAATGGTAAATTCACAACTATAACACCAACCAAGGATTCCATGTCGATGTTTCCCGAAAGAACCCTTCTGGGAGAACCCACTCCTAAGGCTGATAACACTAATGAATTCCCATAAAGAGATAAATTATTGTTGGTTGTCGCAATTGGAAGTAAACGCTAAAATTCTGAAAATATATGATGCACAAATGAGTATCACACCCATGGCCACGTAGTACACTGACAACTCAATCTGGATTAACCAACATCATAGAAGATTGGTGCACACATATTTTTTAGTCATGAAAATACCAAGAACACCACCTATCACATGAAGATGAATAAAGGATATCACACTAGGACTCAGAGAGGTATTCCAAAAACTCTATCCAAAAATTCCTACTGAAGGGATTGTTGTTCAATGTGCTTGAGGTGATTCCCTAAAAACCCTAGTAAATCGATATGGTGAACACATAATCATGAAACAAGTCAAATATACAGAGGAAAGGGTATCCCAGACAACATTATATGAGTACATGGTGTATAGTAGGGTTATATATCATATCCTCCAACCCTAGTTCATGCCTGTGTAAATGTCTATTTTCAATGTCTGTGTCTATTTCTGTGTATGTGTGAAAGTATATGGCATGATGATGCCTGTGTAATTAACCCAATGTCCCTTCACATGGCTTCGCTCATGTATTCTCATCCTAGTTGTTTTTGGGTGTGAGTACATAGTGCGTCCATGACCATGTACTCAGGCCCATGTCGATGTACCATCTGATGTACACATCAATTTCAACAATGGGTAATACAAGTTGTGTGACTAGGTCAAACTCCATATACTTCTTATCTCATTCCCAAAACCCTAGCCTCCACTGAGAGGGGCCAACCTGACTTATCACTTCGACTTACATTCCATTTCATGCAGAATTATCCATATTTTCATATTTGGATCCCATGTCTTTGGTGGTACCTTTAGCCTTCGATCCGTCAACCACCTCACGGTAAAATCAGGAATCACATCGTGATGAGTCACGACATCACTAATTTACTCATTCTGGAACATTAATTCATTTTTAAATCAACATCAAACAATGTTCTTTTTTTAGTATAGAAGAAAATGAAACTATAGAACAAATGTGATTCGATCTATTGTCCCATTAATTATCCCAAGACGTTCATGTCGTGTTGATCCTAGATCTACAATTTCAAACCGTTGATCCATGAATTGGCCTGTCAATGTTCGTATATCCTATATTCATTGAGAAATGGTCCAATGATGAATTTCCATGAATAATTAAGGAAAAAGGGGGTAAATGACAATAACAATCATAAGGAACAAACATAGTTTTAAGTTAATACAAACCTCGATTAGTTTTCATTATAATTATAAATGAAGAGATAAAGCACTAATCATAGGTAAAATTCACCCAGGTAAATCCCCACAATAAACCAAACATGAAAAGTGACATATATGTCAATCAATATATTGGTTGATTTATTTTAATTCATTGTAGAAATTATAAATAGAGAAATAATCAAAACACAACAACTACCTACATTAATATGGATTGATTTCTCAAAAAGAATGATCATTCATGATTATCATTGGAAATATCTCAGTTCTGGATTCATGTTGATAGTCGATCCATGATCCACCAAGAAGTTTTTAAAAGGGAGATACTCTAACTCTATCTCCAATGGCTACATGTTTATGTCGCTATCCTTAGAATTCCTACCTGACAGTCTACTTAATGTATATTCAGTCGTTGCATGAAAAAAGTTAAAAAAAATTAATTTAGTTAATTATTTTATTCATTTTTATGCTTGTGATTAATTTTTAACAAATTCCACCACTCCCACCATGGTTATGTCACACCTAGTGTAAAACTATCATTTTGAACACAACAGTTAACTCAAATTTTTGATTTGATCCCCATTTTAGAAGTTATTAATGATTTTCATGAAAACAATACATTCATGCTAACTGATATGTTTAATATATTTCAATGATTTATTCCAGGAACACTGGGCCTTGTAATCACATGTCATCTCAGCACCTGGTCTCAAAAATAATCCATAAAATATCCAAAAACACTACATGGAAAATCTGATTCAATACTAAAAAATGTGTTTTTATGCCATGTTACCAACATAAAACAAAATAATGTTTAATGATGATTGATATGAATGTAGTCATTTTAAGGAACCAAAATTAAACATTACAGAATCTGGAATTAATATAATAATTCACATTGATAATTTTTTAGGATTAGATATTTTAAGGAATTATGCCATAACTATTAAATTACATTTCAATAATTACATAGAAGACAACTCTACTCAGTATCGATTTTTCATAAAATAAAAACTCTTTAAATAAGTAACATTTCTAGTTCCATGTTTTAGACTGCATGACTTTTCCATGATCCCATCATTGACCCTATTCATCTTTATGTCCAATGAAAAACATATCATAACATAGGATGAAAAAAAAGGCCTACTAAGTGATATAAAATATGGAAAGAAAACATTAGCCCATCAATTAATGCAAAGCAATGAAACCATAATTTTCCATTATAACCTACCTCATGAAATCATAATATTTATGAATAACAATTGAAAAACATAAATCATAAAGGTAACTTTTGGCATACACAAAAAACTTATGTAGTAGTTATTATAGCTACATGGGGGGTAACGCTGGAATACCAATCAAATTCTATTCTCTAAATATCATCGGAGAATTATTTATATTTACATTCATCATGTTACACAATGTATTAGAGAGCTATCTCAAGTTCACCCACACCAGGTTTATCACGAAACCACCTGTATTCATAAATAATGACAAATATACATATCATTTTAATAACACATAAATCAAGCATAAAATAAATATAAAAGTTTCACATTGCTATTAAAATGTCACGACCCGTCCTCGGGGCCTGTTCCGTGACTACCCCAAGCCCTCCATCCATAGGCTAGGGGCTGGCGACTAGCACTAAAGGCATAAATCCCAAAAAAGGGAAGACATTGCCTTTATTATGTAATCAAACACTACAGAGTAAGCCAGTAGAAGTAAACACAACGTAAAACTGGGTACAAAAGTGAGTGTGGAAAGTAAATGGGCCAGAATACAAACCCAAACTGAAATTAATGTACAACAACTGAACGTAAAGAAGCAACGTCGAGTCGTCCACTGGAAATCCCACCTGAAGGGTGGGTATAGATAGCCACCTCAGCTTCACGGGTCCAGCCGTCTGCTCCGTGTACGTCGCGCCTAGTGGTCCACCTCTAGGTACCAACTGCTCCACAAGCCTCAACCATGATCAGTGATGTCCTTCGTTTGCATCAACAAAACATAGTGCAGGCATATCCAGTGCAGGGGTGAGTATACGCTACTCAGTAGGGACCCCAAGTCCCCCGAAGGTCTCCCAGAATCCAAAAAGTATAATTCACAAAGGAAAGATACAATCCCGAAGTAACAACCAACACTACATAGGAATATGTCCATACATATACCTAAGTCGTCAATTCCCATTCGACTCTAACATCCGAGCCCAAGTTCGATCACGTCCACACAAGATAGTACAACCAAATCCACACAGGAAAGCACAACACAATCCACATAGGAAAAATAGTCAATCATATGGAAGATAATTATTTAAAGTCAAGACTCAGCTCACACAGGTATACTTCATCGTAAGGTGATAGAGGTGATCAGATATAGCCACTGATTCATCTAAGCTGGGACCCACATAGGATACTAAACCAGCTAAGATGGCAGACCCATATAGGATACAGACCCGCTACTCTTCCAGACCCACGTAGGATAGAAAGAATAGAGTCAGACACTTCCAGACACACATAGGATCCAAGATCTGTAGTTATTTTCATAGAACCCATAGAGGATTTTAGTACGATCTTCATAACTGCCGAACCCACATAGGATTTCAGTGCAGTCTTCATCGCCATCGAACCCAGAGAGGATTTCAGTACGGTCTTCATCACTCCCAAACCCACATAGTATTTTAGTGTAGTCTTCATCGTCGCCGAACCCACAGAGGATTTTGGTACGGTCTTCATCACTGCCGAACCGACATAGGATTTCAGTGCAATCTTCATCGTCGAACCCACGGAGGATTTTAGTATGGTCATCATCACTGCCGAACCCACATAGGATTTTAGTGTAGTCTACATCACCGTCGAACCCACGGAGGATTTCAGTACGATCATCATCACTACCGAACCCACATAGGATTTCAGTGTAGTCTTCATCGTTTCAGCCAGCTCTAGGGTTCCCGCTCACAGCATGCTCGATTTTGGGAGGGTCTGCTCCACAAGCTAAGGGGGGTCGATACATCAAATTACACATAGTTCGGAGTTGATTTATTCCAATGTTCCAACTCGTTAAGAGGAACTCAACATGACAGATGATGCTTCAATCGGGCGCCCGGTCTGAGAGTTGTTGGCATTTTTGTTCGAGGGGCCCATTTGGTTTTTAAGTCAAAACCAACCTAACCACACTCCAACTGCATCCAAACCTTGATCATAGTAATCCAAAAGGTCCATCTCACTAAGAGGAATCCAACAATGTTGACGACACGTCGCTCCGGGGGCCAGGTTGGTTTCGTGTTTGAACCAACCCGTCCATAACCAATGTTCTCCAAAACCTTGAGTGTAGTATACCAAAATGACAGTCTTGATCCAAGGATCTCTACGCATCTGAGGGTGCTTCGATCATAGGTCTGTAGCCCATGTTTTGGGAAAAAGACAGAAAGTGGTCCGAAAGTGGGGGGGGGGGTATGGGCCCGGTCGAACCCCCCCCCCCCCCCCCCCCCCCCCCCCGGGTCGGCCCGACCTGGGTCCCGCCCATTAAGGCATGACCTGGCCCGGTGGGCGCGGCCCGACCTGGCTGGGTGCGGCCCAGTCTAGTCCGCGCAACCCGGCCGGGTGGCACGCTGGCTCAGCCAGCGACCAAGCATGGGGGGACGCGGTCCCCCCTTCCATAGCCAGTGACACGGCACTGGTCGTCGTGTCTCCCCTAGGTCCCACATGGACGCGAGACCAGTCGTTTGCCGCCGCGGCTTCAACTGTGGCGGTCCCCCTGGTAGCGCGCCGGTACGCCGCCGGTGAAGTCCGTGGGCCAATGGAGCCGCTCCGGGGGTCCGTTCTTGCTCTCGTATGCGCCTGGGGTCTTCTCGGGACCCGTACTTTACTGTGGAATCGTCAAATCGCCTTTGCGGCCAGTTCTGTCATCGCCCGTCGATCCACACGTCAAATAGAGAATCTGTTAAGTCTTTGAATCACCTCAATGATGCGGCGTGATGGCGCCACTCTTCTTCGCCTATTCTTCATTGTTTCCACGTGGTGTCGTTGCCCCGTGCTACCCTAGCTCATACCTCAATCAGGTACAACCATCAAAGGGGGAGTAGGGTCGGCCGTGTTCGTGTTGTCTGACCTCCTCCTTTTATTATGATAACAAGATGCCCAAATTTAAGTCGATGAACGACAGAGAAATAATTCATGGAAAAACAATTAACCCCTACCTCATGGTGTCATTGAACAAAGGTTCATCGCGGGAAACAATCGTCACGGAAGACGGATTCGCTGCACAAGGTTCCGTAAGCATCATCGATGTCACTGAGAAGATAATCGTCGGCGTCGCGGTACACGACATCACGTCGTCGATCTCCAAGGATTCGGCGTTCTACGTTGTCCTTCGTCGAAGGCCGGTGTTCTTTGTCGGTGATGGTGCATTCTTCTCATTCTTCATGGAGGAAGAAGAGGATTCCTCAGCTTGAGAAATTCCTCTCCAATGCCTCTCGCACAACGAACCCACCAGTAATGAAATAAGACTTGTCTTATTTAATTAACCCACAAGAAAACATCTCAATTTAAAATTCAAAATTAAAACACAATTTAATTAACATGCTTTGACCAATTAATGAGGCATGTAATAATCCAATTAAACGTGAGAGTTGACTTGGCATTTAATAGGGGTGAGCGTGTGACTAACAAAATTAAATTCTTGTGGGAGGTGAAAAGGAAATAAAGGGGGTGGGGCTCATGTGGGCCCCACCTCACTAATATCCTACCTAGGGAGTTTGGATATTAATGGGTCCCACTCCAACCACCAAGCATAGTTTTAAACTACCTTAAATAAAAATAAAATTCGTTGCAAAAAATTTATTTTATTCATTACATAAACCACAATTTTAAAAACCACACCCGAGCAAACGCAGCACTAGAAAAGGTGTTCTTAAGCAATTACTGGTGCTGCGATTCCATCAGTTCCCTCAGATATCGATTCTGAGCAACGGTTCAAATGTTTGGAAAACCCAATCATTCGTTCACTGAACGTACCCGAGCTAAACTTCGGAAATTGATTCTGGGAACACGGGGCCATAGAATCAGGTGCCATTAGAAACTGCGTTCTTTTAAAATCCCAATGAAAATTATGGAAACATTTCACTTGAATTTTACAGGTCTTTACATTAATCCCACCTCAGGGTTTTTAGTCCTCGTAAAGATACATCATAAACTAGGGGAACAAATGTGGGTACTGAGCACACATCTGAGCCTCCAGCTCCCAAGTGCTCTCCTAGAGGTTCTCGTGCTTTCATCTGATGCGCACTAGAGGAATCGACCACCCACATAGGAACCGCTCATGTCGATCCTCGATCTCCACCGGGACCTCCGCAAAGGTCACCCCATCGTCAATTTCCATCTCCCTATGGTCGATGATATGCATCGGGTCATGTATGTATCTCCTCAACTGAGATATGTGGATGACGTCGTGCACCCGGTGCAACTGAGGTGGTAGAGCCATGCGATAAGCCACCTCGCCTACCATACTGAGGACCTAGAATTGTCTGATGAAGCATGAAGATAACTTTCTTCCTCAGCCAAATCTCCGTAATCCATGTCGAGGTGAGACCCGCAAGAAAATGTGGTCGCCATCCTCGAACTCTAATGGAATCTTCCTCCTGTCAGCATAAGACTTCTGCCAGCTCTGAGTTGTCCTCATCCGCTCCTGGATGCCCTGGACCTTCTTTGTCGTGGCCTGGACCATCTTTATTCCCACAAGTGCTAACTCCCCAGGGTCTGTCCAGTACAGAGGTGATCTACAAGGATGGCCGTACAATGCCTCGTATGGTGCCATCTCAATGGTGGAGTGGTAGCTGTTGTTTTATGCGAAATCCACTAAGGGTAGGTGGTCCTCCCTGCTACGACCAAAGTCGAGGACACATGCACAGAGCATGTCCTCGAGAGTCTGAATGGTCCTCTCCGTCAGACCATCTGTCTGAGGGTGAAAGGTGGTGCTCAGACGTAGCTGCGTTCCGAATGCCTCCTACAACCCCTTCCAAAGACGAGAAGTAAAGAGAGAATCTCTATCGGATATGATAGATGATGGAACACCATGAATCCAAACGAACTTCGAAATGTAGATTCGTTCCAAGCTCTCCACTGAGCCCTGCTCTCTGATGGGTAAGAAGTGAAACGACTTGGTGAGTCGGTCGACAATCACTGAAATGGAGTCATAACCTCTGGAAGTATGTCGAAGTCCAGTCATGAAATCCATAGATATCCCGTCCCACTTCTAATCAGGGACCTCCAAGGGTTGTACCAAGCCTGCTGGTACCTGGTGTTCCACCTTCACCTGCTGACAGGTTGGGCATCAAGAAACGAACTCAACTATAGCCTTCTTCATACACGGCCACCAGTGCTGTCGTTTGAGATCCTGGTACATCTTCACCACTCCTGGATGTACCGCTAAAGGGGAAGTGTGAAACACTCTCAGAACATCCTCCTGCAAAGTAGCTGGTACCATGATACGTCCTCTGAAAAGGATATCGTGCTCACCTCCTAAATAGAATCCATCAGGTGCTTGTCCTGAGGATATCTATGCACGTCACGTCTCACAGTCAGCGTCCCCATTCTATACCTCTCTGAACCTCTATAGTAGTGGAGGAGTGACTGTGAGTGACTGAAGAAAGGATACTCCATCTCTATCTATGAAAGATATCTACACAGCGGCTAGCTGCTCTGTCACCTCCCCGTGTAGCTGGATTCCTGTCCTCCTGCTGAGAGCATCAGCTACTATGTTCCCCTTTCCAGGTTTATAGACTATCTCAAAGTCATATTCCTGGAGGAACTCGAGCCATTGCCTTTGTCTCAGATTCAGGTCCTTCGGTGAGAAGATGTACCTGAGACTATGGTGGTCTGAATAGACTGTAAATTGCTCTCCCATCAGATTGTGTCGCCACATCTTCATAGCGAAGACCACTACTGCTAACTCCAGGTCAGGGGTAGCATAGTTATGCTCATGTTGCCTCAACATATGTGATCCATAGGCGATCATGGCCCACTCCTGCATCAGGACACATCCGAGTCCGGTCCCTAATGCATCATAGTAGACTACGTACCCAACTCCCTCCTCCGGTAGCCTCAAGATAGGTGCGCTGGTCAATCTCTATCTCAGCTCCTGGAAGTTCTACTGACATCTTTCTGACCACACGAAGGGTTTCCCCTTCTTCGTCAAAGATGATAGTAGTGCCGCAACTATGGAGAAATTTGGCACAAACCTCATGTAGTACCCAGCTATCCCCAAGAAACTCCGCACCGTTGTCATGCTCCTGGGTGTCTCCCAAGCTAGCACTACCTCGATCATCGCAGGATCCACCGTAACTCCAGCCTCAGAGATGACGTGTCCCAAGATGTGGACCTCATGTATCCAAAACTGACACTTCGAGAGATTTCCATAATGATGGTGCTCTCGGAGTGTGTCCAGTACAACCCGCAAGTGGTAGGCATGCTCCACCTCAATGGTTGATTATATCAAAATGTCATTGATGAAGTCCACGACAAATTGATCGAGGTATGGCAGAAAGATCCTGTTCATGAGACCCATGAACACTACTGGATCATTGGTTACGTTGAATGGAATATCCATGAACTCATAGTGGCCATACCGACATCTGAAGGCCATCTTCTACATGTCCCCGTCCCAAACTCTGATCTGATGATAGCCTGACCTGAGGTCTATCTTTGAGAACCACCGTGCTCCCTTGTGCTGATCGAAGAGGTCGTCGATCCTCGGTAGCGGATACTTGTTCCTCATGGTCACCTGGATCAGGCGACGGTAATCGACACACAGTCACAAGCTCCCGTCCACCTTCTTGGCGAACAATATCGGGGAAGCCCAGGGTGAAACACTGGGTCAGATGAATCCCTTGTTCTGTAAGTCCTCTAGCTATACCCATAGCTCTAAAAACACAGCGGGTGCCATCCGATATGCTGGAGTGGATATCGGGGCTATCCTAGGGTACAGGTCAATATAAAATTCTACCTCTCTACGAGGAGGTACTCCTGGAACATCTTCAGGGAAAACATCCACATATTGATCCAACACTATAGGAAAACTAGGACTCTGCACGTCAACAGATCCTAGGATGAGGCTAGCCAACTGATGAGTGATGGGTTGTCCTCTCCTCTGCGAGAGTCCATCCTGTGCTGCTAAGGCTCCCTTCTCTCCGATTAATGTGAACCTTATCCCTTCGGTGCGTAGACACCGCACCTTGCGCCTAATACAATTGATCTGATCATGGACTGTAGATAACCAATCCATGCCCAAGATGACATCGTATGGCCTCGACGCCACTACAAGAAGATCCTAGATGAACTCTCTCCTCCTAGAGTAAGCTCACACTACCGGCACCAGTGATTAATTTTCGAGTCTGCTCCTGTAGGAGTCTCTTTCCGTAAGGATCGAGCCAACGACTCTGTTGGAATCTCGGAGCTCCGAAAAAGGGCAGCGACAATAAAATAATGACTCGATCCTGTGTCTATAAGAACTGAAGCAAGGGTGGAGAAGACACAGATAGTACCTCGAATCATCTCTGGAACGCCATGTTCGTAGGCCCTTGCTGCATGAAGCTAAGCCTGTCTCTGACCGCCAGCTTCCTATGGTCGGGGTGGACCTCCTGGTGGTGGTGGTGGTAATGCATCAAAACGTAACCCACCACCTGCTACTCGTCTAGCTCCCGTGCCTCCTCTTCCTGTTCTCAGCGGACAGCCATGGTCGACCCTTTGCCTCTTCCTAGGTGGCCCCACAACTGTCTTCTTCTCTTCTGCATGACAGGTCGGGCAATCACAAGCCTTGTGGCCCTGCCCGCCTCATGCAAAGAACTGCCTGCTCCTCGGAAGGATGGCTCTGCGCCATGTGCCCTTCACCTCTACGCCAGTGTCCTGAGGTCGTTTTCCTGATGGTCAGGTCTGCCTGGACCCCTGTAACATCTGTTGACTGCCAGCTGCTGATGACTCTGCTACGTGCCGCCCTGGGGTAGGTCTCTCTGCTGTCGTAGGCTCAGCAAGAAAGATCTCTATGAGAAGGGCTCGCTCGAGTACTCATGCATGTCTCAGAATGATGAGGGAGATCATTGATGCCCTGATCTCATTCCTCAGTCCCTGCTCGAAGGTCCGAGCCCGGAAGAAAGGGTCTTGTACCATATCCGTCGAATAACATGAGAGATCGGTGAATCTCGCCAAGTACTGGGCGACCGTCATGGTGCCCTGCCGCAGTTGTAGTAGCTCCTGAATTCACACTGCACGGAGGGTGGCTGGGATGAACTCTGAGCAAAAGAGGCTCTCAGAGTCCGTCCAGTGGAGGGATTCCTCATTGTGCATCTCGAGCATCATGCTCTACCATCTTCCTATTTCCGCGTGCTGGAGGCTCACTACGAGGATCAACATGAGGTCAGCTGGTGTCCCCACAAGCCTGAAAACTTGAACAACCGGCTCCAGCCAATCCTCGGCTCCCTAAGGGTCCATCTCCCCGTGGAACCTGGGCGGTCTCTGATGCTGAAACTCATGCAGTGCACTAAGGTGACGTGCACTCTCAGCGGCTGGGGTTGGTGGCATTGGTGGCTCGGTGGGTAGAGGTACCACAGTTGCATCCACTGTCAAAGGGCCCTGCACCAAGGCCTCGTCACTCGGTAGGCTGTCGTCTCGCACAAAGCTCGAAACCCTAGTTGGCTGCTGTCGTGGGGCCATCCTGAAATGAAACAGGGGTTCCACGATCAAAACAGTATACTTGGTGAGCTGACACATAGTAATCACAAAGAAAATTTTTGAAACACACATGTAATCAATGTTTTCGTGCATTGAGTCAGAAATCAAAAGTCAGGGTTCTGGTGTACGGATATGTCAGCCGCCACACCAACACTGGACTCCCTGGACTGATAACCACACTCAATAAACTAAACACTATTTCTTCACATAGAAGAAAGATCAGAGTCTTGAGTTCTGTGGTAGAACTGAACTCCTATAATACCAATTTTTCACGACCCGTCCTCGGGGCCCGTTTCGTGACTACCCCAAGCCTTCCTTCCATAGGCCAGGGGCTGGAAACTAGCACCAAAGGCATAAATCCCGAAAAAAGGGAAGGTATTACCTTTATAAAGTAAACAAACAGCACTGATTAAGCCAGAAGAAGTAAACAAAATGTAAAACTGGGTACAAAAGTAAGTGCGGAAAGTAAATGGGCCAGAATACAAACCCAAACTGAATGTAAAGTACAACAACTGAAAGTAAAGCAACAACGTCGAGCTGCCCACTGGAAGTCCCACCTAATGTGTGGGTACAGATAGCCACCTCAGCTCCACAGGTCCATCCGTCTGCTCCGTGTACGTCCCGCCCTTGTGGTCCACCTCCAGGTACCGACTGCTCCACAAGCCTCAACCATGATCAGCGTTGTCCGTCGTCGGCATCCAACACAACGTAGTGTGGGCATAGGTCGTGCATGGTTGAATATACGCTACTCATTAGGGACCCCGAGACCCCAGAAGGTCCCCCAGAATCCACAAAGGATAATCCACAAAGGAAAGATACAATCACAAATTAATAACCAATAATACTTAAGTATATGGCCATACATATACCTAACTCATCAATTCCCATTCATCTCCATCATCCGAGCCCAAGTTCGATCACACCCACACAGGATAGTACAACCCAATCCACACAGGAAAGCACAACACAATCCAAATAGGAATAAAAGTCAATCATATTGAAGATAATGATTGAAAGTAAAGACTTAGCTCACACAAGTATACTTCTTCGTAAGGTGATAGTGATGATCAGATATAGCTACTGATTCATCTAAGCTAGGAACCACATAGGATATTGAACCAGCTAAGCTATCGGACCCAAATATGATAGAGACCAGCTACTCTGCCAAACCCATGTATGATAGCAAGAACAGAGTCAGACACTGCCAGACCCACATAGGATACAAGAACAGAAATCATTGTCGTCGAACCCATGGAGGATTTCAATACGATCTTCATCGCAACCGAACCCACATAGGATTTCAGGGCAGTCTTCATCGCCGTCGAACCCATGGAGGATTTCAGTACGGTCATCATCACAGCCGAACCCACATAGGATTTTTGTGCATTATCCATCGCCGTCGAACCCACTGAGGATTTCAATATGGTCTTCATCACTGCCAAACCCACATAAGGTTTGTAGTGTAGTCTACATCCCCATCAAACCCACAGATGATTTCAGTATGGTCTTCATCACTGCCAAACCCACATAGGATTTCAGTGCAGTCTTCATCGTCGCAGCCAGATCTAGGGTTCCCACACACAGCATGCTTGATTCCGGGAGGGTCCGCTCCACGAGCCAGGGGGGTTGATAAATCAACTGACACATAGTCCGGAGATTATGTATTCCAAATTTAGGTCTCGTTAAAAGTAACTCAACGTGACAGAGGACGCATCAATCGGACTCCCGGTCTGAGAGTTATTGGCTTTTTCATTCCAGGGGCCCAGTTGGTTTTTAGACAAAACCAACCTGACCACATTTGAACTGCATCCAAACCTCAAGAGGAGTAATCCAAAAGGTCTGCCTCACTAAGATGAATCCAAAAAAGTCGATGGCACGTCAATTGGATGTTCGGATCTCAAGTTATAAGTGTTTCCGCTCCGAGGGCCTGGTTGGTTTCCTCTCCGAACCAACCCGGTTGTACCCGATGTTCTCCGACACCTTGAGTGTAGTATACCGAAACGACCGTCTCGATCCAAGGATGTCTACGCAACTGACGGTGCGTCGATCATAGATTCGTATCCCAATTAATGAGAAAAAGATCTAAAGTTGTTCGAAATTGGGGGGTCTGGGCCCGGTTCGAGCCAGCCCCCCCCCCCCCCCCCCCCAGGGCGGCCCGAACAGGGTCGACCGAACCGGGGTCCGGGTCCAGCCCATTAGGGTGCAGCTCGGCTCGGCCCAGCCGGGTGGCACGCTGGCTCGGCCAGCGGCCGAGCATGGGGGGACGTGGTCCCCCCCCCCCCTTCCTTAGCCAACGACGTGGCGCTGGTCGCCGCGTCTCCCCCGGGTCCCACGTGGCCGCTGGACCGGTCGCCTGCCACCGCGGCTTCAGCCACGGCGGTCCCTTTAGGTGGCATGCCAGGATCCCGCCGCCTCCGGGCGGCCGGCCGCCGCCACCAGCGATGTCTGCGGGCCACCAGTGCCACTCTGGTGGTCTGTTCTTGCTCCCGTCTGCGCCTGGGGTCGTCTCAGGACCCGTACTTTACTGCGGAATCATCAAATCGCCTCTGCGGCCCATTCCGTCATCGCCCGTCAATCTTCATGTCAAATAGACAATCTGCGGAGTCCTCGAATTGCCTCAACGGCGTGGTGCGACAGCTCCGCGCTTCATCGCCCGTTCTTCATTGTTTCCACGCGGTGTTGTTGCACCGCGCCGCCCTATCTCATACCACAATCAAGTACATCCATCAAAGGGGGAGTAGGGTCGGCATTGTTCGTGCGGTCGGACCTCCTCCCGTTATTACGATAATAGGAGGCCCAAGTAGAATTCGATGAATGGTAAAGAAATAATTCACGGAAAAACAATTAACCCCTACCTCAAGGTGTTGTCGAACGAAGGTTCGTCGCAGGAAATAATCGCCGCGGAAGACGGCGTCGCGGAACAAGGTTCTGTAAGTGTCATCTACGTCACAGAGAAGAGAATCGTTGGCGTCGCGATACATGGCGTCGCGTCGTCGATCTCCAAGTATTCGGAGTTCTATGTCATCCTTCATCGGAGTCCGGTGTTCTTCGTCAGCGATGGTGCGTTCTTCGCGTTCATCAAAGAGGAATAAGAGGATTCCACGACTTGAGAAATTCCTCTCCAATGCCTCTCGCACAACGAACCCAACCTTAATGAAATAAGACTTGTGTTATTTAATTAACAAACAAGACAACATCTCAATTTGAAATTCAAAATTAAAACATGATTTAATTAACGTGTGTTGACCAATTAATGAGGCATTTAATAATCCAATTAAACGAGAGAGTTGACTTGATATTTAATAGGGGTGTGCGGGTGAGTTACCAAATTAAATGCTTGTGGGAGGTGAAAATGAAATAAATGGGGTGGGGATAGTGTGGGCCCCACCTCAATAATATCCTACCGAGGGAGTTAGGATATTAGTCGGTCCCACTCTAACCACCCATCTTAGGTTTACACTACCTTAAATAAAAATAAATTTGGTTGCACAAATTTTATTTTATTCTTTACTTAACCCACTATTTATAAAAACCACACCCCAGAAAACACAGCTCCAGAAAAGCTGTTCATAAGCAATTACCGGTGTTGCGGTTCCATCAGTTCCCTCAGATTTCGATTCTGAGCAGCAGTTCAGAATTTAGGAAAACCCACTCGTTTGTTCACTGAACGTACCCGAGCAAAACTTCGGAAATTGATTCCGGGCACACCGGGCCTTGGAATCAGCTGCCGTCAAAAATTGTGTTCTTGTAAAATCCCAAATAAAAAATTAAGAAAAAATTTCCCTTGATTTTTATGGGTCTTTACCTAAAATATGTTATTTTAACATATTGAAATAATCAATTCTTTATCAAATGATTTTCAAATACAACTTAAAACATTAAATAGATATATTTTTGAATCAATGTGTCCCATACCAATCTGAAAATTTCAAATGAATTATCTTTTGAAAAAATTAATGTCTATGTAAATAAATTATAAAACCCATTTTGAAAACATGGACATTATTGATAAATATATAGAAGAATAAAATTTTAAGAAATTTTAAATGATATTTTAGTTAATGAGTTTATAAAAAATGAGAGATGCTTGAATACAAATAAATGAGGAATAAAATTTAACCAAATTATTATAATATCATGAGAATAAATGGATTCAATATATAATATGTCAAATGACTGTATGTACACTATAAAAGAGTGAATTTGTGTATAACAACAATGAAGTCTCAATAGAATGTAAATTTAGACGAAATCCCTTATAAAACTGTATCTTTAGATTAAAGATAAATAAATTATGTAACAATGTGTGAAAAATATAAATACACTAAATATTATTGAATTATCAGTATAAATCAAGCAGATAACATTCAAACATATTGTTTGTAAAAACAATACAAATGAATAGGATGTTAAACTCCATGAATAAAAATTACGATACATTACTCTTATCAAGTACATATCGATAATTGAGAATTTATAAATGGAGTGATTATGCGTATCAAAATTATATACACACATAGGGGAGTGGAAATTAGAACATTTATTCCCCAGATAATCATAGCATGACATAATTAATAATTTTATGACTATCCCAATGAATGTTAATTGGGTTAAAAAAATTCCTTACCGATTTGGTGACACATGAAACATACACCACATGAAAGAAGGATAATACAATAATTATGTAAATACACATTAATTAAAATATATTATTCAAATAATACAATCATGGGTAGTATATACACCACACAAATGTATATAGTGGAAAACATATCTTCAATTTCACGGGAATAAAAAGTGAGATGAAAACCCTTTACCACGTTGTAATCAATCGATTAATATGACAAAAAGATAATAAAAACCAATTTAATCATAGAATACAATGAATATAAATAGTATCATGATAATATATATCATATGGTAGTCCAAAATACACCAAATGCAATAAATAAGTGGCAAACAATGGAAATCTCAGGAAATTAATAGTTAGATAAGATACCCCGTACCTCGTGTCTGTCTTGACCCATTCGTTCTTAAATCACCGGAATAATAAACAAAAGATAATTTATAATTTCTTAAGAACCTTTTTCATGGTTATTATTCTATTTATATCACTTATTACCATGTTATAAACATTATTTAATCATTTATGTTAATAAAGATCGTTTTTTGATATTTGGTACTTGAGTCAAAAATGAACTTCTTATATTCACAAGTTGTCCATGTGGTAAAATTTTCATTATCTCTTTAATGATATTCTTGAATTAGATATTGTTGGAACCACTTTGTGTAAAGGTTTGTATTTACTGTCAATAGTTGTCAATGGAATATCAAAATTAAAGATATCAAGATGTACTCCAATAAAATGGAGGAATGAAAGCTCACAATGAAGGAGATCATGAAGTACTCCGATGAAGTAGAGGAGTAGTGATTTAGACGATTGTTGTGCTGATCGTAAGTTCAAAGAACATGTGTCAAAGGTGATACATTGTTTACAACAATGAAGAATGTGAGGAGTAATCCATCCACGGATGATTAAAGCAGGATGGTGTTTTTGGATGAAGACCATGCAATTCCTCCTTATTGCATAAGGACCATGGGCTTTGATGAAGACCATGAAATTCCTCATTATTTCATGAGAACAATGGGTTTTGATGAATACCATGAAATTACTCATGATTCCATGAGAACCATGCTAGAGACTTCTTGACGGATTGAATCACATGGTTTGCATGAAGTTGATCATGACGGTTGATGAAGGAGGCAATGTGCCAATGAGTTGACTTATGAAATGACCATGCACATCACATTGTCATAGAAGATGATGGTACTAAAGTTGTTCCTTCAAAGAATACATATCACAATAGTGGAGTCTGTGATAAAAGCAAAAGAGTTGACGAAGGATACAGATCACCAAGAAGAAGTGTTGTTGAGGTGATCGTGTTTGTCGACAAAGCAAACAAATGACATACAAATTTGTTGAAAAAGGAGATTCCATGGTGACATGTCGAGTTCAAGAGTAGTGGTCAATGATCTATGTTTGATTCAAGAACATCGACAGAGGAATGGATGATCTGGAGGCGGTACAAAAAGAGAAGATACAAGGTGGCGCCGTTTTCCAGTGTTTGCCAAATTTTAGGGCCTCAAAATCAGCAAATGAAGAATAGTGATTTTGGAAAAGGGACTTGCGCGTCATACTCTTGGAGGATAGGAAACTTGCGCGCCATATGTTTTTGAAGATCAGAGCATCAAAATATGGCAAAGGGATTAGGGTCGTGCAAGTTTTGGTGAGGTCGCGCAGGTGAATTATGTGCCGGGAAGAGATATGCGTGCCGACGCCTTGAATGCATTATAACTTGCGCGCCTATGCTTTTTCGAGATCAGAACATCCAAATTTGGCAAAGGCAAGATGTTCACGCAAGTTTTGATGTTGATCGCGCAAGTGCCTAGCAGGGGCCGAGACTTGCGCGCCGATGGATGACTTGCGCGCCGCCGCGCAGGGGGTCCAGTTTGCCTATAAATACCAGACCACCCCTCCTCATTTCTTACGGAGCTCAAGATGTTGAGATTGTTCGAAATCTCGTCGCGCAGGTGGTTGAACCGCGGAAGTGGTAGTTGGGTCGCGCAAGTAGAGGTTGCGCGCCGACTGATGGTTGAGCGCCCCAGGTGATTTGGGAAAGGAAGAAAGTGAGTCGCGTATGTTTGAAGTACAAGAAGGCAGAGTCGCGCAAGTGCTTTGGAGACACTTGCGCGCTTAAGACTTGCGCGCCAGATGGAGACTTGCGCGCCGGGCTTGAAAAGGAGATCCAAATATTGTTGAAGCACGACCGCCTTTCTGGAGCTACACAAGAGCTAAAGATTGCCTGATACTTTCGGTGAAAAGTGAGATTGAAGAATAAATCTAAATGATACATGCATGATCTCATGCATACATGGTGAATTGATTCTGACGAATGCCGAGTAAGCTGAACATCATTTATTAAGCAATCACATAAGTGATTGTGATTCTGGAAAAAGAAGACAAGGGGATCTAGTGCATTCAGTCATTGCACTAAAGAAGAAAGGTTGAACTATAAAGAGCATCAACTCTGAACCCTGTTGCAAGCAAAGTCTCATGTTGAACAGGAGACAAAGAACATCAATGCACATTTATTGAAGAGACCTTCACGTCTATGAACTGAGTGGGACTTCACCAACGGCAGTGAGCCAGGGGGAGTCAATGGGAGTGACCCGAGAGACGCAGTGAGCTATCCCTGAACAATTGTAAAGGCAGTGAGCCTGGGACAGAGTGACTGTACCAGAACCATTGTAATCTACAGCTAGTGAATCATAGTGGATTTAGGTACGATCGACAACCTGTCGGCGTATGCTCCTTGGACGCAGCCCTTAGTGGTGAACCAAGTAAAAATAGTTGTGCCATCTCTCTGCATGTGAATGTTTAATTTCTGATCATATCCATCATACAGGTTTAAGTAGTTCCTACCAACGTGGGAACAAGATCCCCAACTTAAAGAAGTAAAAGTTCCCACCCTGATTCACCCCTCCCCTCTCAGGGTGTCCCAGGGTCCTACAGATATCATATATATTCAGTATATATATTTATTTATAATACTACATAACATTTTGAGGTAAGAAATGAAATTCTCCTTTCATGGAGACGGTAAGTCGTACGTATGCATGAACGCTACCTTCATTTCTGTTTCATATTTTTAATGGAATGAAAACATAATGATAAATAGATATAATATAATTCCTGTATAATATAATATATAATTTCATTAACTCCATCCTTTATATGTTCCATGTATGGCATGAATGAGTCATATCCCTTTTATGGGGCAGTAGTCCGCACTTCCTCAAATGAAATTTTCACATTTATCCGTTATGGAAACCATACATGTATGATATATATTAAAAATTCATAAGTGTATAGATAACATAAATATAATATATATCCCATATAAATAAATTTCCATCACAATTTACACTATAAGAGGTGGTATGAAAATATTGAACAATCATCATTTCATCATGCAATAATTCGCCGTCACTAGAAACAGAATGTTCATTAGCCATTTGATAGAGGTGTGTGTAAATGTAGTTTGAATCCTTCTCATAAAAACCACATAATATATTTTGGACATTTTTGTTTCTATAAAATAAAGGAATACAAAGATTATATGGGGTTTGAGAAATAAAATAAATGAAAATAATTTTAAAGAAGATGTTACCATTAAATCGGGTAACTCCATTTGGTTTGAAACATAAGGATTTCTTGATGTGTCATCTACCAAAGTTAAGGCTTCTAGGTGGAAAAGGGGAATACTGAGAGATTATTTGGGGAATTTTTGTGATGATAATAGGGTCATGATAGGTGTGAGTAATGGGATAGAGGTGAGGGTTTTTTTAGGAGGAAGAGGGGATCTTAGGAATGCTTGAACATATTATTTTATTATATAATGATTTTCAATTTCTAAATGTCCAAAAATTATTAAAGGAGAAGATAAGATGACTCTTTTTAGAAATAAAATCATCTGATAAGAATTAGACATTTTTTTATATTAATTTTATTTTTATAATATTACTTTTTTAAATCATTCATTAATGAGGTAAACACTGTATCTTTATTGTGTTATAAATAATTTTATTTATTGGATGTCTTAAAATTATGGAAAAAAATACCATGATATAGTAAATATATGTATATTTATAATTAATATTTATAGTAAAATATATCAATTATATAACCCCACATTAAAATTGTTTTATCAAAACAATACATGTTTATGATATTTTTATTTTTACATAAAATAAAATGTAATTAATATAATTATTGTACCCAATTGGAATTAAAAGAACAAATGTATCACCAAAAGATTGTCTTGGTCAGCCATTAAACATCCAATTCGATCAGAACATGTTTTAATGTAATTTTATATTATTATAATATTTTTTTACCTTGAATTACCCTATTTACATTTAACCATGATAAATTCAAGTCAAAAGTCACTATTCACAAAAAATATTTTCATCATATTGAACTGAATTTTACTTACTATTAACAACCATGTATATGAGATTTTTAAATTGAATTAACATAAGCGGTAAAATTTCAGTTAAAATAAAAAGTCAAACTACTATGTTGTGTTTTCACTATTCATCAAAAATTGATGTTTTTTAGAAAAATACCAAAAATTCCGCCTAATATATATTTGATATTAAAAATTCAAAAATGATGTCTATTTTAACTATTCAAACCATATATGTTTCATTAGTTAATTTAAAATTAATACTCATTGTCAAAACAAAAATCGGTTTTTTAAGAAATAATAACTATCAATAGATTAACAGCTGTTTATATCTAGTTTCAATTTGAAATTACATCCAATGACCAAAAATGGATTAATTTGTATAAATATAATCTAATTGAACTTTAATACTAATTAAAAATATAATAAAACAATATAAATAAATTATATTAAAAGGATTATTTTAATTAAAATACAAAAAAAATCACTATTCATTAAATAATGAATTTTATCATAAAAATACAAAAAATTAACCCAAAGTAAATTTTGATGTCCCAATTATAAAGAAGTAATTTATGTTGTCAAATAAAAAATATAAACATGATCAAAACTATATTATAATATGGTCCTCCATCATAAGGTGGTAAATCTACCTTTTAAAGAATATTTTAGTATTTATGCTTAAAATTATATTATTTATTATTTTACGTATCTAGAATTTATTGGATAAATGTGAAAACATTTAACAAAAATATATAATCATATTGTAGTAATATATATTAATTCTCATCAATACAATGACTAGGAGTTATCTATCATTTAAAATATTAAAATAAAACTAATATTTTTCAGTATAACTCAACGTTTTGTGCAACGAAAGTTTTCAATGAAACATGTGGTTCTGTATCGGGAATGCCATCAAACATAGCATCTCATTTAAAGTCAAATTAATATCTAATTTGAAATTTTTATTAAATTTGAAAAGGTTATAATCGTTATTTACCTGGGATGTTTCATCCTTCACTCCATTTGGGAATTGCATCCTCACAATTTTTATATTGGGCAGGGAAACATCATTGAAAGTCCCAAATTGGAAAAAGAGTCCATCAAAATATCACTTTAAAAGAAATGAAGGGAAATAAAATATTCCTCCCAAGATATCCCATACTAGGGTTCCATATAAGAAAACATGGATATAGAAGAGAAAAAAACCATCATGGTTAGATACATAGTGGTACAAAATAGGGTTAGGAGAAAGTTAACCACTAGAAATTCACAAACATGTGGTTGATTAAACATTATTTGATTCCCCAAATTTAAATGTTAACATACTATGATTTGTTACATTACTATTCATAATGTTGTCGAATTAATTTATGAGAATAACTAGAAACATAAGGAAACATACTTACTTTTCATGTATACATTCATCATTTACTAAATTTCTACCACAAACTCTTCTTTTCACTAAATGATGAGTATTCAAACTGACATGGTCACCATAAAAGAACTGTAATAACATTCTAGAGTATCAGATATTCCACAAATTATAAACTATATATTTCCCTTGTCTTTAGACATCAATCAAAACCATAACGTTTAGTATAAGATCATATAATCCCCAAAAAAGATAATACTTCATTAAAATAAATACTACTCATAATCCCCCAAATTCGACAAACAATTCCAAACGTTCGACAAAGAAAATTCAATAAACATGTGTCCTTAAAAATATTCAATGTTACCCAAATTGAAATTGTAACCCAAAACTCAAGAAGGATTTAATCACATAGAATTCTATTGTAAATAATTCCATTTTTCCCTAAATAAAATCGACTACTCTTAATGTATCATACTAAAGTGTAATTAACCAAATCACATATATGATATGATAGGGTAATAATTTATATAAATAACCCAAATCATCATATGTCCATAAAAAACATAGATTACGACAAAATATAATTCCACCATTACTCATCAAATGAAAATATAATTATTCCTTTAAGAACATTTTCATATATAAATCTTTAAAGATACATATACTATAAAAAGTCATCTAATGTAATCCCATCATCAAAAGAGCCTTAATGATTTTAATAATTTCATCATCATAAAATCTACCATAACTCTTGAATCCCTTATATGTTGACCTCTAACTCATTCAATGTTGGTCATGATCATTTAACCATTCGTACAAACTAATTCTGAAATACTTCTATCCTACAAGAAAATCATTAATCATTTCCCAAGATTCAAAAACAAAAAAACATATGACAAAAAATAATCCATACCTTTCATTGGTCATTGTGAAATTCTTCATCCTCAGTCTAAATAGAAATAGGTTATTGTAAACATATATTTTTAAGATCCTACTGATACCATTCTTAAAACTTATTCATCGGAAATCTGTTTTTATAATGACCATGAACACCTCATTTAAAACATTCAATTGATCCCACATAATGAACTTCTTTCCCTTTCCTAGTGTCCACTGGATGCATCCATTTTACATGGATGGTTCATTCTTTATGAACTTTATTCCTACATCTATAACATCTTCGCATCTCATTGTAGAATTTACCTAGGTGTTTCATTCCACATCCTAGACACATTGATTTTTGAACATTCTTATATTTATGTTAATTACCAGAACTTCTGAAGGGATTTGGTTCTCGCATATAAAATTACTTATAAAAATCACCAAGGATCATGTGTTCGATCATGACTCTATATTGTTGGTTGAGAATAACCACAAATATTCTCATTGAATCTCCCATTTCATTCAGTTTCCATTCAGAAAACATTCACAGTTTACAATATATCCACTGTTACTTTGGTCCTACTAGATCCAGCCATTTACAAAAACCAAAAAGGTTCGTGTGAGTATATCAGTAAAATCATCTTATAAAATCTTATGAGGAGTGTAAACACAAATAAAATATTGTTAATGTTATTTTTAACTAATTATATTTATCTAAATAACTATGACTCTTCCCAATATTCTAAACATTGTGGTTTTTTATACTATGCTTAAATAACACCCTAACCTCTAATGTTATCTAAACCAACCTATGATAACAACTATAAGGACTCGGCCTAAAACATTATATAATCTTGAATTAAGTAATTAATTCATTTTAAGGATCTTTTTTGGATTGCAGTCTTAGAGAATTAGGCCATAACTATTAAATTAAATTTCAAAAATTGCAAAGCAGACACTTCTACTCAATATCCTTTTTTTATAAAATAAAAACTCTTTAAAAATGTTATCATGTCTTGTTCAATGTTTTAGACAAATTGAATTTTACTTGATCCTATCCTTGACTCTATTCATTATTATTTCATCGGAAATTTTTTTCAAAACATGGGATGTGCATAAAAAGCTCATTAAGGGTTATAAAATAAGGAAATAAGACAGTTTCCCATCAATAAATACAAATCAATTAAAACTATACTTTTCAATCATAAAATACCTAATGAATTCGTAATATTTATGAAAAATAATCCTAAATCCTAAATCATAAAGGTAACTTGTGTCATGGATAACATACTTACATTATAGGTATCACAACAACATAGAGAGATCGGCTGGAATAACTATCATAGTATATTCCCTAAATATCTTAAGAGAAAAATTAAGGTTTACCTCTTTCATGTTACCCAATTCATTGGAGAGCTATCCCTGGCTCACCCACCCTAGGTTTCTCACGGAACCACCCATATTCATAAATAGTTCCAAATAACCATAACATAGTCAAAACATATAAAACAATCATAATGTAAAGATAAAATTTCCACATTGCTATCACAATATATTATTTCATGATGTTTCCACAATCAATTCTTTATCAAACAATTTTCAAAAACAATTTTCAAAATTTAATAAAGATATTTTTGAATCAAAGTTTCCCATTCAAATTTTAAACATTTAAATGAATTTTAATTTCAAAACATTAATGTATATATAAATAAATCATTAATAGCTTTTTGAAAACATGGATATTATTTATAAATATTGATAAGAATATATCTTTAAAATGTTTAAAATGATATTTTAGTTGATGAGTTTTTAACAAAATGAGAGATGCTTGAATACAAATAATCGCGGAATAAAAGTTAATAAGAACGTTATAATATCATGAAAATAATGGTATTCATGATATAATATTCCAAGGGACAGTATATACACCATATAAGAGTCAATTAGTTCATAACAACAATGATGTCTCAATGAAATGTAAATTGATACGAAATCCCTTATAAATGGTATCCATAGATTAAAGATAAATAAATAACATAATAATGTCTGAAAAATATAAATACACTAAATATGATTTGATATTATGTGTAAATCAATCAAATAACATTCACACATATTATTGTAAAAACAACACCAATGACTTGGTTGTTTAACCCAATGAATAGAAATTGAGTTAAAATTACTCTTATCAAGATTGTATCGATGACATGAGAATTTATCAGTGGGGTGATTAAGTGTATCGAAATTATATCCACACTAAAATGATTGAAAATTAAAAAATAATTAAATAAACATTGATTCCATACAAAATCAATGCATGACAAAATTAAGAATTAGAATGTTAACCAAAGCGATGGAAATTGGGTTAAAAAGTCCCTTTAATGATTGGGTAACATACGAAACATACACACCATGACAGAAGGTTCATACAATGAAGATGTAAATACCCATAAATTAAATTATATTATACAAAGAATAAAATAATGGCTTTTACATACAACACATAAAAGGAAATAGTGGCAATGATAGCTTGAATCTCCTGGGAATAAAAATTGGGATAAAACCCTTTCCATGATGTAATCAATCGAGTAGTATGGACAGAAGTTAATAAACACAAAATGAATCATATAATACCATTAATATAAATATAATCATGAACATATATATCATATGGATGTACACAATAGACCACACACAATAAATTAGTGGCGAACAATGGAAATCTCACGGAATTAAAAGTGAGATAAGAAACCACTTACCCCGTGTCTGACATGACCTGTTTGTTCATTAATATCTTGGATAATAAAAAAAATACAATTTTTATTAACTTAATAAAATTATTCATGTTTTTTATTATTTTTATATAAGTTATTACCGTGTTTTAAATATTATTTAATCATTTAATATAGGAATGGTTGTTCGGTCGATATTTCGTAATTCAGTAAAAAATCAATTTCTTATATTTACAAGTTTTCCATGTGGTAAAAGATCAATATCTCTAGAAAAATATTCATGATTTTGATATCATATATATCATATATATCTAGTTTATATATTTATTTATAATACTACATAACATTTTTAGGAAAGAAATGAAATTCATCGTTCATGGAGACAGTAAGCCGTTTGTAAGCATGAACACCACCTTCATTTCTTTTTTTTATTTTTAATCAAATGAAAACATAATATTAAATAGTTATATTATAATTACAGTATAATATCATATATAATTTCATTAACCCCAAGTTTTATTCATTCCACGTATGGAATGAATGAGTAATATCCCTTTGACGGGGCGGTAGTCCTCATTCTTCTAATGAAATTATCACATTCACCCATTATAGAAACCATAATGATATGCTATAAATGAAATATATAGAGGAATATAGACAATATAAATATAATATATAACACATATATATACAGTTCCATAACAATTTCCACTATACGAGGTGGTAATAGAATATTTAACAGTTGTCGTTTCGTGATACAGTAGTTTGCTGTCCACCGAAAAAGTATGTTTTTTACTCATTGGAAGTAGGTGTGTGTAAATGTAGTTTGAATAATTATCATAAAAATAACGTAATATATTTATTATACATATTTTGTTATAATGTAAAATAATAAATATATTTTTGGGTGTTGTAGAAGTAAAATAAAAGAAAATAACTTAAAAATAGATGTTAGCTTTAAATCGGGTAACTCCCATTGGTTTGAACTAAAAAGATTTCTCGAAGTGCATTTTGCCTAAGGTTGGGCTACTCGGTGGAATAGATGGATAATGAGAGCTTATTTGGGGATGGTATTGGATGAACCAATGGTGTTGAGAAGTTTTAATAATGGGTTATAGGTGAGATATTTTTATAAGGTGGAAGATGGGCACTTGGGAATGCATTAAAATATTTTTTTATTATATAATGATTTTTGGTTTCTAAAGGTCCAAAACATATTAAAGTTGAGGATTATATGAATCATGTTCTAAATAAAATCCTCCAATAATAATTGGACTGATTTTGGATATTTGATGAAATTTTATATTCTTATTTATTTAAACCATTCATTAATGTGGTAAACACTACATCATTTTTGTGTCATAAATAATATTATTTATTTGATGTATTAAAATTTTAAAATACCATGATGTAGGAAATCTTTTTATCATTTTAATTAATATTTATAGTCAAATATAGAAATTATAAAACCCCGCATTAAAATTATTTTAGCAAAACAACACATGCTTATGATATTTTTACTTTTACTTTAAATATAAATTTATTAATATCATTATCTTACCCAAGTGTCTTTCAATGTCAAAATTCTCTTACAAGGATTGTCTTGGTCGGAAATTACTCATAAAATAAGGTTGGGACAAGTGTTAATGTAATTTTATATTAATATAATATTTGTTTTTTCCTTTAATTGCCGAATTTATCTTTAATTGCGATAAATAAAAGTCAAAAGTTACTATTCATCAATAATTATTTTCAACTTATTGGACCACATTGTAATAACTAATAACTACCATGAATGTGAGATTTTTTAAATTAAATTCACAGAAGTGGTGAAATTTCATTTTATTGAAAAATTCAGTTTTTAACTACTAGGTAGTGATTTCACTATTCATAAAAAAATTGATGTTTTTTAGAAAAATACCAAAAATAAGCATAAGCTATATTAGATGATCCAAATTAAATAATGGGGTATATTTTACATAATTCAATTGATATAAGTTTAATTAATTAATTTAAAATTAATTTCTCATTTTCCAAATAAAAAGCATGTTTTTATTAAATTATAACTTTCAAAAGATTGAGACTTGTTTATGTCAAATTTCAATGTGTAAATACCTCCAATGAACAACATTGGATTATATGGTAAAAATATGTTATAATTACACTTCAAAAACAATTGAAAATATAATCTAAACATATAAATATATTACATGAAAAGGAAAATTTGAATTAAAATATAGTATTTTTCACCAATCATTAGAAAATGAATTTTATAAAACAAATATCACAAATTTACCCAAAGGAAATATTGATGTATCGATTCTATAAAAGAATATTATTTTTTTCAAATTTAACATCTAAAAGTGTCCCAAACATGATTTAATTAGGGTTCTCCATCACATGGTGGTAAATCGACATTTTAAAGAATATTAGAGTATTTATGCTTAAAATTAGATTCGTTCTTAGTTTACAAATCTATAATTTATTTGATAAATCTAAAAATATTTAAAAAACATGTATAATATTATTATAGTTATTTATATTCAATCACCTCAATACAAAAACTATGTGTTATATATCATTTTAAATTATTATATTATATTAATATTTTTCATTATAACTCATTGTTTTGTGCAAAGTATATTTTCAATGAAACATGTTGTTGCATAATGGTTATGTTGTCAATCCTAAAATCCCCTTTAAAGTAAAAATAATATATATTTCATAAATTTTAATAAATATTGAAAATTTATATTATTTTTTTACATGTGATTTTTTTGTAATAATATATCAAATAATATGATCCCTATGTAACACAAATATTTACCAATCAATGAAATGACCTCACAGTTTAAAAAATATATTCTAAATAGTCCCTAAAAATTAATAATTTCAAAAAATAAAATAAAATAAATCTATATTAGATATTATAATTTCAAAATTGATATCAATTTTATCCAATTCACTTAATAAAATTCAAAATAAATTAATAATAATATTTACGTTTAAAATTCAATAGAATAATTTTTTAATAAAAAATACATTTGAAACAAAAGTTGACTTTACTAAAACTATTTAATTATATATAATGCTGTAAATAATTAATTTGAATTAATTATAATATATCTATTAATATTTAACATTGTTGTTAAACCTATCCATATCCTACAATTAATAAAAATTTTAATAATATAACACATTCCATTTTAATATCACTTTTTTCTGATAAGAATGTTGTCAAACTATTTACAATTTATTAAGAGAGAAATATATTCTAAAATATTGTGTTGTTAAAAACCATTTTTATCCAAAAATACATATAATTTCTTAAATAACATTTATTTATAACATTATACAATAAATATTAAAATTAAATTATCTATAAAAATAATTTATTCAAATGTAATGGTAGGATGGATAAATTGTTGATTCTATTTCGTCATTGTGTAAACTCCATGCTTCATTACTAGAAATCAAACTTCAAATACCCACCCTCAATTATTTTTTTATTTCAAATTTTTTTATATTTAATAAATTTAAAACGTATAGTCAGTATAATATAACCCCTATAGTAGAATAATTAACATCATGACATTCATACCAAAGGTGTAATATTTATTATATTGTTGGGATAGTTCCATTAAGATTGGTTAATTTTTCAACATTGAATTCACTAAACATCCTTCATTTTATTTATATTAGATAGTTTTGTGTGGTCTCAATAAAATAATTTATTGTAATTATATAGAAATTTTATAACCATATACTTTTACACCATAATCATGTCCCAAGAGCATATACCTCCATTGTTTCTCACAAAAATCCTAAACATATCAAGGACAATATATAAAATATAATTTAAATAAATCATATAATAGTTAAAAATTAAATATTGTAACCATTATAATAATTATGATATCTTTAATTTCATAGAAAATAATGTTTAAGAGGTGAAATAAGTATCTTCATATCTTTGATATGACTAATCATATTTATTACACACCTTCTGGCTGATGTTATTTATGAAAGTTTACATGAAATGAAATCCTTTTACACAACATACAAATAATCCTTATATTTATATTTATAATTTTTCCTATTTTTTGTCAGCTTATAAGTTTATATTTCATCATGTCATTACGACAATGTGATTTCTTCCATCCGAAGCATATGAGTGGATAAATTAAGTGAATAATTTAGATACATTTCATAAGTATCTATATCTATTTGATGAATCAATTCAATGTTCGGTAACATGGAATGTGGCATTTCAAACAGATTTAATTTTCATTATCATAAAAATAATGATTCTTATCATCTAGTACAATTCATGGAAATCACCACTTTTATGCATTAACATATCAAAATGTTATGTGAAGGTTAATTTCAAATATGATGAATATTAAAATATCTAAAGCTCATGTTTTAATTACATAGGTACCATGTTTAAATTCTTTTAAATAATACTTTTATAAAATGGGATCCCACTATAGTGAGGAACCCTTTTAAACTCATAATATCAATTTGAGAGATAGAATCTATATTTAACAATGTAAATAATTTTCTTTGTTTTTTCTCACACGACATAGTCATATAGTGATGGAATCATCCAATTCATATCATTGATGAATCTATATTATTTCAGTTCAAAACAATTAGACCATTCCATCATATGTATAAACTCAATGTTCAAACTTTAGTTACCAAATTTTCTTGTGTATTCTAAATAAGGGTAAACTAATGAATAATCCAAGAATGGAAAACTAGTCCCATTAGAGTCATCCATTACTATCATTCAACAAAAATGATAATCAAGGGGAACCTAGTTTAGTCATGACCTAATCAATTGGATGGTCAATTTCATGAAATGTTATACTTTGAAAATAATCTGACAAATTTTATATTGAATTGGATATAAACACATAATCATTTCTCATGATATTCCATTTATTTTTTCATGCTTCTAGTGATTTATTTTTGAATTTTATTCTATCATGTAGTTCAATATGCTCAAACTATATAGATGCGGGAAACTAAAAAAACATGTTTGTAATATTACTAACCCGAATAAAAATCCATTTATATTCACCCATATTATAATGAATCTTATTTATAAGGTATATGATATTATCTAATCTGATGTTTTATAATTTTATGAAATCAATAATTCACACATGAGTTTGAATATATCCACAAATATTCAAACCCCACATTTATAGAACTAGTCATTAGCCACCATGATAGTGTGGAATCTATCCCCAAGTCCCACTATAGTGATCAAATCATATTATACATAGATATTGTAATGAACCCAACACTGAAAACATGGATTTAGTTGTTACTTTATTACCTTTTCACAAGATACATGGAATAAAATCCCAAATGTCTGAATTGTAATTTAGTATTGGTAAAATAGATAAACCCATGAATGTAACTGTATAATTGAGAACTGAAATACAACATGGTATTATTTATTAGAACATCGTTATTCCCTTTATCATATCCTGATATATCAATCTCAATACAGTTCTAAGAATCCCATGGAATAAAAAAACAAATGTGGTGAGGTCTAATAATCATATGTGTATCCAGAAAAATGATTCAATCACGAATAAATAATTACTAATCATTATATAAATAAAAACTATTGAACTAAATTTATATTTTTTAAATAACATGATTATCCAGAAAAATGTGGGAGGAATAAATAACGATTAAATGGTTCCACATAAATAATCAAATGAGAATGAATATTTTACACGGATATTTTAACTGATAAAATAATCACATAGACAAGAATTACTAATCACGTAATGAATAAAATGCATAATTTCGGATAGGAGAAAGATATTTTCGAGGCCCCCTTCCAATAAATCTTACATAAATGGAAAATATATCTGACAATACCCTAGAGAGTTTGTCTCATGAGACATACTAATGCATCGATGGGATATAGTGGTCCCCACATTTCAATTACTAAGTCCATTTCATTATTTATATAAATGGGCTGAATCAATATCAATATGAACATTCATATTGATGTTAATATACATATGTAAAAAATTACCCTAATTATTAAGAATAATCAAAACCCGTCAAATGTAATGTGGTGAATGGTAAAAAAATTAAATCTCTAAAAAAATAATCATTGCCCATACAATAAAATAGGGAAGAAGGTATCATAATAGAATAACCCGCATAAGGAATAAAACTATTCAATATATTTTTACAACGAAGAAAATACATTAAAAATACATGTGCAAATCTTTTGATTGAATCACCATTCCCACTTTCAAATCACATATTTTTTAAAAATTGCTCACGTATAAAAGAAAACATTTTTATTGAAATGAAATTTGATAAATTATAACAGAATATTCCTATAATATATTATTTTTTAATGTTGGAAAATATATTCATGGAGTTTAATTTAAAAAAACATTACTTTCATATTCATGATGGATGAATCAAAATTAACTCATTCAGAAAACGTAAAGAAGATTCCATACAATCTATTTTGTAAAAATGAAAGAGATGTTTAATAATAAATTTTGATATGCATAGGATAATAGAAAATATATTTTTAAAAATATATTTTGAAAATTGGATATATAAAAGAAATAATCACTAGTGTAGACTTATACCTAAAAATCAAGAAAATTGATGTGATTCTTTTATAAACCATTACCTCTTGTTTGAATTTCGTTATATATGTTCAAACCCCCTGTATAATAAATATTGATTTAGTATACATAAATTATGTAATCAAATTTATATATATCATACAATTTAAAACATAATTATAATATTTTATCACTAATCTCATAAAAATATTTATTTAATAATCGATGTTTTAGGTAATAATTTCTCTATTTTTCGTATATGATTTCATTTAGTAGTTTCAATAATTATTGTTTGGTCATGGTTAAATCATATGGATAATGAAATTAATGATATAAATATTATATATAAACATAAAAAACATTAATATTCCCATTGATAATATATTGTAATGAAAAATTATTGGTATCACCACATGCAGACAGTAAGTCATACATACGCTTGAGTGATAATTTCACATCTCATTTGACAAGAAATATAGTGAGTAATGGTGGATTATTAATCATAATAACATTTCAGTATATTTATGAATTTATTACTTAATGATAAATTCCAGATATTTTGTAGATTTAATAGACGGAATTTGGTGATGTATGTTGGGTAAGATGATTAACTCTTCTTCAGTGGACTCCATTTAGATATATTCTTAAGGGAACTAGGGTATTTATTTTTAGAAGGACAATAACCACTATAAGATGTATATGGATCATGATAAGAGGAATTGGTAGGTTTTAGTCAATCTATATGAACGAATGTTATTTAAAAATAAAAGGGATGAGTTTCCCTTTTGTTGGACAGGGGAGATGCACTTTTGTATTTTCTAAAAATATTAATATATAATAAGGCCGTTAAAGAGAAAAATGCATCTAAATGGAAAGTGTTTATAAGGAACGTTTTGATTTGGTTGTAATCAAATCAACCAATTTAATTTATAGAATTTTTTTATAAATTTAAAACATAATCATTTTGGGTGTCCCTAAGTTACCCTATTTTTATTTTTATTATCATAATAATTTTTTTATATTAATGGGTTGTTATTCATAAATATAAAGTGAAGAAGTGACCATAAATTGTTAGTTTATGAAATTTTATACCATATTATTTTCAATGGGTCTTTATTTAATGTTTTTAGTAATTTTTATTCATTTAATATAAGAATATTATAAAAAAATATCATTATTTTCAATTTTTCTGTATTCATTACATTGAACTTGACAACATCAAGAAAAATCCTAAATCAAAACCAAATATTTTATAGCATATATAACTCATTATTTTACTCTATAAAATATTTGAATCATATTATTTATCTCAAATTTTATAAATTATAATAATTTTTAAATCATTTATATTAATTTTATATTAATTAAATTAATATTGTATTGTCATTTCATTAGCATATTACGTAAATATAAAATTTATAAATATTAAAAAATATATATATATCATTAAAACAAATTTATTATTATTGTAAAATACATATTTATCCACGAAAAATGTATTTCTCACAACTTTTTCAACAAAATTATTTAATTTTTTTAGGATTTTCTTGTCTTCCACAATCCTTGTATAGGAATTTGGATAGGCCACAATTCACATAACACCAAAAAATTATATAACCTTTAAAATCATAATTAATACATAATATTTATTGAAAAAGTTTACTTTTGACTTATCATACCCCAAATATTTTTTTAGGATACTAAATATGACTTATCCAGTGTTGTGGATACTCTACATCAGCATTGAAAATTCTATTCATGTTTATTATGTAGTATATTATAATCAAAATGTTTTCAAATATATATTTGTGATATTTTTATAATGATTTCATAATTAATTATTTTATAAATATTCATATTACGTTTCACAATTACCGATGTCATAAAATATAACATATTTCATAAATAACTTATTTACTATTCAATAATAATTTTACATCAAGAGAAATATATCTAAATAATCATCCTGTGATATGTTTTAAATTTTAAATAAAAATAAAATAAAAAATATATTAATTATATTTATATAATTCATAGTAATTAATTTTAAAATAAGTGGGTAATGTGTATCAAAAACTAATTTTCATAAAATAAATATTTGTTCATAAAAATTCCGATTTGTGAATAAAAATGATTTTATAAAAAAATAATTTGAAAAAATATTTATATTGAACATAAAACATTTGTTCATAATAAAAAAAATATATTTTTACAATAAAAAAATTCAAAAAATGGGACATTCAAATATAGTTTTCAATAAAATAATTTATTTTCACTGTTTAGAGCAAAATCAATCTTCTAAGACAAATATCAAAAAATTACCCAAGGATAATTTTGATATTTGACTTATAAATGATATAAATTTTAATAAATAAAATTTATATGGGTTCCAAAAGTTATATATAATATTTTATCAAAATAATCAATATAAACATCTTTCATGAAAATTTATTTTGAAAGCATAAAATTACATTACTAAAAATTGAGTACAAATATCCCATTATTTAATAACTAATTTTTTGTTGTGCAGGTCCTTAATATACATTTCATAATTTAGTAAATTCTATTTATACCATCCAATTCAATGGATGGGTCTTAATGGACTTATTTAATTAATTATTTTTTGGGGTTCGTTTAAGCTACGTGTAAGGTGTTTTATACACTATCGAATACAGTGTCCTCCTTAAAATATCTTCTTTTTTACTTTCTCCCCCATTGTTGACGCTCCTTTCGTCACAGAATCTAAAGGTCGGAAAAGGGAATATCTGATCTCAAAGTGATTCATCCTTTGAAGAAACATCAAAAATCGACAAAGGGATGAACAAGGAGAACATTTCCCATAGGTCGCGCAAGTTCCCTCATGGTCGCGCAAGTATACTTGCGCGCCGCCTAGTGGTCGTGCAAGTACTTGCGCGACACCTTATGGTCGTGCAAGTGACTTGCGCGACCTAAGTGGTAACCGCTCGGTAACCGCTCGGTAACCGCCCAGGGCCTTATTTTGCCTATAAATAGACCCTATGGGCCCCCCATTCGGGAAGATCGGTTCCCAGAAACTCGGATCAAAGCTCCCGACGCCCAAGTCTCTTCTCAAAGCTTCCAGAACACTTCTAAGGTAATTTCTTACCTAGAATGGAAGATCTAAAGGGAAGAAGGAAGGCTTAAGTGTTGAAACTTATCAAACACTTGCGCGCCGACTTAATTCCTTCAATATAACTTGCGCGTCCCCCTTCTGGAAGAACCTCAAGAGGATGGGAAAGGGTTTAATAAAGAGTCGCTCAAGTAATTCAACTCTGGTTGAAAATCGCGCAAGTATCCCTTATGTCGCGCAAGTATACTTGCGCGACCAATACTTGCGCGCCGCCGCAGGACTTGGGCGACCTTCAATACTTGCGCGCCCCTATCTTTTTGGGTGCCCATCTTGCCCTTTTTCACCCCTCTTAAGCCATTTCACCCTTCCTATTCAAGATTCAGTCTTCAAGATACTCTTCAAAGCCATTTATGGCATGATTTCTTGATTTGACATCCTTATCTGAAAGGAATTATGTGAAATATCTCTCAAAACCTAATGATTTAAACATCTTTATGTCATCAAAGATTGAGAGTTCATTCATTCAACCTCATCCTTTAAAATGAGAGAATCCTAACCTGGGTCTCCTTTTCAGGAATAAGACTCAGTCATAACCTTGGGCTTCCTTTTCAGGAGTAAGCCCCAAGTCCCCTAACCTAGGCTTCCTTCTCAGGAATAAGTCCTAGTCATAAATCTTGGGAATCTTTCTTAAGAATAAGCCCCAATCAAAGTCCTTTAATCTTGGGCATCCTCCTCAGGAGTAAGCCCCAAACCTTAATCCCTAACCTGGGTCTCCTTTTCAGGAATAAGACTCAGTCATAACCTTGGGCTTCCTTTTCAGGAGTAAGCCCCAAGTCCCCTAACCTAGGCTTCCTTCTCAGGAATAAGTCCTAGTCATAAATCTTGGGCATCTTTCTTAAGAGTAAGCCACAAGTCTCTTAAAATTTCTCTTAACCAGTCATAAATTCCCTTTGATTTGGGTTTCCTTTTCAGGAATAAAACCCAATCATAAGTCCCCTAACCTGGGTCTCCTTTTCAGGAATAAGACTCAGTCATAACCTTGGGCTTCCTTTTCAGGAGTAAGCCCCAAGTCCCCTAACCTAGGCTTCCTTCTCAGGAATAAGTCCTAGTCATAAATCTTGGGCATCTTCCTTAAGAATAAGCCCCAATCAAAGTCCTTTAATCTTGGGCATCCTCCTCAGGAGTAAGCCCCAAACCTTAATCCCTAACCTGGGTCTCCTTTTCAGGAATAAGACTCAGTCATAACCTTGGGCTTCCTTTTCAGGAGTAAGCCCCAAGTCCCCTAACCTAGGCTTCCTTCTCAGGAATAAGTCCTAGTCATAAATCTTGGGCATCTTTCTTAAGAGTAAGCCACAAGTCTCTTAAAATTTCTCTTAACCAGTCATAAATTCCCTTTGATTTGGGTTTCCTTTTCAGGAATAAAACCCAATCATAAGTCCCCTCCTAATTTGGGCATCCTCCTTAGGAGTAAGCCCCAAGATTAGAGTATTCAAATCTCCATAAAGCACATATAACTTTGTGGACCCTGTTCATGGATTTTCTTCCTAAAAGTAAATCCTAAACCTTCACCTATCTGGGCAGTCATCTATACATAAGCCCCAAAACAAATTCTTATGATTGCATCTTTTATGGCACAATTGTCTAAATTTTACCAATACCTCTTGTTTCTCACACCGAGCATGATTCACGTGAGCTTAGAGTGTAAAAGTAATTATGACATTCATCTTTGAGCCATCAATCATAAAACATCATATCCCATTTCCTCGAACTACGTGGGTTCTGATTCCTTTTTCAAAACAAAGGATACGTAGGTAGCCCATTCATGGGTTCGATCCCAACATTGAAATAATCTCTGTCCTTCTGAATGACGATAAACTTCAAGTGCCCCACTGAGTGGCTTTAAAACCAGCCTGGTCATCAAAATGACCAAGAGACTTTTATATAAATGTTTTGAAGGATACCATTGACCAAGAATCTCTAAACAAATATAGATGATTCTATATTGATGAAGAACCTCGAATACATATAAAAGATTCTCTAAATCTCTTGCATATTTAATCATTGATTGTTTAAACTAAAGGAAAGCTCATTTTATACTTGGTAATGTAATAAGGATTCACGAACTTAACTTAAATCTATAAAGAGAGTCCCGGAGTAGACAATAATTCCCCTCAAAAAGGTGTGATGAGTCCGACCTCCCATCCTCTCGACCAATGCAAATTCCTAAGCCTTATTAGCCCACAAGCTAATGAGCGCCTGCCTTTGGAAAGTAGGTCCAAACGGATGTGGAATCATTGGATGTTTCCGGTTCTACGAACAAACCCGTTAGAAACCGATCGGAACGTTTGAATCTCCCGTCCAGGAGGTCATCCCCGGATTCCGTGCGAAACAAAAATGGTGAACCCGACGTGAATCCTTAACCAAGTTAAAGTGATGTTCTTCTTAGATGTTAGGCCCCTTGGGCCAACAAGGCAATCATTGACATATGATCATCCAAAAGATGCAGTAGCCGGATTCATCTTGATTATGTCTGTTATATGGAACAGGCACTCTTTTTTCAAGATCTTCTACAAAAAATGGCTTTCCTTAAATTCACCCCTGTGAATACTGCTGCTGAGAACACCTCTACTGTGAGGTCTGCTGCCATGAAAACCAATGCTGCTACTCCTGCTGGAACGTCATCCGCTCTGAGGATGACATCACCAACTCAGCGTCTTCAACGCTGTGTTTCAAATGCACTGGTTAAGGAGTACCGTCGTAACGGTACTATCCCAACTCTGGAGGCCGCTCGTCAAGCCCTCCAAGTTAACAATTCTACCTGGTCGTCCGGACAACGGCGACCAGCAATCAAGAAGCAGGCGGTGCTGACTACCGTCTCCAACCGTTTCGGGTCGTTATCCCCGGAACGCAATTTCCATTCACTCCCTTATTCTGAGGAAGTGAATGAGCAGGTCCCGCGGGACCTTAATTCAAAGAGACAGGAGTCCTTCTCAAGGGCTCCCATCAACAATCGCCGCCAGACTCGTGCGGTAGTGCACCCTCAACATGATGAGGGTACCGGCTCCAGGCATTCAGCTCAGGTTCCTCGAACCCGAGCAGGCAAGATGAATCACCAGAGACGGAATCCGGTTAATAATAGGCAGGTTGTCATCCCTGCCATCTCCGGAGAAATCCACCAACCTAACTTGGTGGCAAACAACGAGCAGGCACACACACCTGCCCGTTTTAATTCAGCTGTCCAGCAGACTCGTCTGGCAGCATCAAGCCGATCCCGCCAGGCAATTCCGGCGGAGTACCATAGGCAGGAACATACACCTGCTTATACATCAGCAGTTAGTCAGCAGGCTCGTCTGACTACATATGATGGATCTCGTCAACAGCGTTTGGCGAAGTGTAATCAGTAGGCACATACACCTGCTAATACTAATCAAGTCTACCAACAGTCTCGCTTGGTAGCACCCGGAGAAGTCAGTCGGAAAGTCCCGACGACAAACAGGAGGCAGACTAAACTCTCTGCCTCCACACTTGAGTACTGTCAGAATTCACTGATAGGAAAAGGAGGACAGGAGCAGGCACATACACCTACTCCAAGCCCGGAATGGACGTATATCCCTGTTCCGGCGGCTGAAGTCACCAAACATATTTTGTCAATGGTGAAAGAGCAGAAGCAAATTCCTGCTCATATTCTGGATGCTTGCCAGGATATCATAACAGCTTCAGCATCATCTCAGGGACAGACACATAAATCTATCCCTAGCAGTGGAGTGACACATCAACAATTCACTCCGGAACAGACACACACATCTGTTCCAGTCCAAGAGGGTTGTGGGGCCTACTCCCCCATATCATATGGACAACCAAGTCAGGCACATACATCTGATTTGAGCGATGATCGTCAGCCTAACCTGACCATCTTTCCTGATCAGGCACATACACCTGCTCAGAGCAATCACTTTCGTCATCAAGTGATTTCTAAAGCGAGTAAGAAGGCATCTAAGAAAAAGATCCGCCCAGCACAGTCAGGAGATCAAAGGCCAATCTGTAACAAGGCCTTGCTCGATGCTGGAGTTCTTGAAGCCCTCAGACATTTATCTGTCGGAATTCAAGATTCTACTCCCTCAGTTCCCAATAACAGGAACATTAATCCAGAAGGTCTTCAACAGACACTTCCTCATGAAGACTTGCTTCATGAAAATTCGGTCAATCTTGAAGTTTCTTCTTCAGATGAGAACCACAGGAACCCTCTGTGTGGTCAGAAGACCAAGGAGCAAGAGATTTCATCTTTTGCTGTAACCCATCATGAAGGTCCTCCTCATGGTGATGAACTTCGCTGCGAAAGTCCTCTCCGCAGTAGTGATTCACATTGTCTCGAAAATTCTTCAGAAGGCAATGTAGTGACGAGAAAGCCCTCCTATCTCGAGGCACTTGCAAACGTAAAACCAGTCATGTCTGAAGTTTTACTATCGGCAGGTGAAACTCTTTCTCCATCAGAAGATAGCTTGGGGTTCAGGTTATTCTCCGAACCTTCCCTAGGTCATTCATCTTCCAGCATGAATAGTGATTCCTCTACCAATCTTGTTGAATCTAATGAAGCAACAAGGAAACACCAACTCTGGTCCAAACAGGTAGAAGAATCTTCATTTAATGATAAAGAGGAAATGCTGAACATGAGGAAAAAACTGGCAAAAGGTGAAGTACCAGTCATGTTTTGGCCTTTGGCTGATTCACAGTATGACATTCCAAAGATGTTGACGGATGATGGAATCCATGATATTCGTCTTAACATATGGAAAACTCTTTGTCAATTAAAGAAGAAGGTATTATCTTACGATGAATATGAAAACCATCTTAAGATAATAGAAGGGTTACAACGCCAGATTGATTTGGCATCTCTATCAGTCTCTCGGTATCCGAAGGCTGAAAAGCAACAGAGAACCCTTCAACGTTCATGCCTTGGCGCGCTGAGAAAATTGCGTCAGTTAATTTCCAATGCTCCATCTAATGTTCATATCAGAGGATGGGGTATTCACGGAGCACTACATTTCACAGTGCTTTCCGGTCAGCAAAGCCCGCCGAAAATGGTCTCATGCAATGTTATTGCCCATGGCCGGCCACAGTCAATGGGCTTTGTTCATAATCAAAATCTTGCCCGAGATCAAGCTTCAACTAGTTCCTCTCAAAATCAAGTATATAGAGAACAGGTTGTTGAATTGCTCCTACATCAAGCAGGCGAGAATATTGCACAAGCCTCTCGTCTGGAGCAAACACGTCATCAAATGACAGAAGTTTCGGAAATCATCCAACGGTCTGTTGAACCAGGTGATAAAAGTGGATACAGGTTAATGCATCCAGCTAATTTCCGAACTAAGATCCGCAAGATCAAGAGAGATTTCAAGAAGATCTCAGACATAGCATGTCAAGAGACACCCCAGCTTGCCAGACTGGGGACTTCTCTAACCCAACCCTCAGAATCAACGAATGGGATTCGAGGAGTTGAGCAGAAGCAACAGGAACACCCCCAGTCCACCGGACTGGGGACTTTTTCAAATCTTCAATCCCTCCCTCAGAGAAAGTCAGTATTCTCTCGATTAGGGAATAAGCCTCAAGAGGAACGAAGAGCCAAGATGTCAGGAGATTCTCTCCAAGTGACGGTTCACAAAGAAATTCCTGAAGGGTCAAGTCAACGGAATGCCATGTCTTATCATGGACATAAAAGGAGACAATATCATAGAAATGCTGATAGAAAGGATTTCATGAAATATGCATCCATTAATGTCATCACTGCCGTTGCTGCTGATTCACCAGATGAGGCTCAATCAGAGGGATCAGATGAAGAGGTTCCTGCTCAAGAAGTTGCGCACACAGACCTAAATGAAGAAGGTGTGCGCACACGTAATCAAAGGCTTACCCAAAATTTGGGTATTCCTTCAAGTAACCCACTTCCCCCTCTCCGAAAAGGATCCAATAAGGGGAAAGGAAAGAATCAGGTTACTTCTCACCCTTCCTCTGAAGGAGGTCAATCGCTCTCATTAGAGCAAAGGCTTGCACAACAGGAGGAAGAAATGAAAGAATTAAGAAGGTTGAATGCAGAACTACTTCAGAGTAGTCTTCTTCTTAAGAATGCTGAAGTCCGACAGCCGAAGGAATTTGTTGTAACTACTGAGATGGATCAGGAATATCCTCCTTTATCAGTACACCCACAGAGGTCTAATCCTACGGGTCAAACGCAACAACGGTTGGCAGCACTACCATTAGTTGCAGCACCAACCTCCACGGCTGTCCAAGCTCCATTCATTGCACCTACCCAAAACCAAGTTCAACCTGACGTTTCTCAAAAGTTAATAACTACTATTGAGTCATTAACAGCTCGGTTAGAAACTATGGAAGGGAAACGGGCGCAAGTTCAACCTGAAAAGAAAGTTTACCCTGAATGGGTAGATTCAATTTCTCCTCCATCCAGTTTTGGAAACCCTATTTTCCCTACTTTCAATGGATCAGGCGACCCTGAACAACATTTGACGCATTACGTGTCTTGTTGTGATCCTATGATGGGAACTCCAGAACAACAAGAAGCAGTGAAACTCAGATGCTTCGTGCGAACCTTGCAAGGACCAGCTTTTGTCTGGTATACAAGCTTGAAATCCCGGTCAGTCATCGGATGGGAGGATCTTCGTCAAAAATTCCTTCTTCAGTTCAGCTCAACTTTGCCAAAAACAACAGTTTTCGATCTTACAAACTGCAAGCAAAGGGAGAATGAAAGAGTCTCTGATTTCATTGCTCGTTGGAAGGGATTAACGTATTCCTTGAGTTTATCACTCCCTCAGGAGGAATTGTTGCCAATCTGTGTGGAAAATTTGCGTGACGAATTACGCACGCCATTGATCCCTGTGAAATACACAGGAGGGTTTCGAGACCTTACTTCAATCGCTCAAAAGATTGAAGATTCCCTTATGCAGGCTAAGGTTAAATCTCGTGTAATTCCATCAGCTCCAGGAAGAAGAATGGGTAAAGCAGAAACTGCTACAGTTATGCTTAAACAGGCACCTGTACCTATTTCTACTTCAAAACCTTCATCTTCTCGAAGGGCTCCACCTCCTGAACGCCAACAACAAAGGCTGTTTCGTCCAAATGATCAAAAAGATCAACGACGAAAACAATTTGAGGATATGAAGAGTAAAACATACTCTTTCCGAAGTGAGCAAGTTCCTGGTTATTTCATTTCAGCTCTGGAAAATAATTTGGTTCAATTACCAGTGCCGAAGAGACCAAACAAGGAAGGAGATGAAGACCGTCCCAATTATTGTCCCTTTCATCAAATGTTGGGACATCCCATCCAGGAGTGTTTTGTCTTTAAAGACCTCCTACAAAAGATGGTTGACTTGGGACAAGTCAAATTGAAGGGTTCTTCAGCTCATGTAGCGTGTATTACCGCTACAGATCCAGAGGAAGGAGGCGAGTGGCAGGAAGTCAAAAGCAAAACTGCGAAAAAATATGATGATTGGATGGTCAGAAAGACAATCAATCGGACTCATTCCATTTTGCGAACACAATTGAAGAAACCAATTGTGTCTCCTACAAAAGCTGCAGTAAAGCCTCCATCAAAGGACAAATCCTCAAAAGGACAGCGTAATTCAAAGAAGAAAGAGGAATCAGAAGAAGATGAGTATGTATCAAAGCCTAAATTGTCTTTGACTCTGGCAGATTTCATGCCATCTACTTCAAAGTCACGGGCACCGTCCCACCAAACGGCACAGCCTAAACAGGCCAACCAGGCAGAGTCTTTATCAGACGAAGAATTGATCTTTGGTTCTGTTAATATGATTCAATTAACAGATTCATATTCCAGTCTTGATGAGCCTGAATTCCCTGTATCAAATAAAGGAACCCGAGGAAGTTCTAGAGGTTCAGGATATAGGGGAAAACGTGGATCTTTCCGAAGCCACTACTCTAATTCTACCCCTGCTGGCACTGTATATGCAGCAGAAACTCGTGGTAGAGCCCTTCAGCGAGCTCAAAATGAACAAGCAAGTTCTTCTGCTAATGGCCAACTCAGCTTCGGCACAATTATTTTGGAAGACCGATTAAAGGTTCCATCTTCTTTATCTCAGCAAGCAAATGGATCTAATCAGTCTAATTTTCCAAAACCAAAGATGTTGCCAACTTCAATACAAGATGCATCAGCTTCCAAAGCATCTGCTTCCAAGATACCTGCTAAACCACATATTCCTATTGGGAAACGCAGGCCTCTAGATCAAAAGTATGATATATTGAAACACTTGGCCCAAGTACCAGCCAAATTATCAATTTTGGATGCTTTGAATCTATCAATAGATCTTCGGGAAGCACTCATCGAAGCTTTGTCAAGTCCTCAAGAGTTTGAAGCTGAGATTGCTGCAGCTGAAATTTATCACATAGAGAATAATCCTGCAGAATGCCATGCAGTGATATCTTTTACTGATAAAGATGAGGATGATGTTGTGCATGGGCACATAAAACCTTTGTACTTATCTGGCAAAGTCAATGGTATAGATGTTCGAAGAGCTTTCATTGACAATGGTTCAGGAGTCAACCTCATGCCCATTCGCACACTTCGTCGATTGGGCCTCACAGAATCTGATTTATCTCCTTCTACCATGATGTTGCAAGGATATGATAAAAATGAACAAGAACCACTGGGAGATGTTACGCTCAGAACTCAGTTTGGAGATCTTGTTTCCAATTCAGATTTCATGATTGTTGATCAAGACTCAGCTTTCAATATCTTGCTTGGAAGACCCTGGTTACATCAGCATGCAACTATTCCGTCATCATACCATCAATGTCTCAAATACTGTTTCGATGGTCAAGTTGGAACATTATATGGTGATAAGGCCCCGTTCAAAACATGTGAGTCTCAATACATTGAGGCGGAATTTTATCACATGAAGGGAAGAGAAAAATCTACAATAAAGGAAATTACCAAAGTTAATGCTCCATATGGTTTGGAAAAAATTCCAATAAATCCATTTTCACATGTGAGTACAGATTATGTGTTACCTATCAGTCAAATTGACAAAATAGGCCCAAATCAAAATACTCTTATGGAAAGATCCATAATGTCAATTACGGCAATCGAGCCAGACAACATGGGAGAAATTGGTAACTTACCAAGCAATGATGAAAGCATAAGTGGTGACGTTTTCATTTCGTCTGCTGAAATCCAACAAGTCTATACTTCGCTAATCAGGCCAGAAGAAGTTATAGCAACACCAGAGGTGAATGTTGATGTCGATTCTCAATCCATCATCTCCTATTTATTTCCCAAAGAAGACCCTTGTTCATCAATAGGGACGGAAATGGAAGCTTCTTCTTCAAAATGTGAAAATTTTGACATCTCTTATGATCATGAGAATTTCGTTTTTTCATCTACTTTGCAAGTAGAAACGGAAGATATAACACATGATGAAGAGGAAGAGGAAGATCTTAGAGATGCTCCTCCAGCATTTGAAGAGGGTATCTCTACCACTGTGGATGAACTCAGAGAAGTAAATCTGGGTACAGAGAAAGATCCACGCCCCACTTTAATTAGTGCGGCCATGACCTTTGAAGAACAAGAGATGTATATTTCTTTTCTAAAGAAAAATAAAGATATCTTTGCTTGGAATTATACAGAGATGCCTGGCCTTGATCCTGATGTTGCCACCCATCATTTGGGTTTGCCAAAAGAACATCGAGGATTCAAGCAAGCCGCGAGAAGAACACACCCAACCTATGCTTCCAAAATCGAGGCTGAAGTGGATAAGCTTATCAAAGCTAACTTCGTCAGAGAAGTTCAATATCCCAAGTGGTTGGCTAATATTGTCCCCGTAAAGAAAAAGAACGGACAAATTAGGGTTTGCATCGATTTCAGAGATCTTAATCGGTATTGTCCCAAAGATGATTTTCCAGTTCCGATTACAGAACTCTTAATTGATGCGACGGCTGGCTATGAAGTACTTTCTTTCATGGATGGATATTCTGGATATAATCAGATCCGAATGGCCCCAGAAGATGAGGAATATACAGCCTTCAGAGCTCCTCAAGGTGTGTTTTGTTACCGGGTGATGCCCTTTGGTTTAAAGAATGCAGGTGCAACATATCAACGCGCCATGCATCGTATCTTCAAACCTTTTCTAGGGAAATTTGTTGAATGCTATGTAGATGATTTGGTGGTTAAATCCAAACAACGTTTTGATCACTTGGCTGATTTAGAAATCATATTCCACAAGCTTCGACAACATAATTTGAAGATGAACCCCTTAAAATGTGCTTTTGGGGTAACCTCAGGAAAATTCCTCGGCTTTGTTGTACGCCATCGTGGTATTGAAGTCGATCCTGAGAAGACCAAATCAATCCTTGGTATGTCACCTCCTCAGAATTTGAAAGAATTAAGAGGACTTCAAGGACACTTAGCCTATATTCAGCGTTTCATCGCCAATTTGGCAGGCAAAAGTTTACCTTTTACCAAATTATTGAAAAAAGGAGTCACTTACCAGTGGACTAAAGAATGTCAAGAAGCATTTGATGTTCTCAAGAAATACCTCTTAAGTCCACCAGTACTCATTCCACCTGTTGAGGGTAGACCTCTTATCCTCTATGTGACAGCTTTAGAGCGATCATTGGGTGCCTTTCTCGCTCAAAAGAATGATGCTGGGAATGAAAATAGTCTCTACTATCTCAGTAGAACTATGCTTGAAGCAGAAACCCAGTATTCGAGTATTGAAAAATGCTGCCTAGCATTAATCTTTGCAGTTCAGAAACTGAGACACTACCTGCAACATCACGAGGTCCAATTGGTATCTCGTAATAATCCACTCAAATTCATCCTTAGTCGTCCAATGCTTACAGGACGTCTGGCAAGGTGGGCGGTTATTCTACAGCAGTTCGACATTCAATATGTGTCTCAAAAGGCAATTAAGGGCCAAGCTCTGGCTGATTTCCTGGCTGAACACCCTTCAGTGGAAGACACATATTCAGATATCGAACTCCCTGATGAGGAAGTTTTTTCTATTCAAGAGAATCCTCAAACATGGGAAATGTATTTTGATGGTGCTTCTAGAAGTCCAACAGGGAAGAAAATGGAAAATCCTAAATTCAACAAAGTTGGTTTAGGAATTGTGCTCATTTCTCCAGATAAGGCAGTGTTACCTTATTCTTTTTTGTTGTGGGAAGGTGGTACCAATAATGAAGCTGAATACCAAGCTCTCATTGCAGGCTTGGAGTTAGCGCTTCAAGCACAAGTGAATCACTTAAAGGTAAAAGGTGATTCAGACCTGGTAATCAAACAAATCAATGGGGATTATGCCATCAGAAAAGAAGAATTAATCCCTTTGTATGATTACGTCAGAGAGTTAATGTCGGAATTCCCTTCAGAACCGACATTTTCTTATGTCCCAAGATCACAAAATGCTCAAGCTGATGCACTGGCTAATATAGCCACAGCTTTAGCAGATCCAAATCGGGACGAGAAAACCATCGGTATTGCCCACCGTCGTGCAATTTCACCTTATGTTCAAGTCAGAACAGAGGAAATTAATGAAATTAGTCCCATTCCTGAACCATATGGTCATACTACAGGATGGATGTCACCTATCAGGGAATACCTTCAAAATGGAACACTTCCACCTGATAGAGCCAAGAGAGAACAAATTCAGCGACGTGTGGTCAATTTTACTCTTTATGATGGTCCAAACCACCTCGAGAAAATTCTCTACAAATGTGGTTTTGATGGAGTTCTCTTCAGATGTATTGATGGTGAAGAGACAATGGCTGTCATAAAAGAAGTGCATGCAGGAGTCTGTGGTGCCCATCAGTCTGGACATAGATTGTCTGATCAAATTCGAAGACTTGGATACTTCTGGCCTTCAATGATACAAGATTGTGTTAATTTCACAAAGAAGTGTCATTCATGCCAAGTATATGCCAATTTCATTCATCAACCTCCAGAATTGCTTCATACATCTAAATACTCATGGCCATTTTCCACATGGGGAATGGATGTGGTGGGACCTTACCCTTCAGCTACGGCCAAGCAGTTTAAGTACATTCTTACTGCTACTGATTTCTTTTCCAAATGGGCAGAGGCAGTACCTCTCAAAGAAGTCAGTTCTAAATGCATTGTTAGCTTCATCAAGTCTAACATCATTACTAGATTTGGTGTCCCTCATACCATATTGACAGACAACGGCACCAACTTCTGTTCTTCTGAGGTAAAGAGATTGTATCAAGAATACAACATTAAGTCCAACCATTCATCTCGATATCATGCAGCGGCTAATGGCCAGATAGAGGCCTTCAACAAGACTCTTTCAAATATACTGCAAAAGATGGTGGATAAAGATAAGAGGTCATGGCCTGATAAACTCTATCATGCTTTATGGGCTTATCGGACTACCACTCGCAATGCAACGCGGTCTACTCCATATTCATTGATATATGGAACAGAAGCAGTCTTGCCAATTGAAGTCCAATTGCCCTCACTCAGAATAGCCATTTGTGATCAGTTATCAACAGATGAGCAATCCCAAAAGCGGTTGAATGAATTGGAACAGTTAGATGAGAAAAGATTGTGAACTTTGCACCACTTGGAAATCTATCAGAATCGAATAGCACGAGCTTTTAACAAAAAAGTTCGTCTTCGTTCATTCATTCAGGGAGAATTGGTATTGGTTCTCAGAACACCAATGATACCAGGAAAGAAGCCTCCAAAGCTTGAACCAAAATGGGAAGGACCTTATTCAGTACATAAGGTCTACTCCAATGGAGCGTATTCTCTGATTTCAATGGATGGAGAACACATCACGACTCCAACTAATGCCAGATTTCTGAAGAAGTATTTTGTATAAACACAAAATATTGTTCACAGAACTAAGACTCTTACATTTGGTTCATACAGCAATGGTCCAGTATGACCTTAAACTACAACTACGTCCAGCATGACGATAAACTGTATGGTCCGTGCATATGACCTTAAACTATTCGCACTTATGTCCCTGCAACATGACACTAAACTGTGCAGCACCAATAGTCCTAACTGCAAGACTTTAAACTGCATAGTCCCTGATTTTGTCCTACATGACAATAAACCGTATAAAAGTTCTTATATTTTGTCCGAGATGACATTAAACTATATTGTGTCCTAGCAACATGACATTAAACTGTGTGGCACTTCCAACGTCCAGCATGACGATAAACTGTAAAAAGATCAGAACTGATATCCTCATATTGATTCACCTTAGTCTTAGCTACATGACTTTAAACTGTACAGCATCAGTTCGTCCTTGATATATGATGCTAAAACTATACAGCAATGGTCCAGTATGACTTTAAACTGCAACTTCGTCCCACACGACATTAAACTGTGAAAAAGTTCCATAAACAGTCCAGCATGACCTTAAAACTGCATCATTCCTGGTCCAGTATGACCTTAAACTACAACTACGTCCAGCATGACGATAAACTGTATGGTCCGTGCATATGACCTTAAACTATTCGCACTTATGTCCCTGCAACATGACACTAAACTGTGCAGCACCAATAGTCCTAACTGCAAGACTTTAAACTGCATAGTCCCTGATTTTGTCCTACATGACAATAAACCGTATAAAAGTTCTTATATTTTGTCCGAGATGACATTAAACTATATTGTGTCCTAGCAACATGACATTAAACTGTGTGGCACTTCCAACGTCCAGCATGACGATAAACTGTAAAAAGATCAGAACTGATATCCTCATATTGATTCACCTTAGTCTTAGCTACATGACTTTAAACTGTACTGCATCAGTTCGTCCTTGCTATATGACGCTAAAACTATACAGCAATGGTCCAGTATGACTTTAAACTGCAACTTCATCCCACACGACATTAAACTGTGAAAAAGTTCCATAAACAGTCCAGCATGACCTTAAAACTGCATCATTCCTGGTCCATGTATACGACCATAAACTATTTGCAAATATGTCCAGCAAGACGTTAAACTGTGACGTCCTAACTACATGACGCTAAACTGTATAAAAGTCCCTCACGTCCGGAAAGACATTAAACTATATAATCATCAAAAGTCCAGCATGACATTAAAACTGCACAATCCCCCTTTCGTCCAATATGACGTTAAACTATATTGTCCCCTTCGTCTTAACTACATGACGCTAAACTGTACAGAAAATCCCTTTTTTATGTCCTACATGACATTAAACTGTACATCGTTAAGGTTGTTATTACCTCTTGTTTCTCACACCGAGTATGACTCACGTGAGCTTAGAGCGAACATCAACCATAACACTCCCTTTGGGCCACTAACCATGTGTAAGTCCCAACAACATTTTTTTTAGATCATTGTCCACAAGAACAACTTGATCATTAATTCATTCTTTAATTGAACTACACAGACTTTGATCCTTGCCCTCCAGGCTGGGTATGTAGGCAACCTCCCAAAGGTTCAAGCCCAAAAACAATCTCTTCACATTGGTTCACCACAATCTCATATGATGATGATTTGTGAAACCACCCTTGGAATCAATATCTTTACATTGATTTACTTTCGTCCTTGTTATATGACGTTAAACTATACAACACTTTTGTCCAGTACGACAATAAACTACAATATTCTTTGATTTCCTCATTTGAGAAGGAACCATTATTAACATTGATTCTTTTTCAATCATGGTTTTCATTTTCAAAAAGAATACGTACATACATGGTAATGCCTAAACTTTTTATCTTAGGTTAAAACCATCATTGCACTAAAGTCCCTTTTCACCCTTCACATGTACGAACCAAATTTGTACAAAGGGTAGTTTCTAGAACTACGTGGACTTGATTCCCATCTTTATGGGATACGTAGGAACATTCGAGTGTCCCTCGAATCCAGTCCCAAGTCTTTTGGGCCTAACCCCAAATTTCACTTTCAGTCCCTTGGCTGAAAAGTCCTCATAAAAACACACACTGTGTATTCATTATTATGGTCCGAATTCTATGACCCAAAAAACTAAGATCACTCATCCTTTCGTCCTGCACGACGTTAAACTGTATTTCAAGAACTACGTATGGCTTGATTCTCATTCTTATGAGATACGTAGTGAAGTCCAAGTTTCAATTCAGGACCCAGCCACAACATGATTATGGTTTTCATTGACCTATGTATCTCTATATACATTGGAAAATACCCATCTTTATGTATTATAATCCTAACCTTAAATATTTTCAGATCTTCATAACCCTTTTCATGACTTATGGTCACAAAAATGTCAAACTTCTGAGAATTCTTTTGCCTGACTATGCAGCACGTGCCCATAGGTGGCCTTGCATAAACAGTCCACATAACAGACTTGTCAGCCAAGAGATGCTATTTATTTGACCATGCAGCCAATGCCCATAGGTGGCCCTGCATGTTTTCAACCCCCTAACGGGTTTGTTAAATAATAGTAACTTCATTCTTGGGAAGAATGCCTCTTTTGTCCTTATTTGTCTTAAACGACAGTATGTAGGGATCCGCAAAAATAGCCATCCTTAACGTATTTGTCCCATATCCTTTTTCATGATCTGAAAGTATTCAAGTCTATGGTTTATTCTTCTTCCCTACATTTGGGTCAGACCTTCGTAGGAGTGATATTCATCCAGTTCTTCGATATTCTTGTTTGAAAATATCTTCTCCATATTCAAGTACCTCTTTCCATACAACAAACTCTATGCTTTAGAAAATTTGAATCTCCATAAACTTTCACTGGCTTTTAGCACTAGGAAAGTAAATTTCTGAGAGTTCTTTTGCCTAACTATGCAGCACGTGCCCATAGGTGGCCTTGCATAAACAGTCCACATAACAGACTTGTCAGCCAAAAGATGATATTTTATTTGACTATGCAGCCAATGCCCATAGGTGGCCCTGCATATTTCAACCCCCTAACGGGTTTTTGTTAAATAATAGTAACTTCATTCTTGGAAACTACTTCTTCTAAATGCTATTTAGCTCTTTTTCATATCATTCCTCAGATTCAAATATTCTTAAGTCATAGTTTACATATTTTCTCTCATACTTGAGTATGGTAATTTGTTTTCAGATAAATTATCAAGGAATTGAATCCATTTTAATCCATTTTTCGGTCAAAGCTATTTCGACCTTAAACATTAGCCCCTTTATGTCCGGCGTGCATGACTTTAAACTGCCCACACAAAAGACAAAGGAAATATGAATAAAAGTCAAGTTCCAGCACACTTGTGCGCTGCCCTCTGCGCCTTGAAAGACTTGCGCGCACTCCCTTTTCCTTTGGAGGGATTCGATTTCCTCAGAGTCAAATCCTCATTTCTTTCCGGATCCAACTCTGAGGGGGGACTTTTGTTGACGCTCCTTTCGTCACAGAATCTAAAGGTCGGAAAAGGGAATATCTGATCTCAAAGTGATTCATCCTTTGAAGAAACATCAAAAATCGACAAAGGGATGAACAAGGAGAACATTTCCCATAGGTCGCGCAAGTTCCCTCATGGTCGCGCAAGTATACTTGCGCGCCGCCTAGTGGTCGTGCAAGTACTTGCGCGACACCTTATGGTCGTGCAAGTGACTTGCGCGACCTAAGTGGTAACCGCTCGGTAACCGCTCGGTAACCGCCCAGGGCCTTATTTTGCCTATAAATAGACCCTGTGGGCCCCCCATTCGGGAAGATCGGTTCCCAGAAACTCGGATCAAAGCTCCCGACGCCCAAGTCTCTTCTCAAAGCTTCCAGAACACTTCTAAGGTAATTTCTTACCTAGAATGGAAGATCTAAAGGGAAGAAGGAAGGCTTAAGTGTTGAAACTTATCAAACACTTGCGCGCCGACTTAATTCCTTCAATATAACTTGCGCGTCCCCCTTCTGGAAGAACCTCAAGAGGATGGGAAAGGGTTTAATAAAGAGTCGCTCAAGTAATTCAACTCTGGTTGAAAATCGCGCAAGTATCCCTTATGTCGCGCAAGTATACTTGCGCGACCAATACTTTCGCGCCGCCGCAGGACTTGTGCGACCTTCAATACTTGCGCGCCCCTATCTTTTTGGGTGCCCATCTTGCCCTTTTTCACCCCTCTTAAGCCATTTCACCCTTCCTATTCAAGATTCAGTCTTCAAGATACTCTTCAAAGCCATTTATGGCATGATTTCTTGATTTGACATCCTTATCTGAAAGGAATTATGTGAAATATCTCTCAAAACCTAATGATTTAAACATCTTTATGTCATCAAAGATTGAGAGTTCATTCATTCAACCTCATCCTTTAAAATGAGAGAATCCTAACCTGGGTCTCCTTTTCAGGAATAAGACTCAGTCATAACCTTGGGCTTCCTTTTCAGGAGTAAGCCCCAAGTCCCCTAACCTAGGCTTCCTTCTCAGGAATAAGTCCTAGTCATAAATCTTGGGCATCTTCCTTAAGAATAAGCCCCAATCAAAGTCCTTTAATCTTGGGCATCCTCCTCAGGAGTAAGCCCCAAACCTTAATCACTAACCTGGGTCTCCTTTTCAGGAATAAGACTCAGTCATAACCTTGGGCTTCCTTTTCAGGAGTAAGCCCCAAGTCCCCTAACCTAGGCTTCCTTCTCAGGAATAAGTCCTAGTCATAAATCTTGGGCATCTTTCTTAAGAGTAAGCCACAAGTCTCTTAAAATTTCTCTTAACCAGTCATAAATTCCCTTTGATTTGGGTTTCCTTTTCAGGAATAAAACCCAATCATAAGTCCCCTAACCTGGGTCTCCTTTTCAGGAATAAGACTCAGTCATAACCTTGGGCTTCCTTTTCAGGAGTAAGCCCCAAGTCCCCTAACCTAGGCTTCCTTCTCAGGAATAAGTCCTAGTCATAAATCTTGGGCATCTTCCTTAAGAATAAGCCCCAATCAAATTCCTTTAATCTTGGGCATCCTCCTCAGGAGTAAGCCCCAAACCTTAATCCCTAACCTGGGTCTCCTTTTCAGGAATAAGACTCAGTCATAACCTTGGGCTTCCTTTTCAGGAGTAAGCCCCAAGTCCCCTAACCTAGGCTTCCTTCTCAGGAATAAGTCCTAGTCATAAATCTTGGGCATCTTTCTTAAGAGTAAGCCACAAGTCTCTTAAAATTTCTCTTAACCAGTCATAAATTCCCTTTGATTTGGGTTTCCTTTTCAGGAATAAAACCCAATCATAAGTCCCCTCCTAATTTGGGCATCCTCCTTAGGAGTAAGCCCCAAGATTAGAGTATTCAAATCTCCATAAAGCACATATAACTTTGTGGACCCTGTTCATGGATTTTCTTCCTAAAAGTAAATCCTAAACCTTCACCTATCTGGGCAGTCATCTATACATAAGCCCCAAAACAAATTCTTATGATTGCATCTTTTATGGCACAATTGTCTAAATTTTACCAATACCTCTTGTTTCTCACACCGAGCATGATTCACGTGAGCTTAGAGTGTAAAAGTAATTATGACATTCATCTTTGAGCCATCAATCATAAAACATCATATCCCATTTCCTCGAACTACGTGGGTTCTGATTCCTTTTTCAAAACAAAGGATACGTAGGTAGCCCATTCATGGGTTCGATCCCAACATTGAAATAATCTCTGTCCTTCTGAATGACGATAAACTTCAAGTGCCCCACTGAGTGGCTTTAAAACCAGCCTGGTCATCAAAATGACCAAGAGACTTTTATATAAATGTTTTGAAGGATACCATTGACCAAGAATCTCTAAACAAATATAGATGATTCTATATTGATGAAGAACCTCGAATACATATAAAAGATTCTCTAAATCTCTTGCATATTTAATCATTGATTGTTTAAACTAAAGGAAAGCTCATTTTATACTTGGTAATGTAATAAGGATTCACGAACTTAACTTAAATCTATAAAGAGAGTCCCGGAGTAGACAATAATTCCCCTCAAAAAGGTGTGATGAGTCCGACCTCCCATCCTCTCGACCAATGCAAATTCCTAAGCCTTATTAGCCCACAAGCTAATGAGCGCCTTCCTTTGGAAAGTAGGTCCAAACGGATGTGGAATCATTGGATGTTTCCGGTTCTACGAACAAACCCGTTAGAAACCGATCGGAACGTTTGAATCTCCCGTCCAGGAGGTCATCCCCGGATTCCGTGCGAAACACCCATAAATAAATTTCATCCTCAAAATTGTATCTTAATGTAGATAGTCAAGGGTTTGAAATTTTGAAATAGCTTTATGGAGAACCCACACTGTAAAAAATGATGAACAAAAAATTATCTTAAATGTGGGAAATGGATGTATGGAGATCACAAAAAAATTTGGTTTCTAAATAAGATAAACTTCATTGGGAAGTGAAAATGTGGGAATGGAAGAGAAAAAAACATCCAATGATTTATGAAGAGTGATATATATACTACACATGAGAAATTTAACCATCGTAAACCCATAAATCTATGATGTGCTATATCACAACCATCCCCAATGGAAATTATGCAATGACTAACCCACACCCTGATCTAATAGGTTAGGGGATCTTGACCAAAACTGATTAGGAAAATAAAATACATGGGTGATCATATAAAAATGTACCTATAAACATGAACACATATTCAATACCATATAATTATGAAATGTAAAACCATTTCAACCAGAAATAATAGAAAAGGACTATTCGTAAGGTAATCATGTGAACACACATCGGTTTGTCCGAGTAACTTAGCTCTAGTGAGATAATATCTGTAAGTCTTCATAAATAGTCCTATCCTCTGGGTAAGACTTGAAAAAAGTAGAAAAATCCCATGTAGGGGTGAGTATAACAATACCTAGTAGGGAATCACATAATCCAGAGGAATATAGGATCAAGAATAATAGTCAGCTCATCCCAAGGATCTTTCAACAACACATATAATAAGAATATTGAAATATACTTTATTTAAACACACTATCTTAGGGTAAGATCACTTTTATAAATCCAACCTTCCAGATATGGTCAAAGGTTCCACATAAAAAATGTCCAAAAAAACTCCATGATTCATAGAACTCATATGAATTCCATTGAATATGGATTTTTCATCAGGTCTTATTGTAAGAAGTGTATGCATGAAGCCGAAAGAGTTCAATTCCCATATGGGGATCACTCTTAATTCCATAGGGTATTCAAAAAAACAAATCTTGAATACCTTGCTATGTAAGGGATCAACACCCATGTAGCGTTGGTCAAGAGGCTACCAAGAACCCAACCTAGGGAAATGTTGATGATAGTAGATATAAATCAAGGACTAAAAAGGATTACAACAACTAGTTCCAAGAATAATATTCCTTAAATGAGATTATCATTCAATGCATATGATATGATTCCATAACAACCCCATATGGAAAAGATCACGGTATCATAACCTAATCAAATAACTCCATGATAAAGATAACAAGGGATCCAAACCTTATTTATCAGGGTACACAACATGTACTTTGAGCACACACAGTGTCCCATCAGTACAACTTTCTACATGTTTAATGCTACCTGTGCTCTTGTCTAGGTTAGTCTACACAGAGTCTGGTCCACCACACTATGCATGGGGCCACACATCATCAAAGGTTTTTACCCGTTATACATGTTGAGATATCTTTAATGGCATAACATTCATGTGGCTTGGAGCACATGGCGTTTAACGCTTCTCTTTTTTAGGCATGTAAGTCATGTACATGTAGATATTATTATAAAGTGTCATATGGAATGTGATTGAGTCACACAAAATGTGATACATTTCTCTCCTCTAAAACCCTAGAACCATATATGAGGTCTCTTGCATCTTTTAATTTGGGATTACATTCCATGTAACTCTATATTTATAAATAAAATACTTGATATACTTCATGAATTTCTTTCTATTCCACTTCTCCTACTCGCCTCACTCAAAAAAAAGAAATTTGAGAAAAACCGACCATTTTCATCAATGATAAGAATCTTCTAGCCTTTTCATCCATTCAATTATTGTTGACATAATCTATCCATAGTTTCTCCATTGAATAGGACGGAATATAAACTATTGATACATATCGTTCTATCTCGAATCATAATCCATAATTCTCACATTTCTATCACATCATTTAAAACATGTCATACCTATGGTATCAATATGTTTCCCTAAATGTCAGTTGTGTAATGATCCATTTCATGAAATTTAATCAAACATTTGGCCAAAAAAATTTCACTTGATGAAAATATGATGAAACATGGGAGAAATAGAAAAACTATACAATGGGAGGAACATAACTTGTCATTTTTCTTAGTCCATGGAATTTCACGATGAATTAGATCAAGGAAGATGTAATAATCAAAAACAAAATAATGTTGACCATAAATAAAATCAACCCTCAATATACAAATCAATTTTCATACTTTTAATTGGTCTATATGCATCCAAGACAAAGAATTGGATGAAATTTAAAAAATCTAATATCTTACCTATAAATGTATCAATATCTGCTACATATGGAATCTGTAACATTTTAGTTTTCAAGATATATGAATTCATATGGCACACTAATCCTCAATCCCAATACAATCTAATTTCATCTACCAAGAACTCTCTCATCTAACACACACTCGATCAAATTTTAAGCTTATGTGAATAACCCATAAAATATGTGACAAAATCATATTTATATTCAATTATAAGTAACTATTAATAAATAAAATAAAAATTATTATTTACTTTTATTAATTAAATAATATGCATGAATCTTTTCTCAACTAAAATGTCTAGAATGGTCCCAGGATAAGTCCCTCCTCTTGTAAAACAAACATTCTAAAATCAATAGTTACGTAAGATTTTAATATAAAACCCCTTTTGAGAGTAATTCCACATTTTCATAAAAACAAAAAATGTGTAATAATTAATATGTTTATTATATTTCAAATATTATTTTCGGGATCACCAGGACTCAGAATATCACATTTTCTCAATTCATAACTCTATAAAAATCTATAAAATTTTATAAGGTAATATATGGAAAGTATATATTTTTTACCTTCCCCTTATTGGTTATTTATTTAGTGTAGAGATAAAAAATCAAAAATATAAGTAGGTACTTGGAATGCATCTGGTTGTCCCACTCTCAGGCTTTCTATTGAAGATTCCCATGCTACCACTAGGAATACCATATGAGAATCGATCTCTCGTGAATGATCCTATCATACTAATCCTTGATATCTTATGGTTTCTTAATTATGGTACACCCATCATCAATGTTCATTTTTTCCACATTGTTACATGTAATGGTTCATGCACATACCTCCTTAGCTACGACACGTCAATGGTGTCTTATAAATAGTCTTTCTATAGTTTAAGATCCATGAAGTGACGCACCTTTTGATATCATTACAGTATATAGATAATGATTATAAATCTTTGAGATAGCATGATACCCCTTCCAAATCCCGACAATCCATATCAGGGTGAGACCCTCATGTACAGAGGGTCTTTCTCCTCAAACTCTAAATGAATACATCATTAGTTTGCAAAAGACATCGCCTAGAATTTTGAAATCTAAATCAGCTCCTTGATGATATACAATTCCTCAATAGTGGATCACAAAAACTCTTATCCCATACATTTTGACACCCTAGGTTCAGTCCAGAATAGTGGTAACCATTATAGTCACATATACATAGCCTCGATCCAGTCTATAATGATGGTGAAATGGTAGCTATTTTTATACAAAAACACTACCAAATGTATGTGATCCTCCCCTCTACATCTAAATTACATCATTTAAGATCATATTATAACCTTCAGGACCTAACTGGTTTTCTCATTCTAGTAGTTATTCTAGATGTTAAACAAGTGGATCAAAAAAAATTGAGTCATAAATTCCTCCTACAATCCCTTCATAATGAGATGTGAAGAGATCATCATGGTTATAAACGACCATCAAGGGAACATCATGGTATCATATTGTCTCTTTCGTGTATAAGTGACATGTGATCTCAACTAAAATATAGCCTTCAATATTGTTGAAGTGGGATAAATTCATAATCTGGCCTACAGAAACCTATATAGATCTATTTTATTTAGAAATATCTTTTAACCAAACCCAAATTCCATATATATCCCATACCCCTTCCACTGTGTCACCTCAAGGGGTGGATCTAGACCCTCTGGAACTTCATTCTCAGCCTTCACTTGCTGACGAGTAGGGTGTCCAGAGACCAATACTAAAACTTCATTCATCATTTCTCTCCACATGAACTATCATCAAAGGTCTGGATATATCTTCTTCATACATGTATTTACTGATGAATGTGATGTTTGCAACTCCTTAAACACATGCAGCATCAGGGTAATAATTACCATCACATATCATCTGAAAAGATCCACATGCACTCATGTTCATAAAATTCATAGTGAGCATGTCTAATGGATCTCTGAGTATGCAATGTATCAGAGTCATAATATCCAAATTATGCCTCCCTCAATTGATATAAAAAATTAGGGGTTATATTGATTTACTGAATTTATTTTATGCCATCCTTATCCATAAAGGATTAAAATAAATAGGATACCTACTTCGAATCATTCCATATCAATTATGAATAATATTTCCTAATGAGGGAATCATCAATAGATTTATCCCTTCCAATGAGTATAAACAATCTCAATGTTGTAGTTTTGGAAGCACTATTTCCATTTACTTCTCTCATTTTAAGATCCTTTTGAGAGAAGATATACTAGAGACTCTAATAGTTAGAATCAACCATAAATCACCCAACCATATGGTAGTGTCACAACAGCTTTAGTGTGAATAATAATACTACTATATCAAGATTGTAGGCTTTGTAGTCAAGCTCTTATGGTCTTAACTGACCTGATCCATTAAAAATAACCATCCACTTCTACATTAGGACACCTCAAATCACATCCCATGATGCATCACAAAAAATTATGTACTAAACACCCTCCTCTTGAAATCTAAATATGGTAGAACTAAACAATATACACCTAATTTATTGGAATTGATTTTGGTAGCTAACTCTCCACCTAAAAGGAAACCCTTTTAGGGTGAAATACATAAATGGTGATGATATCATAGAGAAATCAGGTACAAATCACCAATAGAATCCTCCCAACAAAAGAAACCTCTACTCCTCCATCGTGATCTTGGTTGTATCTTATGATTACTCTTCCTTGACCATTACTAGGCCCGCTACTATAAAAGATGTTGAGACAACATCTCTTTGGATGTCAACGTCCTCAAAATAGATGTAGCACTTCGAGAGCTTCCAGTATTGCAGATTCTCTCAAAGTATTTCTAAGACCATCCTCATGTGTCTAGTGTGATCATCCATAGACACAGAGTCCATTAAGATATCTCTAATGATTTATATAACAATATAGGATAATAAAAGATGAATTATTTAGTTTTTGAGTCCCATGAACACTACTAGTGTGTTCTTCATGTCAAACGACATCACCAAAGATTCATAATGAATATTGAGGCATTTGAATGTTTTATTTAGTATATCCTTGTCACATACTCATAGTGGGTGATAGAATTATCCCATTTCAATTTTCAATAACCATATTAATCCCCTAATATAATAAATGTGTTTGTTCATCCTAATCAAAAGATAATGTTTCTACATAACCACAGGGTTTAGGTGATGTTAACTCCTGCACAACCTGAAAATCATGTCTTACTCTTCGTGACTAATACTGAGACTCCCTAGGGTGAAACCATAACCTCATTAATTTACTTCCTCAGTAAGTCCTCCCACTACACCCTCATCTCATGAAGCACTATAGAAGGAATCTAATATGCTCTCATAGTTAATAGAGTCATCCTGAGGAATATTTCAACGAGGAAATCTATTTCCCAATTGGGAGGTAAACCTGGTACATCCTCAAGAAATTTGTCCCTATACTCCTTCACCATTATAGGAAAAATTAATATCATATGATCCATGACCCCAAGAGTCATTTTATCTAGCCTATGAGTAATTGGATACACTATCATATTTTTTATCATGTCATGATCCACAAGGGTTTTTGTCTCTAGAAAAAGGAAAACATCATCTAATTGCAATCAACACACCACATCCTCATCCTCAAATAGTACATCTAGCCATGAATTGAATATAAAAAACACATACCTATTATGACATAATAATGATTCATCATAATTATAAAGACATTATGAAAGTAAATCTACCCTCTGAAGGTCCTCTCACACTATCGGCAGAGGTCTGTGATCACTAAATAACCTCCAGTTGGAGTCTCCCAACATAAGGGTAAATCTAATGGATCCACTGAATTTTCAAAGATTCTATCTTGAGTATTAGAATAAAAATAGTGTCTTTCAAAAGTGTCTCTAAATACTTTAGCTATGTAGGGAAGACAAATTTCATACGTCATATCATCCCATGATCCTCTAGTTCATAATCAGTGATTTCCAATAGATTCCCTTGCCCCTAACCACCATCTCTCTAGGCCTTGTAGTGACCACATATAGCTGTTGTTGGTAATAAATCAATTTTTCTACCAGCTTCAAATACTCTCTTATATCCTCATCCCTATCTGTAACCCTATAGACCTATCTACTCTTACCACTACCTCTACCTATGCATCTCATCCACTATCTCTCTATCAGGAACACATCGGATCAGGAAATCTATTACATGATTACCTATACCATCATAAAAGTATCACCACCTCTATATAGTATATCTAGATCTACCATACCATCACTAAATAATAGACCTTATATCCTGGGATATTTTTCAAAAAAGTCTCCTACATCCCGGTCCCAATGTAAATCATCAACTCTCATACACTGAAGTCTCTACTCTTGTGTACCCAATGTTGGCACCAACTATCTATGTATTCTCATCCTACAAACCAATGATCAACAAGTAACACACTATCATTCACCATTGGTTGGAATTAATAGAGGCATCGTACTAGCTTGAATGACTTTTTGATTTCCTCACTGAATGTTCGAAGCCTAAATGAACTTATCACACACTTCATACATTGAGTGTCATGAGAGGTTGGTTAACCTTGAAAAAGTATCATACACCGTCCGACTAACCTGATAAAAGTGTAGAAGTTCATAGATACACACATCCCTCAACATAGATGGATAATACACCTCTCTAATATGTATCCAAAAATTTGACGATAAAAGAGTCACCTTATCATACGACAAGGTTATGTAGAACCACCATTATATATAATATCTATAGAAATGTATCAATTATAGGGACACCATATTTACTATAGTTAAGATGAATTGTTGAAAAAAACTCTGTTACGACCTCATTCGAGTACTCATTTTCATAGAATTCAGGTTCACCGTCAAACATTAGGGGTCATTGTTGCAAAAAATCACAAAGCTCTATCACCCAAGCCGCAACATTTTCTAGTAATTCTAGTAGCATATTCTACGTGAAAATTGGGGGTAAGACTGGTGAACCACATGTTGTCAACTCTTATAGAAAAAGGATACTATATCAAAGCCTCATCGGTGAGGTGATTTTCCTAATGATCCTCCTTCTAAATCCGAGCTAGAAAACATTGTGGAGGCATTCTAAAATTTAAAGGATATGTCATGTTCATTGAGTATATCTAGAATGATATCTAAATAAATATAGTGAAACTACAACCCATTAATATATGATGCATCTACTAATGTTTCTCTTGAAAATACTATCTATACAAACCTTGTCAAATAGTAGGTTATCACAGTCATGGTGTATGGATATTCTGGTAGTCGAACCAACATTGGAGTCCCTAGCCGGAGAGCTGAACTTTAAACACTCAACTCCATTTTCCCAAAAATATCTCACAAACTCTAATACTAAGGTATACATAACTACATATGATACCACTCTATCACAAACCTTATCAACAAGGATGGTGCCATTATAGCCCTATTGATACCTGTAATAGTCAAAAACTAGAGGAAATCACCGAGTAGGAATATCAACCACACGAGATGTGTTATCTCGATGAACCTACACACAGACACAAATACACAGACACATATACCCATAGAATGATGTAATGTAAAACAACTCCATCATGAAATTATATAATAGTATTGGTCACAACGCAACATCATGAACACTCCTCAGTCTATATGGCTCACTAAGCTCCATTTGGCATTATTCCCTGTAGAACTCTACAAAAACGTTTGTCAACTACGGAACACATGAAATGTGTGGGATTTGTCAACAAAACATATTAAAAGTATATCTAGATATACAAAATGTAGACCAATAGTGTTAATGTAATATCCTGATTTTATATCTAGTTGAGGATCCCCACATGATGGTTACATATAACACACATCCGGGAAAACACACTCCTCCATAGAGATATCACCAATGATGTCAATCCATGATGTCATTATCATCAGGTATCATCAAATAAATCACACTATAAAAGTATGAAAACAATGATAAACATATAGGGATAACTCCCAGAGTCATGGGGTATATCAATAACCCAATCTTGATTAACCTATTAAGTTGGGGGATCAACTCCAACATATTTTTGGTGGCGATGATACTAAAACCCCACATAGGCCAATGATGATGATATGGGATATTACTCTAATCCTCAAGGAATGATTCCAAAAAACACTACTACAGACTTATTTTCCACAAACCTGTTCACCATCTGAGGCACATGATGAAATTCCATTACAAACCCACAAGGAAAAGATCAACTGATCATACCAAAAAAAACATTTCAAAGGTGAAAATGATAATGGATACCATACTTCATTATGATGGTACATGGTGTTTTATATGAGTACATGGGATGTCCCTTTGGCACTAGGTTCTATAAATATAATAGATCCATTTTACATGCCCATGTCAAAGTACACTACATCCGGACATCCACATAGTGTGGGGTGACACATTGTCTACTAGGAATGTTACCCATGTACTTTTTGATCCTTCTTCTATTGTGTACAAGTCATGTTCCTAGGACAACATAGAGTGTAAAAATAACTAAAATCATAGGTGTGCGCACCATGTACACCTTGAGAAAGTCTGTAAGGGTTACATGTGTGTGACCGAGTCACAGGGAATGTAATACTTTTATCTAATCCAAAACCCTACCAATGGATCAGGGAACCCACAAGGCTTGTAATTCTACATTATACACCTGAAATCACAGATTTCAAATAATCCTATTAATTCTTCATGTTCTTCCTTCCATGCTAGTATTGTCACACGTCTCACCAGAAAATAAGAATTCAAGGTTTTCTAACCCTTAACTTTATAGATATCCATGTTAGAAACTTTGAATCCGTTATTAAATCACACACATGTTTCATCGGTATCCTCACTATCAAAATAGGATGAATTCAAACCATAGATCCATCCTAGTCATACTACGTTGTCATCTCACCTAAATCTCATTATCTATCATGTGTAGTTCCCTAGGTATCAATATGTTGGGATGAATAATGGTTGTGCAATGACGTATTACCTGGTACTTCTTCAAACCATATGCTAAATAAATTTCTCATGACAGATAGGCGATTAAAAGGGATAGAATTACACAAATCATTATATGTGGGGAATGAATCTTTTCCCTCTATTCATTATAAGCATCAATATGTTATAGAATAATTAGATGAATAATGAGGTATATATAAATGAACAAATAAAATAAGACATAAAAAATTGACTATCAACCTATGAATCAATTATTATTCATGGTCTTATTAATTGTTTTACAAAGATATATAGAATGATAGAATTTTAAAAAAAAATTATCTTTTGTTTTTATGGATCAATGTGCAATGAATAATGAATTCATGTTCATTTCATTTGTGATATCCTAGAATTCTAATGGCACAATGACCCTTGATTCCTATCTAATATGATGTCATCCTATATAAATTCACTAATCCATATATATCACTTAATATGTAGGAATATGTAGCTATTATATTTTTCCATAACATCATATTTATATACCAATATTGGTGAACAAAAATAAATGAATATAATAAATAATTTATATTATTCCTTTAGAACTCTTTAGGAAACTATGCTCAACCCGAACGTCCAATGAGATATGATATTATATTTCATAGAGGGTAAAGCACTTTCTCTAAACTGAACTACGAACTCATATTTCTAATTTTTTCTTTCTTTTAAGAGTTATTGATTTTTTTAGAAAAACAATCCACATGTGAAATATAAAATATATAATATATTTAAAATTTTAATTTTGGCCTCACCTAGTCTTAGAATCTCACATTGTCTAAGTACCTAGATATGAATATAATCCATAAAGTATTCAAAAGAAATATATGGAATAAATACTATTCAATATAGGTTAAAATATACTGATTTATTAGTAACAAATGTAAACAAATAATGTTTTTTATTTCAAGATCTTTTTTCCAAAAGTTGAAGTTTACCTTTTCTAATTTGACTAAAAAATAAGAAAATATAGTGACATGATATGATTATATTTCATAAGAACAATTTAATCTATTGGATGTGCTTTTGATAATTTATAATTTATCTTTTACTCTTTGAAATGAATATCCAAAATGAATAATAATTATTGATGAAATAGAATTATCATTTAATAGATCATTACCTGAATAAAGGAATATAAAGTCATTCCACTTTTATCTATATGTTTTCGAAGATAAAAATTGATTAACAAATGATTTAAAAAACAAATAAATTTAAACATAATCCATTTCATAAATAGTTATCCTTATAATATTTCTATAATACGACTATCCAAATTCCATGTATATGTGTTAATAAAGGTTACTAAATTTATAAAAACAACATAATATATGATTCCTAAAAAACATAATTTAGCTCTTAATATCACATAATAAATATACGCAAATTTTTATCACTATAAAACCATAATTAAAATATAAATTATTCAAAAAATTTAATCTCAGGTAATAGAAAATATTTCATAAAATTATAAATATGGAAAACTCCATCAATGATTATATAAACCATCAAATCACTAACCAATTTCAATGTCTCCCTTAATATTTGATGAAAAACTATTTATAATTATTATCTTAATATAATGAATAGATTAATGTTAGTGTTTCATTAATCATGTGTTTTATAAAATGATAAACATGTCACTAAATCAAAATTCATATTCATCAAAATAATTCAAAATTTTTAAATAAATAGTATTATGGTAATATCCTTACACACCTAAAAACTCTCATAAGCAAAATGTCAATGTTATTATACATAAATCATTCCACATGAATTTTTACTAGAATATGCTTGACCATTATTCCTTTTTATTCTAAACTATATTCCCTTGACTCTCAATACATTCATTTTTTTATTCAAACATAACATTATAGATAAAGTGTTTATAATTCGTAGCTTATTTTATTACCTTGAAATAATGATCCATGTGTCCTTTCACGTCACATATTTAGAAGCCTCTCATTCCCTTTATGTAATTTCTGGGGGTTTTTTCTAAAATTATCAAACATGGGATAATTCTTCATTAATTTGTTCCCTTATATATTTGTTTTTATTCAAACATATTCATATCTTTTTTAACATCATAACCATATGACATAGAGAATTATTTCACATCATTTATAGAAAATATTACTACATCCTTTTATGATGTTAATTTATGAGATACTTGTTCACTTAAATGTATTGATATAACAATGTTAAATATATTTATAATATTCTTCATTATATTATGTACGCAGTCCAGAAAATTACATTCTATCAATATAATGATTGTCTCATATTTACCAACACTCACATCATTATTTTGTCACATAAATAAGAATTATCTGTCCATATTTTGTATTTTTTCAAGAGGAATATATGTTTACAAGAAAAATTTCATAAAATCGTTACATAACATGTTTTATATTTAATTATCTTCCATAGTTTTTGAAATTAATGACCACTATTAATCTTCATATCTTAAGAGACTCTAAATCACCCGGAAAACCATCTACTTTTCAATAATTCTTAGTGAGAGAAATATATTCTATAAAGAACTTATTAATTAATCAACTATAAATGTATATATGATCCCAATAACAGATAGTGGAAAATGATGAATTAGGTGAAATAACATTGTTAAACAACATTTTGGATCATCATGTTTCTCCAAATAGTCGAGGATATTTCTCATAATGTGATTCAGCTATCCCAATGGAGTTTTAATTTGATATCACCAACAATAGATCTAACTCTAGCATCACAATATTTTTTAGAATATAAATTCCTACATGGATTAAGTTCCTTGATATGGGTTTCATTCCATCTTCTAGGATCTATTTCAATAAAAATATAATACACTATATTAGATTATGAATTATTATATTAAATGTCAAAACAAGTGAAACTATTAACATAAAAAAAATATTTATAAAAAATTTCATAATTAAAATTGTGTTTTTTTTGGAATATTATAAACATCTGTTATAAGATTAAAATTCTAAAATCTATGTTTTCAAAAATCTAGTTACACAAGATTGTAAAAAACATGTTAAAATACCAACTACAAATCTCCCCTCCACATTAGCCAAAATTCAATGTTTACTTCATTACATTGGATCTAGATACAAGAAATCTCATCACTAATGCATGAATAATTTTCTAATTTTTGTAAACTATATGAATATTATAATTTCTAATTACAATAAAAATAATCAATAAAACCTAGTATTATATTTGTGTGCACCAATATTCCATTTATTAAACCCCTTAATATAAATCATAATACTCATCATGGCATATTGTGGAATGGATACATAATAATGGTTGAGATATATTGATTTATAGGGGTATTCTTTCAATTGAATATTTCCTGAATAATGAATACATAACAATATTGAATGGTAAGTATGTTAATATATATTTAGTTTAATCAATAACTTTAAAAAGTAAAATAATATGTAAGGAATGAGTAAAGATCAAATAATTCAATATTTATTACCACGTGAGCATAATACATTTACTTTGATTTTATAAATAATAGAATAATCACATGTACAGAAATGTATAATAATATAATATTGTAAAGTCATATTTTAAGATAATATAAACACACCATTAAGGCCTCATGTCAAGACATCTTACAGAAATGGGTATGGCCTCAACCAATACCCAAGTTAGTTTGTGTGAATAACGATACCGATGCATCGAGGGTGGGGGTTCACATTAGATACTAAAATCCTAATATAAAAGTGGTGAAATGTAAAAAATATAATCATTCAAATTGGTACTAACATTCCAAACGTTAATAATGACACCAATCAATAAACATAATCACAACCTGTCCAATATATTATGGAGAATTTTTTTAAATATCACATCTCAAATCAAACTAATCAAAACACGTACAATAAAATTTTGAATATGTACCATAATATAATAAATTCATTAAATATTAAAGATTAAAAATTTATGTAGGAAATGATAAAAATAAATTAAAACATATATTTTATATCATTTGCTGAAATTATCCTTTTCACTTTGAAATGACTTATTTTTTAAAATATTTTTTCTCATATAAATGAGAAAAAAATTAAAAGAAAAATAATGACATTTAAATTATAAATTAAATATTAAATTAATCATGAAATAGCATAAATTTTTAACATTTTATATGTTACCAAAAAATAATTTCAGATTTTTTTAGTAATGGTTGAAAATTAGCTCATTTTGAAAATGGAAAAAAAGAATCTATTTAAATAAATTTTTAAAAACGTAAAATGTTGATAAAATTTATTTCAAATAACTAAGGGAACAAGAAAAAATATTTATCAAAATATTTCTAAAAACGTTGATAGAAAAGATAAATATTCCACAGTGGAGACTTCAAGAAACCAATCCTAAATAGTGATTCAGTTGTGAAATAAACCCTTATCTCGGGTTTGAAATGTTTTGTATGTGTAATTTGATCCTATATAAAAAATATAACATTACTATAGTTTTATTATAGATACATAATTATATATCTCATAATACTTATGAAATACTTATAATAGTTATGATTATTTTGGTTAATTAATTATTGCTAAAAATACTCTTATAGGTCAGAACTAATTTGTTTTTCATGTTTTTTTCTAGTTTTTGTGTTATTTCTACGATGAATGTTACATTATATATATAGTGTAATAAATTATATAGATATAATATACTATAACTAAATCCATAATAATTAATATCTATAAAAGAAATAAATGAAAGATTGATTGTATCACCATGTGCCTATGGTAAGTCATACAAACACTTGATTGACAATTTAAAATTTTTATTTTATGGGATAGAGGGTGGAGAATGATTTTTAAATAACCATAATAACATTTAAATATATTTATTATAAATAATTAATTATTTTATGAAAAATTATTATTATTTTGAAGTGCTCTAATATGGTATAAATTAAATGTGGTTGGGTAAGACAATTACCTCTTCATTACTGGAATCCCATTAATAATTATCTTAAGGGACCAAGGGTTGCAATTTTGTAAGTGTAAAAAAATAATGAACATATATAATGATGTCTATAATAGAAATGAGTAGGGTTTGGTTGATCTAGAGAGCTCATTGTGGTGTAAATAAGGTAGGAGGTTCATTTTTACAATGTATGAGAAGGGGAATTAAAGAATTTCTCAAAATATTAACATATAATAAAGCAATTTTAGAGCCAAATGCATTTAATTGAAAAGATTATTATGTTGGTATGACTGATTATGATATATTATATAATACCAAATGTAGGATCGAAATAAGAATGAGATTCTCAGATACAAGAGGGGGGTGAATTGTACCATTTAAAAGTTATTTTTGATCTTTTAAAGATGGTTATGTTTAACAAGGTTAAACAAGATAATTCAAAAGAACTATATAAGTTCTAATCACTTGCGGGATTCTGGAAAAGTGATTCTAGAAATGGAACTTAACTAAATTTTACATAGATGAATATTCTACCTTAAGGCGTATAAAATCTAACTATAACATAGTACAATTGTAAGGAAGTACAAGACAGTTATACTTTCCATAACAATAAAAATACAGTGGATAAAATTGTCAAAAAAAAAAGAAGTAACAAGTAATATGTATTTTAACCCAAAGAGAAAGGTATCCAACAACCTTGGATAAAGGTCCCTTGACTGATACTTTCAAAAAAGTCTGTCTTACCCATACCAAGGTATTCCCTCAATACAAAGATCAGAATCTATATTGTTATCTCTGCAAGCCATCAAATATCAGGTAGTCAGCACCTCAGTCTTTCTCAGCAAGGAAGCCCTCAACTTCAAGGTGTTGGAACCTCTGTCTTCTTATCCCTAGAAGCCCTCGATTGTACATAGCAACAATCAGAGTCGCATGAAGCAAATCTGCACAAGGAAAAGTTTTAACAAGCCGTTCAACCTTTCTAAAAAAACTCGAGAGTTTATTAGGGATTCTCTCTCTAGATATCACTTCAACAACATATAGGCACAGTTGTCAATTTTCAGGGATGAAATCTTTTCAAATGATCTCTTATTTATAGGCAATGCATCAACAGTCGGATCCCTCCTTCAACGGTCGAATTCTTCCTTGAATTTCGGAGGGAACTGTATAGGTTTCACTCAAACAATGGTTTGTTAATAACTGAATGCATGAAATTGTTTTGTAACAGAACAAGTGTAAGCGTAACTAAAAACTGATATTCAGAATGGAGAAAATGAATATTTGGAGTGGATAATGTTAAAGTTCGGAGTGTATGAAAAAATTAATTTAGAGTCTGTAGTACTAAGATATTTGGAATCTGTTTTGTAGGAATTTGGAACCTGAATTCTATAGAATTATAGAGTCTGAATTTCAAGGAAACTCTGATTCTAAATTCATTGGAATTAGGAACCAGAACTTACAATGTTTGAAGTAAGAGTTCATGGGAATTCGGAGTCATAACTCATAGAAGTTCAGAGTCTTAATTCAGAGAACTCGGAGTCAGAACATAGACATGTTTGTAATCAGAATTCGTAATGAGAATTCAGAGTCAAAACTCTTAAGAGTTCATATCCAGAATTCGTAATCAGAATTCATGACAAGAATTCATATTCAATCGTTTCATAAGATCTTAATAATAATTGAGGTTCGAGCTTCATGAAAGTTTGTATCCAGAATTTGGAGTGGAACTTCATGAGAGTTTGTATTGATAATTCTGTGTAGAACTTCATGAGAGTTCGTATCCAGAATTCAAAATGGAACATCTTCAGAGTTCGTATCCATAATTCAGAGTTGAACTTCATGAGATTTCGTATCTAGAATTCGGAGTGGATCTTCATAAAAGTTCGTATCTAGCATTCAGAGTTCAACTTCATGAGAGTTCATATCCATAATTCAGAGTGGGACATCATGAGAGTTTGTATCCATTATTTGGAGTGGAACTTCATGAGAGTTCCTATCTAGAATTCGGTGTGTTAAACAAAATGCCTCATATCTAAGTATTCTATGATTCTGAGTATTTTGGTTACAAACCGATTTTTATACGTAGACAAATTATGATTTGTACAAGGTACGCTTGATAAGGATAAATTTCCTTTTGATGGTAAATTTTTCCTTATAGGGGTAAAATATAGGGTACTGTGTAATTATCCTTAAGATAAGGTGTTTGTGATTTTCAAAACAATAGAAATAGTAAAGTCATAGGGATACCTTAATGACTTAACAATATCCCCCTTTACATGTGGAATGGAAAAGTCATAAGGAAAACCTTATTGAATCAATAATCTCCCCCTTTTGGAAAGCACAAGCATCCTTATTAAAAATAATATAAGAACGTAGAATAAATTTCTAGACTTTGAAATTAAAAATTATCTCCCTTTGTTTATAGACAATGGTGATTACGACTAACTCCCCCTTAGGCTTTGGAACACTAAGGATCACATTCCAGATTTCTAGAATGAGAATTTTCATTTGAATGTGGAATTCTTCGTAATGAGAACTCCTCCTCAAAGAAACTCACCCTATCATAGGGATAGTTCTTTTTTACTTAGAAATTTTTCTTTTACTTTTTAGAATTTTTTTCCTTCTCCCCCTTTGTGATTTTCAAAAAGAATTTGAGGGAATGGAAAAACAATAATGTACCTGAAATATTACTGTAGACAACCAAACACACAACAATAATTCTATTATGATTGAAAGAATTAGTAAAAAGGTAAAATGAAACAAAATATCAGAGTGGTATATTTTGTTTCTTTTTTCCTTTGGCATTAGCATTTTTTCAATGGCCTTCATCTTCTTCAGCTGTTTGTGATCTTCTTCATCTTGCTTTTTTAATGCCTTGATCCTGCCTTCCTAAGCCTCTAGGAACTCTGCTTGAGCCTTCATGGAATCTTCCTGAGCAATCAGCAATTCATCTTGTTTCAAAATCATTTCTTGCTTCTCGCTCCGGAGATCCTTTTATATTTTCATGTTTTGAAAAATATAGCTCAGCCTCCCATTCAGATATTTTATAAATTGAATCCAAGAACTTTGTTGTAGAAATTTCTTTTCCTGAAAGATATCTAAAAGATTTTTAATTTTTATATCCTCAGTACCACATTATTCTTTAGCATATTCTTGAAACTGATCTTGTTCTTCCAAATCTTGATTGATTTTCATTTACCATATAGTCATTTTTCTTCAAGACTTTCTATGGACCTCATAATTGATGAGAAAATTTTTATGTTCTTCCTCAATCTTCACATATTAATCCATCACCATGGATATGAATTCTGATATCTGATTCATGCTGTGCTGAAGCATCTAGCATCTAGAATCTATTGTATGAAGGATGAGAATGGTATATAACAATTTCTTCAGGGACTCAACAATAAAATCATGTCCCAATGCAGATGACTCCAAATCAGAAAATTTACTAGGAGATGGTTCTTCCTTGAACTCTACCAACTTCTCTTAGTGGATCCTATAGCTTTTTTCTTCCTAATAATATCTTTTATTTGGGTGTCAACAACCACATGTTTACCCTTATAATTGTTTGGATTAGATTCTTCATTAGTAGATTCATGCTCACTTCTGGATAATCGTATAATCTTGTCTTCATCCACTTTATGTTTTTCAACTCTGGCTTCAAATTCCCCAGGATGGATAAAGTCATGATTTTGACCCTCTTCCTTAGATGGCTTACTGACTTCTTCTTCTCCCTTCACATCATCTACAGGTTTAGAAAGTTTTGAAGATCCAGGTTTAGATGTCCGAAGTGAGAAATTATCAGAAGCACTATCCTTCTCATGATTGTCTTCAGCTTGCTTGATTACATCATTAGAGCCACCACTGCTCTCAGTTGCTGAATTTCCTCCACAGCTTCCTGACCATTCTCCATCATTTCTTTCTCATCTTTCCACTCATTGGGATTTTCTATAGTCTTCTTACCTGGATTCTCATGAAATTGTTCCACAAGAACTATTTCGGAACATGGATGTTTTCTGATGCAACCTCAGCATCCTTCAAGAGAGATTGAACAATATCTACCTTAGAAATTTTCTTCTTCAGCTTCTTCTCTTTAGCCTGTATCTCAAGCTCTTATGTAGTTGTTTCTTTTAAGGCCTTATCCTAAGCGGGATCCAAACCAAACTGTGGCTCCCCTGATTTTCTATTCTTCTTGTCCTCTCTCCACTTTGCTACAACCTCATCCTGAAAGGCCTTTTTCTTCTTAGCTTTAGGATGTTCAGATTTTACTTTCTTATACTTAGGAGTTTTATCTTCAGCTTCGACTTCATTTAGCCACTTTTTCGTACCATCCTTATTTGAGGGATTATCCTTTTCCACACTTTCCGGAATGGGTTCAGCATCCTCCTCTGGTAGATCTTAAAATTCTCATGTTTCCTTGGAAAATCCGACTTTAATCCTTTTTAAAGTTTCATCACTAATCAGCACCACCTTGCAATTCCTCATCTTGGAAATGCATGAAATTTTGAAGGAATCAATAAATAGAACTATTAACTTTGAAGGAAATTCTGGATACATAATGATCTGAGCTCTAATATTGTCATTCATGATGTTCTGAATCATAATGAGGATTTGTCTCATAAGGTTCACCATCCTTAGATTTACCAAAAAATCTAGAATATACATGTCACTATTCTTAATGGTATCCTTATCACCCTTCCACGGTACGATAAAACCTTATACCCAAAGTTGTATAATCTGATGATTGGTTGAAAGATGGGCGATCTTTTTTGCAGTCTTGAAATCAGAAAGATCAATGGAATCCATAGCCTTTTCCTTAACAAAACTACCCTAAACTTATAGCAACTTATGAGAGAAAAATTCTTCCTCTCCTTTATAGGGTATTCCAACCAGGCTAGACTTCTTAGTATAAGATAAAGCATACGTCTTTCTATAGCTTTTGAAGGAGAACTTCTCCCTTCCATATTCCTTGAAAAAACTGGCTGATTCATAAAACTCTTTGAGAAAGTCCAGATACATTACATCTTGAGCTCAAGTTTTAGAAATGGCTTCATCTTCCCATCTATTGAGATTAATGTTCTTGGAACTAAGAGTGTCATACTTATTGAAGAATTTTTGGTGTACCAGCCTCTCCCGATATATCTTCCACTCCGAGATCAGCTTGACTGAAGACATATCCTGAGAAGGAGCTTCTGCAGACATTCGAACTGAGCACTTATGAAGAATTCTGAAGGGGATTATGTAAAGGAGCAGAGCTTCAAGATGTGGGATCTTGGAAACCGATGTGGGAAAACCATCGGGGGTCCCTTTATATATGTTATGGAATTAACCATTCAACATCAAATTCTGATGTAACAGTTGGGAATCCTTTTGATCTAATCTAACAGTAGATATGATTGCTGCCAGAAAAAAATTTAGTTGAATCCGATCTGTTGTGGTATTAAAATGAAACATTCGGATTTAAGAAAACAATAATCTATGAAATTTTAAAAGAAAAAGAATCTACTAGCAAGTAAAAGTGACTACGAAAACTTATGTAAGGAAGTCATACATTTCATATTTGGCTAGGAAGTTTATTCGTAATAGGTGATATTCTTCTTGATGAAAATTTGACTTCGAAAAACACACTACAAAAAACCTACTATGAAAAACATAATATCTAAAAGTTTTATTGCAAAATCTTTGAGTACCAAAAATAAATTACAAAAACTATGAGTACAAAAATTCTCATTACGAAAATTCTCATTTCTAAAATTTCAATTACAAATTTTTTGAAAAACATCAATTCTGGAAAAATATGAAAAACATCATTAAAGAAAATATGAAAAGCTTTAATAACATATATACCCACCAAATGAAAATATTTTTATTACTTTAAGGAGAATGGTTCAACAAGAAGTTAATCAAGGAATATTACTTTACGGTTATCATTACTAACATTTTTTAATGTATTCCTATCTATCGAAAGGAAATGATTTTGTGAAAATATCAGCAAGTTGATCATGAGTTCCAATAAATTGAAAAATGATATCTCATTTATGTGTGTGATCTCTAAAAAAGTGATGCCTAATGTCTATGTTCTTTCCAATAGAGAGATGTGTAGGGTTTTTAATAAGGGAAATAGAACTTGTGTTATCAAACAAGTTATGTCTTCCAATAAGACAAGGTAAGTCTTGGCTCCTAAGGTCTTCTATGATTATTTTGTAAACATTTTCTTACCTATGGGTAGAAAGAATAAACTCTTCCTTATAATTCTGTACTAAGAACATATCATTCCAATGTTTTAAAATGTATCCTTTATCACATAATTTACTAATGCTAATGAGGTTGTGCTTAAGACCCTTAACAAAAAAACATTTGAAATCAATGTTTTTCCAAGAAGAATGATGTTACCTATAACAATAATTTCTCCTTGAGCATTATCTCCGAAATTTACTTTTCCTCCTTTCCTCTTGATAATTATTCAAAATAGTTTTTGTTACCTTTAATATGAGAGGAACATCCACTATCCATGTACCATGTATTTCTGTTGGTACTTTCCCTTTTTTCATGAAAATAAGAAAAAGTTAGGTTTTCAGAATCTAGACTTCATTGGATTCAAAATTATTTGAATGTAAAATTTTGTGAACCCACATCTTCTTATAAAAGTAATCTTTATGAAATCCTAAAGATTGGTCTTTGTTTGAGAATAATTCTTTGCCCAGGGACCACTACATTGACACTTTGTGCAGAATAGGGCACTTTGAGGAACAAATTAATTATTACTAAAAATTGGTTAAGAACCAGTGTAACAAAAACCATATGTATTCCTTTAATATTGAATTTGTGAATAGATTTTATCAAAATTTTCTTTACCTATTGTAATGTTCGACAAACACTTCCTCAAGAAAAATATTTCGGATTGGAGTTTAATAACTAAGTTATTGTCTTAAAAAAATTTGATTTTGATCTAGAGCTAGGCTCGCAAACATTTTTCTTATAAATTATGTTTTCTAGATCATTATAAAGTTAATTATTCTCAGAACATACTTCCTCAAGACTTTTTGAAATACATTCAAAATAAGTATTTTTCTTATAAAGATCTTTAGAAAGATCTGATATTTCCTTAGTAAGAATAGTATTCCTAGAATATTCCTTATCATGTTTCTCCATGAGATTTGAATTTTCATTCTCAAGGAGTTTGGAAAACCTAGAAACTTCTTCGTAGGTAGGTGAAGTATTATCTTCATCAGAAGAAGATTCTTCTTAGTAATGGTTATAATATTTACTATCATTAGAATTTAAAGAAACATTGGTCATTTATTCAATATTGTGTACCTTATCCATCAAACAATGATTATTAATAGGTAGCCTGAATAAAAGACCAATATTATTCTGTCTGGAAGATTCATAATCTGTTGATTTATCTGAAGAGTATCCAACACTAGCCCTTCGTGTTTCATTATCTTTTAACACATTCATTGCATTAGACTTGAAATACATCATTCTTTTTTTCTCAGAATGCCTTTCCTTTCTTTCATTTCTCTTGATCATAGGACAATCAGGACTTATGTGTCCAGCTCTCTTGCATTCATATCATGTAACATCAGAATCATTTGTGCCTTTCCATTCCTTCTTCATATATTTGGATTCAAAGTTCCTTTGTCTAGCTATCTTGTTCATCCTTCGAAAAAGATTTTATAATTCATTTTCTGAGGATTCACTTCCCCTAGATTTATAATGGATAACAACTTTATTAGATCTGGAACTAGTAAATCTCTCAGTAGTCTTGGCTTTCATATGATTAGAAGTAGTAGGAAAATCTAAAATTCTATTTCCATTCTTTTTCTTCACAATATTAGCATATTTTATTATTCTTGTCTCATCCTAGAGATGAGTTACAAATTTCACATGAAGGGTAATCTAAGTAAAATTTCTATTCTCATCAGTTGTAGTCCTTTTAGAATCCCACTCATTTTGCATGTTGTTGATGATCTTGTCAACAAATGCTTCATCATTGAATCCCTTTTCTCCCATTGATTTTAAACTATTCAAAATAGTCATGAATCTTTGATGCACCTTTCATATGAGTTCACCATAAGGAAAACTAAAACCATGATATTCATCTCTAAAAATGGATCTTCTGGTCTCAACTACTTTGGAAGTTCCAAAGTGAGTAAAATAAAGTTTCATCTATATAGAATTTTCTACTTCACAAGATGAAATTTGGCTATATATATTTATAGTCATTGAAAAAAGTAATGTATTTCAGACCTTATAATTCAATTGATATTCATGATTTTCTTGATTTGTAAAGGAGGTTACTTCTTTATCAAGAATTTTGTATCCACCAGTAAGCATAACAAAATAATCAACACTAGTGTTGATAATAAAAGTCTTCATGAAATCTCTCCAATATTCGTAATCATTACCATCAAAGATAGGTGGTCTAGTTGGATTAATATTATATATGGAACCAACATTGATTATTTCCATTTTTAAGAAAAATGTTTTACAAAAACTTGTTAGTAGAAAATGTTTGTAAACAGGGAATATATTCTAAGGAGGAAAATATAGAGCAAAAGTATCTCTATAAAAAAATAAATCCGAACTATATGAGTCCGAGAAACAGATTCCAAAAAAATGAGTCCTGAAAATTCAATTTCGAGAATTATCTTCTAAATCTAATAATGATATTAATTAAGATTGAACCAAATCGTCTGATACCAATTGTTAGGATGATACTTCTGAGTATGTCAAACTCTTTAATACCAAATGTAGGATCGAAATAAGAATGATATTATCATATACAAGAGGGGAAAATTTTACCTTTTAAAAATTCCTTTGGAACTTTTTAAGATGATTATGTTTAACAAGTTTATAGAAGATAATTCACAAGACCTCTATAATTTCTAATCACTTGCCGGATTCCAGAAAAGAGATTCTGGAAATGGAACATAACTAAATTTTTCCAAGATGAAGATTATACTTTAAAGCGTTTAGAATTTAACTATATTAGTGTACATGATTAAGGAAGTACAAGATAGTTATACTTTCCTTAACAATAGAAATACAGTAGAAATACTTGTAACAAAACAAGTAAAAAGTATTGAGTCTTTTAAACCAAAGAGAAGTCTATCGAACAACCTTGGATAAAGGACCCTTGATTTATACTGTCAAGAAATTCTGTCTTACCCACACCAGGGTAAGCCATCGATATGAAGATCAGAGTCCGTCTTGCTATCCCCGCAATCCCTCAACTATCAGGTAGTCAGCATCTCTATCTTCAATAGCAAGGAAGCCCTCAACTTCAAGGTGTTAGAACCTATGTCTTCTTATCCCCATAAGACCTCGATTGTACACAACAACAATCGGAGTCGCATGAAGAAAATATTCACAAGGAAAAGTTTGAACAGACCATTCAAACATTCTGTATGAAGCTTGAGAGTTGATAAGATATTCTCTATCTAGAAATCACATCAACATCATGTAGGAACATATGTAAAAGTTCAGTGTTGATCTCTTTACAAATGAACTCTTATTTATAGGAAAAGCATCAACAGTGGGCTCCCTCCTCCAACGGTCGAATTCTTCCATGGATTTCGGAGGGACCAGTACATGTGTCACTCAATCAACGGTTAGTTAATAACTAAAAGCATGAAATTGTTTTGTAATAGGACAAGTGTAAGAAAAACTAAAAACTGATATTAAGAATGGAAAAAATTAATGTTCGGAGTAGAGAAAGTTAATGTTCATAGAGTAGGAAAAAAATGAATTCGGAGTCTATAGTACTAAGATACTCAGAATCTGTTTTGTAGGAATTCAAAACATGAATTCTGTAAAATTCCGGTGTCTGAATTTCATTGAAATCTAGATTCTGAATTCATAAGAATTCGAAACCAAATAATAAAAAGTTTGGAGTCAGAGTTCATGGGAATTTGGAGTCCTAACTCATAGGAGTTCAGAGTGTGAATTCCAAGAACTCGGAGTCAAAACATAGACATGTTCATAATAAGAATTTGTAATGATAATTCAGTGTCCGAACTATAATGTGTTCGCATCCAAAATTCATAATCATAATTCATGACTAGAATTCATAGTCAATCTATTCATTAGTTCATAATCAGAATTTGGAGTCGAGCTTCATGAATGTTCGTATCCAAAATTCGGAGTAGAACTTCCTGAGAGTTCGTATCCAGAATTCAGAGTTGAACTTCTTGAGAGTTCATATCTAGAATTCGGAGTGGAACTTCATGAGAGTTCATATCCAGAATTCAGAGTTGAACATTGTGAGAGTTTGAATCCATAATTCGGAGTGCAACCTCATGAGAGTTCGCATCCAGAATTCATAATTGAACTTTATGAGAGTTCGTATCCAGAATTTGGAGTAGAACTTCATGAAGGTTCATATCAAGAGTTCGGAGTAGAACTTCATGAGAGTTCGTATCCAGAATTAGGAATGTTAAACAGAATTCCTCGTATCTATGTATTCTATGATTCTGAAGATTTTGGTTACAATCATATTTTTATACTTAGACAAATTATGATTTGAACAAGGTAAGCATGATAAGGATAAATTTTCGTGGGAAAGGAAATATTTCTTTATTGGGGTAAAATATAGGGTAGAATGAAATTTTCCTTAAGATAAGGTGTTTGTGATTCTCAAAACAAGAGAAATAGTAATGGCACGGGGATAACATAATGACTTAACAATCTCCCCCTTTACATGAGTAATGGAAAAGTCATAAGGAAAACCTTATTAATTCAACAAACGTTATCGATGGAATAGTGGGATAGGGTTGAAATCTCATAAACCGATGTAATTTATATAAATTTCATTCTAGTTTTATATCTCATCATTTTGATTAACCCATAGTAAACTTCTTTTAATTTTAACTAAAGTAATAAATAATTATTTAAAAGGGTTGTAATTTTTACATATTAGGTTAAAAATGGAACAGAAATAGTCAATTTACGTCATCTTCCACCATATCTTATCATCTACTTACATATTCATTTTTTATGATTTTATGTAATTTAACAAAATATGATTCTCATTAAATATTAGATTTGGTAATTTTGACACTATTAATTATGTTGATATTAATAAAATTAATGAAACAAATTTAATTGGAAGAAAATATTTTATTAGATCCCTAAAATTATAATTGGATATATAATATTCTTGGATCATAATATTTATATCGAATTATATTAATTATTATATTTTAATTATTATTTATATTAATTTCAGTTTATTAATTACTATTCTATTATCATTACAAAAACAAATAGGGTAATTATATTATTTCTAAAAAGTATAAATAAATTAATATCAATAAAATATTTTTATTATTGTCAAAATACATATTTAATTTTTTCAATATTTATTTTACCTCACATATGAATCATGACAACATAATTAATGTTTTAGTTTACATTTTTTGGCCTTATGCAAGAATTGAAAAAGACTATAGAAACCACATTTTTAATATAAACAATTTCGTTTCTGACTATTAACGTCATCGATAATGCATAATGTTTAAAACTAATTTCTATAAATGACTTATCATGTCCAAAAAATTCTTTTTTGGATACCAAATTTGACTTTTCTGGTGTTGTGCAAGCTCTACGTCATTACTAAAAATTATTTTCTTATTTATTATGGAATAAATTCTAATATAAATATTATATATTATTTCTATATTATATTTATATTTTTTATCACACTTTAGTTGTTTTCGAAATTTTTATATTGTGGTTATCCATTGGTGATGTCGTAAAGGATAATGTATTTTATTAAAAATTCTATTTTTAAATCATTAATAAAAAATTCAATATTAAAAACAATGTCAAAATTATTAACCCATTGATATGATTGTATTAATTAACCAATTAATACATTACATTTGATGAAATTATATTAATATATTTGGTAGAAAATAATATTATAATCAGTGTGAAAAAATCATGGAATACCACTTTTATAATAAATTATTTTTCTTAAAATTAAATATTTAATTATACAACTTATTTAGAAAACTAATTCAATTATAAAATTACATATAATTAAATTTTTATTTTCACTAATCAATTGAAAATAAAGCGTCCTAAAACTTTGAAAATATAAAAACTAATATAATTTTAATAAGATGAATTCAAAAAAGTTATTACTTTTTAAAATAAACATAAATATTTTAAACAAATTAATAATAATATTTTCAACACAAAAATAAATACAAATAATTTTTATTGAAAATATATTTTTGAATTATAAAACTATATTACTGATAATTTTTTACTTATTTTCATTGAATTAATCAATGATTTTTCATTGCATAGGTTCTTCATATATATTTATTAATTTTGTTAATAATATTTATAGAATCTAATATAATGTATTCATTATATTAGTAATATTCATATTATAATATTTTAGCGTTCATTTATGTTTGATTTCTTTTATTGTATATGCTAACGAACATAGTTTCCATTTAAAAAATCTCAATGTCTTAAAAATATTACATCCATTAAAATGAAAATTAAATAGATCTTCTAAATAAAAAATATAAATAACTATAATAATTTAGATGACATTGATAATACAATAATATACATCTTATTTATTTATAATCATCGTCATCATAAATAAATTCATTAAAAATGTGAAAATATAGAATCACCATAATTAGTATAGTTATTTTTATATTGGGTAAATATGAACCCTATATAATGAGTGAGCTCAGGTTCCCAATAAGGTTAAACATGAGATATTCAAATTAATGATCATATATAAGCATATAATGAGCATAAGTGTATGATAATATGTATTTACAAATATGGCATCATAAAAAAATTGATATATGTCAATTATATGTCCTGGAATGAAACATTGGTATATAATAATATTAGAGAATCATCAAAAAACTATCCTGAGAAATGAGTTCAAATTATTATCATATCATCATTTAATAAGATTCTAGTTCCATCATAATAATGGAAACCAATTCACATATCTCCATTAACAACAGTGACCATAATATGACAACTAGACAAGTGTCAAGATTAATGACCCGATGTTTATTTGTAATAATTATTTTCTTAATAAATATTTGATGTATAATGTTATATAATATTATACACATTCAAAATATAGAGAAACCAATGATGGATTTGCTTTATTACTAAATTTTGTTTAATAGTCAGTTATGATACAAAATAAAATTATAAACACTATAATTGGGAAGAAAATATAAAACTGAAAATATAAATTGGGAAATTATGGATCAAAAAATTCTTCTAAAATCATTTCCCCTAAAGGAAACACTATAGAAAAAAATCAAAATATTTGTATATTAGGAAACATTATAGAAAATTTAAGTGTATAACCATGAGATTAATTTCAAAATGGATAAGGCATAGCCCTTATTGTTAAGAGAAGAAAAAGACAAGACAATAAGAAAGATTATGGGGTTATACAAGAACACTTTCTTTCATACCAAAGGAGAACCAAAGATAAGATCTCAAAAGTAAAAGTTACATTGAATCGAAGGGTAATAGTCCCCATACCTATCAGACTCAAAATCTAGAGGGCCATGAGACCTGGTAACCATGGTTGTATTCAAATATAATTAATCCTTTCTTGATCTCACTTTCCTAGAAAAAATAGGCTGAAGTCCTTCAACATCAATAACAACATTTTTCCATTTGGACAATACCCGACTAAAGTTGTTTTTTTGGGAGGCATCCTCTACCTCATCCCACATTTGCTTGATGACCTACATTTCCATTAATTTAATAATTTCTATGTGGTTACATGAAATCCTCTCACATTTCTCCTCAAGAACAGGTTCCAAGCCTTTCTACACCTTTTCAACATTCACTCATTGCGTCATGTAACCTTCTCCCCTAGTTGCAAACTCCTTTGTTTGATGCACTCGTTCCACATCCTTGTAAAATTGAGACTCATGGGTAATCTCTTGTTAATCATCATCCACCACTCACAATTCCTTATTCAGCATTGATTGTTTATTTACCTTCTTCCTAGAAGAAGCCTTGTGAGTCCATTTTAATGAACAAAAAGCACAAACAAAATTTTTATAACACCTCTCTTTGTCATGTCCAATAACATTACACTCAAGACCAAAATCAAGCAGTCTCTCATACTCCACATTGATAGATATATCATCATATACAGAATAAAATACTATATTTTGAATTAGAAATGTACTTAAATCAACTTCCACAAGAACTATAGCCTAGTGAACAAATTACTTAGCTTCAGTGGTCCTTTTCATTTTAATTGGAATGCCAACTACATAGGCAATGTAAAATAGAATTTTAGGAGCCATAAGATCCAGTGAAGGACAAAAATTTTAATCCTGACCTGAACTCAGGTATTTTTAGTGGAGAACAGATTGAAATGGAAATTCCATTCTTGAAAGAAAACCATATGTGGCTTTAAAGAAATTGACCTGAACCCCCAAGCTCTCCACTTAAGAATTTCTGATTGAAAAATAATATGAATAAATCCTCGTCCCATAAGAATGCATCTCCAATCAGAAAAACCCCATATAGAGGTGATTTTTCAAACCAAATCATCAATTTTACATGTTTTACCTCTACTAGTAAGAACAATTCTGGAAATAATTGAATGCTTGTAGATCTTGAATCTATCAATAATATCCTCCCTACTAGCAACAACATGTGCAGTGTCACCCTTTCTAACAATTCTCTCAGAATTACCATCGCACATGGATCTAAAGTGCCTTATATTAGAGTCTCCATCAACTCTTGAAGGTGATTTACTAAATTATCATGCATCTACTAATTTATCAGCACCCAACGCAACTTCACAGTTTAGGATCAATTCCAAGGATTGATCTTCAATCACCCTCACTATTTCAAGACAAGGTCTGTTGACAGGGCAACCAAAATCTACATTTTCTCAAGGCATTGTCATTTTGTGACTTGTGACCACCACCATCAAAGCTGAATGAGTCTTGGACCTCATCGGGACAGTCACATCCACTTCAGCGACAACATCTACTCACCAGACCATCAGCGCTACATCAACCGGAGCAACATTACCAACTTCTGCAATTGCCAGGTCAGGTTCAGATCTGCAGGGAAAGGAAACAACGACCGTCCCTAAAAAAGCCACATGAACCCCAAACTATCACAGATCTTCCACTTTAGCACCCTCTAAGGATCTACATTCATTTATCTCTTCACCTATAGCCATTGGATTCAGATCAGGTTTTGATCTGCATTGTAAGCGCTCGGTAGTCACAGCCACCTAAAGTCCACACTAGAGTCCATTCTTCTCAACAAAAGAAACCATAGCTGGGATTGAATATCCTACAACACGGGTCTACCAAAATAATGAGGTAAAGACCTTGAAAAATCCCTTTATATGCCGAAGACCGAAATCGCCATGAGAGGAAGAGTCACAAGCACACTCCATCTTATGGATTATTGTCACCATGGGATTAATTGACAAAAACAATTAATTATAGAATGTATATACATTTATAGGAGGTAATGTGAATGTTGGAAGAGTAATGTGACCATTAAAATTGTATCCTAACCATTAGGAATAGTAACCTGTTCGTGTCGAATAGTAACACGACAGCTGGAATAACAATTTGACCTCCAACTAATTATTGTTGATATATATAGAATTTATAAGAATTTATTTATGTAAATAAAATATTTATAATCCTATAAAAATAAATATAATTATTACAAAATAAATAAAAATATTACCACAATTTTTAATAAACTATTTTTTTAATATATGTTATACAAGTCATAATTTTTATATTAAAAATTAAAAATATCCATTTTATGATATTACTATGATAAAATGAATATAAATGTTAAAAATAAAAACATCAAAACTATACCTAGGGTTATTTTTAGGTAATTTTTTCAAATACCTTATTCCTCAAATTAATAGTAAAAATAATGTTCTCCACATAACCTGTGTATCTAAAATTACATCATTCATGATCTGATAATGACATAATCCATTATAGAAAATTATGTTCAACCGAGTTTTATTCAATTTCAAAAATGGTTCATTAAAATACAATAAACTCAATTTTCATAAATAAATAGAACATTCCAAAACAAAACATATAATGTGATTACATAAAATAGAAATTTTACATTCCATCCACTATTATTTTTAATGATCTAATAAATTGAAATGATAAATTTTATTTGAATTCAGAAATCATTATATTATATTAATATAATATTTATAATGTCAAAATTTTGTTATTAAATTTTTTAACATAGATATATTATTTTCTTAACATTTTATTCTAAAAATACCCCTTTCCTCAAGTAAAAAATATCTCCTCTACAACCCCATAGAAAAACACTCCTCACATCCATTAGAAAGAACAATTTCAACCCAAATCCTCTAACTCAAGATGTAACATCCTGGTTACGGGTTCCGCTAAGAGGTTTCATGTGCCCTGTTGTTCACATGGCCTCAAGCACATTTCCTTAAATTCCGAGGCTTCCGACTAGTAGCAAGGGCCTTAGGTGTGATAGATGGGGAACTATACCCACATTTACAGTGTAATGTAATAAAAATAAATAGATAACAGTAGCAGAATTAATTATAAAACCATACAACTCTAAATAGTAGAGGACTATAAGTAAATAAACCACTCCAGCATAAATATATATAGATATATATATCAATAATGAGGCATTTAATAGTTGTCATTGAAAGAATCCAAAAATTTCACAATATTGAAATAAATTACTGAACCAAAGTACAAGGAAAATAAGTAAAAAACTCCAGCAGTATTGCAAGCCTCAGCATGGTCTCATTCTCTCCAAATCAACCACAATCAAGTTCCTGATGTAGAATAGAACTTTCCATATCTATACCTATATAAATATAATCTATTTGGGCCCAAATGCATAACCCAAATAGGGTGTGAGATGAATCCGAGTAGGCATCCACCCAAATATAATTTCCTAACAGTCAGTCAATATATTTGGAAAGAAATAAGAAAAAGAAGTAATGAACAATAAAGTACTCAAAATTAAATAGTCATATAGTTTCAAATAAATTCATTTACATTTTTCAATTAATCAATCAAAAAAGAATAAGAAACCCTCTAGGATGTTCTCACAGCCTGTAACACCCCGAGCTTCCACGATACGCTTCTCATTCAATAATGCAATGGCTTCCATTGTACGCAACATTGAGTTCTAAAACACCGCGACTAATCAAAGTAGCTGTTATGAATAGTAATAACCACTTTTTAAAATTATAAAAATTTAATATTTCAAAATGGACTTCATTTTTTGATTCGGAATATCGAAATTAGCCTATGTTGAATTTTTGGTATTTTTCTGAGAACTTCTAATTTTTTATGAATAGTGAAAAATGCTTAAAAACAAATTTTTTAATCAAAATAATTTACAGTGATAAATTATACTATTTAGTGGGTTTAAAGTATAATTAGAATATATTTTTACCATTTTATCCAATGGTGGTCATTATAATTAATTTAACATTGAAAATTAACATAAACAATTGCCAATCTTTTGATATAAATTGTTTCTTAAAAACATGCTATTTGTTGTGACAGCGGGAATTAATTATAAAATTAATTAATGAAACATATATGATTGGAATTTTGTAAATATACATCATTTTTGAATTCAGAATATCAATTATAGCATAGGGTGAAATTTTGGCATTGTTCTGAAAAACTTCAATTTTTGATGAATATTGAAACCACTAAGTGGTAGTTAAATAACCGATTTTTCATTTAAATGAAATATTACCACTTCTGTGATTTGATTTTCAAAAATCCGACATACATGGTTGTCATTATGAAGTAAAATATGGTTCAATGAGATTAAAATAATTTTTTGTGAATAATATCTTTTAAGTTCTTAATCGCGATTAGAGGTAATTAGTGTAGTTTAAGGTAAAAATAATGTTTTAATAATATGAGATGAGATCGACACATGTCCTAACCTCATTGGATGTGTCATGGCCGACCAAGAAAATCCATGGGTCAACTTGGGGACCCCATGGAGCCACTTTAGTTGGAATATGAGATAAATACCTTTTATTTAATGTTAAAGTAAAAAATGACACAAACATGAAATGTTTTACTAAAACAATTTTTACATGGGGTTATACAAGTCATATTTTTTACTATAAATAGTTATTGGAAAGATAAAAAGATTTCCTACATCATAGTATTTTTTTATAATTTTTAGACATTAAATAAATAAAATTATATATGACATCATTGTGATGCCGCGATGACCTCATTAATTACCGATTTTAATAAAATGAAAAGATAATGTACAATCCAAGGATTAAACTTGTCCAAAGTCTATTGGATGGGTAACTTTAAAACCCTTATCACCTTATCCATGAATTATATAAGTGTGGGACCTTTATAATCTGAAACGCATTGTATAATAATGTAAAATTTCCTTACTTTCCAAGAGTGCCCCTCCTCTCCTCTTATAAAAGGCCCCCACCTCTACCACCTCATTCACACTTTCAAGCCATTTGTCTCGACCAAACTCTCCCCAAATACTCTCCCAACTTCCCCCTATTACTCCTATAAGACTCACTTTGGGCAGAAATCATCCCAAGGAAGCCTTTGGCTCAAATCAAAAAGAGTTACCCGATTTTGAGGTAATGTCTTCTCTAATGTTGTTTTGTTTTATTTTTCTTCTCCAACCCCCTAAAATCTTTTTATTCATTTCATTTGTATCAACACCAGTATCATCAATATACTAGGATGTTTTTATAAGAAGGATTAGAGCTACACACACACACACCTACATAAAATGGTTAAAGAACATACGGTTTCTGTGGATGGCGAATTTCTCCCTCACAAAACGATGATTGTTCAACACTCATATAACACTTTCAAAGGTGGCCATTAAGATGTCACTATATTTATATATGATATATAATATGTTTATGTTTTACTTATGCTTCTGTATTTTTCATTTATGGCATACGTAATGATTTCCATTATGGGTAAACGCGATAATTGCATTTTAGGAAGTGCGGACTACCGCCCCCTCAAAGTGATGTAAATCGTTAATGCCACATGTGGGATGTATAAAGGATAGAGTAAATGATATTATATATGATATTACACATGATATTATTCTGGAATTATATTATACATTTATATCATTATGATTTCATTCCATTAAATACGAAATAGAATGAAAGTAGCGTTCATGCGTACGTACGGCTTACCGTCTCCATGAACGGTGCATTTCATTTCTTACCTCTAAATGTTATGCAATATTATAAATGAATGTATATACTGTATATATATGATATATATGATATCTACATAATTAATATAATTCTGGATATAATGGATATTTCACCACATGAACAACTTGTAATTATAAGAAGTTTATTTTTGACTCAAGTACCAAAGATCGACCAAACGACCGTTATTAACTGAAATAATTACATAATGTTCATAACATGGTAATAAAGGATATAAAAGGAATAATGAACATGAAAAATGTTCTTAATTAAATAGGAATTAACTCTAGTTTATTATTCAGTAGGTTAAAGAACGGTCGAGTCAGGACAGGACGCAAGGTAAGGAATCTTCTTAACCCAACTTCCATTCTTTGGGTTATTCTCCTACTTTCAAATTATGTCATGATATTATTATGTCTTATTTTGTATTTTTACTTTCTTTATGTGTACCTATAGTGAATGCACATAATAGATCTATTTTATTTTAAAAATGATCTTTTTAAGGACTTCATATCAATCTCCTTTCATTGAGGCATATTTGGTTTCATACACAACTTTCTTTTATACGGTGTATAAACCCCTTTGAATTTTACGTTTATTCAAAAGGAATATTTTTTATACAAATCGTTTTACTAAACGACAAAAAGGGAATTTTTTTCTTTCCATACATATACGGCGACAACGACTTCTTCGCCGTCGTGACCATTATTTGAGTTTCGGCTTCCTCTACAAGCCATCATGTTTTTTTAATGAAAAATAAATACAATGTTTTATCCTTCTTTTATTTTGGTATTGAAAATGGTTTTGAAATCATTTTTATTATATCAATGTGTTGTATTGATATCTTGTGATTGAAATGTGGAAATTTTATGTTTCCTTTATCCATGTTTTATGTGATACGATTATCTTATGGTTTATGATATGTTTAAACCTATTCATATGAGGAATGCATTGGACTTAATAAGTGACGGGTGGAGCCCGCTATAGCTCCTCGATGCATCGGCAGGTCTCATGAGACAAACTAGTGTCTTGGCACGAGGCCTTGACAAAATCTTATTTGTGGTCTTGGCACGAGGCCTTGACTACGTGGTTATGATAGTCTGGAATTATGTATTCCATCATTATGAATGTGGTTATTGATAATGCATGTGATTATTCAACCAGTAAAATATTCATGTGAAGAAGTAAATGGAATTATCTCATTTTACTTTTGCCATATTATGTTGATGTTCAAGTTTAAATGGATTTTGTTGTCGTTATACATTGCCTTAAATGTTAATGTTTATTTATGAAATCTTCAGCATTATTGTTATCCTTACTGAGCATCTGAGCTCACCCCTTTCAATGTTTTAATATTTTCCAGGATGTGAAGAGGAATTTTATGAATTACCTGTAGGGATAGTAAAAAGAGGATATGAGTGTGGACTATGAAGACTTTGTTATTAGTTTTTCACTTTATTATGTAATGTAACATTTATGAATATATCTAGTGTTTCCAAGGCTACTAAACTAATCGGTCTTTCGAGACTTGATCTTTTGTGATCATGCCAATGTTACGAAGTAATGCACCGACTCTTGGTAGCTAGGGTCGGGGCGTTACACAGCCTATGCCCTATGGTTCAACCAATCAATTTCATGTAACCCTCTAGTAAGTTCAAACAACCTAACCCATATGGTTCAACTTATACTAGGATATAACGAACTCATGGGTAAGCTCACAATATCTAACCCCTCTGGTCAGATAAAAAAGACTCTTTGAGGAAGAACACACTGTCAATTCCTTATATAGAATTTTAATGATAAACTACAAAAACTCTCAAGAATCACTCAATGTCAATTCCCCCTATGGTCTTGTAACAGTAACTATAGACACTCTGGCGGAGCACTCAATGTCAACACCCCCAATGGTCTCGCAACGTGATAATTTAAAATAGATACACTAGGGAAGCACTCATTGTCAAATCCACCTATGGTCTCACTACACAAGGTTCCCAAAGCCAGGTGTAATGAAATCGCACACAAAATATGTTTAGTATCCAATATAAAATGAAAAATAATACTTTTCTAAGAAGCTAAAAATCATGTTACAACATCATATGAAATCTCTCTTTCCTAAAAATACTAGGCATAAAAAGCAAGTATCCAAATTTGACAAGCTAGACCAAACGGTCAATATCAAATCCTACAATGTAAAACACATCCATATCATGGAAAATAAACCCAATTTACAATCCAATATCTACAATAAAGCAAAAAAAGCATATAAATAATTAATAGGGTTAAAATACCTAAATGTGCATTACCCCTAACTAGGGTATTGGGATATTTTTACATATATTTCAAATAATAACTATGGAAAGGCACAAAACACCTACCACAGTATTGTATGATCAATATACTATAGTTTTTTCCCTTTAATCGGCCTAGAACAACATATATCTACCGAAAAAGTATAAAATTTTCAACCACAGATATCACATGAATGGGGAGATATCAAGGAATGAAGGTCTGGAAGATGGAAGTACTCACCGTGGGAATTCTAATGTAATAGACAGTGTTTAATTAAGTGAACAGATGGACAATTGGGGACTCAGAGAAGAATTGCGCCCTATGGTCGCTCCTGGATGAGACAAGTCGGGATGAATGTGTTTCTTCCAATTAAACAATACCCCGATCTGATTTAACAAATAAAAAAGAGAAGTACACAACATTTTCACTTAATATACATGTCTTATACATGCCATAACTAGACTCGGCTTTAGGCAATATCCAGGTCACCCCACAAGGATATGTACTTGGTCGTTACCTGACTAGTACACGACTACTCGCTGCAACTGGGTACACAACGTTTACTACAAAGTACACGGTGTGTGCTCCATAAATTTCAAGAAACACCTATTTTTCTCAAAACTCCTGAAAAATACAATCGAAACCTAAAAATAAGATATGAGTTCTTACAAACTTCCCCCTTAATGAAATTATTCTCCAAATTTTCCTCAGAACATGGAAAAGAATAAAAATCCTCAAATAGCTCTGGTCCCCACGATCACACATTTGTCTCCCTCTCCCATGTCTTATCCTTAACTTGCTCATGCTTCCTTAACACCTATAGTAGAGGAACATACCAACCATGGAGAACCGTCATGCTTCGATCAAAAATCTGGATATGATGTTCTTCGAAAGAGGCATCAACATCCAACTTAACCTGCATATATTGAAAACCATGAGATGGGTCTGTGAAGTAATGTTGTAGCTAAGAAATTTGGAAGACTTTGTGCATAGACTGGTAACTCCGAGGTAACTACAACTGATAGTAAACATACTTGGCTCTCTCCAAAATCTCAAACGGTCCAACATATATATATGAATGATAGCCATGACTCCTAATCAGGCTACATCCCACCCTCTGTGTGACACATAGGAAATCCTGATCTCCGACCTTGAACTCTATAGGTTGTCTCCATCCATTAGAATAAGACTTTTTTCATGACTGTGAAGTATCCATCCTCTTCGGAATCAACTCTACCAACTCTATGGTCTCCTTGACAATACAAGGTCTCAGCATAGCTACCTCTCATTCCTCTATCCCACATAAGGGTGATCAGAATGTCATATTGTACTAAGCCTCATAAGGTTCCATCTGAATAGTTTATTGAAAACGATTATTGTTGGAATAATACATAAGAGGTATGTTCTTTTCCCAATAACCTCCAAAATCTGGGACCCATGCCCAAAGCATGTCCTCCAACACCTATATTGTACACATAGACTGGCCTTCTATATGGGGATGGTAATATATACTCAGAAGTGCCTATATACCCAACGACATGTGTATTCCCTGCCAGACTCGAGAAGTAAAATGGATGTTCGCGTCTAAAGAAACAGAATGTGGAACTCCATGTAAACATACAATCTTCCAAATGTATATCCTTCTCAGCTCATTAACAGTGAAGGTCTCCTTAATCGATAAGAAGTGATCAACCTTCGTGAGTCTGTCAATGAAAAACCATAGTATATCATCCTCTTAAGGTGACCTCAGAAAACCTATCAAAAAGACCATCTCTATATCATTCAGCATCCACTCGAGAATGTGTAACTGCTGAAAAATCCCTACTAGTCACTTATGATCCTCCTTCACCTGCTGATAGGTGGACCACCTAATCAAAAAACCCGCAACATCTTTCTTCATACTTGTCCAACAATACTGACGGTGTATATCTCAATACATCTTGGTGAAACTATGATGAACTTCCCAAACCGAGTTATGAGAATCTTGCAACGGCTCCTCATGTATGTATGCTAACACCCATGCATGCCCATGAAAACTCAAGATCTCATCTTCTCCTACTAGATATCTAGTAATAGGTTTCTCTCCTGACACACTCTCCCATAGAACTAGGCCTTCAGAATCTGATAGTTTCCTCACTCTCAATCAATCATATAGAGTAGATGTAACATCTCAATAAGAAAGAAACTTCTGCCCCTATTCGTCATTAACCTCCAAATTCATCTCAGAGATCAGATCCCTAAGCTTCCATTCACTACTGGCCTCCTGATGTGCTTATATTTGGGTCCTCCTACTTAACCCATCAACTACTACGTTTCCTTTCCTAGAAACATAGGCAATCTCACGATCATAGAATTGAATGTACTAAAATACCTTCCCTATCTCAAATTCAGATCATGTAGAGTAAAGATGTATATAAGATATTTCTGGTCAGTGAAAACCAAAAATGATTTTCTAAAAGATAATGTCTCCCATAGCATAATGCATGGAAAACTGCATATAACTCAAGACCATTCATCGGGTTATTTATCTCATTTGGCCCCAACCACTAAGACTCATACACAAAAACTCTTTCCCCATGTATCAACATTGCTCCTAGCCTGTTACCTGATGCATCACAGTATATAGTATATCTCTTTATAGACTCTGGAAACTCTTGTTTGGGTGTTGAACTCAAACTCCATTTCATCCCAAAAAAGTCTGAAACACAATAATTTGACCATATGTACTTCACACACTTGTTAGTTAGGCTCGTTAGTGGCACCGCTAAGCATGATTTGTTCTATCTGAAATGACATTAGTATCCAACCATCACTATAAAATATTGTACCTTAAAGTCGTTCTTCTTCTTCTCTAAGGAAACTATTGATCTCACATTTTCTAGTCTCAATTAATAGTCCTATATCTGAGATAACATGACCCATGTATTTAATTTGGTCCATCCAAAAGTGGATTTTTTAGTGGTTATCATATAACTGACGATATCTCTATGTATTAAAAATTATCTCATGATGCATGACATGGTCGTGTTCAGCATGAGAGTACACCAATATATCTTCCACAAAAACTATCACAATCACATCCATGTTTGGAAGGAATACTCTGTTCATCAGTGCCATGAAAACATCATGCATGTATGTGAGACTAAATGGAATAACCATATACTCATATAGACCACACCAACTCCAAAAAGCGGTAAGTGGTATATCAGATGGTGTAATGTGCAACTGGTGATAACCATATCTCCTATCAATCTTCTAGAACATCTGGGCTCCCCAAATCTTATAAAAGAGGTCATCAATCCCCATCATTATATATCAGTTCATGACCATCAACTAGTTTAGCTTTCGATAATCTCTGCAATATATGAGGGTAAATTATTCTTTCTTTTCAAAAAGAACAGGCAAACCCCCAAGGAGAAGTTAAGGGTCAAATAAAACCCTTTTCCTATGACTCCTATTACTAGTTCTTGAGCTCCTGCAACTCTGGTGTAGCCATCCTATAAGATGTTATGGATAAAAGTGCCACTCCAGTCTCATGCTCAATAGAAAAGTCCACTTCTTTCTTTGGAGGCAATCTGGAAAATTCCTCTAAAAATAAATCTTTGAAATGTTCGAGCCATGATAGAAAGTCCAACTCTGAAGTTCCTATTCATCTATATAGAGACTAGATATCATGGAAGTTACTCCTCCTAACTCATGATGCTCGGGGCCTACTCTACTTACATGGACATCCCATTCTCTGTTATTTAAGAAAAAACTACCCTCTGGTGATGCGAAACTCACCCTACGAAGATATCAGTCGAGTACAGCCTAGAAGGGAACTAACCTCTCCATTTCGGGAATAAAATCATAGCCTATCATCTTTTGTACACAGAGGTCCCAGAAGAAGTGACACCCACCAACCACAAGAGTTAATTCTTTGCACTGACATACACTAGCCATTATTGTCCCCGACAGAGTGTCCTCTATCATAACATCAGCAGAAGTAAAGTTACAGATCCCGATGCTCTCCAAAACAGAATCATATATGAAGATATATGATGCCCTTGTATCGAAAAGTGGAGAAGCCAAAACTGAAGAAACTATTATTGTACCTCAAATTGTAGAGGTTCTGAAATCCTGCTCTTGCTGGGTCTGCCCTACTACAAATTTCTAGCCTGTACAGCAGCCCTATGATCCTGCTTGACCACACTGATTTTATCCTCCATGATGTCATTGAATCCCAACTGAGTGGATACCATGGATGAGACTTCCCCTTCATCGTTAACATCTATAATAACTCCAGTTCCCAAACTAATAAGAAATTGGTGGGGCTTCTCCTGAACGAGGAGTCAGAGAAGAACCCATGTCACCAGCTATCAATGAGATAAACATACAAAACCGCTGATGCTGGCTCGTCTTTCTGCAATATTGGAACTACACTAGGTCTTTCAAGCAATGTGGACTCATATTACCTTCTTTCCCACACTTGTATCATACCACATGGCTACCTAAATGTGTATCTCTCCTTTTCGGATCTCCTCATGTAGACTCTCTTCCGCACATCCTACTATCATCCAAGAAATCACAAACTCTGGATACTAAACTTCCCTTGAACACAGCTCCAGAATCACTCATGTTTCACTTTGTGATCATTTCATGGTGGACTATGGATGATATGGTAATAAATATGAAGATATTCACATGACATCGAAAGTAATTCCTTAGGCCATCCTCAAAATTCCTTGCTATAAAAATCTCATCATCCTCTAGAATGGGTGTGAAAAGATGCAGCTCTATGAAGAATGAAGAATACCCCAAGACTGAGAGATTACCCCTCTCCAAACGCATGAACTCTTGGGATCGAACGGATATAAAAGTTTCTTGGTAGAAGTAGCCATAGAATGTATGCTATAACTCATCCTCCTCTAAAACATGTTGTTTTCCTTCATATAAGATCACGTCTCCCCATATCATGGAGGAATCATGATCCATGGATGTACATAGCTTCACCCTTCTCTTTGGAGGCATCTCTAAAAGCTCAATTGTAGAAAGAATGGATTCTAACCAATTCTCAGCAACCTAAGGCCCTCCATCCCCTAAGAAGGTGGGAGGATGCTTCTACTGAAATACCTACGTCAACTCTTCAATAGACGGGTCAGGAAGATGTGATCCCTGGAATGCCTACATAATCCTCAAGAAGCCTTCTCAGAACTGTACATCAACACATGTGTCTGGTATAATGGTTGGTGCCAAGACGGGCATGACGAGAGGGTCTGATAGTAGTTCATGATTAGGCATGTCCTCTGTCTTATCGCTGCCCAAAATCTAGTGTACAATCGGAGGTCGTGGTGGTGGACTGAGTCTTCAAGGTCAAACACACACTTTAGATCATGATTATCAAGGAATGAGACTTAAAGGTGCAGGAAAGGAACAGGAGAAAGAAAGCATTCACGTTTTCCCAAATATGGATACATGGCGTGTATGACCCCTACACAGCTTTTTTCCTTTAGGCATTCACATCGGTGTGTACTCCTATCATCCCTGGTTGTGTAACACCCCATACAAATGGCATGGTTTCCCACGACATAGTGTGTATTTGAATCATTTTCCCTTTCCTGAGTTCTTCTATATGACTTACCCACATGGTTCTCTTAGAATGAGACTACACATAGTGTTTATTCCATACACGACGTTTACTAGAAGGATTTCACTAGGAAATATTGTTAGTCACATAGCTGGATATATGGGTTACACTGCACTATGTGTTCAAGCTTGACACGACGTGCATAAGCGAAGGTTCATCCATCCATGTCGTTAGTCACATGGTCCCAAAAACACAACATTTATGTTCGATCCATGGCATGTTCCTCCAAGAACTTCCCAACCCCGTGTCTCTTCCCAGACAACCAGTGACATGATAAGAGACTACACGACATGTTCATACAGCGCACATTGTGTATTTAAGAAATATTGTTCTTTCATGAATGGAAGGATACATGACATGTATTCAGAAATACACACCGTGTATTATTGTTTTTTCCAGATAGTAATCCCCCAAAACTACTTCAGAACCTAGAATAAAACTGAAATGAACAATGAAGTACCAAATTCCGATCTGTGAGGGCACATACTCCCTGCGAATCTTATTTTTAAATCTTATACAAGTCATATACAAGAATATCAGTGCAATCGTACACCAAATTCCAATCCATGGTGGCCCATAACACCTCAAGAACCATCTTTTGGCATCCATTCAAAAAAAAAACCATACACAATTCAATACCCTATCAAATAGAAGGTATTCTATCAAGGCATCTATCACAATAGCATGAATATCTTACACAACATCTATCACAACAATATGCAATCAGTAATGAACCCTTAATGGCCTGGAAAGAATGACCGACATGTGATATCTAGCAAGTACCTATATGATTCATGGGATGGAAAATCCTCATCTCGTCGAGTTGGAATAGAAATATAACCTCAATATTATCAACCTTAACAACAAAAAACATGTGAATCACCGAACAGTGAAAAAAAATCAACTATAATACTGCAAAACTAGATAAATTTCATATATGATGTAAATTGGGTTTTCCCAATACACAGGTTAGCTACTCCAAGTAATAATATATTACCAACTACATATTCCTTCATATACATTTCTATAGGATCCAATTTTAATGCCCAGAAGAAAAGACTCATTTGATACCAATTTGTACCATCTCAGTTCTGGGTGCCACCTAGAGGTGCCCCGTACCCAGTTGGTCACATGGCCTCAAGCACATTTCCCCAAATGCCAAAGGCTGCCAACTAGAAATGAGGGTCTTGGGTGTGATTGTGGTGAAACTATGACATCCTTGTAAGATTAATGTAGAATAAAGAAATAGATAATAGTAGCAGAAGAAATACTAATACCATATAATAGTAAATAATAGAAGACTAGAAGTAAATAAACATCTACATGATATACAAATATATATATATATATATATATCAATAATTATGCATGTCACAAGTAACATTGAAAGTACCCAAAAAATTTACAATGTTGTACTATAGTACTTAACCAGTGCACAAGGGAAACAAGTAAATGAATCAAGTGGTATTGTACACCTCAGCTTGGTCTCATGCTCTCCAGCTTCATAGTAATCAAGTACCTGATGTAGAAGACTATTTTCTGTTGTCTATTTCTACAAAAATATAATATTTTTGGGCCCAAAAGCATGACACAAATGGGGTGTGATATTAATCCCAGTGTGAAACCACCCAAGGATTTGTGCCTAATAGTTAGTGAATATATATGGAAGAAGTAGGAAAAATAAGTAATGAACATGTACTCAACAGTAAATAATCATACATTTTCAATTACATTATTTTACATTTTTCAATCTATCAACCAATAAAAAATAAGAAACCCTCTGGGAAGTTCTCATATATTATCCCCTCTGGTTCAACCAATCAATTTCAGGTAACCCTCTAGTAAATTCTCACTGCCTATCCCCTTTGGTTAAACTTATACAAGGATACAGTAATCTCCTAGGTAAGCTCACATGGTCTAACCCCTAAGTCTCATGCAAAAAAAGACTCTCTGAGGAACCACTCACTATAAATTCACCCTATAGTCTTTTAAAGATAAAATACAAACACTTAAAGAGGAACTCAACATCAATTCCCCTTGTGGTCTCATAACGGTAACTATAAGAACTCTGAGGGTGCACTCAATGACAATCCCCCCTATGGTATTGCAACATGATAAAGAATAATAGACTCTATGGGGAATCCTACAACATCAATTCCCCCTATGTTCTCACTACACCTCATTCCCATAACCATGTGTAAATAAATCATGCACAAATGATGTTCAGCCGCCAAAGTATACCTAAAATTACAAATGGATAAAAAACTACAAAACATATCATAACATCAGATAAAAGCATTGAATTCTAACAATACTTGACACATAAAGAACACATCCGTACAGAACAAACTAGACCAAAGTGTCAATATCAAATCAAATATTGGAAAACACATCCATATCATGAAAAATAAACACTCTTCACAATCCAATATCCCTACTCATGCACACAAATAATATCATGAAATACTATGGTTAAAATCCCTAAATGTGCAATACCCATAACTAGGGTATTGGGAAATTTTGCACATATAATTCAAATACTAAATACGAAAAGGAACAATACACTTACAATGACATTGTATGATCGATATACTCCGATGTTTCCCCCTGAATCGACCAAGAAATACTTTCTTCTACAAAATGATTAAACCTTAAACTAAGGATATCACATTAAAGGGGAGAAATCTAGGAACGAATCTCTAAAAGAAGGAAGAACTCAAAATGGTGATTCCAATGCAATCGATGGTGGTTGATTCGAAGAATGGAAGTTCAATTAGGGGCTCAGAGATGAATCATTCCCTACAGTCACTCCGGGATGAGAAAAGTTGACAACAAGGTGTTCCTTTCAATTAGACAAGACCCTAGTCTGATTTAAAAAAAAGTACATGGCGTGTTCATTTATTATACATTCTGTGTACATGCCTTAACTGGCCTCTTCTTTAGGAGGTCTCTATGTCACCCCACATGGGAATGAACTCGGCCGTTACACGACCTATACATGTCTACCAATGACAACCAGGTACATGGTGTGTACTTCAAAGTACATGGCATGTACTCCTTAAATTTCTAGAAACACTTTTTTTTGTTCAAAACACCCGAATAACAGGATCCATATCGGAAAAGAAAGTCCAGGTTCTTACACAATACCCATATATTCCTTATGGAATTGTTTAGGTAATACAACTACAATCAATAAGGAATAATAATGTCTTACCAGAGCAACTACACTGTGGATTAAGTAAGTTATAATAAGCTCCACTCTCTTTTATTTCTTCTTCCACTTATCTTTATTTTTTCCACTAACCCTTTCCTAGCCAAACATTAAATAAACTAATTAGGCAGTAAGTTAAGATTTTATTAATTATGTTGTCCTTAGGTAAGTATCATACTAATATATATATATATATATATATATATATATATTGTAATTATCTTCATCACTCCCAAAACAATGTCTCGTCAATGTTAGGTTAACCCCCTACAATGACATTTCCATGACAACACATATAACCATAATAATGGTTGGATATTTAAAATTGTATATAATTTTTAAAAATGTAATTATAATATTTATAAGCTTATGGATTTAATTATACTATTGTAAAAATTACCTTTATGAAAAGGGATAAATCAATGAGAAACGTGAAATTTTATAGAAAATGATGATATCAAAATTCCACAACATCACTAACAAAAATTAATAAATATAATAAAATGGTTATAATTTATAAATTGTTTTATAAATTAATATAATTCACTTCAGGATCAATGTTATAATTAATATTATTTTATTATTTAGGATGTGAAAAAAAAGTTGAAATACAGTTCGAATTAAGTTAAGTTGAATACCCAAACCCAATTCCATTTATAGGGTTATTCTCTCTTCTATAGCATAAATTTTCTTATTATTTCCATTAAATTTCCTTTACCATTTTTTCATTGGGATATATATTTTCATACCATGTCAAAAAAAAATTGTAATAAAAACTACTTCTTTTAAAGTGTCAACAATTTCAAAAACATCATCAACTTAAAGTGATTCTTATCCAATAAAAAGTAGTGATATTTTATGTCCATGTATGATTTACCTTATTAATATGGGAAACAAAAGGTTTATTCTTGAATTTATACATTATTAAATTCCTAGTAAACCAATTATCATAGTAGGGTTTTCTTCCTAACATTGATTTATATACGTTTTGTGTGGCATGCTAGGTTCTGTAAATGCTGCGATGTGATAGGTGGGACTATTATTATATGTTCCTACAAAGCATTGGGAAATGCGATTCATCTCATTAGATTATGTGTATTTTTCTTGAATATTATGCTAATATTGTTCCCAATTACGATTTTATGATTATTCACATATATTATTTGTTAACATGATACTAGCTATGTTTACAACTATGTGCGATATTTGACCCAAAAGACATGAGATTTCATTTTTACGAATTTCCACATTTCATGCCTTTATCACATGACTGCTTCGTAATATTGATAATGATTCTGTGATTATGATACAATGATGATTTTTATGCTTGCTAATGTTATACATATTAGTGTGCCTTATTCATCCTCTTGCTGGGAAATATGCTCAACTATTTCATAGATGTATATGCTCAGATGATTAATTGTACAAATTGGAACAAGAAGACCATTGAGAAGATATATAAGAATGAAAGATGTAAATTTTAATGTTCTGTTATTTTAAATATATGTATGACCCAAATTTTACCATGATACTAAACCATGGGATACCAAAAAAAATCAATTGGATTTTTATTTTTAAATTAATGAAATAGACAAGTAAGATACATTGTGTTCTCTATATTTTTTATCAGAATACGTTTCAATTAATGATTGAATGAGGATTTGAAAATTTTAGTGAAACCCCTTATGATCAGACTATGTTTATGTTAACATCCATGAATTTTTTTAAGAAATATAAACATGGGACTTCCATAATATATTCCCTTACTATTAATGGCATCCAATAATAAATTTTCATGATCAGTAGAAATCAATATTTCTTAAGAGATTGGTGGAACTAGAATAAATAAATTCATGTTGTGAAATTATTCATAATATTAACTCCTTCCATGTGAATTTTCAACATAGTTCTTCAGATTATTTTATACCATAACATATTTCTAAAAAAATTTAATAAAATCTATAACAATTTATATAGAGATAAATATAAAAACACATTGTGGTTAAATCATTATTTTCCATGTGTTGTAATCTTATTTTATTTTAATATGTTGGAATATTATTCAATTTAATCTTGTAATTCATGCCTTGATGGAGTTAAACACTATTTTGGACATGTTTTTTTCTTTAAAAATATAAAGTGTAGATCATTAATCACTAAAACAAAATATCTATTAATATTACAAACCATCCATAGTACCTCTATAAATACATGGAAGATCATGATTATCTATTGGAGTGTCCCTCAATGGAGTGGCTGTTGCTACCCTATGAAGAAGCATACCTTGGAAAAATGGTTTAGGCAAATGAAGGTATCAACCGAGAGGAAATTGATATTGTTAGGGAATATGGTGATGTATTTCTGGTTGAATTACTTGGAATTCCACTAGATTTTGAGGTAGTGTACTCAATTGATATAATATATAGATCTTCTCATATCTCAAAATGAACCTATAGTATATCCCAGATCAAAATGGATGAATAAAAAAAGTAGTCACAAGATCATTTGGAGAATGTGTTCATACACCCATGTTCAAAACTATAGGATGCGCCAATGTACTTTCTCAAGAATAAGGATGGATTAATGTGGATTTATATATATTAAAATTTTATAAACAAGATCACTATAAAAATTACATATAATATACCATGGATTTATTACTTATTGGTTCAATTATAAAGAGATCTGCACTTTACAATGGTATATCTTCATTTGGGATATCATCAAATAAATGTGAAGAAAGACGATATTCAAAAAAATTCCTTATGCACAATGTATTGGCACTATGAGTTAATAGTGATGCCCTTCATAATTACAAATTCCACAACAACATTTATTCATTTAATAAATATAATCATTACATAATACTTCAATAAATTTATTTTAGTTTTTATTGACGATATTTTAATTAACTTCAAGTGAAATTAGTAACATTAAGTCCTTCGATGGATTTTTCTAGGGGTAAATAATGAAGAGGATAATGTACACTAAGTTCTAAAAATGTTCCCTCTGCATGTAGCATTAAAATTCATGGGGAATGTGATCAAAATTAATGGGAATTATGTTGAAAATTAATAACTAAGGTAATTCAGGAATGACCCAAACCCACGAGTGTCATTAAAATACAATGTTTTCATGGTTAAGTAGGGTAAAACAACATTTTTGGAGAAACATTCTCCAGATTTTTATTCCCACTAACTAAGAGAACATAGAATCGAGTAATGTATGCATGGAATAAAGTATATGATTCAGGAATCCCAAGAAGAGGTTAATCACTTCAACTCTAATCACACTTCCAACATATGGATATGGTTTTGTGATATAAAATGATTGTTCAAAGAATATTAATTGTTGTGTACTTATGTCGACTAATAATTTGATTGTCTATGCCTCATGGCAGTTGGAGATAAATGAGAAAAAAATTCTTGACACCTGATCTAGATTTAGCAGTTTTGGATAAGTCTCTAATGATTTTGAGGAAATAATATATGGTGAGAAGTGTGACATAAAAACCAATAATTAGATTTTAAATTAAATATTTACATTTAATGATGTCAACATGAATCAATGAATATTGTTATATCTAATCAAAAATTAATTTTATCTATTCAATACCATCTTAGAAAAGAGAACAAGGTACTCATTTATCTTAGAAAAAAGGGACCTACCACTCTATATATGATGGCGATTGAGAAAGACCCTATCTTCCATAAAGGAGATGGATATATTTGGAAATCGTAACCATATGGAATACATCCTATCAATCAAAAATTATTTCCCAAACATTAATCTAAGAGAAGATAAATGAAGCACAATGGGATTATATGCTGCTAAAAAAGAATGTGAAATAAGTAATGGAAGGTAATCTATGGTACATATATATAGATGATGATGGTTTGATTCGATTTGTAATTAGGGTTTTTCATACTATATCTCCTGGCATAAAGAAGGACATATTGGATAATGAACAAAGACCATATTTTCCATTCATCCTAGAAGCAACACGATGTTTTACAATCATTGAGAAAACATATATTGGGAGAACTAGAGAATGAAATCTCATATAAATAATAATTTGTGACTATCTTTGACAATATATTCAATGTTCTAAAAAATAATAAAACTCACCATGTCGAAGTGATTTAGGGGATCCATAATTATGAATAGGAAACTTGTGAATGATAGAAAACAATAAAATAGAAGTAGCATCATCTATTCTCATCTTATAATTCCATTTCAAATTTTTAGGAAGAAATATCTAAAGGGGGAAGAATGTAACATCCCAATGTTTGGTAACAGTTTTTTCCTAAATTTGTAATGTGTTATAAAATATTATACTCTTTCAAAATATAAAAAAACCAACCATGAAATTATTTCATTAATAAATAATGTTATATTAATCCAAAATGATACAAGTAAATATTAAAATCAAAATAACTAAAAAAAAATAAAAAATAAAAATAATAAAATGATAAAATATTGATCACTCCAAATTACTAAAATCATCTCCCATACTACAAACACTATATAAACAAAATATTAGTAAACTAAAGAACATTATATTGAATTGAAATACAGACCTATGAGAGTAATTTAGTAGAAGATTTAATTAAGGAATATAAAGGTATTTGTACGGTAAAATTGGACCATTTGAATTGTAATGTAAATGTTGGAATATTTTCTGTACTCTTTGGAATAGTAACCTAATCGTTTTGAAGAGTAACCTGACCATGGGAATATAAATTTTATGTCAAAATAATAAATATTTATTTAAATAATAAATATCATGAATATTTTTAGTAAATATATATTCTATAATTCCTATAAATATCATGATTAAAAACTCAAAGAAAATATAAGCACGTTTTTAATAAGTTGTATTTTAATGTATTTCGTAAAATCTATAATGATTATATTAAAAGTAAGAATTACTTATTTTATAAATTTATTCTAATAAAACTAATATTATTTTTGAAATCATCATATCCAATTTCTCTTTGTTTTAAATTTTTGTAATTTTTGGAAATACTTCAATTTTCTGGTGAATTGTAAAAATACAAGGTTTCACATTATTGGTGTTACTCAAATTACATAATTCATGATATAAAAATCTGATAATACATTCATAAACATTATTTTTCTCCATGGTATATATAATTTACTTAATTGTTAAAATAATTAATAAAACTCCATTTCTAAACCTAAAAATTACGTTCCAAAACCTATGTTCAAAAGTGAATCGTTAAAAAAAATTACTTTCTTTTGACTCCCCTTTATGATAAAATAATGAATAGAAATTATAATGGGGATTTAAAGTCATTATTAAATTTTAATATATTAATATAATATTTATAACGTCAAAAAATATGTATTAAAAATTAAATCGTAGATATATTATTTTATTCAATATTTTACTCTAACAATACTACTCCCCTCAAATATTAGTAACCCCTCTCCCTTCATTTTGGGAAAAAATCCTTGTAATGAAAAACATTATCCATAAAATTTCACATATTTTAATGATTCTATGTAGATTATATTTTATACATAAAATATAGAACCTAACAAAAAAATCATTTAGAACTAAATAAGTGGTATTTAAAAAAATTATTAAACCTTTTCCAATTGAATAGTAACATGACCTTTGGAATAATAACATGAACATTAAGAATGTTAAACCATCCTATAGAATAGTAACCTGAACTATGAAGGTAATAATAAAAATTTACCATCTTATAAATGAATATATGATATATTTATATCAAGGAATAAATAAATAAATGTTTTTAAGAATGATAGATTAACTAATGTATTATTCTTGAACCCCAAATATTAATTAATAAATATATAATTAATATAATTATTTAAAAAATTTTCTCATAGAATATATTAATTAATACTTTTTTTCATATAATTATAACATAATTTTATAATACCATAATCAATTTTTGAAACTATCATAAAATACGTTATGATAACAAAAAAAATTTATTTTTCATGTAAATGATAATTATATTAAAATATTAAATTTATCATATATATATATAATGGATTATATTTATAAAATTTACATTTTGGAAAATGGTAAGGGTAATTTCTTTGTATTTTTCTAAAATAGTTGAATTTTTTATGAGTACTGTAATTTGACAATTTACTGTATTTAACATTATAAATAAATTAATGGATATTTAGGGTCATGGTTGAGTCATGGATGATGTGTGAGGACATTATATAGATTTATACATATATATTTACTATATTTAATAATTTAAATAATCAATATTTTTTGGCTTGAACTGAAATAATTAATTAATGAATAAATTAATCAAAAACAACTCTCTGCTCCCCCTATAAATACCATCCTTCGCCACCAATTCTCCTCACGCATCAAAATCCTTGATGGTTTCCAAAATTAAATATAATTTTATTTCCAAGACTCTCCCCCACATCTAAGAGGATTTCATCACAAAAATAGTCTAAAAACATGTTCACTAATGATGTTCTAAAGGAGGATAAATTCAATAGGTAAAATACTATTCCATAATTTTTTTTAATTTCATTTAAATTAATTTTATTTCTTATAGTCTCTTTAAATTCTCTATAAAATGGAATGATAACTAAATTATAATATATATATATACTGTAACTTTATTATTTTATTGTAATATATAATGTGACACCCCTTGTCCTACCAAAGTAATTCCAAAAATGAAAACATCATTCATGATGTGTCGATTAAATTCCATCATGGATGATGATATTTCATTTTCCTTTCAGAACTTAATTTCTAGTACCAAAACACTTATTATTGTTAAATATGATTTTTTATACATATTATAAGTTGAAAATGATCCGGAACAAATATGTAATCATGATATTAGATAAAATGATATAAGTTTCTGATGCTCTTCAAAAACCACCAAAATAAATTAAATAATTTTCATAAAAATTTAATCTAATGGATTATTAGAATATTTATAAAAAATGATAAATAATACCATTTAATATAATAAATTTTCATTAATATAATTTAATTTCAATAATTTGTAACTACACCCATTTTACATGATCTTTTATAAATGTATACAAGTTAACTAATCATGAAAACCAATGAAAGGAACACTCTCAAATGAAGAAACTGAATGTTATAAGTCATCAACAAAGAAAAACATGATCTTCATAAAAATATAATAACTTCAATAAATGTTTATTATGTTTTTGAGTAAATTATTATTGAATCTATTTACATTATTCATGACATTAAGTGAATGTTCAGAACACTTTCAAAGACAAAGTAATGGTTTCTCTCTAAAATTGCAATATTTCATCTGGTTAGGAATTATATCTATTTACACCTATTTAATTCATAAATATTCATATGTAATCATACTGAATTATATTTTTATCTTCCATGAATATGTTCCTAACTCAATTTATCATTCATTGACATGTAAATACATGATTTTATAAGTCTTTGTTCTCACTTCCTCCCACTAGGAAATCCTGATTAAAGGGAACTTCCCAATTTCAAATCCATTTTCAATTACAATCCATATTATTTATAATATCCCATTATTCTTCTAAAATATTCAATTTCATCAAGAAAATATACCTTTGTTAATTTTTTTATTTAAAAACTTATCCATTTACCCCTTTAGATTGTCTTTAACATCTTCCTTAAATTGCACTAAAATGTTTCGTTTCTAATGTTTCCTAAACAATATTTCATCATATTTTCATTTCAGTTTGAAACTACTTATACTGATCTATGACTATATTCCTTTATTAATATTTATGTATTATTTAACAACATTATTTCATTGACACCATTGTGAAATTTTCTTTTTTAATTCATTATTACATGATTATGATACCTTATTATTTCCATGGGTATCCATTATGCTTGAATGGGACACACATATTCATGAACATGTTATGATGGGTGAACCAGTATATTTATCAATTGAATCGGGTAATGTTTAGTCTCATGAGATGTCATGTTCAGATAGTGAGTAAACATGATTAATTTTTGGCACTTTTTCCACAATGTGCAATACTCTTCGCAGTTTGCCTTGACTCATGATTAGTTCATGCTGAATGAATTTTCTATATTCATATGATTCCATGTTTACATTTTACAATTTTTAATATGTTAGGATTAGTTATGTTTATTCATGTTCCAAGCCTTTTTATTTCGACATGTTATTCCTTCTATCCCATGTATTAGGATTTATTCCTTTGTTTATTCCCATACAGGGATTTTTATCTCAACCCATTATTCATGCATACTCTATGTTAACATATGATGATGTAAGAGCTAAAAGTAATATAGAGGTTCAATATGGAGATTAAATAATAGATATATTTATTCATGATTTATAATCATGCACATAATCATCAAAATTCACTAGTAATTATGAATCATGGTTTATATTTATTTATTTATTATGTTTAAAATAATGTAATGGTATGTGTAAAAGGATATGGTCATTATATTTTGTATCACAACATGGTCTAGTAATTTTTTAAGATTATGACTTTATAACTATATAAGAAACATATGGATAATTCTTTCACCATGGATTACATATAATTTAACTTGTGGAATAAAAAGATATGGTATAATTTACATTCACATGTTTATCCTTCTATGTTAAACGTTTCAATTTTTTTGTAATTTATTGAATCCCACCGAATAATGAATTAATTTTCATAGTTAATTTATAGAAATAGTATAACATGTATCATTAGTCAATGTGATCAGAAATATTTATATTTTATTAATGAAATTCTAAATCTAATGGGATTGAGAGATAAAAAATCCATGATAATACTTTCTCAACTAGATTATGTAACCAATGTTAACATGAATATTGTGGAACAGCATTCTTTTAGAAAAAAACTAATGTTGTGGCCAAATCATACATGTGTTAGAGGTATTATATCTTTAGTGGATCGCATACTCCCATAATTGTACAAAATTGTATTAACTCCACAATGATGATATTATCTACCCTTCATTTCTCAAAAGAATAGAATATAGTGATGGAGAAATATAATTTTAATGGGAATGGTTATCATTGGTGGAAAATGATCAAGAACATAAAGTCTAGGAAGGAAATTTATTACAAATAATTGGAATATTTAATGAAATGTTTTTTATAAATATTTTCCTCATTCACACAATCATAAGATTTAATATGAGTTCCTTGGATAGAATAAAAATCAAGACTAATCTATAATGATGTATAAAGTATACATCAATGGTATTTCAAGAAATTCCTTGAACTCTGTCATTCCCAATGAAGGAAAAATAGATCTCTAATTTTGTGGATGAAAGATAATTATATGAATTCCACTGTTAATTCGTGAAATTTACAACAATGAGGATATTTTTCCATTAAGACCTTAAGGTTGAAATAGAGATTAACAACTCTCTGTGGTCTTGTGGGACATTAAATTAAAATTTTCAAATTGATTTTAATTTTGGATTATATACATATAAATATCATGATTGAAAGAGAGCCCAAAGACCTATATAGAATTGTTATGGCGATAACTAACTTGGGAAATTCCTAAATGTAGCTATGAGATTGTTCCAATGTTTAAGGGAGAGGAAACTAGATAATAATGACTGAAGGGATATAAAGAATCAGAAAATTGTGAATGAAGAAATTAACGTTCATACCAATAATCCTCATTTTGAGAAGTGTTTAAATTACAAAGAACATGGGATTATTTCAATCCAATGACCTAAGCCATGGGTTATCAGAGGAAATCAACAACACCCTATGAGGTATTAATGAATGTAATTTGTTATCCCAACTACTGAAGTAGAACTTGAATATGATTGGGTTATAGGTACCATAGTATGTCATTCAATAATAGTGAACATATTATTTGATTATGGTTCTATGCATTATGTCATATATTTAAATTTTAGTATAAATTTTCCAACCCCAACATAAAATATATAGGATGAGTTTTATTTCAGAATAAAAAATGTGGAAATTAACGTGTCCAAAGTTTATAACTCCTCTATAGTAATTTTTTTGTGGACTAAACCTCAAATAAATTCCATTAAAACATAATTTCATAGTGTTTTATGATATATTGGGTGTGAAATTTCTATCTTTATAGAATTCCCACATATACTATTGAGAAATGGAGATCACTCTTTACATCCTGATGCATCATCCAATTCTATGAAAGTGTAAGGAGGTGGTTGAATATACTTCAGAATCATAATCTCAATTATTGATATTGTTTCCTTTTAAGAAATAATATCCTACCCAAATTTATGAGACAATGGTACACATCATTCAGAAATTAATTTTAATTTGGATTTACTGCACCAATGGTTTCCCTGAATATTTTTCATGTATTCCTCAAAGTTGAGTGGTTTATTTCTCGAATTAACATATTCTGAAATCAATGCCTATATAAATGAAAACTTATAGAATCGAGACCATTCAGTTGGACAAACTGAAGTATAATTTACAAGATAATCTGTAAAAATAAATTATATGCTTTAGTGCTTCACTATGGGTTATGCTAGTCTCCTCGGAATAAAGAATTAATGATAGATCAATAAACTTCTATATCGGGTATCGTGAGATCACTAAAATCATGATAAATAAAAAATATCCCCTTCTAAAGAATAGATGAATTGTTCAATCAACTACATGTGGCCATGTATTTCTTTGATGTGGAGTTTCCATTGGGATATCACCAATTATAGTTGAGGAAGGAAGATATTTTTAATTATAACCTTCGAAAAAGGTATGGAAAATATGAGTTCATAGTGATTCCCTTAGACTCAATAATGCTCCGGCAATTTTAATGGAATTAATGAATAATGTTTATAGATATCACCTTGAAAGTTTTTTGTAGTCATTATTGATGATTATAATACTCCAATATTTAATAGTATGTATCCTCTTAAATAAATTCAGTTCATTTGATAGATTGCAATGCAAAAAAAATTAGTTCATATATTATAAATCTTATAAAATCATATAGAGAACACAAAACAAACAATATAAATAAATAATGACCAAAATAATAGGCTTTTCAAGAAATTAAGGAACATATATCAATAAAATTGTAACATTGCCTTTAGATTAGTAATGTGACATATATGAATATTGATTCCGCTAGTAGAATAGTAAGCTCACCTGAGGATGTATAAATAAAATTTATGCAACTTATAAATGGTAATATGATATAATTATATCTTTGACTAAATAAATATTATTTTTTGATATTTATTAATTATGTACTGATTTTATTTTAACAAATACAAATGTTTATTTAAAATTTTATTCGAAATTAAATGGTTTAGAGGAAAATTTATTTTGAGAATATATATTCATAAATTAATATACTTTTTTTATGGTTAAAATACACATTTTAAGACACCATAATTGATATTTCAAAGAATTATAAAAAAAGTTTTAAATTTAAATTTTTAATTTTTAATGAAAATGATTATTGTAATTTCAAATTAATATTCTAATATTTAGAAAATTATTTTACTAAAAAGGATTTCATTTTTTAATTATACATTTTGAAAAAAATTTAGGAACGTTCTTTGGGATTTTTTCGAAATACTTCTCTTTTTTATGAATAGTAAAATATAATAATTTATGGAATATATATGATATAATTTAAATAAAATATTAGATATGTCATCTTAAATTGGAGAAACAGAATCTAAAACTATCCTTATCTCTTATTTTAATAATTACATTAATTGGACAACAAAAGTTTCCCCAAAGAAATTTATTAAATCATAAGTTTTACAATAGAAAGATCAAGGTGTGACGATGTTTCTCCATCATAAAACTACTAATACAACATAATGATACATTAAAACTCAAATAGATATGAAAATATTCAATCTTGATTCACCTCTTCTACATGAAATACAAAGGCCCCATAATATAGCCTCATCCATTGATGTTACAATTGGACAGTGGTGTCCTCAAAATGAAGATCAACAATCCATCCACTGGAAAAACCCATTGTGACAATATATGGGACCTGCTACAGTAACTAAATTAGTAATAATGTTTACAGCATCCAAACTAGATGGATAAAAACCAACATCTGATAAATATATAGTTTATGCTAGAAAATGTTGGAGCATCTCATCAACAAAAAGTGGAAACAAATAATGAGCAGAAAAAATAAAAGGAAAGGGTATCCAAAGAAAACCAAAAAAGTAGAAGAAGTTATTTAAATCAATACATAAATCCAAATGCAATGATACCCATTGTACATGGGGAACAACAAAACCTCCACCATCCAAATTAGGAAAATATAATGCAAAGAGAGTCCACCACAATGATTCATTTCTAGAATATATCATTAAAATTCAATCCTGTATCCTTTCTAAATTTAATAACAACATTGATGAACATTATTTATTCATGTAATCAACACTATTTCTTGTCTTGAGAAAAAAATAATAAAACAATGTATAAAATAATAAGAAAACACTCCTCTCCCCCACTATAAATTTGACCCCTCACCACCTCTTCTCCCCACACTTCATAACCCCTTCATATTGTCTAATTCCAACCCAATACTCATTTCATGTCTCTTACCCACTTATAGTACCCTTTGGACTAACCAAAAGCCTAATCCCAAACCCCTAATGACATTCTCGTGGAGACGAAATTGAAGAGGTAAAATCCTTTTTCATTTTCCAATGATTTATTTTTAATTTCATTTCTTATCTTATCCTTACCTCACATACGCTATGAAAACATGCTTGATAACTCAAGTAACATATATATAATTTATTTTTAATGTGTTAATGGAAAATATATATTCAATCCTATTCACCTCTCAATTTTATTAAAAAATCTAAAACATCATTTGTGATTTGATGATTTACATTCATCGTGGATGATGCATTTTCATTTCTCATTACCACCTTAAAGGCTGGGCATAAGACCACTATTCTAGTTAAATAATATTATATTTTAAATTTTATAACTCAGATAATTTTACAGAACAAGTATATATAAATATTATTAATTAATAAAACAAATCATGATTGTGATAATAAAAAGTTCACTGAAATAATATAACATTCATCATTAATGTTTTTTCTAATGAATCATACTAATAACAAACAAAACATTATATATAAGATCATTTAATATTATTTATGTTAATTAATAACCAATAATTTATATTTTTATAATTAATCCCATTTTTACATGAAATTCCATACATGTATAGAATTGAACAAATCATGGAAACCAATGAAATGAACAATCCCAAACGAGAGAGTTGAATCTTATAACTAAACAAATATGCCATAAATGAAATTAATGAAATTATATTACATTAATTACATGTTTAATTTGTTCTGAATAAAATTATTAATGAATATATATTCATTTTCCTCTAAATTAAGTTCAAGTGCATAACACTTTTTGATATAAGGTAAGGGATTCTTACAGGACCACCATTTTTCATTTAGGTTAAAATTTCCACTTTTAAATAGAATTTAATTTGTCCTCATTTTTATATACTTTCTATAAATTATTTTTATATGTTACGAACTCATGTATCAAGATCACTTCATCCATGTTTTCGAAGAAATATATGTTTTTGTAAGGTACCCTTCTAAATTCCTCCCGATGAGAATGCCCAGTTCAAAGAGAACTTTTCAACTTCATCCGTATTTTCATAAATGATCGATAATCTATTTTAATACCCAATTATTCAACAAAAATCAGTAATTTTTAAATAAAAATATAAAATTGTTCATTTGTGGTTTTATATTTAATATTTTTTCTTTTCTGCTTTAAACTCTCAGTAATATTTTCCTTCAACTCAAATAAAATGTTTAATTTTTAATGTTTCAAAAAAACCCCTTTTTAGAAGATTTAACTCCAATTCGACTTAATTTATGATGATCCTTACATATTTTATGTTATTAATTTTCATTTATGATTTAAATCCAATCTTTTTTGTCATCATTATTATATTCCATTTCACCACATATTTCTTTTGTGTGGTGTATGTATATTTCAGTTTTATTTTTTTATATTAATTCATTATATATCCATATTTCTTGTATAAGGGATATGATTATTGTCTTACACACATATCATTTTTACATACACTGTTTTGATTGAACATAATCTATGTATGAATAATTATTTGTATATACAATGATATGTGGGTCCTAGTTATAGATTTACCTTAATGCATCGACATTTCTCATGAGACAAAATAGATGGTGAAAAACCCTTCAAGATTGTTTCCAAATAGATTTAGACCTTTCTTTACCCACAAACATAAATACTCTTGATGGTATAATGGTTCATGTTTTTAATCAATGAAGTCTAATATATATTTATTTTCTTTATTAATAATTCTATTATTACTTTCCATGAGGATTATATTATGACGAAACCTATAGATGGATTTTTATTCTCATTGTATTGATAACATGTTTTTTTGGATTTTTTACCTTAATATAATTTATATGAATCATTAACTTTACTTTAATTATTATGTTCTCATATAATCCTTACATATCATTTGATATGACTATTTCATTTTATCCTTCCCCGGGTTGTAAAGATGAATGTATCTGAATAAGTCATAGGAGGATATTTATTTTCTTTTGTTATGTAAAATTACCAACGAAATAAGGGAATCATGGATATATCTAGTACATCAATATTGATTAACTAATATATCCTTGGATATTTTCTATCTTGAATCTAATAAATTGTAATAAAACAACCACCAACACTAGGATTATGGTTTAAGGGTTGTTAGAGTTGGTATTTGAGAATGTTTAGTAGAATCTGGGAGAAATAAAAGTAATTTAAATACTTGATTTGTAATAATTCATTAAAGAGAATTTTTGGATAAGTACTATAGATTATTATGTTCTAACTTAGTGTGTATTATTATTTATTAATGGTGCCTAATTTATTGAAAGGAATAAATACCCATAATCAATGTTTGGATTTCCCAACTAAGAAAGTCCACAATATTAGTTTTGGAGTTGAGAAAATCATTTCTATTTTGGAAAATATTACACAGGTTATAAAGAATAATCACAAAACACCTATGTGGGATAATTTCATGTGGAAGAATCCCACATCATTAAGTGGGATAACTTCTATATTGTTAGATGATTAGTGGATCAAATCCATTGAATTGATGATTATAAGAATGTGATGAAATGGAATGTAAAAGATATTAGTGGATGTCTATTTTACTAAGAGAAATTTTGATTAGTGGTGGTGTTTGATCCAACAAAACTAAAGAGGAAGATAAAATATAAGACGTGGCATGGAGAACATTTAATTAAAATTCTTGGAAAGATATTTCCCACATGAGTTATGAACTGAAATGAGAGATTATTTCCTATCTTAAAAAATATTTATGAAGATAGTGCATTCGATAATGATAATACCTTCAAAAGAGTATATTAGTAATCTATTGTTTTTGTACATGATTCTGAAGGCAATATTGATCATTTATTTGAAAGTCGTATGATAATTATTTTAATGGAACTAACATCCCATACATTAACATCATTGTAACACCCGAGACTTTTATGAGAAATATTTAGTTTTTATGTTATATAAATCATCAAAGGAATCTTTCACTAAACACTACACTAGCTTGACTTGCTTTACACGCAACCGCGAACTTCCTCGATAGCTTTCGTCGTACGCAATACCGAGCTTCACTAAACAACAATATTCTATTAAAATATTATTAAAACTAGACTTTATGAAAATTAATAACTGGATTTTTAATTTTATAACATTTTAATTCAACTTATACATTTTCTAGAATGAGGTATAAAAGCAAAATCAGTTTTTTTGGATAAAAGAAATATTTTTCAAAAAAATATAGTTTTGCAGCCTTTTGATGGAGTACCCACATTAAATATAGTTTTTGACATGCCTATAAGTTCAATTTGACAAAATAAAATTCTACTTTTGAATCAGGGTATAAAAATTTACTTTGGATAAATTTTTGATATTTTTCTGATAACTTTCATATTTTGATGAATAGTAAAAATATGCTAATTTTTAATTAAAAACAACTTTTTTCATTGAGATAATTTATATGGATAAATTATAATATTGAATGGTTTTAAAATATAAATATAATATATTTTTACCATTTAATATAATGTATGTCATTAGCATTAACTTCACATTGAATTAATAGGTAAAAACATTTCAATCTTTGGTAATGTTTTAACATCTAAAACCCGTTTTATTAACAACGTGATTTATTTTAAATATATTACTGAAACTTATAAGATTTGAATTTTGAAAAATTGATTCCAAATTCAGTATCAGTGGGTCCAAGTTATGTTAATAGGCTACTTTTTATTTTTGGGTATTATGAATAGTAACTACGATAAGTTTTATCTACCATAGTTAAAGGTAAATCGGGTTATTAAGGGTAAATATAAGATTATAAAATTACTCTAACACCTACCAAAATCCTATTGGATGATTAAAAGTATACCCATATCACCTAAGGGTCATATTAGATTCATTTAATGGACTTTTGTCCATGAAAATAATTTAATTATTATTAAAACCAAAGAATGTGACAACATGTCACTTTCTAAAATATTATAAGTATAATAATTTAATTTGCTGATAAACTTAATGAAACATCGAAGATTAATAGTCTCCAGAAATCTAATACAATTATCTACATCATAGGAATTTATTTAGTATTTTTAGGGATTAAATAATTATCATTAATTATGACACAATAGTGATGTTGAAATTATTTTATTAGTTAAAATATCAAATAAATTGTGTTAAAAATATTAAAATAAATATTATATGAACTATTTAATGTGATACACTAATTTTCTAGATACATATGACATTTTATGAATATATTAATGATTTTATTTTGAACATATCTTCTGTATATATATTTTATTTAAATAGAAATAAATGAATACTGTCAAAATTGACACTATTGTTATTTTATAAAAATAACATATTATAAAATTGTTTAAAAATCACAAAAATATTTAAAAATTATAAGATAAAATTTATATGGTCGAAAATGTCATAAAGTATCAAATTATGGAAAATTCACAACAAATATGTAATTATTTATAATAATTTAAATTTATAATATTATTACCACAAATAAAATTAAATTGATAAATTAGGATAAATCAAGTTGATAATGTTTAAAATAAATTCCTAACTTGTCTAAATTTTATTGGGTGATGATATTACAACCCTATCTCATATAATATTCAGATATGAGTCATTTTGGAAGTTTTTAAGTGCAGTTGGGATTTAATATAAACTAATAATTCTTATATTTTCAAAGGTTCCCCTCTCCTCCGTTATAAATGGCACCTCCTCCCTCTCTTCCTCAAACAAATTTGAGCCTTCAAGCCCTGCCAACCCCTTCCCATTTCACTTCCCCACTTCCTTAGAAACCTAAAATATGTACTGGTCTTATCAAAAGACCAACTCTGTTGCTTAAGAGAAAGTTTAAAGGAGGAACTTCGAGAAAGAGGTAATACCTTCTACCGTTTTCTTCAAGTTCCATTCTTCTTCTACTCCCTCTTAATTTGTTGTTTCATTATGACGTTATAACATCAGTATCACTCATATACTGATATGTTATTATAAATATGAAACAACCCTATTTCACCTCTTATCCATCCTACAGAAAATGAAATCACAGCGCGTGCGTACGTACGAAATACCGTCTCCATGCCGTGGTGTAATCTATTTTCCACCACCAACTTACTTGGATGGGTATAATGGTGAGGGTAATGAATATATATGATTATTGTAAAGTGGTATTGATTATGAAATAGTATACATACACTCAAATAAAATTCCACAATCATGGGAACGATATCATCGCTCGTGCGTACGTACGGAATACCGTCTCCACGATGTGATGCGATTCGTTCTACATGATCTTAATTGCATAATTATTATATAAATGAATTGAATTAATGAATATGATATATATTACACTAATACCATTCTGGAAATGAGGTATCTATAACCTAAAGAGAAGAATAAGAATTTATTCGACAAACACGCATAAGAACAAAAAGTAATAACACCCGAATAACAAGTAGAAATGAAATATTACTAATAATAAGCTAAGAATATGACCATATATGATATCATAACAATAAGTATGATTCTGGAATAGGTATATAACATTATTTATATCATTATACAGGAGGTTCAGACACTTATGAAGCAAATCGGACCTAAGGTGAGGGATAATTTTTCAAATCTCATTTTAATCCGAGATTGCTTATTCGTAAGTATTTACTGGGGTTATTTCTATCATCCATGTACATGTTTTATAAAAGTGTTTTCATGTATTTTAAAATTAATTTTTACCCATTTTGACTTTTACCCAATTGTATGGAAGGAATCTTTCTTTTATTTAACCTACAAGGTACTTTTTGAATTTTCCGACAAAAGTACGAGAAGAATGTTTTTTTAACTTATACGGCATGAATGGATTTTTAAAACATCAATTAAAAGAAGCTTCTTTTACAAGTTTTCATGTTTATTTTTAATCAACTTCTTTTAGTTTAAAATTGTATGACATGTTAATGAAAGGAAAATGTTTTTGAAGTAGAAAGGATATTTTCCTCAAGAATGGAGTTCAAGTGCTTTATCAAAATTATTTTCCATCTAAGATAATATTGGGTTATGTTTCTATCCCTATTATTACATATATTTGATTATGTTGTGATGGAATTATTTTTATGAATTCCTTTATCTTATATGAATTGTTTTATGATGTCATGTTGTTTAAGAATCCCATTTTTACTACATGGGTTGTGCAATGATGTATGATTTATGATTTTGTGGCACACATAAGAATGGTATCATTATGAGATGGGTGGGACCTATATCTACCTCCAATGAATTAGGTAAAGATTTTATATCTCATGAGATAGACATGGCTGGAACGGCAGGTTAAACTGGTTCAGTGAAACAAGACTGAAATGAGGAGTGAACTCGGTTCAGAAATGGACTTTGTCCACTAAGATAGTCTTGGAAATGAGTCTTGACTAATAAGAAATTATTATCTATGATTATATGTGTATGACACAAAGTTTCATGTTTTAGGTTATGATTATTTGGATTTCATTTCACTACTATGATTTATCCCATGTTATGAAATTATGCTCTCTTTTGCAGGTTAAGATTTCCAAAATGTTATATTCTTATGAATATGATGTGATTGATATTTCATTTGTTTACCCTTACTAAGAATTTGAGCTCACCCTTTTGTATGTTTTCTTTCCCCAGGTCAGGAATAAGATTATTAAGTAAGATATGCCAAAAGGGACTACAGATATGATGAAATAAATGGGAGACAGTGTAGATGCTTTATGAACCAGTTGTTTATGATTCCCAGTTTCTAAAGACACTAATCCTATACGGCCCTTTCATGGTTTTGTTATCTGTTGTAATAATTATGCTTCAATTTTGAATTAATAACAATGTATGTAAAGTATGGGTCGTTATAGTAGGTATCAAAGGAATGGTATATTCAACCTTTGGAAACTAGGATGTGAAAGCCTTAGTAAGAACCCTAAGGAAAATTCTAAGCATAGAACACAATCTTAGTGTTTTAGAAATGACCATGGATAACCTAAGAGAAGACCTTAAGTGTGAAATTTTATTCTCGATTATGTGGTTTTCCTATTATAATTAGTGTTGCTCACAATATTCTTCATGGTTTTCGTCAATGGATGGAACCCGAAGGAACCGTGTTAATGCGGAATGCGACGGGCAATACAATGATTGTCCCCCTAAGCAACCAATCGTTATGGGAGATGGAATGAAAAATCTTATAGCCATGCTCACAAAACTTTCTCAAGCTATGAATCATGTTGGACTTCCAAACGAGCAATGGAAGGAGCAACATTCTGTTGAATCCTTCATGAGGCAGCGTCCACCTTCTTTCAGCGGGTCTACTGATCCATTAGTTGCTGAACAATGTATTAGTACTACTGAAAATATATTTTCAGTTCTTCAATGTTCTGAACATGATAAAGTCATCCTAGCCGTTTATCATTTGGATGGAGATTCTGATCAATGGTTGAATCTTATTAAGAATACGAGGAAAATGAATGAAATTGAGTCCATGGAATGGGACGAGTTCAAGAACATATATTTCAAAAAGTACTTCCCTCGTATTCTCCGAACAAATATGGAGAAAGAGTTTCTTGAACTGGAGCAAAATAATGATGAATCTATTGCTTCCTATGAAGTAAATTTTACATGACATTCAAGGTACGCTTCTAGTATTATTATCCAACATGAGAGTAAGATCGATTGATTCTTTAGTGGATTAAAACCAGGTCTTCGAAGGGCGTTAGACATAAGGGACTTCAATATCTACGAGGAAATCATTCGATGTGCTCTCAAAGTTGAGATGGAGATTCGAGTAACCCATCAGTCACATGGGTTTGATAAAAAGACGAAAATGGAATTCAAAGAAAATCTAAAGAGCACACTGAAAAGAAGATGAGATTTTCCTTATGCTCAAAGTGTGGAAAGAAACATTGAGGGAGTTGTCTTAAAGGGACAAGTAAATGTTTCAAATGTTGAAAGGAAGGTCATCGGGCATTTGAATGCCACAATGATTTGAAGAAGATGTCTAATGATGCAAAAAGTAAGGGACACACAGAATGAACCTACTACACTTCAATGTTTCAAGTGCAAGGAGATGTGGTATTATGCCAATAAATTCCCTAATACAAGGGTTTTTGATGATGATCGACATCAACAAAATTGTAAGGCTAAAGACAATGGAATGTCACATGCAATTTCTATCAGCGATGTGGAGTACGATAACTATGTGGTGAAAGGTACACATACCATCCACTCTAAAGTAGAAAATGTTTTATTTGATTCTTGATCCACCCACTCTATTATTTCTGAATATTTTTCTAAGGGTATCACCGTATTACATCAACAATTAGATGTTGAGTTAGCTGTGACAACACCTAATGGCACAACAGTCACATCAAAAGTTTATAATTCTTCCCCAGTTGAAGTTTGTGGGAAAGTCCTTCCTGTAAATCTTGTGATCCTTCCTATAGTGGAATTTGATGTGATTCATGGCATGGATTGGCTTTCTTTATATGGAGCTCATATCAATTGCCAAAGAAGGGAAGTCAAATTTTATATTCCTGATCAATCTATGATCGTCTATCGATGCAAGGATGAACATAACCTTCCAGTGGAAATTTCATCCATCTTATGGGTCTTGATTCCACTTAATGAAGGTTATTTACCTCAAATGGTTGGTGAGAAACTCACAATTATGAAAATTCCCATTGTACGAGAGTTTGATGATGTCTTTCCATAGGAATTGTTGGGTCTTCCACAAAATCGTGAAGTTGAGTTTTCAATAGAACTCGTACTAGGTGCTTTACCAATTTCAAAGACACCTTATAGAATGGCCCCAATTATGTTGCAGGAATTGAAGAAGCAACTCCAAGAGAATCTTGATAACGGATTAATACGCCCTAGTGCGTCACCTTGGGGAGCACCTGTTCTATTTGTTAAGAAGAAAGATGGATCAATGAGACTCTGCATTGATTTTCGAGAACTTAACAAGATCACTATCAAGAACAAATATCATCTCCCATGCATTGATGACCTATTTGACCAACTACGCGGAGCTCAATACTTTTCCAAGATTCATCTTCATTCAGGGTGTCATCAATTAAGTGTCAAAAGGGAGGATATAACAAAGATGACTTTCCGTACAAGGTATGGACACTATGAATTTATAGTGATTCCATTTGTTCTTATTAATTCCCCTGATATCTTCATGGATTTGATGAATAGATTCTTTAGAGACTACCTTGATCAATTTGTGGTAGTCTTTATAGATGATATTCTTTTTTATTCAAAGAGCAAGAAAGAACATGAAGATCACTTGATAATTATATTGAAGACCTTGAGAAAGGAGATGATTTATGCCAAATTTACCAAGTGTTAATTTTGGATTCAAAAAGTTGCATTTTTGGGTCACATAATCTCAAAAGAGGGGAAATATGTGGATCCAACAAAAACAGGGGTTATCGAAATATGGTCGAGACCAACAACAGTAACTGAGATCCGAAGTTTTCTTGGTTTGGCTAGATATTATCGAAGTTTTGTGAAATATTTTTCACGATTATCTAATCCACTCACCAGGTTGACTCGAAAAGGATTTCAGTTCGTGTGGATGGACGAATGTGAAGAGAATTTCAAGGAGTTGAAAAGAATGTTATCCAGTGCACCAGTACTCACACTTCATTGTAGTGGAGAAAGGTTTGTGATCTACAGTGATGCATCCAAGAAGGGACTGGGATGTGTTCTCCTGCAAAATGCTATGTTGATAGCTTATGCCTCACGACAGTTGAAAATTCATGAGAAAAATTACCCAACTCATGATTTGGAGTTATCTGTAGTAATCTTTTCATTAAATATTTGGAGGAATTACCTTTATGGTGAAAGGTGTGATATTTATACTGATCATAAAAGTTTAAAGTATATTTTCACACAAAATGAGCTGAATATGTTTCAAAGAAGATGGTTGGAGCGGATTAAGTATTACGAATGCTCAATTAATTACCACCCTGGGAAAGAAAACAAGGTGGCAGATGCATTAAGCCGACAAGACCATGCCAGTTTATCCATGATGAGGATCACAAAATATCCAATATTTATGGATTTACAAAGGATGGATCTTAGAAATATAATGGAAGGGGAAAAATCATATCTTTCTCAAATGAATGTTCATCCATCTATACATGTGATGATTAAAGAGGCACATAAAAAGATGTAGAGTTACAAAAGAAGGTGAGAAATGTTCCTGAATTCAACCTTGATTGTCATGGGATAATAAAGTTCAGGAATCAGGTTTGTGTTCCTCCCATCCCCGAATTAAAGAAGGAGCTGCTGGATGAGGCTCACAGTTCTTCGTTCTCTATTCATCCGAGAAGCACGAAGATGTATAGGGACCTGAAAGAGTACTTCTGGTGGGATGGCATGAAAAGAGATGTTGCTGAATATGTCTCTCGATGCATGGTTTGTCAGCAAGTTAAAGATGAGAGACAGAAGTCTAAGGGGATGTTACAACCATTACCCATACCCGAATGGAAATGGGAAAACATCACTATGGACTTTGTCATAGGACATCCTAAAACATCCAAAGGCAATAATGATATCTGGGTCATAGTTGATCGTCTTACAAAGTCTGCACACTTCATTTCTATTTGAGAGGATTTCTCTCTAGATCAGCTTTCCAGGATTTATGTAAAGGAAGTGGTAAAATTGCATGGAGTACCACTTTCTATTATATCTGATCGGGATCCGAGATTTACCTTGACGTTATGGCGAATTCTTTAGCATACTCTGGATATAGAGTTGAGTTTCAGCACTGCTTATCATCCTCAGACAGATGGTCAGTCTGAGATAACAACTCAAACTCTAGAAGATATGTTGAGAGCTTGCTCTATGGATATCAATGGTGGTTGCAATCTTCACCTACCTTTGGTGGAATTTTCTTATAATAATAGCTTTCACTCTAGTATTCATATGGCTCCTTATGAAGCTCTCTATGGAATGAAATGCAGGACTCCAACTTTCTGGGATGAAGTTGGGGAAAAAAAGCTATTAGGACATGATCTCAGTGATGAAATGGATGAAAAGGTCAGATCTATTCAACAACACAAAAGAGCAGCTCAGAGTCGACAGAAAAGTTATGCTGATAACCGAAGAAAAGACCTAGAGTATGAAGTGGGTGATAAAGTGTTCTTACGAATATCTCCCTGGAAGAGGGTCATGAGATTTGGAAAGAAGGGGATGTTGAGCCCTAGATATATCGGTTCTTTCGAAATACTGGATCGTGTTTGGAAGGTAGCTAACTGATTGGCGCTTCCACTGAATCTCTCTCAAGTACATGATGTGTTCCATGTATCTCTCTTGAGAAAGTACATACCTGATCTTTCACATGTACTTAGCTCAGAATTTGTACCGCTGGAGCAAGATCTTTATTATGAAGAACAGCCGATAGAGATTCTGGATCATAGAGAAAAAGTCCTATGAAACAAGACCACTCGCTTGGTGAATGTTTTATGTAGGAACCACCAATTAGAAGAAGCTACATGGGAGCTTGAGGATATGATGGGGGAGAGGTATCCTCCTCTGTTTGTTACAATGCAACGAATTTTGAGGGCGAAATTCATTTTAAGGGGGGTAGAATGTAACACCCGAGACTTTTATGAGAAATATTTTTTTATGTTATATAAATCATCAAAGGAATATTTCACTACACACAACACTAGCTTGGCTTGCTTTAAACTCCACTGCGGCCTTCCTCGATAGCTTGCGTCATACGCAATACCGAGTTTCACTAAACAATGAAATGTTATTAAAATATTATTAAAACTAGTCATTATAAATAGTGTTAACTGAATTTTGAATTTTATAACATTTTAATTCAACTTATACATTTTCTAGATTTAGGTATAAAAGAAAAATCAGTTTTTTTGTATAAAATAAATATTTTTCAAAAAATAAAGTTTTGCCGCCTTTTGATGGAGCACCCACAATAAATCTAGTTTTTGACATGTTTATATATTCAATTTGACAAAATAAAATTCTTCTTTTGAATCAGGGTATAAAAATTTACTTTGGATTAATTTTTTATATTTTTCTGATAACTTTCATATTTTGATGAATAGTAAAAATACGCTAATTTTTAATTAAAAACAACTTTTTTCATTGAGATAATTTAAATGGATAAATTATAATATTTAATGGTTTTAAAGTATATATAGAATATATTTTTACCACTTAATATAATTTATGTCCTTAGCATTAATTTCACATTGAATTCATAGGTAAAAACATTTCAATCTTTGACAATGTTTTAACTTCTAAAACCCGTTTACTTAACAACGGGATTTATTTTAAATTAATTACTGCAACTTATATGTTTTGAATTTTCAAAAATGGATTCCATAATCAGAATCAGTCGGTCCAAATTATGTTAATAGGTACTTTTTATTTTTGGTCATTATGAATAGTAACTATGGTAAATTTTATTTACCGTAGTTAAAGGTAAATCGGGTAATTAAGGGTAAATATAAGATTATAAAATTAACCTAACACCTGCCAAATTCTTATTGGATGACTAAAAGTCAACCCATATCACCTAAGGGTCGGATTAGATTCATTTAATGGACTTTTTTCCATTAAAATAATTTAATTATTATTACAACCAAAGAATGTGACAACATGTCACTTTCTTAAATCTTATAAGTATAATAATTTTAATTTGGTGATAAACTTAACGAACCTTCGAAAATGAATAGTCTCCAGAACTCTAATACAATTATCTACATCATAGGTATTTATTTATAATTTTTAAGAATTAAATAATTATCATTAATTATGACACAATAGTGATGTTGAAATTATTTTATTAATTAAAATATCAAATAAATTATTTTAAAAATATTAAAATAATTATTATATGAACTATTTAATGTGCTACACTAATTTTCTAGATACGTATGAAATTTTATGAATCTATTAAAGATTTTAGTTCGAACATATCTTCTGTATATATTTTATTTTAATTCAAATAAATGAATAGAGTCAAAATTGACACTATTGTTATTTTATAAAAATAACATATTATAAAATTTTTTAAAATTCACAAAATTTTTTAAAATTTATAAATTAAATTTAGATAGTATAAAATGTCATAAAGTGTCAAATTATGGAATAGTCACAACACATATGTAATTATTTATAATAATTTAAAATTTAGAATATTATTACCACAAATAAAATTAAATTGATAAATAAGGATAAATCAAGTTGATAATGTTTAAAATAAATTCTTAACATGTCTAAATTTTATTGGTTGATGATATTACAGCCCTATCTCATCTATGATTTGGATATGTTTCATTTTGGAAGTTTTTAAGTGGGGTTGTGATTTAATATAAACTAATATTTCTTATATTTCCAATGGTTCCCCTCTCCTCCCTGATAAAAGTGTACCTCCTCCCTCTCTTACTCACACCAATTTGGGCCTTCAATACCGGCCAACCCCTGCCCATTTAACTTACCCACTTCCTTAGAAACCTACTATAGGTATTGGTCTTATCAAAATACCAACTCTAGTGCCTTAGGAGAATGTTTAAAGGAGGCACTTCGAGAAAGAGGTAATACCATCTACCGTTTTCTTCAAGTTCCATTCTTCTTCTACTCCCTCTTATTTATTTGTTTCATTATGAGGTAATAACATTAGTATCACTAATATACTGATATGTTATTATAAATATGAAACAACTCTATTTCACCTCTTATCCATCCTACGGAAAACGAAATCACTGCGCGTGATTACATACGGAATACCGTCTCCACGCCGTGGTGTAATCTATTTTCCACAACCACATTACTTGGATGGGTATAAGGGTGAAAGTAATAAATATATATGATTATTTTAAAGTTTTATTGATTCAGAAATAGTATACATACACTCAAATACAATTCCACGATCATGGGAACGATATCAACACTCGTGCGTAAGTACGTAAAATCGTTAATATGATGTGATGTGATTCGTTCTACATGATCTTCATTGCATAATGATTATATAAATGAATTGAATGAATTAATATGATATATATTACACTAATACCATTCTGGAAATTAGGTATCTATAACCTAAAGAGAAGAATAATAATTTATTCGACAAACACGCATAAGAACTAAAAGTAATAACACCAGAATAACAAGTAGCAATGAAATATTACTAATAAGAAGATAAGAATATGACCATATATGAAATCATAACAATAATTATGATTCTGGAATAAGTCAATAACATTATTTAAATCAATATATATGAGGTTCGGAAACTTACAATGAAAATCAGACCTTAGGTAAGGGATAATTTTTCAAATCTCATTTTAATCCGAGATTGCTTATTCGTAAGTATTTACTAGGGTTATTTCTATAAACCATGTCCATGTTTTATAAAAGTGTTTTATTGTATTTTTAAAGTCCTTTTTACCCATTTTAACTTTTACCCAATGGTATGGAAGGAATCCTTCTTTTATTTACCCTACAAGGTACTTTTTGACTTTTCCAACAAAAGTATGAGAAGAATGTTTTTATAACACATACGGCATGAATGGATTTTTAAAACATTATTTCCAAGAAGCTTCCTTTACAAGTTTTCATGTTTATTTTTAATCAACTTATTTTAGTTTAAGATTTTATGACATGTTAAAGAAAGGAAAATGTTTTTGAAGTAGAAAGGATATTTTCCTCAAGAATGGAGTTCAAGTGCTTTATCAAAATTATTTTCCATATATGATAATATAGGGTTCTGTTTCTATCATTATTATTACATTGATTTGATTATGTTGTGATGGAATTATTTTTATGAATTCCTTTATCTTATATGAATTGTTTTATGATGTCATGTTGTTTAAGAATCCCATTTTTACTACATGGGTTATTCAATGATGTATGATTTATGATTTTGTGGCACATAATAATGGTATCATTATGATATGGGTGCGACCTATACCTCTCTCCAATGCATTGGGTAAAGATTTTATATCTCATGAGATAGAAATGGCTGGAACAGCAGGTTAAACTAGTTTAGTGAAACAGGACTGAAATGAGGAGTGAACTCAGTTCAGAAATGGACCTTGTCCACTAAGATAGTCTTGACAATGAGTCTTGACTAATAAGAAATAATTCTCTATGATTATGTGTGTATGCCACAAAGTTTCATGTTTTAATTTATGATTATTGGGATTTCATTTCACTACTATGATTTATCCCATGTTATGAAATTATGCTCTCTTTTGCAGGTTATGATTTCAAAAATGTTATATTCTTATGAATATGATGTGATTGACATTTCTTTTGTTTACCATTACTAAGTATTTGATCTCACCGTTTTGTATGTTTTCTTTCCCTAGGTCAGGAAGAATCTTATTAAGTAAGATATTTCAAAAGGGACTATAGATTTGATGAAATAAATGGGAGACAGTGTAGACTCTTTATGAACCAGTCGTTTATGTTTCCCAGTTTCTAAAGACACTATACCTATATGATACTTTCATGGTTTTGTTATATGTTGTAATAAGTATGCTTCAATTTTGAAGTAATAACAATGTATGTAAAGTATGGGTCGTTATAATCATATCATTAATTGGTATTATGTTCCATCAATGTAGAAAATAAATTTTGAAGATCTTTTTTGGTCAGGGTAAATCAATAAATGAAGTGGTATTTTGATAATAATGGAAATATTGAAGCATCAAATAAGAATATGGTAATGATGAAATTTCTATTATAATGAAGTTATTGAAATAATCGTCCTTATAAAAGCTTTATTTTCATGGGAGTTTTATATACGTGTAAATAAAAGGTCCATGGTTCTATTGATTATAAGGGGAATAAAAAAATCAATGATGTTCAATCATTCAACTATAGTGAAATGGGTAATTTTTTAAATCAATTTCCCAAGCGTTGGTGGAATATACCATGAAAGAGTTCATGGGGAGATAACCAAGATTATAAGATCACTAGAGCTGATGTTTAAGCCTATAATGATGTGGTGGGAGGTACATTAATCCCCTCATCAAATTTAAACAATGGTTTATTTCATTCTGGATCATCCCACTCTTTCATATCTACCAAATTTTATAGGAAACAATTATATTTCAATTTTTATTTAATAAGGGACCATTTAGAAGAATCTCACAAGGGAAGTCTAATTCAAATTTTTTTGGGAAGTTCCAATTATTTAATATGAATCATTTTATTTGCTAAAATTATAATCATACCTATGGTTGAATTTGATATAATCCCAGAATGTATTGAAATTCAATATATTATGCGATAATTTATTATATGATGAATGAAATTATAATTTATGAGGAAGATGTATAATCCCTTATATTTTGAGAGAAAACATTATCATATTATTCATAACTCAATCCACCCAAGTAGATATATTGACTAAAATTCATTGGGAGTAGGAGAAAAAATCAATTTATGAAAATTGTAATATTGAAATAGATATTGTACCGATTATATAGTAATACAGTTATGTATTTCTAGAATAATTACCTAGCAACCCACCTGATCAGGATGTTTATTTTTCTATTGATCTAATCCATTATTCTATAACAATACTAAATACCCCTTGTAGAATAGAAATTTTATAATTAGTGTAGATGAAGAAAAAACTGGAAGATTTGTGTAATAAGAGATTTTATCTCCGATGTTTTTCTACATGGGGATCATATATTCCATTTGTTAAAAATAAATATGGATTCTTGATTATTTTCAATGACTCTAAATAAATCAATTATATTATAAAAAATTTCAGGTATCCAATTCCTCATTTTGTTGATATATATGATCAACTTAATCGATTAAAACATTTCTCAATTATTTAAATCTATTTTGTGTATCATCAGTTGTTATTAAAGAAGGAACATATTCTTAAGAAATTTTTTTCATGAGTTTCGGACATTATTAGCTCAAAATAATTCCATTTGGAATGACTAATAAATCCTTTTGTTTCATGGAAAAAATGAAAAAACTGTTCATTAATTATCATAAATATTTTGGTGTAGTATTCATTGATGATAGTTTAATGTATTATAAAATCAATGTAGACAATGAATATTATTTTTAGATTACTCTATGTAGACTTAGATGAAAATATTTATATAGTAAATTCAGGACTTGTGAATGTTGTCTTTAGTAAATTTATTTCCCTAGTCATATTGTCTTTATGGATGAAAAAATAGTTGATCATAGGAATAAAAAGGAAATTCAACAATTCCCTTTCCCAAAGAACATAATTGAGGTGTGTAGTTTATTGGTTTATCCGGTTACTATCAGCAATTAGTTTAGTATTTTTTTCCAATTATCCAACCCATTAATGAAGCTAACATGTGAAGGCATTATTTTAAAATGGAAAAAAGATAGTGCCTAATTCTTTGAAGAATAGAGGAGAAGACTTGTCAATACATATATTTTGACTCTACCATTATGGAGTGATGGGTATGTGATATACAATGATGTATTAGAGAAAGGGAAAGATGTGTCCTTATGATAAATAATTACATTATATAATATTCATCTAGGTAGTTGAAGTCTTGTGAAAAAAATTATCCAACTCATGATATTATGATAAAGCCGTAATATTATCTCTAAATATGTAAAGAAACTATCTCTATAGTGAAATATGTGATAAATATATTGATAATAGGTGTTGAAAATATATATTTACACTAAAAGAACTCATCATTAAGCAAATTATGTGGCTTGATTTGATCAACGATTATGATTTATCAATACACTACCACAAAAGAAATGAATATAATGTAAAAGATACATTATGAATGAAAGATCATGGGCATCTAACACAAATTAATATTAATAAATATAATATATACAAGGATTTATTAAATATGGTCATAAGGATTATTTTGGAATGTGAAACATCAATCCTTTTTCAAATTATTGATAAACCATCTTTATTGGAAAATATAAAACGATCTAAATCCAACAATGATACTTTTCAAATTAAAATTAAAGGCATTCAGAATTGGGTATTGGTAGAAATCATGTATGAGGCTATAAATCCGAAATTTTGAAAGTGGTTATGTGTATTATAAATACATGATCTAAAAATTGAACTAGTAGATTATTTTAGAAGATAAAATTTCTCTATACACACTGGTAGTATAAAGAAGTATATATATCTGATGAAAATTTTTTGTGGGATAAAATGACGTGGTAAATTGTTGACTATATGTCAAGTTACCTAGTTTTTTTTCAATGTTTTGTCTCAGGGACAACATCATAGGAGAGTAATGAATCCACTACCAATTCCCATATGGATGTGGGATAAAATTATTGTATACTTCATCACTCTATTACCAAAGTACCCCCATAAATAATGACATCACATGGGTTATTTCTGAACTCCTTGAAAAATTGGTCATGGTCCTTCATATAAGAGTTGATTTAAACCTTGAATTCATGTCAAGACACTATATTTTTTTTATGTTTTAGGAATTCATTATTCACCTAAATCAATTGTGTCTATTTTATATTTTCAATTTAATTCAAAATTCTGTAAGAGTCATCATAAGGATTTGAATTCTGAGCATCATTTGAGTATTACCTATCACCTTCAAACCAATTGATAGTCCGAAAGGACTATTAAAACCTAAAAATACTTGTTCACATCATACACACATGAGTTTCAAGGTATGCTGTATAATTTATTATATTAAAAAGAATTTGACAATAATAATTATTTCCATTAAGGTATTCAAATAGTGCATTATGAACATTTATACCAAAAAGTATGCCGAACTCCAAATTGTCACATGAAATTGGTTATAGGAAACTTTTAGGGAAAAAACTTATTGAAGAGACAATGAAAAAGGCTAGAACTTATCCAGCTCATATTAATGAATTTTAATGTTAACAAATGAGATATGCTGAAAATGGAATAATTTATTTGCATTTTCTTGTGGTAGATCATGAATTTGTAAAACGTATTTCTAGAGAAGGGTGTCTTGAGGATCGATATGAATGGGAAAGAAATCCCCATGTACCTTAGACCATTTTAAATTTTGGAATGAGTTATAGATACAACATACAAATAAGTATTGATACCAAGTCTCTCAAAAGTGTATGATGTGTTCCACATATCATTATTAATGAAATCAATGTCATAACTAATGAATGTACTAACCTATAAATAAATAAAAATGGTAACATGATTTTTCTTCTTCTAAATTGCCTATTAAGATTATTGATACAAGATAGAATGTATTGTGAAATAGGGTGACTCAACTGGAAAATGTTCATTAAAGGAAAAAAAGGAATAATAAATAGGGGAACTTGAAGATGTTATGATTATGTACCACCAACATCATTTTAGAGTGGAATATTCATGAAAAAAATTTGATCGAATTTTTGAAGTAGGGAAGAACATAACACCACACGATTTTACTATATGTATCCTATTAAATAAAATAAATTAATTTAGAATCTTACATTAAACAAAAAATTATTTAATATATTATTAATCTTATAAAATCACATATGGAACAAAGAAAACATTATAAATTGAGAATGAACGAAATAAGTGGGTTCCCTAGAAATCAATGTACATATATCAGTGAAACAGTAACATGAAATTTTGAATAGTAATGTGACCCTTATGAATAGTTATTTAGTTAATGGAATATTAACCTCACATATGTATATATTAATAAAATTTATTCATCTTATAAATGGATTTATGATATAATTATAATGTTGTACAAGTAAACAAGAGTTTTAAAAATTACTAATTAGTTGTTGATATTTTCATATAAACAAAAAAAATATTCAATTTTATAATTAATAAAATTATTTAAAATAAAATTTATTTTCATAAAACATATTTATATACTAATATTTTTTTCTTTTTATTTTGTGATAATTTAACGATACAATTATTAATTTTTTAAAGTATTATAAAATAAGTGGCAATTTTAAAATGGGTATTTTTAGACTAAATGACATTTTTAATTAAAAATTTAATTACTAATATATAGATATTTGTTTTCAGGAAATTGCATTGATTTTCTAAATCAATGTATTGAACATTTATAATGATGAATTTTTGATATTTTTCTGAAATACTGTATTTTTTGGTGAATAGTAAAATATGATAATTTATGGTATATATACATTATATATTAATTAATATATTCCATAAGTCTTCAGTGATATAAGAACCATAATAATAAACTATAATTGTCTCTTAATATTATTTATTCCATGAATAATTACTATGTCAAGTCTTGATCCATAATAATAAACTAATGAACAACATAATGAGAAAATGCCTCTCTCATCCACTATAAATACCACCTCTCACCACCTATTATCAACACACCTATTATGACTTGATTCTTCTCCAATATGTACCCAACCATCCTCCCATGTATCTTCTTATCATCCAATAGCCTTTTTCTCACCAACAGCCCAATAAAAATCCAATTAAGGGTATTATCTAGGATATGAAATTTTATCGGTATAATACACATTCATTTTATTTTACATTCCATTTAATTTAATTTATCTACTTATCCGTTCCTCACCTCCACTATCCACACATTTATGATAATTATTGTATTTTAAGCATACTGGAATTTTTATTTATTTTTTAATGTAAAACCTATAATTAATCCCTTTCTCTTCTAAATTTTATTCTACAAATGAAAAAATCATCCATGATGTGTCGTTTTACTAGCATCATGGATGATGCATTTTCATTATGCAGTACCACCTTCATTTCATGACATAAATCATATATTATTGTAAAATGTGAGTTTACAATGAATATTACAAGTCAAATAATTTTTTGAATAAATAAATATAGATAAAATTAACTAATAATACAACACTAGTTTATGATAATCAAAAATTCACCAAAATAAACTGACATTCATCATTAATATTTTATCTAATGATTCATCCTATTATATGAAAAAATAATATATAATTCAATTTAATATTACATATGTTCATAAATAACATATAATTTCAATTACATAAATTTAATCTGATTTTTACATGATCTTTTGTACATGTATATAAGTGAAGTAATCCGGTAAACTAAGGAAACAAACACTCTCGAATGAAAAAGATGAATACTATAACTCATCCAAAAGGCTTTAAATGAAATTAATAAAATTATAAAAAATAAATAAAATGATGAATATTTTTTCATTTAAATAATATGATTATAATTTAACTATCCAAGATATTTGGTGAAATATCATTACACTTTCAGACAGTACATAGGGGATCCTCTCGGAACCTCTATTTTTTATTTGGGTTATGATTTATCTATCCTTACCCCAGTTTAATTAATCATTATTATTTTTATAAATCATACAACTTATATGTATTTTTTCTAAAATCATGAATATATATTATTTTACCGTTCCTTTGAGGGTGAATAAAGGTTTTTATAAGGTTCCATTCTCAATTCATGATGATGACAAGCCATAATTAATTAGAACTTCTAAACATCATACCCATTTTCAAGTATAATAAATAATCTATTTTAATCTTCCATTATTATTATAAAATAAATCATTTCAACATTAAAATATATCTTCATTCATTTATGGTATTATATATAAGATTATAACATTTCAACAATAAATGATTCGCAATATTTTCATTAAACCGCACTAAAATTTTTCATTTATATTGTTTCATAAATAATTATTTGACATATTTTCGATTCAATTATACATAATTTACCATGATAATTTCTAATTTTCTATTATTAATGTTTCGTTTTTATTTAAATACAGTCTGTCATGGATTCCATTATGATATTCCTTTTTAAAACATATTCTTTGTGTGTGGTGTATGCATATTTTTCTTTCATTTGTGACCATCATTCATTAAATATCAATATTTCATGTATCATGGATATGAATATTGTATTAGACATAAAAGTATTTTTACATGTGTATTCTTTATTTAATTGAATCTAAGTATGAATAATACTTTGGACTTATATTGACTGGTGGGAATCAGATATATAATTCCACTCCAATAATCAAATGGTCTCATGAGACAAAACAGTTGGAAACAAACCCATCGAGATTGATTCCAAAAATAATCTGATGGGTTACTACCCACAAACATAATCCATCTTTATAGTATAATGTTTCATGTTCTAGATACATGAAGTCCAATAAAAAATCATTTTAACCATTTAGTATTCATTTATTAATTTCCATTATGTTTTTATTAGGAAAAAAATATACGGATGTATTTTCATTATCAGTGTAATGATGGTTTGTGTTTTTCATATTTTTTACAAGGACATAATGTTCATGCCTTAACTAATTTTCTGCATTTATTATATTTCCATATAAACCTTATTATTCATTTGACCTAATCTATTCATTTTTTCGAATGAATTGTTCTGAAGATAAAAATATTTGAATATGGGAAAAGAAGTAGTTTATATTATTTTCTTATGTTTATTTACAAATTTAATATGGGAACCATATATGTATCTTGATCATCAAGACTAATAAAATATTCCACTATAGTAAAATTACCAAAAACTCTGGGATACTGGAATCTGGTTTGATATAATGTTATTCATATATAAATCAAGAGAAAGTGGAACACGAGGATAATTTAAATATTTTATGGAATACCTTGTGGAGGGAGAAATATTTTCGAAATTATTGTAAATATGAAATCATAATGGAACAATTATCATTCATTGGGAATGAAATCTCCTTCAAAGGAAGATCTATGGACCCTTCAAAGACAATGTATATTGAAGAGTATCTTATGCCAAAATATACAATAGAGACTTGTAGTTTCATTGGTCTAGTTGGTTGTTGCTGATGACTTATGAAGACTATATCATGTTTTTCATCCCCACTTACCAAACTGACCTGAAATGAAGTAATGTTTATCTAGACTAGTGAATGTGAAGTCTTCTAAAAATATATTAAATAGATGCTTATCATTACACCAGTACACAGACATCCGACCAATGTGGAATAATTTATGCTATAAAATGATGCTTTAATAAAATTATTTGGTTATGTACTGATGAAAAATTATAATGTAACAACATTTTCTTCAACTAAAATGATTATTCATGGGAAAAAAATATAATGCAAATGATCTAGAGTTTTCATATGTGATCTTCACCTTGATAATCTAGTGGTATTATCACTATGTGCAAAAGATTGAGATATATACAGATCAAAAGATTCACAAATATAAATTCACATAAAAGTAGATTAATATGTTCCATGAAATATGGTTATATAACCTAAAGTATTATTACACCTCAATCGACTACCATCTGGGGAAAGCGAATAAAGTTGAAGTTTCTCTAGGATGAATGAATCATGCATCTTTATCAATGATGAGATTCAAGAAGGATCCAATCATCTTATATTTGAAATCGTTGGATATGGGGATCCTTATGAAAATAACAACATCAATAATTTTCTAATAAAATTTATCAACAATATCATCTATATAAAATAATGGATTCTTATAGGAATGATGTGGAAATTTAAAAAATGTTAATGCTAAAAGAAATGTGAAATCCAATGAGGTCAAAATTGATAAGGAAGTGGTCCTAATATTTTTGACATGATTATTCTTACCGTCCAATCTTGAGATAAATAATTAGATTTAGAATGATTCACACAGCTCAAGCTTCTATATTCACCCATGGAGAAGAAATATGCATCGAAATCTCAGAGAGATCATTCTTGTGGAAATATGAATAAGTATATTGCTAAATATACATCAATGTCCAAGGCATGTTAGAATGTGAAGGATGAATGAAAAATTTCTAATAGATAATCCAACCATTACCGACACCATTAGGTATGCGAAAAAATATCACCATGTACTTTTTCAAAGGACTTACAATGATATCCAGAGGATATAATGATATATGGTTCATTTTGGATCATATTATAAAGACAATTCACATTATCACAATTCTAGATGATTTATACCTTGATCTACTTGAATGGATATTCATCATAGAAGTTGTGAGGAAACATGTATTACCACTATCAATTGTATTTGATATAGATTTGATATCTACCTCCCCATTTTTGAATAGTCCTCTACATCATCGTAACACTGAGTTGAACATCTATATGAATTCTCATAATCAAATTAATGTCCAATACAAGTGATCTATTTAAACACTAGAAGAAATATTAAAATCCTCTTATATATAATTTAATGAATTAGGGTACAAAGATATTATAATGATCAATTTTTTCTACAACAATACTTTCCACTCGTGCATGAAAATTGATCCATATGATTACTTCTTTGGGAAATGATGCATATCACATGAATGTTGGAATTAAGTATAACAAACCTTCTATTTATTACACATTAATACATGATTTAATTACCCAAAATAAAAATTAATTAAAACCAATATTTTTTGAATTCTATTATCTTTGGGAATTAGTTACATTTTCTCTACAAGTTTAATCCTGAATTACAACATCCTTATTCCGTATGATTACAAATCCATTTTATAACCTATGGAAATGAATAATAAAGGGTTGATCTATTGAGTCAATATGGTTTTGCTTATGAATTTTCTATTTCTTCTTGGTTTGAAAATCACAAACACCTTATACTAAAGTGAATATAAGTTTCACCTCCATAATGAAAATTTACTTCTTTTAGGAAATTTACCCTTACCTAGATTTTCTTATACATAGAAATATTTTTATTTAGTATAAAAACCGGATTCATTCCCAAAATACCAAAAGTCATATAATGTAAAGATTTGGAGCATTCTGTTTTTTGGATCTGAAATCTGGATGTGAACTATAATGAAGTTCCAATCCGATTTCTGGACTCCGAACATTCATGGGTTCGACTCTGAACTCTTACGAAGTTTGACTCTGAACTTCCATGAGTTCAACTCCGAACTCTTATGAAGTTCGACTCCAAAATTTCATGAGTTTGACTCCGAACACTAATGAAGTTCGACTCCGAACATTCATGAGTTCGACTCCGAACACTTATGAAGTTCGACTCTGAACTTTCATGATTTCGACTTCAAACGCTTATGAAGTTCGACTCCGATCATTCATGATTTTGTCTCCGAACTCTTATGAAGTTCGACTCCGAACTTTCATGAGTTCCACTCTGAACTCTTGTGAAGTTCTACTCCAAGCTTTCATGAGTTCGACTCCGAACTCTTATAAAGTTCGACTCCGAACTCTTAAGTACTTCGACTCCGAACTCTTAAGTAGCTCGACTCCAAACTTTTACTGGTTCGACTCCGAAATCTGTAATTTCAGATTCCAATCTCTGGTGAAACCAGACTCTGAATTGCTATAAAACAGAATCCAAACTTTTCTTTACATAGACTCCGAATTTCTTTTTGGTTAGACTCCAAGCATTTAGTTTTCTTACACTCCGAACTTTTGTATCGTTTTTACTTACAAATGCTTCATTACAAAACGATGTCGTGCATTTAGTTATACTTGGATAGTTATTAAATGATGTCATCTATTCACTTTCAAACTAATCGTTGGTTGAGTTACACGTGTATAGGTCCCTCCGAATTTCAAGGAAAACATGACCGTTGGAGGAGGGAGCCGACCATTTGAAATTTTCCTACAAATAGGAGCTCATTTGATATATCTAAAGAGTGAAAAAATAAGTTGATCGATCTAGAGAACACACGCTGTTAAGGTGATTTCGAGAGAGAGAAGCTTTTCATGCCTTTGGCATACTAAACTGCTCATTCAGATTGCTCCGTGTGACTCTGAATGTTGGTGATTACATTCGAGGACTTTCGGGGATAAGAAGATAGAGATGTCGACTACCTTGAAGGTCGAGGGCCTCCTTGCTGAGGAAGACATAGGTTCCAAATACCTTGAAGTTGAAGGCTTGCGGGGATAGCAAGATAGAGATTTCAATCATCATATTGAGGGCTTACCCTGGTGTGGGTAAGACAGACTTGCTTGAAAGTATAAATTAAGGGACCTTCATCCAAGGTTGTTGGATATCCTTCTCTTTGGGTTAAAAGACTTATATCTTGTTACTTGTAGTTTTACTACTTGACTGTTTCCGCTGCATATTGTTTTGTAAGGAAATGTATGACCTTATTATATTTCCATACACTTGTACTATAATAAATTTAGATTCTAAATGCTTTAAGGTAGATTCTCATATTGTAAACCTTAGTTCCAATTCTACAATTGGTGTTAGAGGTGTTGTGAATCTGTTTAGTTTAACTTTGTTAAACATTGAACTTTCCTTGTCTAAGGAAAACATAGTTATCCGTAACCAACATTAAAGGTTACAAAGGAATTTTTAAAGTCTACAATTCACCCCCCCCCCTCTTCTATATTGCGCATTTACAAATTTATTTTGATCCTACAATTGGTATCAGAGAAGGTATCTGAAATAATACTACTCACATATAAGCTTTTCTTGCTCATTTTGTTGTTGTTATTTGTCATTCCAAACTTTGTCATTACGAACATTTTCATTCCGAGCTTTTTCATTCTGAACATTGTCGTTCCGAACCTTGTGGTTACAAACTGTTTCTACAATGTAGTTTGGTTTCCACGTTTTTATTAGAATGGCAGAAGTCAATGTGGCTTCTATTGACAATATTAATCCTACAAGACCACTAATCTTTGATGGTAATGACTATGAGTAATGGAGAGATCGAATTAAGACTTTTTTTTATCAATACTGGAGTGGATAACTTCGTTATGCTTAATGGTGACTATAAAATTCCTGATAATGAAGATAAAACTTTCACTAACCAGGAAAAGAAAGAGTATCAAATCAATTATAAGGTACACAATAATTTACTATGTTCAATGACTAGAAATATATATAGCCAAATTTCTTCTTGTGAAGTAGGTAATTGTATTTGGAAAAAGTTAAAGGTTACACACTTTGGAACTTCTAAAGTGATTGAGACTAGGAGAGCTATGCTTAGAGCTGAATACCATGGATTCAATTTTCTGTATGGAGAACCAATCTGCAAAGTTCAACAGAGATTTATTACTATAGTCAATAGCTTATAGTCTATGGGAGAAAAAGGGTTAGATGATGATTCCCTTGTGGATACGATAATTGATATTATGCCCAATGAGTGGGAATCCAAGAGAACAACTATAGATGAGGGCAGGAAGGTCACTCAAATTTCTCTTGATGAGCTATTCAGAACCCTTCTCCAACATGAAACATGAATGAAGAGAGATGCTGAAAATATCAAGAAGAAGAATGGGAATGGTACTGTTGCTTTTAAAACAAAATCAAGTCATATGAAATCTAAGACTCCTGAGAGAGTAACTAGATCCAAATCTAAGAATGTTATAATCCAATATGAATCTAGTGAGAGTGAAGTGTCTGAGAATTATTTAGCAAATATTGCTCGAAGGATAAACAAGATAGCTGGCCAGAGAAATTTCCAGTCCAAGTATAAGAAAATTGAAAGGAAAGATAGGAAAGACGGAGAAGTCACATGTTATGAATGTAAGAGAGTTGGACATATTAGACCAGATTGTCCTGTGCTCAAAAATAATGAAAGGAAACGAAGGAATTTTGAATGAAACAGACAGAAGCACTACAAAACCAAAGCTAAGAATGTTCTGAAAGCATATAACAGCTGGAGTGCCAGTGGTGGTGACTCTTCAGATGAATCTTCTGATTATGAATCGTCAGGGTAGAAGAATCTTGGTCTTATTGCCAGATTACCGATAAACAAACATTGTTTTATAGCTAAGGTAGGAAATTCTAAATCATTGACCAATGTTTTTTAAATTCTAATGATAGAGAATATTATAACTCTTCTAATGACGAATCCTCTTATGATGAAGAAAATACTTTACCTACCTATGAATAAGTTTCTAGGATTACTGAACTTCATGAAATTGAGAATTCTAAACTCAATAAAAAACTTGAAAAGGAAAACTCTAGGAATTTTATTCTTATAAAAGAAATATCTGATCTTACTAAAGATCATGAGAGGGAAAATGCGGATTTTTTTAATATTTTAAAAAATCTTGAGGAAGTATGTTCTGAGAAGAACAAACAATCTAAAGAGTTAGAAAAAATAACTTCTACGAAAAGTATCTTCGAGCCTATCTCTAGTTCTAAATCTAATGATTTTGAAGATAAAAACATGGTTATAAAACTCAAGTCCAAAATTTATTCCTTAAAGAAGTGTTTATCAGACATTACCCATGGTAAGGAAAATTTTGATAAAATGTATTCTCAAATACGACCTTTGAGAAACAAATCAGGATTTGGTTATACCCATGCTAAACAAATTTTTAGAAACAGTTACTTTGTTCCAAAAAGTGCCCCATTTTGTACCAAGTGTCAATGTGGTGGTCACTAGGCAAAGAATTGTTCTTTTAATAAAACCCAATCGTTAGGTATTCATAAAGACTATTTCTCTATGAAAATGTGGGTTCCTAAAATAGTGTAGTCTGGAAATCTCAGATCCAAGCAAGTTTGGATTCCGAAAGTCTAATTCTTATCTTTTTTTTTCAGGAAAATAGAGGAAGTCCCAACAAAAATACATGGTACATGGATAGTGGATGTTCCCAGAACATGACTGGTAACAAAAGCTATTTTTAAAATATTATCAAAATGAAAGGAGGAAAGGTAACTTTAGGAGATAATGCCCAGGGAGAAATTGTTGGTATAGGTAATATTGTTCTTCTTGGTAAAACTTTGATTTCAAATGTTTTATTTGTTGAGGATCTTAAGAACAACCTCATTAGCATAACTCAGTTATGTGATGAAGGTCACCTTGTGAAATTAAGGAATGATAAGTGATTAGTACAGAATTCAAAGGAATAATTTATTCTCTCAGCCAATAGGAAAGATAATATTTACACCATGAACTTAGAAGACCTCAAGAGTCAAGACCTACCTTGCCAAAGTGCAATAGAAGATCATTCCTGGTTATGGCATAGAAGACTAGGTCACTGTAACCTTAGGAACTTATGTAAACTCTCTATGAAGAAACTAGTTAAGGATCTACTAGAGCTTAGATTTGATTATTCTAAAGTTGGTGATCCTTGTCAATATGGCAAGAAACATAAATCTAGTTTTAAATCAGTTGTTGAAGTCTCAAATACTGATGCATTACAATTAAAGCACATGGATCTTTTTGGTCCAACACAAACTGGATGTATTGGAGGCAAATACTATGTTTTTGTTTTTGTTAATAATTACACTAGATTTACTTGTGCCTATTTTCTAGAAAAGAAGTCTGAAGCTTTTTCTTATTTTAGAAGTTTTAGAGCACAAGTTAAAAATGAGAAATATATTCCAGTAAAAACTATTCATAGTGATCATGGTGGAGAATTTCAAAATTCAGATTTTGAAACTTTTTATAGTAGAAAAGGTATTACTCACAATATTTTAGCACCTAGAACTCCTCAACAGAATGATGTAGTTTAAAGAAGAAATAGAATTCTTCAAGAGATAACTAGAACCATGTTGAGTGAATATTCTATAGCAAGATATTTCTGGGCTGAAGCTGTATGTACTGCTTGATATACTATAAATCGAGTTTTGATTATACCTTTTCTTAATAAAACTCCTTATGAGTTATGGAACGGTAGAAAACCAAAACATTCCTACTTCAAGTTTTTTGGTTTCAAAGTATTCATTCTAAATTATAAAGATAATCTACATAAATTCGCACCAAAATCTGATGAAAGAATTTTCTTAGGCTACTCCACAACTTCTATGGAATATAGAGTTTTCAATAAAAATACTTGTACTGTTGAAAAAACAGTCCATGTAAAATTTGATGAGTCATATCCTTTCATTTTCAAACCATCCCAACCTACATCCTCGGATGTGTTTTCAAAAAATGATTGTCAGCCTTTGATAAGAAGATCCTTCCGATAAGGGAAATGTTCAAGAAGATACTTCTGAAACATTTTCCCAAGAAGACTTTCTACCCTATGTTGAAGAACAGGTTTTACAAAACCCAAATCAGGTGTTTCTTATGAATCATCCCAGTGATAGTATCATTGGTGATGTAAATCAACCTGTAAGGATTAGGAGTTCCTTGAGAATTGATGTAGACCATCTAGCATTACTTTCCCAATTAGAACCAAAAAAGCACTGATGAATCTTTAGGCGATGATGATTGGATCAAAGACATGCAAGATGAACTAAATGAATTTTAGAGGAATAAAGTCTGGACATTGGTTGAAAGTCCTAAGGAAACTTCTGTTATTGTAGTGAAGTGGGTCTTCGAAAACAACTGTGATGAAAATGGAGTCATTATAAGAAATAAATCTATACTAGTTGCAAAAGGCTATAATCTGCAAGAGCAAATAGACTATGAAGAAACCTATGCTCTAGTAGCTAGACTTGAATCTATTCGTATTCTTCTTGCTTTTGCAATATTCTGAAATTTTAATCTTTTTCAAATGGATGTGAAATGATCTTTTCTTAAATTTTATGTTCAAAAGGAAGTTTTTTTTAACATCCTCCTAGCCTTGAAGATACAAAACATCTTGATCATGTTTTTAGACTTACCAAAGATTTGTATGGTCTTAAGAAAGCCCCAGGAGCCTGGTATGATAGACTCACAAGATTTTTTCTTCAAAATAACTATTTTAATGGAAATAAAGATCCAAACCTTTTTATAAAGTCAGATAAGAAAAATGTTTTGATTGTTCAAATTTATGTTGATGACATCATATTTGTTTCAACTTAGCAATCTTTAACTTACTCTTTTTCATGTCTAACGAAATCTGAGTTTGAAATGAGTATGATGGGTGAGTTAACTTTTATCCTTGGTTTTCAAATTTCTCAAAGACCAGAAGAAACCTATATATCTCAACATATGTATATTAAAGATATTCTCAAAAAAATTGTTATGAAAACTCTAAGAGTATAAGTACTCCCATTGGTACCTCAAAATCTATAGATCTTGATGAAGCTGGGAAACCAGTAGATCAAACATCATTTAGTGTTATGATAGGAAGTTTACTTTACTTAACAACTAGAAAACCAGACTTAATGTTCTCAGTATGCTTATGTGAAAGATATCAATCCAATCCTAAGGAATCTCACTTAAAGGAAGTAAAAAAGAATTTTTCGCTAACATAAGGGAACCATGGATCTAGGATTATTTTATACTTCTGGAAATTATTTTATTCTAAAAATATTTTTGGATGCTGAATTTGGTGGATGTTTAATGGATAGAAAGAGTACATCCGGAACATGTAATTTCTTAAGAGATTCATTAGTTTCTTGGTCCTGCAAGAAGCAACATTCTATTGCACTTTCCACTACTGAAGCTGAATATGTAGCAGCTGGAAATTGTTGTGCTCAAGTGTTGTGGATGCAACACACACTCAGAGACTATGTCCTGAGTTTTACTAAGACTCAAATTATGTGTGATAACACAAGTTCCATTGCCCAAAGTAAGAACCCTTCACATCCCTCTCGTGCAAAACACCTAGATATTAGGCATCACTTTCTTTGGGATCAAACACTTAAAGGAGATATCATTTTTCAATTTATCGAAACGCAAGATCAACTTGATGATATTTTCACAAAATCATTACCCTCTAATAGATTTGAATACATTAAACAAAAGTTAGGAATAATATCCGTAAGGTAATCATTCTTCATTAAATTTTTGTTGAACAATTCTCCTAACAGTAATAAACTCCTTTTCATAGGGGGAGTAAATTCGATTGTTAGTGTAACTAAATTTTTCATAAATCGTTTTTATTTTAAACTGATTGTAACTAAATTTTTTCAATGTTTGTTTTTCAAATTTTTTGCAACTAAAATTTCCAGAATTGGAATTCCTGGAACAAAAATTTTCAGGATTGAATTTTTCACATTGAAAACTTCCGGAATTGAAATTTTCGTATTTAAAACTTCCGGAATGGAAACGTTCATATTGAAAACATCTGGAATGGAGATTTTAGGACTGAGAACTTCTGAAATGGAGATTTTCATACCGGAACTTTCGTAATGAGTTTGTTTTTAAATTCATTTCTTCAAGAAGAATATTACCAATTACGAACTATCTTTCTATCCAATCCAAAAGCTATGATTTCCTTACTTATAGTTTTGTAATCATATTTTTCTTGCTGGTATTTTCATTGTTTTTAAACATTTGGATTCTTGTGTTTCCTCAAATCCGGGTGTTTTCCCTAAAACCTCAAAAGAACGGAGTCATGTTTTTCTTGCGGGAGTGTTTTCAACCGTCAGATCAGGTCAATGATTTTTCATCCGTTAGATGCCTTTTGGAAGACCAAAGGTCACATCCATCGCCTATATAAAGGGGACCCCAATTATCATCTCACATCGTTTTTTCAAGCTTTTTCATCTCGAAGACCTGCTGCACTTCTTAAGGCCGGTCCCGATCATTGCAAAGCCGTTCTAAACCTTTCAGATTTCTTCACTCTGAATGTCTGTAGAAGCTACATATCAAGATATGTCAACTGTGAAACCAATCTCTAAGTGGTTAGTCTTTAGGGAAAGGATAGTTCATCCAGATTTCTACATGCTTGATTCTATTGTAACCAAGAATGTTATGTTGAATGGTTGGGAAGATATATTCCTCTTCAAGTCAGAAAAGTAAGATCATGTGTATACTGATTTGTTGATAGATTTATATGAGTCTGTTTCTTTCCAGATGGATGATGGCAGAGAATGGTTTTCCATCAAGTCTTATGGAAAGACTTATAAGCTATTTTACATTAAGGCTGCGATCTTGGTTGGTTTTTCCTATGAGGGGGTAGCTGAGTTTTGCTCACACAAGCTACCAGATGAGGAAGGAAGTTTCATAAAGTTGAAGGCTTTAAAATTCCTTGGACATAAAGATGCTACGACCGCTAAGATTGCTCATCTCACTCTGAACATCAAGATTCTTCAACTTAGAGTGGAAGGTTTTCTCGTTCCAAGAAGAGGAGACAAAGATAATTTTAAGAAAAGTGATATCTATGTTTTAGATTTCTTAGTGATTCTAAGAAAAATTAATTTGATGAGGCATGACTTGATTACGATCAAGAACATAAAGGAAGAGAATTTGAGAGCTTAGATAATTATATACCCTGATATACTATCAAGGCTGATAGTTCGTTGCTTAGAATCCTTAAAAGTTGCATGCAAATAAAATGTCCGGAATTGCAAGCTTATGCTGGTTAGTGATGATACTTTGAAGAGGATGAAGATGTGTTTTTCCTGTGAATCCAAAGAATTTTACCCTCTGTCTGTGGAAGAGGTTGAAGAAGCGTAGAAAGAATCACAGAATCTGGAACCATCTAAAAAGCAAAAGAGGAAGAGAATGGTTAAGGAAGTGGTTGCTGATGAACAAAATCATCGGGCTAAGGAAACTCAGTCTGATCCCCCCCAAGCCGAAGAAGTAGAAAACATTTACAGGTGAAGTGGTAGCCAAGTTGAGGAAAGATAAAGAAACGAGGAAGGAAAGGGATCCACAACTCGGATTGGACCCTGCAGAGGCTAAATCCTTAAAAGAAAAATCCACTGAGGAGCTAGAGAAACAAGAGAAGGAAAAGAAAATGAAAAAGAAAATGTCTGAAACTAAAGTGGTGAAATCTTTGCTGAAAGATACAGAGTTAGCTTCTGAAATTCTTCCCATTCTGGAAACGTTCGGCTATGAAACTTCTTTACCAGAAACACCATCCAAGAATGAGGTCACTCCGGAAAAGGCCAAGGGTAAAGAAGTAGTTGAAGAGGTTGAAAAAGAAGTTGCTGAAGAAGTAGAAGTAGAGGAATAAGGTGAGGAAGAAGAAGAAGAAGAAGAGGAAAGTGACGATTTGGATACCTTGATCAAGAAAGTATAGGACTATAAAGATAAGGCTGAATCCGCAAAGTTAGTAACTCTAGGAAAGGTAGATGGGGAAGCTAGAAAGAATGTTGATATGAAACTGCTAGAGGAACAGGAAGAAAATTTCTTGTATGATGAGGATGAATCTTATGAGAAGTATTTTCATGAGGAAGGATAAGAAAAAAACCAGATGAATACCAGATCATTCAATTGTCTGAATCCGAGGAATTAACCCTTAATAAGGAACCTGTTCCGAGAGCTGATAAAGGGAAGAAATCTCTCATGGAGACACCTATAAAATATGTCATTAGGAGGAAAGAGGTTGGTGGTACCTCTAGAAGGAAGCTAGTGCAAGTTGAAGAAGAGAAATCTAAAAGAGATGTATCTGATTCGGAATCATCATCTCATGGGAATGATTTTGTGGTTCAATCTCTGAGGAAGTTGGTGGAAAACCTTCCTATTTTTCCAATAATAGATTACAGATTCCAGATGTTGCAACAAAAAATGAATCAGAAATTAGATTCTTTATCCATGTTCGTGGATATGTTTTTAAATATGGAATCCAAACAGAAAAGTTTTCTTATCGATTATGATGTGTATATAAAGTCATACAGTAAGGTAACCAAGTGGTCTAAGAGAGTTGATGAAGATTTTGTTCACTTTGAGAATTTTCAGGTTGAAGTTAAAAATTTATTTGAAATGGAGGATAGAACGGTTAACGAGATTTATGAAAAGCTGACCCAGGAGTAAAAATCTCGGAAACAACAGGCTAGGGACCTGAATGGGATGCTTAACTCCGTATCTCAGAATGGGAAAAATGAAAGAGATTTCAGGATTGAGTTTTAGAAAATGATGGAAAAGCAATATGAGATAATAAAGTTTCAGAAAGAAGCCTTGGAGGATTAGGTAGATGGTTTAAAAGTCCAAGAAGATAATGTAAAATCCTTGGAGAGGCAAGGTGAGGAAGACCAAATAGACTAAAAGAAACTCAAAACCTTGTTAAAGAAGCTCATTCCGAAGGAAAAGGAAGGCAAATTAACCCACTCCGATCTTTTTTTGTATTTGTCTTTCTTTGTAATATTTTCCAAACTCTAATGAAATGATTATTTGGTTAGTTGTATCTTTTCATATATTATTGTTTCAGGTACCATACATTGTTTTTCCATTCCCTTCAATTCTTTTTGAAAATCAAAAATGGGGATAAGTAAAAAATAAATACTCCTAAGGAGGAGAAAGGAAAATTTCTAGGAGAAATATCCTTAAAGAAAGGGGGAGTTCCCCACAATGAAGTTTTTAATTCTTACAATAATGAAAACTCCTCCCCGGAAACTCAGAATACAATCCTTAGAGTTTCAATACCTAAGGGGGAGTTAGTTGTATTTATTTTCATCCATGAACAAAGGGAGATAAGTGTTTAATATCAGAGTCTAATGCAAATTTTCAAAATCCTTATATGGTTTTTCAAAAGTATGTTTTTTTCTTTCCAAAAAGTGGGAGATTGTTGAGTCAATAAGTTTTTCCTTACGAATTTTCCATTTCTTCTTGTTTTGAAAATCACAAACACCTTATACTAATGTGAATATAAGTTTCACCTCCATAAGGAAAATTTACTTCTTTAAGGAAATTTACCCTTACCTTGATTTTCTTATACATAGCAATATTTTTCCTTAGTATCAAAACCGGATTCATACCAAAAATTCCAAAAGTCATATAATGTAAAGATTTAGAGCATTCTGTTTTTAGCATCGGAATTCTGGATGTAAACTGTAATGAATTTCCAATCCGAATTCTGGACTCCGAACATTCATGAGTTCAACTCCGAACTCTTATGATGTTCAACTCCGAAGTCTCATGAGTTCGACTCTGAACTCTTATGAAGTTTGACTCTGAACTTTCATGAGTTCGAATCCGAACTCTAATGATGTTGGACTCTGAACATTCATGATTTCGACTCCGAACTCTCATGAAGTTCGACACCGAACATTCATGAGTTCGACTCTGAACTCTAATCAAGTTCGACTCCGAACATTCATGAGTTTGACTCCAAACTCTTATGAAGTTTGACTCCGAAATTTCATGAGTTCGACTCCGAACTCTTATGAAGTTCAACTCCGAACATTCATGAGTTTGACTCCGAACTCTTATGATGTTCGACTACGAAATCTTAAGTCGTTCGACTCCAAACTCTTAAGTAGCTCGAATCCGAATCTTTACTGGTTCGACTCCAAACTCTGCAAGTTCACATTCCAATCTCTGGTGAAACCAGACTCTAAATTCCTATAAAAGTGAATCCAAACATTTCTTAACATAGAATCCGAATTTCTTTTTTCTTAGACTCCAAAAATTTAGTTTTCTTACACTCCTAACTATTGTATGGTTTGTAATTACAAATTATTCATTACAGAAAAATGTCGTGCATTCAGTTATACTTGGTTTTTTATTAAACGATGTCGTCTATTCTGTTTCAAACTAACCGTTGGTTGAGTTACACGTGTACAGGTCCCTCCGAATTTCATTGAAAATTTGACCGTTGGAGGAGAGATCCAACCATTGGAAATTTGCCTATAAATAGGAGCTCATATGAAAGAGCTAAAGAGTGAAAAAATAATTTGATCAATCTAGAGACCACACACTATTAAGGTGATATCTAGAGAGAGAGTCTTTTCATGCCTTGTGCGTACTGAACTACTCGTTCAGATTGCATTGTGTGACTTCGAATGTTGGTGATTACATTCGAGGACTTCCGGGGATAGGAAGACAGAGGTGCATACTACCTTGAAGCTCGAGGGCTTCCTTGAAGAGGAAGACAGAGGTTCCAACTACCTTGAAGTTGAGGGCTTACGGGGATAGAAAGACAGAGATTCTGATCCTCGTATCGAGGTCATACCCTGGTGTGGGTAAGATAGACTTTCTTGAAAGTATAAATCAAGGGACCATCATCCAAGGTTGTTGGATACCCTTCTCTTTGGGTTAAAAGATTTTATCTTGTTACATGTAGTTTTACTACTTGTCTGTTTCCACTGCATATTGTATTGTAAGGAAAAGTACAACCTTCTTAAATTTCCTTACACTTGTACTCTGATAAGTTTAGATTCTATACGCTTTAAGATAGAATCTCATATTGTAAACCATAGTTCAAATTCTCCAATTGGTGTTAGAGGTGTTGTGAATCTGCTTAGTTTGACTTTGTTAAACATAGAACATTCCTTGTCTAAGGAAAACGTAGTTATCCGTAACCAACTTTAAAGGTTCCAAAATAATTTTTAAAGCGTACAATTCACCCACCCTCTTGTATATTGAGCATCTAAAATGTTATTTTGATCCTACATGATCCATAAAACCCTATAAAATAACAAATGTGGAATAAAATGAAGATAATAAAACATGTTAGACATGTTTTATTAATGAGGCATAAGGGAACATGAATAATAAGGCATGATATAAAAAGATTGTTCTAACATGGGAAATGTAGAAACACCTTAAAACACTGCATCATAAACATTGGCCAATGATTAAGCTCAAATAGTTCATAGTGCAAAATTTACCGTAAACGAATAAAGAATACCCTGATCATAACATGATATAGAATTATAATAATTAATATCGAATTCATTGGAGAGATATATAATTCTGGGTTCACTTGTAACTTTCATTTCATTAACATTATTAAATGTTCCACATATATCAAAAAACATAGAGTTGTTCTTCATCATAATTCATTTCATGATTAAATAGTGTGAGATAAATACATCTAATTAATTAATAAAAAGTAATATGTGAATAAATGTTAACACCCTTCATAGGAAGTTGATAGGACCTTCCAAACAAAAATGGTTTGGCATGAAAAATGCGGTGAATACTTGGAAGCATAACGACGCATATGAAATTTTTGATTGGTAATTGGTGTACATTAGATGGATTAATGAAAGATAAATGGGTGTCTCATCATATATAAATAATAATTTTAGTATGAGGGAAGGTGAGAAAATAAACATCATCACTACTAATTTAAAATAAAAGGGAATAAGATGATAATGAAACTTGGATAATGATTAGAAAACAATTAATACCTACTAGAAAGTGTTTTTACAAAGGCATGAAAAGGGAATTATTGAGAGGTTGGGGAACCTTGGAAGGATTAAAGATAGTGAATGGTACTGTATGTACATTCTCAAAATATTTTGTGTGAAGAGAAGTGGGATCTTGGGTGGTTTTATTTATGAAATGATATTGGAATTCATTAATATTTCACAAATATAGGTTTTGGAATCTATATGATAAAATATTCAAAACCAGAAATGTTTATATGTTTTTTGCCCATTTATTTTATCAAAGGTGAGTTTTTTCATTATTTTATCATGAAATGGTCTGAACTTATTAAAATAATTCCACTCTTATGTGGATGAGAGTCACACGTTTTAAAAGAATGATATATCTCCAATATCATATGACACTCTTCCATGTACCACATGACACTCTTCCATATCGATATTCAATAGAATGATATATCTCTAATATCATACTCCATTTATCTTTGAAGGTTTCCATCATAGATCTTTTTCCAACTCTTTGAATCATTGATATGTTTCAAGATGGCTTGAACCTTCTCTATCATCTCTTGCACATGATAAGGTCCAAGTAGCTTCTTTCCACAACTTTCTCTGAAAATGATGGTGTTTTATATCCCATTACATTTAGAGCATCGTATGGACCCTACTGTATACATGAGTAGAACCTATTGTTTCATGAGATATCAACATTTGGTTGATGCTGATCCCATACACCTTCAAATTCTAATGACCATCATCTTAGAATATCTCTGAGCATCTGAATAGTTCTTTCAGATTGGCCATCAGTTTTGGAGTGATTGGTCACACTGAAAGTTAATTCAATACCCAATGTATATTGAAAACTCTTATAGAATTTAGATGTGAACATGAGATCATGATCAAGGAAAATTTATTGTGGAACATTATGTAGTATCACTACATCATTCACATATATCTTTTTATGTTTTTTTAGTGAGAGATGTTCCTAGAAAGAATATTTTTTGGTTGTTTGGTTAGTTGGTCCGCCACAACTCATATTAAAGACTTTCATCTTGATGTCTTTGGATGATCGGTGACATGTCCATAGTGATGTTTTCCTATTCCCATATAGGTATGGGTATTTTTTGCATCATTCCCCTGTAGTTTTTCCTTTCTAATTTCGCTCACTAACATTCATGACATCATGATGTATATTCTATGATCTTCTTCTTCATATCATCCCTCCAATACAGTTCTCAGATATCTCCATTCATATTTTTTTTATTCAAGGGTGGTTGGAGATGTTACAGATTTTTGAATCATCCAATATCATCTTCCTTAACTCAAGATTTGGCGGTACACATCGTGTGTACCCAAATATCACAACAACTTCATCAATAACATTAAACACCGAGGATTTACCTTACTATATTGCAAACACATTATTTTGAATTCTCATGTCAACTCTTAGACACCCTTTAACCTATCCAGAAGTGATTTTTGAGTAATCATTTTTTAATGGATTGATAATGTTCATTACATTTTTATTCTCATGTCCATCATTTCCAAATATAAGAAGATTGGATCCTTATTAATTCCCATCGTTGATTGAATTGACGGATCCTTGATACCTAGATTATTTGAAACTTTTTACACATTCCCAGGATGGTAGTGAATTGAGAATTTAAAGTCTTCAATCAGATCTAAGCATTATCACTAGTACATGTTAAGATCTTTATATGTGAATAAATTCATGCGACTTTTTTGATCATTATATATTTCACACTTCTCCGAAAAGAGTTAATTTCTCAAAATTTTTAATCATTAAATCCCTACAACCATCTGCAGATTATCTGTTGGGTAGTTTTTTTCATTAAAAATTATTTACCTTAAAGCATGAAAATGACATTGTCATTTTTCATTAACACACTACCCCTCCCCTTATTCTATGAATTGATAAATATGATGATAAGATATCCACATGTGGTTAGTGTGAGCACCGGTGCATTGATAAGCCTCTTTTTTAACTACTTGATCCTTTCTTCACATTCATCATACTTAAAATACTTCACTCTATTATATGTTTGTTTTGTAAGGTGGATTGAAAATAGTAAGAAATTTATAATGAATCGATGATAAGAACTACATAACATAAAGAACTACCGATATCTATCATAGATGATGGCCTTGACCATCCATCAATTGGATCTTTTTGTAACGATTCTATAGATATCACATTTCTTCTAATGATATGTCCCAATAAAAATAAATCCTTAAACCAAAACTCAAATTTGATGAACATGAAAAAAATCTTTTCCTTTTGTATGGTATTTAGAAAATAACTCAACTTATCCCCATGCTCCTCTTTGTAACGACTCGCGTGGAGCACCAAGGGCCACCAAACCACACTTCCCAAAACCAACTAGATACTACCGCACTAGATTTGAGAAGAAGTTTATAAGGGGATCATGAGGATAGAGTAAGTATCTAGGTGTAAATGGGATCTGAATTGTGTTAGCATCTATGGAGCTGAGAAGTATAAGATACTAGAACAAGTGGTCTAGATGAGCTCCAGAAATTTAATTTACCACCAAACCACCTAATAAAAAAATATCCCCTTCTCTCTAGCTCAGACATGGAGATGGATAGATAGTCATGATGGCATAGTAGGGTTTCGATTATTGTGGGATTCCCTAACACACAACCTTTGATGTGAGGACAGATAGAGAATAAAAAGGAATCCTAGGGAAAAGAGCAATATATAACCAACTGAAATAAAGAGAGATCCATTTGGTATTAGGATAACATAATAATAAAGAATAATAATTTAAAAGGGTAAGGATAAAGAATTAGGACAAAATGGAATGGACACTAACCACTAAGGAGGTCCATGAAAACCCTAAAAATAGAAGTGATGCCGAGAGTGTAGAAGATATTAATCGGGTAAGGGGGTATTTATTTGGTATTTAATCCTTTTTAACATCAAATTTATTATATTTGTGTTGATGTTCAATATCTGATGTATTGATCTCCACAAAATTGATAAGACAAATCTTTAATACTCTGTAGAGGATACTTTTTTCCAATATTTATGTAGTTTAGTTCTGGATTTTCCTTTCATAGATACATTTACCAATATTTATTATTAATAAAAATATGAAGTTCACCATGTAGTGATGTACTAGGGAATATGAACCACTTTTATTGAATATATCATTATGTATTCTTCAAATACTTCAAATTAATCAGGGCCATTCTATATAAAGTATATCAAATATTTGTAGATATAACTAAGAGTTTAATAGAAAATTAGTCTTCAAAATTCTGATGAAGACTAGAAATGTATTTAATAAGTACATAATCATAATCCAAAACAATAGGAACACTTTGGAAATTGAATTTCACCCAAACCATTTTAGATCAATATCACACGTAAATTGTAATTAAGATCAATATAATAGAATTAAAACCCAATGGAAGTTTATTTAAATCATCATAACAAAAAATAATCTTAGTCTGTTCAATATTTTATATTTTTACTTCTTCTACACAAAAATAGATATGGGGTCTATAAAGAGTTATCCCATCTATGCCAAAAATCATATAAAATTTTACAAGATGCAGAATCAAAATAATTTCAGGAGTCACATTCCCACACATGAATACCATAGATTATATATAGACTTTAGTTGCCAAACCATACCATTCGGATTTTTCACAATAACACCACATAATATTATTTATCTTTTACTATAATAACCTTTTAAAATTTTTTATATATAAATTTATGGATAGATCCATAGTAATATAATACATATACTATTCTGGTATTCATGATAAGTGTATAGTTCACTACATTATTCTCAGAACCCCCTTTGGTAGTCATGGACTTATGATATTTCCATTTAAATAAAATCATAATGGGTTGTTGATGTTGATCATCATCATTAACATTCAGATTCAAGGATCGGATTGTATAATTCCCATAATCCCAGTATTTTAAAAATTGTTGTGTGGGTAAGGAATTAGTTTGACTTTTTTTCAGCATTACATAGAATATAAAATTTTTCACCTTTTAACAATAATTGGATTTATGACAAGAAATTCCACATTTATAGAACCTCTCAATTCCATTAAATAAATTTTCACTGTATTTCTTATAATGTTTCATACAATATAGATATTATAATTTCATTCCTCCCTATGATTTATTCAGGTATTCATGAGACACAATATTCCTTTTCTTATCTATGTAATGTGAATGAGGGAATTCTCAAATTTCCACTTCGATGTTGGGAGGTCATCAAATTATTTCACATTAACTACTGATGCCTCTTATCATGAACAAATCATAACATACATAGATATTATATATTTTAAATGAATACACAATATGTCCACCAAATATATATGATTTGGAACAACAATGTTCTAATATTATTTGGGATTAGATAAATTAACATATTATTTTATTATAATATTCATTATCTCAAACTTTTTTCATTATATAAGGTAACCCACTAGACACATCATACAAAATAACCTTTTTCATATGCTAGGAAAAAATTAACATTTAATAAGTGGTGAAATTAGATGCTCAAAACTGGTAAACATGTGATATATAAATCAATGATCACATGTAATGATATCATGAGTATAAGTGTTTGAGAAAAAATAATTATTAATATAAAATCATACCATATAATTCATTAGTCATAATCATGAGTCATATCATTAAATATTATTACATCATTATATTAGGGAATCATCAAAAAAATCTTGATCCATTACTTAAAATAATAAGAATATGAATATGCAATTATATTCTGGTATCATCATAAGAATATAAACACTTTCGTATGTCGAGGTTTTCTACTAGAACCATTATATCATAGTTGATTAGGTATCACAACATGTTTCCCATATCACAGTGGATCTAGAATAATTTACTATTTCCTATAGTGGATCAAGAAAATTATCTAATTTCCCATAACATTATCATGAGATATGTTAATTTACCCATTGCAACATAATATTATAACTATAGATATGTGTGGTACAATATAATAAAACAATATTCATATCAATACAACAAAACCCATTGATATTATTTTTTTTTCTAAAAATATCATCATTATCATAATAGATGATATTGAGAAATAATAGGGATTATATCATTACATAATATCTTTAGTAATTCATAAAAATCCATAATTTTTAATGACATGTACACTAAATTGCATTGAAATATCACCAAACATTTCATTGAAAACATGAAAAAATAACTTTTTTCTTTAAAAATATGAATACAAATTCCCATAATGTTGATAAATAATTTTATTTTAAAATAAGTAAATAAACATGTAATGGAATATTCAAATTGAATAATATTCATGAGAGTGGGAAAACCATTTAATGTCATATATGTAAAAAATATATTCTATTCACGGTTTTTTAATATTAAAAAAATAAAAATATTTATTTTTGAACCTTAAAAAAGTATAATGTAGTGAAATGTAACTTTTTAAAACAAGTTAGTTATAGTTTTGAACTGTTATGAAATAATTTTCAAGAGTATAGACATGGAAGAAATCATTATATGACCAAATATGAATTAATGATATGTTTTATTTAATAATATTTTCATTGTCATTTTTTCAAATAATGAAATAAAAATATAACTATTGATGGAATATTGTAGTAATAAAAAAGGGAAAATTTAATCATATGGGGTTTAATGGAAAATATTCACTAAATTTCAATAAAAAATAATTTTCTCATAGGAAGTCCACAAATGAAATGAGATTGTAACATAAATCCTTTATTCTTTCCTATCATTTGAATCATAAATTCATGAAAAAAATAAATTAGAAAAATATCAAATACCATTAAAATATATATATAATCATGATTTAATATATTAATGTGTTTTTTGATATACATCATAGATATAAATTTTAAATATAACAACAAACATGTTTCAATGAAATAATTTTGAGATGAGGAACCCTTACCTCAAATCTGAATTTATTCATAAGAACTCTAACCTCCTATATAATTAATTTAAGATTATTATAAATATATAAGATAACCCACAAAATATTCATAATATCATATATTATCATCTTTTAACATTTTATCACTATTTAGTAATAATTATTTACTAAAATCTGCATTTCTGGGTGTTAACTTTTTTGTTTTTCATGTCTGTTTTGGTTCATCATTTTGAGACCTTGCATATCGGTCATGGTTCACCCATCTATATAATTTTAATAATGATATAAATATAATATGTATTTCTTATCTACATGTATATTACCACACATAAAATTTATAGTAATAAAAATTAATTAAATCATTAATAGAGATGCAAGTTCATATGTTTTCATGGATATTGATTTCATCTTCTATTAAAAAATAAAACAATGATAAAAAATATTTTATAATAAAGTAATAATAATTATATCTTAAATATAATATATATTAAATTAAAATATTACCATAAATATCTATGTAATGTGGTTATGGAAATTGAATCATATCTGTGCATGGAGGTGGTTGTCCAAACATGCACATGTGTCACACATTCATATCGCATTTGGTTGAAGGAATATAGTAAATAGTTTTCTTATAATTATATAAAAATAAAAAAAATTAAAATTTTTATTATTCTTTTTAGGAATGATAAAATAGTTTAATAAAAAATTAGATAAAAAACTAAAATAACTATGCCAAAGAATATATCTCTACTTCAGTCAATCTCTTTAGGTTAATTGATAATTACTTTTGAAGATGGAATTATAAGTAGAAAAAGAAATAAAATATATGGGGTTGGATGTTATGAAAGGATATATTTATATATTTTATGAAATAATAGTTTCATTAATTGTGGATAATAGAGTAGATGGGGTGACCCTTTATTGAAATTTTTCATGAAATAAAAATATAGTAATGTCTTATTCATGCCAAACACCCCAAAAACGACTCATAATATCATATTCTATTATAAAGGGTAATAATAAAACTAGAAAAAGGGATTTAGACAACTTTTTTATTAATTTCACCAATTATTATTTTATTATTTTCCCATTATCCTATTTTAAATCTTACCTTGGTAATTTCCTTTTTTCCAAAGTTAATATTCATAATGAAAAAACGAAAATTTCCACATCACTATATATAGAAAATTATGATTAAGAATATTATATAAATTTTATCAAAATCAGTTTCTATATGTATAAAATATTAATTGAAAATCAATCTAATAAAATATGATAATAAATGCCTCTCTTGACAAATTCATGTTATGTATAATAATGGTTTTATACAAAAATCAAATGTTTTGATGATTCCAATAAAATTTATTTGATTAATATAAAAAAAGGAATGTTTTTTAAATAAATTAAATGTACTATGTGAATTTTTAATTACCCAAAAAATGAACATTTAGTTTTAATAAAAACAGATCATTATTTCATACTATTAACCCAAAAAGCATCTTCGTCACACAAATCCCAAGAAAAATATTACATTAATATTTACAAGAAAATTTCAAATATTATATTCATTTACTCAAATAAAATTTCTAAATAGATTATAAATTAACTTTTATTTTCATGCACAAAATTAAATAAAAAACAATTATGAAGAAAACTTATTTTTGTACCATAAAATAACATTACTAAAAAATGTTTAATTATTTATTTTGATTTAATAAATACATTTTCATAATATTAAACATTTATAAAAAAATTCATTATATAATAATTTCTCTTCATACGTTTAATTGAATATATATATAAATGGTCTCATAAATAATAATAATTCAATAGTATATAGTTATTCATTTAAACTCCCTATTGTGGGTAATGAAGGTTTTCAAGGAAATTAATTTTTTAGAGGGAAATGTAATATTAAAACTATAAGTGGTACACCTTGTACCCAGTGATACTTTTCTCAATGAAGATCATAACTCCATTATAATTCAATACCTAAAATGTATAAATCTTAATTAATTACTTAATTTAATCTCATATCCAAATGTAAATAGTTGTCATTGTAGAAGAAAACATTATCAATTACACATCAATCATGTAACTAATTTTATGGATGTCTTAAAATTTATGTATGTAGTTCAATAATTAAACTAAAACATATATAAATTTTTTTAATAAAATAATTTAATATATTAATTAAATATGGAATTATTAATATTGAAATGATTAATAAATTTAATCATAGGCTAAATATCTATAAACCATTCATAAATAAAAATATTTAAACTATCTGCAATTTATTATGGAAAATCCATAATATGATAAATACAAACACTTTATGCTTATTTAGTAAACTGAATTCATTCATAATAGATATTATATAGAATTCAATTTAAATGTATATTATTTTATTAAATATAAATCTTTTATATTTTAATTTCTATTATGTAAACGTGTTATATAATATAATTATAACTTATTTAATATTATTTAAATTATTCATAAAATAATTTATTGGAACTCTTTTTATTAGTTTCCAATTTTTATCTTTTAAAATGAATTTTATTTTGAATAATTGAAATCAAACATTATGAACGTCTCATAATTTTAAATAAAAAAATAATATTTAAATATATATTTTATAATTTTTAATCCTATCAATAAATATCTTTAATATATACATATAAATATTTTATATAAAAATTATATATCATTATATAAAAATTGAAAATTTATTTCCTTATTATCATTTAATATTAATGGGTATATAATTAATTGTTATTCCATAACTATTAATTTACAAATTGAAAATTATTTTTAATTAATGAATATTTATAAAATATAATATATTATCTAAATATCCGAAAAATCCATTCACAATAATTTCTATAAAATAAAAAACTATATAATTCAATCCATAATTTAACTTTCATAAAAACAATTCTCTCTATAAATCATATTATTGATATTCAGGAAATCATAATGCCTGGTTGATTAGTAATGGTGGTTAAATCTTTTAAGTGATATTAGTCATATTTTATGATTAATAACCATATCAACCATTATGATATTTGATTTATGTAATATGTTTTATAAAATCCATTAAAAAGGTAATTATATGTAGGTATGATTCATATTTCATATTTAATATAATTTTTCACATGTGTGAAAATATATTATAAGTATGATATTTATAAAAATACCCAAAAATTGTGAATCCCTTTCATATACATCATATTTTAGGCTTTGAATTGAAATATATATTGGTATATGATCATTTTTCCTTCCTTTCATAGGCCAGTTCTATTACCATTTGATTTTCACAGATGATACTCAATTTTTCATAAATACTTGAAGAAAGTTTATCTAAGGCTTTAATAAAGTGTTGGAAGAATACTTCCACTGGATTTTATAGGGGATTAACAATGACAAGAGACACATAAACATTTCTAACTGATTCATGACCAGTAGGAACTTTTTTGTTTAGCTAGACATTGACATGAATAGAGAAGAATTTCCTATAGAGTACCGTATGGCCAACATATCCCTATGTAGGTTTCATATCCGAGATTTTGATTTCCTCTTTAACAAGATTACGAATCGCATCCTCAACTAAAAAAATCAATACCTCACATTTTGTGGTCACATAACACTCATTAATAGTGTTCTTTTGGAAACACCCATTCAAACCCTTTCTACTATGGAACCCCCAAGGGTGTTATCGAAATCATTGAAAAACTATTGGCAGGATTTATCTGGGATCCATTATTGGATGGAAGAAGACATCGGGACACCTAGAGGAGAGTTGAAAGGATAGCTAGGGTAGGCACCATCAACGTCCAAATCATGGAATACACCCTCCACTACATGTATAGAAACCTAGCATGGGATGTACTAGAAAAGCATAATCTATGAGGTAAAACCATATAAACCTCTCATTATGGGAATCTAAACATGACGGAGGTTCATGGGTATCTATTTTGGTTTGTTATTTCCCATATCACCATTGAACTTAAACCTTTCCCCAGATGGATTGTGGGGAGGGGTGAAATATCCTTCTGGCATGAAAACTAGGTTAGGTAGATAATTAATTTTCAAGGCTATCATGCTCCCACCATTTAATTCAAGGAGTCTATTTCGTACCCAACATTTATGAAGTTTGTGATAGATGAGAACTGGTATGAAACATTAAACATCTTTTATCTATCCTCAGATCCTGGTAAGTTAATTTTCACTTATTCTTCAAAATTTATCTTCATCATGCAGGACATTGACCTCACTTGGGATATTTAGGAGAGTACTGGTAGTTAGGATGAAACTATCTCTATGAATATTATTCCCTCAATGTAAAATTTTCTATCCTAGATGGTAAGAAATAGGGTTGTCCCCAAGTATGATAAAATAAATTGTTGTGGGATCCCATTGACATCGATATGCTCATGTTTCTATGCTTTCCAGTATGAGAGCGGATACCACCCTTTCTTTAAGGGTGAATGTGCCAGTGCAATGTTGGGATTCATTGGTGAGTTCACTGATCTCCATGTTCATAACATGATAGATCAATTTTCTTAATAGTTGATATCTTAACTTGAGCTATTGGGGATCATAAATGTTTTCTCGTACCATGAATATCTTTGTGGGGTGATAGGGAATCTGATAGGCAAGAAAAAAGGCGAGGCATGATAGGGTTTATTCTTCTAGAAGATCCATTATCAGTATAAATATGAACCTTCTTCTTGATACGGTTGGTCTCATTAGTAACTATTGGTAGGCTCCCTCCCTTCATCTTCTTTTATGGAGATATCACATCAACCAACCCATTCCCACAAGAATAAATAGCCTCTAGGTTTGATGGATTCCCCATTCTACGGGCCTCAAACTCAATATAGATGAGTCGTGTTGCATGTGGATGATATGGGGTGCAGGGGTTTTCTGAAAATTCCAAGATTCAGTTATTATAGATGTTTCCTCTTGCCCGGGACAAGGAACACCTATTCATGAAAATCATCATTCCTTACATCTACGTTTTAGCTAATTTCATCAAAATATCATCGCATTAGAGGAGTTTGAAACTGAATCAAAAAATTCTACATGATGCCTTTCATGGACTCTACCACACACCTAGTTTGATCACCTACTTCATCTAAAGGTGTAGATGCATGCATTCCAAAATCGTAAAAGAGTTGCACTCTAGGAATGAGGATAATCAAGTTTCAGACTAACTTGCCTCTTTTGATGTCCTTGTCCCAAATATCTTTTGTCTTCACAATGTACACACCTTGAAACCTGAGGGGGTAAACTTGGTTTGAGGGGATTCCCTCAGCCTCCATTACTTCTTCCCCCCAATGTGACTGATTCCTAAATGTTTCCCCCTATTGTTTTCTTTTCTTTTCTTTTCTTTAATAATAATAATTCATATAATGATGCTGTTGATATAGTAATATTATATTTTATGAAAAAAAATTAATTGAGTGGCTCACTACGATAAACAATATTGAAATTAATGGCTTTATCGGCCATAAAATAAAATATTGAGTCCCACATATTGATATATAATATGATATATATTTAGAGAGTCAATTTCGTCATTTCTTATTGAAGAAAATTATCATAGTACGAACATGATTCCATTGAAATGATTATATAAACTATTAATTATTAAAAGTAGTAAAACATTTAAAAAACTAAACCAAGGTAAGAATATTAATCCATTGAAACTATATTAATATAAAAAATAAATAGAAAATGTGTAACAAGATGATTAAACTATGTCAAATGAATTTCCTGGTAGGCTAGGGGTAACATGAAGATGAATACAAGGGAGGATGAAAATAATGTTAAATTACAAATAAAGTGATATCTAGATGGAAGGATGTAACATAAATCTAATAAATAGGTAGAAAAGTAGAAATATGGAAGGGATAGAACATTAGAGGAAGTTAAAAACAAATTTAAGAAGATAAATCTTGAGAAAAATTATAAGAAAAATATAGTTGAATATAATTTTTATGGGGGAGTAAGCATGGTTGATTCCAGGAATCCAGAACCCTAAAAACCCCCTAAATCTGTTATTTGGGAATGGGGGAGAGGTTATTGTAAACAAAATCCATGTAATCCAGAAATATTATCCTTTTAATTTCCATTATAATATACATTTATGATATATTTTTAAAACAATCCATTATGATTTGGTCTTCATTAGTGATAAAAACATGTTTTTGGTTGTTAAAATCAATTGAAGAAGATGGTTCACAATAGCTGTTAGACACTATAGTGGTTATTTATTGGTAATTATCGAGCCTCTAATGGTTAGAATTTATATTTTAGTGGAACAATAATATTTTTACAATCATCCTTTTTTGTTTTACATGATGAAAACATTTTTCATTCTAATTGATTATACTCTGGTGATGGTGTTCCTATGGTAGTTTCATTTGAAGGTGATAATTTAAAATTTTTTATTTTTATTTTATTTGTAACCTATTTATCGACGATTGTCTTGGTGAGAAAGTATTGATGATGTAGGATTTTGAAATTATGATGATGGATGGATTATGATAATTTTATATCTTGATATAGGTATATTAACTAGTCACATAAAACATTCATACATTCATGGAATCTTGATTGAGGAACAATTTTTTTGAATATGCTATCATTATATAATTCTACATCTTGATAATCCGATTTTTTGATAATTGGATTCTATTTTTATTGGTTTCATCATTTTCTTACTATTGTAGTTGATTCCCACTTATCCCAAAAGTGGATTTCATTAAAAATAATAACAATAATTCTTAGGAATAAGAAAACATTGGATGATCATAGTGTTACTTCTCTTGCTGAATAGTTTTTTCTATTTGTTTAATGAAATACCCCAATAATAATGGGTGATCCAATTACCTTTTACATTATATACCGAATATAATAATGCAAATTAGAGTATTTTCTTTGTGATTTATGATATATTTTCAAAAAAATTCCACCATGTCAATAATAAAAATTGGTATTCGATGATCTAATTACAACGTGTGTATCACATCAAATTATATAATAATCAATGAATTTTCCCTAATTACATCTAAAAGGTGTTCTCAAAATGGTGGGAAATTAGTTTCTTCCAACTAATATTTAATCCTCATGTTCAATGTGGGAAAGGATGTGCCTATTATTCAAGGGATACTTTTACAATATAATAGTAAGGCATTGGTCAATGTTATCAAATTAAGACGTGTTTTTTAGTTATTGATGATCATGTATTATTTTATCTAATGAATTTAATGAAACAATTACATGAATTAGAATACTGAAATTCCATTTTAATTATTGAATATCACCAATAAATTATAATCCTATAATAATAGGAAGTGGAGAAAATGTTTTAGATCATTATTGATATGATGTATGATAGGGACTGAAAAATATTTGACAATGATAGGCCCAAATATGAACATTTATATTGGATATATCATTTTTCAATTAAATGTTATCCCTATTTAATCAAATAAATAATTATTTCATATATAATTAAATTGAATATATATCTCATTGCACTATGGATCTCATTTCTTAGGATATAATGACTCTATAATATCGATTAGGGAAATGGTGTTTTGAAATTTTCATGGATGCTTTCTTAGTCTATGAATATTATTTTGAGATGTTATTTAAAAACAAAAAATTTTGTAATAACTAGTTGTGAATATAAATTTTTAGTTATCATCTATGAAAAATAAAAAATTCATAGTGCATGATGTTTCTATACATGGGAATAGAATGTCCAATTATGTAAATAACATTGAACTGATAAAGATAAAAGTGATATCAGAGTTACGTGTTCGAACCAAAAAATGGGGATCAAGATATTTCTTAGTCAAATGAAATTATATTCATTCACTATAAAGAACATATAAAATATATCAAAAACACTCACTCATCTCTTATAAGTTCAATTTCTATTAAAATTGTATTAATGATGTATGTAATCAATCATTTCAATGAAACCAATTATTGGTTATCATGATTTTGGACACCCAAAATTATTAGAATGTTTTGATACTAATTGTTGAGATCAATGAATTTATTTTAATTTTTATTTAGGATAGTTGTTTGACCACATCATTTTACACATATACTATCGAAATGTGACACTATATAATTACCAAATAAAATATACTACTTTATAGAGGGGTCATTCATGTGACAGGATTATATCTTATTTAGTATTCTCTAATGATTTTTCAACACTATTGGTACTTATTTAAAACATTTATTGATAATAAATTATAAAATAAAAGGATTATTTAGTGGATCTTATTATAAAAATTGTTCATAATTATTATCAAAGACAAGAATTGTTAGGAGAATGTAGGGGATAATAATTTTTCAAGTATATACCAAACAAGTGTGAAATAAAATTATTAGATATATTTTTATAATGAGTTCCAAGTAGAAATATTTTATATAATGATCTACATTATTACCAATAATTTATCATATAGTAAACTATTTTTTGAATTGGATAATTAATCTACATTTTTTTTCAAAATAAGAAAATATTTATTGCCAATGAAATAAATTATTTATTTGATAATCTCTATTTTTTCCTATGACATAGTTATTCAAAAAATTATTGATATTTTCTTGAACCAGTGGCTATGTGAGTTCTGAAATTATTCCATTCATCACTTATATGAGTATAACATGTCCAAATTTAATAGATGATAAGATTGTACAATATTGATTATGTTTCCCATTTATTTGCAAAGTCAAAAGAGAATTCATGAAATTTTTGTGACCTATGAAAATCATTATGAAACAATATAAAATTAAATTAAATACATAACAAATATTTTCTAAACTTATATGTATTATATTTTTTAGTAATGGAGTTTTATGACCATTACTACATATTTTTAGAAGAAAAAACATCACGGTATAATTGATTTATATTTCCAAATAAGAGGAATGTGGGGAAGCATTTAAAATTTTTATAAATCCAATGATTTCATTTTTAATAAAAAAATATATTTTCATACATTGAAACCCATTTTATTGTCATAAATGATTTAGGAAGAGATTTAAATAATCATTTTTTAATTGTATTTCAATAAAAGTATAATTTTTTATTCAAGATTTGAATCACTTATTACAAAAAAAGTGGAATTGTGGTTATCTATATTTAGAATATCAATCATGTTCTTGATATGAAATTGTGCATGATATATAAGGAATAGAGTGGGAAACTTGATGATGTTTTTTGGGTGTATATAATTTATGAGTCATTTAGTTAATTTACATTAAATTTTTATAAAACCAATAAATAATTCATTAAATATTTTATCTAACATCGTGTTTTTGTTTCTTATATAATGTTTCCACTATATTAAATACTTTTAAATGAAATATTTCTTTAACTATGTTTTGATAATTAGATATCATATGTAATTTCATAATGCATAAAATTTTATGGTTTTTCAACTGATGCATTGTAGTGGTTATAAATCATCCTATTAAGAAATACAAAATAAAATTGAGTCCATAAGAAGATGAATAGTGAGATGTTGTTAATACCATTTAAATATAAACTATGATTAATATAATCAAAACATTAAAGGATTAATTAAAAAAATAGTTACACATCATAGAATACTAAAAAAATAAGAAAAAACTAAGATCCTTACTCGATTGAAGTATTCAGCTTCAAATTGACTAATATAAATTTAATGGATTTTCATTCTAATTTTTTTAGTTGTTATGATTTTGAGGATTTAAATATATGTCTATCTAGAACATCTTGTTGTTTTTGTCTTATATAGATATTGTTTTAGTAGTCCCATAATGAGTAATTTGTTACTAGTGTGATATTGAAATTTTGTTAAAGTAGTTATATATTGACCTACTGCTTTAGTTCATGATATCAAGAACTCTATTATAACAATAGAAGCACTGGGATAATTGGTTCTATAGCAGGGTAAAACTGAGACACCAATTAAGTAGAATGGTAAAATGAGCTACTACTTGTTATAGTATTTAAATTATGATAGGGTTTGTATAAATCGTCTAGTATATAGAAGATGGAGTGTCAAATCCACCATAAAAAAGCGGACACCTTTTGAAAGGAATATATTCAAGGATACCTCATAATAATTTTAAAAATTTACATTTCATATCACTCTAAAAGTGAGGTTTCATAATATAATTTTATAGGAGTAAGAGATTTTTTAACTAGATATCCTTGTTTAGTTACTAAAATTAAATATTATTTACAATTTTATTTTTTTAATATGATTAACTTCAATTTATATTTTTCTAACTATTATATCAGTAATTGAAAAATTATTTTTTGTATTATATTTTTGTTTTTTATATTAAATGTTGATCCATAGTTAAATATATTTACCCTTTAATAATAATGTTATTATTATATATATTTTATTTTATTTTCTTGATATATAATTTTATTAGAAAACATATCTATTAATTTTGGATCAATTAGATTATAACAATTCAAATTTTCTATCTCTTGAGGAAAATGATAATTTTTTGATTTTATCCATAATAAAACCCCTCTTATAGTATAATTTTCATAATATATTTAAGTAATGATACTACATCCATTATTATAGTAGGGATCTACTTTATATATAAAATCTGATAGTTCCTATTTTGTAATTAACATATCAAATTTTAATATTTCAGTTTCCTTAACTTTACCAACTGTGTAGTGAATTTTTTTGTGGAATGTATTTATGTAAATTTTATCAATATTCCAATTCAAAATAAATGACTAATTTTTCTTGATAATGAGTATAAATTATAGATAGATATAATGAAAATATATGTTATAAAAAATGGAGTTAACACATATATCATGCATACTAGATAGTATAAATTTCATGAGAATAAAGTTTCTACAGTTCATGTTAAAGGGAAAAATGTGTTTTACAAGAATATCAATGTTTGAAATACAATATTATATTATATTTGGAGAAAAATATACATTCATGTATCTTCATTCTGAAAATCAAGGGACATATTTAAAATTCATGAAGTTACACATTTCAAAACATCTAGAGTTCTTGAAACAAAAATATCATTGTTAAGAGGAGACTATAATGGCTTCTATTTTATATTAAAAAAATTAGTTCCAAAAATATACCATAGAATTATGAAAAAAATTATATTCTACAGTCCTTTTAGGAAAAGAGTTTTATTATGATCATATTGTTGAAAAGTTATAGAAATCCTAATAAAATAATGGGAATCTAAAATAAATTTCATTAATAAAATAAATAATATTACATAGATCATTATAAAGTAAGTACTTTTTAATTTTAAGTATTTTAAATATAACATGAAGGGTATTAATGATAAATTGAAAAGTAAATTTGTTGTAGATTTTAGAAATATCAAAACTTTAAATAATGGAAATTTGAAACCAAACTCATCCAGGAATCTTTGGTTAATGTTTTCTGAATAAATTGAATAAGATCCATGTGGTGTTGAGAAATATAATATTTAAGTAATTATGTTCAAAAATAAATATTTTTGTTTAATTTAATCTAATTAATTATAAAATATATCCATCAAAAAATTACATTATAAAAGCATAATATAAAGACATATTATACCAATCTTCCATCATCAGAAAATTAATGAAATAAAATTTTCTAGAATATTTTTTAATATGTAATGTTTGAAAATTATATAAAATATAAACAACAGGTGTTCAAGTGAAAGTGATAGTACATAAAAGAGTTTATTTGAAAAGGGTGTTGATTTAAGGAAAATAAAAGTATTTTATGCTAATAAACCAAAACAAAAAACATTATCATGGGAAGAATTTTTTATGAATTTCTAGAAAATGTATCTTTATATTTTAATTTTTTCATTCATACAATAAAGTTATTGTGTGGATTAAAATTCATTTATTTTAGATGAGGAAAGAGCTACATAAAATATCAATGAGGTAAATGCTTATATTTTAGAATCTGAAACTATAAAAAAAATTATTAGAAGTATAATATATGATAGGATAATCAGATCAATGAAATGAAAGTTTCATTAAACATGAAGATAAACTAACTAAGATATGAAATGAAAATAAAAAAACTTATTCTAGAGTTAAAAAATTCAATGGGAAATATTTCAAAAATAAGATCTAATTTGAAAGGAAAAGTTAATGTTATAATATATAAAGATACTAAATTATATAATGTGAATCCAAAAAGTGAAATGTATAAATACATGGAGTTTTATGAATATTACACATAGATTTTAAAACATAATTAGACATTTTAAATATTTAAAAAATACTATCTATTTACTAATGGGAGAAAATATTTCTACAAAATTTATGGATAGATATGGCCCATAAAATCTATATTTTGATTACGAAGTAAAAATACCGAAATTACAATCAATAAAAAAGTTATCATTTCCTAATTAAATTTCATTCTTCACTCAATTCAAGTAATGAGGACATTGGAAAATAAATCATTTTCTAAATAGAATTCAATAATTTTGAAAACAAAATAATTTAAATTATCAGAACATTGTTCCCATGAAAATATAATGTATAAACATGTTCAGGATCTAAATATATAATTTTATAATTAATTTATATCCAATGAGTTTTATCAACTGAGAAAAAAATTCTAATGAAATTTTTGTGTTACACATTGACAATTGATTTCCTCTCAATGATTCCCAAGTTATTTTATATTAATATTTATAAACCTAGATTACATTATGTTTTCACATTTTATTCATTCATTCCATTTATTTTTTAGTGGTTTAATTCAATAACATTTATCAATATTTTAAATCCAATATTTTATTTCTCCAAATAACACAAATTTTATCTCAAAAATATTATAAAAATCACCTTTATGGGAAGATGAGCATGTTTTTAAAGAAGAAAATGGTATCATCCATGTTTTTAAGACAATTTCAGTGGTTTAACATTTTTTTTATAAAATCTAATTTAGTTTATTGGATTTTTATAATTTTGTTCATTTATCAGTGTTTCAATTTTACATGTGTATAAAAATATTATTCATTTACTATTATTTCATTTGTGTCTAAATTTTAAATTATTTTTATTTTAATTTTTTTTAATTATTATTTATACATTCAATTATTTTTTCTCAAACTAAATTTTAATATCATGTCTCAAAATTTATATCATTAGAAATTTTAAAATTAAATAAAAAATTAAAAAATATGTATGACTTAATGTGTTTGTGAATAATTCAATGAGAGATATTGTATAAAGAAAATCGAAAATTTCATCTCAAGATTGAAAATTTTTATTTGAAAATAGGTGGCACCCATAGTTGGTTGAAAATATTCCCTACGTTTAACATTGTATAACTATAATATTTTATGGATATTTCATACCTTCAAGTGAATCATTTTTTCATTTACTAATTAGAAATTGGTTTCCACTAATAATCTAGTCACAATAGAGATGTATCGGTTTAGCATAAACTAGTGGATAAGTATGAATTTATTTTCAAATATGTAATGACGTTTTATATAAGGAAAAAAATTATATTATATTTTATATGAGAACAAACTATTTCATCCTTTTCAAATTTTATAATATTATTGTTGAGAAATGTTTACTAAAAGACATAATGTGAAAATGTTTCTTTTTTTCCCTCTAATTCAATGTGTAGTTTTATAATAGATTATATTAATTAATTATTGGAAATAAAATTCAAATCATAGTACATTATTATATATAATATTAATTCTAATTTTTGTTGAAATTTTATAAAATTATATTCTATGAATAATATTTAAATAATAATTATAAAAATAGATTAAACAAAACACTTAAATATAGAATTCATGAATGGTTTTCAATGGATCTGTTCAATTATTTTTCATGAAAATGGGTAAAAATATACAATCAATGTCTATGATGTGAATTATTTGGGCTACCTTGTTAAATATAGAAATTTAAAATTTAATAATGATTCTAGGATTTAAAATATATTCTATAAATATTTATATAATTAAGATGAATGTATTATTTTATTTTACAATCATGATTCATGTCATAGTGAATCTAATCAAAGAAGAGGACATTTAAAATGAAGCACACCGTAAACAGAAAAGGGAAACCATGATCAATGATAATAAAATATCATAAATGATATTGTTGTATGATTATAAGGAGAAAAACATTATGGAGAAATATTCATTCAATTATTCAACATAAATCAAATAATAAGGGGAATAAAAAGATTAAATTCCATCTATGAAAAATACTTATTATTATTCAACATTAGATATGGCTCATAAAAATAATCTTAAAATGGATGAGAATATTATTTTTTAAAACCGAGAGAGCAAATGTAGAGAAAAAATGGTAAATAGGATTAGGATGATTATAATAAATAAGAGAATTTATAGAAGAAATTTAGTTCACATGATCATATAAATATTCTAATTAATAACTATATTAATTTTCAAGACAATAATTTAGAAGAATCAATGATGAATAAAGTGGAAAGAGTAGTAGAGAAACCATTTTTTAGTTTAGATTATATTAAGGGTAAGACAATGAATGAATATTTTGAAGAAACTTTTGCTATGGAGAAGATGAAAAGTAAGTATATTATGAAGATAAATCGTTCATGTGTCTCTAAATACATTCCTCTATATGTATCAATTATGGAACATGATATTAATGATGTTCCATAAAAATTGAAATATTCCATTAAATGGAAAGTAAAATGTGATGAAATTTATGTTTTTAAACGTATTTTTCCTTATACTCACCCAAATGATTTAATAGAAGCCCATATAAAAATTGATATATTTATCAACCATATTCTGTTCCTATGACTATATTTTAGGCTGTAGAAGTACATATTTAATTTCTTCCTCTAACTGATGAATAAGAAGAATAAGTTAGAGAAGTATTTCTAATAAAATATTGTATGAATGTTTTTGAAAATCAGTAGCTAAATTTCATAATATTATATTTATAAATAAACTATTTAATATTTATCCCCTATATATTCTATATCATGTAAATTAATAGTAGTAAACACTTCAAATTCTAATCAAAATATTCCAATGTAATTAATATATAGAAAAAGATAATGTTCAAGTTCATTATCATGTTCTTATGAGAAAATAACTGATGAAATAAATATTTTTATTGGTGGAATTATAGAGATTGAGAATTATTATCTAGAAAAAGCAACAGAATAAGAACCTCATCAAGTTGTTTTGAAGGATTAAAAAATTGATAATATGTGTTCACCATATTTGGATTCAACAATTTCAGCTAGATCTTTTTTAAGAATCTCTATTTCATTCTATTTATGTAGTAGAGGACGACTCAGAATACAAGTGTGATCCCTATGATTAGTGATGGAATAGAAGTTCTTCAAATAACGATGATTCACATAGAAAATATCAAATATAGAATTTATTTGATTGAATTTATTATGGAAGTGAAATAAAAAAAGAAATAATATATATATAGGATATAAAATGTTTTGAAGTGAAACTGAAAAATTTCTAAAAAAAACATATCACATGTGAAAACATTAATATTTTAGGAGTGAATAAAATTTTACCTTAATAGAAAAATGATATCCATTGTGATATGACAATTGTTCTTGATTATGTTTTACAAAATGAGGAAAGAAAACCAATGATAATTCATCTATATTTGAAGATATAAAATATCACGTTTTTCTTCAGAATCATCAGTTAAAAAATATTAATATGAAAGATATTGGGAAAACTAATAATTTAAAATCGAAAACCCCTTAAATTATTTCTTTAAAATACAATTCCACACGTTTGAGAAGATATTAAAATATCATGAAACTATATTTTCTAGAAATGTATTTTATTTTTAATAAAATTAATGTCTTTGGATGATATGAAGAATGAGAATATGAAGTGCATCAAAAATATGATGAACATGATCAAAAAATCAATTAGCAAGGGTTCAATTTTTTAAATCTTTTTCATGAAAATCATGTTTTAAATAAAGTTTCCCAATATTTCTTTTATGATGATATTTTTATGATTTTATTAATCATTATTGTCTATTATATATTTATTATTTTCAGATACATGATTTAATGTTCACATAAACATTCAAATTATTTTCCTCCACATTTATATGATGAAATTTTGGTTCCATAATTATTTTAGGAAGAAAAATACCTCTTAACATGTTTTTGAAAACTGCAATGGGGGAATTTTTTTTGAAAATTTATAATCCCTCAAAAAAAGATACATTTAAAATATTAAGGGGTGTTTTATTTCACCCTATGTAACATATTTTTCGATTGCTGAGACTTTTCTCTAATGGGGGGAGTCTTTAAAAATGACGAGATATATAAGAAGGCTAAGATATCATTGTTTCATAATAAAGTATTGTCTTTATTGGAGGGGGATATTATAAAGGATAAAAATTCTAAATAATAAGGAAACACATATTTATATGAATATATATATATATGTATGATTTAATAAATGATGTATTTTCTTTTAATTTTTTTTTTCATTCAACGTGTGTAATTTTTCATAAAGGTGGAATTTTTTTTTTCATCAACCCACATTACATCACTTCTTCTAATAACTGTGAAACACATCATTCAAAAAATTATCCAATTTAATGTTTTTATTTATTTTCTATGATTTTTAAATATATAAATTATACTCAAAATAAATATTTATAACATAAGCTTTAATGATATAAAAATGAAATTAATATATAATTTTTTTAACCTAATGAAGTTTGATAAACTGAAAACTATAATGTTTTCCCTATAATGAATCATTGTAGCTTTTAATTAACATACTATGATTTATGTAATGAATTCAAGTCCTTCAGAAGATGAACTGTGAGCAATAGTCCATACTCTTGCAGCTAACCCCAAGATATTCCCAAAAATACCATTGAATTATTGGTTATATATATGTAAACATCCCATGTATTTGGAGAAACTAATTAGTAAAAATACTCTGAATTCCAAAATATCTTAATGTCTTATAATACTTGTTGATAAATGTAGTTATTGTCTTTATTTATTAGTGTTTTTTAAAGAGTGTATAATTGTTATGTTTTTATTGGAATAGTTTCTAAAATTTATTATTGTAATCATCTTGCCATAAAACATGTTATGTTGTGGGATACTAAGATATCAGTTAAATTGAAGGATACCAAGGTACTATTTGGATAGTAGGATATCAAGAAACTTGTTGTAGAAAAAAATGCATCAAGTTTCCGGTTTTTTGTAGTATGGGTAAAACAATCTACCATTTTAGAAGAGGGGTACTTTGAGCTACCAATTTATATTGTGGGGAAATTATGATACTAATTATTTTTTGATTTTATGGTAATGAATAAATAATTCATCCTTCTAACATTATCAAGCTGATACAATTCAACAATTTTACAATTGAGGATACCACATAAAAAGTTTTAAAAATATACCTTTAACCATGGTCTAAAAGTGAGGTTTTATAATTTCCATTTTAATTAATACCAAATTATATAAAAAATATTTATTTTTAAATGTTTAAACCTAAAATAAATTTCTATCTATAGTTTATATAATACAATTATTTTTAATTTACCTTCTGCTAATTATTTTATCATTGATTGATAAAATACCTATTGTATTATATCTCATGTTTGCAATAATAAGTTTACTGGTAATTAATGATTATTATTCTTTTAAAAATATAATCAAATATGACCCTTATTTTATTTCCATGGTTATATCTATTTTTTATAATTCAAATAAAAAAATTTTAGGCTAATGTGGTTTTTAAATTCAAAAACTTTTATCTCTTAAAGACATTAAAAATATATAGTTTATATTAAACAAAAAATCACACCCATCTTATATTATTATTCGGATTATATCCTTAAATTATTCTCCAATAATAATAACCACTAAAAACATATTTGTATGAACACATTACATCTTATCTATGGGAATAAATTCTAATTAACGATGGAGCACAAGTATAGATCATATTATGATATAAGGGAGATGAACAAACACATACACTATTATAGGATGAAGTTATTAATTAAACTTTTTTAATTTTATGATATTCATATACTTTTATAATTCCTAATGATTTTATGAAACATTTTTTTCAAATAAATTTATTTTCTTCTTTAACATACGTTATACACAACACTATCCATAAAAATATAGTGATATACTGTTTTTTTAATATCACCAATTTGTTAGTTTGTAATGTTTGAATAAGACAAACAAAATTATTAAAACAAATTATGTTTATATATGTATGATATAAATATGTTTGTTATCTATTAGTTATAAATTAATATTAAAATAATTTTTAATGAAAATGAATTTTTTTTGAATTCAATGTTTTTATGCATGTATTTTTTAGTTTTATTGATTAGTTTATTTAATATATATTGCATACTCGTCTCAATGAAATGTATTTATCATATGTTCTAAATAATTTTTCAATATTTATTTAATTGTTTTCTAGAAATGGTATAAGATTTATCAAATTGTTATATCTAAAAATGTATTTTTATAAATAACATTTTTTTTCCGTCTTGCATGTATTTTTTAAATTTAATTCACCAACAATTGTAGAATTTATTTTGATAAAATTGATACCATATTTTTAATCATTTTTCTAAAATTTGGTAAATATTACCCTCTTATTTTAGATCAATGCAAATAGAAATAGAAGAAAAATTCATTACCTCAGTAATAAGTAAATCATGTCAATCTTGGTTAAAACTATGTTATATGGTAATAATTTTTGATATATTTTATTATTTTATGAATTTTATTCTACCATTATCAAATTAGTATATAAATTTAATTATTTAATATACATTATTAATATAAATTAACCTAAATACTATTTATATCAATGAATGTTACAAAATAATATCCACTAAGTTTTAAATATCTCTTATGTGTCCACATATTGTAAAAAGAATGTTATGAAAAAATATAGGCACCTATATTTAAATTAATGAAATTATATTTTATGTAACTTTATTTCTAATTATTATTATTTATACAATGACCAAAAATGTTTATGGAACACCGATGCACTCTTTCTGTGGTTAATGAAAAAAATAAAATAACCGATTTTAAAAATAATAAAAGTGATATTGAATGTTTTAATGTGTCCAGTTCATTTTTTAGATATATTTAACGTATTAACAAGGTGTGAAAACATTATATTCAAATTCCCCATTTTTATTTGATGTATATAATGTCAAATTAAATGATTAGTGTTAAAAATTCCATTATTGATAAGTTAAAATAAATATTATTTTAATAAATGATATAAAATTCATAGAAATCATAGATTCAGTAAATTTAAGGGGTATGGTTATTAAAACAACAATAGTATATTTATTAGTCATTTTGAATTTTATTGTCACATTATTAACTCTTAATGTGAAGTAATAATTTATATTATGGTAATTACCAAAAGTGTTTAAGGGGAGGTTAATAAAAAATATAATGGTGAGAGAAGTGAAAAAATTATATTAATGTAATTTTATGAGTGTTATTCAACAAATAATTATCTTATATTTAAATACTATAAATTATATTCCATTTTTTCAATATTAATTTATATTAATTTTGTGTTCTAAAAAGTTTAAGGAATGTACCTTCCCTCGATTATAAAAACACATATCCATTCTCTTCCTTACACTACGTTGAATCTGATACATCAAACATAAACAACAAAAACCCCTTATAAAATTACAAAGTCATATTAGTGTATTTGTTTCTCCAAAAACATACTAACCCTTGGATCATTAAAAAGAAATCAAAATGCGTTCTTCCAATGGAGAGGCACTCACATTAACCAATATCATTATTTTTTACATATTATTTACCTCATTTAAATCTATGATATTTATCATAAACTTGTATCATTAGTTTCTTAATTATACATAATAATTTTAATTATTATGAAACCTCCATTATACACACTCTTTCCCATTAAATGGGATGTGAAAGTATTACTTGTGCGTAAGTACGTCTTACCATCTCCACATAGATCAACAAGTGATTTTTTAAAACTATCATTTATCATATGGTATTATTATGGGTTTAATATTTATATATGACTATGATTACAAAATTGTATTTATTAATGTGAATATATTATATACATTCTTATGTACCAGACATTCAGAAAACAATAGTTTCGTTTGTGCGTACGTGTGAACAACCACCTCCACGAAACGATGCGATTTTTTTTCCATTTATATTTTACCTATATGGTAATACCGATGTAATTACTGAATTTAAATTATATAAAGGAAATAATAATATGTTTTTAATGGTCATTTAGAAATTATATTTCTTTCATTCCATTCGTTTTAAAATGGATACAATGTTCAAGCATTCATATGATCTAATGTCTCTACTAATAGTGTTTCTCATTTGTACAACACTACCATTATGAATGTCTATAAACATATATATATATAATGAATATATATTATATAATAAAAAATTAAATATTTATTTTATTATGTTATAATAAATTTAAATTTATTATATAAGATTTTATAGAACTCCCATTGTAAATTGATCTCAAGGGGAGGGATTTTCGTATCAAAAATATTTTTCTTAGACACCCTCCATATTCATAAATTTTTTCATTGACGTTCTGTATATGAATCTAATGAATTTATTTTATAATTATTCTAATGAAAATTATTGTATATTAATTTCCATCTATTGTATTTTCTTTCATAGGGTATGGGATTCAAAAGATAAACTAATGATAAGAATTTATTTCTCAATCTCATCATTATCTAGGATTATTTATGCTTACAAATCCAATAGTGGAATTATTATAAATTTATATACTAAAAACATTATATTATATAATATTCATGATACTCGTGATCTTTTAAATTATATTAGCATTTTATTCATTTTTTACATAAAAAGAATGAGATTTTTAAAAAAATCCAAATTTATTTCACTCTTCATTCAAAAACCATTTTTCAACCATATCCATGTTTTCTAAAATAATTTTTTCAAAAAAAATACCTAATCCTAACTGAGTATTAATTAATTTTTACCCAAATTTTAATTTTTCAAAAAAAGTAAGAGGGATATTTTTATTAGCATCCAAATGAAGGAATTTTTACTTTCTGTCAAAAATTTGAAAGGAATATTTTCTTTTGACTTACACAGAATGAATGTAATTTACCATCATTATAACCACACAATTTATTTATCATTAATCTAATTTAATTCAATGTTTCTTTAAATGCAAAATAATTCTATAATATTCTTGATTTTTTAAGAGTTTAAATCCATGATTTCTAAATAGATAATATATTTATCTCAAGAAATGTATCATGTGGTATTTCAGAATTATTTTCTATCTAAGATCACATCCTTTTTTGATTAATATTATTCACTAGGGTAATGATCAAATCATATCATCCTAATTATTTCTATGTCTGGTTTTTTTCAACGATGACATGATTTTTATAAAACCATATTTTTTAGCTTATGTTACGAGGAAATGATTATGACATGCAATTTGTTTCATGGGTTCTGAAATGAAGAATGTTTTTGTTCTTTTGAGAAAAATATGTATGATTCCTATTATGTGATGGTTAGGAACTATATCACCATCCAATTAATTAACTAATTACATATTACTCATGAGTTTAATATGTTATGAAAGAACATGATTTCATGTTGATAGTTTTAGGTGTTGACCTGCATTTCATATCCATATGAATAAGAGAAGACCTGGTTTTCATTTCCATCAGTTTATGTGTGATTTTTGGATTTCATAATCATAAGATTATATGATGACCTAGTATTAATTTCCATGAATTTATGTATAAAAAATTCCTTTTTGTCTCTAATATCACGTGTTGGCTAGTTTTCAAGTCAATATGTTTATGCGATGGCCTGATTTCATTCCCTTAACTTAATAAAATGAATTATTTATATTTATAAATGGTTATAAATATATAATATTATTTTTTTCCATAATTTCATGTCTTATTCCAATTTTATACTCCCATGCCTCAAATTAATTTATTCTTTTATGATTTATTACTTATAAACTCCCATGTTTGATGTGATGACTCAATATTATGGTCTATGATATGCGTGGTGTGGATTTAAAATTATAATATATTATTGTCATACCATTATATTATTTTATTCTTATTTGACCATTTATATCACACTTTTTCACTCTTAATAAGAATATTATATCACCCATTTCAATGATTCATGTCCCTAGATATAAATACAGGTTTTAAGAATGATATGTCTAATAAGACTACTAGTTAATAACATAATACTGGGAAATAATGTATATTATTTATGACCTATTTGTTTTTGTTTCCAGGTTACCAATGTATGTAATCCTGTAATATTACAAAATTTATTTTTATGTTATTTAATGAATATTTATCTATTAAGATGTCATATCAATATATAAATGTAATTAGTAACTATAGATTGTTTTATTGCAATGTTTTTATAATATTTGGAAACTATAATGGGAAACAATTAGTGAAAACCCAAGGGATTGGTAGAATTATATGATAACATAATAATATTTTTTTTTAATGATTAGAGATTGCCTATGATAAACATTTAGTATCATGTATTGAAAATAAAGAGTATTGATTTAGAAATTTAATAAATGGTGTTTCATGATTATGTCATTTCAACAATTATTACCATTTATTAAATTATGTTTTTTGTTTTCATCAATAGATATAACATAAAGTAATCCTTGGTACAATAAATGTGTAATCCAATGAAATAACCATCCTCATGAGAAAATGAACGGATTATGAAATTGGATGAAATATCTTATGACTATGAAAACTAATATTTCTCTATATTGTAGCATTAATAATGATAATATTGAACATATGAATGCATAAAGGATGGGAAAACATGTTATTAAATATTTTATGTGATGGTATCCACCCCATTTTATGGTTATTTTTATCCAATCATTTTTGATAAATGAATAAATATGATAAAAATTATGTTTTTCATTCTCAATATTCATACAATGGAACAAGTTTTCTATATGTTTATTTTTTGAAATAGAAACAAATCAGTGGTAATATCTTATTTAGAATATAGGTAATGAATATGAAATTTACACCTTTGAATGTGATGATTTTAGTGGAATATTATTGAATAGTTACATACCTTTTATTCTAAATAAAAAAATTGTAGAAGGCGATCCTTGATCTAATGTTTATGGATGATGACTATGTTTATACCTATGAGGATAATTTTATAAGACTTTTAAGATATGGTTGTGGTTTGACCATTAATAGTAAAAAAGTGGTTAATTATTTTTAAATTTAAAACCATTTCTTTGAAAGGAAATATCCTTAGGGGGATATGGAGGATATGTAGAATTCCTTCATTTTTCACTGAATGAGGAAATTATATCTGAAATCCCACAGTGACCTGGTTATAAAAAAAGAAGACAAAGATCATGGACCCTCAAGTGATTTTTCAAATAATGAGAAGAAAAGGTTTCAACCTCCTAATTTCAAAAAAATGTGCGAAGGATCACTCAAGTGAATTAGTTAAAGGAGCAAGAAAATAATTCCAATGTAGAAATAATATACATAAACCAAAATAATTTAGATATGATATAAAAAGGAATGATTATCAAATATATGGAGATAAGTGTCAACAGAATAAACCCCTCACACTTTAGTGAAATAAATGAAATGAGTTTTGGATTTATGTGGATTAGTTACCTAATCCAAGGTATAATGTTGATAATACGACAAAAAAATAGATGTAAAAGGCCAAAATGGAATGATTATTCAGATATTACATTTCATGTGAATCATGATTGTTAAGTCACACACACTCATCACTCTAGAATTGTGAATTCAATTTTGATGTTTTAATGAATAATACCTCTGAAAACATCATCTGTTAATAAAATATTATGAGATTATAATAAATGATAACCTCCCCTATAGAGTCACCAACTATAGCTTTTGGAATAATGAAAAAATAATTGATATAATGAATCATACAATGATTTTCTATCATTATAAATATGATCACAAACCTCTATGTGAAATATTTTTTGTCAGATAATAGCTAATTTAAGGAATAATTTGTAAATTTCCCTTAATAATCATTTATTATTTTCATGTGAATTTATTTTGGGAATTGATTAATATATTTTGGAGAATATATGATTTAGGTATATAAATTTTGTTATAATTCAATATATTTGATAAAAATTATGGTTATGTTAATCTTCTAAAGATGTGAGATAAAATAATATAGGGGTATCATTCAAGTTTAGAAACATTTTGGAGAATTATTATGGTTACCTATATATGGTGAGGATTTAGTTAAAATTTTTAATTGATTAATTATTTAAGATAATATGTACTAATAATTTTAGTTTTAGTAAATGTCAAGATAGAAGTATTGTACTATCATTATTTTAAGGAACTTATGATCCTTTGAATATTAATTTTAGTGCTTTATTCATGAAAACAATGATCTCAAATAGTAACAGTTTTTAGAAACACAATATATTATGGTGTAAATTTATTATTGGATGAAATTATTATTTTAATTTAAGTATATTTCCTTAGATTAGTATTCTATGTTGTAGCATAATTTCCTTAACTCTAGAAAAATAATCTTAACAAAAATATTTTATCAGGTTACCTTTAATTTCAAAAAATTGATTGTCTATTAAACCATCAATGATACATGGTTTTTTAGTTGTTAACTATATACAATAAAAATTCCATATCACTCATTATTAGTCCTTGGGAATTATTCTTCCCTTACATTACAATATTATTGCTTCCAACCAATGTTTTACATATCTAGTAAACCAATTTTATTTTATTTTATGTGATCGTTATTTTATTCACTTTCCATTTCTAAGTGATGTTTTATTATTCTTTTATGTGATATGAGTTTTTAATAATAGAATTTTATATTATTAAACTATTAATTATATGGGTAATATTTAAGTGTATTTTATTAAGGGGTAATTTAGTACTTTGATATTTTATGAAATATTATTGTAACAAAATATTTTTTTTCTTCAATACATACATTTCACGTGACATGAAGTTTAACTGAATTGCGAAATGCTATTTATTAATATTTTCTTATCATTGGATGGGAATTTATTAATAATAAAAACTAAATTATTAAAAAGTTATTATTACAAATGATAAAATTTATTTTATTTTTTATAAATTGATAATTGATGAAAATATATATAATTTGAAATAATAAGAACTTGTTTTCTAAAAAACAATATTTATCATTGAAATGTATTTTTATCTTAATAAATTAAATTAATAAATATTTATCAGTTACTATAATGAAATTTATTTAATATGTATTGAATAAAAAAATTATTATTAATTTAAGATTTTTGAAATCATGGAATGGAATAATCAATGTTTTATTCTTAAATTTATTTTGTAGTATATAGTTTTCATTGAATGTTGCACAATTATTTTAAAATTGGTTTTTTCAAAATTAACAATTTTATTTTGATAATATTTATTCGAAATTCTGAATCTTATAGTTTATATTGTATAAATAGTTCCCTTTGAATTTTTTTCAATATGAATAGTAGTAGTGGTAAAATTTATCACCACTGTAAAGTATATATCAGGTTATTCTAAGTAAAAAATTTGATAAGACCATAATTGTTCATTCTAATAATTTTTTATAAAGGGAACTAAACCTATACCATCTAAGTAAAAAACTATTACCATTTGATGGAAATGATTCCATGAAAATGTCAAATATAATATTAAAATCAATGAATGTTACAAAATGGAACTACCTTACTCTTAAATATATAATATTTGTTATCATATGTCCCAAACAAAGATATAAATTAACAAAATTTCAATATTGGGATTTAATAAATAATTTTTATGATACTAATTACTTTATAATTTAGAGTAAATATATAAGATCATTACATGATTTTAAAACATTGTATCAATATTTCTCAAATTAATATAATAGAAAATAATGATATTTAAAATTCTAAAAGTTATATAATTTAAATTGTTTAATTTTTCTATGAACATTTATTTATATATATTTCATATTATATAGTTTCAGAATTATATTCATATTAACCATTTTTCTTATTATAATTGAATCAAATTAAATGAATTGTGTTAAAAAATACATTATGAGAATTTTAGGTTAAATAATATATTATTAATTGATATAGATTTTAAAAAACCATAAATTGAAAAACATTAGTGAGATATGGTTGAAATCATCAAAAAATTTCCTTTTATTATTAATTTTCAAAATATTATTAACTATATTAACCCATAATGTATAGAAAACATTAATATTATAGTAATTTTCAAAAGGGTTGGTGGAGGTTAAAACAAACACAATATGAATGAAGGCATAAACCAAAAAATTCAAAAAATTTGAAGAGATAATATATACTCATATTAATCATTTATATGAAAATTACAAATTTGGATCAATTTGGACATCAAAATTAATTTATATTAATTTAATGTTTTATGGAATTTCTAGAATTTCCCTCCCATAAATTATAAATGGAAACCTAACCATTCTCTTCCTTACACCACGCTGAGTCTTATAGCTTGAATATACCATAAAATATTGAAACTCAACATTCCTTGACATGTTCTGGATGTTCATGTCTCCCAACAAGGTCAACCCTATTATCCTTAAGAGGAGATCCAAAGGAGTTCATCCCAAGAAGATGTAATCACCAAAACCAATCATTTTCTTCATACTCATTCTTTTAAATCCTCTAAATCATTGGTATTTGTGATAAAATTGAATAATTATACTTAAAAATAAACATAAAAACTTTCACTATTATGAAATTACCATTATCTACCCTATTTCCGATCAAATGGTATGTGATAGTGTCTCTTAGGAATACGTATGGCTTGCCAACTCCATATAGTGATAAAACAAATTTTTTTATCATTAACTATTATGAATGGGAATATTGATGAGTTAAATGTTTATATATGATAATTATGAAATACATATTTTTTATTAATGATAATAAAAAATTTAAATCATTACCTTCCAAACCATTAGAGAATGACTATGTCATTCATTAGTACACGTGGACTACCACCTCGATAAAATATTGTAATTCGTTTTAAATTTTGGTTATAAATGGATTGTAATAGGGATACAATTGATGAATATATATTATATATATGATAATATAATAATTCTTTAAATTTTAAGGAATATTAATCCTTATGTCTTTTTATTAAACATGAATTCGAAACATCATTCATGTTTATGTACGTCATACCATCACCATGAACAGAGTAACTCATTTTTATATAGGTTCCATTATGGGTGACCCTAAAAATATAAATATAATGAATATGTATGATATAATACCCATGTAAATTTTTCTTTTATATAGTTATAACATTTTTAATTTTATAATACATGATGAAATATAATATTTGAAGCACGTCAATCAGAAGGTAAAATATTTTCATCAAAAATTTATTTATATGGGGAACATGACATATTGTCAAAAAAAACTTCACATGGTTTATATAATAACAATTATTTGATTTTTCTATTCATGAAAATAAAATAATTAGATATACATATCCATATAATTTTTTTTCATTCATAGGGATTGGGATTCAATATTTACAAAAGTGATATAGATTTATTTCACAGTCTCATCCTTATATAGGATTATTTATTTATGTATAACATGGTGTAATTATATGGTATTTCAATATTAAAAACAATATGTTTTCCTATCATATGGTTAATAACATAATTTAAATTATTATTACCATTTTTTTCTTTAGTACATATAATTATTCAGATTTGTTTAAGAAAATGTAATTTTATTTCTCTCTGTAGACTAGAACCATTTCTCACTGTTATCTAGTAGTTTCTAATAAATATTTTCAATAATAATTTAAACATTATCTTCATTAAAGACTAATGAAACTTTTACCATTATTTTGGTTTTTAGAAAATGGTTTAAAATGATTCTTTCTATTCCTTCCCTATAGGTTATTTTTAAATTTATCCAAGCATGGGAATTTATGTCTTATTTTAACTTCTACAGAACTAATGGAGATTCCCTACTTCATAACCACTAAATTCTTTGAAGATTCATTTACAATTTTTCAATGTTATTTATAATGATTTTTTTCCAAAAATATATTTTATATTTTTATATTTTCAATTAGTTTTTTCTAAATATAATTTTTATATTCCTCAATAAATGTTTCAAGGGATATTTCAAAATACTTATTCTTCTATGATGACATCATTTGATTTTATATAATATTTTCTGGGGTGTATTTTCCAATTATTACTTCTATATTATTTATCTATATTGTTTAATTCAATGATAGAAATATTTTTATGAAACTCATTTCTTTTCCATAGGTTATGATATATTGAAATGTTTAGGAAGTCCATTTATTTAAGTAGGTTCTGATATGAATAATTTTTTATGATCTTATAGGATATATATATGTTTTTGTGTGTGTGTGTGTTTGTGTGTGTGTGTGTTTGTGTGTGTGTGTGATTTTAATTAGGTTACGGGTGGGAATAATATCTCCCCTAATGAATTTGATAATTATTAATATCACATGAGGTAAATATGTTATTCATGAACATGATTTTGTATTTGGAATTTCATTTTTGGGCTGGAATTTCATGTCTATAAAATTAAATGAGGACCTAGTTTTCATTTAAATAACTTTAAGCATGATTTGGGATTTCATGTCCATAATATTATGCATGTACCTAGTTTTCATATCCATAATATTATTTATATAACTATCTTTTAGGTATATAAGACAATTCTTGGACCTTATTTCATGTACATATTTTTATGTTAGGGAATGAATTCATGTCCATAACTAAATGAGTAATCCTATTTTATATTCAGACATGTTAATATTGATACAATATTACTTATATAAAATAATTATATTTCATATTCAAATTTTTTATTCTTTTGGATTCATTTAATTGATTGTTTTATTCTTCATGTCTTATGACCTACAAAGCATGATGTCATGACTCATTATTATAATCTATGATATGTATGGTGTGGATTTCAAATGTTTATATCTTGTTTCTTCACCCATATTCTCAATTTTTTCTTATGTGATAATTGATATCTACATTTCTTACCATTACTGATCATCTTAGCTTGACCAATCTTATGTTTACATCCCTCGTTTTGTAGAGAAGGTATTTTTAAAATATATTTCTAATAATGGTGGTAGCTATGAAATAATTAAGTGAGGTGATTTTGATAATTTATTAACATGTTTTTAATGTGTCCATGATTCAAATGGAACCAGACATATATGAATTTGGAGGGGATTATTATGATATGGAAAGATTATTCATATGTTAAGATGTGATATCTCTATATGAATGGCATGGGTTTCTATTTTTCATACAATAATAAAATGACTAATAATGGGAATATCATGAAGAGGGATGAGTGATGAATCACATGAATAACACTTTCACCTGAACACAATATATAATTTTTTATCTTTTGATTATAATTTTTTCTAGGATAATTGATGTTATATTTTTCATTAACATTCATGGTAGTCCAATTTTATCCCCAAGGAGAAATAAATATAAAAATGAACCACAAACCTATAAATAATGTGAATGTACGATATCTAAATATATAAATAGACTCTCCCAATGAAGGGCTCATTCTATCTTTGAATTTTCACTGTATCCTTGGACGTTATGTCTCACTCTTAGAATGAAATATATAATTAACTATGAATAAATCCATTAATATTATCATAAAAAATAGAAAATAGTCTTTTGGATTCTATTTTTATTTTTTATTTCATGTTAGTAGTTACCCTTGGAATCCATTTTTGGGGAGTACCTAATGAAATACCCCTCTTAGAGGAACATTACTGAAAATAAATTTTTCGGAATTACAGAAGATAAAGTGAGGATTTTTTCTCAAAATAGATTAAAGATTCATAGTGGATATGCTACCCTATATATTTCATCATAATGAAGGTCACTTTTAAACCGTAGTGAGGGATGACATAAAATTATATTCATATAGATTCTACAAAATTTCCCGTTACAAATAAAAACCCTTCTACAAAGGAATTACATACCACAATCATACCTCACTTTTACAAATTGATTTATTATTTTATGTCGAGGGAATTAAATATGTAATAGATATAACAATAAACTAAAATAGTTTACCTTAAAAATAGAATATTCTATTTCCCAACACTTTGGCTGTTCATTAACTCAAAATGGACATATAAGGATCTCAAATTCCTAGGTTGTGTTTCCATTCTCTAAAGAAACAATTCCATTAAATTTTTTTATTGTATCTCAATCCATTGAACACAGAAATTTAGTAAAGATAAAATTATTTCCACTATGATATAGAGACCTCAAAAATATATTTTACTCATTTTATTTCAAATCCTAATCCCTACTAAATTTCTCAATCTTTCTTGACCGTAATGTGGGGAATTTTTTTTTGACTAGACATGTCACTGAATGTGAGGAATAAAATTGATGACCATGGAATATTTCCTCTCAAATTTATACAAATATTAAAATAAGATGATATATAATGTCTTTTTTCGTTTTAAACACCTAAAAACCCATTCATATATTTCTTTAATTTATAACATAACTCACTATGTAACACCCTGGACCCAGTTACCCAGAGTCGGTTCATTATTACATAACATTGGCATGATCACAATAAATATCAAATCTCGAAAGACCGATTGGTTTAGTAGCCTTGGAAACACTGGATATATTCCTTAGTCTAACATTAAATCATAAAAATGAAAACAACAACAACATCTTTTCTTCATAGTCCACACTCATATACCCACATACTATCCCTACAGGTCATTCATAAATTACATCTTCACTTCCTGGTAAAAATAAAACATTGAAAGGGGTGAGCTCAAATTCCAAGTAAGGATAACAATATAGTGGAAACATTCATAAATAAGAATAAAAATTTAAGGCAATGTATAACTAAAAAAATCCTTTTAAACCTGATCCTAAACATAGCATGGAAAAAATAAAATGAAATAATTCCATTTACTTATTCACATGGATATTATATTAATCGAATAATCACATGCAATATCAATAACCACTTTCATACGGATAGAATGCATAATGCCAGACAATCATAACCACATAGCCAAGGCCTCGTGCCAAGACTAAAAGTAAGATTTTATCAAGGCCTTGTGCCAAGACACCGGTTTCTCTCATGTGACCTAACGATGATTCGAGGAGATATAGCGGGCTCCACGTGTCACTTATTAAGTCCAATACATTCCTCATATGAACAAGTTTAAACAAAACATAAACATTCGTATTAAAACTAGCATACGAAATGTCAATACTTCCTCCACAAACCATGAATGGTATAAAAATAAAACATCCATAGTAAAACATATCACAAAACCTTCAATACAATATGGAAGTTTTGTATCATAATAAATAAACTTCAAATAATCTTAAAATCCATCAAAGGATGTTGACATAGATGAAATCAAAACTATTTGAGAGAAATATATCTTTTTTAAAACATTTAAAAGTCACATAATTATGAAATAAAACATTTACATTGAAAATATTCTTATAATATTGTAAATGAGGATTTGATAATTTTATAATGGTGGAAAATAGCCGCACCTTCCGTATATGTTAAAAAAACATTCTTAGATTAATTCTGTCGAAAATGTTAAAAAACACCTTGTTTTGAAAATGATGGAATGATTCCTTTATAAACCTCTTATTAAAAGTCAAACAAGGGTATAAATTAATTTATCTCATATTCTTGTATATAGTAAAAAATATTTGGGATACATTTTTAAGAAACATGGATGTGGATGATAAATAAATCCCAGTAGATTATTACGTATAAACAACCTCGGATAATGAAGAGATTGTGAAATAAACCCTTACCTTGTACTTTTCCTTGGTTGGGGGTAGTTTAACCTCCTGTATAATGGTTAAATAATTGTTATTAAATTATACAAGAATCATATACACTCATATTATTGAATATATGATCTTTTAACATTGCTTTGTTATTAATATCTTAGAATTATCGTTGTTTTTGGTGTTAACTTACACGTTTTCTTTTGTATGTTTTTTACTTAAGTCATGTTTTTCATGGATAGGTTGTATCTTATTCATATCCATAATGATATCATGTCCTTAAATACTATTATTAATCATCTAATGATAATTATACTTTAATGGATACGATAAATAATTAATCTCATCGCGTTCGTGGAGACGGTAGTCCGTACGTACGCACGACCGACAATATCATTCTTTTGATATTAAATTAATATATAATTGGATGTTATATCATATATCCAGAATAATTATCATGTTATATTTATTATTTAAATGAATTAAAAATCATTATTATACAATCCAAATAATAATTTATTGAATAATAATTACACAGCGACGTGGAGACGGTAAGCCGTACGTACGCACGTATAGTGACATGTCATTAAAAGGATAAATAGAATACTGAATATGGTTGTACCATATTTATAATAATATTACAGTATATAGGAGATACTGGATTAATTATTTTAGAATGGGAATAAAAATGAAAGAAGAAGTTGAAGAAGAAATGAATTTGAAAAAGGGTGGTGAAAACATTACCTCTTCTTCGGGTTCATCCTTTTGATTTGATCAAAAGGGATCCTTATGTTGGATCTATGACTAAAGGAAGGCCTCTAAGATGAAGTGAGGGAAGTTGAGAGAGTACTTGGGCAGAGTTTTTCCGAACCAAAAGGATTGGAAGGTGTGAATTAATGAGAAGGGAGAGTGACCTTTTATAAGAGGGGTGATGGGCACCTTTGGAAAAGCTAGAAATATTATTTCATAATAAATCCATATTCAATTTCTAATGGCTACAAAGAAGATTATTTATAATTTAAGGTGGAGATGGGTTGAAAACCACTCAACCAATAGAATTTATTCAGGTTTGGGTTACTATATTAACCGTATCGTTAAGTATTAACTCTTAGTTAATTAGTTTCACTTTTCCAATGTCTCTTTGTATTTTTATATTATATGGTTAATAAACTTACTATATACAACCAAGCGACCCACAAGTGGTCCATTAATTATAAAAATATCATTATATAAGTTTATTGGATGAACCTTAGATTTTTAAGAATTTAATATCAATTAATAATATAATTGTTTTTAAAAAACTCTTTTATGTCAATTTTGACACTATTCAATGATTGATTTCTCTAAATATCATAACTTTATGATTACATAGAAAAAATTAAATTAATTCAATCCTAACATGTCATATTAACTTATAAAATTATTGTAATTCATAAAAATTCTCAAATTATATTTATATGGGTATTTGTAATATCAATTATTTTAATTGTTTACTATTATGGTAATTATTGCATCTTCATTGTGTCATAAATAAATTAATTTATTTAATGTCTAAAAATTATAAATAAAATATTGTTATGTAGGAAATAACATTATATTTCTAAAGAATATTTACAATCGAATTTATATTATGGATAACCCTATTTTAAAAATGTTTTAGTAAATAAACTTTGATTTTAACTCTTTTAACACTTCTTTGAATTAAATAATAATAAATGACCTAATATAATCCAAGTGGACCTAAATGATAATAGTTTATTACTAAGGTTGTTTTTGGTCGAGATACACTTTTCCAATAGAATTAGGATATGTGTTAGGGTAATATTAATATCATTTTTACACTTAATTATCCTATTTACTTTTAACCGTGGTAAATAAAAGTAAAAAGTTACTATTCACCAAAAATTATTTTCATCTCATTGAATCAAATTTTACTAATTGATATTAACCGTGTCTCTCGAATTTTTGAAATTCCATTCACAGAAGCTGTAAAATTAAGTTTTATGAAAACATCAGTATTTTGACTACCACTTAGTGGTTTCATCAAAAATTGAAGTTTTTCAGAACAATGCCAAAATTTCACCCTAAGCTATAATTGATATTCCGAATCCAAATATGATGTCTATTTTAAAAAATTCCAAACATATAATTTGAAATATTTAATTTTATAAGTAATTTCCACTGTTGCAATAAATAACATGTTTTTAAGAAACAATATATATCAAAATATTTACAATTGTTTATGTCCAATTTCAAAGTGAAATTAACTATAATGACACCATTGGATAAAATGGTAAAAATTTATTCTAATTATACTTTAAACCCACTAAATAATATAATTTATCACTATAAATTATTTTGATTAAAATAGTTGTTTTTAAGTATTTTTCACTATTCATAAAAATTGGAAGTTCTCAGAAAAATACCAAAAATTCAAATTATGATAATTTTGATATTCTGAATCCAAAAATGAAGTCACTTTTTAAATATAAAATATATATAATTTCAAAAGGTAGGTATTACTATTCATAACGGCTAGTTTAATTGGTTGTGGTGTTTTAGAACTCGATGTTGCGCACAACACACGCTATCACATTATTCAATGAGAAGCATACCGCAGAAGCTTGCAGTGTTACATTCTCCTCTCCTTCAAATAATTTTGTCCCCGAAATTTCTATAATACTACCGCATGAAAAGACTCGGGTGGTTCTTCACCATAAGTTCCTCGGGTTCCCACATTTCCTCTTCCATCTTATAGTTTCTCCACAAAACCTTTACCAGACGCGTCGTCCGGTTTCTCAGTAATAGTTCTCTCGTATCAGGAATCCTGACGGGCTCTTCGCAATAAGAAAGATTGGGTTCCAGTTCTAATTCCTCATAAGTGAGTACATGGGTTGGGTCTGGCATGTATTTTCTCAACAGTGATACATGGAACACATCGTGAACATTGGAGAGACTTGGCGGCATTGCCAATCGGTAAGCTACAACCCCAATTCGTTCTAGAATTTCGAAAGGTCCGAGGTACCTGGGACTCAATTTACCTTTCTTACCAAAACTTATGACTCCTTTCCATGGAGATACCTTCAAGAAATCATGATCACCGAATTAAAATTCCAAATCCTTCCTTCAGTTATCGGCATAGCTCTTCTGCCTACTTTGAGCTGCTTTGATGTGATTTTGGATTACCTTCACCTTTTCCATCATTTCCTCCACCAGTGTTGGACCTACAAGTTTTATTTCACCAACATCATCCCAATAGGTTGGTGTGCGACATCGTTTTCTATATAACGCTTCATATGGTGCCATCTGAATACTAGAATGGAAGCTATTGTTATAGGAAAATTATACCAAAGGTAAATATTGATCCCACATACCCTGAAGGTCAAGTGAGCAAGATGTCAACATGTCTTCTAAGGTTTGAACAGTTTGTTATGATTATCCATCTACTTGAGGGTGGTAGGCAGTGCTCAAATTAAGTTCAGTATCCAGGGCTTTCTGAAGACATTTCCAGAATCTTGAAGTAAAACGGGGATCATGATCGGAAATAATCGATAGGGGTACTCCATGAAGTCTCACTAATTCATTAATATATAGTCTTTCTAGACGTTCCAGTGGTGGATCTTCTCTTATACCAATTAAATGTGCTTACTTGGTAAGACGATCAACAATAACCAATATTTCATCGTTACTTCTAGGAGTCTTTCGTATCCCCATGAAAAAGTCCATCGTAATATTGACTCATTTCCACTCCGGTATGGGAAGAGGTTGCATGACTCCTCCAGGTTGTTGCCTTCCAGCTTTCACTTTTTGACAAACCATACATCATGATACCAAATCAGCAATCTCCCTCTTCATATTGTCCCACCAAAAATGTTCCTTCAAATCTCTATACATTTTGGTGCTCCTAGGGTGTATAGAGAAATTGGAACTATGAGCATCATCCATCAATTCCCTTTTTAGATCAGGTATATCAGGAACACAAAGTCTCTTCCCAAATTTCAAAATTCCATCTTCATACACAAAGTCACCCAATATCCCATCATTTATAGCTTTAATCTTCTTTTGAAATTCTTCATCATCGGTCTAAGAACTCTTAATCCTTTCTAGTAAAGATGGTTTGGAAACCATTTGAAAACAAATATATGTTTCACCTTCCATGGTTATTCCCATGTCGATCTTCACTAGATACATGAAAATTGGAACCCTTTTCAATTCCCATATTGTTCAAAACTCCATGATATTTTCTTCTCAATGAATCTTCCACCTTTTTTGCATTTTCTGAGTGGTATTGTATCATAAAATAATAATCTTTGAGTAATTCAATCCATCTCCTTTGCCTCATGTTGAGTTCTTTTGTGTCAAAATATACTTCAAACTCTTGTGATCAGTATAAATCTCACAATTTTCACCATAGAGGTACTGCCTCTATATATTCAAAGCAAAGATCATAGCTACTAACTCCAGATCAAGAGTAGGATAGTTTTGTTCATTAATTTTCAACTATCGTGATTCATAGGCAATAACCCTATCTTTCTGCATAAGGACACAACCATGTCCTTTATTCGACGCATCACTATAAATAACGAACCCATCATTCCCCGATGGTAGAGTCAATATAGGATAATTGACTAATCTTCTCTTCAGTTCTTCAAAACATTCTTCACACTCTTTTGTCCAATCAAATTTAACCCCTTTACGTGTAAGCTTCATTAATGGGTTACCCAATCAGGAACAATTCTGGATGAAACATTGATAATAACCTGCTAAACCAATAAAACTACGTACCTCAGTTATACTCGTAGGTGCTTGCCATTATTGGATTGCCTTGGTCTTAGAAGGATCAACATAGATTCCATCTTTAGAGACAATATGGCCCAAAAAAGAAATCTCCTGAATCCAAAATTCACACTTTCTAAACTTCCCATATAAATCATGTCTTCTCAGTGTCTTCAGGGTAATGCGCAAGTGATTTTCATGATCTTCATATATTTTGGAGTATACCAAGATATCATCAATAAATACCACCACAAATTCATCGAGATATTCCTTGAAAAATCTATTCATCAGATCCATGAATACAGAGGGTGCATTAGTCAATCCAAAAGGCATTACTGTAAACTCGTAATGCCCGTACCTGGTTTGAAATGCTGTCTTTGGAATGTCTTCCTTCTTCACACACAACTGATGGTATCCAGATCGAAGGTCAATCATTGAAAATTATTAAGCTCCATGCAGTTGGTCAAATAAATCATTAACGCGAGGTAGGGGATACTTGTTCTTTATTGTTATAGCATTGATATCCCTGTAGTTGATACAAAACCTCATAGATCCATCTTTCTTTTTAACAAAAAGAACAGGGGCTCCCCATGGAGAAACACTAGGGAAAATAAATCCTTTATTACTCAAATCCTCTAGTAGTTTCTTTAGTTTGACTAATTCTACAGTGGCCATTCTATAAGGGGTCTTAGATATGGGCCTTGATCCTGGAATTAAATCAATGGAAAACTCAACTTCTCATTCTGGAGGATGTCTAGGTAAATCTTCCAGAAATACATCTACATATTCTTTCACAACAGGTACATCCTCTATTTGAAAATTACTTTCCTCACCCATAGTCATTTCATTCTATTCCTCCCTAATAATTGAATTTAGTTGAGCTACTGGGGGTAGATCTAGGTAAGAATTAGGTGGTGACGATTCTTCTCTAAAGATAAGGTGTTCCTTATAATCATCATCCAAAATCTTTACCTCCTTCTTCTAACAATAAATCTTCGCATCATAGTCCAAAATCCAATCCATGCCAAGGATTATATCAAAATCAATCATAGGTATGATGATGAGATCAATAGATAAAGAAAATTTATGTGCTCTAATGGGGACTAATTCACAAAACATTGTTGCAATGATACTTCCCTTAGGAGCTTTAACTGACAACTCCCTTCTTAAATCAAATTGGAAATTTCTAATTTTCGTAGAAAACTGGGAAGATATGAATCAATGCGATGATCCAGAATCAAATAATGCATTTGCTACACTTGAGGAAACCATTAAATTACCTGCCAACACATTTTTTGGAGCTTCTACCTCAGCAGTACTGATAGCATAAGCTTGGCCTTGATCCCTTGGTCGTTTCTGAGGTAAGTTCTCCTGACACTTAGGACATTCATTTGCATAATGTCCTATCTCCATGAAATTATAGCATTGAACATTGGTAGCTTCCTTCTTCCCTTTGCAATCACGATATTAGTGGCCTTTTTCACCACACTTGTAACAGACACCCATTCCCTTCAAGCAAGTACTCGGGTGTTTCTTACCACATTAACCACATGATGGATATTCAACCATTCCCTTCTTCCCCTTATTTCAATTCCCAAATTGATCAGTATATCTCTTCTTCTCTTGCTTTTCTTTAAAGTCATAAGACTTAGAGAATTCCTTTTCGGTCTCGATAACACATGAGACAATGTCTTCGTACGATGAAAAGGATTGTGAGACTAATGCTCAATGGAGAAATGGTTTTATCCCATCAAAGAAATGATCAATATTAGTTCTTGGGTTACGTATATAATCTCTAACACACCTTGCTAACATTCTAAGGTTAGCCTCATACTTTGCGACATTCTCATCCTCCTTTTGTCTCAAACATAAAAAATGCCTTTCCATATCTGCTCGATGGTCATGAGGAAAGTATTTTTCTAAAAATAGATCTTTAAACTCCCTCCATTCCATATTTGATACTTCATCATCTTCCTTTGTGTTTTGAATCATTGAGCACCATTGATCAGCATCTCCAATAAAGCGGTAAACTGCCATGATAACCTTTTCCCTTTCACTACTCCCCAAATCCTGAAATATTTCCTCTATGGAATTTATCCATTGCTCAGCTACTAAGGGATTTATACTCCCATTTAAAGTTGGTGGTTTTTGCCTCATGAATAGATCTAACATTGATCCTCCACGCTGGGGATCATGGTGCTCCATACGGGCAAGGTTATTATTCATAACCTGAGTGAGTTTTCCTAGTATGGTGATTAGCTGATCGACATTAGTGGCATCACCGGCTCCACTATAATTATCTTGAGCAGGAGGGCAATTCCGACATGAAGTGCGTGTATTGATACAGTTTACATTTCTACCACTAAGGCACCATTTCTAAACAATGGAATAAACTAGATCAGTTTATGAATCAAAATACATAATTCCATACTTATTAAACACTTAACACAAATTGAACTATTTATCGATATAATCCATAATCATAAAAAAAAAATTTCATTGAGGAAGTATAGACTCATAAAACTTTCAAATTTATTTATAAAGAAAATGAGAGTTATCCTAAGAATTTCCCCTGGGAGTGTCGTAACCAAAAGTGAAGTAAGACCCGTTGTCGTGCACCAGTTCCCGTTCGAGTCTAGCTCAAAGAGATGTTATTGGGCTTTACCCCTATGTACATCTGTGCCAGATCCTCCTCTACCTGTTCGTATCTTGATAGGGATGTATTGCTCGGAAAACTCACAAAATCTCTACAATACCAAAATTCTATGATGTTCTTCTATACTAATCCTCAAAGTCCATCTTAAATCTATGTTCTCTAATCAGAGTTTATCTAAATCTAGCTTCCAAGGTTTGTATTATACTTCCTCTATTAAAAAATGTAACACCCCGGCCCCAGTTACCCAGGGTCGGTGCATTATTACTTAACATTGGCATGATCACAAGAAATATCAAATCTCGATAGACTGATTCGTTTAGTAGCCTTGGAAACACTAGATATATTCATAAGTCTTACATTACATCATAAAATTGAAAACTACAACAACATCTTATCTTTATAGTCCACACTCATATCCCCACATACTATCCATGCAGGTCGTTCATAAATTACTTCTTCACATTCTGGGAAAAATAAAACATTGAAAGGGGTGAGCTCAAATGCCCAGTAAGGATAACAATATAGTGGAATCTTTCTTAAATAAGAATAAACATTTAAGGCAATGTATAACTAAAACAAAATCCTTTAAAACATGAACCTAAACATAGAATGGCCAAAATAAAATGAAATAATGCCATTTACTTATTCACATGGATATTCTACTAATCGAATAATCACATGCAATATTAATAACCACTTTCAAAATGATGGAATGCATAATGCCAGACTATCATAACCACATATCCAAGGCCTTGTGCCAAGAATACAAATAAGTTTTTGTCAAGGCCTTGTGCCAAGACACTAGTTTACCTCATGAGACCAACTGATGCATCGAGGAGCTATAGTGGGCTCCACCCATCACTTATTAAGTCCAATACATTTCTCATATGAACAGGTTTAAACATACCATAAACATTCGTATTAAAACTAGCATACGAAATGTCAATACTTCCTCCATAAACCATGAATGGTATAAAAATAACACATCCACAGTCAGAAATATCACAAAACATTCAATACAATATGGAAGTTTTGTATCATAATCAAAAAACTTCAAATAAGCTTAAAATCCATCAAAAGATGTTGACATAGATGAAAACAAAACTATTTGAGAGAAATATATCTTTTTTTATGAAATCATTTAAAAGTCGCATAATTATGAAATAAAACATTTAATTTGAAAATAATCATATAATCTTGTAAAGGAAGCTTTGATGATTTTATAACGGCAGAAAATGGCCGCACCCGCTGTATATGTTAAAAAAACATTCTTACCTTAATTCTGTCGAAAAGGTTAAAAAGAACCTTGTTTTGAAAATGACGGAATGATTCCATTATAAACCTATTATTAAAAGTCAAACATGGGTATAAATGAATTTAACTCATATTCTTGTATATAGAAAAAAATTTCTGAAATACACTTTTAATAAACATGGATGTGGATGATAAAGAAATCCCAGTAAATTATTATGTATAAACAACCTCAGATAATGAAGAGATTGCGAAATAAACCCTTACCTTGTACTTTTCCATGGTTGGGGGTAGGTTAACCTCATGTATAATGGTTAAATAAGTGTTATTAAATTATACAAGAATCATATACATTCATATGATATCATATATGATCTTTTAACATTTCTTTGTTAATAATATCTTAGAATTATCATTGTTTCAGGTGTTAACTTACTCGTTTTCATTTATATGTTTTTTTACTTAAGTAGTGTTTTTCATGGATAAGTTGTATCTTATTCATATCCAGAATGATATCAAGTCCTTAAATACTATTATTAATCGTCAAATGATAATTATACTTGAATGGATTCAATGGAGAATGAATCTCATCGCGTTCGTGGGGACGGTAGTCCGTACGTATGCACGAGCGACAATATCATTTTTTATATTAAAATAATATATAATTGGATGGTATATCATATATATAGAATCATTAACATGTTATATTTATTATTTACATGAATTACAAATCATTATTATACCGATCCAAATAATAATTTATTGAATAACAATTACACCATGACATGGAGATGGTAAGCCGTACGTACGCACGTATGGTGACATGTCATTAAAAGGATGGATAGAATACTGAATATGGTTTCACCATATTTATAATAATATTAAATTATATAGGAGATACTGGATTCATTATTTTAGAATGGGAATAACAAAGAAAGAAGAAGTTGAAGAAGAAATAAATTTGAAAAGGGGTGGTGAAAACATTACCTCTTCTTCGGGTTCTTCATTTTGATTTGATCAAAAAGTCTCCTTAATATGGATTTCGGACTAAATGAAGGCCGCTAGGATGAAGTAAGGGAAGTTGAGAGAGTATTTGGGTATAGTTTGGCTGAACCAAAATGCTTTGAAGGTGTGAATTAATGAGAAGGGAGAGTTCCCTTTTATTAAAGGGGTGAGGGGCACCTTTGGAGAAGCTATAAATATTATTTTATAATAAATTCATATTCGGTTTCTAATTGCTCCAAAGTGGATTATTTAACGGTTAAGGTGTGGATGGATCGAAAACCACTCAACCAATATAATTTAGACAGGTTTGGGTTACTATATTAACATTATCTTTAAGTATTAACTCTTATTTAATTAGTTTTACTTTTACAATGTCTATTTGTATTTTTATATTATATGGTTAATAAACTTACTATAAACATACAATAGACCCCCAAAAGTGGTCCATTAATGAAAAAAAAATAATTATATAAGTCCCCTGGGAGAACCTTAGATTTTTAGGAATTTAATATTAACTAATAATATAATATTGTTTTTAAAAACATTTTTATGTCAATTTTGACACTATTCAATGACTGATTTTTGTAAAATTCATAGCAGAATGCTTACTTCGAAAAAAGTTAATTACGTCAATTCTAACATGTCATATTAACCTATAAAATTAGTTTAATTCCTAAAAAGTCTCAAATTATATTTATTTTCTTATTTATAATATCAATAATTTTAATGTTTCACTATTATGGTAATTACTGTATCATCCTTATTTAATAAATAAATTAAATTATTTATTGTCTAAAAATTATAAATAAACTATCATTATGTAGGAAAACATTTTATCTTTCTAATGAGTATTTACAATCGAATTGATATTATGTATATCCCTATATTAAAAATGTTTTAGTAAATAAACATTGATTTTAACTCTTTTAACTCTTCTTTGAATTAAATAATAATAAATGACCTAATCTAATCCAAGTGGACTTAAATGATAATATTTTATTCCTAAGGTTGTTTTTGGTCAAGATACACTTGTGAAATAGAATTATGATATGTGTTAGGGTAATATTAATATCATTTTTACCCTTAATTACCCTATTTTCTTTTAACCGTGGTAAATAAAAGTAAAAAAGTTATTATTCCCCAAAAATTATTTTCATCTCATTGAACCACATTTTAAAAAATTGATATTAACTATGTCTCTTGGATTTTATAAATTCCATTCACAGAAGCGGTAAAATTAGGTTTTATGAAAAATTTAGTTTTTTTACTACCACTTAGTGGTTTCACTATTCATCAAACATTGAAGTTTTTCAGAACAAGGCCAAAATTTCACCCTAAGATATAATTGATATTCTGAATCCAAAAATAATGTATATTGTAAAAAATTCCAATAATATAAGTTGAATTAATTAATTTTATAATTAATTATCACTGTTAGGACAAATAGCGTGTTTTTAAGAAACAATATATATCAAAAGATTGAAAATTCTTTATGTCCAATTTCAAAGTAAAATTAATTTTAATGAACACCATGGGATGAAATGGTAAAAATATATTCTAATTATAAATTAAAACTACTATATAATACAATTTATCGCTATAAATTATTTTGATTAAAAAAAATTTAAGTATTTTTCACTATTCATAAAAATTGGAAGTTCTCAGAAAAATACCAAAAATTCATCTTAGGATAATATTGATATTCTTAATCCAAACTTGAAGTCCATTTTGAAATATAAAATATAAATAATTTCAAAAAGAAGTTAATACTATTCATAATGGCTAGTTTGATTTGTTGTGGTGTGTTAGAACTCAATGTTGCCTACAACACATGCTATAACATTATTCAAAGAGAAGAGTACCGTAGAAGCTTGGGGTGTTACACACTAGATTTCTAATTTTTCCTAGCATTAATTTTAACATTTTCCGTAAATATTAACATTATTTTACACCTGAAATGTCAAAACATAAACTGTATTTCCAAAATATTCCTTTCCCACTTAACCTTAAGTAATTTCACTTTAGATATCCACCCCACACATGAACCATATTTAAATAAACCACATAACCATGGGATTCACATATACTTCCACCCAAATACATCACTTTAATCATATCTCCAAGAATAAATAATATGTGTATTCACCCATAATATCCCAAAAATTTGTTACCATCATGATATATCTACATCCCACACAACCATTATCGCATACATCTCATAAAAAACAACACATAGACATTCAATCCTTCCAAAAAACCCTAACCATATAGAACCTGTCCCTCTGTCCCATCATACTCAACTGTCATCCCTTGAACTGCCCCTTCAAAAACACCAAGGTTGGTCATGATTGGATCGCCCTTCCCAATGTTCGGCACCATATTTGAGCTTCTATTTCAATAAATATTTTAACTATAATGATTTTAAATAATAGATGCGCGTAATATATATGTAGGGATGTATTTTAATCCATTAAATATTTTGTATCCTAGGATCATTGATAATATTATGAATTAATTAATAAGGTCACACCTCAAGGATCTTATTTAAGTAGAGTTGTAAACATATGGATATTAGAGAAATGAGTTATTTAACAAAATTATATATCATCATGAGGTTGTGTTTCCTTAAAATATAGGTTGCTGATTTCATCACAAATTATACAAATTTGGTGGTAAGAATGAAAAATATACTAAGACATAAATAAATTTAATAGATTGTGAGACTTTGATTATTGAAACACTAATGGACAAAACTTATGTAGTGGATAGTGGTTATTCATGATCCATGGACCACGGATTACAGTTCCATGTCCAAAATCTAAAATATCAAGGATCGAAATTTATGAATCTATCATCGAGAATGTAAAAAAATATAGTAACCTATGACTAATATCCAATAGTTAGAAGATAAGATACATGTCAGAACATTGTATTTTACTCTTGAGGGGTGAAACCTCAACAATAAATAAAAAATGGTGTATAATTTCATTAATATAATCAGAAATAGTAAAAGTGGTTTATAATAAGGTAAATGTATTACTACACTTTCCAGATCATTTAAATTTTCAGATGGTTTTTAGACCCTCACTCAAGTGGGGATGATTCAAAAAATCAATATATAGACATTGGCGATGATTTCCATGGTCTTAATGGTTTGATTAAAAAACTCATCATTGTTATATAGAATTTATAACATTAAAAGAAGGATATTGTTTAGAGAAATAACATTTTTCATTCATAGGATGGTTTTGATATCTCTCTTATTAGATTTCACCAATTAGTATCTCTGGAAGGGTGAAGAAACCAATGATAATGAGAACATTAGTTTCCTCAATAATCAAATATACTTGAAAAAATCTCATTATAGAATAAAATCAATCTCTCATGTTTTCTGTTGATGTAGAATATAATGAAATATAGTATCTGTGTTAATGATGTAATCTACATTCTCATTATGAATAAATCACCAAGGTTTTGTGGTTGGTTTTAAACAAACAGAAATACCTAATTATTAGGATAATAATCATAGGAAACGTTATGTAGTTGAACTTTTAAGAGTTTCTAGATCCAACTAGATAGAATATACTCATAAAAAATTTACATAGTACCCTTAATGAAAGATTATCTCTATGTTGTGTTCATTCCTTTATAATAGAAAATAATGATTAATTTAACTCTCATTTTCAAGATATTTAATAATATATATTCCTTATATTTTCATTAATAGTAATAAATAACACTATTTGGGTCCTTAATAATCACATACTTCCTCAATATAGATATCTAAAATTATGGTGAATTATTCGTTTATTTCTCTGATTCTATCACATAAATAAAGTATTATATCAATGAAACTATTTATAATACCTTTTATCATCTCCATTCACAATAATTGATAGAAAAAAATATATAAGGGGAATTAATTTTCTTATTTTAAATAAATAAAATCACTTTTATTATTTCAAGAACAAATCATTGGGAGATTCATTAAATCCCATAAGGGGAATATATTTTTAAATATCCTTAAGACTCATAATTTCAGTCCTTATGTGAACATTGAAATAATGAATTTTAACTTACCATGAAATTAATTTACTTCAAAAAAAATTACATCCATGTTATCATGAAAACATTCACTCTAATTTGGCATTGTAGCATGTAATGTGTAACTCTTTTACAGCTTAATAGAAGTTCTTCCCTTTATCACATCATCGACATATATCTATTTGTAGGAATAGGGATGGTTTCTTGATGCTATTGGATGATTATCTTAATAATTATTGATTTGGTTATCTAAGTAATCTTATTTTAATCTCCACTTTCCCAAAATGTGTTCTTCAAAAAACACATTATTATTTGAAGATCAATACATACATCTTATGATGTTCTAGGTTATTTTTGTGGGACATCATGAACCCTACAAGGTTAATATAGTGTTAAAAATTATTTAATTTTTTATTATTATTATATATATATTCATATATTCTACAATATGGGGGTCTTATGATTTGTCTTTTCATCTGATTCATTCATTGAGTACACATTGTCCTTCTATGAGTTTTTTATCTAAATCATTTCATGTATCCTATGATCTCATCTTATGTTAAAAACTAGCCTATAGTGATATGTTTTCCTACTTGATGATAAATAATACTATAATGGATTAGATATAATAAAACAATTTAGTATTATATGAAAAACAACCAATTATGTAGTCTTTATTCGTCTAATGAATCTTGCTATAATATTTCCATAATTCGTCAAAAAAAATACAAAACATCCTCATCCTATTGAATGAATTCCCATAAAAATTAAATAATCCAAATTATTATAGAAACAATATCTTCTAATACAAATGTAATTTCTACATTTTGTATCACCTTCCATATTAATAATGTTATAAAATAATAATTCCTCTAGAAGATATTAGGTTTGATCACACACCAAATGTTGTAGATAGATCTGTTATCATCATCACTTTTCTTACACATGAAAATTCATTCATAAATCATAAAACTAATTTTAGTATTTCCAAAAAAAATTAAATCATCTTATATATGGTTCAATAATCTCCGTATTTTTATTTTTTTAACAGTACTACTCATTCATTTACCCCTTATTCAAAAATCCAATGTGAAAACATTTAATGTATATACTAAAATATTTAAAATCCATTACTTTTAAATTAATAATATAGATGTTCACATCATATAGATTTATTTACAATACAAATTTTTTAATTTTACCCATAAATAATATCTTATGGTTGTCCTATAAAATTTACTTCTAAATGATCATACCTACTATAAATTATGTAACAAACACTTTCGTAGATAACTCATCAGAATAATTATAATAATTCAAAAAACATGGAGGCAATTTTCTTATTCAATAATTAAATAACCTAATGAAATTATTAATGATAAAATAAATGAATAAACTCAATTAGTTTCATATTATAATGAGAAATGTTTGGACGTACATTTTTATATAGCCATAGCATCTCAAATAGCAATATTGAGACATATTTTAGGGGATTATCTTGCAATTATTACATGGAAGGAAAAAACTCTACATTCCTAATTCCACCATATTAATTTTATTTAAGATAATGATTCTTCATTTCAATAAGGTTTCACTAAAAATGTTGAAAATAAATTTTGGATAGATTAATTTCACTATAATTGTCACAGCCTATAACCAGCTGATAATCATTATATATTTCCTAATCGAGTATCTTTGTTATCATCCACGTAATTTATTTTTCTTATAGTGATGGATGCACATATTCATCCTTAGCATAACTCAAGTTTACAGATTTATAATTCTTTCAATTCCATGAATCATAATGTCAAAAAATGAGAAAAAATCACCCATATGTGTACTTTCTTTTGTACACCCCTCTATCACATTCAATATAAGTATATGTATTCTAATCTAGATCATTATTATCCATGTACATTGAACCATAACTAAATGTTTTTGAAATTTATATTATGTATATACTTTTAATATCCAATATATTTTATTCTATTTTATTTGGTAGAAATCTTATATAAATATTGACAACACATACAATACCGGGTCTGCTGTATATTTTAAAAAATGCAACCAATTATTCTTCTAAAATACTTCACAATTAATAATTTCCCATTACTATCACTAGATAATATTATATTAATCGAAATTTTTATAAACACAACAATTTATATGGTTTCAATAAAATTTCATTATGAACAATCTAGTATACAATTAATGTGATATAAATATGTGTTCATCATTTTGTGTATAATATCAATCCGATAAAAATTCAATTTCTCCATGAATTGATATGTCAATTAATTATTACATGTTTCTTTAGAACCACTCATACATACATTGATTATTTTATAATTAAATTATACAATAAATATACATAATCAAAAAGAGTATTGTGGTGTTGGTTTTTTTCACACATAATTTATTTTCTACTTTCCCTTTCATGAATGTGTTTCTTTTAAGATATTCATCTAGTTTGAAATACCAACACCTTGGATCACTTTTTAATTCATAATGATCCATATTAATTTTATGTGAATGTATTCTATAGGAATAAAATATAACATCCTCATTTTTTCTAGGTACACTTCCATATCAATAACGCCATTCCAAAAATATTATTTAAAATATAATTGAAAAAAATGAAGTGTTTCAGAGATACCAGGGCTAAAAATATTCTAACAATCTCAATTCCATCAAATGGTCTATTTTATTTATCAAAATAAAATAATTTTATTTGTGTCTATAACTTAAATATTCTCATTAATATTTTTTACCACTTCACTATTCCCATTTAGTTTTTTTGTAGACCCATTTTTCTTCAATCACATCATTTTCAATGTGTCTATGAACTTGTTCCTTGGTTCCATTATTTTTATTCTAGAATAGTTCATAATTTGTGGCATGATCCCATTAATTATGTTTATAATCCTCTTAAATATATATTGGATTAACCATGGATATCAAACTAGTTTTTCTTATTGTTTTATTTATCATATAATTTTAACAACTATATTCAGGATAAATATTATATTATCATCATCAATGTTTTTCAATAACCTTGATCCTAATCCTATTAATATATAACATCAAATTTCATCACTAATTTCTGTATGTTTTTATATTTTTGACTATTTATAATCATCATATATATAAATATTTACACTTTTCTCTTAACTGATTTTTCATTCAACTATATATACAATATATAATGATCTATCATCTTCATTATCAAAATCACTCATGGAAGACTATTTGATTTTTTATTCATTATCAATTACTAAAAAACAATAATTGTATATATTTTTTATAGTTATAATTTTATTTAAACTGTAGAAACGCATATTTTGGTTATAAAATTTGAAAATTCCATTTTCAATTTAGTCAATAAAATTTCCTCCATGCCTAATTTTTTCCTGTAATCAGACATGAATGTCCAAACACTCATAAATTCATCATATTTTTAATATATTTAAAACACATATAAAATAGAGTTATGTTACAAGTATACCCCTTGAAAAACCTATTTTTGATGATTCACTCTATTATAATTACTTATAAATATAAAAAATATTTATGTTTTATTGTCTATCAACATTATTCAAGCTATGTTATCGAAAATATTTTTCATTCAATATTCCACTATTTTTAATTAGGTACTGTAATGAAAACATCATTTATTTCTAATTCCATGTTATTTATGGTATTTTTTGAATTATTTCATAGCATAATAAATACCATTATCCAATCTAGGACACATCAAAGGTAAACAAATTTTCTCCTCTATAACCCTTATAAAACACATTGACGAATATAAGGCTTCTAATTTGTGTGGAATAAATATAATACACTTCATACATATGAATTTATAAATGATGGAAGTTAATATAATTTATCTATTAGTTTATTATATTTTCATTGAACCATACACATCAGAATAGAGAAACACTATATAATTTGATATCCGAATCTCACATCCTTGCTGTTTATTGTTCAATATTTTCCCCTTAATGTATGTTTTATAAACTAATGTAATATAATATTTTAAGATGGGGATATTTCACATACCTTATTACAAAATTATATTCATATAATTATTTTATAAATCATGACCAATTAATCTATGTAATTGTTTAATTTGAGCATAATGATATGGATAAAAATTTGTACATGACTCACAAGAATAGAATATATTTCCTATGTATAACAACCCTCCACTTTATTACACACTCAAACCTGATTTATTATATAAACTTCACTTGATACAGCATAGAATATTGATATTTATAGTGTATTTGGGGATTAGCAACATTACATAACAACATAGAACAAAAAACACACAACATCTTTATTGAAAACATCATTTACATGACTACTTCATCCCCTTGTACTTAGCATTGCATGAGATAACCTGAGGATGTGCAATAAAAAATTGTGATCTATAAAACCTTGTAAAGGAGTAAACAATGAGTAAAATTAATAATACAATACATGTATGAAAATAGTAATATCAATGGAGTATAAAATAAACAAGAACATAAAGGCATGATAAAACATGAATATCACAACATGGAAATGTGGAAACAACAATTATCATTGTATTAGTATAAGCAAAGGAACATTGCACATGGAGAATTAGTAAAACCTCATTGAATATGAATTACCATGAGTAAATCCTCATTTCACATGATGTATCACTATACTGATCTTTACCCATTGCATTGTAGTGCTATCAGGGCGCACCCTTCTTAAATATTTCAATTAATAAATATATGTGCCACATGGATCATACAACATAGAATCATTAAAGATCATAATTTATTCAACTATAAAGAAATGTGAAATTAATAAAAGAAATTATATAATCAATAAGTAAACATGTATAAATGTGAATACCCTTGATAGAGAAATGGGCATGGAATTCACGACACAATGACCTAGGCTTGGAATATCGCAGTGCAATTTTGGAAGCATGACAGCGTGGTATAAGAATTAAAAAATATATTTGATGAGAGAGAAATGGGAGTATCATAACATTTAAATTAAATGGAAAGTGTGGGTTTAATATATATAAATGTCCCAATATATTTAATGGAATTTGGATTCATAATACAATATAATTTCATGAATGTAAATGAGGAGAGAGAAATTTGTTACATAATTTTTGTATGGTAACAGGTGTAAATGGGAAGCATTAATTGGAGAGTAAAGGGGAATATCATCATTAAAACATAAATAGGGAATTATAGGAGAGTTTTGAAATCATTAATCAACATTTATAATTGAAAATAAATGGGCATAACCATATTAAGAAACTTGGATAAAATAATAAATGAAGGAATCCCTTACTTGGAAGAGTGATCCCAAAAGCATGGAGGGGGATTTATAGAGTCTTCTAGAGAGATTACAGCACCTTGGAAATATTATATATATAGGTGGGATGGGTTTGGACGTGCTAAAAAGGCATTGAGTGATGAGGATGTGGGGGCATTGATGTGTTTATATTTGAAAAGAGGGGGAATTATTTATTATTTGGGATTGGGTCACCACCTATTAAACTAATCCAAAAAACAAACCAACCCATGGTTTTACCCATGGTTTCTGCAAAATGGGAGTGGAAAACATTATTTTATAAGGAAAATTTACAAACATCTTAAAATAATAGGGTTTCTTATATGGAGGTGACTCACACTATCAAAGCAATAAATTTAAAATGTTAAAACGTTTCTATAAGTCTTGAACGGTCCACTAAAGAGTTGTAAAATAAATCAAACAAACCTAAAATAACATTATTTTAACTTTAAAACATGTATTGTCTGATCATAATTTTTATATATTTTTAATAAATCACTATTGGTTCATTATTATGTTATAAAACACATTATATATTTAAACAGTATTTAATTTTTACCAAAAAATTGGACTGCCTTAAAAAATTATAACAAAATAACCATTGTATAATTTGGATGTTAGGATTCCAAAAATAATATTCATTTAATCAAAATAATTTTCTAAATATATTTTTTTTTACATTTAAACTATAAACCGATATTTATTGAAAATTCACGGGTTTTGACAAAAATAACTTCCAAACCATAATAAAAATAACAAACATATTCATAATAATTTTATGATTTTTCATATTATATAAAAAATTAAATCAGTATTATTATTTTATTAAAATTATTTTTATTTAAAAAATTCATTAATTCATCAATATAAATTTCTTAATTAACTAAAATTATATTTTTTCATTAAAAATTATTTACAAATAAACAATAATAATATGAAATTATTTTCTCTATAAAAAATAATGTACATAATCATAGTACTAGGGTCTCGTTACATAACCCCTTATAACAACCGAATAAGAACAAATGATATTGTGTGTGATGGTGAATGAATGTTGGGGTGGGTTGGATATCATCGCTTGGGTGGAAATCTCTCTCACCTTCCACTTCTACCATAGGAAGTTCCATTCGAGCATAAACTATTGAATCTTGGGTTGGGAATGGTCAAGAGCGAAGCCCAATGTTGCCACCTTCTTTTAGACATTCGACAAATGTTCTTCATACAGGGAAAATATACTAGATGAGGCCATCGTTTCCATTTATTTTTTGAGAAAATTGGATTTGTTAAAAGCACAATATTTATACTAATAATTTTATTACTATTCAAATGATATATTAGCAATAGTAACAATTCATAATGGTATTTGGAAATCTAAAAACATGAATCCAAGGAAGTGCATATTTTATAAATTCATTTTTCATAATAAAAAATTTAATTTGATCAAGAAGAATTTTCATTAATGATAGTTTGGGTCATTACAAACATCCCACCCAAAGAAACCTTTTTTCTTGAATTTTTATTTTACATTCTAATATTCAAACAGTAGAGGTTACTTTTCCATTATTTACTCCTCCAATTATAATGTTTCCCTTCGTACTTATGGTTTCACCATAGTACCTTCACTAGGTGGGTAGTCATGTTACGTATAACTTTTTCTCTAGGATAGAAGATCTCCACTGGGTAATCCTCGTAAAAAAGATCAACCCTTAACTATACTACCTATAAAGACATTACATATGAAGGATATGGTATGTACTTCCTTAAGAGAGATACATAAAAGACATCAACTACTATGGTCATGGTAGGTGGAAGTTCTTTTCGATAGGCCATAACCCTGACACGATTAAGAATCTCAAAGGGGTTGATGTAACTAGGACTTAACATCGCTTTCCTTCCAAACCTCATGAACTTATTATATAGAAATACCATGTATCCAAATTTGTACTCAAGGTCTCATTATTGGTTATCTATAGAACACTTTTTTCGACTTTGGCTGCCATAATATGCTGCTGAATGGTTTTCACCTTTTCCACCATTTCTTTGACTATTCCAGGTCCTAGAAACTTATGCTCACAGCCTTAATCCCAACATGTCGGTGTTCGGCACCATTTACCGTAAAGGGATTCATATGGTGAAATTTAGATGATCGAGTGGAAATTGTTTTTGTAGGATAATTCAACCAGTGGAATAAGTTTTCCCCTTCCTCCTTTTAAGTCCATATAACATGATCTTTACATATCATTTAGTGTAAGAATAGTTCGCTCAAATTTACAATTTGTTTCAGAATGATAGGTCATACTGAAGTTCAGTTCCATGCATACAGAATTTTGGAATCTTTTCCAGATCACCAAGGTGAATCTCGTATCACAATTGGATACAATAGATAGTGATACTCTAAGTAGCCTTTCAACTTCTTTGATGTAAATCCATGCACGTTGATCCAATTTTAAGTCCTATAAAATCATAATATAGTGAGTTGCCTTCGTAATATGGTCCACAATGACCCATATATCAGTTTTTCCTCTGGATGTCTTTGGAAGTCTAGTAAAAATATCTAGGATAATGTTCTACCACTTCCATGTTAGTATGGGAATTAGTTGTGTCATCCCCTTATACGTTTTTCTCTCACCATTCTCTTACTGACATACCAGGCACTTTGATGTATATTCAGAAATCAGCCTTTTCATATTGATCCAAAAAAACTTTTCTTGGAGATCCCAATAATTCATTGTGCTCCCTGGGTGAATAGAGAAGGTTGAGATTTGGGAATCATTTGGATGCTCCTTCTTTATCTCTAGATCATATTTTACAAATAATCGTGACCAAAATCTCACAATTCCATCCTTGTCAACCAAGAACTCTGAGGATTATCTTTTTCTAATATCTTCCACCATTTTCATAATTTCCAGATGCATTCTTTGTCCATATTTTATTTTCTCCATGAGGGATGGTAGTAGAATATGTTGTCATAATTCTTGATGAGCTCTATCCATCTTCATTGATGCATATTAATCTCTTTTTTTTTTGAATCTATATTTGAGGATCTTGTGATCAATATATATCTCAAACTTCTCCCCAAATAGATAATTCTTGCAGATTATTAATGTGGATATTATGGTATCCAACACTAGATCATGTGTTGGGTAGTTTTGTTCATTAAATTTCTATTGCCTTGAAGCATAGGAAATTACTTTGTAATATTTAATCAACACACAACCCAGGCCCTTTTTCAAAGCATCACTAAATTGCATAGAACGTTCTCCACTTTTGGGTAATGTGAGAACAGGTGCAGTGATAAGACTCCTTTTCAAATCCTTGATTATTTCTTTCCATTAATTTCTATAAGAAAACATTACTCCCTTCTATGATTTCGTGGTTAGAGGGTGGTACACTTGTGAGAAATTTCTCAAGAAATGGAAATAATATCTAGCTGACCCGAGGAAGCTACATATATCCATTACCGATGTTGACATCAACCATTCCCCAATTGTAGCTGTCTTAGAGGGATCTACAGATATCCCATTGCTTGTGATGATTTTTCCCAAGAACAAGCCCCCCATCACCAAAACAAACATTTGTTTTACTTTTCATAGAACTTATCTTTTCACAAGGTCTCTATTATAGTTATTATATTCTCTTCATGCACCTCCTCGATTTAGAGTATATTAGAATATAATCTATAAATACTACCACAAACTTGTTGAAGTAATCTATAAAGACTTTATTCATCAAGTCTAGGACGAATTCTGGAGCATTAGTGAGTCTTATAGGCATTTCAATGAATTCATAGTGCATGTACCTTTTATGAAATGTTGTCTTGGGGATATCATACTTTTACACCCTTAATTTGTAATAACCTTACAGAAAATCCACCATAGAGAAGTACTGTGCTCCACATAACTGATCAAAAAATGTATAAATATTGGGCAGAGTATAATTTCTATTTATCGTGATTTTCTAGATCTCACGATAATCAATGAAATGGCTCATTGACCATCCTTCTTCATAAATAAGGGGATTGGTGCACTCCAGGGTGAATAACTTTGATATATAAACCCTTTATCCAGATTCACATGTAGTTGTTTCATTATCTCATCAAGATCTACAATATCAATTCAATACATTGTCTTGGATATTGGCAACACCCAAGGTATAAGATCAATTGAGAATTCAACATCTCTTCTAAGATTTAGACTAGGAAATTCCTTGAGAAACACTTTAGTGAATTCCCTCACAAAAGGCTTGTCCTAAAGGATGGTTGCCTCCTTAGACTCAATCATCTGAGCTAGATATATGTGCTCATAGATTATTAATATACATGCTTGAGATGATGGTGCTAAAAACATTCATCTTCTTCCTTTCACTTGTACAGAATCAGGGGTCAATTATCCATATGGAGTATTATTTCCATCTCATGGAAATTTATGTGGGCTCTATATACAAAAAGACAATACCTATTGAGAATTGAAAAAAATTCAACCAGAGGGATTATGATGATGTTCTTCAGAAAGTTCAATCCACAAATTGCTACTGGGAAGGAGTTATATTCATTGGATTCAATTATTTCCCCATTTTCCATTCTCAATGACATCTTTAATTAAATGAATTGTGGTGGTGTTGAGATTGTTCTAATAAACTTTTAGGATATAAAACAATGCATAGAACTATGAAATATATCCCTACAATTCACCTTTTTATTTTTATCTACCTAATCTGATATAGACATGGGATGAGTACATTAAACTATTTGACACATAAAGGGGAATCCAACGAATAAAAATAACTTATAAATTTTATTTTATTAATTTATGAACTCATGGACATCAATAAATGTTATTCATGATCTAATTACCAACATATATTCATAATGTTATTTTTTTATTCCCATAACAATGGTTCATACTAACCTTTTGAATTTACCAAATCATATCCCCTAGGTGTTTTGTAACCAAGAGTGCAACAAGGCCAATTGTCATGTACCATGATACCCCGGGTCAAGCCCAAATCTCCTTGTTGGAGTTTTCACTCCTATGTACATCTATGCTAGAGTCATCTCTTCCTGCTCATATTCATATATGGATTTATTTTCATGATAAACCATTTAATAAATATTAAATAATAGTTACGGATGTTTTTAATGTACTTAGTATTATCCATAAGGCTTTCACAAGGGTTTTCTATTCCATGTCCTAAAAATAACTAACCATATTCTCTAATACCAACTATACCAACCATTCTCTTTATTAGACACTTAAACCTAAATTATGACATAACATTAAGTTGATACAATATAGAATATGTAGAGTTATAGTGTCATTGGGGATTAGGAACATTAAATAACAACTTAGAACATAAAACACACTACCTCTTTATAGAAAACATACTTTACATGACCACTACATTTCCTCGTACATAACATTGAATGGGATATCTTGAGGACATAAATAAAAAAGGGTGATATATAAATATTAGTAAGGGAGTAAAAAATTCATAACATGAATAATAAAATACATGTATGGAAATAGGAGTATCAATGGATCATAAGAGGAATATGATCATAAATTCCTGATAAAGAATGATTATCACAACATGGAATTGTGCTAACACCACTTAACATGGAATTAGATTGATCCAAGGATCATTCCCTATAGAGAATGATTATTCCATTATTTCACTTGAATTATCATGATTAAATACTCATTGCTCTTAACATACCATTATACTAATAATTACCCAATACATTGGAGCGCTATCAGGGTGCACCGTTCTTCCACACTTCATTTCAAGCATAAGTGTGCCACATGAATCATACAACATGGAATCATTAAAGATATTCATTTATTCCACATAACGATGTGACATAAGAATCCATAAAAATGTTTGATGAGGGAGAAATGGGTGTATCATAATATGTAAATGAAATGGAATATAAATGGTTCATATAGATACATGTCCCAACATAAGTAATGGAATTTGTATTTATAATACAAAATAATAGCTTGATTGTAAATGATGAGACAGAAAACTATTACAGAATTTCATCACGGTAACGGGTGTGTGTGGGGGGAATTAATGATAGAGAAAAGGGGTATCTCATAATTAAAAAAAATATGTAATTATGGTTGAGGTGATAAATAATACCACAACATTTATAATTGAAAATAAAAGGGAATAGAAATATTAAGAAACATGGATAAAATTGGAATGGAAGGAATCCCTTACATGGAAATGTGATCCCAAAGGCTTGGGAGGTGCTTGAGAGGGGATTCTTGAGATATTGGGGCACCTTGGGATGATTATATATAGATGGGGGTAGGGGTTGGTCGTGCTCCAAAGTCTTTGAGTGAAGAGGAAGTCAGAGCTTCGGTGTGTTTATATAATAAAGAAGGGATAATTATTTATTATTTACATTTAGGTCACCACACATTAAACTAATCCAAACCACAAACCAGACCATGTTTTTTCCCATGGATTTTTTCTCCAAAGGGGAGTGGGCATAATTATTTTATAAGGCCAATTTAAAAACTTCTTACAATGATAGGGATTCTTATGTTGATGTGAGGCACACTCTCAGGGACATCAATTTAAAAATTAAAAATGTTTTCTAAGTCTTAAATGGAACGCTAAATAATTGTAAATTAAATAAATAAACCTAAAATCATATTATTTTAATTGTAAAACATATGTTGTCCGAAAATAATGTTTATAGAATTTTATTACATCAGTATTGGGTTTTTATGTTGTCATGAAACACATTATATATTTAAACGATATTTAATTTTTACCCAAAAATATTACTATCTCAGAAAATTATGAATAATTTAACATTGGATAATTTTGAAATCCTGATTCCAAAAATAATATTCAATTTTTATACATTATTTTATAAATATTTTACTTTTTACTTTTTAAATAAAAAATGACATTTATCTAAAATTCAAGTGTTTTGAGGCTCAGCTTGGGCTTTGTCAAGAGGGAATCCCAATGGTGCCACCTCCTTTCTGTGCTCTAACAAATGGGCCTCATATGGGAAAAGTCTACTGGATGAGGTCATCACTTCCTTTGTCTGAGTGAATTCAATTTATTAAATACCTATATTTATATTAATTATGTGATCATTGTTCAACGACTATATTAGCACTGGTAACAATTCATAATGGTATTTTTAAATCAAAAAACATAAAACCAAGGAAGTGAATATTTTATATAACAATTTTTTATAATATGAAATTTAATTAGATCGAGATGAATTTTCATTAATGATAGTTTGGGTCGTTACACTATGCTTTTGAAACCCAATGTCACAACAACTCTATCATTAAACATTTTTACAGTGCATCCCTTTATCCCAATAATAAACTAATTTATGGAATTAAATTTCTATGATACACTCAATAATGTTTTTTAATCAATAAATAGAAAATAATTAAGGCTATTTTAATTCATATCACTAGCTTCTTTTCCAATTCCTTAAAAGTTTAGAGATATTTTATTTCCCAATGTCACAGCTCCTCAATAATATTGTCAAAAAATACACTTTCTCAATTCAAAATTAGTTTTAAAATAATAAATAACGTTCTAAAAGATAAAATTATGACTAATAAGGGGGAAAAGCAGTTGTTAAATTTTTATAGTTTTCAATAGTTATTACAACATAACCCATGAAACCTATAAAAGTTCATATTATTATCGTCATTTTGTAAATAATATTGCATGTATAAATAGGAATGAATGTATAGTACATGAGATTTAAAATGTTCTACATTAGTTTCAAAACCTATATCATTGTCATATCATCTCCTCTGGGTCAATAAAAATTCACAATTATGAATATTTTAAAACCAATTGGTCCAAAAACCCTTTATAGACTATCTATCTCTCGATATGAAATATTATACGAAATTAAATAAGAATAAAAAATTATATTATAAAAAAATTTAACCCAAACATAAGTGAAAATACTTTTTTTGATTTCATCCACATAATTTCCTGGGTTCAAGGATCCAAAATCTGATGACCTTCATTCTAATGAACAAATATTGATTGATTCAGTGGGCCTAACTCAATTAGATCTTACATTTCTCAATATACACTCTTCGAACTCTTCTAAAAAACTAAACCTTGTCATCCTTGGACTAATTTACTCAATATTATCTTCAAGATATGATGATTCTTAATATGGTAAAAAAATAGATTTTTGGTCTTCTAATGGGATAAATTTCATTAATTAAATTTAACTCAAATTATTTATTAAACTATTATTCCATCTAAGTTTATATGTTTAAAAATTCCAATGAAAAATTATTGTATTTATATGTGACACTTAAATACAATGGTGGGAAACTAAAAATATTTTCCTACCTACCAAAATTTCATGACACTGAAAATCACATACATTTAATCTTATCTAAGAATTATTCCAACCATATTTTGATTTATACAATATAATTATTCTTGAATAAACTATCATTTTTTAGTTTGATATAACATAAATAGATTTATTAAGATGTAACATCCTCAACTTTAGCCTTATGTAACTTATTAATCATCATTATGACCAAAATTCCTAAACTCCCTTCAATCATATATTTGTCGTCTCAATATGACCTTACTATCATTAACACATTTTGATCTAACTATCTTCACATATTTCTTTAAAAGAAAACTCAAATCTTTTATAATATTAACTTCTTCTTTATAATTGTTATTCAATTGATGAATCGACCTCAAAAACAATGATCACTCTGATGGTATACAAATGATTATGACTCTACTTAGCAAAATGGAAATACATCGAATGGCGTAAGAATTACACATTTAGACTCTGGATAAAAAACTGTGTATAGTACTTTAGGAACTGATATTTTGTGTCTGGCTATCTGAAACTGATAAAATATTATCAATCCCTTAGTTTTGTAAAAACCCATTCATGAGAACTTTTCATGATTTATTTAAACTCCATGATTGGTAAATATTTGTATGAATTTATTTATAATGTATGAAAACCTTATAATTTCTAACTTCATGAAATTTTATCAAAATAATTCATCAACATTATTAATTCCTCATTAAAAAATATTATTCTTCTACCTTATGAAATTTTCAATATGATGATTTTTATACTGATAATGTTCACACCTCTGTGTCCACTATTCCTCACACTAATAAGAGGTAGCCAGAATAAATTACGTCATATTCTCTTGTCTTCCAAAAACTCCATCTTGTATCAAAAAATCATTATAATTAATGATAAAATAATTATTAGAAAATAATATTATTATATTCTCCTTCAAAAAATCATACTTTCTAAAAAAACGTTGAGTTTGATGAATTTGAACATCATGTTGATGGATCTATTTTCATTGTTGTATCTGATAAACTACTTTATCTTTTAGAATAATCTTATGATTGGTGCTTCTCTTTCATACATTCTGATTCTAATTCGTCTCAATATTTAATCCTATATTAGGAATCCTGTGTCTGGAAATCATCTTTTCTCTACCATTATTTTTAGATTCAATAATTTAGTAAAATTCACCTTTTATAGGAAATCTCATTACGGTGGATTGGGTATGATCATAAATAATAAAAACATTCTTATAAAAAAAGTTTTGTCATTAAAAAAAATCTACTTTTTTTTTAAAAAATAATCACTAATGTTCTTCAATTTCCCCCATTGGATTTTTGGACAACCATCATTAACAAATTTCCCAAATATTAGATATTTTTCAGATTTCTACTTTTTTTAAACAACTCTTGATTTTTTACTTTTACCAAAACAATTCTGTTCACAATAGATAGTGTCTTGATAACAAACTACTAGATATGGTAATTTTTTATGGAATTCTATCCCTCTATTAGAATAAAATGCTTCCACCATGTAAAGATAAAAATCCACATTTTTATATTTATCTCACTTTTTTCTCTCCCCCTTTTTATGATAGCCATATCATCGTATTCATAAAAGAATAAAATGGAAAAACATTATGAAAATTAAACATGTGTCTACTTTATATCCCTCATTATCAACTTAATAAAAATCATGTCGAGGGAATTCTTTATAATGGTTATGAATTCATTGGACGTGGATAAAAATGAATTTGTAACTTTAACTCAACAATCCATTCTTATGGCATTGTCTTGTGAGGATATGATCAATTTTATAATTTATTGAGAAATATTCCAGAAAAACATCCCCATCAGAAACATTATCATTTATAATGTGAAAATTTATATAAATCAATCTTGATCATGAAAGTGGGATATGATTTGTAAAATAATTTACATAAATATGATTATCACAGTGTATCCTTAAAGGATTTGAAACATTTACTTTAAAATAATCTAGATAAAATTTCATCCATATCATTTGAGTACATGCCTTTGATGAAAAAACAAATTCTCATTTGGTTTTTCTCAATGTTATGGAATATTGTTTCATACTATGCCAACATAGAAAAAGTTATTCAATGAAAAATTGTTCCTCCTGTGGTTGATTTTATATCATTACAATCTACATATAAATTGGTGTCATTGTAACCGTGAAGCTTCAACTCACAATTTATTTAACATTAAACCATATGTGAATTTTTCCGTTGAAAGTTCAAAGAATTCAATTTTCTTAGAACAAAGGTGATTCTTTTGGATTACATTCATACCTAGAACAAAAATTCACATCCTAAAAAATATCATAGATTGAGGATGAAAAGTAATATCAAATTCCTATCAACTTCATGAATACATTTTGTTCCACAAATTTTCCAAACTCATATATACTCAGCATTTTGATCACAGATATTGTAACGACCCGTAAAATTCAAGGGAAATTTTTTTCATAATTTTCTTGTAAATTTTACAAGAACGTGGATTCTGGCGGCACTTTATTCTGAGGCCCGGTGTGCCCGGAATTTCTATCCGAATTTTAGCTCGGTTACATTCAGTGAACGAACGAGCGGGTTTTTCTAACATTTTAACCGGTGCTCAGAATCGAATTCCAAGGGCACTGATGGATTCGCAACACCAGTAATTTCTTAGAAACACTTCTTCTAAAGTTGCGTTTACACAAGAGAAGTTGATAAAAATTGTGGAAGTTAAAATAAAAATTTAACTACATTTTTTATTTCTAAGTGGTTAAAGCCTTGGGTGGAAGTTGGGGGAAACCACCTAACATCCCATGGTAGGTTATGATAGTGGTGGGGCCCACAAGAACCCCACACCTTCATATTCTCTAACTCCTTCAACTCACCATTAATTTGATAACATAAGTTATTTAATTAAGTGAGTTTAATTTGAATGTTTAAAATTCATATGATTTAGTTATGTTAATAAAATAAGTGATGAACTTATTTTATTTTTTTGGAGTCTTGTTGCTTGTTGTGTGAGTCTTGGGAGGATTTGGAGAATAGTTTAGGAGCTTGAAGAACTTTTCTTCTTCGACGAAGAACACGAAGAACGCTGGATTCCTCAGAGATTGGCGACACGACGCCGTTCCCGCGACGCGACTCCCTCCTTTCGTGACGTCTTCTTCCACGATGGTTATTTCACATATCTTGGGCTGGGGACCTCCAATAAACTCACCGTCAGCTGCGATGTAATCCTCGTATCGAGACAGTCGTTTTGGTATAATAAACTCAAGGTTTCGGAGTACTTTGGGTTCATCCGGGTTGATTCGTACATGAAAACAACCGGGCTCTCGGAGTGGAAACGCTTATAACTTGAGTTCCGGATGTCCGATTGACGTGTTGTTGAATTTTTTGGATTCCTCTAAGTGAGACAATCCTTTTGGCTTACTCCGCTCGAGGTTTGGATGCAGTTGGAGTACGGTCGGGTTGCTTTTGAATTAAAATCCAATCGAGCCCCTGGGACATAAAAGCCAATAATCTCAGACCGGGCGTCCGATTGACGCGCCGTATGTGACGTTGAGTTCCTGTTGACGATACAGAACTTTTGGATACATCAACTTCGGACAATGTGTTAGTTGATGTGTCAGCCCTTTGGCTCATGGAGCGGACCCTCCCGAACGAGCTTGCTGTGTGCGGGAACCCTAGAGATGGCTGTGACTGCGAAGATGATGACGACTGAGCAGAAATCCTCTGTGGATTCAGCGGTGACGACTACAGCACTCAGCGATCCTACGTGGATCAATGAAACCGATCCTGTGTGGGTCAGATCCTATGTGGGTCAGCGGTCAGTGGTCCTGTGTGGGCCAGTGCCTACAGATCCTGTGTGGGTCCGATCCTATGTGGGTCATTGCGGGGGTTAGTTACCTATCGATCCTGTGTGGGTCAGATCCTTTGTGGGTCATTGTAGGGGTTAGTACATATCGATCATTTGTGGCTCCAACGGCTTAGATGAATCAGTGTCAATATATGATCATCTCTATCTTCATACGAATAAGTATACCTCTGTGAGCTGAATCATGAATTGCTTTCCTATGTGGATTACGTTATGCTTTCCTATGTGGATCGGGTTGTAATTTCTGGTGTGGATGTGATTGAACTTGGGCTCAGAGGTTGGATCGAACTAGAATAGATGACTTTGGTATATGAATGGGCATATACCTAAGTAGAGTCGGATGATAATTTGTGATTGTATCTTTCCTTTGTGGATTATCCTTTGTGGATTCTGGGAGACCTTCAGGGTTCTCGGGGTCCCTACTGAGTAGCTTATAATCACCCATGCATGGGTTATGCCCGCACTACGTTGTGTTGGTTGCAGACGACGGACATCGTTGATCGTGGTTGAGGCTTGCGGAGCAGGACGATACTCGGAGGTGGACCATTGGGCGGGATGTACTCGGAGCAGACAGCTGGACCCGAGGAGCTGTCGAGGCTATATGTACTCACCCTTCAGGTGGGACTTCCAGTGGATGGCTCGACGTTGCTGCTTTACTTTCAGTTGATGTTTTCCCTTTTCCAGTTGTACTTTACATTCAGTTTGGTATTGTATTCTTTCCCACTTACTTTTATGCACTTACTATTGTACCCAGTTTTTACATAGTGTTTACTTCTGCTTTCTTGCTCTGTGGTGTTTGTTTACTTTTACAAAGTCAATGCCTTCCCTATTTTTGGGAATTACGCCTTGGTGCTAGTTTCCAGCCACTGGCCTATGGAAGGCGGGCATGGGTTAGTCACGGCACGGGCCCCGAGGACGGGTCGTGACAAATTGGTATCATAGGGTTTCGGTTCTACCGCAGAACATTGGACTCTGATCTTTCATCTAAGTGAAGCAATAGTGTTAAGCGTATTGGGTGTGGTTATTAGTCCAGGGAGTCCAGTGTTGGTGCGGTTGCCGACGTATCTATATACCAGGACCCTGACGTCTAATTTCCGACATAATACACAAAAACATTGATTGCATGTGTGATTCATGTTTTCTTTGTGATTACATTATGTTAGCTCACGAGGTAAACTGTTTGACTGTGGTACACCTGTTTCTTGTCAGGATGGCCCCATGACGGCAGCCATCTAGGGTTCCGAGAGTTGAGCGTGACCACAGCCCACTGAGCGACGAGGCCTTTGTACAGGGCCCTTTTATAGCAGAGGCACTGACGGTACCTCTACCCGCCGAGCCACCGATGATACCAAAGCCAGCCGCTGATGATGCACGTCGCCTTAGTGCACTGCACGAGTTTCAATGTCAGCGACCGCCCAGGTTCCACGGGGAGACGGACCCTCAGGCAGCCGAGGATTGGCTAGAGGCAGTTGTATGGGTTTTCAGGTTAGTGAGGACACCAGCGGAACTCATGGTGATCCTCGCCACGAGCCTACTGCACGTGGCAGCAGGCAGATGGTGGAGCATGATGCTCCATGTTCACAATGAGGCATCTCTCCTCTGGAAGGAATTTCAGAGCCTCTTTCGCTCGGAGTTTGTCCCAACCACCCTCTATGTGGTGCACATCCAGGATCTTCTTCAGCTGCGGTTGGGAAACTTGACGGTCGCCCAGTACTCGGTGAGATTTACCGATCTCTCGCGCTACTCGACAGACATGGTACGAGACCCATTCTTCCGGGCCCAGACATTCGAGCAGGGTTTGAGGAAGGAGATCAGGGCATCACTGATCTCCCTCAGCATTCTAAAACAGGCAGGAGTATTGGAGTGAGCCCTTCTGATCCAGAGCTTCCCTGCTGATCCTACTTCAGCAGCGAGACCTACCGTGGGGCGAAACGTAGCAGAGTCTTCTACAATAGGCAGTCGACAGATGACTCATGGTTCCATGCAGACTAGACCCTCAAGCAGAATTCCTCAAGACAGTGGCTCAGCAGTGCGGGGAACACAGAGCAGAGCCAGTCATTCAAGAGGCAGACAGTGCTACGCATGCGGCGGGTAGGGTCACATGGCTCGTGACTGCCCGACCCGCCGTGCAGACGAGCAGCAGGCAGTTGAGGGACCACCCTAGTAGAGGCAGAGGGTCGACTGTGGCGGTCGGCAGGGAGCATGCGGATGAGGAAGAGGAGTTGGCCGAGCAGCAGGTGGTGGGAGACGCTTTGAGGCTTTACCACCACCACCACCAGGAGGTCCACCCCCGACCACAGGGAGCTGGCGGGCAGAGACAGGAACAGATTCAGGCAGCGGAGGCCTACGACCACGGCACGCCCGAGATGATTTGAGGTATTATCTGTGTCTATTCCACCCTTTCTGCAGTTCTTATAGACACAGGAGAGAGTAATTCTTTCATATCCTCTGCCCTTGTTCGGAGCTCGGAGATTCCGACGGAGCCGTTGGCTCGATCCTTACGGCTAGAGACTCCTATGGGAGCAGACTCGACGATTACGCACCGGTGCCGGCAGTGTGAGCTTACTATAGGAGGTGAGAGATTTTGTTGGGATCTTCTTGTAGCGGCATCGAGGGCTTAGAACTTCATCTTGGGCATGGATTGGTTATCTACATTACGTTCTCAGATTGACTTTATTAGGAGCAAGGTGCGATGTGTACGCACCGATGGGAGCAGGTTCACCTTCACCGGACAGAAGGGAGCCTTCGCAGCACAGGATGGACTCCCGTATTGGAGAGGACAGCCCATCACTCATCAGTTGGCTAGCCTCATCCTAGGAGAAGTTGACGCACGAAGTCCTGGTTTTCCTGCAGTGGTGGATCAGTATGCTGACGTTTTCCCCAATAATGTTCTAGGACTACCTCCTCGTAGAGAGGTATACTTTTATATTGAATTGTACCCCGAGATAGCCCTGATATCCATTCCAACATATCGGATGGACCCCGTTGAGCTTCGAGAGCTATGGGTACAGTTGGAGGACTTGCTGGGCAAGGGATTCATCCCACCCCGTGTTTCACCCTGGGCTTCCCCGATATTGTTCGCCAAGAAGGCGGACGGGAGCTTGCGAATTTGTGTCGACTATCGTCGCCGGAACTAGGTGAAAGTTAGGAACAAGTATCCGCTACCGAGGATTGATGACCTCTTCAATCAGCTCAAGGGAGCACGATGGTTCTCAAAGATAGACCTCGGGTCAGGATATCATCAGCTCAGAGTTCGGGATGAGGACGTACAGAATACGACCTTCAGATGTCGGTATGGCCACTATGAGTTCTTGGATATTCTATTCGGCGTAACCAATTCTCTAGCAGTGTTCATGGGCCTCATGAACAGTATCTTTCAGCCATACCTCGATCGATTTTTCGTGGTCTTCATCAATGACATTTTGATATACTCGACCACTGAGGATGAGCACGCCTACCACTTGCGGGTTGTACTAGACACACTCTGAGAGCACCAGATTTATAGAAATCTCTCGAAGTGTTAGTTATGGATACGTGAGGTCCACTTCTTGGGACACGTCATCTCTGAGGTGGGAGTTGCAGTGGATCCTGCGAAGATCGTGGTATTACTAGCTTGGGAGCCACCCAGGAGCGTGACTGAGTTGCGGAGTATCTTGGGTCCAGCTGGATACTACCGGAGATTTGTGCCAGACTTCTCCAGAGTTGCAGCATCACTCTCAACATTGATGAAGAAGAGGAAACCCTTTGTGTGGTCAGACAGATGTTAGAAGAGCTTCCAAGAGCTGAGACAGAGACTGACCAGCACACCTATCGTGATGTTTCCGGAGGAGGGAGTAGGGTACGTAGTCTACTGTGATGCATCAGGAACCGAACTCGGATGTCTCCAGATGCAGGAGCGGGAAGTGATCGCCTATGGATCACGTCAGTTGAGGCCGCATGAGAAGATCTACGCTAACCATGACCTGGATTTAGCAGAAGTGGACTACGCTCTGAAGACATGGCAACACTATCTGATGGGCGAGTGCTTTATAGTCTATTCTGAGCATCAGAGTCATAGGTACAACTTCTCTCAGAAGGAAATGAACCTGAGACAGCGGCGATGGCTTGAGTTCCTCCCGGACTATGACTTTGAGATATTCTATACTCCTGGGAAGGGGAACGTAGTAGCTGATGCTCTCATCAGGATGACATGCATTCAGCTACTTGGGGAGGCGACAAAGCAGCTAGCCGTTTTCAGATATCCTTCATGGATAGAAATGGAGCAGCCTTCCTTCGGTCACTCACAGTCACTCCTCCACTACTACAGCGGGTCAGAGAGGCACAGCGTGGGGACGCTGACTGTGAGACGCGGCGTGCACAGATATCCTCAGGACAGGCACTCGATGGTTTCTCTATAGGAGGAGAGCATGAATTCCTTTTCAGAGGACGTACCTTGGTACCAGTTGCTTTACGGTAGGAGGTGATGAGAGAGTTTCACACTTCCCCTTTGGCGGTACATCCTAGAGTGGAGAAGATGTACCAGGATCTCAGACGACAGCACTGGTGGCCGGGCATGAAAAAGGTTGTGGCAGAGTTCGTTTCTCAATGCCTCACCTGCCCGCAGGTGAAGGTAGAGCACCAGGTACTAGCATGCTTGGTACAACCCTTGGAGGTCCCAGAGTGGAAGTGGGATGGGATATCTATGGACTACGTGATTGGACTTCCAAGCACTTCCAGAGGTCACGACTCCATTTGGGTGATTGTCGACCGACTCACCAAGTTGGCTCACTTCTTACCCATCAGAGAGCAGGGCTCAGTGGAGAGATTGGGACGTCACTACATTCAGGAGATTATACGGCTTCATGGTGTTCCAACATCTATCATCTCAGATCGAGATGCTCTCTTTACTTCCCGGCTTTGGAATGGGTTATAGGAGGCATTCGGGACACAGCTACGTCTGAGCACCACCTTTCACCCTCAGACTGATGGTCAGACAGAGAGGACCACTCAGACTCTCGAGGACATGCTTCGTGCATGTGTTCTCAACTTTGGTCGTAGCTGGGAGGACCACCTACCCTTGGTGGAGTTCGCGTACAACAATAGATACCACTCCACCATCGGGATGGCACCATACGAGGCGTTGTTCGGCCGACATTGAAGATCACCATTGTACTGGACAAACCCTGGGGAGTCAGCACTTGTGGGACCGAAGATGGTCCAGGACACCATGGAGAAGCTCTAGGTCATCCAGGAGAGGATGAGAATAGCTCAGTGCTGGCAAAAGTCTTATGCTGACAGGAGGCAGAGGCCAGTGGTGTTCGAGGATGGCAACCAAGTCTTCTTGCGTGTCTCACAACAACGTGGATTATGGATATTTGGCCAAGGCGGAAAATTATCTCCTCACTTCATCGGACCGTTCCAAGTTCTCAGTGAGATTGGCGAGGTGGCTTATCGCCTGGCTCTACCACCTTAGTTGCACTGGGTGCACAATGCCTTCTATGTATCCCAGCCGAGGACATACGTGCATGACCTGACGCATATCATTGACCATGGGGAGATGGACGTTGATGATGGGGTGACTTTTACGGAGGTCCCGGTGGAGATTGTGGATCGACAGGATCGGGTCCTACGTGGATGGTCGATTCCTCTAGTGCGCATCAGATGGCAGCACGAGAACCTCCAGGAGAGAACTTGGGAGTGAGAGGCTCAGATGCATGCTCAGTACCCAAATTTGTTTCCCTAGTTAATGATGTATCATTACGGGGATGTAAATCCCTGAGGTGGGAGTAATGTAAAGTCACGTAAAATTCAAGGGAAATTGTTTTTTAATTTTCTTGGGAATTTTACAAGAACACGGTTTCTGACAGTACTTGATTCCGAGGCCCAGTGTGCCCGGAATTTCTATCCGAAGTTTAGCTCAGGTACGTTCAGTGAACGAACGAGCGGGTTTTTCTAACTTTTTAACGGGTTCTCGGAATCGAATTCAGAGGGCACCGATGGATTCGCAGCGCTGGTAATTGCTTAGGAACACTTCTTCCGGAGTTGCGTTTACATGAGGGAAGTTAGTAAAAATTGTGGTTGTTAAAATAAAAATTTAACTACAATTTGTATTTCTAAGTGGTTAATGCTTTCGGTGGAAGTTGGGGGAAACCACCCAACTTCCCATGGGAGGTTATGAGAGTGGTGGGGCCCACACGAACCCCACCCCTTCATATTATCTAACTCCTTCAACTCACCATTAATTTGATAACTTAAGTTATTTAATTAAGTGAGCTTAATTTGAATGTCTAAAATTCAAATTCCTTAGTTATGTTAATAAAATACGTGATGAAGTTATTATATTTTGTTGGAGTCTTATTGCTTGTTGTGTGTGTCTTGAGAGTATTTGGAGAATAGTTGGGGAGCTTGAAGAACTTCTTCTTCTTCGACGAAGAACATGAAGAACGCAAAGAACGCCGGATTCCTCAGAGATCGGCGACATGACATCATCACCACGACGCGACTCCCTCCTTCAGCGACGTCTTCTTCCGCGACGGTTATTTTCGCGACAAACCTCCGTTCAAGGTACGCTCGTGGTAGGGGAATTATTATTTCGTTTGTTCCTGATTACTTCATCGTTGTCTTATCGTCTATTTGGGGCCGCATGTTATCACATTAACGGGAGGAGGTCAGATCGCACGAACATGGTCGACTCTCCACCCCTTTTTGGTTGTTTGATATTGATGAGGCACGAGCAAGGAAACACGGTGCTAAAGCACCGCATAGGAATTATTAAGGGAAGGTGGAGAAGCGCAGCGCCGTCACGTCGCACCGTTGAAGACAAACCAAAGGCATGGCGCCGTCGCGCCGCGCCGGACGAACCAAGGTCGCGGCCGGTTCCGGGCCGTGGCGGAGCAGGGGAAATTGGTGGCCGGTTTCGGGCCACCAGCGTCAGAGCAGGGGGACCGTCCTTGCCGGTCCCATGGTGGCAATAGCTGACCGGTCGGAGCGGGCCGTCCGGACAGGGGATGGTCCTGGGGTTACAACCCCCGACTGGCCATCTTGAGTGTCCCCATTAAGGGGGCCGTGGTTACAAAACGGGGGGTAGGGACCCCCCCCCCCTGCTCATCCGCTTGGCCAAACGGCCGAGCCACCTGCTGGCGCCAGCGTGCTAGCGCACCGGGCCAGCTGCCCTGGTCGTTCCGCTAGGCTGGGCCGGGCCGGACCCGGACCTGGGACGGGTCAGCCCAGTTCGAGCTGACCCAGAGGGTATCGGGCCGGGTCGGACCGGGCCCGAACCCCCTAATACCGAACCTCCATCGGTCTTCTTCCCATATCATGGATTTCAGACCTTTGATGGACGCACCGTCAGCTGCAATGTGATCCTTGGATCGAGACGGTTGTTTCGGTATATTACACTCAAGGTTTCGGAGTACTTTGGGTTTGGCTGGGTTGGTTCGTACATGAAACTAACCGGGACCTCAGAGCGAAAACACTTATAACTTGATTTCCAGACGTCTGATTGACATGTCGTCGACTTTGTTGGATTCCTATAAGTGAGAAGGACATTTTGGATTACTCCGCTCTAAGTTTGGACACATTTGGTGTATGTTCGGGTTGGTTTTGACTTAAAAACCAACTGGGCCCCTAGAACGAAAAAGACAATAACTCTCAGATCGGGCATCCGATTGACGCGCCGTCTGTGACGTTGAGTTCCTGTTGACGATACGGAACATTTGGATACATAAACTCTGGACTATCTGTCAGTTGATGTATCAGACCATTGGCTCATGGAGCAGACCCTCCTGAACGAGCTTGCTGTGGGCGGGAACCCTAGAGCTGGCTGGGACTGCGACGATGATGACGACTGTGCAGAAATCCTCAGTGGATTCGGCGGCGACGACTACAACACTCTACGATCCTACATGGATCAGGGCTACTGATCCTGTGTGGGTCAGATCCTGTGTGGGTCAGCGCTCAGCAGTCCTATGTGGGCCAGCGCCTATAGATCCTGTGTGGCTCCAATCCTGTGTAGGTCATTGCGGGGATTAGTTACCTATCGATCCTGTGTGGGTTAAATCCTTTGTGGTTCATTGCGGGGGTTAGTACCTATCGATCCATTATGGGTCCGGCATCATAAATGAATCAGTGGAAATATCCAATCATTTGTATCCTCATACGAAGAAGTATACCTGTATTAGCTGAATCTTGACTTTCTTTTCTATGTGGATTGCGTTATGCTTTCCTGTGTGGATCGGTTTGTGATTTCCTATGTGGATGTGATTGAACTTGGGCTCGGAGGTTGGAGCGAATAGGAATTGAGGACATAGGTATATGTATGGGAATATACCTAAGTAGATTTTTATGTTACTTTGTGATTGTATCTTTCATTTTTAGATTATCCTTTGTTGATTCTGGGAGTCCTTCGGGGGTATCAGGGTCCCTACTGAGTAGATTATACTCACTCCTGCATGGGCTATGCCTGCACTACGTTGTGTTGGTTGCATACGACGGACAACGCTGATCGTGGTTGAGGCTTGCAGAGCGGGACGATACATGGAGGTGGACCACTGGGCAGGACGTACTCAGAGCGGATGGCTGGACCCGAGGAGCTGTGGAGGCTATCTGTACTCACCCTTCAGGTGGGACTTCCAGTGGACGGATCGACGTTGCGGCATTACATTCAATTGTTGTTTTCCCTTTCCAGTTGTACTTTACTTTCAGTCTGGGTTTGTATTCTAGCCCACTAACTTTTCCACACTTACTGTTGTACCCAGTTTTTTACTTAGTGTTTACTTCTTCTTGCTTTCTCTGTGGTGTTTGTTTACTTTACAAAGGCAATGCCTTCCCTCTTCTCGGGAATTACGCCTTGGTGCTAGTCGCCAGCCCCTCGCCTATGGAAGGTGGGATAGGGGTAGTCACGACACGGGCCCCGAGGATGGGCCGTGACAGAGATAGGAGTTGATACTTATTTTTATTATTCCATGATGAAATTTTTAACAATTCCAAATTATATTTTCCATGAGTTAGAAAAATGTTTTTTTCTTTTTGTTTTACATTTAGTCCATTGATTAAATTTAATTCTCTATACATTTAAATTTAAATATTCTTATTCATTTCATCAGACAATGTTTTTAAAAAATATTATATATTCCAAAAATAATTATATCATCATCATAAACAATTATTATCAGTGTTTTAGATTCAACATATTTTACATATACATTTATATCAACTTTTACTTTTGAAAAATTCCATAATCTCAAAAAATTATCAACTTTTGAATACTAGGAATATGGGTCTTGATTCAACTCATAAAAGGATTTATTCAATATACAATCATTTTTTCATCATTTTTATTTCAAATCACATAAGTTTTGTCTGTGTAAGCTTTTTCCTCAATCTAATAATTTATGAATGTTTAATTTGTATAAACCTGATAATATTTGAAATTTTGATGTGAAAATACTGATAGAAACATTATAATAGTCCTTAATATTGCAACTGATGAAATGTCTCTTTAATAAACACAGATTCAACTAGTGTATAGCCTTTACCAACCTTCCATTCTTTATTTATTGACACTTCTTGATATTAATTCATTTTTTTCTGTAAACTCCCATTATTTCAATAACATTATTATTTGTATCCAATGGAAAAAGTTCTCATACCTCTTTTTTCATTATATAATACTACTTTTCATCCATAATATTGAACAATTATTTGTGTTAAATAGATTCTGAAAATAATTCATGTTCATCTTTTGAGATATGTTACATCTTAATTTGTAATATTAACATTTTTCTAATTTCAACTAGATCCTTTAATTTCAAGTACTGTTTTCAGTCTCAACCTGTTTTGTATGGTTAGAAATTTTTATGTTTCATTTCCATGTTAACATTCCTCATAACACATTTCTATTGAATCTTGTTAAGGATGTTTTGAATTAAATTCACTATTGTTATAAATATACAGTTTTTCCTTCACAATATTCAACATAAATATTTTATGTAATTACTATTTATAATTCCATTCACATAATATGACTCCACTGACCATTGTATGTACTTTTTTAAAAATTTGAAACTTCTTCCCTTGTGTGAATAACCCATAAAAATAAATTTGCTAGATTTCACATCAAGCATTATCAGATCCAGCTTTTTGTTTTTTAGAAAACATGGACTTACAAAAACATTGAACTATATTAATGTAGGATTTTTGTTATACAACATTTCATAAGAGGGTAGGTCAGATTCCATTCACAATAAGAATCTGTTTTGAACATTCACATGAGTACTAAAATGATCATTCCAATAGAACATTAAATGATTATATTCTAATGACATACTTTTACTGATTTCCTCCAAACATATAGTCTTTATTTCAGCTACTCTATTTTTTTGGAGTATAGGGATCACTATACTATTTTTTATTCCATGATTAATCATATATGTTTCAAAAGTATTGCTTGTGATTTTGGGTACCATTATATGTTCTCATAATCAATATATAATCTCCAATTTTATTCTCTATATTTTTTTAATACCCTGAACATTTCGACAATATCAAACTTTTGTTTTATAACCATGATGTATTTCATCCACATGAAGTCATCAATAAGAGTGATGAAGTATAAATATTCTTATTTTGATTGATGAAGCATCAATCCATGAAAATTAGAATTAATAACCTCAAGAGGTCTGGTAGAATGCATTTCAACTCTCTTATGATTTTTGTTAGTTATTTTCCCTTTTGGACAAGTAACATAAAAATATTTATCTCCTACATTTAATTAAGTAAAATAAAATACACCTTCAACATTAGAATGTTTGTTCATTTTTTTCTACCCATGTTGGCAATGTATTCAATTCTACAAATTATTTTCATCATCATCAATCATGTAATAGGATTTAGGAAACTCTTTTATATGGAAGGATTCCTACTATTTCTTTTACCATTTTTAATTAATTTTCCTAAATTCACACATTTTTTAAAGAATGAATATTTTATGAATACAAATTCTTTTACATCATAAAAAATATGAATTTATTGATTCATGCTATGTTTTATCACATCAATAAATAAAATTTCCTTAGATTTTAACATTTCTTCTTCTGTTTCAACTAATCTATATCATATGATTTTTAAGGAAATATCATTACCAAAGGTAATTGCTCATCTATCATGATTTTGAACATGTTTCAAGATTTTTATACTAACTGTTATATTTGAATAACTACCACTATCATTTATCAATGTTTTTTTCAAATATTTTTTTTAAATCAATCTCAACAAAAAAATGTATTCCCATAATTTTATTCTTTCCTTCTACGTTTTAATTTATACCATAAGAAAATAGTTCCAAATAGATTGTTAAAATTTTTTTAGAATGATGACCAACCTAATAAAATCTTCTCAAAGAAATTTATAATCATTCATATTGATTATTTTTTGAAATTTTCTAACAAATTTAGTTTTTCAGTTTTGGTCATTCTATGGATTTGGATGGTTACACATAATTCATACAACATTGTTTTATCTTTGTGCAAACTTTCTTTTAGGATGTTACAAGTAACATACCAAGTAAATTAAGAAATTGTACAGATTCATTTTAATTGTTATTTTCTAAATTAAGTATTAATTTTACTCTAAAGGGGTTTCTAGGTTTGATGGCGTACCCGATACGCAACATCGGGTTTCTTTGAAATCATACATTGTACAATAATAATATAATATTATTATTTTAAATGGTAGTTAACACCAAGATTTTGAATTGGTGAGAATGAATATATGTAACTACAAAATGATTATACATGTTTGTTAAATGTTTTTAAATTTATCAAATAAAATTTAGAGGCTTAAAAAGTGAATGAATCTAATTTAAAGCATAATTTACTTTAAAGGGATGATTTACCACCTTTTGATGGAGGACCATAATTTAATATTGTTTTGGCCACATTTATATGATTTATTTGACCAAATAAAATTATACTATATAATTGGACCATCAAAATTCAATTTTGGTAAAACATTGGTATTTCACTAAGAAAATTATATTCTTGATAGATAGTGAAAAATAATGTCTTTTAATTCCAAAATGAATTTTATTATAATTTATTTATAATTTTTAATTATCGTTTTAATTCGTTTTAAAGAGTAATTATATTATATTTTTACCATTTAATCCAATTTTGGTCAATGGAATTAATTTCACTTTGAAATTCGACATAAACAACTATCAATCATTTGATAGTTAATATTTCTTAAAAACATGCTTTTTTTAGAACAAGAATTTAATTTAATATTAATTTATCCATATTCTATGTTTTTAAATTCATAAAATAGACATAATTTTTGAATTTGGAAAATCAAATATAGATTTGGCTGATGTTTTGTTATTTTTCTGAAAACATTAATTTTTTTATTAGCAAAACCAATACATAGTAGTTAAAAACTGTCTTTTTCATGTAAATGAAATTTTATCATTTCTATGAATTGAATTTTATAAATATGACAAACACGGTTGTAATTATTTAGTAAAATTTTGTTCAATAAGATGAAAATAGTTTTTTGGCGAATAGTAACTTTTAACTTTTATTTACCGCAGATAAAGATAAATTGGGTAATTTAATGTCAAAAGAATATCACAACAATACAAATTCACCATAACACTTATCTTATCCTTATTGGATGCATCCTGAAAGACATGGGAATCCTTTGATCTAATTTGGGACCCCATGGAGCCACTTAAGAGTAATAGTGACATTATTTTAATTAAATTAAATTACAAGAAAAAAGGACATAATCAAATATATTTTAGGAATTTAGTTTGTACACCAGGTTATATAAGTTATAATTTAGACTATAAATAATATTTTTAAAGCTAAAAATATTTCCTACATCATGGTATCTTTTTATATTTTTTAAAAAAACAAATAAATAAAATTATTTAATACACAATAATGATTTAGTGTTTACCTCGTTAGTACATGATTTAAATAAATAATATTATAAAGATTAAAACAATATCCAAAACCTTTAAAAATATTATTGGATAATTTTATTTCTACCATAATTCAATTTATATCTGACATTAATTTTTTTTGGACCTTTAGAAAGTGAAGATCATTAAATAATAAAATAATATTTTCACACTTTCCTAAAGTGCCCCTCCTACCCATTTCAAAAATTCCTCACCTAAAACTCATTCCCCACACTTCTCAAGCCCTTTGACCCATCCAACCCCTACCAAAATAAGCTCTTTGTATCCCCCTATTCGCCATATAAGCCTTAACATAGGCAGAAGGCACTTCAAGATGTCCTTTTGGTTCAAACCAAAGGGAGTTACCCAAATTAAAGCTAATTGTTTCTCTTAAATTATTTTGTTTTATTTTCTTTCTCTAACCACCTAAAAAATATTGTTCTTTTATTTTATAACAAAAATAGTATCCTCAATATACTAGGTTGTTTTTATGAGAATGATTCAAAATACAGTTACAAACACCTTCATCTAATGGGGAAAGAATATATTGTTTCTATGGATGACAAACTAACACCTCACGAAACGATGATTATTCAATCTTGTACTACCACCTTTTATGGTGGCCATTATGATGGAAATGTATTCATATGTGATATATATTAAATTTATATTGTTTATATTCTCCTGTATTTTTCATTTATAGAGTAATTTTATGGTTTCCATAGTGGGTGAATACGAAAATGCCATATGAGGAAGTGAGGACTACTACCCCCTCAAAGTTATATTACTCGGTCAAGCCATACGTGGGACATATAAAGGGTGAATTTACTAAGAGTATATATATTATATTATACTGTAATTATAATATACATATATATTTTTATTCATTCATTCCATTAAATATGAAATTGAAATGAATGTAGCGTTCATGCGTTTGTACGTCTTACCATCTCCGAAAACATTACATTTAATTTCATACCTCCAAATGATATGTACTATTATAAATACATGTTTATACATGATATTAATGATTTATATTTTATCTAAATCATGAATATCATTCTGGAGATAATAAACCTTTGATCACATGATAAGCATGTAATTATAAGTAGTCCATTTTTTACTCATGTACCAAATATCGACAAAACGACCATTATTAACTTAAATGATTACATAATGTTTATGACATTGTAATATGTGATTGAAAAATAATGATAAACTGGAAAAGGTTCTTAAGTAAGTATAAATTAACACTAGTTTATTACTCATTAGATTAAAGAATGAATTTTTCATGTCAGACATGTGGTAAGGGATTTCATCTCAATCTCCTTTCGTTGAAGCATATTTTGTTTTACACACGAATTTCTTTTCTATGTTGAATAAATACCTTTACCATTTCATTTAATTCAAATTGAATCTTTTTCTATGAGGCATTTTACTAAATGACAGAAATTAATGTTTCTTTCTAACGTAAGCGGTGACAACGACCTTTCCGCCGCCGAGAGTATTATATGATCATTGGATTTCTAAACAAGCCAAAATATTTTTTAAAAGGAAAATAAATATCATATAATCTCATACATATTTTGGTATTGAAAATATTTTTGATAAAATAATTGTTATGTAAATATATTATAATATTATATTGTTATTGAAATGTGGAAATTTTATATTTCCTTTCTGTTTATTTTATGTGTTACGAAAATTCTATAGTTCTTGGGCATTGTTAACGTATACTGGTGGTTGCGTGATAAATGTAGGGCAGGTGAGCCCGAGATAGATCTCTAATGCACTGGGTAACATGAAAAATATAAACATGATTGTTTCTATTATGATATTTAGGGAATATACTATGATGGGTGTTCCAAATATAACTCCCTACGTAGTTGTGAAAGCTACAAGGTATGTATGTTATGGATTCCACAAGTTACCTTTATGATTTGGGTTTATAATATAAATCTTATGAATTTGTGAGGTGTGTTAATGGGCATATGTTATGTATGTATTGATGAGATAATGTTTTCTTTCTTTGTTTTATAACCCATACTGGGCTTTTTAAGATCATCCCATGTTTTGAAATGTTTTTCAGAGGACATAATAAATAATATTATCAACGATGGGATCAATGAAAATTCATATTGTCTAAACCATGGGACTAGACATGACTCTTTTATTAAAGAGTTTTTAATTTATGAAAAAAATTTATACTGAGTACAAGTGTCTACATTATAAATTATGATATGAAATGTAATATTCATTGCGTAAATCTCCAAAACTCCAATCCTGAAATGATATTCAATGTGAAATATTCATTTAATTCAATATTATGTAATTTTTAAGGATTAGTCCTTATAGTTGGTATCAGAGGTCTGATTATATAACATTATAAGTTAGGATATTTTTAAATTAATGTACAGAAATTAATTTACATTAATATTAAAGTGATATAGAATTTAAAAATTACTATATTTCTTCTCATAAGATATCTCTGTGTTCAGAATGGTTTTCCACAGAAGAAACAGGGTAGCTTTGTTGGGATGACATCAGGAGGAAGATAACTTTCCAAATCAACAACCTGAGATGGACTGAATTGGAATTGAATATTATGTTGTATTGATGGCACAATTGACTTAGGAAATAAATTGTGTTGATATCCAAGCATGAGATCAGCCGGAACAACCACATAGGAACATGTCGGTAATGGAGCATTTCATGAGGCGGCACCCCGATCTTTCAGAGGATCATCTATCCATATTCTATCTGAAGTGTGGATTAAATAATTGGAGAATATTTTTGTTGTCATGGGGTGTTCAGTACATCAAAATTTTATTCATGATGTTTATCATTTTTTAGGGGATGTTGATCAGTGGTGGCTGATGATTAAAAATATCATGGATAATGAAGAGATTGAAGCTCATGATTAGGATGAATTCAAAGGTATTCTTCTTGAGGAAAATTTTCCTATGGTGGTTCATCATAGGATATAAAAATATTTTATAAATTTAGGGAGAAGGATGACTCAGTAACTACTTATGAAGCAATGTTCCCTCAACTCACTACATATGCTCCAAATTTCATACGAGATCTTGATAGTAAAATCAACCAATATTTCAGGATTAAATCCAATTTTTTCAAGGGCATTCGCTTCTTGTGAGTTAAAATATTGTGAAAAACTTCTTCTATGTTAGGAGAAGGATGAAATGGAGTTTACCAATTATCATGTGTTCTTTGAAAAACAACTGAATAAAAGGTCAAGGTGGAAGGTGAAATGGAAGAACTCTTCAAAAACGTCTGATGTTAAGAAACATAAGTTTAAAATATGTAACAATTATGGTAAAAAGAAGGCTAAAGAATGTCTTTTGAATTCTGGTTAGTGCTACTGATTTGGTGAAATGGGACATAAATATCATAACATCACTAAAAAGATCAGGGTAAAGGTAAAAAAAATATGATTTACGGTCAGTAAAATGTTTTGAGCTTAATAAAATGGGTCATTCTGAAAATTGGTGTCCAAAGAAGAACTAAACTATGGAAAATAAACCAGAATATAAGAAAGGGGGGGTGAAATCCATTGAAACTACTTTAGTAGATGTGGGGCCCTCAAATACAGTAGTATCAGATACACTGGTTGTTTGTTCAAATTATGCCAAAGTGTTTTTTGATTCATGTTCTACAAATACGTTCATTTATTATAAATCTTCTAGTAAATTTGGAATTAGATATCAAGATATGAATCCTGAACTTATGGTAAAAACACATGGAGTAAATGGGGATACAAAAAGAAATTATAATAACATTCATGTCCTTGTGCACGAAAAGAATCTACCTGCAAACCTTATTGTTTTCCATCTAGTAGAGTTTGATGTTATTTTGGGTATGGATTGGCTTTCTATTTATCATGTTAAGATTGACTATAGAGAAAAAGTGGTTTCTTTTTAGAAAGATTTTATGTTTGTGTACAAGAATGAAACCTTACTTTTGATAACATATCAGGATGCTAAGAAACTAATAAAATATGGAAATGAATGTTACCTTGAACGTATTGTTGAAAGAAGGAACTTGTCAGATTAATGATGTGGAAATTGTAGATGAGTACCATGACGTTTTTTTGATGAGTTTTCTTGTATTATACCTGCTCTGAAAGTTGAATTTTCTGTTGACATAGTTTCTGATGGTAATCCAATTTCAAAAACCACTTATCAAATGGCTCAAATTAAAAATTTAGGGTTAAATAATAAATTGTAGGAATTTTTAAATAAAGATTTCATTCGACCTAGCACATAACAATGGGTTTCTCTTGTCTTGTTTGAGAATAAAAGATGGTTCAATGAGACTTTTCATTGATTATAGAGCATTGAATAACATCAATGTTAAGAAAAAATATCATTTGACTCTTATCTATGATTTGTTTGATCAACTATAAGAAGATTATTATTTTTCAAACAGTGAATTGAGGTTGGGGTACCATCTGTTGAATGTAAAGGAAGGAGAAACTCCAAATACCATGTATCATACTAGATATGGCTATAATGAATTTTTAGTTATGCCTTTTGGTTTAACCAATGCACCAACTGTATTAATGGATCTTAGGAATATAATTTTTGGTGAGTTCTTGGATGAATTTTTGGTTGTGTTAATTGATGGTATTTTGGTTTATTCTAAAATCAAATAGGACCAAGAATTCCATTTAAGCGATTTCTTGAAAACCTAAAAGCAAAGAACCAAATTGGGATATTCATCAAGTGTGAGTTTAGGTTACATCAAATTTATTTCCATGATCAATTTTTTTTTTAAAAAATGGAATAATTGTTGATCTTGCTAAAAAAGGTTGTTGAACTATGGCCAATACCCACAAATATAACTAAGATATTTAGTTTTCTAGGTTTGTCAGGTTATTACTGGAGGTTTTTTGAAATTTTGCAAGGTTATCTATGCCAATAAGTAAGTTAACTAAAAAAGGTGTTAAGTTATTCAGGACAAAAGAATGCCATGATGGTTTTCATAAATTGAAATGAAGATTGGGTAATGCTCCAGTTTTGGCACTACCTTCCAGAAATAGTGAGTTTGTAATTTATAATAATTCACAGTTTAAAGTACATGGATGTGTCCTTAGGTAGAATGATCAGGTAATTGATTTTGGTTAATTTCAATTGAAACCTCGTGAGTTAAATTACCCTAGTCATGATTTGGAATTTGTTACTGTTATTTTTCTCTAAAAATATTTGAGGCATCATTTGTATAGCGACCCGACATTTTCTTACATTACTATTACTTAATTTCAAAGATAAACAACATAATAGTATTACACATGGAGGATCTATATGTTTAGTGTCTTGGGAAAACTAGGACAACACATAACAAATACAACATCAAGCATAAACATTTAATTATTTTCTTCTTCACTAGCTTCTTAGTGGAACTTGTCCTCTCCTTAGTACATGTAGCCACCTGAGGATATAAATCAAAATGGGTGAGCTAAAAGACCAGTATGAGGATAGATATGAATAATATATCATGGGTTGAGCAGAATCATGACATAGGCAAAAGATCATGAACATGAGAGGAGCATAAACAATAAACTTGAAATGTGGCAATGCATGAAAATGAAACATCATGTCTTAGTGGTTTAATACCACACATACTTGTGAACAAATATTGCATCATGTTCATACATCATTTCAAATTTACTCATGAGATTCATCACTTTACCCAATGCATTGGAGCGCTACATAATTCTGGGCGCACCCGTCACATTTAAACATTCATATTGCGCTATATAATTTCAGGCGCACCCGTCACATCACAACATTATCATTATCATGATTTCCACCTAGAACAAATATAAAACATGTACATAAATAACCCATGGAATGGAATGGGTTTCATCTCATAATAACACATTCATAAGCATTGGGTTCCCAAAAGAAAGAGAGAACAACATACTTGATACAAGAACCATCAACCTTGAATGAGAGGTAAAAGGTGAGATATTGAAAGAAGAGTTCTTTTGGAAAACATTTATATGGACATAAAAACCAGTGACAATCATGTATATCCCAGAAAAGTAAACGAAATGACGAAAAAATGATCTTTGAGGAGTAACCATATAAAAATGCAGTGAAAGAGGGAGAACCCAAAGAAAAAAAATTTGGTTCGAGATTTCCCCTTACCTTGTACTCGAATGCCTCCTTCTCTTTAATGTCCAGTATAATGACATTATATTCATTAATTAGAAATTGCAGAACCTTTTATACATTAATAGGGTTCATTATGGTTTCATTATTTCATATTATGTTCCTTTGGATGACTTATTGAGTTTAAAAACATTGATCGGGGATGTTCGTTTTCATGGTTTTCTTGAGCGGTGCACTTGTATTCTTAATTTGATGTTTGGGTAGATCATGGGTAAACATCCAGAACTGATATTACATGTTATTAATTATATTACAGAAGCTTGAATGATTTTATAATGAGTTATATTAGATCCATGTGGATGAATCATTAGATAAGAATTAAATGAAGATTATTTTGGTTAATTTGAGCGGTTTTTGGATCACAACGAACTCGTTTTAACTTTTCACTTAGTAATATGGCCATAGGTTATTTAAGAACTTAAAATAGAACATAATACATATAAAATATTCTGGTTGAACCATAAAAATGGTTTCATGACCAGATTTAAGGTAGAAATGGAAGAAGAGAGCATTTTGTTTTTGAAGGTGATAAATTATCACCACATGAACAACATTCTCTTTAATAAAATAAATGGAAGGGGAAAAGAGCGTGGGTGATATAATATAACATTAGAATCATAATATTACAGTATATATATAATACTAGATTTAAAAAACAATTTGGATGAATATAGGTAGGGAGATATCAAGAAAGGAACTTGAACTTGAAAGCAAATTAAAGGAGAAGAGAGAGAGATATTACCTTTAGAATCCTTCTCTTGAGATCATCATTAAGGAAGCTAGGCTTGGTCTTTTTATGGGACCAGCAGCTCTTGGACGTGGGGGATGAGCTAGGGATGGTTTTTTGGGAAGATTTTAGAGAAGGCTTTGAGCTTGAGAGGTGTGAGGAAAAGAGGGAGTGAAAGGTGGCTTTTATAGTAGAGGGGAGAGGGGTTTCCTTAATATAAAATTGATTAGTTTATTAATTTCACCAAAGACAAGTAATAGTGATTCTTGGATGACAAATAATAGTAATTTTATAAGGTAATACCGAACCAAGTGGGCTTACATCAGAAGAACATCATCGATGACTCAACTAATACATTATTTAGCATTTATTGTGAATTATTAGATTCCACTATTCATCAAAAATTCATGTATCTCATAAAAATCCCAAAAATTTACCCCAACCATTTTTCGATGTGTAGAATCCAAAAATTAAGTCCATTTTTCAAAAATAATTTTCTAAATATTATTAATTTAATATTTAAATAAAATCATAATTTACTTAAAAAAACAGTTTTTAAGATTGAAACTGATTTTATAGTTCTTTCAAAAATTACATAGGGTCTTATAAAATTATCTGAAAAATATTAGACATTGATTCAATAATTTATGAATATATTTCAGGAAATTAAGTATTTATTTAAATTAATTAATTAATTATAATTAATTAATTATGACTTATAAAATACCAAAAACGTTTACTAAGGTCAAATTATCACCTTCTATGATGTCTAAATTTTATTTTATTATTCATAGGTAATGTTACTCTTATTTACTATTCATAAGGGTCATGTTACTATTCATAAGGGTAGGTTACTATTCATAATGGTGGGTTAATATTGACCAAAAATTATTTTTGTTTCATTAGACTCCAAAAATAACTTGAACACAACCGTGTCTGTCGGATTTTTAAAATTCCAAACATAGGGGTGACAAAATTATGTTTAAAGGTCACTTATCACTTAGTAGTTCATTATTTTGTGTTTTTATGACATAGATATAAGAAGGGAATTTGCTATTGAAATACTTTGGGTCGTTACATTCTTCCCCCCTTAAGAAATTTCGCCCCCGAAATTTTACTTTACACAAACAGGTGAGGGTACTTCTCCTTCATTGCATCTTCCGGTTCCCAAGATGCCTTCTCAAACATTTGGTTCCTCCACAACACTTTGACAAGGCGGGTTGTCTTGTTGCGTAGAACCTTATCACTTTGATGCAAAATTTTTACCGGATGCTCCTCATAGAAGAGATCATCATCCAGTAGTACCACCTCTGAGTTTAGTACATGTGAGGGGTCTGGTATGTATTTCCTCAGTAGTGATACATGAAACACATCATGAACTTGAGCCATATTTGGTGGAAGTGCCAGAAGATAGGCCACAACTCGAATACGATCAAGGATCTCAAAGGGGTCAATGTACCTTGGGCTTAGCTTCCCTTTCATCCCAAATCCATGACTCTATTCCATGGAGATATTCGAAAGAAGAATTTATCTCCAACTTCGAACTCCAAGTCCCTTCGACGATGTTCAGCATAGCTCTTTTGCCGACTTTGAGCAGCTTTGATGTGTTTATGGATGACTTGAACCTTCTCTGTCATCTCTTGAACAAGATCAGGACCAAGTAGCTTTCGTTCTCTAACTTCATCACATCAGGTTGGAGTTCTACATCGCTTTCCATAAAGAGCTTCATACGGAGCCATCTGAATACTCGAGTGGAAGCTATTGTTGTATGAGAATTTAACCAATGGGAGATGCTGATCCCAACCACCTTTGAATTCTAGAGAGCACGCTCTCAGCATATTTCAAAAGTCTGAATTGTCCTTTTAGACTGGCCATCAGTTTGGGGGTGATAGGCCATGCTGAAATTTAATTCAGTACTCAAAGAATGTTGAAGGCTCCTCTAGAATTTAGATGTGAACCTTGGATCACGGTCAGAGACAATCGAGAGTGGAACACCTTGCAGTCTCACCACTTCCTTCACATATATCCTTGAAAGCTGTTCAAGTGAGAGGTCATCCCGAATAGTGATAAAATGGGCAGTCTTGGTGAGTCGATCAACCACAACCCATATCGCATTATTTCCTCTTGACGTTTTCGGGAGACCCATGACAAAGTCCATAGTAACATTTTCCCATTTCCACATGGGTATAGGCAATGGCTGCATCATACCTTTGGACTTTTGCTGCTCAGCTTTAACTTGCTGACATACCAAGCACCTTGATATATATTCCTCAATCTCCTTCTTTATGTTATCCCACCATAAGTGTTCTCGGTGATCATGATACATCTTGGTACTTACAGGATGAATAGAGAAAGTTGAGCTATGTGCATTATCCAATAGCTCCTTCTTTATTCCAGGTGATGAAGGCAAACAAAGCCGCGTTCCAAACCGAATCACACCATTATCGTCGATATGGAAATCTTATAGCTTCCCTTCCTTTACTGCATTCACCCTCTTTTGTATCTCCACATCATGCCTTTGTGCTTCCTTAATCTTCTGTTATATGGATGGTTGTGCAATCATTTGGGCAAGGTAGGATGTATCCCCTGCCCTTACGATTCCCAAATCCATCCTTTGCATATCCAAGAAGATTGGGTCTTTCTCAATCCTCAGTATGGATAGAGTAGTAGGTTCTTTTCTACTTAGAGAATCAGCTACCTTGTTCACCTTTCCAGGATGATAGTGAATAGATCAATCGTAATCCTTCATTAGCTCTAACCATCTCCTTTGACGCATGTTGAGCTCCTTTTGTGTGAATATATACTTTAGGCTCTTGTGGTCGGTGTATATGTCACACTTCTCACCATAAAGGTTGTGCCACCATATTTTCAAGGCAAAAATCACTGCTGTCAGCTCTAGATGATGCGTCAGGTAGTTATGCTCATGGATCTTCAACTGTCATGAGGCGTAGGCTATCACATTATCATTTTGCATGAGTACACAACCCAAGCCTTTCTTTGAAGCATCACTGTATATCACAAAACTTTCTCCACTTTTCGGTAGTGTGAGTACAGGTTCAGTGATCAGCCTTCTCTTTAGCTCCTAGAAGCTTCCCTCACATTCTTTTGTCCATACATACTTTACCCCTTTCCTTGTTAACTTAGTTAGCGGGCTTGACAATCATGAGAATTTTCTCACAAAACGTCGATAGTACCAAGCTAATCCAAGAAAACTACGGATTTCTGTGACACTAGAGGGCATGGGCCATTCCTCAATCACCTTTGTCTTTGAAGGGTCCACAGAAATTCCCTCTCTTGTGATCACATGTCCCAAGAACGTGACTTGATTCATCCAAAAGTCACACTTCCTGAACATGGAATACAATATCTCCTTTCTCAATGTCGCCAACAGAAGTCTTAGATGTTCTTCATGTTCCTCCTTACTCTTGGAGTAAATGAGAATATCATCAATAAAAACTACCACAAATTTGTCGAGGTAATGTCTAAAGACTCTATTCATCAAATCCATGAAGATTGTAGGGGCATTAGTAAGTCCTAAGGGCATCACCAAAAACTCATAGTTCCCATACCTTGTACGGAAGGCAGTATTCTGAATATTTTCCTTCTTCACCTTTACTTGATGATATCCAGAACGAAGATCCACCTTTGAGAAGTATTGAGCTCCTCTTAACTGATCGAACAAGTCATCCATCCTTATTAGAGGATACTTTTTCATTATGGTGATCTTGTTGAGTTTCCGATAATCGATACACAACCGCATGGTTCCATCCTTCTTCTTCACAAAGAGCACTCGCGCGCCCCAAGGTGATGCACTAGGTCGTATAAACCCTTTGTCCAGATGTTGTTACAGCTGCTTCTTTAACTCCTCCAGTTCGATAGGAGCCATCGTATAGGGGAACTTCGAGATAGGAGTAGCTCTGGGTATGAGTTAAATTGATAACTCTACCTCACGATTCGGGGGAATTCCGGGTAACTCTTTGGGAAATACATCGATGTATTCCCTTACGATGGGAATTTCCTTAAGGTTGGCACTTTCCTTTGACTCAACCATTTGGGAGAGGTATGCTTCTTCATAGGGAATCATCATCCACACCATTGAAGGATTTTTCAAAGGATATTCATGATCTTCCTTTCATTTGTAGAGGAGCATGGGATGGTTCAGAATATGAAAATATATTTCCTTTTCCCAACAGTTGATATGTGCCCTATATAACGAGAGCCAATCCATTCCCATTATATCGTCGAATTCCACCAAGGGAAGTATTACAAGATTTGCCAGAAGAATCTTCCCACATACATCAACAGGAGAAGAGTCAAGAACTTGGGTTGCAATGATTGCACCACTTGGTGTTTTTACAGATATCTCTACTTCAAGGTTTCGGGGCTTCGATTCTATAGTTCTAGAAAACCTTCAAGATATAACGGAATGCGTAGAACCAGAATCAAATAAGACTTTTTCCATTCTTTAGTGAATAGGAAGTGTACCTTGTACAACTTCATTATCATGTTCCACCTCCGCAGTAGTGATGGCATAAGCTTTCCCTTATTCCTTTGGCTTTGGTGGTTGTTGGCGCTGATTACCCTAGAGAGATCGAGGTTTAGTGCACCGGTTTGAATAGTTCCATAGCTCCCTACAATTGTAGCATTGAACCACGAGTGGTTCTCTCCTTTCATCAGCTACATTATCCTTCCTTTTCATGTCTTTTCGACACTCGTGAGCTTGGTGTCCTTCCTTCCCACACTTAAAGCATTTTTCCGTACCTTTGAGGAAGTTCCCATAGTGCAACTTCCCATATTTTTGGCATGTGGGTCGTTGTGTTTTCTTCCCATCTTTATCACTAGATCCACCAGCTTGAAACTCCATCTTTCTTTTCTTATCACCATAGCCATGGGACCATTCTCCAAACTCCATCTCCACTTTGAGAGCACACCGAACAACTTCTTCATAACTCCCAAAGTCTCAAATTGCAAGAGCCTTTCGAAGATGTGGTTTTAATCCACTAAAGAATCTATCAATTTTTCTATCATTGTTGATAACAAAACCTGAATCATACCTTGCGAGCCTTGTGAAATTTGCTTCATAGGTTGTGACAGATTCTCCTTCTTTTTTCTTGAGCTTTATAAATTCACTCTCCATATTCGTGCGAAGAGTTCTTTGGAAATACTTATTAAGAAACATTATCTTAACGTCTTCCCATTCCATCTCTTCAATTTCATCCCTTGGCTTGGTGTTCCTAATCAAAGCTCACCATTGATCAGCTTCTCCATCTAGACGATAAACAGCTAGAGTCACCTTCTCCATCTTGGAACAGCGAAGAACAGAAAAGATCTTCTCCATGGAGTTGACCCACTGTTCCACCACTAGTGGATCAGAAGATCCGCAAAACATAGGTGGTCGTTGCCACATAAACATTTGATATCTAGTTGCTCCCACTTTGGTGAAGGAGGAAATTCCCCATTATTATGGTTATTATTTATAACCTGAGATAATTGGGTAAGCATCACCATGAGGTTTTGAACTCTACCTCCCAAATCATTGGGGATGTTGTTCAGGCAATCGTTGCATTGGCCCTCGCAAGAGTTGTTGGCCTGATTTCGCCTGGTTCCCACCATTTTCTAAAATAGAAAATGTTAGAACAAAACATAAGTAAACAAGTCATGAATAACTTTTTCATTCAAACAATTATACCAAAAAAATAACATATGGGATCCCTAGGTAAATATCCTTGTGTTCATATTTGTACTTAGTCTCATGCTAGAGGTTTTATTTAGGGTTCACTAATCCTAATTCCCAAATTAACTAAACCTTTCCTTTGATACCAACTATAGTGACCCGACCTTTTCTTACATTACTATTACATCATTTCAATGATAAAAAACATAATAGTATTACACATGGAGGATCCAGAGGTTTAGTGTCTTGGGCAAACTAGGACAATACATAACAAATACAACATCAAGCATAAACATTTATTTAATTTCTTATTCACTAACTTCTTAGTGGCACTTGTCCTCTCCTTAGTACATGTATCCACCTGAGGATATACATCAAAAGGGGTGAGCTAAAAGCCCAGTAAGAGGATAGATAAGAATAATATATCATGGGGTGAGCATAATCATGACATAGGCAAAAGATCATGAACATGAGAGGAGCATAAACAATAAACTTGAAATGTGGCAATGCATAAAAATGAAACATCATGTCTTAGTGGTTTACTACCACACATACTTGTGAAAAAATCTAGAATCATGTTCACACATCATTTCACATTTACTCATGAGATTCATCACTTTACCCAATGCATTGGAGCACTATATAATATCGGGTTCACCCATCACATTTAAACATTCATATTGCGCTATATAATTCTGGGCGCACTCGTCACATCATAACATTATCATTATCATGATTTACACCTAGAACACATATCAAACATGTACATAAATAACCCATATAAAGGAATGGGTTTCATCTCATAGTAACACATTCATAAGCTTTGGGTTCCCAAAAGAAAGAGGGAACAACATACTTGATACAAGAACCATCAACCTTGATTGAGAGGTAAAAGGCGAGATCTTGAAATAAGAGTACTTTTGGAAAACATTTTGATGGACATAAAAACGAGTGACAAACATTTATATCCTAGAAAATAAAAGGAAATTATTAACAAATGATCTTTGAGGAATAACCATATAAAAATGGAGTGAAAGAGGGAGAACCCGAAGGAAGAAAATTGGGTTCGAGATTTCCCCTTACCTTGTACTCGAATGCCTCCTTCTCTTTAATGTCCAGTATAATGACATTATATTCATTAATAAGAAATTCCAGACCCTTTTATACATTAATAGGGTTCATTATGGTTTCATTATTTCATATGACGTTCCTTTGGATGACTTATAGAGTTTAAAAACATTGATCGGGGATGTTCGTTTTCATGGTTTTCTTGAGCTGTCCACTTGTATTCTTAATTTGATGTTTGGGTAGATCATGGGTAAACATCCAGAACTGATATTACATTTTATTAATGATATTACAAAAGCTTGAATAATTTTATAATGAGTTATATTAGATCCATGTGGACAAATCAACAGATAAGAATTAAATGAAGATTATTTGGGTTAATCTGAGCGGTTTTTGGATCACAACGAACTCATTTTAACTTTTCACTTAGTAATATGGCCATAGGATATTTACATAACTTAAAATAGAACATAATAAATATAAAATATTCTGGTTCAACCAAAAAATGGTTTCATGACCAGATTGAAGGTAGAAATGGAAGAAGAGAGCATGTTGTTTTTGAAGGTGATAAATTATCACCACATGAACAACGTTCTCTTTAATAAAATAAATGGAAGGGGAAAAGGGTGTGGGGTGATATAATATAACATTAGAATCATAATATTTTATTATATATATAATACTGGATTTACAGAACAATTTGGATGAATATAGGTAGGGAGAGATCAAGAAAGGAACTTGAACTTGAAAGGAAATTAAAGGAGAAGAGAGAGAGAAATTACCTTTAGAATCCTTCTCTTGAGATCCTCTTTAAGGAAGCTAGGCTTGGGCTTTTGATGAGACCAGAAGAATTTGGACTTGGGGGATGAGATAGGGAAGGTGTTTTGGGCAGAGTTTAGAGAAGGCTTGGAGCTTGAGAGGTGTGAGGAAAAGAGGGAGTGAAGGGTGGCTTTTATAGTGGAGGGGAGAGGGGTTTGCTTAATATAAAATTGATTATTTTATTAATCTCACCAAAGAAAAAGAATAGTGAGTCTTGGATGACCAATAATAGTAATTTTATAATGTAATCCTGAACCATGTGGGCTTACATCATCAGATCATCATCGACGACTCAATTAATACATTATTTAGCTTTTATTGTGAATTATCGGATTCCACTATTCATAAAAAATTCAAGTATCTCATAAAAATCCCAAATATTTAGCCCAACCATTTTTTGACGTGTAGAATCCAAAAATTAAGTCCATTTTTCAAAAATAATTTTCTAAATATTATTAATTTAATATTTAAATAAAATCATAATTTACTTAAAAAACAGTTTTTAAGATTAAAACTGATTTTATAGTTCTTTCAAAAATTATGTAGGGTCTTATAAAATTATCTAAAAACTATTAGACATTGATTCAATAATTTATGAATATATTTCAGGAAATTAAATATTTATTTATGTTAATTAATTAATTATAATTAATTATTTATGACTTATAAAATACAAAAAAACGTTTACTAAGGTCAAATTATCACTTTCTATGATGTCTAAATTTTATTGTATTATTCATAGGTAATGTTACTCTTATTTACTATTCATAAGGGTCATGTTAGTATTCATAAGGTTAGGTTACGATTCATAAGGGTAGGTTACTATTCACCAAAAATATTTTTTGTTTCATTACACTCCAAAAACTATCTTGAACACAACCGTGTATGTCGGATTTTTAAAATTCCAAACATAGGGATGACAAAATTATGTTTTAAGGTCACTTATCACTTAGTAGTTCATTATTTTGTGTATTTATGACATAAATATAAGAAGGAAATTTCTATTGAAATACTTTGGGTCGTTAGAATTTGTATGGAGTAAAATGTTAAATAAATATAGACCACAAAATTTCAAAGTATATAATCAATCAAAAATAAATGATCATGAGACATAGGAGACGGTTGGAATTAATCAAGGATTATGATTGAAAGATCGCTTACTATTCATGAAATGAAAATAAAGTGGAAGAAACTTTGAGTAGAAATTGTAATTCTTCATTAACCATGCTACATTTAGAACGAGATCCTTTGGTTATTTATTTGATGATATTTGGCCTAGAAGTTGTTTCTGCACGAAATTCTCTTGTATTGTTTCAGGTGTTAGTGAAATAATGTCTATAAAACAGAATTAATCAAGCACAGAAGGAAGACAGTGAGTTGCAGAAAAAGGTAAAGATGGTTCAGAAGTATAATTTTCTTGAATTTAACATTGATAAGGATTGTGTCTTGAGATTTGGAATGATATTATGTGTGCCTTGTGATTCATAGTTGAAGAATGATATGTTATGTGAAGTTCATAATTCCCCATTTTAAGTTCATCTTGGACATAATAATATGTATACATATCATCGGGAGTATTACTGGTGGGTTGGAATGAATAAAGACATTACAGATTTTACTGTGAAGTGTTTGACTTGTCATCATGTTAAAGAAAAGCAGCTGTCTCCAAAAGGGATGCTTCAGTCATTACCTTTGCTAGTGTGAAAATGGGAAAATATATCAATGGTATTTATTTTGGGATTACTGAAGACATCTCTAGGTACTAATGTAATCTAGTTTATTATATATCGATTATCTAAATCTACTCATTTCCTTCTGATTCTAGATTCTTTGTATCTAGATCAACATTCTCTATTGTATGTTAAATAGATAGTTAGGATTCATGGTGTTCCATTCTCCATTGTATCTGATTGTGATCCCAGGTTTACATCTAACTTTTTTAATGGCCTTTAGTAGTCTTTTGGTACTGAATTGAATTTTATTACATCTTTTCATCCGCAATCAGATGGGCACTCAAAACAAACAATTTAAACCTTTTTGGATATGGTACGTGCTTTCTCACTGGATTATCAGGAAATTTGGGACCAAAATATTTATTTGGTTAATTTCGTTATAATAAAAGGTTTCATTCCTGCATAGAGATTTCTCCATTTGTGGCATTATATTGAAAGCATTGTCAAACTCCCGCTTTTTGGGATGATGTAGGTGAAAGGAAGCTAATTGGACTAGAATTAGTAGAAGAGATGGTAGAAAATGTTTTGTTGATTCAAAAGTATATGAGAATGTCCTAGAGTAGGAAGAAATGATATGCAGATAACCGACGGAAGATATTTCTTTTGAGGTAGGTGATAATTTTGTTCTCAATGTTTCTCTATGGAATGGTGTGTTGGGTTTTGGTAAGAAGGGAAACTTGAGTCTGAGGTTAATTGGACCTTATAAAATCCTGGAGAAATTTGGACCAGTTGTGTAAAGAGTGTCTTTGCCTCCTTGTTTTTCCCATGTACACAATGCTTTTCATGTTTCAATGTTGTGAAATTATATGCCAGATCCATCTCATTTTATGTCCAAAGGTAGATCAGTTGGTAAAGAATCTCTCTCAAAAAGAATAACCAGCCCAGATTCTTGACCATAGAGAGAAATTGTGGTGGAATAAAGTAATTCCCTAGGTAAAGCTTTTTTGGAAAACCCATATGGTTGAAGAGGAAATGTGGGAATCTAAAAATGCTATGATGGATAAATTCCTTAATTTATTTGATAAGTGAATAAAATTTTGAGGACTCAATTTCAAAAAGGGTGTAAGGATGTAATATCCTAGGTAAAAAAAGATATAATACATTTTCAATTAAATTAATATTTTTTGAATTAAATATTTATTTTACTTTAAATGGGTTTCTATGTTCGATGGCATACCAAATACACAACAAATGATTTCCTTGAAATGTTACATTGCACAATAATAATATAATATTATTATTTAAAATGATAGTTAAGACCTAGTATTAATATTGGCGGGAATGAATATAACTAACTAAAATATGAATATAAATGTTTGTTAAAAGTTTTTACATTTATCCAAACAAATGATAGGGGCTTAAAATGTGAATGAATCTAATTTAAACCCTAATTTACTTTAAAATGTTGATTTACACATTTTGATTGAGAACCCTAAATAAATATATTTTATGTCACGTTTATATATTCTATATGACAAAATAAAATTCTTCTTTTGAATCGGGACATCAAAAATCACTTTGTATAAAATTTTGGTATTTTTCTGATAAAATTCAATTTTTGATGAATGGTGGAAAATACTTAATTTTAATTCAAAATAGACTTTGAATAAAATTTATTTATTTTGTTAAAATAAATTATTAATTGGTTTTAATGTTTAATAAGATTATATTTTTATCATTTAATCCAATTTTGGTCATTGTAATCAATTTCACTTTGAAAATGGACACAAACATATGTTAATCTTTTGATAGTTAATATTTCATAAAAACAAGATTTTTGTTTTAACAATGAGAATTAATTTTAAATTAATTAATACAACTTCTATGTGTCTAATTTGGTAAAATAGACCTCATTTTTTAATTCAGAATATCAAATATCGCTTATGCTGAGTTTTTGGTATTTTTCTGAAAAACATCAATTTTTGATGAATAGTGAAACCACTAAGTAGTAGATGAAAACTGAAATTTTCATTTAAATGAAAATTTAAAATTTCTATGAATTGAATTACAAAAATCAGACATACATTGTTAATATTATAATGTATAATTTTGTTCAATAAGATGAAAATATTTTTTTCTGAATAAAAACTATTAACTTTCATTTACCACTCTTAAATGTAAACATGGTAATTCAAGGTAAAACTAATATCATAATAATTCAAAATTACCTTAACACATGTCATAACCTCATTATATGAGTCATGTACAACCATGGGCATCCTTGGGTGTATTTTGGGAACCCATATAACAACTTATGAGTGATAATGACACATTATTTTAATTAACTTAAAGTAAAGGGAACAACGACATAAACAAGTATCTTTTAGTTAATTAATTTGTACATATAGTTATATAAGTTATCATTTAAACTATAAATATTATTTATAAATCTTAAAATATTTTCTACATCATCTTATTTTTTTATAATTTCTAGAGAAAAAATAAATAAAATTATTTATGACACAATAATGACACAGTGTTTACCTCATTTATAAATTATTTAAATAAATAATATTTTAAACATTAAAACTATATCCAAAACCAGTCCAATTATTATTGGATTATTTTATTTCCACCGTTAGTCACATTACCTTCAACTTTAATTAGTTATGGACCTTTATAAATATAAAATCATTATATAATAAAATAATATTTTCACGCTTTCCTAAAGTGCCCCTCTTTCCCCTTATAAAAATTACTCAACTCTATCCCATTCCACACACATCTCAAGCTAATTTTCCCATCCAACCCAAGCCCAAATAATCTCTCAAGATCCCACTCTTCCATATATAATTATTAACTTAGGTATAAGGAACTTCAAAAATTCCTTTTGGTTCAAACAAAACTGAGTTTCCCAAATTAAAGGTAACAGTTTCTCTTAAATTATTTTTTTAATGTTAGTTCTATAACCACCAAAAATCTTTTCATTAAATAATTTTATAAAAACACCATTATTCTCAATATACTATGTTTTTCATGAGAAGGATTTGAACTATACTAACCCAAACCTCCATCTAATGGGTAAATAACTTGTTATTTTAATAGATGGAAAACTAACGCCTCACGAAACGGTGATTGTTCAATCTTCTCCTACCACATCTTATTGTTGAGATTATGATGGAACTATATTTATATATGATATATTATATATTTATATTTTTTCTATGCTTCTGTATTTTTCATTTATAAAATTCATTTATGGTTTTCATTCTGGGTAAATAAGATAATCTCATTTGAGGAATTGCAAACTAATGCCCCTCAAAGTTATATGAGTCATTAATTCCATACATGGAACGTATAAAAGATGGAGTTACTTATATTTTATATATGATATTATAATTGAATTATAATATACCTATTTACATTATGTTTTTATTCCATTAAATATGAAATAGAAATGATAGTAGTGTTCATGCGTACGTTGACTTACCATCTCCATGAACTGTGGATTTCATATCTTACCGTCAAATGTTATGTACTATTATAAATTCATGTATATACGGAATATATTTGATATATATGATATCTAAATTGTGAATCTAATGTTGGATATAATGAAATTTTGACCACATGAACAAATTGTAATTATAGGATGTTCATTTTTTACTCAAGTACAATATATGAACAAAACGGCCATTATTCACGTAAATGATTAAATAATGTTTATAACAAGATAATAATATATTAAAAAGGAATGATAAACTTGAAAAAGGTTCTCAAGAATGTTAAAATTGTCTTTATATTATTATTACGAAGATTAAATAATGAATGGTTCAAGTCAGACCTGAGGTAAGGGACTTCGTCTCAATCCCCTTTCATTGAGGCATATTTTTTTATAGATGTATTTCTTTTATATGTTGTATAAACACCTTTAAAATTTCATTTCATTCAAATGGAATCTTTTTCTATGAGTAGTTTTACTAAACTAAATAATGGAATGATTCTTTTTAATGTATGTGGTGACAATGTCCATTCAACTGCCACAATTATTATTTGATCTTTGGCCTCCTTAACAAGATGAAATGTTTTTTAAATAGAAAATAAATACCATATACTCTTTTATGTATTTTGGTATTGAAAATTGTTTTGATAATGGATTATTTATGTAAATATATTTAAATGTTATACTGTGATTTAAATGAGGAAATTTTATATTTCCTTAGTGTTAATTTTATGTTTCATGATTATGTTATGGTTTTGGGTATTATTTACATAGATGGGTGATTCCATCATAAACCTAGGGCGGGTGAGCCCGAGATAGAACTCCAATGCATTTGGTACCATGATGAATGTAAACAATAATGTTTATCCTAATAAATTTAAGGAATAAACTATGATGGGTATTACAAATATAACTCCCTACTAATCTGTGAAAGCTACAACGTATGTAAGTTATGGATACCACAAGATACCTTTATGATTTGTTTTTAATATAGAAATCATATGATTTCATGAGTTATGTTATCAATCTTATGTTATCTATGAATTGATGAAATAATGTTTTCTTTAATTGTTTTATAATCCTTACTGAGCTTTTTATGCTCATACCATGTTTTGAAATGTTCTTCATAGGACTTAATGAAGAATATGGTCAAGGATGTGATCATGGAATAGTAATTCAGTCAAAAAAACGAGACTAGACATGACACTTTTTTTCAAGAGTTTTTGTTTTATAAAAAAATGGAAACTGAGTATAAGTGTCTTCCTAGTAATTTTTGATATGTAATGTAATAGTTATGTCCTAATTCATTAAAACTATAAACATGAAAGGATCCTCAATGTGATTTATTCATTTCATTAAATATTATGTAATGTTTAAGGCTGGATCATTATAGTTGGTATCAGAGGTCAGTTTAGATAATTTTTTAAGGTAGGATATTGTAAAATTAATGTCCATAAATTAATTTATAGTATGATTGAAGTGATATAGCATTTACAGATTACCATGTAGCTTCACCTATGATGTCTCTGTGTTCAGAATGGTTTTCCATAGAGGAAACATGGTAGCTATGTTGGGAAAATATCAGGAGGAAGACAACCTTCCAAATCAGCAACTTGCGATAGCCAGAAACGGAACTGAACCGTTTTTTGCAGTGATGGTATAGTTGACTCCGGATATAAATGGGGGTGGTATCCATGAATGAGAACAACCAGAACATACACAGAGGAACATGTCAGTAGTGGATCATTTCATGAGGCAACAAACCCCATCATTTAGAGGATCATCTGATAATGTTCTAGCTGAAGGGTGGATTAACTCATTGGAGAATATTTTTGAAGTCATGGGGTGTTCAGAACATCAAAAGGATATCCTTGTTGTTTACTATTTTTATGGTTAATCTAATTAGTGGTGGTTGATATTGAAAAATATTAGGGATAGTGAAGAGTTTGATTCTCTTTATTGGGATGAATTCAAAAAGAAATTTTCTTGAGAAATATTTTCTTAAGGTGGATTATCTTAGGATGGAAAAAAATTTGGAATTGAAGAAGTAGGATGACTCAATGGCTTCATATGAATAAAAATTCACTGGGCTGGAAAGATATGATTCAAATTTCATAAGATATCTTGATAGTAAAATCAAAAAAAATTTCATAGTAATAAATCCAATGTATCGAAAATATTTATCTTCTCGTGAGATCAAAATTTATGAAAAAACTCATTCGATGTGCAGAGAATATGAAAAAGGAGTTTGCCGATGATAAGGTGTTCTTTAAAAAACAATAGAATAATAGGTCAAGGTGGAAGGTGAAAGAGAAGAAATCTTCAAAAAAATATGATGGTACAAAACATCAGTTTGTAGTTTTTGAAAATTGTGGTAAACATAATGCTTGGGTATGTGTTTTGAATTTTGGTAAGTGCTACCGTTTATGTAAAATGGGACATAAATCTTGTAATTACACTGAAAAATATTAGTGTAATGGTAAGAAAAAAACTGATTAATGGTCAGTAAAATGTATTAAGTGTAATGAAATGGGTCATTATGAAAATGAGTGTCCAATGAAGAACTCAATTGGGGAAAAATAGACTACAAGAAGAAAGGGTTTGTAAAATACTTTGAAAGTACTTCAATAGATGTAGGGACATCAAATGAATTAATATCAGGTACACTGTTTGTTTCTTCAGATCATTATAATGTGTTTTTTGATTCGAGGTCTACACATTTGTTTATTTCTGTGAAGTTGTCCAGTAAATTGGGTATTCTATATAAATATACGAATCAGGAACTTATGGTAAAAACACCTAGAATAAATTATGAGACAAAAAAGAATTTATAATAACCTTACTGTCCTTTGGTGTGGAATAAATCTACCTGCAAAACATATTATTTTACCTCTTATAGAGTTTGATATTATTTTTGGTATGGATTGGATTTCTATTTTTCATCTTAATATTGACCGAAGAGCTAAAGAGGTTTCTTTTCAAAAAGAGTTTTAGTTTTTGTACAAGTATGAACCCTTACATTTGATAACATATCAGGAAGATGGGAAACTAATAAATTATGAAAATGAATGTTACATGTCATGTATTATTGAAAAAAATTAACTGTTCTGATTAATGATCTTCTAGTGGTAAATGAGTACCTTGATGTTTTTTCTGATGATTTTCTTTTTATTATACCTTATCGAAAAGTTGAATTTGTTGTTTAGTTAGGTCTTGAAGCTAATCCAATTTCAAAACCCTCTTATTGAAAGGCTCAAATTGATCTTTTAGAGTTAATGCTTCAATTTCATAAATTATTAGATAAATGTTTCATTTGACCTAGAACATCGCCATGGGGTGATCATGACATTTTTCTAAAAAATAACGATGGTTCAGTGAGACTCTATACTGATTATAGATAATTTAATAACATCACTTGTAAGAAAAAGTATCCTTTTTCTCATATCGATGATTTGTTTGATCAGATCTAGGGAGGTTAGAATTTTTTGATGATGGACTTGAGGTTGGGGTACCATCAGTTGAATGTAAATGAAGAAAACACTCCACAGACCATATTTCATATTAGATATGTCCATTATGAATTTGTAGTTATACCTTCTGGTTTAACCAATGAACCTTCTGTATTCTTGGATCTTATGAATTGATTTTTCAGTGAGTTCTTAGATATGTTTGTAGTTGTGTTCATTTATGATATTTTGGTGTATTCTAAAAGAAAAGTGGACCACAAAAGTCATTTAAGGTTTGTCTTGAAAACCATAGTAGATAAAAAAATATTTTCGAAATTCATAAATTTTTAGTTTTGGTTATAGAAAATTTCATTCGATGGTCACATTTTTTCAAAAAATGTCATAACTATTGATATGACTAACAAGAATTTGTTGATTAATGGACAAGGACCCACAAATATAACTGAGATTCATAGTTTTATTGGTTTGGTAGGTTATTAATAGGTTTTTGTTTAAAAGTTTGCAATGTTGTCTAGTCCAATGACTAAGTTTACTAAAAAATCTCTTGATTTCATCTGGAAAAAATAATGTCGGAATTTTTTTTTCTGAAATAGAAAAAAAGATTTGTGAATTCTCCTGTTTTCGAACTACCTTCTAGAAATGGTGAGTTTGTTATATATATTTACACTTTGTTGAAAAGACATGGCTGTGTCTTTATGTAGAATGATCATGTAATTTCTTATGCGCTACGTCAGTGGAAACCTCATGAGTTAAATTACCCTACACATGATTTGGAATGAGCTGCTGTTGTTTTTTCTTTATAACTATAGGATGTATCATTTTTATAGAGTAAAATGAGAAATATATATTGACAACAGATGTTTGATGTATATATTAACTCAGTAATATTTGAACAGGAGATAGAGGAGATGGTTGGAATTAATTTAGGATTATTATTGCACGATCCTTCACAATCTGGGAAAACAAAATAATGTCGATGAATATTTGAGTTGAAAAAGTAATGCTTCATTAACCTTGTACATTTGGATCGAGATCCTTTGGTTTTTGATTTGATAAACATTGGCCTAAAAGTAGTGGATGTTTGAGTATCTCCAGTATTATTTTAGGTGACATTGAAATCATCTCTATCATGAAGAATTAAGTAAACACTGAAGGAAGACAATGAGTGACTAAAAAAGTTAAAGCTGGTTTAGAAGGGAAATTTCTCTAAATTTAACATTGAAAATTATTGTGGATTAATATTAGGAAAGAGATTATGTGTGCCTCGTGATTCATATTTAAAGAATGAGTTGTTATGTGAATCTCATAATTCATCATTTTCTATTAATCATGGAAGTAATAAGATTTAAAGATATATTCAGGAGTATTACTGGGGAGATGGAATGAAAATTGATATTTATAATTTTATAGTGAATTGTTTGACTTGTCAGTAGGTTAAAGAAAAGAGGAAATATTGAAAGGGTGGCTTCTATCTTTACTGGTTCCATTATGGAAATGGGATAATGTATCCATGGACTTCATTGTGGTATTATTGAAGAAATCATGAGGTAATAATGCAATCTAGGTTATTTTTTGATCGATTGACTAAATCTACTTATTTCTATCCTATTGGATATAAATTGTGTCTAGATCTAATTTCATAGTTGTATGTTAAAGGGATAGTCATGTTTCATGGTTTCATCCTCTCCATTGAATCTGATCATGATCCTAGGTTTACTTCTATCTTTTAGAAATTCCTTCAGAAGTCGTTGGGTATAGAATTATATTTCAGTGCAACTTTCTTTCCAGAATTAGATGGGCAGTCAGGATGACCAATTTATACCTTGGAGGATATGACATGTGCTTATTTATTGGATTAACATGGATTTTGGGACCAACATATTTATTTGGTTTAATTTTCTTATTATAACAGTTTTCATTCTAGTATACAGATGGCTCTATTAGAGGCTTTATATAGAAAGTGTTGTTGATCTTCAGCTTTTTTGGATGAAGTAGTTGAATAGAAGGCGATGGGACTAAATTTGGTAGATGAAATGGTAGAAAAATTTCAATTGATTCAGAAGCATATGAGGACAGCTCAGAGTATGCAGAAAAGTTATGCAGATAACCAGAGGAAAGATATTTCTTTCGAGGTGTGTGATCGCGTCTTTATCAATGCTTCTCCATGGAAAAGTGTGATGTGTTTTGTTTAGAAGGGAATGATGAGTCTAAGGTTCATTAGACCTTAAGAGCTCTTGGGGGAATTAATTTCAATTGCGTATAGATTGGATTTCCCTCTAATTTTGTCCCATGTACACAATGTTTTTCAAGTTTCAATGTTCAGAAATATTATGTGAGATCCATCTCATGTTTTGAGTCCAAAGGTAGTTGAGTTGGAAGAGAATCTCTCTTATGAGGAACAACCAGTCCATATTTTTTACTATAGATAACAAGTGTTTCTGAATAAGGTAATTCACTAGGTAAAGGTTTTGTGGAAAACCGGTATGGTTGGGGAGGCAACATGAGAATCTGAAAAGGATATGAGGGGTAAATACCCCCATTTATTTGATAAGTGAATAAAATTTTGAGGACGTGATTTACAAAAGGTGGGATGGATGTAAAATCCCAGGAAAATAAGGAAATAATATATATTCATTTTAATTAATATTTTGTGAATTAAATATTAATTTTACATTAACGGGGTTGGTATGTTCAATGGAATAACTGATACGCAACAAAGGGTCTTTTTAAAATCTTATGTTGCACAATTATAATATTATATTATTAGTTTAAATGGTAGTTAACTCCTAACCATTGTATTATAGAGAATCAATATAACTAACTACATGATCATTATATTTGCTTTTTAAATGTTTTTACATTTATCTAATAATGTTAGATGCTTAAAATGTGAATGAATTTAATTTTTAGTATTATTTTATTTAAAAGGTTGATTTACCACCTTTTGATGGAGAAAACTTGATAAATCTAGTTTTGGTCACTTTTATATGTTGTATTTGACCAAATAAAATTTCATTTAGAATCAGGACATCTTCACTTTGGGTAAAATGTCTGTATTTTTTTGATAAAATTCAATTTTTGATTAATAGTGGAAAATAATGTTTTTTAATTCCAAAATTCCTTTTAATATAATATATTTATATGTTTACATTAACTTTTTAATTAGGTTTAAAGTGTAATTAGATTATATTTTTACCATTTAATCCATTTTTGGTCCTTGGAATTAATTTCCTTGGAAATTGGACAGAAACAAGTGTTAACCTTTTGATAGTTAATATTTCTTATAAACAAACTTTTTTTTGACATCGAGAATTAATTTTAAATTATTTAATCCAATATCTATGTTTTGAATTTGGTAATGTAGACATCATTTTTGAATTCAAAATATCAAATATAGCTTAGGCTGGATTTTTTGTATTTTTCAAAAAAACATCAATTTTTTATTAATAGTGAAACCACTAAGTAGAAGTTAAAAACTAACTTTTTCATTGAAATGAAATTTTTTCACTTCTGTTAATTGAATTAAGAAAACCCTACATACATGTTTTTTATTATTAAATAAAATTTGGTTCAATAAGCTGAATTTTTTTGGGTGAGTAGTAACTTTTGATTTATATTTAATTCCGTTAATGGTAAATATGTTATTTCAAGGTCAAAAGAATAACATAATAATAGAAAATTACCATCACACTTTTCCGAGCCTTATTAGATGAGTCATGCAGGACCATGGGAATCCTTTGGCCTATTTTGGGACCCCATGGAGCCACTTAAGAGTGATAATGACACTTTATTTTAATTAAATAAAGTAAAGGAAAAAATGACATAAACCAATATCTTTTAGTAAGTTAATTTTTACATAGGGTTACATAAGTTTTTTTAGACAATAACTATTATTTATAAATATATAAAGACTTCCTACATCATGTACTTTTAAAAAAATTGGACAACAAAATAAAAAAATTATTTATGCTACAATAATGGTCAAGTGTTTACATCATTAATAAATTATTTAACTAAATAAATTTATAAAGATTAAAAGAATTTACAAAACCTGTACAATTCTTATTTGATTATTTTAATTCTATGATAAATCATCTAATATTTGACTTTAATTACTTCTGTACCTTTAGAAATTTAAATTCATTATATAATAAAATAATATTTTCACACTTTCCTAAAGAGCACGTCCTCCCCCTTATAAAAAGACCACACCTCTAACTCATTCCTCACACACCTCAATCACCTTGGATCATACCTCCCCATCCCAAATAATCTCTCCAGATCCATATATTCCACTTATAAGCCTTAAAATAGGCAAAAGGCACTTCATAAAGTCCATTTGGTTCAATACAAAGGGAGTGAACTGAATTAAAGGTAACAATTTCTCTTAAATTCTTTTTTTATTTTCCTTCTATAACCACCTAAACACTTTTTATTATTTTATTTTATAAAAACACAATTATTTTCAATATAATAGTTAGTTTTTATGAGATGTATTCTATATATAGTTAGACACACCTCAATCTAATGGGTAAGGAACATATTATTTCTGTGGATGGCAAACTAACACCTCAGGAAACGATGATTGATCAATCTTCTCCTACAATATCTTATGGTGGACATTATAATAAATGTATATTTATATGTGATATATATTATATTTATATTATTTCTATACTTATGTATTTTTAATTTATATAATACCATTATGGTTTCCATATAGGGTAAATACGATAATCTTATTTGAGGAAGTGCGAACTACGTCCCTCTCAAAGTGACATGACTGATTCATGACATACATGCAACGTATAAAGGATGGTGTTACTGAGATTATATATATGATATTATACTTGAATTAAATTATACCTATGTATCATAATTTTTTCATTCCATTAAATATGAAATAGAAATGAAAGTAGCGTTCATGCGTACGTACGGCTTACCATCTCCATGAACCGTGCATTCATTTCATAAATCCATACATTATGTAGTATTATAAAAAAATGTATATACTAGGTATATATGATATATATGATATCTAAATCATGAATATCATTCTGGATATAATGAACCATTGACAACATTAACAACTTGTAATTATAAGAATTCCTTTTTTTACTCAAGTACCAAATATTGACAATACGACATTTATTAACATAAATGATTACATAATGATTATAAAATCGTTATAATAGATTTAAAAGGAATGATAAACTTGAGAAATGTCCTTATGCAAGTTAAAATTAACTTTAATTTATTATTCTATAGATTAAAGAATGAACTGGTTTAGTCGGACATGAGGTAAGGGACCTTGTCTCAATCTCCATTCTTTGAGGAATATTTTGTTTTATACACGACTTTCTTTTATACTCTATATAAACACCTTTAAATTTTCATTTCATCCAAAGCTGATCTTTTTATACGAGGTGTTTTACTAAACGAAAAAAAGTAATGTTTCTTTTTAATGTACACGATGACAACGACATTTCCTCCACCACGAGTATTATTTGATCTTTGGCATCCTTAACAAGTACAAATGTTTTTAAAAAAATTAAATACCATATATTTTTTTATATATTTTGGTATTGAAATGGTTTTGTTAATGGATTTCTTATGTAAATATATTTAAATGTTATATTTTGATCGAAATATCGAAAGTTTATCTTTACTTTGTATTTATTCTAGGTGTTATGAATATGATATTGTACTTGGGAACGGTTTACGTATATTGGTGGATCCGTGAAAAATCTAGGGCAGGTCAACCCGAGATAGCTCACCAATGCATTGGGTAACATGCTAGAGCTAAATGTGAATGTTTATCCTAACTAATTTAGGGAATATACTGTGACGGGTATTCCAAATATCAATCCCTATGTAGCTGTGAAAGATACTTCATAAGTTTGTTATGGATGCCACACCTTACCTTTATGAATTGTGTTTACTATTAAAATCTTATGATTTCATAGTGTATGTTAAAGAGATTATTTTATGTATGTATTAATTAACTAATGTTTTCATTCATTGTTTTATAACCCTCACTGAGATTTTTATGCTCATCCCATATTTTGAAATGTTTTTCACATGACTTAAAGATGAATAGGGTCAAGGATGGGATCATGGAAAAGTCATGCTGTCTAAAACATGGGACTAGACATGAATCTTTTTTTCAATAATTTTTATTTTATGAAAAAAATGAAAACTGAGTATAATTTTCTACCTTGTAATTTTTAAGATGTATTGTAATAGTTTTGGCCTAATTCTATAATACTCTAAACCTGAAAAGATCCTTAATGTGAATTATTCAGGTAATTCAAGTTTATGTAATGTTTAAAGTTGGGACCTTATATTACATGTTTTTCAAAAAATTATAACTTATGTTCTTATTTTTCCTACAACACCATCAATAGTTATAAGATCGTGATTTTCTAGAAAAGAATTATATTTCATTGTAGAATATTTTTGGATGTTTATAATATCATTTTTCTCTATTGTACTCAAGAAGTGGGACATAATTCCTTTTGAGTGATTTTCTAAATTTTTTAGATTTGATAGGTTTATCATAAAATTTATCAACTGAATCCTTCCAAAGAACATTTATATAACCCAAAAATTTAGATAAATTAGATAATATATTACTCCTGGTGAGTGAGGATTTCATAGGATTCTGGTTTTGAACATTATCAGCAACTACAAAAGTATCAACTTTTCATCTTAAACATTGTTAATGTTTTTATTCATCTTCTTCAAGGCACATTTAGAATCTAAATGTTATGATTGAATCTTTTTGTCTTATTCCTCCATAGTTCCCAATTTTAAATTTATATCTTCCACTATTTCTTTGTTCAACAATTCTAAAATTTTAACTTAATATCTCTTACATGTATTCTTCCTCTTTCTTGATGAGATTTTTTCATCCATTAGAAAATTATTGACAAAATTTAATATATATTATGATATATTTCTAGAGATAATTGTTTTTCTCATGACATGAAATAATTTATCTACTGGTTTGATACTCTATATATGATTCTTCACCACCTTCTTCACTATTTGAAGAATCGTCTGTTTTCACTTACTTTTCAATGAAGGTTCTAATTTTTTTTGAACATTCACCTTTTAAATAATTGTCATCAATTATGTCCAATTAATATTTCATAATATACATAATTATCATATTCCTATTTAATATATTGTAATATTTTTTGGATGACTTTTCTTCGTTATAACTTCTGTTCCACTACTTCTATCAAGATTTTTTGATAGAAACATCTCAAAATTATACAACAATCTTCTTGGAAGAATTCACTGAAAAGTTTCGGATTCCAGTACACTCAAAGTATTTGGGAGGATTTTTTTCTTTATTCATTATTCTTAATCTATAACAGTTCTATGATATAATTGACATCATTTTTTATCATTCAACTAATCATCATCTTTATCATCAATGATATGTGGAGGAACATATTCAACATATTATATTTTCATATTTCTAATGGCTTCAACTATAATCTCTTCATTCATATTATTTTTAAAATTTGTATATTCCCTCATTTAATAAGAAACATGAACATTATTAAATTCTTCAAGACATAAATCATCCATAACATTAAAATATGAAATTTTGGATTCAAACTAGTACAAGATGATTCTCATATGTATCTTCATATTTGTTGAACATTTTAAAAAATATATGACCCGAATGATGTTGAAAATAGTTTCATTTACTCCAGTGAAATATTCATGAATTTCATCATTATCTCTCATTCTAACGTCTGCATACCTACTATGATAGATTTATAGATTTTATTAGTTAAAAATAGTATTCCATTTGAAAATGGTATCCATCAAGTCTCACAAGCTCTTAATATTTTGAGAACCAATGCCATTAAATAATAATTCTCTAATAAGGATTTATGGTTATCATTTATATATTTTTCATCAATATAGATATTTTTTTTCAATAAAACACATTGCGTCATCCTTCTTAGTATGTGGGAAACCAATTGTAGTAGCATAAAAAACATCCAGGGAAAGCGATAAGGGATAAGGAATCATCCGATTTTCTATAATTAATAATTATTTCCATATAATTTATCATTCCCTATAATGTTTCCATAAATTATATTATACTTGATAAGGATTCTACTAGAGAACGTTTAACTAATAATTTTTGAAGTAATAAATGATCAAATAACAATTCAGAGGGGGGAAGAATTAGTTGTTCAATTTTTATGTGGTTCAGTACATTTTAACACATAAACCCTAAAAACTATAATATTTCACATCCATTTTAGATTTTAATAAATAATCATCCCTAAAAAATATGAAGGAAATTAATGAATAAGATATTTACAAGGTTTTTCCTCAATGGGAAAAAATGTATCCTTGCAATATCCAATCCCATAGGGATATTTAATTAAAATTTATAAATAAGTTAATAAAACTTGTGCAGACTATCATTAGACTCCTTCTATCACCCGATAAGAACCATTATACTGACACATATCCGTTATCAAGGTTTTGTTAAATTCAAATTGAGTCAACCCAGAATTAAAATTATATTGTTCGATTTGAACCACAGAATTTCTTGGGTCTAATGTCACTAAATATGATTTTCTTTTTCTTAATGAACATTATATGTTTTATTTAGTATGATTGACTCAATACATCTTCCCTTTCCCAATCTACACCTTTCTAAATCTGCTAAGAACTCAATCTGATAATCCTTATTTTGAATGAATCAATATTATCTTCTCAACATGATTTTTCTCAATCCAGTAAACAAAAATAATTGATGTTCGATTTCATAATGAGAACACTTTATTGGAGAAACGTTCACTCAAATTCCCTACTGCACCTCCTTTTCATCTTGTGTGAATAGTTTCAAACTATGAATGAATAATTCTATTATTTATATTAGAATCCGAAATTAAAATGATGTAAACTAAAAATATTTACCACTTACCTGAATTTAAAAACATTCAAAGTCATCCACATTTAAAAAAAATTGAATTCCTAAAACCCACTCAATATTTCTCTGAGATCAATCTTCTTGAAAAAATTATGGTTTCTTTAGTCTAATTTTACTTACATAGCTTTTATACGATGTATATTTTTCATATTCATTATGAGGTAACTTAATCAAATTCATTATGATGCAACTTCCCCATCTCACTACAATATTAATATCATCATCTCAATATAATATAACTATCTTAAATTCACTATTATGTGACTATCTTCCTCTATTTCTTATAAAGAAAATTCAACTATTTTACAATATCCAATTCTTCATAATCACTTATAATATTTATTATAATTAGAGTCAATAACTCAAATCCATCTGATGTTATAGATATGACGATGAATCCACATAGAAACATTGAAATTCCTTAAACCTCATTATTGACACTCCTTTTCGTCACATTGTTTAATGTAATGGAAAGAGAAACGACTTAGCACAAATTGTTTCATCCTTTGAAGAAAACATCAAAAATCGACAAAGTAAAGAAAAATGAGTCCAAGGACCTTGCACCGCGCAAGTTCCCTTACTGTCGTGTAGGTAAACTTGCGCGCCACCTAATGGTCGCGCAAGTGACTTGCATGCCCTATTTTGAAAACCGCCCAGGGTCTTCAGAAGCCTATAAATAGACCCTTTGGGCCCCCCATTTCGGGAGGAAGTTTTCCAGAATTCAGATAGTGAGCTCTGAATGCCCAAGTCTCTTATTCAAGTCTTACAAACACTTATATGGTAATTCTTTACCTAGAATGGAAGGCCTAAACAAGAGGAATAAGGTCTAAAGTATTAAAATTCACTAACACTTGTGTGCCTAAGTGTTTTTACCCTTAATAGAAATGGACACACTTGCACGCCTCCTTACCTATTCATTGAAACTTGCGCGCCGCTCTTCTAGAAGTACCTCAGGATGATTATAAAGGATTTGGTCAAGAATCGCCCTATTTTTAATCTACTGGGCAATGATCGCGCAAGTACCCATGAGTCGTGCAGGTATATCGGCGCGACCAATACTTGCGCCCCCGCGCATTACTTGCGTGCCTACTAGGACTTGCGAGCCATTATACTTTTGGGTTCCCTTCCTGCTCATTTCACCTCTCTTATGCCATTCCACCTCTCATATTCAAGATTATGTCTTCAAGACACTCTTCAAAGCCATTTATGGAATGTTTTCTTGATTGACATCCTTATCAGAATGGAGCTCCATGGAACATCTCTCAAAACATATTTATTTTCACATCTTTGTATCACTAAAGTTAGAGAGTTCATTCATTCAACATCATCCTTTAAGATGAGAGAATCCTTAACCTGGGCGTCCTTTTCATGAGTAAGCCCCAGTGAAAATCTTCATTACTTTGGGCATCCTCCATAGGAGTAAGCCCCAAGTCCTCTATCCTGGGCCAACAAGACAATCAATAACATATGTGGTCATCCAAAAGATGTAGTAGTCAAACTTATCATGATTATGTTTGTTATATCAAATAGGCCCTCTTTTTCAAGATCTTCTACATTAAGAAATTGGCTTTTCTTAAGTCCACATCTGTGAATACCTCTCCTGTGAAAACCACTATTGCAAATACCACTGCTGATACTCCTACTGGATCATCGTCTGCTCTGTGGACGACATCACCCACTCAGCGTCTTTAACGCTGTGGATCAAATGCGCTGGTTAAGGAATACCATCAACATGGTACCATTCCAACTCTGGAGGCTGCTTGACAAGCCTTCCAAGTGAACAATTCACCCTGGTCATCCGGACAGCGATGGCCAGCAATCAATAAGAAGGTGGTGCTAACTACCATCTCCAATCATTTCGGGTCATTATCCACGGAACACAATCACCATTCACACCCATATTCTGGGGTGGTGAACAAGCAGGTCCCTCTGGGCCTTAATTCAAGGATGGAGGAGTCTTTCCCGAGGGCTCTCATAAAAATTACCGCCAGACTCGTGCGGAAGTGCGCCCTCAACATGATGAGGGTATCGACTCTAGGTGTTCGACTCAGGTTCCTCGAACTCGAGCAAGCAAGAAGAATCGCTAGAGGTGAAATCCGGTCAATAGTGAGAAGGTTCTCATCTCTGCTATCTCCGGATAAGTCCACCAACCAAAATTGGTGGAAAACAACGAGCAGTAACACACACCCATCTGTTTTAATTACACTATCCAGCAGACTCGTCTAGTAGCATCACGCCAATCCCGCCAGGAAATTTCGGTGGAGTACTATAGGTAGGAACATACACCTGTTTATATGTCATCAGCTAGTCAGCAGGCTCGTCTGACTACATATGATGGATCTCTTTAACCACGTTCGGTGAAGTACAATCAGTAGAGACATACACCTGCTAGTATTGTTCAAGCCTACCAACAGTCTCACTTGGTAGCACTCGGAGAAGCCAGTCGGAAAGCTCCGATGACAAATAGGAGGCAGAATCAACTCTCTCCCCCCACACTTGAGTAATTTTAGGATTCACTAACAGGAAAAGGAGGACAAGATCAGGTACACACACCTACTAAAACCACAAAAGGGACATATATCCCCATTCCGGCAGCTGAAGTCACCAAGCATATTCTATCAATGGTGAAAGAGCATAATCGAATCCCTAATCATATTCTGGATGCTTGCTAGGATATTATAACAGGTTCAGCAGCATCTCAGGGAAAGACACATAAATCTATCACTAAAAGTGGAGTGAAAAATCAATAGCTCACTCCAAAACAGACACACACATCTGTTTCAGTCCAAAAGGGTTGTGGGGTGTATTCCCCCATATCATACGTACAACCAAGTCAGATACATACACAAGATTTGAGTGGAGATCGTCAGCCTAACCTAGCCATCTCTCCTGATCAGGCACATACACCTGCTCAGAGTAGCCACTTTCGTCAACAAGTGGTTTCCAAGGCGAGTAAGAAGGTGTCTAAGAAGAAGACCCGCCCATCATAGTCAAGTGATCAAGAGCCACTCTATAACAAGGCCTTGCTCGATGTTGGAGTTCATGAAGACCTCAGACAATTATCTGTTGGAATCCAAGATTCTACTCCCTCATTTCCCAATAGTGGGAACATTAATTCAGAATGTCTTAAATAGACACTTCCTCATGAAGGATTACTTAATGACAGTTCGGTCGATCTTGAAGTTTCATCATCAGATGAGAGATACAAAAAAACCTTTGTGTGGCCAGAAGACCAAGGAGAAATAGATCTCATATTTTGATGCAACACACCATGGTGGTCCTCCCCGTGATGATAAATTTCGCTGCGAAATTCCTCTCCATAGTAGTGATGCACATTTCCCGGAAAATGCTCCAGTGGAAAATGTAGTGCCGAGAAATCCCTCTTATCTTGAGGCACTTTCAAATACGAAACCAGTCATGTCTGATGCTTCATCACTAGCTGGTGAAATACTTTCTCAGCAAGAAGATAGCCCAGGGTGTAGGTCATTCTCCGAACCACCCCTAAGTCATGAATCATCTAGTTTGATCAGTGATTTCTCTACCAATATTGTTGAATCCGATGAAGCAACAAGGAAGCACCATCTCTAGTCAAATCAGGTAGAAGAATCTTCATTGAATGACAAATAAGAAATAATGAATATGAGAAAACAACTGGAGAAGGGTGAAGTGCCAGTCAAGTTTTGGCCTCTTGCTGACTCTCAGTATGACATTCCGGAGGTGATGATGGATAATAGAATTCATGATATTCGTCTTAACATATGGAAAAATGTTAGTCAGTTGAAAATGAAAGTATTATATTATGATGAATATGAAAATCATCTTAAGATATTAGAAGGGTTACACCGTCAGATTGATTTGGCATCTCTATCAGTCTCTCGATATACGAAGGATGAAAAGCAGCAGAGAGCCTTTCAACATTCATGCCTTGGCGCACTAAGAAGATTGCACCAGTTAATTGACAATGCCCCATTTGGTATTCATGTTAGAGGATGGAGTGTTCATTGAGTACTAAATTTCACTGTACTCTCCATTCATCAATGACCGCCGGAAATGGTCTCATGCAATGTTATTTCCCATGGCCGACCATAGTCAATGGGTTTTTTTTGTAATAAAAAACCTGCTAAAGAACAGGCTTCAACTAGTTCCTCTCAAAATCAAGAATACAGAGAACAATTTGTTGAATTACTCCTGCATCAAGAAAATGAGAATATTGAATAGGCCTCTTGTATGGAGCAAGCACATCATCAAGTGACAGAAGTTTCAGAAATCATCCAATGGTCTTTTAAACCAGGTGATAAAAGTGGATATCGATTGATGCATCCCGCTAATTTCGGGACTATGGTCCACAAGATTAGGAGATATTTTATGAATGTCTCAGACATAACATGTCAAGAGCCACCCCATCTTTCCAGACTGGGGACTCTTTTAACCCAACCATTGGAATCAACAAATAGGATTCTAGGAGTTGAGCAAATGAAGCGGGAACAACCCCAGTCCACCAGACTGGGGACTTTTTCAAATCATTAATCCCCTCCTTAGTATAAGTTTGTCTTCTCTCAATTGGGGAAGAAGCTACAAGAAGAACGAAGAGTCAAATTATTAGGAGATTCTTTCCAAATTACGGTTCTCCATGAAGTTCTTAAGGGATCAAATCAACAAAAGGTAATGTCTCATCATGGGCATAGCAAAAGACAATATCTCAAAAATGATGATATAAGGGATACGATTCATTATGCATCAATTAATGTCATTAATGTCATTGTTGTTGATCCTCTAGAACTTGAGGCTCACTCAGGGGACTCAGATGAAGAGGTTCCTGCTCCAGAAGTTGTACACACAGACACAAATGAAGAAGGTGTGCACACACGAAATAAACGGATTACTCATAACCTATGTAATCCTTCAGGTAATCCACTTCCCCCTCTCCAAATGGTGTCCAATAAGTGGAAACGAAAGAACCAGGTTATATAACCTTCATATGGAGAAGGAAAATCGCTCTCACTATAGCAAAGATTTGCACAACAATAGGATGAAATTAAGGAATTCACGAGGTTGAACACAGAACTACTTCAAAGTAGTCTTCTTCTTAAGCGTTCTGGAGTCAGTCAGCCAAGGGAGTTTGATTCAGTTACTGAGATGGATCAATAATATCCTCCTCTATCAGTAGACCCTCACAGGTCGAATCCTATGGGTCAATTTCAACAACAATTGGTGGTGATCCCATCAGTTGCAACACCAGCCACCATACCTGTCCAAGCTCTAGTTATTGCACCTACCCAAGTCCATGTTCAACCAGATGTTTCTAAAAAGTTAATAACTACTATTTATTCATTAACAGCTCGGTTAGAGACTGTGGAAGGTAAGCGTGCACAGGTTCAACGAGAAAATTGAGCTTACCCTGAATGGGTAGATTCAATACTTCCCCCATAATGTTTTGGGAACCCTGTATTCCCTATTTTCAATGGATCAGGCGATCATGAATAACATTTTATGCATTACATGTCTTATTGCGATCCTATTATGGGAACTCTGGAACTGCATGAAGCACTGAAACTCAGATGCTTCGTGCGAACTTTGCAAGGACCAGCTTTTGTTTGGTACACAAGCTTGTAATCTCGGTCAATTACCAAGTGGGATGATCTTCGCCAAAAATTCCTTCTTCAATTCAGCTCAACGTTGCGAAAGACAACAGTTTTTTATCTTACAAACTTTAAGAAAATGGAGAAAGAAAGGGTCTCAGATTTCATTACTTGATGGATGGGATTGACATATTCCCTAAGCTTAGCACTCCCTTAGGAAGAACTTTTGCCAATCTGTGTGGTAAATCTGTGTGACAAATTACACACACCGTTGATCCCTGTGAAATATACAGGAGGGTTTCAAGACCATAATTCAATCGCTCAACAGATTGAATATTCTCTTATAAAGACTAAGGATAAGGCTCGTATAATTCCATCAGCTCCAGAAGGGATAATGGGTAAAAAAGATACTGCTACAGTTATGCTTAAACAAGAACCTATACCTGCTTCTACTTCAAAACCTTCATCTTCTCGAAGGGATCCACCTCCTGAGCGCCAACAAAAAATGATGGTTCATCAAGACGATCAAAGAGATCAAAGACGAAAACAATTTTAGGATCTAAAGAGCAAAACATACTCTTTCCGAAACGAATAAGTTCCTGGTAACATCATTTCAGATCTGGAAAATAATTTGGTACAGTTGACAAGGCCCGAAATGCTAAACAAGGAAGGAGATAAAGACCATCCCAATTATTTCCCCTTTCATCAAATGTTGGGGCATCCCATCCAGGAGTGTTTTGTCTTCAAAGACCTCCTGCAAAAGATGGTCATCTCGGAAAAAGTCATATTAAAAGGTTCTTAAGATCAGGTAGCTTGTGTTACTGCTACAGTTCCAGAGGAGGAAGGCGAATGGAAAGAAGTCAAAAGAAAAAATGCACAAAAAAATGATGATTGGATAGTCAGAAAGACCATCAACCTATGTCATGCTATTTTGCAAACTCAATTGAAGAAACCAATTGTGCCTTCTTCCATGAATGCCACAGAAAAACCCTCTTCATCAGAGGGAAAATCTACAAAGAAACGGCATGATTCAAAAAAAGGAAAAGAATATGAAAAATATGAGTATGTGTCAAAGCCTGAGTTTTCTTTGACTCTGGCAGACTTCATGCGATCTACTTTAAATTCACGAGCAACGCCCCACCAAACGGCATAGCCTAAATAGGCTAATCAGGCATAGTCTTCATCGGATGAAGAGTTGATTTTTGGTTCTGTTAATATGATTCAATTAACAAATCTATATGCCAGTCACAGTTCTGATTTTGACGAGCTCGAATTCCCTATATCAAATAGAGGAATCATAGGAAGTTCCAGAGTCTCAGAATACAGGGGAAGACGTGGATCTTTCAGAGGCCCCCATTCCGATTCAACAACTTCTAGAACTGTGTATGTGGGAGAAACTCATGGTAGAGCCCTTCAGAGATCTCAACAAGAACAAGAAAGTTCTTCCACAAAAGGAAGACTCAGCCCTTGCACAATTATTCTAGATGATTGGTTGATGGTTATATCATATTCCTCTTAGAAATTAAATTAACCTAATCGGTCTATTCTTCCAATTCTAGGAGTATTACCAACTCCTATCCCAGTACATGATGCGTCAAATTCCAAAGAATCAACTTCCGAGGCACCTGCTAAACCACATGTTCTTATTGGGAAACACAGACCTTTGGATAAAAAGTATGATATATTGAAACACCTGGCCCAAGTATCGGCCAAGTTACCAAATCTAGATTCCTGTAATTTATCAAAAGATATTCGGGAGGCACTCATTGAGGATTTTTCAAGTCCTCGGGAGTCTGAAACTAAAATTGATGTAGCTGAAGTCTACCATGTAGAGAATAATACTGCATAATGCCATGAAATAATATCTTTTACTGATGATTATGAAGATGATGTCATGCATGGACATATTAGACCTTTGTACTTATGTAGAAAGGTCAATGGATTAGACATCTGATGATTTTTCATTGATAACTGTTCAGGAGTAAACCTCATGCCTATTCGTACACTTCATCGATTGGTCCTCACAGAATCTCATTTATCTCCTTCTACTTTGATGTTACAAGGATATGATAAAAATAAACAGGAAGCACTGTTTGAGATTACACTCAGAACTCATTTTGGAGATCATGTGTCCAATTCAGATTTCATGGTTGTTGATCAAGACTCAGCCTTCAACATCTTTCTTGGAAGACCCTGGATACATCGGTAGGCAGCTATCCCTTCATCATACCATCAATGTCTCAAGTTTTGTTTTGATGGTCAAGTTGGGACATTAGATGGTGATAAGGCCCCGTTCAAGACATGTGAATCTCAATACATTGAGGCAGAATTCTACCACATGAAGGGAAAAGAGGAATCTGCAACAAAAAAGATTACCAAAGTCAATGCTCCATATGGTTTGGAAAAGATTCCAGTAAACCCATCAACACATGTGAGTACATATTTTGTGTTGCCTATCAGTCAAATTGACAGGATAGAACCAAATCAAAATACTCTTATGGAAAGATCCATAATGTCAATTACGGCAACTGAGCCTAAAAACGTGGGAGAAATTGGTGATCCACGAAGAAATTATGAAAGCTCAAATAGATATGTCTTCATTTCATCTTTTAAATCCAGCAAGTCTATAATTCGCAAATAAGGCCAGAAGAAGTTATAGAAATGTCCGAGGTAAATGATGATGTCAATTCTCAATCCATTATCTCCTCTTTATTACCTAAATAAGACACTTCATCATCAATCGGGTCAGAAATGAAAGCTTCTTCTTCAAGATGTGCAAATTTTGACATCTCTTCTGATTATGGAAATTCTACTTAATCATCTACATTGCAAGTAGAAACAGAAGAAGTAACACATGCTGAAGAAGAAGAGGAAGATCTTAGGGATGCTCCTCCAGCAATTGAAGAGGGTATCTCTACTACTGTGGATGAAATCAGAGAAATCAATTTGGGTACAAAAGAAGATCCATGCCCACTTTAATCAGTGCAACCATGACTCTTGAAGAGAAAGATATGTATATTTCATTTTTCAATAAAAATTGATATATATTTGCTTGGAAATATACAGAGATTCCAGGGATTGATCCAGGAGTTTCCACTCATCTTTTGGGTTTTCCAGAAGAACATCGAGGATTCAAACAAGGTGCTAGAAGAACACACCCAACATATGCTTCCAAAATTGAGGTTAAAGTGGATAAGCTCATCAAATCTAACTTCATCATAGAACAACAATATCCCAATTGGATGGCTAATATTGTCCCAGTGAAAAAGAAGAATGGGGAAATTATTGTTTTCCTTGATTTCATAGATCTTAATAGGCATTGTCCTACGTATGATTTTCCAGTTCCGATTACAGAACTCTTGATTGATGCGACAACTGGCTATGAAGATATTTCCTTCATGGATGGATATTCTGGATATAATCAAATCTGGATGGCTCTATAAGATGAAGAATATACAGCCTTCAAATCCCCTCAGGGTGTGTTTTTCTATAGGGTAATGCCTTTCGATCTAAAGAATGCAGGCGCAACATATCAGTGTGCCATGCATTGTATCTTCAAACACATTCTGGGAACGTTTGATGAATGTTATGTGGACGATTTTTTGGTCAAATCCAAACAAATTTCTAATCACTTGGATGATTGGGAGGTCATATTCCGCAGGCTTTGACAACATAATTTGAATATGAACCCCTTAAAATGTGCTTTTGGAGTAACCTCAAGGAAATTTCTTGGCCTCGTCGTAATACATCGTGGTATCGAGGTCGATCCTGAGAAGACAAAGTCAATCCTTGGCATTTCACCTTCTGAAAATTTAAAATAATTGATAGGACTTCAAGGACACATAGCCTATATTCGGTGTTTCATCGCCAATTTGGCAGGCAAAATCTTACCCTTCACGAAATTTATGAAGAAGGGAGTCACTTACCAGTGGATTGAAGAATTTCTAGAAGCATTCGATATTCTCATGAAATATCTTTGGAGTCAACTGGTACATATTCCAGCTGTTGAAGGAAGACCACTTATCCTCTATGTGACAGCTCTAGAGCGATCATTGGGTTCCATTCTTCCCCAGAAGAATGATGCTAGAAATGAAAACAACATCTACTATCTCAGTCGGACTATGCTTGAAGCAGAAACCCGCTATTCAAGTATTGAGAAGTGCTTCCTAGAATTAATATTTGCAGTTCAGAAGTTGAGACAATACCTACAACATCATGAGGTCCAATTGGTATCTCGCAATAACCCGCTCAAATTGATCCTTAGTTGTCTGATGCTTACAGGACGTCTGGAATGGTGGGCAGTTATCTTGCAGCAATTTGATATTCAATATGTGTCTCAAAAGGCAATAAAGGGCCAAGCTCTGGCTGATTTCCTTGTTGAACACCCTTCAGAGGAAGACCAATTTTCAGATATTGAACTCCCTGATGGGGTAGTTTTCTCTATTCAAGAAAGCCTTCAATCATGGGAAATGTACTTTGATGGTGCTTCTAGAAGTCAAACAGGGAGGAAAATGGGAAATCCTAAATTCAACAAAGTAGGATTAGGGATTGTATTCATTTCTCCAGAAAATGTAGTGTTACCTTATTCCTTCTTATTGTGGGAAGGCGGTAAAAATAATGAAGTGGAATACCAAGATCTCATTTCAAGATTGGATTTGGCACATCAAACACAAGTGAATCACATAAAAGTGAAAGGTGATTCAGACCTGCTAATCAAACAAGTCAATGGGGATTATGAAATCAGAAAATAATAACTAATCCCATTGTATGATTACGTTAGAGATTTAATGGCGTAGTTTACATCGGAACCAACATTTTCTTATGTCCAAAGATCATGAAATGCACGAGATAATGCACTGGCCAATATGGCCACAGCTCTTGCAGATCCAAATCGGGACGAGACAACCATCAGTATTGCCCACCGTCGTACAATTTCACCTTATGTTCGAGCCAGAATAGAGGATATCAATGAAATCTTTCCCATCTCTGAACAATATTGTCACACTATGAGATGGATGACACCTATAAGGGAATACCTTTAAAATAGAATACTTCCGCCTGATATAGCTGGGAAACAACAAATCTGGCGACGTGTGGTAAACATTAATCTTTATGATGGACTAGATCACCAAGAGAAAATTCTCTACAAGCGTGGTTTTGATGGAGTTCTCTTCCGATGCATTGATGGTAAATAGACTATGGCTGTCATGAAAGAAGTGCATGCAATAGTCTATGGTGCCCACCAGTCTGGACATACACTGTCTAATCAGATTCGAAGGATTGGATACGTTTGGCCTTTAATGATACAATATTTTGTTAATTTCACTAAGAAGTGTCATCCATGCCATTTACATGCCAACAACATTCATCAACCTCCAGAGTTGCTTCATACAACTAAATACTCATGGCCATTTTCCACATGGGGAATAGATGTGGTGGTACCTTACCCTTTAGCTACGACCAAGCAGTTTAAGTATATTCTTACTACTACTGATTTATTTTCCAAAAGGGAAGAGGCAACACCTCTCAAGGAAGTCAGTTCTAAAATCATTATTAGCTTCATCAATTCTAACATCATTACCAGATTTGGTGTCCCTCATACCATATTGATGGACAATGGCACCAAATTCTGTTCATCCGAGGTGAAGATGTTGTATCAAGAATACAACATCAAATCCAATAACTCATCTTGGTATCATGCAGAGGTCAATGGCCAGATATAAGCCTTCAACAAGACTCTGTCAAATGTACTGCAAAAGATGGTGGATAAAGATAAGAAATCATGGCCTGATAAACTCTTTCATGCTTTATGGGATTATCGGACCACCACCCACACTGCAACACTGTCAACTCCATATTCATTGGTATATGGAATGGAAGAAATGATTCTAATTGAGGTTAAACTACCCTCACTCAGAGTTTCCATTTGTGATCAGTCATCTACAGATGAGAAATCTCAAAAGCGATTGAATGAATTGGAACAGTTATATGATAAAAGATTGTGCACTCTTCACCACATGGAAGTCTATCAAAATCGAATAGCACAAGATTTCAACAAAAAATTTCATCTTCATTCATTTGTTCAGAGAGAATTGGTATTAGTTCTCAGAACACCAATGATACCTGGAAAGAAACCTCCCAAGCTTGAGCCAAAATTGGAAGGACCTTATTCAATACATGTGGTCTATTCCAATGGAGCTTATTCTTTATTATCAATGGATTGAGAACTCATCACTACTCCAACCAATGCCAGATTTCAAAAGAATTATTTTGTATAAACACAAAATACACAATCCATGTTCCATACATATGACCTTAAACTATTTTTATTACTTTAGTCCCACACGACGTTAAACTGTGACGTCCTAACTACATGACGCTAAACTGTATAAAAGTCCCATACGTCCAGCACGACGTTAAACTGAATCATCCACGGTCCATACATATGACCTTAAACTATTTGTATTACTTTCGTCCCACACGGCGTTAAACTGTGACGTCCTAACTACATGACAATAAATTGTATAAAAGTCCCTTACGTCCAGCACGACGTTAAACTGCATCATCCATGTGCCATAAATATGACCCTAAACTATTTTCATTACTTTCATCCCACACAACGTTAAACTGTGACGTCCAAACTACATGATACTAAATTGTACATAAGTCCCTTACGTCCAGAAAGACGTTAAACTGTATAATCAATGGTCCATGCATATGACCCTAAACCGTTTTCATTTCTTTCGTCCCACACGACGTAAAACTGTGAAAAAGTTCCCTAATTCGTCCAAAATGACGTTAAACTATGTCCCCTTCATCATCCTTGCTATATGACGTTAAACTATATAGCAACGTTCCATGCATACAACCTTACTCTATTGGCACTTACGTCTAACATGACGCTAAATTGTATCATCCCTTTTTCGTCCAACAAGATGTTAAACTATGAAAAAGTCCCTAATACGTCCAACATGACGTTAAATGGGGTACTCTTTTATCCTCACTGCATGACATTAAACTGCACAGTCCCCCTTTTGTCCAACATGACCTTGAACCGTGTTGTCCCCATCGTCCTATCTACATAACGCTAAACTATACAGAATGTCCTTTGATACGTCCTACATGAAATTAAACTGTACTTTGTCCCTGCTACATGACACTAAACTGTGCATAACCAATAGTCCTAACTGCACGACTTTAAACTTCTTAGCCCCTTTATATGTCCTACATGACATTAAACTGTGCATTGTTAAGGTAGTTTTTACCTCTTGTTTCTCACACTGAGTATGAATCATGTGAGATTAGAGAAAATTTCACCCATAACACCCTCTCTAGGACGCTAACCACGCATATGTCCCAACATCAATTTTTAGGTCGTTGTCCCCAAGAACAACTTAATCATTAATTCATTCATAAATTGAACTACGCGGACATTGATCCTCGCCTTCAGGGCTAGGTACGTAGGCAACCTCCCAAGGTTCAAACCCAAAACCAATCTCTTCACATCGGTTCACCTCCATCTCATATGATGTTGATTCGTGAAACCATCAATCGTCCTTGCTATATGACATTAAACTGTACAACATTCATTGACCTATATGACAATAAACTACAATATTATTTGATACCCTCACCTGAGAGGGAATCATTATTTACATTTACTTTTCAATCATGTTTCATTCCAAAGACTACATTCATACATGGAAATTCCTGAACCTTTTATCTTGGGTTACGACATCATTTCCCTAAAGTCCCCTTTCACCCTTCACATGTACGAACCAAATTTGTACATAGGGTATCTCTAAAACTACGTGGGCTTGAATCCCATCCTTATGGTATACGTAGGAACGTTCGAGTGTCCCTCGAATCCAGCCCCAAGTCTTTTGGGCCTAACCCCAAATTTCACTTTCAGTCCCTTGGCTGAAAAGTCCCCATGAAAACACATATGGTGTATTTCTTATAAATGGTCCAAGCTCTATGACCCTAAACTAATATCTACTATATTTTTGTCTCGCACGATGTTAAACTGTAGTTTAAGAACTATGTACATCTTGATTCCCATCCTTATGGGATACGTAGTGAAGTATTACATTTCAAATAAGGATCCAGCCACAACATGATTATGGTTATCACTGATTAGCATATCTCTGCATATATTGGACAATACCCATCTTTATGTGTCATAATCCTAATATTGAATACTTATAGATCTTCATAACCCTTTTCTTGACTTCTGGACACAAAATATCCAATTTCTGAGAATTCTTTTGCTTAACCATGCAGCATGTGCCCTTAGGAAGCCTTGCATAAACAGTCTACATAACAGACGTGTCAGCCAAAAGATGCTATTATTTGACTATACAGCCAATGCCCTTAGGCAGCCCTGCATAATTCAACCCCCTAACAGGTTTTGTCAGATACTGGTAACATTATTCTTGGAAAGAAACCCTCTTTTGTCCTTATATGTCTTAATAAAAATATATAGGTATCCACAAAAATAGTCTTCCTTAACATACTTCTCCCATATCCTTTCTCATGATCTGAAAGTATTCAATTCTATAGTTTATATTCTCTTTCCCTACGTTTGGGTCAGACCTTCGTAGGTGTGATATTCATCCAGTTCATTGATAATCTTGTTTGGAAATATCTTATCAATATTCAAGTACCTCTTTCTATGCCGAAAACTCTATACTTTGGAAAATTTTAATCTTCATAAACTTTCACTGGCTTCTTAGTAGTAGAAAAGTAAATTTCTGGGTGTTCTTTTTCTTGACTATACAGCACGTTCCCTTAGGCAGCCTTGCATAATTAGTCTACCTAATTGACATGTCCTCCAAAAGATTCTATTTATTTGACTATGAAGCCAATGCCCTTAGGTGGCCCTTCATAATTCAACCCCCTAACGAGTTTGTTAAATAATGGTAACTTCATTCTTGAGAACTACTTTTCTAATGACTTTTTAGCTCTTTTTCATATCATTCCTCATATTCAAATTTTCTTAAGTCTTAGTTTACATATTTTCCCTTCATACTAGAGGGTGGTAAAATATTTTCAGATATGTTTTCAATGAATTGAGTCAATTTTAATTCATTCGGTCAAAGCTATTTCTACCTTAAATATTATCTTCTTTATGTCCAATGTGGATGACTTTAAACTGCCCACAAAAGACAAGGGAACTCTGAATAAAAGTCAAGTTCCCGCTCACTAAACATAAATTTTGTATGATTTAGGTAATATTGAGAAATTAAAAGATTCAAAGTTTGTAGGGTTATTTACATTAATCCTATTAAAAATCAAACTATCCTTACTAGGCCCATTGGCATAAGTAATATTTAAAGAAGGTAGGAAAATACGTGAACAAGTGATTGAAGATGAAAGCATTCTCTCCATTAGTGCATAAGAATTAGAGGGACATCCACATATTGGAGCCTCTTCTCTTTTTCAGAAAATTACAAAATACTGTCAACATAAGTTTTCACTTGATGTACAACATCCCGAGCTTCATCAGCAGCTACTTGAAGCTCGTGCACTCAACCAGCTTCACTCATCTCACCTTGATGGAGTTCCTTCTTGGCATCTACATTGGGTTTCATACCATTAATTTATGCTCCCTCCAATGAATTATTGAGCTGGTCAAGTTCCCCAGTAACATCATCTAATTGTTGTTGGAGTTGCACCTGCTGGATGACTTTTTCTTTGATCTTATGCTTCAGTTCGTTCATCTTGGCAGCATAGTCAGCCTCAGCTCGGGATACTGCAGCCTCATATTCAGTGATGCTGACTGACAGCGTCACCCTGGTCAGATGCTATGCATTGAAAATGAGCTCATATTTATAGGCCAGGCTGCCCACCTACGCGCCTACTGCCAGCGCGCTTCATCCCGCGCACTCCAGCGCTGCGCGACTCGCACCTGCACGATGCTATTTTCACGGTGAACACATATGCTCCTATTTCTCTTTGGTTTCTCTTCCATTCCTCAGAGTCACATCCTTATTCTTCCGGATCCAACTTTGAGGGGGACTTTTGTTGACGCTCCTTTTCATCACATTGTTTAAATGAATGGAAATGGAAATGACATAGCACAAATTGTTACAGCCTTTGAAGAAAACATGAAAAATCGACAAAGGAATGAAAAAGGAGTCAACGGAGCTTGCACCATGAAAGTTCCCTTATAGCCGCGCAAGTACACTTGTGCGCCTCCTAATGGTCGCACAAGTGACTTGCACACCCTGTTTTGAAAACCGCCCAGGGTCTTCAGAAGCCTATAAATAAATCCTATGGGCCCCCCATTTCAGGAGGAATTTTTCCAGAATTCAGATAAAGAGCTCTGAATGCCCAAGTCTCTTCTTCAAGTCATTCGAACACTTCTAAGGCAATTCTTTACCTAGAATGGAAGGTCTAAACAAGAGGAATAAAGTCTAAAGTGTTAAAATTCACTAATACTTGTGCGCCTATGTGTTTTTACCCTTAAGGGAAATGGACACACTTGAGCGCCTCCTTACCTATTCATTGAAACTTGTGTGACGCTCTTCTGGTAGTACCTCAAGATGATTCTAAAGGCTTTGGTCAAGAATCACCCAAGTTTTACTCTACTGGGAAAGGATCGCGCAAGTACCCATGAGCTACGCATGTATACCTACGTGAACAATACTTGTGCACCCACACAATACCTGTGCACCTACCAGGACTTGCATGCCATTATACTTTTGGGTTTCCTTCCTGCTCATTTCACCTCTCTTATTCCATTCCACCTCTCCTATTTAAGATTCTGTCTTCAAGACAGTCTTCAAATCCATTTATGGCATGTTTTCTTTATTGACTTTCTTATCTGAAAGGAGCTCCGTGGAACATCTCTCAAAACATAGTGATTTTCACATCTTTATGTCACTAAATTTATAGAGTTCATGCATTCAAGCTCATCCTTTAAGATGAGACAATCCTTAACTAGGGCCTACTTTTTAGGAGTAATCCCCAGTCCAAATCCTCATTACTTTGGGAATCCCCCTTAGGAGTATGCCCCAATTCCTCTAACCTGGGCCTCCTTTCCAGGAGTAAACCCCAGTCCAAATCCTCATTAATTTGGGCATCCTCCTTAGGAGTAAGCCCCATGTCCTTTAACCTAGGCCTATTTTTAGGAATAATCCCCAGTCATAATTCCCCAAATTTGGGTGTCCTCCTCAAGTGTAAGCCCCAAACCATAATTCCTTTAACCTGGGTTTCCTTTTTAGGAATAAGCCCCAGTATCAAATATGGACATCCTCTTTAGGAGTAAGCCCGAGTTCCTTAATTTTCAAATCCCATTAAACCGGGCCTCCTACTTAGGAATAATTCCCAGTCTTATTTTCTATAAACCAGTCATAATTCCTTTTGATCTGGGCTTCCCTCTCAGGAGTAAAACCCAATCATAAGTCCCCTCCTAACTTTGGAATCTTCTTTATGAGTATGCCCCAAGATTAGAGTATCCAAATATTTATGAAGCACATATACCTTTATGGACCATGTTCATGGATTTCTTCCGTGAAGTAAATCTTAATCCTCATCTATTTGGGTAGTCATACATAAATAAGCCCCACATCCTTGCATGTCACAATTGTCTGGTTTCACCAATACCTCTTGTTTCTCAAACCGAGCATGAATCACGTGAGCTTAGAGTGTAAATTTAATCATGACATCTTTCTTTGAGCCATCAATCATGCAGAAAAATCATTCTCCCTTACTCAAACTACATGGGTTCTAATTCCTTTTCCAAAAGAAAGGATACGTAGGTAGCCCATCAGTGGGTACAATCCAACTCTGAAATAATCCATGTCCTCTTGAATGACAATAAACTTCATGTTCCCCACTGAGTGGCTTCAAAACCAGTATGGTCATCGTAATGACCAAGAGACTTTTATGTATATAAGGATACCATCAACTAAGAATCTCTAACAAATACAGATGATTCTCTATTGATGAAGAACCTCGAAAAAATATAAAAGATTCGCTAAATTGTCTTAATACCAATCATTGATTGTTAGATTTAAAGGAAAGCACATTTTATACCTGGTAAGGTAATAAGGATTCACAAACATATCTTAAATATATAAAGAGAGTCCCGGAGTAGACAATAATTCCCCTCAAAAAGGTGTGATGAGTCTGACCTCCAATCCCCTCGACCAATGAAAATTCATAAGTCTCATCAGCCCACAACTAATGAGAATCTACCTTTGGAAAGTAGGTCCAAATGGATATGGAATCATTGGATGTTTCTGGTTCTACGAACAAACCTGTTAGAAACCAATTGGAATGTTTGATCCTTCAATCGACAAGGTCATCCCCAATTCCAGAGAGGAAAGACTCATCATATTTAAAAATTTAAACTCCTAACAAATTCATATTTTTTTGAATATTTTGATCTGATTATTTGTGACTGGGATTCCTAAATAGATAAAATCTTTATGATCCATCCATTTTTTTCAAAATCATATATAAGGATAATGTTTCATGATTTATAAGAAATCCACGATTTGTAAATAATTTTCTTACAACTATTAAAATATATGAAAACATTCCAACTTCAGACTTCAATATCATTATTCAAAACACATTATCAACATTACGACTTCTTCAATCAGAAATATTATTCAACGAAATTTGACATATTCTTCATTTTGGTTTTCCATTGAATTTATGGGGTGATTGTATAAAGCATAATACATGGGTCTTCTTCAGATTAGGTTCAGAGATGGAAGCTTTCACCATGCATACCATTTGTATTTGGAAGTTCGAGAGGGAATGGCTCTGCCATTGGTATCAAGCCTGTGCAACTCTGCATGGGACATCTAGCCGAGTTTTCATACGATGGTGAAGGATTATCATCTCGTGGTATTCACTAGGAAGGGGCAGATCATGTATTATTGACCTGGGTTTTCTATAATTTTTGGATATTTCAGTTTCCCAATTTTCCTCAAATATCTTTTCATAATAATAAAGTTAATTTTCATTCAGTCCCATTAATGATTCTTATATTGATGATCTTCATACTTATGTGTCCAGTGGTCCTCACACTAATGAGTTGAAGAAAAAATAATCTACATCTTATTATCCTCTCATATATAAACTTCATATTGTATCATAAATTCTTCTAGATTTATGACAAATTCTTGATTGACAATTCATCGTCTGATTGTCTCTATTGGGAATTTCTTAAATTCTATTAAATGAAAATTCTGATGAATCTAAACATCATACTGATGGATTTGAGACTGATGTTATATTCAATCAACTACTCCATCTTTATAAAAACTCTATAAATTGGTGATACTCATTCATACATTTTAATTCTAGTATATATATGTCTGAAAATCTATGTCTGTAAACTTGTGTCTGGGAAACAAATCTCCCCCATTATGTTTGGATTCAAGGAAGCCCCAAATTATATCATTTAAATGAAAACTCATTATGATGGAATATATATTATCGTGAAAAACCAAAAAAAATCATATATAAAAATATTAGTTGCCAAAAAATACAAAATAAAATTAAAACAAATTATCAAATAGGTTCATCAAAATCCTCTATCATTGATTCATGAAAATTTATATGTATAATCCTTATAAAATATCGACAATATTAATTTTTATTAATCATAGTTTTGTATTTTTTGAATATTTTCATCTAATTTTAACAATAAAAAATAAACTAATGATATATCTCTAATGTATAACCATATTTATAAAAATACTCATAGACCATGTTCATAATTTCAAAAAAAAATTCATTATAACATTATCCTACAATTAGTTCTGCTTTTGCTGAGTTCTCATTTATTTAATCATTGTACCCCCCTTGATTTATATTCTCTTCACATAACATGTAGAGTCATATTTTTCATGAAAGTATATTGTTTATTGAAAAATATTCTATAAAACAATCAATAGACCTTGAAATTTATTCTATTTTATAAAATTTGATATTATTTATTGGTGATATGTCTTTTTCATTGTTTATAATTAAATTTTTCCTATTTATTTCCTTTGAAAAATGATCTATTAATTATTTATAAAAAATGTATATTATTTTTTGAATTCTCTTTTTTTGAAAAATGAACATATTTTCCTCTTATATAGAGTTTAATGAAAATAGTTAATTTTTCACCCTCACTTCCTTTTTCTATAGTTTTATCCTTCCCAAGATTTCGGTTACTTTATACTTTTCATTAAACCAGTCATCATTTTGGAAAACTCATTCATTATCAACACGTTGTTTGAATAATTTCCCATATTATTTACCTATTTTATTTATTTATTATTGATATTTTCTTTTTGATTTTTATTTCCATCAATCTTTTTCATCAATATACTTACTTCTACATATCTTATTTTAATGTTGGAGTCTTGTAATCTATGAATTTTCCTCTCTTAATAGGCTTAGGATTCAATATGTTGATTTCATTAACAATATTTTATTTTCCAATATGTACTTGATTTACCATGATAGATCCTTCTTTAATTTGATAATGGTTTTTTTATTTTCATCTAATTTCCATCGTCCATGTTACAATATCCAATCATAATGTGTATTCATTAGTGGTCTCTAAGACCTCTAGAGGATACTCATTTTTATTTTGATTATATTATTATAATGATTGTTCCACCTTTCCTTTTTCTACAAGTAAACATTATGATTCATGATTGAACACCTCCTAATTATCACATTCAAATCTATTAGATACTGATTTTTTTGGTGGAATAAAATTCTTTGAAAAATTTATATGATAAATATTATCATTTTCCACTATTTGGTAACTCTATTTGGTGGTCATAAAAGAAATATCATCATATTCTCATTATCATTTTATAATTAATAGAAAATTAATTGAGAAGTCATTAACCATTACACAATTGTATCATTTCAAGGTATGTTTTATGTGGTTATTCCCATTCTCAGGTATAATTCTCCCTCAAGTAATAAAAATCTTCCATAAAAATATTATAGTTCTTAATCATTATTTGTAAAATATTAGTCCTGTTACTGCATCATTCACTTGAGATATTTGATGGAAATTTATTTTTTTCCTCAGTTTTCTTATGACTACATTCCCTTTTCTTATAACATAGTTTAAAAACATTCTATATAGCTCATAAATATTTAATACAACTAAATAATTATCTTTATGGGTTTAGATAATGAAACTAAATTTATCAAGAAAAATTATCATTAATTTATTCACTATATAATATTACTTAATGGTCTCTCTATACCCTATAATGGTTCTATATAACATATTTACCCTTGTTAAGAACTCATCAATTATATCTTCTTCCAACAATATGATGTCTTCAAACTGTTATCTTATATTTTCATACATATCATCCATTAATATATTATTTCTATTATATATACTATAATGATTATTATAATGTTTTTTTATAGTTCTAATACCCATAAATGTTTTCCACTCATTCTTTGAATAGGATTGTAGTGATTCATTCCTAAGAATTCCATCACATCTAATTTTTTATTTAATATAAATGTTCTTACAAATGTTCAACAGTTTATTGTAATTATATATAGAACTAATACAATTATAAAAAGGATAAGGGAATAAATTTAGGTTACCATTTAATTCCTATATACATGAAATTATTTTCATAAATTTTGAAGACATTTTAATTTAATAGTGTTGTGTGGATATATTTTTTCACATAGTAGAAGAACAAAATAATCGGTGTCTACATGATACAAATTGGTTGGATCTCATGAAGCATAATGTACTCTTATAGGGGAGGGTGTAAATCAGTTTCCATAACTTTCAAATCCCTATAAAAACAATCATTATTGTTTTACACACCACTCTCGTGTTACTCACTAATGTTGAACGCAGTCAGATGTTGAATGTTTTTGACAATTTTCACCTCTTTGCAAGACAATTACATCCCTAGTGTATCGTGGTGTCTATCCCAAGCACACAACTCCCAATTTATTATTAAAATACTCAAATGAATATTAATATTATTTGAATTGTTATTGTTTTTTAATTAACAAATTAAAATATTCTAATCAACTGATCACATAATATTCTATATGATGGAATGTTATCAAATTGTGTTCATGCCTCAATGTATGCCAAAGATGATTAATTTATTCCATAGTTGAATGATAATGAATAATGAGTTAGCATAATTATTTCATAAATATTGGTGAAAAAATACAATTTTTTTCTTCTCCAAGCCCATCCTTCCCTAATACTTATATTTCGTATCATAGAGAAGTATCATGTTCTTTCATTAATTATCACACCAGGATACAAAATTGTGTTGGATAAAAAAATTTAAAATCATATTCTCTTATTAATTCAATATAATATAATATATATATAATATTAATATTATGTAATTATTTTTAATTTAAAAACAAATATTATTTCTGAAATGATCAATTTGTTTTATAATGTATAAAGACAGCATCGAGGTCATTTTTGAAAATATCTTTATAACTCAAATTTTCATTCTTCACGTGATATTAAAAATTTAAAAAATTCATTCCATATTAAGTAAATTTATTTCATCATTTCAAATAAACTCCTCTTATGAATGAAAACATGCACTACGATTTGGAATAATAGGTTGTGATGTGGAAATTATCAGCAGTGTAGCTGGAGTTCTAATCTTCATGTTGCATTACCTATTGTTTAGTGATGTAAACTCATCTTGAATCAAGATCCAATAATATTATCATTATGTTTGACCTCAACAGGATCAGTATATACTATTTTTCATATTTTAATCTATCGTTCTATGGAATTATTTCTTCTTAAATCTCTTGATATTATATTTTTATGACAAATACTTAAAACTGATTTTTTCATTGTTTTCCAGAATATATTATGAGTCCTAAATGTTTCATTTAATATCAAATTTCCTTTATTATAAATCCTGAATTACATATGGATTTTTTTTTCATGGTATACTGGTTTCTTATAAATTATCCTATCAGATGATATTTTTGTCGTATGCAGACAATGGTTTTTATATATTTCTATTCTTATAGAATTATTATTTCCTAATGTGTCATCCTATAATATAATATAGAATACTATATTATGCCGTCCCATATTATAGTATATATTATCATACGGGATTCCAAATCGTATAATTATGACATATAATATGATAAATAACTTGTTATATAAACATTTTTTATGAATTTAGTTGGTGAACCATCAGAAGTTATGAAATAAATTCATAACATCTCTAAACTATTATGAGAAATAAACATTCAATTTAAATCAATCCAAATTATTATACGAAAAATATATTCTCAAATATCTGTTATTTTAATATTCTATAATAGTTTCTCTATCATGCATGGAATCCAATTTTAGTTCTTCTATATGCTTAAACCTGGCATGAGTACTAAAATGTTTAAGAAAAAAGTTCATTATTAGAACTTATCTTTCATAAGAAAATAGTTCATGAATAGTTGTATTTAAATAATTATTAATAATAATTCAACCTCATAATTAATATAGATTTACACCATTATGGTCATGAATATTAAGATGATTAAGAATGTTCATTATATGGTCAATCATTAAGATTTTGATATGATGATCATTAAATTATTTGATTCAACGGTTTGTGAATATCTACCAATAAATAAAATTCTATATTGTCCATATGATAGTGCAGATGAAACCACTAAAACATCTCCTATTATGGTGGACATCGGGGATTTGTTTATTCATGATTCAAATGAGACCATAACACTACCCTAATAGGTTATGTGGAAAATTAATGGTATTTCTCTGGTATTATATTTAAAGATACATACATCATTATATCTAACTAATTCTCTTCATTGGGAACCATAAATACATATTCCTCCAACTCACCCACGCCGTGGATTTTTTTATTGAGGATAAATATAAACAAGAAAATACATCTTGTAAAACAAAATAGACATATAATTTTCAAAAGAAAAACGCACTAAACAACATTCGCTTTCTGTGACCATTCAGAATAAGGGATTATGGGAATTAGATAGACCCATTAACATAATATGGAATATCCCTCACTTGTGACTATATATATAGATAGAAAACATAAATTTAATACCCAACCTTCTATAGATATTTTAACCATTTAATGATAGGTTCTTATTGTGATATAATTGTTTTATGTCCATCTACCTCCACATATTTTATGTGTTATTACTGTAAATTTTTTTACCTCTTTTATACTTTTCTCAAAGAACAATACTACACCACTTGATTTTAATGATTCTCAGGTTTTTTCTCTGGATCAGTTGAATTGGGTATAATCTAAAGGTTCTCCAAATGATGTGCATTATACTGTTGTTCCTTATTATTTTCTAATCACAGTACTATCCTTTATCTTCTTTTATAGTGGGACTCATGAAATAAAATTGAGGTTCAAAAAATGAAAGTATAAATATACATTCATTTAATTATCTACCCACCAATGGGATTGTCTATATTTAAGTCACTATTTATTTTAAATATAAGGTTCATGGACATCCCAACATCATACATTAACACCTATATTATGATTTTTCACTCTTAGGTACTTATTCATAACATTTCACCTATTAATTATTCATATTTTTCATTTCTACATATTTATAGAGATTCCTCAAATGGATTTTAAATAGGTTTAACGAAGAATATATATAATTGTATAGGATAATTTGTTAAGAATTCATGATATTATGTTTAAAAAAAATTATTCAATTTGACATTTATCCAAGGATAATATATTTTGAATCGAGTTATTTCAAAATATCCTTCTAAATAAATTGGATTATTTTAATTACAAATAATTCAAAATAAATATCTGGTTAATTTGTTGTTTGAATTTTGATAATATTTCTATTGTTAATTTTGTATCATATTCTAATTTTTAACATTGTCATTAATTTTAAGAGTACTTATTATTCATGATCTAAATGATTATAAAATAGTATTCCATTCCTACGAGGTATTATAAGGCCAGTTGTTTAGAATTTAATCCTATACACACCTTCGTTAGAGAACCCTAGACATCCACATCTATAAGAACATATACATTAATCCTATCAAAAATTGAGGATATTAAATTTAATGTTTTAATATATTATGTAAATTTTTATGGGTTTTGATCCAAGATATCTATAGACATATGATATGACTAATATTTTTTTATCCAGAAATATCCATGTAATATATTGATCGAATGTTACGTTATAAGACATTATATAATTCCATCCTTGAATCATTTTAATATAGTTTCTTGATTATTTTACTGAGCTTCATGAGGGTGATTACTGATACATGGACCAACAAAGTCGGAATTCTATACATGGAATGTTGTTCTGATTCCAATGGTGATTGGATATTACATTAAAATCTATTTTTTTCATTATGTGAGTCAACTACTATTTTGGAAGAAAAGTTTCAATAATCTATTGAATTTTGTATATTTTTTTAACCACTATCACATGACCAATGATATATTCAACAATATTATAATTTATTTTATAGGGAGATAAAATAAGATTAGTTATATGTGTGTAGTATTAGTTACATGTAAAATTTACATTTAATTAAAAATAAAAAATCCATGAAATCTTGGAAAAAGAATTTATCATTGTGCTTTCATTCTATAGCTAAGAATAATTGAGAGAATAGAATATTGATGGGATGTGATATATTTTAACTGATAGAAGGTGGTGTTTTATACAATTAAAAACCATTATATTTCATTTATTTTTAATTATTTTGTTCTATATTACACTCCATAAGACATAAAATCATTTGATCCTTATTCAAAATTTGTCATGATTAAATTGTATTGATTATTTTTAAGTGGAGATCATTTTTTTGATATTTTCAGACATAGTGTCTGAACATAATATTGAGTATAACTTTTGTTTTTTTATAATGAATCTATAGATAAAATAATTATAATGAGTAAAACTATAAAATGGATGTGGGTTTCTAAGTAAATTATTAAAAAATATGATAAAATAAAATAGTTATTATAGGGTTAATTCGGTGATGAAAAATGATTGGATCCAAGGGAACAATAATCCTGTTGAAATTTGATGATATTTAACTGACTCATATTTTATTTCAATGATTGTGATTCCTTAATATTTATTATTGTTTTCCATTCTATTTAATTTTTTATTGATATTATTTACATAATTAAAATCAATAGGTTAAACATGGGGATATTTTATATCACATTTTCATAAGTTTTTTTGTTGACTTTACTAGGAAAAATAAACTAAATTAATATTTATTACATATTATTCAATAAATTTTGTTGATTTTAAAGAATATAGGTTAGTTTGAGTATTTTCATGGCAAAGAGGAACGTATAAGTCAAACCTACTGTATATGTATATTCTAGATGTTTTAAAATAACAATATGTTATATATCATATGAAACATGCAACACCGAGCCTAAAAAAGCTATAAATCCCCAAGGGAGAATAGTATGTTATCTTTCAATATAAATTTGATAGGTTGTGTTGTACACAATACTGAGTTCGATCGCACCATAATCTATCAAAACAACCATTTAAAAAGAGGTCATGAGTAATATTAATCAAAATATGATATTTATAGTTATTAATATTTTCATAATATTCTTCATTTTTTGGAATTATTAATATCAAATTTAATGTATGTTTATGTATTGGTATTCTTATGAAATGCTTCATTTTTTATGAATAGTAAAAAATATTATGTTATATTTAAAAACTTCCTTTCTGTTAAAATAATTATTAAATATAAAATTTATATTTTAGGTAACAATATATAAATAATATATTTTAATTCTATTTATATCACTAGAAATATTTTTCTAGTATAATTATATATATATAAATATTGATCTTTTGAACGTCTCTTTTACTCACCTTCTAGGAACATTTGCGGGATTATAATTAAATATAACTTTAATACTTTTGTGATTGAAATTTTGAAAAATAGAAATACTTGGTTATAATTAGTACAATAGTTTTTGATCAAATAGAATGAATTTAATTTTATGTTAATAGTAACTTTATTAAAAAAATATTTACCATGGATAAGGATAAATCATGTAATTAATGATAAAAAATATATTATAATATTTAAAAGTTACCCTAACACTTTTCCTAATTGCATTTTATATGTGTGTGTTGAGAAAAAATAGATTTAGGTGGAAATTATGATCTTTTTATGCTAGTTAGTCAAGAATAGTGCATTTATTATAATTTACATAAGGATAAGTAAATAATTTCTTAAAAAATATTAATAACTAAGTCATTTTGAATATTGGATTATAAAATAAATAAATTTGACTCTAAATAATCATTAGAAATATAAAATTAATATATATTTAATTATAATTTATTTATAGGTTTTAGACGTTAAATATTTAAATTTTATTATGACACAATGATGGTGGAGTGATTCATTTATTAAATAAAGAATCAAATAATTGATATTAATAATATTAAAAATAAGTATCATTTTAAATATTTGTTACCACCCACATATTTTTTGGACGTCTATGACATGTTATGGAAGAGTTAATGTAGTTATTTAAAAGAAATGAAGTTGTTATGAACTTTTAAAAAATCAAATAATAAATAGTTTCAAAATTGCGATAAATGATATTTTATAATAAATAATATTTTATTCAATGATAACAAATTTATGAAAATATAGATCTAGAAAAAATAAATAGGATAATGTTAAATAGGTCATACGTGATCCCATTGGGGTTCGTTTGACATTTTATAGTAAATATATTATCCCTACAGATTAAAAATCCATGTTCTCACGGTAGTAGTTAAAGGGGTTAAATAGTGGTTAAAACATAAAGATCAGCATAAAAATAATTATAAATTGTAAAAAAGTAATTTTAATAAGAATATTTTACCATTATCACATTATTATCGATTTTGTATTTTGTTATGGACTCATTTACAAGAAAATACATTACATACTATTTAAAACAAATATAGTTTCAAAATATCACTATCTTGTATTTAATATCATTTATGTGTCAACATTGGGCCAAAATCAATCCACGAATGAATCTAAATAACTTTTTTGATATAAATGAAATTTTATTCATTATAAAAAGTTATTTTTAATTTTTTGATGTTATATAATTATCTAAAAAGTCTCTTCAACTCTAAAATAATATTTGTAATGCCCTGACCCAAGTTATGGGAGTCAATGCATTATTTTAATACCTTAGCATTATTACAAGGAATCATGTCCCAAAAGACCAATAAGTTTTGAAATATTGGTAAATATATTATGTACATGAACATTACATTACAAATTAGAAAATAAGACACAACATAAATGACCGTTTGAGAACTCCATTAACCCCTTAGATTTTTTTTAAAGAAAAGGATCATTAATGTCGAAAATCAGCAGATGTACAAACAAAAATCCATGAAGCTATGTGGTCCAGCCAGAGCTGGTCAATATCAAAGGGTCCTGATGCCGCAAGCTGATGAGCTACATTGTTTCCTTCTCGTTTAGTAAAGGAGAATGTGCAGATTGAGAAGCCTTGGTGGATATACATGATTCGCCTAATGAGGGATCCAAAAGACTGGAGGCCACCGTCGTTGGAGTTGATAGCATTCATAATGGTGAGACAGTCTGATTCAAGGTTGATTTTATCCAAACCGTGGTCCATGGAGAGAATTAGACCTATATGTATGTTAGTATCCTCAGCCACCACAGGTTCCCAGAAAGCATAGTGTGCTTCATGTTTGGCTTCCACAATTTTCCCCTGATGATTCCGGGCTAGGATGCTAAGGCCGACAAGCCCATAATTGGGGAGAGATGCATCCACATTAATCGTAAGAGTCCCTTCTCTTGGCGGACTCCAGTGGGGGGGAAAGGATGGGGGACCCATGAGATTTTTGTGGCCATTGTGGTGCCTCTATCCCTCAACCCATGAAGAGGCTGGTTCGGTCCAAAAAACGGGGGGTCTGTGAATGTGGTTAAAAATTTCCTCATTACGACGGACCCACATGATCCATTCCAATGTGAAAAGTGAACCTGCTTTAGATGGCGAGAAGAAGGAGCACAATCTCAACCGGAAGAATTGGAGATCAGGGGCCATGGAAAATGAAGTGTCAGCAGCACCGCCCGATAAATTCCAAATCTCTTTATCCCATGGGCACTGGATGATGGAATGAAAGGGATATTCTGGGACATTCGGGCAGAAAAGGAAAGATTCCTCACTTGACATATGTCGGAAGACAAGAAGGCTCATCGTAGGAAGTGTACTCATTCACACCTACCACCAAAAGATGAATATTTTTTGAGGAAAGTTGATTTTCCAAATTGGCTTCTAGGGTTCCACATCCTAGATGACTGATTGGTGGCCTCTGGCGAGCCGATATCCGGATTACATCGTATAGGCACCTGAAAGGTCGTCCATCTAGAAGAGATGGTCGGGGACATCATCAGGGACCCAGGGGGTACTCAGGGTGATTCTTTTATCTCTTTTATTGAACCATGCATGGATCTTCTCAATGCACCATCTTGGACCCTGGTCGGAAAAGCGGCATCTAGTAGTTTCATCTTCAAAACCTAGTTGGGAAGGGGATGAGGCTTTCATTCCATCCATATGAAACAACTAGGGATCGGTCGAAATATTAATAGATAGTCCATTCTTGATCCTCCAGGACAACCCTTTTTTCAGGAGACTTTGGGCCCCCCAAATACTTCTCCAGAGAAAGCATGGATGGGGGCCAATAGATGAGACATGGATGTCCTTGTGGGGAATGTATTTGGATCAATGAACAAATGCGCAGTGGGATGATGGACGGTTAACCAGGTGCCAACATTGCTTAGCCAGAAGGGCGTCATTGAAATGAAAGATATTACGAAATCCCATTCCTCCCTCCGGTTTGGGTTTGTATAGTTTCTCCCAGGACATCCAGTGGGTTCTATTTCTTCCATCTGTCTTCCCCCACCAGATGTTGGCTATGTGTGAATGGATCTGATTGACAACGGCCACCAGAAGCCTAAACAGGGACATGAAATAGTTGGGGATAGACTGGATGACGGCTTTAACGAGGATGTCTTTGCCTGCTTTGGAAATTCTTTTTGGATTCCAGCATTGAATTTTCTTTTCAATCCTATCCAGCATGGATGAAAAAATTTCTTTTTTGGAGCGGCCAAAAACAGTGGGGAGCCCAAGGAACTTCTGGTGATTTTCAACCAGATGGATGCCAGAAAATTCACATAGTTCTTCTTTCTTGGCAGGAGGAACCCCGGTACTGAAGGGGAAATCCGACTTGCCATAATTGATTGACTGATCATACGCCCTCTCGTAATGTTGGATCACCTGGATGATAGCCCTACATTCATTACTGGTTTCTATGGAGAAAAGGAGGTAGTCATCAGTGAAGAAGAGGTACGAAACCGGTGGTCTTGCTTGGAAAACCATAACTCCATGAATGGTGTTAGAGGATACATCCCTGGAGATGAGGTTGGAGAAAACATTAGCCACCAAGATAGAAATGATGGGGAGAGAGGTTCTCCCTGGAGAAGGCCCCGGGATGGGACAATTCCTCGTGTGAGCTCCATATTGACCTTGATTCGAAACGAGACAGTCGAGAAATAGTTCATAACCAGATCAACCCTTTTAGAGTATAAGACCATTTTCATCATAACAACTCTATGAAAGTACCATTCCACTTTATCATAGGCCTTTTTCATATCCAGTTTCTAGGTAATGGTTCCTCTTTTCATGGTGGTACATGTTTTCATAGTGTGAAACACTTCGTGGGACACAATTTCATTATCAGTAATCAGTATCTTTTCCATGAAGGAACTCTAATTTTCTGAGATGATGTCAGAAAGACAAGGGAGAAATCGATTGACAAGGATCCTTGAGATGATCTTGTAAGAGACATTGCATAGACTGATAGGTCTGAAGTCAGGGGCCGCCAATGGTCTCCTCATTTTGGGAATGAGAACGGGGACAATTTCATTGATGGAAATAATGCTCATTTTCCCAGCCCATATATTCCTCATCATTTTGTAAATGTCAGGACTAATGATGTGCCGATATTGTTTGAAGAAGAGGGTGTGGAAACCATCAGGGCCCGGGGCCTTAGTGGGGTGAATATGTTTCAGAGCCAGATAGATCTCCTCGTCCGTCACATCTTTTTAATGTTCCTAATTGATCTAATCGGTGATAACTGGTCTAATAAAATCCTCCACTTCTGCAGAAATGAGAGGAATACCTGCAGAGAAAATGTTGTGGAAATAACCAATCAGAACAAGATGAATGCCATCAGTGTCGGTGATTTTGCAACCATCTGGTTTAGAGATACAAGTAATAGAATTATTCTGGTGCCTAACTGACGCTTTCTGGTGAAAATACTGTGAATTAGCATCTCCTTCGCTTATGTGGGGGCCCTGTGCCTACATAGCCCAGAATCATTCCTTGACGCACAGGGTCACGTCCAAATCTTTTTGGGTGGCACTAATAGAAGAGAGGTTGCAGTCTGACGAGGGTTTCTTGAGTAGGTTATGCAATTTCCTTTCCAGGAAATCATAGTGCCTATCGGGGTGGTGGAACTTTTTGTCGCTCCATGACTTCAGATCAGATGTGACCTGTTGGAGATTGAGTCCAACATCTGTTTGGGTACTCTTCCAGCTTGATTGGACAATATCTTCACATTGCTGTTCTTTTGACCAGAAGATTTCAAATCTGAAGGGTCTGTAGGGTTTCTTGTTCAGTTTTCCGTGACTGCAATCAATGACTATTGGACAGTGGTCTGAGCAGTTGAGCGTCACGTGGCCAATGTGGAACATACTGAAGAGATTTGTCCAATATGTAGATCCCAGAAAACTATCAAGTCTCCCAGCAATGCGATTTCCATCTGAGTTACCCTGAAACCATGTAAAAGGATCACTCGCAGAACCCAGGTCAATCTGGTCCTCCCTTGAGACCGCATCCTTAAAATTCTTCATCGACGAGGATGTTCGGGCTGCTCCGCCTCTTTTTTCCTTATGATAAATAATCTCATTGAAATCCCTCAAAGATAATAGGGCTCGGGAGGTTGTGACGAAGCTTTTAGAGGAGGACCCATGATTTCCACTTCTCAATATGGGACGACCAACCATAAAATCCAATGAAAGTTTATAGAGGGGTGTGGTTCGCATGAATAGACATAGCCACATGGTGTGAGGAGAAGGACACAATCTTGATGTCGAAAAAATCCTTCCAAAGGATAGAGATGCCTCCGGAGTGGCCTTTTCGGGGAAATGGGAGGAAACCTTGGAAGCCACATTTCATAGTGATGCTTGTGGTGTCATTGTGTTCCAGTATGGTCTCGGACAGGAAAACCATATCAGGGCAACTTTTGGCCCAATTGAGCTGAAGCATGCGAACTGTGCATTGGTTGCCAAGCCCATGACAGTTCCAGCATAAGGCAATCATTGATCTAGGAGTGGATGGGTCTGGCCAGCCTCCTCCTTTGAGTCTTCCGTACTTGATTTCCACCTCTTATTTTCCATATTTTAGGGGAGTCCCCCGCTGACCAGCTTAATTCACATAGTCTTTTCACACCCACGGGTTTTGGATCATCTAGTTTACCATCTCTTACTTCTTGTTGCACCCATTTCCAAGATTTATGGGTGATTCGGACTGGTGGCGATGATTATATAATTCCTTCGTTTATCCTGAGTTAGGCTGTCTGTCATGGTTTTTCTAGGATCAGGGTCTGGATCTGGTGGTTCAGTTTGCATCTGATTTGGTCTCGAGCTTTGTTCTGGAAGAATATCTGGGGTATTCTCCATCACTGTAAAAGTTGAGACAATGTATTTCCGGGGGGGGGAGGATGCATGCTAATTCACTTCTAAGTGGTTCAGTTCTCTTTAGGAAAGTATGGTGGCCCAAGACTGATCATTGTTCCCTATTCAGTTTTTGCCCGTCTTGTGTGGGCCAACATGAGCCGTTGGCGGTCCTTTTGTTTTTCCGACTCAGGGATGCATGCATATCTAACCATTTTGTCTTGAATCCATGGGCCATATTGTAGTATGATATTACTTGTTACCTTCTCTTTCTTTGATACACACGCTATTTCCAAGTGTCCGCGGCGTTTGTAAAAGTAGCAGAAGTTTGAGGGTTTCTCGAATTCGAATGATATCCAATTGTTTGTGCCATCGACTTTTAAAAACATTCCCCTCATCAGTGGTTATGATACCAAAATTTTGGCTCTAATCCGGACCTCAGGTCCCCTTTGGATAGGGTTTGATCTTCCTCATTCAATTAATTTGTAAATGTAGTCCCCAATTTGTCTTATGACACATTACGTTCGCGCGTGAAACGTGATTCCTTTGATACCTATCCAGAAAGGGGATCAGGTGAGCTTAATGTGATGGATGCCATCCCCCCCCCTTTGAATTCTTCCATGAGTAGGAGTTGATTGTCGAAGGACCATACCCTACCTTTTAGGATATTATTTTTATCACTCTCATTGACGAACTCAAATATTATGCGAGTATTTCCCGCTTCTCAAATGGCCACTCCAGCATCCAATTTCCAGAGGTTCTAGAGGGTGTTTTTGTGGGCCCCTTGGTTGAATACTATATTATCCACAAACATGAAAACGACCAGCATAGACATGCATTTTTTCAAGAGTAAATCTTCGTTTCTGTGAGCCTCGATAACCGCCTTCTCTCTATCCTTCAAGGACATCTTATTACAATGGTTCACCAAATACGCCGCCATTAATACGTACTTGCGAGAAGGGGAAAGTATCAAAAAAAGCCTGCTGATCTATCCTCAAGGGTCAAAATGTGGGTAGTCAAATACCTCAGACGTCTGGTTTCACCACATTTCCCCCCTCTCTTACAAGGAACCACCACAGGGAAACACAACACGCATCAGGGTCGCAAATTAGAACAAGGCCCGACCCAGCCCAAAACCCCCAGTCACTGCCCTTTTCAATGAGGCCCCCCACGCCGGACCCCCACTTCGCGGCCTCCTTACTGGTAATGGCTTCGTGATCAATGTTGTGCAGAAAGGTTCCACAGAGAATGATTCGTGACCCGTGCTTCTGTGGCACCCTTCTTCTCAACTCGAGCCCACCACGAATCAATTTCACCTTGGCAGTAGGGTTTACTATGACAGAGATTCGTGATCTCCCTTCGTAGAATAATATCACCGCGCACCGAGAGTTCTCCTTTGTTCCAAGGGCACCGCGAACCAGGTCTCCACTCCTATTCCCCCGCAAACCGGCTCTTTGCGAACCAAGTCAACACTCCACTCGCCATAGATCACTTCGCGGAACGGTCTTCGCGATTCGCACACTCTTCTCACCGATGATTTTTAATTGTACCTAGGATGGTCTCTACCGGGAAAATCTCGCACCGCCCCTATTTCAAGTCCACCTTCATCCAGATCTTGGGTCATAAAAGGTAGACATTGGCTAGAATACCTTCAGGGCTTTGCGCGAGATCAGGTGAAGCTTGATTTTGGAAATATGGAGAAAATCCGAACCTTAGAGAACCCTTTCCCTCGGAACAATAGGTGACGGGCCTTCCTTGCCACCGAAGAGCCGTCGACGGACCATCATTCCAATGTGAAACACACCGAGGAAGACCGAGTCTGCCTGAAGAGTGAATTTTCAGGGATCCCCCCACCATCGTGAGCTATACGAGATTGGGGAAACTGAGAACCATAGGAAGTCCCAGGAGTAAACGCTCTCAGCGGGAGAGACTTTGTTCATTACTCCTTTAGCTTAACGATTATTATCAATCAAAAAATACTTCTTCACATCCTGGGGAAATTAAAACATAGAAATGGGTGAGATCAAATGGTGAGTAAGGATAACAATATAAAGAATACTTTATTAAATAAGCATAAACATTTAATTTAGTGTATTAGAATAAAATAAAAGCCTTCTAAACCTAAATATTATCATAATATGGAAACGTTAAGATCAAATAAGGAAATTTACATATTAAGATGGATATTCTACTAGTCGAATAATACCATTCAATATCAATAGCCACATTAATAATGATGGAATGCATAATGCCAGCCTTCATGACCACATTGTCAAGGCCTTGTGCGAAGACTAAATATAACATTTTGTCAAGGCCTTGTCCCAAGACAGTAGTTTGTATAATGAGACCTACTGATGCATCAAGGAGCTATAGCGGGATCCACCTATCACTTACTATGTCCAATCCATTACTCATATGTAAAGGTTTAAACATAACATAAACATTAGTATTTAAACTGGCATACTAAATGTCAATACTTTATCCATAAATCACGAATGGTATAAAAATAACACATCCATATTCAATGATATCCCAAATACTTCAATATAATATGGAAGATTTGTATCATAATAAATATTCTTCAAACAAGTTTAAAATATATCATGGGATTTTGATATAGATGAAAATGATTTGTAAAAATATTTGAGAGAAATATCTATTTTTCATTAAAAAAATTTAGAAAGGAATACATTTAAAGAAAACTTTGAATCTAAGTGTCCCATACCACTTTGAAACTTTAAAAATGAATTAAAATTTTAAAAACATTCATTTCCATATAAATAAATATATAAAAACTATTTTGAAAACATGAACATTAATGAGAATGATTTAGAATAGTAAATATTTACAACATTTAAAATGATGATTTAGTAAAAAAGACCATTAAAAAGAATCCCTTTGAAAAAACTTTTATGAATCATGTACATGGATAATAAATATGTCCCAGTAGATACATATGTAAAAACAACCTCGGATAATAATGAGATTGGGTAATTAACCCTTACTTGGTACTTTCCTTTAGTCGAGGGTAAATTTAAACACTTATATAAAGTACATAGTATATTATTAAATTATAAAATAACCATATTAATATTAATGATATCATAAATGAATCATTTATGACTTTATAATACACATTTAATAATAATTTCCATGTTAAATTAACATTTCGGTTAATAATCGTTTTCTTTATCATATATGTTTTAACTTGTTACTCTTGATTGTATCACTTAGATCATGATTTAAATACTTACAGAATATATAAAATTATTTATATATCATATATAATTAGAATATAAATATGTATAATATACATATATTTGAAATGGGAAACACCGTTTATGGAGATGGTAGGATGTATGTACACATAAACATTGTTTCTATTTTCATATCGTATTGAATGGAACTATGTGAATAACATATATGTAAGTACACACACCTATATATATATGTATATATATATATCCAGTAGAATTATTATTTCATATATTACATACATATTAATTATATATATTTTATAATCATTTTAGAATGGTGAACAAGGAAAGGAATCTTATCGCGTTGTGGACACGGTAATCCGTACGTACGCACGACTGAAAATATCATTATATTGATGGTGAAATCGCATATAATTTGATGTTATATCATATATAATGAATCATAAATTTGTTATTTTATTATTTACATCATTTATACTCATTATTATACTCATCCATATAATGAAGTGTTTGAATAACAAACCACACCACGACATGGAGACGGCAATCCGTACGTACACATGTATGGTGACTATATCATCTATAGGATATATATAATAATGAATATGTTTATAAAATTTTTATATTAAAATCAAATTATATATAATATATTGAATTTATAATTTTAGGTTGGAAACAACAAAGAAAGAGGAAGTGGAAGGAGAAAAGAACTTGAAAGAGGTGATAAAATATTTACCACTTTTTCGGGTTCTTCTTTTTGATTTGATCAAAAGGGATCTATAGGTTGTCTCTATGACCAATGTAAGGCCATTTTGATGATGGGAGGAATGTTTGGAGGATATTAGGTTTGGGTTTTTCTGAGCCAAATGGATTTTTATGTGTGATTTTAAGAGAAGGGGAGGTTCCCTTTTATAAGAGAGGTGAAGGTCACTTTAGAAAAAACATGAAATATTCTTTTTTAATAAAAACATTTTCTAGTTATTATGGCAGAAAAATTATTTTTTAGATTAATATGTGGGTATGGGTCAAAAAACCCTCAACTAATAGGATTTAGACAAGTTTAGGTAACCATTTTATCCTTATCATTTATATTTAACACTTCGATAAATAGTTTAACTTGTACCATGTCTTCTTGTATTCTTACACTATATGGTTAATAAATCTACTCAAAACATTCAAGAGAATCCCAATAGGTTCATTAATGACATATATAATTTTTTTGAGGCCTTCTGGCCGAACCTTATATTTTTTTGAATATTATATCAATCAATAATATATTATTTGTTTTACATAATCATTTATTTCAATTTTGACATTATTAAATAAATAATTCTTAATAAATTCCTAAAAACATTATTACTTCGAAATAAATTCAAATGATTAATCATAATATATCATATAAACCTAAAAAATTAATTTAATTCATCAAAAGTATCAAATTATATTTTTTTTTATTTATAATATCAATTATTTTAATATTTCATCATTAAGGTAATTACTAAGTCATCATTGTATCATAAATAAATTAAATTATTTTGATTTCTAAAAATTGTAAATAAAATATCATTCTTTATTATGTCTTATTATATTTATAATTAATATTTATAGTTTAATTTATATTATGTATATCCATATATTAAAATTGTTCTAGTTATTAAACATTGAATTTAACTCTTTTAACTCTACTTTAAATAAAATAATAATAAATGTCCTAATTTAATCCATGTGGATCAAAGAAGATCATTTTTTATTCCTATGGTTGTTTTTGGTTGAATTTTACTTAGCCAATTTAATTAGAACATGTGTTAATGCAATTATGAAATCATTTTTACCCTTAAATACCCTATTTACTTTTAACCGTGGTAAATAAAAGTCAAAATGTACTATTCATAAAAAATTATTTTTCATCTTATTGAACCACATTTTTCTATAATGATATAAACTATGTGTCTCAGATTTTTGAAATTCAACTCACTAAAGTAGTAAAATTATGTTTTATTCAAATTTTCAAATTCTCATATGAGGTGGGTAAAATACGTTAAAAAGTTAAATAAAATTTTATACATCTAATTTTATTATAAAATGAATCCAATTAATTAAATTGAACATATATATGTATTAAATATCTTTTTTTTTGAAAAAAATTAAATGAAATAAAATAATTAATTATTTTAAATAATAACACAGTGTTTTTCATTATTCATAAAAAATTGAATGTTTTCAGAAAAATTCAAAAAATTTACCTTTTGGTAATTTTGATATTCCACATTAAAAAATGAAGACTATTTTAATAAATTAAAAATATATAAGTTACATTTATTATTTTAAAATCAACTCACGTTGTCAAAACCAAAAAGCAGGTTTTTTAAAAAGTAAAAACTATCAAAGGATTGACATGTGTTTACATCAAATTTAAATATGAAATCACTTATAGTGACATAAATTGTATTAAATGATAAAAATATAACCTAATTATGCTCAAAACCCATTCAAATTCATAATTTAACACTATTAATTATTTCAATTAAAAATGTTGTTTTCAATTAAAACATAATATTTTTCACTATTCATCAAAATATAAATTTTATCAGAAATGTACCAAAAAATATATCCAAACTAAATTTTTATGCCCCCATTCTAATGAAGAATTTAATTTCATTAAATTAAATATATAAAAGATTCAAATATTGGTTTTAAAAATGGTTCCCCAATAAAAGGCAGTAAAATTGGCTTTTTCAAAAATACTTCTATTATATAAACAAATGAATTATGTCTAAGAAACAAAAAATATTAATTTTAAAATTATATAGAGTATATAATATTCATAATGTTGATAATATCATAACCTCTTTTTTAATGCTTAGTGTGGTAAGTTGTGGTGCGCTCGAAATTAGTGTGGCGTGTAGCACAAGCTATTGAATTACTTTAATGAGATAATATACTATAAAATAATGGGGTGTTATAATATTTATTTAATTGAAATAAAAACATAACAAAATATTTTAAAAATATAATTTTTTTTATATTTTGGATTATATTATGTGTATAACAAATTACCTAGATATATGAAATATATTATAGTTTTTTAAAGAATTATATTTTCATTCCCACTTTATGTTGATGTATTATTAGTAAAATTAAATGAATAAGGTTAAACATGACTATAATAATATCATATATAATTAATTTATTAATCAATTATTTAAAAAGCACAAAATGATTTAACAATGATAGGGGATAGAATATGGTATAACAAGCACTTTAATTTTTATTTAAGGTCCATTTTTATTTCCCTCTAGAATAGCCCTATTATATTTTAATATTTTGTGACATTCCTAAAGTGGACATTCCTTCTAGTATAAACGGAAATATCCCCTTTTATTTTATTCACAACACTAAATCAATTTGGCTAATTCAAAATCTACCCAATTTTCCTCAAAACATCCATCACATAATCCTAGAGGCCATACATTGGGCAGAAATCCTCTTTGAGGAGTCCTTTTTTGCAAATCAAAAGGAGACACTCGAGGAAGAGAATTTTGAGACACGTATTGAAGGAACCGGAACATAGGACAGGGTTAGTTTCACAATCTAATTATTATCCAAGATTTTTTATATGTATGTTTATATTGGGAAATATTTATCATCCATTTATATGATTTTTAGAAATATTTGCAAATTTAATATATTTATGGTTCCTTGTCAGAGTTTCTTTATCTAAAAGGTCATTTTAAATTTTGGAAAAAATTATTCTTCGTGATTATTATCATTAAGGTCCATGTTTCCAAAATGGTGTTAAGTATTTATTTATATGGAAATAAATGTTTTAAAATTTCAATTACATTGAAATGATTCAATTTTATAGGGGACACATTGCTTAAAAAATCACTTTTTATATGTCTTATTTTATATGCGTGTATCTTTTAAAAATTGATTTTAAAGAAGGATAATTTGTATCAAGATATTTTTAATTACTTTATTAGAGTTTTTTCAACTATGTAATCATCTTTTCATGGATCTTATGATTAATTTATATTGATCTGTTGTGATATCATTTACCATATTTTGTTGAATGTTTTACGATCATTATGATTGTCAATGTGCTATTTAGATACCATTTTTTTGTTTATTGTAAAAGTATTCCAAAATCATATTCTGGATTTTAATAAGAATTGTTATATTGATTATGAAAACCATTTTCATATGATTAAAGTATTTTACATAGTAATTGCTTGGTGGGGACCTATATAGAAGATATATGCATCAGTAGGTTTCTTGAGATGAATTTATTTGGTCAAACCACATTCATGTTTGTTTCATAAGCAGTTTAATGTAGTTAGCACGATATATATAGACATAAATCAGATGTGTTTCTACCCAAAAACTAAAACTATCATGAAGACAGTTCTTGATAGTAGTTATCTTGAGGATATATCTAGATAGTGAATACATATAGAAATATACATTATCTCATTATGATATTAGTTATTGATATTTAATGTGACCATTCGACTACTAGAATATCCACAATTATGTTTATTTTATATGATATATTATATTCTAGTCATATTATGCTCATGATTATGTTTATAGAGGTTTTGTTTCAATAATAAATCTTTCATTATGGTTTATGATTAATTATTTATATTATTTTTCTCTTTACACATACCCTTACTGATAATCTGATCTTACCCCTTTCTTGTGTTTTATTTTACTATAATATAAATAAGTGTATTATGGTTGGTATTATGCTTTAAGCATAGATAATAATGAAAATCTCGAAGGATTATTTACGTTTTATTTATTGAATTTAATTGTAATTTATGGTTCATGTATGTAATATATTTTACAATACTATTAAACTAATTGGTCCTTTGGGATTGGATTCCTTATAATAAATAAAATGTATTGAAATAATGCATCGACATTAGGCTTCGGGGGATAGGTAATTATAGATGGTATCAGAGAATGTTTAGTAATAACCTTTGAAATTAGATTAAGAAAACATAGATTAGAAACAATAACCCTATGAATTAATTTGAGGATATGTATATGTATAGGATATCATCATTTAAATTTGGTAATGGATAACATAGTTAATTCTATGGACTTATCTATTGAGAAGATGATCCCATAACTTAGGAACCCGTACAGGATTCCTCCTGACTATATCATTATGATTTGTGTTTTTCACAGTTTTATTTATGGTTTTGGTCAATGGTTATAATGAGTAACGTTATAAAATGAATAATTATACTATTTAAGATGCTGAGATGAAATAAAACAATGAGACTAATGACGTATTAAGGAATAAGATATGAAAACAAAGTTAATTTCTTAAGAGTGAAGTGGAATGATTAAGAATATTTTATATTTGGATTATAGAATTATTATATCAATGGTTCTTTGCTTATAATATTCATGAGATATATAAGTATTTTATTGAAGTACATCTTCATAAATTATTTGGAAGCATGAATTATTTCATTAATGTTTTTGAGGTTAAAAAGATATTTTTCAATAATATCTACATTAAATTGTTCGGGAAGTCTGATGGTATGACTGATTTTGGAAAATTATAAACCATTTTATATTATTAATTTAAATAAAAGTATTTTGTAAATGACTAAAGTTTGGAATGATGTAAGTTAGACATTGGATAATATTGTTTCATGTTGAAGTATGATTTATTGGATATTATGTTATAAACGTTTTGGTTTTACTAAAAATATAAAAGACGAATGAAATTCATATGAACCATATGATTTGTTAAAAGTTCATCATTAATAAAGAATCATCAAGAATATTCTTCTCTAATTGAAGTAAATGAAGTGAAAATATATGAATAAACAACCAAAAGAAACCATTGATACCTGGAATGAAATCATATAAGTTTTCTTGAGTTCGTATCTGGATAGTAAAATAATCCCATAAATCTGGGAAAAAGTATCAAATCTTTTTTAATCCTAATACATTATGTTTTGATGAACTGATGGTACTTTAAATCATTATATATTTTTGGCTTTAAGGCCCTAAATATTCCATTGATTGTTCAATTTTATGGTATTGATGAACTCAAACTCTCCCTATAAATATTTACATTTATCTTCCAATTATGTATCTATATATTACACCAATTTTCGCCTATTAAAAATTCTAATTTTTTGGTGACCTTCACATTTCCCTTTCACTTCTTTGGAGTATATTTTATTAACCCTGTTTATAATGTAGGTTTTTTATTAATGAATTTTCTAATATCAAACTTTTATTTTCGATGTATAATTTAATAAATTTTTTCAATTTATTGAATTATGGATAATGTAACACCCCAATATTTCATGGTATGTTGTCTTCCTAATGAAATTTGTTAACTTAGGTTGCATACAACACTGAGTATGAGCGCACCATAATCAATCAAACTAGCCGTTTAAAAAGTGGTAATGATGAGTATTAACTAGATTATGAAATTTATATGTCTTACTTATCAAAATAGACCTATTTTTTTAATTCATAATATCAAAATTATCTAAGGTTGATTTTTTTTGTATTTTCTTGAAAAGTTCCATTTTTTGATAACTAGTGAAAAATATAAATTTATATTTGAAAACTGTATTTTTCATTTAAATAATTATTATATACCAAATATATTTTTAAATTCACAATATGTCAACAATATATATTAATACAATTTTTTTCATTGTATCTATTTTTATAATAGAATTATATATAACAATTTGTTGAACATCTCAAAGTCACATTTACCCATATTCTAGCCACATTTGTGAGATTAGCATTAAAATTTATTTTACCACATCAGTTACTGAATTTTTAAAAATGAAAATATATGGTTTTAAGTTATATTAAATTTTTTATCTAATAGGAAAAACTTAATTTTTTGGGAATAATAATTTTTGTAAAAATATTATATACCCCGGTTATGGGTAAATTAGCTAATTAAAGGAAAAAACAGATATTATAATCATTAAATGCTACCATAAAACTTATCTTGATTTGATTGAATAAGTGTTTTTGATCTAAAATAAACCATATTTAGAAATTTTTAACTTTTTAATCATATAGTGTAAGAATAAGAAATTTATTATATTTTATTTAAAGATAAGTTAAAAAATGTCATACTCAAACATTTAATAACTAAATCATTTTTAATACGAAGATATACATAAGATAAATTCTCATATAAATATTAATTAGAAATATAACCCGTTTATTAACATCATGATAATTTAATTATAATTTTTAGTCACTATATAATAAAATTTAATTGTGACACAATGATGAAGTGGTTATAGATTTTTCAAAGGAAGAATAAAATAAATTATATTTATATTATTATAATATATATCATTTAAAAATATTTGATTCTATACAAATATTTTATGAAATAATATGAAATATTAGGGATGATATAATGTATTTTTTTGGAAGGAATAAATTTTTTAGGATTTTTATAAAATCTAATAATAAATAGTGTCAAAATTATCATATTTGATATTTTAATATAACTAATATTTTATTCATTGGAATATAATTACAAAAATCTTTATCTTGGAAAAATAAATATTATAATGTTAAATGTGACATAAACGATCCAATTTGGGTTCTTTTGAAATATTATAGTAACTATATTAAGAATATTTTCTAAAAATCCATCTCATTATGGTAATAGTTAAACAGGCAAAATTGTTGATAAAACAGAAAGAAAAAAATCAAAATAAAAATAAAAAAAACTTTTCTATAATTATTGGATAATAAAATTATACCCATATCAAATTATGATCAATTTTTAGTTCTCTAATGGTCTCACTTATTTTGAAATAAATTATATATTATTTAACACAATGATAGTTAAAAATTTTCACAATCATTTATTTAACTTCTTTTATGTGTCAACATAGGAAAAAATCAATAAATGAATGAATATAAATATCTATTTTTATATAAATAAAATTAGTTTAACTATAAGAAAACTATTATTAATATTTATAATTAATAAAATTACCTTAAATTCACTTCAATTTTAAAACAATATTTATTTAATTAACATGAAAATATAATTAATGATTATAAAAATATTAATTTATGATATATTTTTGATTATTTAATGTGTATAACTAATTTAAATGATATATATGATATATTATAGATATTTCAAAGTATTTTAATTGAATGAACAATTTTTAAGGAAGTATAATAATACAAATTAAATGTATAATATTTAATTTGAAAATAATGATATCTTGTTGAATTAATTTATTATTATATTATATATAAATCACAAAATATTAATTAATGATATGGGAATAGGATATGGTATACCTTGTATTTTATTTTTCATATGTGGGCCATTTTTAAGTTTTTTGATCTAGAATAGTATTATTATATTTTTAAAATTTGAGAGTTTCTGAAAACACACCTTATATCTCTCACAAAATGGAACCTCACACTTCTCTTTTATTATCAAATTTAAATATCGTTGTCTTGGACAACCTCTACTCATTTATCCCCCAAACATCATTCACATCATCATAGAGGCTATAATTTATGCATAAATTCTTCCTAATGAGTCATTTTCTAATAATAAATATGAGACACTCGAAGAAGTGGACTTCTAGGTAGATATAGAAGGAATCAGACCAAAGGAAGGGGTTGATATTGAAATCTCATTTCTATATGAGATTTTTTATATGTATATTTATACTAGGACATATTTATCATCTATGTCTGTTTATCTTAAAAATATTTTCAAATGGAATCTTTTGAAGGTTTTATGTCATAGACTCATTAACTAAAACTTTATTTAAATTTTTTTTGAAAGATTGAGGTGAAGTGTCCTCTTTATTAAAACCAAAAGGAATCAGTGTATAGTACAAAGAAGAACCATTCGGTACCTTGGGTAGACAAAACAATAGATATTATCATGTTCTATATCGGGTGCCCATACAATGGTAAACAATCCACCCACCACTGCCATGGGGGTATCGACCACTTCTCCCAGTAATTTATTGCATCCACACACCACCTGCATCATTCGAAGGTTATCCCTATCCATGTTATCAAAATATTTTAATGGAATTATATATACGGAAATGAATTTTTTGGATGTGATAATTAATTTTATAATTTTAATTGTGGTATGGGAAACATTGCTTATAAAAAAAATTTTAAATGTATTCTTTTATAAGAGTGAAACGTTTGAAAAAAAATTTACAGAAAAGGGCGTATTTATCTCAAGATATTTTAAGTGATTTTAATAGAGTATTTTCAACATTGTCAAAGTATTTGGCTAGATCTTATTCTTAATTGAGGATGATATTTTATGATATCATTAACCTTATTTTATAGAATGGTTTATTATCAGTATGATTGTTGATGTGTTTTTTAGATACAATTCTTAGTTTATTATTAAATTATTTATATTTCATATACTATTTTTCAATATGAATTATTAGGTTTTTTATGATTCACTATTTTCATATGAATAATGTTTTGGACTTTGTAAGTGATGGGAGGGGAATGTTATAGCCCCTCGATGGATTGGTAGGTCTCATGAGATGAAATTAATTAGCAACAAACCCTTCACATTTGTATTCCTTGCAGTTTAACATTATCAAGAGGACAGATCTCAACACAAATCAATCCACATTTTACCCATATAATAAAACTTTTATGAGGATATATCTTTGATGCATGTATCCTATAGATATATCTTGGTAGTGCAGATGTCCTGAATTATGAATTACTTCCTTATGATATTAGTTATTGATATACCATATGATTATTTGACTAGTAGAATAAATATGGTTATGTTTATTTTAAATTTCATTATTTATTATTGTTGTATTATGCTCAAGATTGTGTTTAAATGGATTTTGTTTTAGTTATACATATTTCCTTAAGGTTTATGAATATTTTTTTATATTATCTTGAGATGTACACTTACCATTACTAAGCATATTAACTCACCCCGTTCTTACATTTTATTTTCCTTATATTCTAAGGAGTGTATTATGACTGATATACAGGGTTATAATAGGAGTATAATGACATTCTCAGGGGATTATTTGTCTTGTATTTAATATTTTAAAATGAAATGTAAGGTTAAAGTCTATAATTTATTTCTCAATAGTTTTAAATTGATAAGTCCCTCAGGATTTGATTCCTAGTAATCATAAAAATGTATTAAAATAATAAATTGACTTCAGGCTTCTAGGGTCAGGCCATTACATAAACTATTAAATATTAATATTTAAATATCACTAATATAATGAAATCATTGAATTATATGATATATATCGGTGTATCAAAACAATAAAATATATTTTTATATATATGGGTTCTTCATATAAAATTAATTCATTGGGAATAGGCACATAATTTCTAGTTAACTCATCTTATTATTCAAAGTTGTCTATGATTCAAAAATAATTTTTATTATTTTTAGTAACTATTATAATTATATTTCAGAAATTTTATGTTTTTTATTTGAATGAAATATATCATTTTTAGAAATGATCACATCAAAATTATGATATTTTTTAATTTAGTGGGTTTTTAATTGACTTCATTTTCATTGAATATTTGAAAGGAATTATTTTTATAAAATTTTAATTTTTTTCGTTAAAAAATATAGATTAAATTCTCAATTTATGTAAAAATAAAAAAATATTCTTCTATTATAAATAATATAATTATTTTAATAGTCCTTATCTTTATTGATGATTTTGATATAAGTTTATTTTTAGGCTTAAGACACATTTTTTCTAAAATATTTTTTTATTTTGTTTTGTATTTTAATATGAAATACATTTCTATTACATAACTAAATTAAATATTATAAAATGTATTCCATATTTTTAATTTGGATTAAGTGATTATATAAATAAGTCCTCGTTAATTGTGTTCATTATGAATTAAAACTGCATTAAATATTCATCCCCTCAGAAAGGTTAAGTCAAATAAGTAATGATACAAATCATATGAAAATGGGAAGTAAATAACCATAAATATAAAAATAAAACATTTTATTAGTCTATATTGACTATTCCCTTCTTATAATATAAATTATGAAAATTTTGTACAATTTGTCCTGGAAAATGACATATTATATTACTTTCAATGAATATAAATTCTAAAATGGCACTCTTCTAATTTTAATTACTGAAATATTTTGGGAGAGGGGAAAATAATTTTGTTCTATTATAATTATTTATTTCAATTATAAATCATTTATTATCATTTTAATTTATTTTAATTTATATTTATTTATAATTTATTATATTATTAGATAACATTATTAGAAATTTTAACTCCTCACTCGTCCATATAGTAGAAAAATATGTAAATAATTTTAAAAGTTATAAAAGAATTATTTATTGGTGACTTATAGTGTCCTAATAATTTTTCAGATATATATAAAATATTAGAGAATTTATGAATTTTTTGTAATTAAATTAAATTTCAATTGATTTTTTCAATGTCCAATTATATAAATAATATAAAAAATAATGTTATTGATTTTTCATGTTAAATAATATTTTATTAAAATGTTTTAAAAATATAAAAAAATAATTAAAGTGGAAATTTAAGATTAAAAATGTTCTAAAAATAATTAAATTTTCCATTTATTGTCCAATTGTAATCTTATTGGTAAAATTATATCCCTTTGATGTTGAAAATTTCCTTTCCATAGTTAATGTTAAAATTGATTAATAATGGGGTTTGAACAATAAATAAGGTTTAAAAAATATCTAAATCTATAAAATTTTGATTGGATGATTAAATTAGGACCACATATTCCTTATATTCAAATAAATGTGATTTTATATCTATAATACATGAGTTCAACACAAATTATTTTATAATATTTCGTGTATTTCATAAAATGATATTAGTGTTATTTTATAATAAAAAATATTTTTTAAGCGATTTCCAAAATGTTAAAAATCATATTGTATTACACTATAATGGTATATGGTTGAAAATATATACAATATTCCCATTTTAGTTCATTTATTCATTTATAATAACTTCCTTGATCGATAATTATTAAAAAAACATTTATATCATCATAATTGTAAAATAGATTAACAAGGGTAAAAAATAGCGTGATAAGAAGAAAAATAATCCAAGCTTCTCAAAATATTAATTTCTAATATTATTTATACCTATAATAATTTTTTATTTTACCAATATCTATTTTGAACCATTTTTAAACCAAATTAATTGATATAGATTTAATACTTCATGATATTCCAAGAGTGTCTCTCCACTCAAATATAAAAAGAAACCACATCTCATCTCTTCCTCAAAAAATTTGAGCTCTCCATCTTGGAAAATCCATAAAGAAATCAATCCTAACGTAACGAAAACATTATATATGTATTAATTTTGAATTAATACCAACCATATATTGATGAAGGTGTGTTGTAAATGAGGTTGTATGAAGAATAAGTATACCATTTAACATATTGTTTTAGTTTAAATATATTCTTATAATTCCTTAGATTATTATTAAAACATGATGAAATAATAAAAATATTTAATTAAATAAAGATAAACATTTCTCTATAATTTGAATAACCTATATTCATCTCCTCTTACATCCAATTTTAAAAGAACCATTGTTCCTCTTTATGGCTGATTATCACCATGCGAACTGATCTAACGTATTTTCAATCACCCCTATATTAGATTGTTAGAGTGATGTATTTAATATATATATATATATATTATATTTATTAAGAAAATTTTAAAATAAAATATATTACATATTTTCTAAACATTAATTTCATTGAAAATTGATGGTATAGTTCATGTGGATGTGTGGATTACCACATCCACTGAGTAGTGCTATTTTTTTCAATACCATGTCATGTAGATTATATATATATATATATTATTAATGATATTATATTTATTATATAATAATCATTTTAGGAAGATAAAAAAATACCTACCTTCTTTTCATTGTATTCATTGAAAATGGAAATGTAACTCGTGTTTATTTATGAATGAATATCTCTATGATTGTAATTTAATTCGTTTTTCATAATAATCAGTCATAATAATTTTAAAAAATTAATTAATTTGCAAAAATGAATATTCTATCAATTGTTTTAGCCCCCAGATGATGAAATAATAAACCCTTTGACTATGTTGAGGACATCGAATCAATTTTGAATTTACAAACTGAGGGCCATCCAAACACCCAATGTGTATAGAACTACTTCTCTAATTAAATATTTCATTAAAATAAACAAGATAATATATTATATATTAGGTATTAATCTATCAAGAGGTGATTGTGAAAAAAAATAATTTATATGTTTTTACTATAAATTTGTAAAAGGACATAAATAGAAAGTCCGCACTCAATATAAGGGATTTCAACATAAGTTTTTTTCACTATGGAGTATTTTAGTGTGATAAACCAATTTCCATTATATGGAATATATAATTTCTTTTAAAAATTTATATCATGAATCCTTTAAAATGATTTTTATTTTATGTTTTAATTCTTATTATTTCATCCAAAGGGGTTTTAATTGCGTTTTATCATGTGGTAAGAGGATTCCACTCTCAACATCTATTCATTGGGTAATAATTCTACCTCATGGACTATGTTGTGCAATGACTATGTGAGATTTTAAAACTAAAATTTTTAATGCTATAACTATATAATTTTATAGGGATTTACTTCTATGCAAAAAATCAATTCATCTATCAATTATCACTTAAAAATTTATGACCTTGGTAAGGGTTTTTACTGTCTCAATCTCATTTTTCGGGGCATGTTTCATGTTGTACATCATGAATTCCACATTTGGTGTACTTAATTCCTAAGGAATGAATATTGAAAATATTACATTATGGTCTTAATTTGGTTTATATATCCATATCATATATTTTCATTCAATTACATTTGTTTCAAACATTTCGAATGTTGTAATGGTTTTATGCTATAATAATCATTTTTTGCGATTTTTTATGTTCACAGACGCATTATAGAAAATAATTTGATTTTATTTTCTAGAATGAAATATATATTCTCCTCCTCCGGTTATGAATGTTTCTGATTTTTTTGTATCCATTTCCACCTTTTTTTATTAAAGAAACAACAAGAATATTATTATAAGTGCTATTGATCTTCTTTAATCATTTAGATAATGAATTTATCTCTTATATTAACATGTTTCTAAAATGTTATAAATAATATTCCATTATAAATTTATATTATTAAATAAAATAATTTATCATGTTCATTTTTCTTATTTTAAATTATTTTAAATGGATATTTCTTAATAAATGTTACATGTGAAACGACTTACCCTCTTTAAAAAATGTTAGAAATGAATGTTTTTTAACATATATAGCCTAAATATATTCCCCAGTCATAATTACTATTTTATATTTTGAATCCTAATTTAAAATTATAAATTCTTATATTCTAACAAATTATTTTTCTATGAGTTTTTCAAATTTTTATAAAATAATAACAAAATAAAAGGACATTTCCCCTTATTTTCAAGGAAATGTTTTTATGGTTATTTTAAGGTTATTTATTAATATTTGATCATCCTTTAATTATTCATCTATATCAATAGAATTATTGACTTATGATAACATCCATTTTATTTATTTGGATGGATTATGATGGTTAATATTTTCTAGGTTAAACATGTTACAATAGAATGATTAACGTTTCAATTAATAGTATATTGAAATTATTAGTAGAGACCCAATCCATTTAAACATATTATAACAATATTTTTATAATCAATATCCCATAATTACATACCAAATATCATGAGTTATTTTATATTTGGAATATTAGTTACATAAAAAATAAAAAAAAATACAATATAACATAATTATTTTTTTATTCTCCTCGGTGATCTCTTAATACCCTTCGAACTCTTAAAACTATGTTGGATGACCATGATAATACATTATATAAAGTGGTAATCTATATGTTTTAGTAAGAGATTAAACATGATAAAAACTCACAAAAATATATCATAAAACCAAAGGATCTTGAATAATCACATGGGAGAATAATATAAATTACATGGTATCATATGATCATGGAAAAATTAGAAATTGTGAGTAAAATCTAAATTGTTATAAACAAAATAAAATGATATATTCTAAGATAGAATCACAATGTGGACAAATTATCATAGTTTATTAGGTTTATTCCCATATCCCTTACAAATTATCTTATGATAAAAAATTTTACAAAATGCATTAGAGTGTTATCTTGGTGAACCCACCCTAATATCTCAGTATTGATGTTGTTAAAAAATTGAAATTAATCATTTCCAATAAAAATAACAATGACTCCTTTAAATAAATAGGTTTCATTGACACTCCTAATTTAATAATCAAAGGGGATTTCCAAAATAAGGAATTATTTAAATGAATAGATGTAATGTATTCCCACAAGAATTGAAGGTATAATGAGAAATGAATATATTTCAAAGAAATACATATATAATTTAAAAGAAACTACTAACATTGAAGGTTTTCATTACTGATTAAAGTAATTTAAAATATAAAATTAAATATTTCTTGAATAAATAAATTTTTCACTTTAAATCACTTCATTAAAATATAAAAATACGAACCTATTTAAAAAAAATAAATACAGAACATTGTAATATTTTATATTTAGCTTCAAATAATTGAGTTGTAATGATTGTGTAAAATTTTATTTATCTTGTATAAGTTAAAAGAAAACATATCATTCCCACATTTATAAAATATTAAAAATTTACCTCATTCTGTAAATGATATAATTACTCATTTTGAACCATATTTTTAAAAATATAAAATTGAAATAAATGAATATAATGAATCATTCATGAATAGTAATACAATTCATTAAAACATTTGAATTAATATATATACAGGGATAAGATTTTTTCATGATCTAAAATATTATAAAATATTTGTATTACTTAAAAATAATATTTCTTATGATTTTTTATTCAATAAGGGAGAAAATGGAAACCAAAATTATCAATCACATTCATGAATAATTGAGAAAATAATTGATTTTTTAATGAGAATAATTTTAAATGATTTCCATTATATTAACCTTTAATAAATTCATTCCCAAAAATGTAAAGAGAATGTTACATAAAGCCTTTACTACTTTCATAATATTTGAATCAAATGTCATTTCCAAAAATAATTTGATATGGATCTATAAATCCCACTAAATGAATGATTAAATATGAAAATACAAATTTATGAGTGTTTAATTACACCATAAAAGGAAATTATAGTATACGGAATGAAACATGCCTCAAGAAAAATAGATTGAGACAAAGAAAACACAGACATAAAACATAAATTTTGAATGGATAATTAATCTAAGATCTGATTTTTTGAACATATATAAATAATAAAATAAATAAAAATATAATTTAAAACTTTTTCCACATTAATTCATGGAATAATAATGGTATTAATGTATAAATATAACCCAATGAAATGAAATTGAGTTAAGAAGCACCTTAACATATAGTAACACATAATTAAAATCCCCTTAAATGAAGGAAAATTAATTTAAATTTAAAATACCATTAATTTTAAATGATTTATGAGGTAATACATTTTATTTGAATTATATACAAAATGTTAAACAATTTAGGTTCTTAACTATAAAATAATCATTAATGAAGGTAAATTGAGATAAAATCTCTTGCCTCAAGTATGACACATCATGTACGTTATTTAACTCCTGAATAATAAAAATATTTTAATTTTTTAATTTCTAAATAACATTTTTAAAGATCATTATTCAATTTATATTATTTAATAAAATTTAACATTCAATTACTTAATCAATTAAGTTTACATCATCCTTTTGATATTATTTGGATCATAAGTATAAAATGTCATTGGTATGATAACTATATCAAATGATTTTATTTATCCATCATCTAAGGGATAATAAAAATGAAATGATATTAATTTTTATACAGCAGCAATAATTTTTAAACCACCCTTGAATTATTATTTGAAAAAATCATCCTTGTTAAAATCATGAAGACAATAGGTCGTATATATACATGATTTATGATTCTATTTTTCTATGATCCTGATTAAAAGATGGTAAATATTTTTTTAAATTTATAAAATTATAAATATACCGTTAATTATGTAATATTAATTTTTCTAAAGATAAATATATCATCCATGTAATACGGTTTCAAAAAATGTCTCCCCTCAGTTCGTGGATTTGGTGGTACCCATATATGTACGAACAAAATTATAATTTTTTACAGGTTTACAGGAACAGAATATTGGGGATATATTTTATTTAAATAATGATAAAAATGTCATCAAAATAAAATTCATATATTTAATTCATCATTATAACCAGTTGTGAGAGGTGGTAATGAAATGGAGTTACAATGGTTCATGAGGCATTAGTCTTCCATAGACATCATTGATGTATTCATTTTCCATTTCATAGAAGAGGATATGGTGTAGGTTATGAAACTAATATAATACAATATTAGTATTTTTTATTTAATTAGTTTATTAGATCAACTTATTATAATAACATTTGAAGGAATTATAAAATGAAATGAAATAAAAATTCTCAATTAAAAACATTACCTCTTCATTGGAAAACCACTTCAGGATTACATCACATGACATCATTTGAGGGTTTTCTAATAAAAAAGGCCTCTCTGAAATGAGAAGGCAAGTGAATAATTTATTATTTTTTTAATTTGTAGAGTCAAAATGGATTTTATTTGTAAATATAATATGATATGAGTTACACTTATAGAAGTGAGTGGAAGAGAACATTGGCAATTTTCTTAAAAAATAAAGTTAATATAAATTCAAGTTAATTAAAAAATGGATAAAAAATGATAAAATTAAATGATAGGGGTAATGAATGAAATATGAGCATAAAATAAAATTTTTACAAGTTTAGATTTTGTTTTTACCCTTATTTCATGTTTTAACAAACGTTATCCATTTTTGATAATTAGATTGAAACCACGGTTTTTACTCATTAGGCATTATGATAGTATCTAAAAAAGGATGATTGGATACGAAATTTTATATGGTTTATGTCATAAAACATATCCTAGTACATTGTCCTATTATTGTTTTTTACATGTTAAATCATTTAATAAATATTGTTTCATTTAATAATATTAATTTTATCAATTTTTACTAATTATATTAATTTTACTTTGAAAAGAACATGACAGTAATGGAATTAAAATTTAATTTTTAAACATGTCACAAAATTTTTATTTTAATTCTATAAAAATAATCTATCATAGTAATTCATTATATATACATTACATTTAATATTTTAGAAACCATTAACTTGGCTTTCGTATTAATTATATAGTATTGTATCAGTGTTGAATATGAATTTAAGGGAATTATTTTTTAGTAAAATATTCAATTAAATTACAAAGATTAAAAGATATCATTTATCTTTCAAGTGAATATTTATTTCAAAATATAAGTTGTTTGTATCTCTATAAAAAATATTATAGTTGTTAAAGTAAAGAAAGTGAAATTTATATATTTATATTTTATTTAAATATTATAATGGTTAAAATCCAAGAAATATGTAATGGACTGGACCTTTTATTGCATTTGATTGTCGGAAATCAAGTGATTGAGGTGTATGGGGGAGGTTTATAGGTTTTTTGAAGATTAAGGGATGAATTTTGAGGTATATTAAAATAAAAAAGGTGTTTTAGATGTCGACAGTAGCACTAGCTGGTAGAACCTGACAACATCACCTGATGGTAGCACAATGTCTGTAGCTATTGATGAGAACACACAAGTTGTAACACCTTATGGAAGAAAACTAATGTTATCACATTATGGTAACAAACTATTTTTTGAAAATATTGGTATCACATGATATTATCATTTAATAGTAGAACCTAACAATAGCACCCAACAGTATCATGTTCCATATTTTATAGAATACCCAATATTCCTCTTTTGATGTCAATTTTGTAATGAAAAATGTTTTGAAAACAATATTTAATGTAATTAAAATCCATTTTAAATAGGTATAACTATATCATCCACTTTTTAATTGTCTAATTCATTTTAGAGGGAAATACAACATAGATTTACTGACATCCTCCATTAATGGTCAATTAAAACCATATCCAATCCCACTAGTTTTTGATATATTAACTATATTGTAATTATCACTTTTTCATTATTTTTTTTATTAATTTCACTCAATATTATAGGTTCTGAATCTATTCCATTAGATTAATGTAACTATATTATTAGTGTTGGTTCTAGTTTTGATGTAGAGGTACCTTCATGATCTAGTACCCCTTGTTTTTGGTGCAGCAAATCAACTAATTATTATGTATTAGAGATAAGGGGTCCTTCATATCCATATATGTTATATCTTGTAGTAGGTGTATTCTATTGTTAAAAAAGGGAATATATTTTTCATTTTTCTTAATGAAGATAATGAAATAGGGTTTATATAATTTTTGGGGAATGAGAATGAAATATCATTTTTGATATACGAGTGATTTTATAAATACCATTCTCTTTTGGTTCTTCATATCAATCTAAATGTAAATTTGATAATCACTTATCTCTCGTAAATAAAATGTTTTCCCCAGAAACATTGTTCTTGTGTGATAAATCCATTAAATGTGAAGAGTAGTTGTTTAAAATGCAAACAAAAAATCATAAAAACGATATGGATGTGCTATGGTATATGATTCGATGTGTGGCTGTTTGTTGTAGTGTGCGACCATGATGTATGGAAGTTTTATAATGGTATGAAAATGTGGGTTTTTGGGTGGTTTTGGTGAAATGTGGGGGGGGATGTGGTGGTAGTGTTGAGGAGGTGGTTGTGGCATTAATGGTGAATGTGTGGGCTTGATGATAGGGGTGATGGTATTTACATTATTTTTATGTGATTCTTTATGATAGTTACCTAAGTAGTAATGTAATTTCATGATTGATAACATTGAAACATAAATGGTTTTTATTTGTTCTAAAAATTGGAAGAAATTAATAATGAAACTTAAATTGGAGTTGGTTTTGTAGTTTAAATGGTTATTTTTCAACATGAATTATTGGGGAAGAAAATTAGAATATAATAGCCTTGAAATATGAAATGAATGATATGTTTTAAAGGAACATACTGGTAATGTGAAATCATGAAAAAATTGATATAATATATAAATATTATGAAATATGGATTATTTTTTGTTGGATGTTGTCATTTATTTAGTGTGTGTGGAAATAGTGGTTGAGGTTTTGAGGTTATTTAGTGATTTTGTCAATTGTAATGGTGTTCTTGTTATAAACCATAGGTTTATCTTATGTGTTATGATTATATATTTTGTATTTCATTATGATTTTCTATATTTGTCCAACAATTTTGAGAACCTAAAACCAAAAACCCATATTTTTAGAGTTGTTTTCTAAACATCCTAGTAGTGAGGATGGATAGTTTTCCACCTGATCATCGATGTTCCATCTTCTCAGTGATGGTGACAAGCATGGGAAATTATGGCTAGAAGTCAATAGTGCACTATGGAGATATGATATGATGAGATGGACAATGTTTATTCGTGTGTGGTGTGATTTGATGACCCATGACTTTTTATTAGAGATGATGATATAGATTATGTTGGGGGGGTTTCATGGTGGGATGGGGAATGAGATTAATGTTCTTTATTTTCATGATGCCTTACTATTCCGGTTATGGTTTTGATTTGATGCGATAGACCAGGTGACTGAGGGTGGTATGTGATGTCATATGATGTGCTTTGATGTTATATGTAACATATGGTAGTTCCTTGATGTGCAAAATAGTGGAGCTAGTTAACATAATCTGTGGGAATGTGGTGTGGGGCACCCAAACATCAATTTTCATTAAATTATTTTATTATACATGGATTATAGTGTTTGGTGGGAATGCCACGATAAGGACAGGTCCAGTTAATTTTCATGCATAAGTGTTGTTGGTTTTGTAGTTTACTCATGGGTTCATTATTAGTCTTTATTTAGACATACATAAGAGAATTTGGTATTAGTACTGAGTAGAATTATATGATCAACGTTTTATATAAAAACATTTTTTGTTTTCCATATAGATTAATTGGGTAGCGTTGTGCATTAATATCTTGGAAAATTAGACAGTTTTTATGTCGCAACATTATATTTTACATATGGATATTAATTTTAGAATATTCTCAATACTAGTTTTATGTATACACAAATTTTGGAATGATTCTTGTTTCCTTTTTATATTATTTCATGGAGTTTCTTGTGGTTTACTATTCTTAATAATTATACCTATGTTTATTATTTAGGAAATTCCTCCATTTTTATTATATTTTAATACCATAGGTTTTATCCTTCAAAGAAAGGCCAACTATTGTTAAGACTCATGGGACATTATCTCTCTCCCTTTATTATGGGTTCTAAATGGGAGGGGACATTTTTTATTGTTATTAGAGGTGATGGTGGATATATATGATGGGGATTGGGGTTTGGCACTCTAAGGACTTCCTGGGATTGGAAGCAAACAATGTCAATAGATCTTAGTGCCTGAAATATGGGAGGGATATTAGATAGAACGTGCAATTTTATCCCCCTCACGATCTAGTGGTGAGAATATAAGATTACTTGAGTGACCATGTTAGTTGTGACCACATGTAGGGAATAGACCTTGGAGATGTACATGAATCATGAAGACTTTTATTCTTTTTGAATTTTCTGTTTTTTCCATTAGGGAAGTTAAAATTAATTAAATGAGACTTATTAATATTCCAAACTTCCAAGATGAGGAAATCATTATTTCCATTTCATCTATGTCTCCTAGTCATCGTCATTGTGTGGTTTAGGTAGTAGAGGTTCAACTGGTTGATCCAGTTGATATTCATAGGGTTGAACCAGTTAATGTGAATGATCAGTGGTAGAGGGGGTTGTGTGCCTTTCAGTTGAATTATTTGGGGAAGTATGATGGAGGTTTTTTGATTATGGAGAAAGAGGGATTCATAGAGGATCCTGAGATTTCCTTTTGGTTGATTGAGACCATATTGGAGTATTGGGTCGTGTTAGTAGTTATTCCAATTTGAGGTGTTTCACATAAGTGGTGGTTGTTTTCCCTTGGTGAGTAGAAGGAGGAATATGTTTCATAGATCTAAATCCACATGTAGTTCAAGGTAGAGTTTATTTTTCAATTCTGAAGGTTGTGATGATTTAGGAACAACTCTCCATTTAGAAAATGATTATATCGGTTTTGTAGATAGGGGTCAATTTCAAGGACATTTCGCACTTTGTACTAGACATTTCACTATATGACAAGTCTTGTGTGAGTTGTTTTAATGAAGAACATCGTCATTTATTCTAGCATGCTATTACACCCTTTATATTTAATATGTAGCTTGAGGTTTTGATGAAATTGGATTTTCTCATGAGGATGAAATAATGATGGGGTTTTCTTTGACCGTGTATCCATCACGGTTACTCTAGGTGAATATTTTTTTAGTGGTGGATCACAGGTTATACAACATTTGAGGGATCAAAAAAAATTTATTTCTCCTCAGCAGATTTCATTCTATCATTCTAGGGATAGTGTTTTCCATAAATTTCAGGTGGGCTTGCAGATATTGTTTTTATTATATCTGATTCATGGAAAACTCTATGATCAATTCTTAGGGACTCAACCTGGTCAGTTTAGTAGAGTGGGATAGGTTCAGCCTCAACCTCATCAATAGTTACCATTGCGGCTATTTTAGTGGAAGTGGAGAAAAACTTATTCCCCTTCAATATTTAAGGGAGTATGTAAAGGAAAACCATGGGATACTACTCATTCTTAGGTTCCTCGACCAAATCGCGGTCTTAGAGGTTTCCATCAGCATAGTGTTAGATAAGTTGGTAATGGTCAGATTCATTTAGTGGTAGCAACAGTTCAATATGGGAATGATATTTTTGATGGTTTGATGTGTTTTTTAGTATTATTTTTCACCTTGTGGGACATAGAATATTCTATCTTATTTTTTTTTTCAACTTCTCCAATATGTGTTCTGGAACTAGACATTGAGTGGAATCTCAGGCCTGTGGTGTTTATTATGTTAGTCTAAGGCCATACCAGCTTTTTTGACGTGTGGCATGAATGTAAAAAGATGATAGGTCGAAATTAGTTTTCTAGGGATGTTTTCTTTCATATGAGGAATGTTTATGATGTAATCCTCCAGATAAATTGTTTGTAATCTGTGTATAATATTAGTCACATCTTCTAGAAGTGTTTTTTTCTCATATGTGTATGGCTAGTGTGAATCGTTCATTAGAGATTTGATTTTCCAAGTGGGATGTAGATTTTTAGATCCCCTTATTTATTTGATGAATAATACATCTATGGATTCAACAGAGGCTAGGATAGTGGTGGATCCCATTTTTGTCAGGGAATTTCAGAATTCTTTTCTCAGGGTGGTTTTGAAACTACCCCCTCACCCTAATGTTGATTTTAGAATATATCTACATATTGGTGCTTCTGTGATTTAAATTTTCCATCTTAGATAGTATCCTATGAGTTGTAGGAGCATATAATTTGGTATGTTGATCTGATTTAGAATGTTCCAATTTGTCCTACTGTGTCATTGTGGGGTGCTCTAGTATTATTCCCTAAAAAGGTTAATGGTATTATGATGTTCTACATATAATAGTGTGGGATAAACAAGGTGATGATAAATAATCTCTATCAAATTTTGAGAATAAATGGACTTTTTGAACAATTGAGGAGGGCTAGTTGGTTTTGTGAGATATATATTTTGTATGTATATTTCTATTTGGTGGTAAGAGATTATGATTTAATGATGTCAACCTTTATATTCATGTATGATAAATTTGAGATTATGGTCAAGTCATTAGGTGTCATGAATTCCCCAACTGTGTTTATTTGACTCATCGACTTCATGATCGATGATTTTCTATACTAGTTCAAAGATATGTTAATTGAATACATATTTCTCTTATCAAGGTAATCCGAAGAGCATGGCCAACAACATAGATCCATCCTATAATTTATTCGATTCCACTAGATTTATGTAATTTTTTCAAATTATAATCTCTATAATTGTTAGTTGCTTTTACATCTTCTCATAGTCTACTATAATGGTGTAGCCATTGACCCACTGAATGTCGAAGATATTGTTTAATAAGAATAACCTAAGAATGTGGATGAGGTTTTGAATTTCCATGGACTCAGAGGGTATTACTTTATGCTCATTTAAAATTTTCTTTGATCATATCCTCATTGAAATACTTTAATAATAAGAATAATTAATTTTTCTATCGTAATTTATGTCAAGTAGTCCTCGACTACCTTAATTGGAAATTTCCTAGTGCTCTCGGGCTTCCATTTCTATAGGAATGGGTGACGATTGAGGTTTTTTGCAACTATTCCTATCTAGTCTTAAGATGTTTGTTGATGAAAAATAAATAATGATCACATATGGTTCTTTATAGTAACTTTCTAACAAGCATAAATATGTCACCCATGATAAGAATCTAGCATCAGTTCTGTTTTCTCTAATGTTGTCACAATATTACCTTATTGGGTTGTATATTATTGTCTTCACATATTATAAGAGTTTCATATATATCTTTTCTTTGGGTGACATAAATATATAGAAATAAGGGTGGATGTATTTTCATTAGTATCATGAATTAAATACCTCATATACCTCAGGAACGGTGTACATTGTGGTTAACTATTTTTTAGTAATTCATGGAATTATTAGGTTTGGGATTCAAGGGATTCATTGAAAGAGATGGAGGAGTTGGAAATAATGATTAAATATTTTAGTACATATAATGGGAGAATACTTTTTGTTTTAAAAACTAGTGTATTCCACATGGATGCGGCACATGGAGAAGTCTTATCATGGTATGTCAGAGTAAGATGTGTTGTGTGATCTTGTTTTTCATTGTGATTTTCTTGGGGGATGATTGGGGGGTAGACAAAAAATAATTTTGTTTTATGGGTTGCAATTTTTTCAGTTGGGGATGTTAGAATAATTCATCTATGAGTTTCATATCTCATCTTTAATGGTAATAAATGATTGTTTAAGATGTACCATAGTCAATGGATGCAGTTTTTGAAACACAATTGAAATCAGTTGTGGAATAGTTTCTAGGAAGATGTCTGGTTTACTATATGGTAAAGTGAAAATATCGTGTTCTTGGTGGTCTATTACATCTCATATATATTTCCATGTTAATATGGGATAACATATTAATGAAAATCATCACTAGATTACCCAACAATCTGGGTGGTTATGATGCTACCTAGGTAATTGTGGATCAGTTGATGAAATTTTCTCACTTATTAGAGATCAAGGAGTCTAGCATAGTGGATGTTTTGGTTACAAAGTATATGGTGGAGGTGTTCCATAATCATGGATTCCTCAGGTTCATTATCTCATATTTGTATTCTTATTTTACTTAATGGGATCATAGATGATTACAAAATGGTTTCAGATCTAAATTTCACCTTAACACTACATTCCACTATTAGATTCGTGGATGAATAGAAAAATCTACCTAGATACTGGAGTATATGATTTTTACATCTATCATAGACTTCATAGGCCAGAAAAAATAATTATCCTTTCGATAAGTTTACATATAATAATGGTAATCAAAAATCCATCGTCATTTCCCCATTTGGATAAATTTATTGTAGTATTTTCATAAGAATTATGCTATTTGAAGGATGATTCCATTGGATTCTGAGGTTGGTGACCATGTGTTCTTCAATGATTCCCCTCAATGTGGTAATTGGTGGTTCAACAAGGGGAGTATGATCTAACCCTTGGTTTTTTGGGACATATAAATGTATTGGGGAACATTGGTGATGCGTCTTATGTGTTTTCACATTCAATATGAATGGATTGGATCCATGATGTATTCCTTGAATCTTATATCAGTCGGTATAATCATGATGACTCATATGACATTGAATTGGGAGATTTAGATATTGAGTATGATGATAAATTTGTGGAGTAGCTTGTTCAGATTAAGGATTGTCAAGATATGGTACAGTGATGATGAACCATTCCATTGTTTTATGTGTTATTCAGGCATGTTGACCTAGATGATAGTACGTTGGGGGATATGGAAAGATTTCATATCCCTCAGAGTTGTTTTAAGTCGTTCCATGCTTTGTATTATATTGTTGTGATTCGATGTGGTGTTTTTAACTTGCTGTTTTATATGAAATTTTATTCTACATTGTTTGTGTGTTATTAAGACTATAACATATAATAATTAATGAAAAGATGATTCCTAATCAAGACACATTATAATTTGACATGATTGAATCTATGAAGGGGAGAAAATTCCTCCCAAAATCTACAGAATAATTATATGGGAGATGTAATTTATTGATTTATATTATTGTGTCCCTATTTTAATATAGTTGTGGTGGTATATTGATTATCCCATGTGGAGGCTGAGAAGGAATTATAGTGGTGGTGTGAGGTGATGTGAATGTTTTATTTTGATTGGTGAGTTTGGATCGTTGTGTTTATTTGGATGTAAATATATCTTCTGTGTCTTTCTCAAGGGGGGTATGTTTATACCACTTCCCTTATGTATTAGTTTTGATTGTCCATGGTGATAATAGTTTGATAGGTTATTTATGTATCTCATGGGCCTTCCTTCTAGTTTAATTACCAGAAATTTAGTGATTCAGTTTTCATGTGGAAGTCCATGGGAATTTTTAGGAGGAAGTGAGGTGTTTTGAGTTACATTGAAGGAGAATGGGGTGTCTTGATGGTTGATGGTAGAACATAATGATAGCACATATTGGTAGAACACTAGAGGTAGAACTTGAAGGTATTACATGGATGGTTTCTTCAGATGGTAGCACATAGATCATAAAACCTAATGGCAGCACAAAGGTAGAAGAACCTAGAAGTGAAACAATATTTGTTTGACTTGATATTAACATCTAATATTGAACTCAATACTAGCATGATTAAGATTATCCCTAATTTCTAGCACTCCTTTTTCAAATTATTTTTTGATGAAAATGGTTTTAAATCCTTAATTAGTGGAATTAAATTCCATTTTATAAGTGTGTAATTATATAATCCATTCCATCAAAGTAAAGATCCTTCTAAATGGTTATACCATGTGTATTCAATGAGATCCTTCTATAAAGGTCATTTGAAACTATATCCAACTACACTAGATTAAATTATGTTCACTCTATCTAGAATATCAGTCCATTATTCGTTCCAACATACAGTCTCTCAAGATAAAAGGTTCTAATGCTTTTCCATTAAATTTGTGGAACCCTATTACCAATGTTGGTTATAGTTATTCCTATAGAGGTTCCCTTCGGTGCAAACACCACCTACTTCCTTTACAAAAAAAATTTACGGAAGCTTAATTTTTCCTTGTAGGGGATCCTTGGTCTCTCTCTTTATTGTATCATATGAGAGGGGTGTATTCTTATTATCCATGAGAATATGGTTTTCATATATATATATACAATGATAAATAATTTTCTTTAATTTAATATATGATTAATTGGTATCAAATCAAATTTTTTTTCTACATTGATGTTATTATTTATAACACCCATAAATTCTAAAAACACATTATATTTGATATCATGTATGAAAATAAACACCAAACATAAATGGAAATATAACATCCCAACACTTCAAAAAATATATAATATTTTTTAATAAATTAAATTTAATATATAACCATATATTCACTACATACATATTTTATCATGTGTTATAAGTAATAATGATTATCTTTAAAGGTTTGAGTTATATGAAAGATCGTATTTTCCAAAAAAAAATTATTAAATTATTGTTATTTAATATAACATTTATAACCTTGAAATTAAATTTTTGGGTATGTTTAGGATTAACTAAATTATGAAAATAATTATTTTAACGATTTTTATTAGTAATATATTAACTAGTACTAAAATACGAATGACTTTAATAAAAAATAAATTCATTCTATAGAATAATATTTCTCTAAAAAGATGATTAATCCTGCTTTCCGCACATAATTTGATCTTAATTACCTACTGTTTTAGATAATTTATTTTAAAAAAAAAATTAATTTTTTAAATGAGAATATTAAAATTTTTATTATTTTTTATTTTTTATACTTTTTAAAAAAGTATCATTTTTCGATGAATCGTGAAAATAATATTTTTTTAAATAGTATTTTCATTTAATTTTTTTTTCTCTTTATGTATGTTTTTAAATTGATTTAATGTCAAATAATTTGATATTCATATTAATTAATCCAATATATGTCATTGTAAACATTTTTATATAAAATATTCAAAACTTTTGAGCATTTTTAATTTAAACCCCTACTTTTTCATCACGTCTATGGGATTATTTTTAAAAAAAATCATTAAATTTATGTGATTTTAATTCTAAAAAATATATTCTATATTTGGAAAAATCATAATTTATAAGGTATAATAAGGTTAAATCAATTCTTGATCCATAATTACTTGTGATGATAATTAATATTAATCACCACGAATATGATAAAAATGGATCTATCAAGGGGATGAATGTTAAATATAGGTGAAAAATTACCTTAGAAAACATATAAAACACACCGTATGGATCTATATCTTAATCATCCCTTGTATTATGTTGTTTTTACATTATGGGATCCTTTTGGTATGAAAACATTCAGGTATATCTTACTCTCTTTAAAAAATTACAAGTGTACCACTCACATATATTATAAATGCACACCCACTATCATCTTTACTTCAAGACTTAAAATCACTTTGGTTTACACAATACCTACCCAACTCACTTTCTAAATTTAACAAATTCATCTTATGGTCCTTATCATGGGTATAAATCCAACCTTTTATGTCTTTAGTGAAATTCTGAGGAAGATACTTGAAGAAGATGTAATGTTCTTTAACGAGCATCTTTATTTTACCTCTTTCTCTACCACCATAAATTATTTTTAACCAATAATTATATAATAAATCAACAGGTTCCATATTATTTTATCTTTTTATAATACTATTATGACATATATCACTCTCCAATTCTAAAACATTGGTTACGAAATCATTGTTCATGTGTATGGTGGACTGCCGCCCCATGAATCAACGGTGTTTGTATTTACATTACCACCTATCACAGATTGTTATTATGATTGATATAAAGTATAAAAATTATAGTTTTAATATTTACCATTTGATTATTTATATATTATATATCATATTTCATACCATTATATAGGTGAGTTGATAACATTGATCATGTGTACGAAGGATTAATTACTCTAAAATCAAAGTGATTTGTATTTCAATAATGCTTTAAATTGATGATGATTTGGATAATGTTATTGATTATATTTTATATCCATGAAATAATTTTTAAATTTATGAAATATTTATCATTATAAAAATATAATATATATATATATATATATCATTTTCATTCTTACATTTTCACTAAATAAAATATGATAACATAGTTTGTGAACTTGTGGACAACCATATTGGTTTTATATGTAAATTTTTTGTAAAAATATAATAATTATATCATTATTATTTTTTTGGATATGATAGGAATATATAATATACATAAGAAATTGATTTCTCATTATGATACATGTTTAAGAAAATAAGTAAATTATCACCTAAAATAATGAAAATAATGAATTATTATTAATGAAGAGGTGATAAGATATTATAAAGGGGTTATATATGAAAAAATTAATATAAATATGGTTTTTAAATGTTACTAAATTTTTTAAATCAACTATAGATGAGTTTACGTCACATTCATTCAAAAAGGAATAAAAATATAAGTTATTTTCTCTCATTTTGATTTTATGGAAGCATATAGTATTATTATAATCATAGTTTATTTTATATTCCCTATATACTATTCCAATGACATGTAACGTAATTAATTATTATTTATTAATGTTATTTTATTTTTTAGTTTGAATGATTTCATCTGAGTGAAGTTTAATTAAATTTTAGTGGTAACGAATTTCCTTACTCAATTTCCATTTATTAGGTTATATTACATCAACATTATCATTGATATTATATGATTTTGTGTATAATGAATTTTCAATAACTATTTTTTACATTATTTTATGTTGATTTATAGTTGAAACACATAATTGATTCATTTATTAACTCTCACTTCATTTTATAATCATTTTAAGGGTTTATTCCACAATATCATTATAATCAAGATTCATTATTCTTGAATTTACATTAAAAGATTTTATTTATTAACTGTTTACTAAACATTGTAATTTCATTTTTCTATGGTTATTGAATACATTTTTTAATTAATAGTACATATTTTTCACTCGTTAGTATATAATATGTATTCATAAATGTGTTTAAGAAAATATAAATTCATTTCTCTCTATGGACGAAAATCTGTATTCTTCTAAAACATTGTTTAAAAAATATAATGTCTTTCACCTTTACAATAATACTTATCAAATTAAATTTTGAAACTTTTTACTCTTTAAAAATGGTTTCAAAGGAATGTTATGTCATTTTCAAACAATTACCAATTAGCTTTTATAAAAAATCAATGGAATCTTCTAATAATATTCTCAAAATAGAAATTTCAAAACATTAGTACAATGTACAAGATATGTCTTTTTAATAATTATGGAATATATATAGTGAACCGCATTCATGACCATAATAATATAGATTCTTCCATTTAAAATTTATGAGGCTCTATTTAATAATTTTTTTTCATAAGTGGTTATCAAATAAATGATTTTTCAAAATATTTTTCAAAATGGAAAGGGTATTTTAATCATGAATTTTTATAAATAAATTATTATTTTTTATACATAATTGAAAATGAACCATTATGATTAATCTAACAGGTAAATTTTTTTACTCACCTTACTCTTCTTCTGTATGGTTTACGGTTATTTATACCTAGGATATTATGTCAATTCAAACCCTTGAATCATGTTTTAGTCATTAAATGCCCCATGATATATTCACTTTATTATGATCAATAAACATTAATGTTCCCCTTATTATATAGAAAATTTATCATAGATATGATTATATCCTAAAAAAATACAATTTTAAATATGGTATTTAAATTTAATGTTATTTGATTTTCTTTGAAAATATTAATAAATCAATATACATTAAATATTATGGATAAATGAGGATAAGGAACATTTTTTTAATTAAATGAACTATTAATTATATATTGAATGATTATAACAAGTATGAATTTTTTTGAGGAATTGTCTATGAAATACACTCGATATATCAGTAGTCTCATGAGATGAAATCAGTTTCACACAAACCCTATGTATTTGTAACCATGTATGGTTTAAACTATTTTTTTAATGGTCTTGACTGTTTTATTATTTACACTATATTTAGAAATGTATTGATAGAAAATAAATCATGTACCAAGGAAATATAGCATCCAATAATAAATAATTTCCTTTATTCAAATTCAATTACCATTGTCCATGATATTTTCACAATAATAAAATTTATCGATGTGCTTCATTATTAGTTTAGGTATTAAATGGAATTTGTTTTCATTTATTTAAATTGAAAATTTTATTATAAGTTATATATTTATAAAGTATATTTATTTTAATGGCATGTTTGCTCAATTATTTACCTTTCTATATTGATTATTCTCATTGATTTGTTATTTCTTCCAATGTACATAAACATTCTTCATCATTTGAGTCCACTGTTTCTTTGTTTCCTTTGATTAAAATTACAAGAATGTTACTATGATTGAAATGATGGGATACAGGAGATAAAATTAAGTTTATCTTTAGAAATTATAATGTTTTTATTTAATTATTCCAATGTATTATGAGACTTATGTATCTATATAGTTTACCATGATTATTAAACTATTTCTTCCTTTGGGATATGATTCCTTATATACTATTCTTATGTAATGGTAACATTAATTAGATCCAGGATACAAGGGTCAAGGTAACAGTATTTGGTATCATTTTAGGTCTATTATAATCCTTTATAACAAGATTTTGGTAAACATTTAATAGAAAAAAAACTTTATTATAAACATTGAGAATAAGAATTGATGAACATAAAAAAAATTTGTGATTGTAGATATTATGTGGTTTTTATGACTAATTAATCCCTATCTAGATATTATACGGGGATATGGTTCTGCAATAGAGTTACATAGGGATAATAACTCCATAAAATACACATCATTCTTATCTCGAGTGATACCTAGTACACGACAAATGGCCTTACGATTCCCCTAGTTTAACACTCCTGGGGTATATACATATGATAATTCACATTTTTATTACAAAATGTGGTGATTTATTTGAATAGACGGTGAAAATAAATTAACAATTATAATGATAATGTGTCTTAAATTGAGAACAAAATATAATATTATGTACATCGTATAAATTATTATATTTTATCCAATTACAAATAATATTTCATACACAATAATTATTGGTTTTAGTAAATGTATAGAACAAAAAATAATAATGTTAACATTGAATATATAGTAAAAGGTGGTGGATTTGAGAAAACAAGTGAAATAAACACTTCAGTAAAATATATTGTGATTATGCCTAATCAGTTTTCTATAAATATGATTCATAACATATACCATAAGAAACTCCCAAATAAGATAAGGATGGAGTTCACATAGATATTCAGTGTTGGAGACCATAGAGAAATGAGAGGTGGAAGGATTCACTGGATAAAGTGTCTCCATAGAATAGTGAAATGATTTATTTTTATAATGGATGGTAAAAATTAAATGAATTTTTTAATATAAATGATGAGTGTGATGTTAGGAAAAAATTCCATCCTAGTGATCCATTTATAGTTTGTTGTCATAAATGTGGGGAACCTTGGACTTATCTAATTAAATGAACTCTTCGAAAATATAAATGCTTAACCATATAAGGGCCTATGTGAAAATAAAATCGATGGAGAATTTATATATTGGAACTGTTTTGAAAACCATAGTAAAATGTAATTTAATGATTAATTTTATATCAATGATGTCTATCATTTTGTTTTCAAAATATTATTGTATTTTTTAAATGTATTTATAAAAAAAATCTATATGTCGGTTGAAAATCATTTATTTTCAAAAAGGCCATTGTGCATAAACCATTATGGAAGTACATTAATTTTTTTTCCTACCACGAGACTATGTGATGTCATAGTTTATATTTCACTACACAAATTGTTTAGAAAATAAAGATTAATGATGAACCAATGGTATTAAATTTGAGATTTAGGGATTATTTATATTGGATAATTATTTATTACCATATATATTTTTGAAAATAATTTGATATGTAAGGATGAACTATTCTCTCTTTTATAGATGATGTGATATGATAAAAGTTAATTTTAGTACATCATACATAAAAAATAATTTTTGGATATTCATTTTCATGAGTAACAATATATCTTTGAAATTGATCAATGAAAAACTAAATGATGATATTTTTCATTAGAAAAAGAAATGTATCATTTATATATATTTTATAATCTTAGACAATAAAGGAATTCAACAACTTTAGAGAAATTATTTGGAAACATAAATTTTATCTTATTACATTCATATATGATAAACCAAATGTTCTTTTAAATCATCAATCATTTATGTTTTTTATGACGTTAACCTTCCATTTATGAGTCACATTTTGGTTATCAATTTCCAATATAACTCCCTATAGTTATTTACACATTTATCCCATGTCTATGTTTCTATTTTATACTTAATTTCACATGCTAGGAAACTTAGTTATGTTACCTTCATACTTCCTAATCTTCTTTATTAAGTTGATATTTTTAAACCGTTATCAAGTTGTGGGATTTCATTTAAAGGGTTTACAAATGTAAAACCCTTATTTTATATGATCAATTTTAAATTGAGCGGATTCAATTTATTGAATTTTGGGAGAATAAGACACCCCAAAATTCGAAAACAATGACATTATATTTGATAGCATGTATGTCACACAACCCCAAGAAAAGATGATAATTTATAAAATATCGATACATTATGGAATATATATTATTTTTAATAAACTAAATCTATTATATATCAGGAATATCATTAAATTATGAGTTTAAATTTTTTTACACACAAAAATTATTTTGTCGATGTTTTTTGTTATACGCAAGCTCGAGTTTTACTAAACAACATTATATTATTAAAATATTATTTTTTAAAATAATAGTTATATCCTAGTCGTTAAATATCTATGTATTATAGTATTAACTAACATTTTATAATATATATTTTAAAATTTTTAATAGTTATCAATTGAATATTAATAAAATAAAAAGAAATTGGATGACAAAGAAATTTTTACTGAAAACTTGTATTTTCTCTAAAATGATGATTAATCTTACCCTGTGGTCATGATATAAAATTAGATTTTAAAAATTTATGAAAATATCTTTCAGAAATCATAATTTTTAAAATTTTATTACTAAAATTAAATTAGATTTCACTTTTTGGATTTTTCTAAAATATATCTTTTTTATGAATAATAAATATACTATATTTTAATTGAAATTGCCTTATAGTTTAAAAGATATATAATTTTAAACTAATTTTTTAATTGTTTTAAAATTGTAATTAGTTAAAATATATAGCAATTAATATTTTTTAGTTCAATGAAATAATTTTTATATTTTATTTTGATATAAAATCATCAAACAATTTGAGCATTTTTACATTAAGAACATGCTTTCTAGTCACTTATTTAAGATTAATTTTAAATTTACTTATATAATTTATATGAACAAGACTAAATGATTAGAGTATGAATAATTAGTAATATACAATACCTTTAACTAGATTTTTTATCATATTTATTAATGAATGTTTTTAATGTTAATCCACCCGATATAGTTAAAAAACATCTTTTTAAAGGGATTACACATTATACAATAGAGGAAATAAACTAGAAACTCATCCAAAACCCAATGCATAGATATATTTCAGCCAGATAAAATATATTATAGTTTTTTAAATTATATTATCCTTGTTTTTTGTTAAAAAAAGTTGGTATACAAATCTCTCTTAAAATGATTGCAAGTGTGCCACCCACCTCAATTATAAAAGACCAACCACACTCCTCTCAAATTAATAACTTCAAACCATGTTGGTTTAGAAAATACCTAGACAATTAAAATCCCCAATTCCTCCCACTAATCCTAGATCCTTATATTAGGAAATAAACAAATTATTAAATTATTTATTGCAAACCTAAGGAACATAGCCGAGGAAAAGATTATGACAACCCTGCTTTTTATTACAACTTAAACATGCTTTATTACATAAAACTTCACTTGATACAACAAAGAAGATCGAGAGGTTTAGTGTCTTTGGGGCTTAGGATAATTACATAAAACTTTAAACTTGAAATACAACATCCTTATTGAAAACTTCCTTTACATGACCACTACATTCCTTCGTACTTAGCATTGCATGGGATAACCTGAGGACATGCATAAGAAAAGGGTGAGCTATAAAGCCCAGTAAGGGAGTACATAATGAATAACATGAGGAGTACAATACATGTTAGGCAATAGGCATATCAATAGAGCATAAGAGAGACATGAACATAAAGGCATGATAAAGCATGATAATCATAACATGGAAATGTGGCAACAACACTTAACATTGAATTAGCATGAGCCAAGGCTCATTGCACATGGATCATGAGTAAACCCTCATTGCACTTGAAGCACGAGTAAACCCTCGTTGCACTTGAATTACCATGAGTAAACACTCATTGCACATGACGTATCATGATACTATACTTTACCCAATGCATTGGATCGCTATAAAGGGCGCACCCTTCTTAAACATTTCATTTCATGCATAAGTGTGCCACATGGATCATAAAACATGGATTCATAAAACATAATCATTTATTCCATGATAAAGGAATGTGGAATTCATACATGAAACTTTACAATCAATATGTATATGTGCATAAATGTGAATACCCTTGATGGAGAAATGGGCATGGTATTCACTACACAAAGACATTGGCTTAGAAAATCGGTGCGATTTCGGCAGCGTAACGGCGTGACATAAGAATTCATAAAAAAGGTTGATGAGAGAGAAAGGGGTTCCTCATAATATTTACATGTAATGGACAGTAAGGAGATCATATATATACATGTCCCAACAATAGAAATGGAATTTAGATTCATGATACAAAAGTATTAATTGAATGTAAAAGAAGAGAGAGAAGTTCCTTTCAGAATTTCGGCATAGTAACGGGTGTACATGGGAGGCATTTAATGAGAGATAAAGGGTTCTCCCATCATTCAAACAATAAGAGGGCAGTATGGGGGAGGTGCAAAACCATACCCCAACATTCATAATTGAAATAAAAAGGGAAATACAACTTAAAGGAAATTGACAAAAAAATGAGAAAGGAAGAAAACACCTTACTTGGAAGTGTGCTTCCAAAGGCTAGAGAGAGGCTTGTGAGAGGCTTCTTGGGAGCTTGGGGCACCTTGGGAGGATTCTAGAGAGAGTAGGGCAGAGGTTGGACGAACTTCAAGGCCTTTGAGTGAGGAGGAAGTGGGAGCTTGGGTGGGTTTATATAGGAAAGGTGAGAGAATTCTTTATTATTTAGGTTTGGGACCACTTATATTAAAATAATCCAAAACACATACCATCCCATGATATTTGCCCATGGTTTCTGGAAAAGGAAAGAGGAAAACAATATTTTACAAGTCCAAGGTCCGAACTTATTAAAAAATTAGGGTTGCTTATGTGGAGGTGAGTCACACTCCCATGGAAATTAATTTAAAAAGGCAAAGTGTTGAATAAGTCTTGAGGGCTCCATTAATGCTTTGAAAAGTGAGTCAAACAAACCCAAAACCTCATTATTTTAATGATAAAACACATATTGGCCGAACATAAGGATTATGGTATTTTATTACATCCCCATTGGGTCATTATGATGTCATAAAACACATTATATATTTAAATGGTATTTAATTTTTACCCAAAAATTTGACTGTCTCAGAAAATTATGAAAAATTCACCGTTGGATAATTTCGACGTCCTGATTCCAAAAATAATATTTATTTTATCTAAATAATTTTCTAAATATGTGAATTTTCACTTTTAAAATAAAAACCGACATTTATAAAATATTCACGGGTTTTGACAAAAATGGCTTTCAAACCTTAATATAAATTTTAATTTCATTCATAAAATTATAAGATCATTTATATTTAATTGAAATTAATTTAATATTAATAATAATATTTTATTAAAATATTATTTAATTCAAAAATCATTTAATTTAATAAAATATAATTCTTAATTAAATAATAACTAAAAACATCATTTGTACTTTAAAAACTAATTACAATGCATCAAAAATGACTAGAAATTATATTTATTATTATATACAAAAAAAAATAATGTACATGAACATGGTGCTACTTATTTGTTACATAACCCCTTAAAATGGCCGCATAAGACCTAAGGGTAAGGTGTGCGATGGTGACAGACTCTTGGGGTTGCTCGGATAACATTTCTCGAGTGGTAATCTCTATTAACTTCCATTTTTCCCGTAGACGACCACGTTCGAGCTTGACTTGATGAAGCTCAGCTTGGGCTTGGTCAAGGGCAAAGCCCAAAGATGCCACCTCCTTTCCGAGCCTCGACAAATGGGCTTCGTAAGGGGCAATTCTACTGGATGAGGCCATCGCTTACTTTGTCTGAGTAAAAATGGTTTCGTTAAAGCCTTATATTTAAACTACCCAGATGATCACTGTTCAACGGCTATAAAAGTAACGGTCACAAATCTTAACGTAAAATTAGAGAATTTGACATCTTATAAAAAACATTTTTCATAAAGAAACATTTAACTGGATCAAGAGGGATTTTCCATTAATGAAACTTTGGGTCGTTACAACATTCCCCCCTTAAGAAATTTCGCCCTCGAAATTTTCCTTTTCCCACACTAAAACAAATGTGGGTAACTTAGCTTCATCATATCCTCCGACTCCCAAGTTGCTTCTTCAAACTTGTGGTTTCTCCACAACACCTTGACGAGGGGCATTGTCTTATTTCGTAGAACTTTTTCTCTACGATCCAAGATCTTCACTGGTTGCTCCTCATAAGAAAGATCGTCTTCTAATTGTACCACCTCAGAAGAGAGTACATGTGAAGGGTCTGGTATGTACTTCCTTAAGAGGGATACATGGAAGACATCATGCACCTTGGCCATAGTAGGTGGAAGTGCTAGTCGATAGGCCACAGCCCCAACACGATCAAAAATCTCGAAGGGGCCGATGTACCTTGGACTTAACTTCCCTTTCTTTCCAAACCTCATGACCTTCTTCCACGGAGATATGCGTAAAAACACCATGTCTCTGACTTTAAACTCAAGCTCTCGTCGACGATTATCTACATAACTCTTCTGTCGACTTTGGGCTGCCTTGATATGCTGCTGAATGGTTTTCACCTTCTCCACCATTTCTTCGACCATTTCTGGTCCAAGCAGCTTATGTTCACCGACCTCATCCCAACATGCCGGTGTTCTACACCTTTTCCCATACAGGGCTTCATATGGTGCCATTTGGATGCTCGAGTGGAAACTATTATTATAAGATAACTCAACTAGAGGAAGATGTTGATCCCATCCTCCTTTAAAGTCCATTAAGAACGCTCTCAACATATCCTCAAGTGTTTGGATAGTCCGCTCGGATTGGCCATCAGTTTGAGGATGATAGGCCGTACTGAAGTTCAGTTCAGTGTTCAGAGCATGTTGAAGACTCTTCCAAAACATAGAGGTAAATCTTGGATCTCGGTCAGACACAATAGATAGGGTACTCCATGCAACCGTACCACTTCCCTGATATATATCCGTGCCAGTTGATCCAAAGAGAAATCCTCTCGAATAGCAATGAAGTGTGCAGTCTTTGTAAGACGATCCACAATAACCCAGATTGCATTGTTGCTTTTGGATGTCCTTGGAAGTCCAGTGACGAAGTCCATGGTGATGTTCTCCCATTTCCATTCTGGTATGGGCAATGGTTGCATCATCCCCTTAGACTTCTGCCTCTTGGCCTTCACTTGCTGACACACCAGGCACATTGATGTATATTCGGCGATCTCCTTCTTTATATTATCCCACCAAAAGTTTTCTCGGAGATCTCAATACATCTTTGTGCTCCCTGGGTGAATAGCGAAATTTGAACTATGTGCATCATCCAAAAGTTCCTTCTTCAGCTCCGAACTTGATGGGACACATAGTATTTTCCCAAACCGCACAATTCCTTCTTCATTAACATTAAACTCTGAGGATTTTCCCTTTTTGATAGCTTCCACTTTTTCTTGGATTCTCACATCATCCTTTTGAGCATCCTTTAACCTTAACAAAAGAGATGGTTGAGCAATCATTTGTGAAAGGATTGATGATGTTCCCTCCTTTATGATTACCACGTCCATCTTCATCAAGTCTAAGAAGATTGGATCATTCTCAATTCTCATCATTGATAGAATTGCTGGATCCTTTCTACTTAGGGAATCCGCTACCTTGTTCGCCTTCCCAGGGTGGTAATGTATTGAACAGTCATAATCCTTTATGAGCTCTATCCATCTTCTCTGGCGCATATTAAGCTCTTTCTGTGTGAATATATATTTAAGACTCTTGTGGTCAGTATATATCTGACATTTCTCTCCATAGAGATAATGCCGCCAGATTTTCAAGGCAAAGATCACCGCCGCGAACTCCAGATCATGCTTTGGATAGTTTCGCTCATGGATTTTCAACTTTCTTGAGGCATAGGATGTCACTTTATCATTCTGCATCATCACACATCCTAATCCCTTCTTCGAAGCATCACTGAATACCACAAAAAGCTCCCCACTTGTGGGTAAAGTGAGCACAGGTGCAGTGATAAGCCTCATTTTCAACTCCTTGAAGCTTTCTTCGCATTCATCACTCCAAGAAAACTTTACTCCCTTTCGAGTTAGCTTGGTAAGAGGGTTGGACAATCGTGAGAAGTTTCTCACAAATCGTCGATAATATCCGGCTAACCCCAAGAAGCTACGGATATCAATTACCGATGTTGTCCTCGGCCATCCCTCAATTGCATCTGTTTTGGAGGGGTCCACAGATATCCCATTGCTTGTGATGATATGGCCCAAGAATGAGACCTCCTTCAACCAGAACTCACACTTGCTGTACTTGGCATAGAGCTTCTCCTTGCGCAAAGTCTCCAGTACAGTTCTTAAATGTTCCTCATGGTCCTCCTTGGTTTGGAGTATATTAGAATATCATCTATAAAGACTACCACAAATTTATCTAGGTAATCTCTAAAGACTCTATTCATCAAGTCCATGAATATTTCTGGAGCATTGGTGAGTCCAAAAGGAATTACTATGAATTCATAGTGCCTGTACCTTGTACGAAAGGCAGTCTTGGGGATATCTTCCTTCTTCACCCTTACTTGATAATATCCCGACCGCAAGTCGACCTTGGAGAAGTATTGTGCTCCACGCAGCTGATCAAACAAGTCATCGATTCTTGCGAGAGGATACTTGTTCTTTATCGTGATTTTGTTAAGTTCACGATAATCGATGCAAAGCCGCATTGACCCATCCTTCTTCTTGACGAAGAGGACTGGTGCTCCCCATGGTGATGCACTTGGGCGTATAAACCCTTTATCCAGATTCTCCTGTAGTTTTTTCTTCATTTCTTCAAGCTCAACCACAGCCATTCTATATGGAGTCTTGGATATTGGTAGCGCCCCAGGTATAAGTTCAATTAAGAACTCAACATCTCTTCTTGGAGGAAGACCAGGAAGTTCCTCGGGAAATACTTCAGCGAATTCCCTCACAATAGGCATTTCTTCAAGGGTGGTTTCTTCCTTGGACTCAATCATCTGAGCCAGATATGCATGCTCATAAGGCAGTAATATCCATGCTTGAGATGATGGAGCTAAAGGAGATTCATCTTCCTCCTGACACTTGTAATGAATCGGGGGTCGATTCTCTATATGGAGTGTGATTTCCCTCTCCCGACAATTTATGTTGGCTCTATATAAGGAAAGCCAATCCATGCCAAGAATTGCATCAAATTCCACCAAAGGGAGTATGACGAGGTTCGCCGGGAAATTCAATCCACAGATTATAATAGGGGAGGACTTATACTCATGGGATGCAATGATTTCCCCATTTGCCGTACTCACCGACATCTTTACTTCCATGATTTGTGGTGGTGCCGGGATTGTTCTACTAAACTTTTGAGATATAAAAGAATGCGTAGAACCTGAATCAAAAAGTACGTTCACTATTCTTGAATGAATAACTAGCGTACCTGTCACCACTTCGTTAACGGGGTTCACTTCGGCAGAAGTGATGGCAAAAGATCTTCCTTGCTGTCTTGGAGGTTGTTGATTGCCTCCGATAACCCTTGGATTAGGGCAGTGATTCGCAAAATGACCCGGTTCTTTGCATTTGAAGCATTGAACAATGCGTTGAGGTTCGAACGGAGTGTTCCTCCCCTCCATCGCAGCCGCGGGTCCTTCTTGCTGACAGTTAACAGCTAGGTTCCCTTCTCTTCCACACTTGAAGCATTTTCTTGTCCCCCTAAGGCAATTTCCAGGGTGCTTCTTTCCACACTTTTGGCAAGTGGGGTACTGGAATTTCTTAGCGCCGTTGGATTTATCCATCGGACCACCAGCATTGAAGTCCACCTTCCGATTCTTGTCCCCATGATACCCCTGTGATTCTACGATCTCCATTTCAACCATGAGGGCACATCGGACAATTTCCTCATAGCTGTCGAAGTCACGGATCGCTAATGCTTTCCGCAAGCTAGGCTTCAGCCCACCAAAGAAGCGGTCAACCTTGAATTCGGGGGTAACGACAAAGCCGGAAGCATATCGTGCAAGCCTTGTGAAGTTTTCCTCGTACGCTCCCACAGATTCCTCATCTTTCTGCTTGAGGGAACGGAAGTCCCTTTCCATCTTAAGACGGAGGGTGCGTGGAAAATATTTATCGAAAAACATCTTCCGGAATACCTTCCATTCCAAAGCCTCTATCTCCTTCTCAGGCTTCGTATTTTTGATCAACGTCCACCATTGATCAGCTTCACCCTCCATACGATAAGCCGCCAGGAGAACCTTCTCTTTTTCAGAGCATTGGATGATGGAGAATATCTTTTCGATGGAGTTGATCCATTGTTCAGCAATCGTGGGATCGGATGATCCACTAAAAGTAGGAGGCCTTTGTCTCATGAAGCTTTCAATAGCGACTTGTTCTTTCTTAGGGGGGGTTGAACGTTCCTCTTGACCAGTGTTTCTATTCAAAACTTGAGTTAGCTGAGAGAGAAGCGTGACAAAGTTCGCGATTCCCGCTCCCATTGGATTGGGCATCTCATAAGTACAATCATCACACTGATCTTCACAACGGTTGTTAGCCCGAGTTCTCCTATTACCGGCCATTGGCTGGAATAAAAGGAAAGTTAGGGGTAACACATAAAGGGTAATCCAAAGACAAAAGTTGATGACTTATAAATAAACATTAATCTCTTTAACTCATGAGTCTATAGGGTTCAATCCAGGCTTTTCATGATCTTCCTTCTAACATATATTCTTAGGGGCATTTTTCCCTTAATAAGGGTTCATACTAAGATTGTGAATTTATCAAAACATATCCCCTGGAAGTGTCGTAACCAAGAGTGCAGCAAGGCCCGTTGTCGTGCACCAGTTCCCGTTCGAGTCTAGCTCAAAGGGGTGTTTTCGGGTTTTACACCTAGGATACATCTGTGCCAGAGCCGCCTCTACCTGCTCGTATCCAGACAGGGATGTATTTGTTTAATAAAACACTTAATTAGTATTTACCAAAACATAGGGATGTTTTTATTATGCTTAGTCTTGTATCTAAGGCTTTACTAGGGTTTCCTAATCCCAAAAATAACTAAACCTATCCTCTAATACCAACTATGACAACCCTGCTTTTTATTACAACTTAAACATGCTTTATTACATAAAACTTCACTTGATATAACAAAGAAGATCGAGAGGTTTAGTGTCTTTGGGGATTAGGATCATTACATAAAACTTTAAACTTGAAATACAACATCCTTATTGAAAACTTCCTTTACATGACCACTACATTCCTTCGTACTTAGCATTGCATGGGATAACCTGAGGACATGCATAAGAAAAGGGTGAGCTATAAAGCCCAGTAAGGGAGTACATAATGAATAACATGAGGAGTACAATACATGTTAGGCAATAGGCATATCAAAAGAGCATAAGAGAGACATGAACATAAAGGCATGATAAAGCATGATAATCATAACATGGAAATGTGGCAACAACACTTAACATTGAATTAGCATGAGCCAAGGCTCATTGCACATGGAGCATGAGTAAACCCTCATTGCACTTGAAGCAAGAGTAAACCCTCGTTGCACTTGAACTAGCATGAGTAAACACTCATTGCACATGACGTATCATGATACTATACTTTACCCAATGCATTGGAGCGCTATAAAGGGCGCACCCTTCTTAAACATTTCATTTCATGCATAAGTGTGCCACATGGATCATAAAACATGGATTCATAAAACATAATCATTTCTTCCATGATAAAGGAATGTGGAATTCATACATGAAACTTTACAATCAATATGTATATGTGCATAAATGTGAATACCCTTGATGGATAAATGGGCATGGTATTCACTACACAAAGACATTGGCTTAGAAAATCGATGCGATTTCAGCAGCGTAACGGCGTGACATAAGAATTCATAAAAAAGGTTGATGAGAGAGAAAGGGGTTCCTCATCATATTTACATGTAATGTAAAGTAAGGATATTATATATATACATGTCCCAACAATAGAAATGGAATTTAGATTCATGATACAAAAGTATTGCTTGAATGTAAAAGAAGAGAGAGAAGTTCCTTTCGGAATTTCGGCATAGTAACGGGTGTACATGGGAGGCATTTAATGAGAGAGAAAGGGTTCTCCCATCATTAAAACAATAAGAGGGCAGTATGGGGGAGGTGAAAAACCATACCCCAACATTCATAATTGAAATAAAAATGGAAATACAACTTAAAGGAAATTGACAAAAAAATGAGAAAGGAAGAAAACCCCTTACTTGGAAGTGTGCTTCCAAAGGCTAGAGAGAGGCTTGTGAGAGGCTTCTTGGGATCTTGGGGAACCTTGGGAGGATTATAGAGAGAGTAGGTCAGAGGTTGGACGAACTTCAAGGGCTTTGAGTGAGGAGGAAGTGGGAGCTTGGGTGGGTTTATATAGGAAATGTGAGAGAATTCTTTATTATTTAGGTTTGGGACCACTTATATTAAAATAATCCAAACCACAAACCATCCCATGGTATTTGCCCATGGTTTCTAGAAAAGGAAAGAGGAAAACAATATTTTACAAGTCCAAGGTCCGAAATTATTAAAAAAGTAGGGTTGCTTATGTGGAGGTGAGTCACACTCCCATGGAAATTAATTTAAAAAGGAAAAGTGTTGAATAAGTCTTGAGGGCTCCATTAATGCTTTGAAAAGTGAGTCAAACAAACCCAAAACCTCATTATTTTAATGATAAAACACATATTGTCCGAACATAAGGATTATGGTATTTTATTACATCACCATTGGGTCATTATGATGTCATAAAACACATTATATATTTAAATGGTATTTAATTTTTACACAAAAATTTGACTGTCTCAGAAAATTATGAAAAATTCACCGTTGGATAATTTCGACGTCCTGATTCCAAAAATAATATTTATTTTATCTAAATAATTTTCTAAATATTTGAATTTCACTTTTAAAATAAAAACCGACATTTATAAAATATTCACGGGTTTTGACAGAAATGGCTTTCAAACCTTAATAAAAATTTTAATTGCATTCATAAAATTATAAGATCATTTATATTTAATAAAAATTAATTTAATATTAATAATAATATTTTATTAAAATATTATTTAATTCAAAAATCCTTTAATTTAATAAAATATAATTCTTAATTAAATAATAACTAAAAACATCATTTGTACTTTAAAAACTAATTACAATGCATCAAAAATGACTAGAAATTATATTTATTATTATATACAACAAAAATAATTTACATGAACATGGTGCAACTTATTTGTTACATAACCCCTTAAAATAGCCGCATAGGACCAAAGGGTAAGGTGTGCGATGGTGACAGACTCTTGCGGTTGATCGGATAACATTGCTCGAGTGGTAATCTCTATTAACTTCCATTTTTCCCGTAGACGATCACGTTCGAGCTTGACTTGATGAAGCTCAGCTTGGGCTTGGTCAAGGGCAAAGCCCAAAGACGCCACCTCCTTTCCGAGCTCTGACAAATGGGCTTCGTAAGGGGCAATTCTACTGGATGAGGCCATCGCTTCCTTTGTCTGAGTAAAAATGGTTTCGTTAAAGCCTTATATTTAAACTACCCAGATGATCACTGTTCAACGACTATAAAAGTAACGGTCACAAATCTTAACGTAAAATTAGAGAAGTTGACATCTTATAAAAAAACATTTTTCATAAAGAAACATTTAACTGGATCAAGAGGGATTTTCCATTAATGAAACTTTGGGTCGTTACAAAGATAATATTCTTCAACAATCGTCTTTATTTTACATCTCTCTACACCTACTTCTACACTTATTAACCAATATTGATATAACATAATAAGTATATGAAACAAATTTTGATGTTGTTAAAATAATTTAATGACCTATATCACTCTCCACTTCCATAATATCTGTTACGAAATCATTGTTCGAGTGTACATCAGACTACTACCATGTGAAAAGATATCATTTATTTTTCAATTACCCCCTCTCACAATTGGTTATGGTGTTGGATATAAATTATATATATGATATTAACAAAAAAAATTATACTTTTATATTTATTATATCATATATAACAAATTTCATTCCATTTCATAGGATACATGATAATGTCACTCATGTGTTTGATAGTCTACTACCATGTGATGCGATGTAATTCTTCTTTCACTGGTGCTTTAAATATAACTTGTAGAAATAAAATTTAATGATTATATGTGTTAAAAATTAAATAATTATTATATTAATGATTTATTTGTAATTATTTAATTATAACATTTTTTTCTTTATTACCTTTTCACTAAATGAAATATGAATCTGTGATTCTTCGTCATGTGGACTACCACCTTCATGAAAGATATGACTCTATTTCCATCACTCCACAACATTGACGATATATATAACTGTATTTAACGAATTAATATTATAAATGACATTATTATCATTATCTAAATATTCATTATTACTTTAATAGTTTCCATAATTGTTATTTAAAAATTAATATTTTGCTCTTGTGTATGTATGACCCACCGTCTCCATGATTATAACATAATTCATTTTTCATAACAAAAATTCATGATTTATTTTAAAACAATGGACTTTAAAATAAGATAATTATTTTTTTTATGATGATATAACAAGTAATATTCAAACAAAATGGATTATTCATTACAAAGCACCTATGATAAAACAATGAAATTAACAAATGAAAAATAAAAATAGTAATATAGTATTAATGAGTAGGTGATAATATATTATAAAGGGATAATATGTTATATAATATATTATAATATTTTTTTGCAGGTAAATAACAATTTAAAAACCAATATAAATAATTTTAATTTATGTTTAACAAAAAATCAATGATACAATAATGGATTTCCCATCTAATTTAGTTTATTGAGTCGTATTATAAATTTATACACCTAGTTTAATATGTATGGTGTATATACATTTCCATTGATATTTAATATCACTAATAATTTATTATTCATTTTATTTTACGTTTAAATCTAAATAATTTCATATAATGGGGTCTGAATTAATATTTACAAAGTGGTAAAAAATTTAATCACTCAATTTTCTTTTAATGGGTTATATTACTTCTTAATTGTCATTGATATTCTATGGTTACCTTTATAATTAATGTTGAATATATTTTGTTCTATTTAAATTTTTATTGTTTGTATTTATATATGATAAAAATAATTTAATCATATAATAATTCTCACTTTAAAAAATGGTCATTTTGAGGGTTTATTTCATAATTTTATTCTAATCGACATTGTTTATTCATGATTTTCCATTAAATGAAATTATTTGATCCTTTTTAATAAACCATTTATTTTTATTATCAAATGGTTATTAATTATCTTTTTCAAGTAATAGTAACATTTTCAACCATTTGGTGCTTAAAATGTTTCATAAAGTCTTTTCTTCAAATCCGACATCATTTCTCTCTTCCTTCATAAATTGATTTTCATCAAAAATAATATTTTGTAAAATAATATGTTTTTATCTATTCAAAATGATTTATCAAAGGAATTTATACCCATTCTTATATGTTAAAAAATATTCAACATAATATTATGTCATTTTCAAGCTATGCCTATTCGATATTTACCGATTATCTTAATGGAATCTTCTTGTTTTATTCTGAACAAATCCCTTTACTAACATTTTTAAAGTGAAAAATTAATAGTCATCAAAAAAATTACTAAATTAATTTAATTACTTGAATTTAGGACCATCATTTTTTTATGCTTACATTATATGTTTTCATGGTTCTTTTTATGTAGTTTTTTTAAATTTATCATTGAACAAGTGGATTTTCAAAAAATAATTTGAAATGAAAAAGAAACATTTTTCCCAATTAGTGTTATTAAATCATTTTTTGTGATTTTTATATTCATAAATTGGAAAAATACATTATTATTACACCATTGGGTATATGATTTTTTCATCTCTATTCATCTTTTGGATGGTTTATTATTATTTTGATCAAAGATGGTATTTAAATTCACTTCCATGATTCATTTTTCTTGTCATTAAATTGCCCTAGAAATATTAACTTTCCTCTGATCATTAGAAATTAAATTTCCCCAAATTATTCATATCATTAATCATATATTTTATTAATTCCCAAACTATATGATAATATACCATACAATTTTTGAATTGAAATTTATTTTATTTTCTATAGAAATATGGATAAGTATGTATCCTTTTCTCAATACAAATACTTGAATATAAAGAACTTTGTTTACAAATTAAATCAATTATTTGATATATGATTAATTCATTGGATGGTTATGACATAGTTTGGGGACCAGTAATGAAATCCCCAACATGCATTATTAGTCTCATGAGAAATAATGAGTTAGGAAAAATCCCTATACATGTGTTACCATGTATGTTTTAAGCTACCCTATTAATGGGGTCGACAGTAGTGTTTTTTAAAATATATTGTGAAAGGTATTTAGTTTAATGTTATCATGTACTAATGAAACATGGTGTCTAATAATTAAGAAAGAATTCATTTAGATTAAGTTGCCATTGACCATTAGTATTTTTTTAGTTATAAAATATATTGATTCATTTCATACTCTATTAAATGATTAAATGGAATGTGATATCAGTTATTTAACATTCCATATTTATTATTACTTATTTATTCATGTATTAATGTTTTTTATATGGAATTTTTGTTCACTTATTTAACCTTCCATTTTAATTATTCCCATTTATTCATTTTTTTCTAATGTTATACTTAACCCTAAGGATAAATTGTGATATCACTCATTTTTTTCCTTTTCCTAGGATTTCATGAATTTTAAAATGAACAATATATTGGCATACCCAAGATAGAATAATGTTATGCTAAAAAATTCATTTTATATTTTGTACTCCAATGTATTATCTGACTCAAGTTTTTATCTAGTTTAACATGACTTGTAAATTACTCGGTACTTTACGATTTTATTTGTTGTATCTAATTCCAATGAAATACTAGAAGGTTCCATTAAGAACTACTAGTGTCGGGGTTGCTAAATTTTCTATATTTTAATTTTATGAGATTAATAACTTTTTAAAAATCATTGATGTTGCAGGGTTTCTTTAAGTTGTTTATTGTTATGTTATGGAATCCATGATTTTGTGACACTTTAATATCATTCTATGTTGAAATTGGATAATAAATTAAATCTAGTAAAGGAAATGGATTCCCATATAAAAAAGCTCATCTATGAAAACAAACTTAAAAGTACATTGTAATTGATGAAAATCCCATCAAAAAATATGAAAAATGATATGTGTTGTGCTATGGTTTGTTCATTGATGTTTGAATGTTGTTGGGGTGTTTGATAATGTTCCGGGTATGTTATGTGATTAATATTGTGTATTGTATGTTGGGTGGTTGTGATGTAAAGTTATTCAGATATAATATTGGTGATGATGAGGTGGTTGTTTTTTTTCATTTTCACTGTACAGGCATATTGGTTCCAGGATGATCCATGTGTGGATGTGATGTGATCTGTAATCCTAATTACCATAGAAGTAATGGAAGCCAATAAATTATAATGATGAAACCAGAATGGTATGAGCTTGTTTTAAATATGGGTGTAAATTACTAATGACACATAAATTTACGTGGGATATGTATTTTAAATAGATATTATTCATACATAAATTAATGGGATAGAAAGTATGAAAATAACGGGCATGAAATATAAAATGAATGGGTTTTTTTTAAGAAAACTGACTATTAATGTGAAATAGAAAAAAATGGAATTAATTATCAAATTATATAAAATATGGATTTCCTTTTATAGAGTGGTTGTATTAATCTTTAGTTTACAATGAATGTGGATGAGGCAATACTGTGATGTGGTGATGTTTTGATTTGGGATAATATTCTTGTTATATATCCATAGGTCATTATTTTGTGCTATGATATTTTATAAATATATAATTTATATTATTTTTGATTTTCAATATGGACCCCACCCATGATGTGTGTCACGACCCCCTCCCCACAAAGTGTACCCTTCCTAGGCCGGCAGTGTGAGAAGAGAGATAATGACCCCCGAGTCCCGCCTCCAGTAGGCCCTGGGTTGGCGACTAGCACCGAGGGTATAATAAACACACAAATGGGAGGTATTACCCTCTAAGAGAACACATGAAGAAGAGAAAGATAAGATAAACACAAAAAAATACAACTCAGAACTGAAATATAAAAGAAACCCAATTAGATATATGAAATTCCATGCAAAAGTACTACAATTGAAAGGGGAAAACTACAAGTACCCAAAAGAAAGGAAAAACAACAGCGACCACAAGCCCGAACAGCTCTTGGAACCACAAGCTAGTAGTAACCAACTTGATCTCCAACTTGCTCCGAGTGACCTGAAAAACAGTTTATATATACATTGGGTGAGTATAAAAGTATACTCAGTAGGATCCTCCCCAAATCCTCTCATGAAAATGTAAAGAAAGGATACTAAAGCACAGTAAACAACAAGTGAAACTAACTCATCACCTAAATAGGTATACTAAGTTCCCAACCTCACAATGGCTACTCTCACCAAGTAACACATTAAAGAATATAGTATATAGAAAAGAATATCAAGGGTACCCAGCTACTACTTCCCCATCGGTTTTCCGCTTTTCTCCAATGACATACGTCATGTGCATCTCTCTCCAAAGGATTTATCGTATAAAATGGGCTAAGCTCTACAATCTACACCTTGTTCAACAAAAAGTCTTGCCTGTAGACACCTGGGCAAAGCACCACACCATCCTCACAACCTAAAGTAACCAGGTAAATTCCAGGAGCAAGCACAACTTGCATAACGTGTATCATATGTCAGGTGTTATACCTCAAGCCACGACAGCCCATATGCCAAGTAAGGATCTTCAAGCCGTCACAGCCTATACATGTTACACCTATAGTAGTCCATAGGATAAAATATCCATAATATATGTGTGTGAAATAACCACATGCCATTACAGCCCTCTACACACATATATGGGGAAAACTAACCATTGTGCCAAAGGCACTAGTGTCTACCAAGAGAAGATATCAGGGCTAAAGGGGGTAGTCATCCATTCAACCTCCCATCAAAATGTTGGGGAAAAACATCCCCAAGGTACAGAATCCCCAGGGTGCTAGTTTCTATTACCGACAGGGTGGTTTAGTGTATAGAAACACAAAAAGTACAGAATATATAATACTCACAACAACACTATGGTCATAACCTAGTCTTAGACACAACTGTAGCTAACGTATCTCGGACTCTGGGATGCCACATCTAAGAATAGGTATCCTATAAGCATAAAACCATTTAAGGTATTTATTAGATTAATTCATTCCCATTTTATCAATTTCACTATATGTTAATTAATTCTTAAAATATTAATTAACCATGAACACAACCTCAAAAAACTAAATTGGAATCATAGTAAAAAACAACTGCTCTTTTTAAAAGTTATAGCCTCATCATTATGTTCCAGCATCTCCAACCCCATGTGTTGACATCATATACTCATACATTCATTATAGAATTACTTTCCCATAATCCCAGGCATTCTAGAAAAAAACCTATTCTACTAAACACAAGGGGGATCAACACGGTGAGTAGTTATACTACCCGTCGAGTCTTTTCCACCTATGGAAAGAGCATAGACCCATTCTCCCTTGAGAGGCTAAACATGGAAAGAAAGTGGCCTACCCCGCATGTCTTCGCCAATTTTAGAAGAAGGGTATGAAAAACCAACTGCCTTGAGCAGTGGGGAAAAGTAAAGCATATAAATAACCAATCAAACCACCAAACATCCAACAACCACATCTATCCCATTCCATCATCTCTGGTGTCCTCCTTGACACACACAAGCATAAACCGATGCATCTTTCCACTCTAGGCATCATTTGTTGCCACAACCACAAGGCCTCCCTACCTCTCCATATCATAACAACCATCCAGGCTCACATCACAGCACATGAAGTAGGAAAACAAACATCACATCAAATGGGATCTTGTACCTTTAATAAGGCATCCAACCTTCATAAAAAATGATCATTAATGGCTCTAATGCACAAGGCACTCGACCTTATGAAAAAGAGGGTATCTAAGAACCCTACTAGGCGTTAACTCTTCTCAACCGACCATATCTTTAATACCTCTTGAATTAACAGATTCAATTTGTAGGTTCCAATTTCGAGAAACCTAATCAGTAAGCTATCACAAAAGATTTAACATTCTTACTATGCCAATCTGATTAACATCTAATTTAGAACAACTATAACAATGGAATGAACCAGATTCATTTACATGCCTCTTTATCTATAGCCAATTAATTATCAATTAATTTCATCATTACGTTCATTATCAATTTCCATCAAGAACAAAAAACTAAGCAAAGAAAGAATAGATATCACACTATATAGAAAAACATGAGGCAGTAACATACGAGCGATAACAATTCTCTATCCGGTTAAAATATTTAATTAGGTCAATTTCATTCTGATCCAATGGGCTAAAACATGATAACGATACAGTTTCACATAAATAAAAAGAGAATCCACGAATCCCCTACCTCAACAACTCTATATCCACACAACATGTCACAATTCTCCTCCCCGGACAACTGAATACACCGGAGGATGCCATGGTAAGACAGAACTAACAAAACCCCAAGAAAAACCCATTAGAATCTTGGAGATTACATGGTATAATATGTATGTTATTAATTGGAGAAGATAATCCCCAATGGAATGTCGATAAAACATACCTTATATGGAAGCTTGACTGACACAGCTCGGTTGCTTCCAAAATAGAGCAGAACCAATTGGAGGAGTAGGGTTTAATTGTGAATCTCCTATAGGGATGATTGAAATGTTCTAGCGTCTTCTAGCAGAGAACAAAGAGGAAGAACAAGGGAGGATGACATCTTGTCCCTTTTGAAGATCTATTGGGGTGATGGTTTAAGATATGCTTAATTCTCCATTGAAAACGGATCGCAATAACCCACACGGTTTGACTAAGTAAAATCATCTTGGCCATAGGTATATTTAATATAAGCTTTATGGCCTTTGAATCGGACTTGGAGTCCTTAAAATAAGGCTTTAAATGTATTTTATGTCAAAGGAAATGTCAAAAGGGGAAAAACATTAGGAAGATGGAAACACTGTTCACATACTCAAAATTTGGAAAAGGAAAGTCTACTGATCATGAAACACTGTACAAGTATGTCATTATGGAAACATTGTACAAGTCTACCAATATAAGGTCATCGATAGAAGATCACCGATAGAAACACTGTTCAAGTCTACCGATAGAAGGCCACCAATAAAAGCTCACCGATTGAAACATTGTTCAAGTATACCAATAGAAAGTCATCGAGTGAACCTCACTGATAAAAACACTGTTCAAGTCTACCAATAGAAGTTCACAGATAGAACCTCATCGATAGAAACACTGGTCACTGAACCTCACTGATAGAAACAATGTTCACCTACCGATACTACTTATAAAACTGGAAACATTGTTCATAGAACTGGAAATTTGGCAAAGTGTTGAGGATAATTCACCTTGACATCCCGGAACACCTCCAACACCACATCATCACAATGTAATGGACCAAAGAGGTCCGGTCCAATACATCAGATACCTCTCAAAACATTCTTGTGCTCGAGAATTCAAAACCAAACTAAAGAGATAAAAAGAAACGGGGCCCGAAAAACAACCCATCGAGATACCTCTCAAAAGAGAGCAAGCCATAAAAAGAACAAAATAAGTTCATTAATAAAACATGAATGGTCTAACCATGAAGGAAACATCATTACATGAAATTAGTTAAACATTAAACAACTCTGGGTACTAAGCACATATCTGTGACTCACACTCCCAGGTACTCTCCTCTATGCCACCGTGTCACCACAAGACATTATCTTAGGGGATAAAACACCCATGAAACACCTTATCCTTGCGGTATTGGATCTGTACAGGTCACTCCCTGAATGTTGCATCATCATCAATATCGATCTCTCCTCAATCTATAACATGAGATTCATCATGAAGATAACGATGGAGCTGTGATACATGGAAAACATCATGTATCCGACTCAACTGAGGGGGAAGTGCTACTCGATATTCCACAGCTCCAAAACGAGCTAACACCTCGAAAGACCCAACAAACCGGGGAGAATGCATACTTCTACGACCAAACCTTCACTGCCCACGATGGGGAGTCACCTTCAGAAACACAGGATCCCAAACATTAAACTCTAAGGGTATCCTTCTTTGATCAGCATATGATTTCTGACGATCTTGTGCTGTCTTAATCCTCTCACGAATCACCTGAACCATCTCTGTTTTATTCTGCACTAGTTCTGGTCTGAGAATTGCTGACTCTCCGACCCCAATCCAGCACAACAGAGAACGGAAAGGCTGACCATATAAGGCTGGAAATGGAACCACACCAATGGTGGAATGAAAACTATTATTATAAGAGAAATCCACCAAGGGTAGGTGCCTCATCCATTAACCTCCAAAGTCAAGAACACACGATCACAACATGTCTTCAAGAGTTTGGATGGTTCGCTCTGTCGGACCATCCGTTTGAGGATGAAAAGTAGTGCTAAGGCATAGTTGAGAACCGAAAGCATGTTGGAGACCCCTCCACACCCTAGAGGTAAAACGAGGATCTCAATCAGAAATGGTCATCCTAGGGACTCCATGAAGTCTCACCACCTCCCCTAGATACTACCTCGACAATACGTCCACTGAGATCGACTCCTTGATCGCTATGAAGTGGGTCGATTTTTTCAAACGATCCACTGACACCCAATAGCATCATGTCCTCCCGAATTTCGAGGTAAACCTGTAACAAAGTCCATTGAGATTTCCTCCCACTTCCACTGAGGAATATCAAATGGCTGGAGAAGACCACCAGGAACACTATGTTTGGCCTTCTCCTTCGGGAAGACTAAACATCGAGACACAAACTCCGAAACCGCACACTTCAGCCCAGGCCACCAAAACTGACTCCTCAAGGATTGGTACATCTTTGCCACACTAGGATGTACTGCTAAAGGAGAAATGTGGAACTTTCTGAGAACCATCTCACACATCTCTAAGGGAAAAAAATGCCTGCCATGATACAACAATCAGTGTTATTCATCCTACGACCAACCATCAAGGGCCTCACCACAAACAACTCGGTCTCTTTATACTTCCACCTCTAGATCACCCAACTGAGACTCTTCCACCTTCTACCTCAGGGATTACTGCACTGTCATCTGGAAAAGACAACCTCTACCCCCAACTTCTCCCATATCAAGATGAAAATCTGATCACTCTTCAATCACTCTCCAGGAATCACTAGATTCACGCACAACATCATTACGTGACTTTGAGCTCAGTGGATCAGCTACAACATTCCCTTTTATAGGTGTATACAATATTTCATAGTTGTATTCCTGCAATAACATTATCCACTGATGCTGCTGCATGTTCAATTCCCATTGGGAGAAAACATACCTCAAACTCTTATGATCGATGAAAACCAAAAAGTGCTGACCAATGAGGTAATGCCTCTACAACTTCATAGAAAACACCATGGATGCCAACTCAAGATCATGGGTGGAATAGTTTCATTCATGGGGATGCAACTACTGAGACCCATAAGAAACAACTGACCTCTGTGGCATGAGAACACAGCCTAGCCCTAGATGTGAAGTATCAAAGAAAACATCAAATTAGACTCCCTCCGCGGGAAGACAAAGGACTGGAGCACTTACCAACATCCCCATTAGATACTAGAATGATACCTGACACTGATCAGTCCATATGAACACTTGATCCATCCTAGTCAAAGTTGTCATAGGAGTCGCAACTCGGGAGAAATTGGCTACGAACCTCCTGTAATAGCCAGCGCGACCAAGGAAACCTCACACCTCTAACACGGTCTCGGGGGCTGCCCAAGACACCACTCCTTCTATCTTCGACAGATCCACAACTACTCCCTATTGGGACACAACATGCCCCAAGAAATGAACTTCTCAATCCCAAAACACACACATCAACAACTTCCCAAACAACTTATGTTGGAGAAGAACTTCCAAAACGGCTCGTAGATGCTCTGCATGCTCCTATTCAAATGTGGAGTACACAAGGATGTCATCAATGAAAACCACCAAAAACTTGTCGAGGAATTCATGGAACACATCATTCATCAAACCCATGAAAACAGAGGGAGAATTTGTCATGCCGAACGACATTACAATATACTCATAATTCCAATGATGACAATGGAAAGCAGTCATTAGAATATCCTCATCCTTCACACGCATTTGATGATATCCTGACCTCAGGTCGATCATTGAGAACCAAATTGCACCCTTAAGTTGACCAAACAAATCATCCATCCGCGGAAGGGGATAGTGGTTCTTTATTGTTACTTTGTGTAAGCGATGATAATCAACACACCACTGCAAACTGTCGTCGGCCTTCTTCACGAACAAGACTAGTGCACCCCATGGTGACACACTTGGCCGGACAAAACCACATGGTAACAGACCATCAAGATGAAAACGTAGCTCTCGTAACTCAGAAGGGTCCATCCTATACGGAGACATAGAGATAGGAGACACTCCTGTATGTAACTCGATACCAAACTCGATCTCTCGTCGATGGGGTAATGCTAGAACCTCTTCTAGAAATACAGCAGGGTACTCCTCTACGACCCTAGGAAATTCCAACTGTTTAACCTATGAAGAACTCATCATCAACTCAGACATCATGGATGATATGGATGGAATATGCCTATGACCCATCCGAGGATCTCGCTCACCAACAAACACCAGTTGCTCTCCATCTGCACCAATGAAGATAACCTTCTTCCCGAAGCAATCCATGATAGCCTACACTGAATACAATCAATCCATGATGAGGATGACATCATATGGTTGTATTCGTAAACATATGAAATCTCCCCAAGATCGGTTTTGCCCCAACACTAGCTCACAATATCTACATACTTCAAACAATTCAGGTCGACCTCCAACTGGCATAGTCAACTCCAAGGGCACTGGAAGCCTCTCTAAATCAAGTCCCAAAGCATGGAAAAGAGTAGGTGATATGGAGGAGTGTGTCGCTCTTTAGTGAATCTAGGAATACACCAAGGTAGAAAACAAGAAAAGGGTACCTCGAACGACGTCTGGCTCACCTGGTGATGACAACGCTAGAGCGTGAAGCTGACCACGACCTCCTCCCCGGCCACTCTGACCCTGACGATGACCACCACCATGTCCGCGCTCTGCTCTCTAAGGACGAGGAGCATCATGTGGTTGTCCTCTACCTCCCCATCTACCCTCTGGTGATCTAAATCTAGTGCAGCCTAATGCTTCTGCCTCGGCTGGGACTCCCTCAACGGAGGAACTTGGAGCGAAGCGCCCAGTGCACGATGACTGCTCTGAAAAGTCTGGCACTCCCACTGCTGATGACTATGACCACCACAAGAAAAACAAGCTCCTAATCCCTTGGCATAGGCATGAGAGTTACTGCCTCCGGAGAAATGAGATGGGAAGTGCTGGGACGTACCCCCAGGTGAACAGACAATATTCTGCCCTAAAAAATGGGATCCCCGGACTATAGCTCTACTTTGGGAGGAATCATGACGATTCACCTCTCGTGATGATCTCATACTAGCCAAATTCCTCTCAACAACTACTTCCCTCTCCAGCACCTCAAGATATGTCTTCAGCATAAATGGGGTGACAGGGCGCTGGATCTCTGGACGCAAAGCCTCCTCAAAATCCCTCGCCCTGGCCTCCTCATCTTGTAACTGGTCTGAAGCATATCATTGAAGGTTCCTGAAATGGATTCCAAACCCTCGAACACTGGAGATCCCCTGTCGAAGGGTAATAAGCACCTAATGACTGGATTCCTTTTCAGTCGATGAAAGGAACTCAACTATGAACTTGTCTCGAAAATCCTCTGATGAGAATGCTGACTCCTCACAATCCCCGAGGAAAAAGAGCCACCACTGCCTTGCTGCTCCACGTAGCATCGTCACCACTAAGGACACCCTGTGCTCCTTACGAGCACGAATCAAACTGAAGATGATCTCAACCTCCTCCAACAAGTCTTATGTGACTGCATCTAAAACAGAGACCTCGTACTTCTGCAAACTCGGGCACTGAAAATCTCGAAGTGACTTCCTCCATGTGTCCTCGTCATCAACCTCTACCTTGCGGCGCTCTGCTAGAACAGTCTGCTAGACATTTTCTGCGCAAACCTGATGAGGATGACTACCTGGATCTATACCTGTAAAATAACAAACCGTTAGAGCTCCTAAACCTAGAATATTGAAGATTCAACATTAATTAATTGTTCACTTTTATTCATTTTAGGATAACCTATCCGAAGGTCTACCCATTCAAACCCATGCACAATGATGAATTATGCATGATCCCTTCCAAGGTCTCTTCCCTACAACCAGTATTACCTTGTTTAGTAGCCATTGTAAACTTAAAGGTCCGTACAATAGATCATAGGGGGGCCTAAACGCTTATGTCCCTTCCTGTCTCCATTGTTTACTCCACATGCTAAACATGAATGACATCGTTTCCCTACCATCCCATGCAACGTCACCTGTTCCTAACACAAAACTCCATCATATCCCTAAACCTGCCTCTGATAGCACTCTGTCATGACTCCCTACCCAAAAGTGTACCCCTTCTAGCCCGGTAATGTGAGAAGAGAGATAATGACCCCTCAGTCCCGCCTCCAGTAGGCCCCGGGTTGGAGACTACCACCGAGGGTATAATAATCACACAAATAGAAGGCATTACCCTCTAAGAGAACACATGCAGAAGAGAGAGATATGATAGACAAAAACCAAATCCAACTCAGAACCGAAATATAAAAGAAACCCAATTATATATATGAAATTCCATGCAAAAGTACTACAACTGAAAGGGGAAAACTACATGTAACCAAAATAATGGAAAAACAGCAGCAACCACAAGCCTGAATAGCTCCTGAAACCACAAGAAAGTAGTAACCAGCTTGATCTCTAACCTTCTCCAAGTGACCTAAAAATAGTTTATATATACGTAGGTTGAGTATAACAGTATACTCAGTATTATCCTCCCCAAAGCCTCTCATGCAAAAGTAAAGAAAGGATGCTAATGCACTGTGAACAACAAGTGAAACTAACTCATCACCTAAACAGGTATACTAAGTTCCCAATGTAACGCCCCAACCGCATTTACCCAGAGTCGGTGCATTATTGCGTAACATTGGCATGATCACAAAAGATCATGTCTTGAAAGACTGATTAGTTTAGTAGCCTTGGAAAAAACTAGATACATTCATAAATGTAACATTACATCATAAAGTGAAAAACTACAATAACATAGTCTCCATTTTCCACACTCATATCCCCTTCAGACTATCCCTGCAGGTCATTCCTAAAATAATTCTTCACATCCTGGAAAATTTAAAACATTGAAAGGGGTGAGCTTAGATGCTCAGTATGGAAAAAAATATAGCGGAATCTTTCATAAATAAACATAAACATTTAAGGCAATGTATAACTAAAAGAACATCCTTTTAAACTTGAACATCAACATAATAAGGAAAAAATAAAATTTAATAATTCCATTTACTTATTCACATGGATATTCTACTGGTTTAATAATCACATGCAATATCAATAACCACTTTCATAATGATGGAATGCATAATGCTGGACTATCATAACCATGTAGCCAAGGTCTCGTGCCAAGACCACAAATAAGATTTTGTCAAGGACTCGTGCCAGGACACTAGTTTGTATCATGAGACCTGCCGATGCATCGAGGAGGTATAGCGGGCTCCACCTGCCACTTATTAAGTCCAATGCATTCCTCATATGAATAGTTTTAAACATATCATAAACCATAACATAATCGTATCACATAAAATATGCATAAAGGACACATAAAATTTCCACAATTCAACCACAAGATATCAATACAACACATTGATATAATAAAAACACTTTCCAAACCATTTTCAATACCAAAATGAAAGAAAATTAAAACATTGTATTTACTTTTCATTTTAAAAGAAGTTATTTCTTGTAGAGGAAGCTGAAACTCAAATAATGGTCACAGAGGAAGAGAAGTCATTGTCGCCACATACATACGACAAGAAAAACATTCCTTTTCGTCCTTTAGTAAAACGCTTCGTATAAAAATATTCCATTTGAATAAATGTAAAAGTCAAAGGGGTTTATACACCATATAAAAGAAATCTGTGTATAAAACAAAATATGCCTCAATGAATGGTGATTGAGACGAAGTACCTTACAAAGATCATTTTTTAAATAAAATAGATCTATTATGTGTATTCAATATATGTACACATAAAAAAAGTACAAATACAAGATAGGAGATAATAATATCATGACATAATTTGAAAGTAGGACATTGACCCAAAGAACGGAAATTGGGATAAGAAGTTCCCTTACCTCGTGTCCGACTTTACTCGACTGCTCTTTAACCCCCTGAATAATAAATTAGAGTTAATCTATACCTGCTTAAGAACCTTTTTCAAGTTTATTATTCCTTTTCTATCACTTATTACCATGTTATGAACATTATGTAATTATTTAAGTTAATAACAGTCGTTTTGTCGATCCTATATACTTGAGTCAAAAATAAACTTTTTAAAATTACACTTTGTTGATGTGGTAAAATATCCATTATATCCATAATTATATTCATGATGTAGATATCACATACATCATATATATCCAGTATATATATTCATTTATAATATTACATAACATTTAGATGTAACATATGAAATGCACCGTTCATGGAGACGGTAAGTCGTACGTACGCATGAACGCTATTTTCATTTCTATTTCGTATGAAGTTATAATTTATAAAGGTATAATATAATTCCAGTATAATATAATGTATAATACCATTTAATCAATCCTCTATACATCCCACATATGTCATTAATGATTCAAATCACATTGAGGGGGCAGTAGTCCGTACTTCCTAAAATGAAGATATTGCTTTTACCCATAATGGAAACCATAAAGGTATGCCATAAATGAAAAATAAAGAAGCTTAAGTAAAACATAAACATATTATATATCATATATAAATATAGTGACATCTTATTTTCCACCTTTGAAGGTGTTATATGAGTGTTGAACAATCATCGTTGTGTGAGGCAGAAATTTTCCATCCACAGAAACAGAATGTTCTTTAACTATTAGATGTAGGTGTGTGTAAGTGTAGCTCGAATACATCCTATAACAACATCCTAGTATATTTAAGATACTACTGTTTTTACAAAAGAAAATAATAACAAGATTTTAGGGGTTTGGAGAAGCAAAATAAAACAAAACAACATTAGGGAAGACATTATCTTAAAATCGGGTAACTCCTTTTGATTTGATCCAAAGGCTTCCTTGGGAAGACTTCTGCCCAAATTTAGGCTTCTAGGTGTAAGAGAGGGAAGATGGGAGAGTATTTGGGAAGAGGTTGGCTGATCCAAATGGCTTGATTGTGTGAATAAGGTGGTAGAGGTGGGGACCTTTTATAAGAGGAGAGGAGGGCACTCGTGGAAACTCATGAAATGTTACATTATTATGAAATTATTTTCGGATTTCAGAGGTCCCACAATTATATATTTCGAGGCTATGGTGATAAGATTTAGAAATCTACCCATCCAATAGGGTTTTGACAAGTTTAAGCCTTAGATATTACATTATCTTCTCATTTTATTTAAATCATTAATTAATGAGGTAATCGTTGCATCATCATGGTGTCATAAATAATTTAATTTATTTAATATCTAAAAATTATAAAAAAAATCATGATGTATGAAATATTTTTAGATTTCTAATGAATATCTATAGTTAAAAATATTACTTGTATAACCCCATTTAAAAATTGTTTTAGTAAAACAACTCTTGTTTGTGACATTTTTATTTTAACATTAAATAAAACGTTTTTAATGTCATTTTCCTAACATAGTGGATCCATGGGGTCCCCAAGTTGACCCATGGATTTTCTTGGTCGGCCATGACTCATCCAATAGAGGTAGGACAAGTGTAAAGGTTTTTTCATATTTGTATAATATCATTTTTACCTTAAATTTCACTAATTACCTTTAATCGCGATTAATAAAAATAAAAGTTACTATTCACAAAAATAGTATTTTAATCCCATTGAACCCCATTTTACTTCCTAATGACAACCATGTATGTCGGATTTTTTAATATCAAATCACCGAAGTGGTAATGTTTCATTTAAATGAAAAATCAGTTTTTTAACTACCACTTAGTGGTTTCACTATTCATCAAAAATTGATGTTTTTCAGAACAATTCCAAAATTTCACCCTAAGCTATAATTGATATTCCAAATTAAAAAATGCTGTTTATTTTACAAGATTCCAAACATATAAGTTGCATTAATTAAATATTATAATTAATTCCCTCTTTCACAACAAATAGCGTGTTTTTAAGAAACAATATATATCAAAAGATTGACAATTGTTTATGTCCGATTTCAAAGTGAAATTGATTTTAATGACCACCATTGGATAAAATGGTAAAAATATATTCTAATTATACTTTAAAACCACTAAATAGTATAATTTATCACTATAAATTATTTTGATTAAAAAAATTTTTTTAAGTATTTTTAACTATTCATAAAAAATAGGAAGTTCTCAGAAAAATACCAAAAATTAAACATAGGCTAATTTCGATATTCTGAATCCAAAAATGAAGTCCATTTTGAAATATAAAATTTATATAATTTCAAAAGGTGGGTATTACTATTCATAACTTCTACTTTTATTGGTCTCGGTGTGTTAGAACTTGAGGTTGCGTACAACACACGCTGTCTATTATTCATAGAGGAGCGTACCCTGGAAGCTTGGGGTGTTACATTCTCCCCTCCTTCAATTAATTGCATCCTCGAAATTTTAAATTTTTCTTTGAAAATAATAGGTTGAAAATAGGAAATACCTTTGTAGAAAACCCACTTCAGAAATAAGGTTAATAAAATTTAGCCTTAATAAGAGGGAAATGGAAATGAAAAAGTCACCACAAAATTATGATCTCGATAAGGAGAACATTGGTGGAAATTAGAGACATATAATTGGAGGAAAACATAAATATTTATAGGGTGTGATTGAGGTCATCAATCACAAACAAGTGTAAAATTTAGGGCCTCAAAGCCTTCAATCTATTTTGATTTAAAACATTATCAGTTCAACATGACATAAGGTATTAAGATAACACATTTTTTTTGTTTTAATATCCCTTTACTAAAGTTTAAGAATTAATATATTCATAGAATAAGAGATAGGTATATATATATTTATGCATGACAAGTAGAGTTTCAACCATAAACTAATTTCTACCACAAACTCATCTTTCACTCAAAAAGATAATAGAACTCAAAAATATTATATTTATCCTAATCGTGCAAGGTTCAAAATATTAACACATACCATTTAGATTAGGAAAATGGTTTTGTAATAACCAGGGACTTCCTGTAGGCTAGTGGAAGGTAATAAAGGCATGTTGCACTGTGGTTGTGGGTTGGATTCCTACAGCTTTTCCCGACGTGACGAGTTATCCCCCGACCTGCAGGTTTCCCTTTTCTTATAAATATAGTATTATAATATTCCAAAAGTAATCTTCACGAATGTCTTAACCTTAAACAATACTATCCAATGGTCATCTTAATCCATTCCATCCTTTATAGTTATCCAAAATACCTCCGTCCAGACATTATCTAAAAGGCCTCTAAATTCAAAAATCAATTGTAACCTCAGATTCCCCAAACAAAGTAATGTTTATCTTATTATCACATAATAAAAATAAGATTACCTTCATCATATTAAAACATTAATGAATGAAACAAGTACTGTAGTAAAATCCTTATATATATCACATTATTCTTATAACTAGAATATAATCCTTGAGTCCAAAAGCACCAATACATTAATTATTCCACATCAACTATAGTAACAGTATAAGATTTTCCTTGACCCCATGGACTTTTCTGAGGTAATTTTACCTGACTCTTAGGAAATTCATTTTCATAATTCCCCATTTCCCTACAATTTTAGAATTCAACATTGATAGTCTCATTCTTTCCCTTGCAATCACGATCCTAGTGAACTTTTTCTCCACATTTATAACAAACTCCAATTCCTTTTATGCATGTACCGGGGTGATTCTTCCCACAATTATCACATAATGGAAAATAATTATTTCCCATTTTCCCTTTATCTGTCTCTTGTTCCACCGTTCTCTTCTTCTCTTGCTTTACTTTGTTGTCATAAGACTTAGAGAATTCCTTTTCTGTCTTGATAGCACATGAGACAATATCTTCATACGTTGAGAAATATTGTGATACTAAAGCTCGACGGGGAAATGGTTTTAACCCATCAAAGAAATGGTCAATCTTACTTCTTGGGTTACGTAAACGATCTATAGTATGCCTCTCTAACCTTGTAAAGTTAGCCTCATACTTTGCGACATTCTCATCCTCCTTTTGTCTCAGACTCAGAAATTTCCATTCCATATCTGCTCAATTGTCACGAGGGAAGTATTTTTCTAAGAAAATCTCATTGAACTCCCTCCATTCCATATTAGATACTTCTTCATCTTCTTTCGTGTTTTGAATCAGTAACCACCATTGATCAGCATCTCTAGTGAGGCGATAAAATGCCATGATAACCTTTTCCCTTTTGCTACTCCCCGAGGTGTGGAATATTTTCTCTAAGGAGTTTATCCATTTTTCACCTACTAATGGATTTGTACCCCCATTATATGTTGGCAGTTTTTGCCTGATGAAGCAGTCTAACATTGATCCTCCACGTTGCGGATTAGGGTGCTCCATACAAGTAAGGTTATTATTCATAACCTGAGTGAGTTGTCACAATATGGTGATAAGTTGATCAGCACCAGTTGTATCTCTAGATCCACAATAATTATCTTGATCAGGAGGACAATACCTACATAGAGTGTGTGCATTAATACGGTTTTCATTCCTCCCACTAGGCACCATTTCTAAACAATGGCATAAACTAGATTAGGTTATGAATCAAAATACATAATTACAAACATGAAAAACACTTAACATAAATTGAACTATTTATAAATATAATCCATAATCATAATAAATGTTTTCTTTTTGAAAGTATATACTCATAACCCTTCATAGTAGTTTGTAAAGAAAACAAGAATTATCCTAAGAATATCCCCTGGGAGTGTCGTAACCAATAGTGTAGCAAGGCCTGTTGTCGTGCACCAGTTCCCGTTTGAGTCTAGCTCAAAGCAGTGTTTTCCGGTTTTACCCCTAGGTACATATGTGCCAGAGCTGCCTCTACCTGCTTGTATCCTGACAGGGATTTATTGCTCGGAAAACTCACAAAATCTCTATAATACCAAAATTCTAGGAAGTTCTTCTATACTAATCCTCAAATTATATATTTGGGATTTGTGCTCTAATTAGAGTTTATCTAAATCTAGCTTCCAATGTTAGTACTAAACTGCCTCTGATACCAACTATAATGCCCTGACCCCAGTTACCCAGAGTCGGTGCATTATTGCATACCATTGGCATGATCACAAAAGATCAAGTCTCGAAAGACTGATTAGTTTAGTAGCCTTGAAAAAACTAGATACATTCATAAATGTTACATTACATCATAAAGTGAAAAACTACAATAACATAGTCTCCATTTTCCACACTCATATCCCCTTCAGACTATCCCTGCAGGTCATTCCTAAAATACTTCTTCACATCCAGGAAAATTTAAAACATTGAATGGGGTGTCCTCATATGCTCAGTAAGGATAAAAATATAGCGGAAGCTTTCATAAATAAACATAAACTTTTAAGGCATTGTATAAATAAAACCAAAGCCTTTTAAACTTGAACATCAACATAATATGGCAAAAATAAAATTAAATAATACCATTTACTTATTCACATGGATATTCTGCTGGTAGAATAATCACATGAAATTTCAATAACCACTTTCATAATGATGGAATTCATAATGCCAGACTATCATAACCACGTAGCCATGGCCTCGTGCCAAGACCAGAAAAAAGATTTTGTCAAGGCCTCGTCCCAGGACACTAGTTTGTCTCATGAGACTTGCCGATGCATCGAGGAGCTATAGAGGGCTCCACCCGTCACTTATTAAGTCCAATGCATTCCTCATATGAATAGGTTTAAACATATCATAAACCATAACATAATCGTATCACATAAAACATTCATAAAGGACACATAAAATTTCCGCAATTCAAACACAAGATATCAATACAACACATTGATATAATAAAAACACTTTTAAAACCATTTTCAATACCAAAATGAAATAAATTTAAAACTTTGTATTTACTTTTCATTTTAAAAGAAGTTATTTCTTTTAGAGGAAGCCGAAACTCAAATAATGGTCACGACGGTGGAGAAGTCGTTGTCACCGCATACGTACGACAAGAAAAACATTCTTTTTTGTCATTTAGTAAAATTCTTCATATAAAAATATTCCTTTTGAATAAATGTAAAAGTCAAAGGGGTTTATACACCGTATAAAAGAAATTTGTGTATAAAACAAAATATGCCTCAATGAATGGTGATTGAGATGAAGTCCCTTAAAAAGATCATTTTTAAATAAAATAGATCTATTATGTGTATTCACTATAAGTATACATAAAAAGTACAAATACAAGATAGGATATAATAATATCATGACATAATTTGAAAGTAGGAGATTGACCCAAAGAACGGAAATTGGGTTAAGAAGTTCCCTTACCTCGTGTCCGAAATGACTCGACCACTCTTTAACCTCCTGAATAATAAATGGGAGTTAATCTCTACCTGCTTAAGAATCTTTTTCAAGTTCATTATTCCTTTTATATCACTTATTACCATGTTATTAATATTATGTAATTATTTAAGTTAATAACGGTCGTTTTGTCGATCCTAGGTACTTGAGTCAGAAATAAACTTTTAATAATTACACATTGTTCATGTGGTAAAATATCCATTATATCCATAATTATATTCATGATGTATATATCATATAAATCATATATATCTAGTATATACATTCATTTATAATATTACATAACATTTAGAGGTAAGAAATGAAATGCACCGTTCATGGAGACGGTAAGCTGTACGTACGCATGAACGCTACTTTAATTTATATTTCATATGAAGTTATGATCTATAAATGTATAATAAAATTAGAGTATAATATAATGTATAATACCATTTAAATCATCCTCTATACATCCCACATGTGGCATTAATGATTCAAATCACTTTGAGGGGGCGGTAGTCCGCACTTCCTAAAATGAAGATATCGCATTTACCCATAATGGAAACCATAAAGGTATTCCATAAATGAAAAATAAATAATATTATGTAAAACATTAACATATTATATATCATATATAAATATAGTGACATCTTAATGGCCACCTTTGAAGGTGTATATGAGTGTTGAACAATCATCGTTTCGTGAGGCAGAAATCTTCCATCCACAGAAACAGTATGTTCTTTAACAATTAGATGTAGGTGTGTGTAAGTGTAGCTCAAATAATTCTTATAACAACATCCTAGTATATTGAATATACTGGTGTTATTAAAAAATAAAATAATAAAAAGAGTTTAGGGGGTTGTAGAAGCAAAATAAAACAAAACAACATTAGGGAAGACATTACCTTAAAATCGGGTAACTCTTTTTGATTTGATCCAAAGCCTTACTTGGGAAGCCTCCTGCCCAAAGGGAGGCTTCTAGGAGTAAGAGAGGGAATTTTGGAGAGTATTTGGTCAGAGTTTGGCCGATCCAAATGGATTGAAGGTGTGAATAAGGTGGTAGAGATGGGGGCCTTTTATAAGAGGAGAGGAGGGGCACTCTTGGAAACTCATGAAATGTTACATTATTATGAAATGATTTTCGGATTTCAAAGGTCCCAAATTAAATATTTCGATGATAAGGTGATAAGGGTTCGAAATATACTCATTCCATAGGTTTTTGACAAGTGTAAGCCTTGTAATTTACATTATGTTTTCATTTTATTTAAATCGTTAATTAATGAGGTAATCGCTGCATCATCATGGTGACATAAATAATTTAATTTATTTAATGTCTAAAAATTATAAAAAAATATCATGATGTAGGAAATATTTTTTTATTTCTAATGAATATTTATAGTAAAAAATATGACTTGTATAACCCCATTTAAAAATTGTTTTAGTAAAACAACTCATGTTTGTGACATTTTTATTTTAACATTAAATAAAAAGTTTTTACTATCATTTTCCTAACAAAGTGGCTCCATGGGGTCCCCAAGTTGACCCATGGAATTTTTTGGCTTGACATGACTCATACAATAGAGTTAGGACAAGTGTAAAGGTATTTTCATATTTTTATAATATCATTTTTACCATAAATTTCCCTAATTACCTTTAATCACGATTAATTAAATTAAAAGTTACTATTCACCAAAAAATTATTTTAATCCCAGTGAACCACATTTTATATCATAAGGAAAACCATTTATGTCGGATTTTTGAAAATCAAATCAACGAAGTGGTAAAGTTTCATTTAAATGAAAAATCAGTTTTTTAACTACCACTTAGTGGTTTCACTATTCATCAAAAAATGAAATTTTTCAGAACAACGCCAAATTTTTACCCTAACCTATAATTGATATTACAAATTCAAAAATGATGTCTATTTTACAAGATTACAAACATATAAGTTTCATTAATTAATTTTATAATTAATTCCCGCTGTCACAACAAATAGCGTGTTTTTAAGAAACAACATCTATCAAAAGATTGACAATTGTTTATGTCCAATTTCAAAGTGAAATTGATGCTAATGACCACCATTGGATAAAATGGTAAAAATATATTCTAATTATAATTTAAAAAAACTAAATATTATAATTTATCACTATAAATTATTTTGATTAAAAAAGATGTTTTTAAGTATTTTTCACTATTCATAAAAAATTGGAAGTTCTCAGAAAAATACCAAAAATTCAACATAGGCTAATTTCGTTATTCCGAATCCAAAAATGAAGTCCATATTGAAATATAAAATTTATTTAATTTCAAAAAGTGGGTATTACTATTCTTAATTACTACTTTTTTGGTCGCGGTGTGTTAGAACTCGAGGTTGCGTACAACACACGCTGCTCTATTGTTCATAGAGGAGCGTACCATGGAAGATTGGGGTGTTACACCCAACCTCACCATGGCTACTATCACCATGTAATGCATACAAGAATATATCATATAGAAAAGAATATCAAGGGTATCCCGCTACTACTTCCCCGCTAGTTTTCCTCTTTTCCCCAACGACATACGTCATGTGCATCTCTCTCCAAAGGCTTGCCCGTATAAACATGGGCTATGCTCCACAATCTGCACCTCGTTCATCATAAAAGCATTCCCGAAGACACTTGTGTGAAGCACCAAACCATCCTCTCATCCAAAAGTAACCAGGTAATTTCTAGGAGCCACCACAGCTGGCATAACATGTAGCATACATCCAGTATTATACCTCCAGCCATCACAGACCATACGCCGAGTATGGATCCTCAAGCCATCACAACCTATACACGTTACACATATAGTAGTCCATAGGATACTATATCCAGAATATATGTTTGTGAAATAACCACAAGCCATTACAGCCCTCTACACACATATGTGTTTAAAACTAACTCCTATTCCAAAGGCACTAGTATCTATCTAGAGAATAGAGTGTGGCTAAAGGGGGTAGTCATCGATTCAACCTCCCAACAAAATGATGGGGAAAACACCCCCCAGGGCTCAAAATCCTAGGGGCGTCAGTTTCCCTTTCCGACAGGGTGGAGTAGCATATAGAAACACAAAAAGTATAGAATATATAATACTCACAACCACACTATGGGCATAACCTAGTCTTAGACACAACTGTAGCTAACGTCTCTCGGACTCCGGGCTGCCACTTCTAAGACTAGGTATCCAATAAGAATACAATCATTTATGATCATTATTAGATTACTTCAGTCCCATTTTATCATTTTCACTGTATGTTAATTAATTCTTCAAACATTAATTAACTATGAACACAACCTCAAAAAACTGAATTGGCATCACATTCAAAAACAAATTCTCATTTTAAAAGTTACAGCCTCATCATTATGTTCCATCATCTCCAACGTCATGGGTTAACATCATTTATTCAAACATTCATTATAGAATTAGATTCCCATATTCTCAGGAATTTTAGAAAGGCAACCTATGCTACTAAACACAAGGGGGTTCATCACGGTGAGTTGTTATACTAATCATCGAGTCATTTCCACCTATGTAAAGTACGTAGACCCATTCTCCATCGAGAGGCTAAACACGGAAAACACGTGGCATACCCCATGTGTCTTTGCCTCTTTCGGAAGAAGGGTAAGAAAATCCAACTTCCTTGAGCAGTGGGGAAAAGTAAAGCATATAAATAACCAATCAAACCGCCAAACATCCAACAACCACATCCATCCCATTCCATCATCCCTAGTGTTACTCCTAACACCCACATGCATAAATTGATGCATCTTGCCACTCTATGCATAATCTGCTGCCATAACCACAAGGCCTCCTTGCCTCCACATATCACAACAACCATCCAGGCTCACATCACTGCACAAGCAGCAGGAAAACAAACATCACATCAAATGGGCTCTTGGCCCTTTAACAAGGCATCCAACCTTCATAAAAAATGAGCACTCATGGCTCTAAAGCACAAGGAACTCGGCCATACAGACAAGAGGGTAACTAAGAACCATAACAGGAATTATCTTTTTTCAACCAACTAGTTCTTTAATCCCTCTTGAATTACTAGATTCAATTTTTCGGTTCCAATTATGGGAAACCTAATCAGTAAGCTATCACAAAAGATTTAACATTATTACTTTGCTAGTCTGATTAACATCAAATATAGAACAACTACAACAATGGAAACAACCAGATTCATTTACATGCCTCTTTATCTTTACCCAATTTATTATCAAATAATTTCGGCTTTACGTTCTTTGTAAATTTCCATCAAGAACCAACAAATAAGAAAAGAAAGAATAGATATCACACTATCAAGCAATACATGAGGTAGTAATATACGAGCGATATCAATTTTTTATCCTGTTAAAATATTAAATTATGTCAATTTCATTGTGATGAAAAGGGAAAAAAGATGATAACGATATAGTTGCATGTAATATAAAAGAGAAGTCGCGAGTCCCCTTCCTCAACAACTCTTGATTTTTCTTTATCCACAAAACGGGTCACAGTCCACCTCTCCGGACAACTGCATCCACCGGAGGATGCCACGGTACGACAACACCAACCAAAACCCAAGAAAACTTCATTAGAATCTAGTATATTTCATGGTATAATATGGAAGGTATAAATAGGAGAATATGATCCCCAACGGAATGTCGACAAAACATACCTTATATGGATGATTGATTGACACAACTCGGTTGCATCCCAAATAGAGAGGAACCAATTGGAGGAGTAGGGTTTGATTGTGAAACTCTTACGAGGATGATTGAAAGGTTGTATCCTCTTCTATCCAATAACAAAGAGAAAGAACAAGGGAGGATGATATCTTGTCCCTTTTGAAGATCTATTGGGGTGACTGTTTAAGATATGCTTCATTCCCCATTGAAAACCGATCGCAATAACCCATGCGGTTTGACCAAGTAAAAACATCATGGCCATAAGTATAATTAATATAAGATTTTTGGCCTTTGAATCGGCCATAGTGTCCTTAAAATAAGGATTTAAATGTATTTTACATTAAAGGAAATGTCAAATGGGGAAAAACTGTAGGAAGCTGGAAATAATTTTCACATACTCAAAATTTGGCAATGGCAAGTCTACCGATCTGGAAACACTGTACAAGTCTATCGATCTGGAAAACCTATACAAGTAGACTGATAGAAGGTCACCGATAGAACCTCACCGAACGAAACATTATTCATGTCTACGGATAGAAGGTCACTGATAGATCCTCACCGATAGAAACATTGTTCAAGTCTACCGATAGAAGGTCACTGATAGAACCTCACTGATAGACACATTGTTCAAGTCTACAGATAGAAGGTCACCGATAGAACCTTACCTATAGAAACATTGTTCATGTCTACTTATAGAAGGTCACTGATAGAACCTCACTATAACGACCCAAAATTTTGAATAAATCCTGTTTCCTAATTTTGTGTGTTATTTTTTTATATTCAACAAAAATGTTTCATTTGATAACATGAGTATAATTAAAATGAGACTGTTGGGTTTTTGACTATTATATGACCATTGGTCAATATGACCACTGGAATCTAAATGTTTTTATTATTGTCTCTAAATACAAGTAATCTTGGTTAATTAATATAGAAAGAAGATTTGATGGCCACACCCAGTAGTCTTGGACCAATCGAATCCCATATAACCGAACATGGGAAGAAGGTAGCACCACTGGGCTTTACTCTAGACCAAACCCAAGCCGAACTTCATCGTGTGAAGTTCAAATGGAATCGCCTTCGCGAGAAGGTCAAACTGATAGAAATTACTACTCCTGTGATGTTGGCCGAGCCTCCCTCAGATTCTCTCACCTTAGCACACCTTACACTTAGGTCCTATGCTGGTGTGATAAGGGGCTATGTAAAGAGACTGTAACTGCCTTGTGTAATCCTTTGTTTTAAATAAAAATTTCGATTTCTTCTTATGATGATGTTTATGATTTTTCAAATGACTGGATAAATATAGTATGCATATTTTTGATGAATTTTAGAAAAAGGATATTTTAAAAAAATTTATGTAAACCTTAAATAATTAAAAATGTGTAATGATTTTCAAAAAATGGTCTTCTAAAATTATGTTCAATACGAAATATAGAGTCTAATAAGATCAACATAATTTTTGATGAATAGTAAATTATGAATAGTGATTTTATGCTTAGGATTAGCAATGTGAACAAATGGATTAGTAATCTCACTTAAAGAAAGTATTAATATAATCTTGGCACCTTGATTAAGTAATGTGATTCAATAAAATGGTTAAATAACTGTTTCACATATTATTATTCAAGTATTAGTTTTTTCGGGTGAATAGTGTTTTTTAATTAAAAATTAAATTTAAAATATTTAGAAAATTTTTTTTATAAAATGGATTTCATTTTTGAACTCAGAGCTTCGATATTATGTTAAAGTAATTTTTGGGGGTTTTTCTGAAAAAAATGAATTTTTGGTGAATAGTGTATTTATTTAAAAATTAAATTAAAAATATTTAAAAAATTATTTTTATAAAATGGAGTTCATTTTTGAAATCAGAGCATTGATATTTGGTTAATGTGAAATTTCTGGATTTTTCTGAGAGTAGAATTTTCAGTGAATAGTAAAAATACAGTTTTTAAGTTACGAGTGTTTAATGACATCATTAAATGATTTATTAAGTATGTAATCAACATGGTCAACTTATAAATAGTACGATAAGGTATGAGGTGTCCCAAGTGGCCAATACCATGGGAAAATATCATGGGAAAGCCCATGGTTTTTCCAAAACCACTAATGAGGTGTCCCTTGGCCAGTAATGCCTTATCCCCCCACTTTCCCTATAAATACCAAGAAATCCTCTCATCCATTCGACTCCCCACTCTCCCCCAATGATGTTCTGGTCTCTTTACTTCCAAAGGAGTCCTCCCAAGGTTCCCCCAATCCGTCAAGGTCCCAACCATTGAGTTTTAAGAGCTACGTTTTATGATAAGGGTTCTGACCCCTCTCTTTATTTTCAAGTGATCTCTTTTAAGTCATTTCTTTTATGCTCCATGTTCTTATGTTGGAGGATGTTCTTTTATATTTCTCTTACTGACTTTTTCATGTACATATAATGAGAGATCCCCTCTTACTCTCATTATTTCGTTTTATGAATGTTTAAGTGGCGCCGTTAGGCTGCCGAAATATTTGTAACGAATTCTTTCTCCCTTATCAATTTTCAAGATCTATTTTCATGTAATGTCTTTCAAGATCCTTTTAATTATGTTGGGGTATGATATCTATATCTATCATACTGAAATTTATGATCATATGATGAGATACCCCATTTGATCTCTTCAATTCTAGTTTTTTGATGTTTTAAGTGGCGCGTTAGGCTGCAGAATTTTTAAGGGATTCTTTCACCCTTCTCGTTTTGAAGATCTATTTTCATGTCAAGTCGTTCAAGTGTTTAAGAATAATGTTTTATGTCTTCATGTTTTATATTCCTGGTTTCCAAGACACTAAAATTTAAGGATCCTCGGTTTTGTAAAATGTAATGAAAGTTTATGTGATAAAAAGGCGGGATGCTATAGTTGGTATCAAAGGATGGTTTAGTTATTTGTGGAAATTATGATATGAAACCTCTAGGAAGAACCCTATAGAAAAGTTTAAATATAAGAAATCTTCCTGGTATTTTGGTGAGTATTTAGTAAGGGGTTTCCAAGAAAATACATCCATGTCTGGATACAAGCAGGTAGAGGTGGATCTGGCATAGATGTACATAGGGGTAAAACCCGAAAACACCGCTTTGAGCTAGACTCGATCGGAAACTAGTACACGAAAACGGGCCTTGCTTCACTCTTGGTTACGACAATCCCGGGGGATATTCTTTGGTAAATTCATAAGCTTAGTATGATCCATTGTTAAAGGAACAAAGATAAAATAAAATAATGATTCACATAAGAATATATTATTATGGATAACCTAGTTTGGAACCTAGGGGATCACAAGTTAGGGTATTCTTTTCTTTTACAAGGTATCCTTCTGTTCTTTATGTTCCTTTTCATGATTATTGGCGAAGTATTTAAGCCCATAATTGTACTTTATTTTCTTAGTTAATGGCGGGAAATGGAAGAACATGTCCCAACAACCAATGAGATAGGAAATGTGATGATTTCCGTATTAATATGACATAGATTGTTAGGGTATTAAAAGATGATTATTATTTTGGAAGATGTTCACTATTTTGGGAACCCTATTTGATCGAGATAAATAGATTACTACGGTTTTTTCTTTAAGGACTAATGGAAGACTTATATTTTGAAGAATCGATGAATTTAAGGTGAACTTATGGTACTATAGGTTACTTATGGAAATGATTAACCTATCTTGGGGAAAATGTTATTATGTTAGTTACTTTTGTTATAAGATGATAAGAGTGGTTGATGTTGTTTAGAGATGGGAGATAAAGTCTATCTTGGAAGAATATGTTATCAAATCATTCTTTTATTTGGGTTTCAATCTTAGTTTGGGTTATTTTGAGGAATTTTAAGGATAGTTATATATGGAATGGTCTTCGATAAACTTTGGGTAGTACTGTGGAACTTTGAAGATTTAAAGTAGTTTCCCTTCCTATGGGGTTCTTTCTTTTTTAAGACATGTTTTATCTTACACTTTCTGTTTTAGGGATAATGTTTAATGATAGAAGAAATTGATAGTTAATCTATTGTGGATTACATGACTCTCAAGAAGACGATTCTTTTTTTTTTGATGAGACCAAGTGTTTTGAATTCTCATCATTTGGATAAAAGATTAGTTTTGGTAGAAACTTTTATAGGATTAAACTCTACTTGAAGGTATGTGTATTTCCTTATGTTTTTATTCTATGTAGTAAATTAATTCCTCAAAATTATGAAAAGGAACATAAAACAAAAACTTTGTCAGGTAACGTTTCCTACAGGGTAATCAAAGACCATGTACACACATCATAAGTTTGTGATTTTCTTATTGTTAACTTTCTCTTAATCATGTTCTCTATCACTCTCCCTCAGAACATGACACTTTGTTTTTTCTTCCATATCCATGTTTTCCTACATGGAATCCTAGTATGGGTTAACTTGGGTGACCTTTGTACTTCCTTTTCTATCATTTAATGTAATAGTGTTACTGACTCTTTTTCCAATGTGAGACTTTCAATGAAATTTCAAAACCCAAATTTAAAAAATTGCGAGGACACAATTTTTTAAGGGGGGAAGATTGTAACGACCCGAAATTTTGAATAAATATTGTTTCCTAATTTTTTGTGTTATTTTTTTTATACTCAACGAAAATGTTTCATTTGATAACATGAGTATAATTAAAATGAGACTGTTGGGTTTTTGACTGTTATATGACCATTGGTCAATATGGCCGCTGGAAAATAAACGTTTTGATTATTATCTCAAAATACAAGTAATCATGGTTAATTAATATAGAAAGAAGATTTGATGGCCTCACCCAGTAGTCTTGGACTAATCAAAGCCCATCTAAGAGAACTTGGGAAGGAGGTATCACCACTGGACTTTTCTCTAGACCAAACCCAAGCCGAACTTCATCGTGTGAAGTTAGAACGGAATCGCCTTCGCGAGAATTTCAAACTGATAGAAATTATTACTCGTGCGATGTTGGTCGAGCCTCCCTCAGATTCTCTCACCTTAGCACACCTTACACTTAGGTCCTATGCTGGTGTGATAAGGGGCTATGTAAGGAGACCGTAACTGCCTTGTGTAATCCTTTTTTTTAAATAAAAATTTTGATTTCTTCTTATGATGAAGTTTATGAATTTTCAAATGACTGGATAAATATAGTATGTATATATTTGATGAATTTTAGAAAAAAGATATTTTAAAAATGTTTATGTAAACCTTAAATAACTAAAAATGTGTAATGATTTTCAAAAAATGATCTTCTAAAATTATGTTCAGTACGAAATATAGAGTCTAATAAGATCAACATAATTTTTGATGAATAGTAAATTATGAATAGTGATTTTATGCTTAGGATTAGTAATGTGACCAAATGCATTAGTAATATCACTTAAAGAAAGTATTAATATAATCTAGGTTCCTTGATTAAGTAATGTGATTCAATAAAATGGTTAAATAATGGTTTCACATATTATTATTCAACTATTAGTTTTTTCATGTGAATAGTGTTTTTTAATTAAAAATTAAATTAAAAATATTTAGAAAATTATTTTTATAAAATGGATTTCATTTTTGAACTCAGAGCATCGATATTATGCTAAGGTAATTTTTGGGGTTTTTTCTGAAAAAAAGAATTTTGGGTGAATAGTGAATTTATTTAAAATTTAAATTAAAAATATTTAGAAAATTATTTTTATAAAATGGGGTTCATTTTTTAAATCAGGGAATTGATATTTGGTTAACGTTAAATTTCGGGATTTTTCTGAGAGTTGAATTTTCAGTGAATAGTAAAAATACAGTTTTTAAGTTACGGGTGTTTAATTACATCATTAAATGATTTATTAAGTATGTAATCAATATGGTCGTCTTATGAAAATTAAGATAAGGTATAAGGTGTCCAAAGTGGCCAATACCATGGTCAAACCCATGGTTTTGGCAAAACCACTAAAGAGGTGTCCCTTGGCCATTAATGCATTGTCCCCTCACTTTCCCTATAAATACCAAGCAATCCTCTCATCCATTCGACTCCCCACTCTCCCCCAACTATGTTCTGGAATCTTTACCTCCCAAGGAGTCCTCCCAAGGTTCCCCCAAGCCCTCAAGGTCCCAACCTTTGAGTTTTATGAGTTACGGTTTAAGGTAAGGGATCTGACCCCTCTCTTTCTTTTCAAGTGTTCTCTTTTAAGTCATTTCTTTTATGCTCCATGTTCTTATGTTGGAAGATTTTCTTTTATATTACACTTAATTCAATTTTCATGTCTATATAATGAGAGATCCCCTCTTACTCTAATTATTTCGTTTTATGAATGTTTATGTGGCGCCATTAGGCTGCCGAAATTTTTGTAACGGATTCTTTCTACCTTCTCATTTTTCAAGATCTATTTTCATGTAAAGTCTTTCAAGTTCCTTTTTATTATGTTGGGGTTTGATCTCTATATCTATCATACTTATATTTTCTGATCATATGATGAGAGACCCCATTTGATCTCTTCAATTCAGTATTTTGAAGTTTTAAGTGGTGCGTTAGGCTGCCGAATTTTTAAGGGATTCTTTCACCATTCTCGTTTTCAAGATCTATTTTCATGAAAAGTCTTTCAAGTGTTTAAGAAGAATGTTTTATGTTTTCATGTTTTAAGTTACTGGTTTCCAAGACACTAAACCTTAAAAATCCTCTGTTTTGTAAAATGTAATGAAAGTTTACGTGATAAAAAGGCGGGATGCTATAGTTGGTATTAAAGAATGGTTTAGTTATTTGTGGAAATTATGATATGAAACCTCTAGGAAGAACCCTATAGAAAAGTTTAAATATTAGAAATCTTCCTGGTATTTTGGTGAGTATTGAGTAAGGGGTTTCCAAGAAAATACATCCCTGTCTGGATACGAGCAGGTAGAGGTGGCACTGGCATAGATGTACATAGGGGTAAAACTCGAAAACACTGCTTTGATCTAGACTCGATCGGGAACCGGTACACGACAACGGGCCTTACTGCACTCTTGGTTATGACACTCACGAGGGATATAATTTGGTAAATTCATAAGTTTAGTATGAACCATTGTTAAAGGAATAAAGATAAAATAAAATAAAGATTCACATTAGAATATATGATTATGGATAACCTAGTTTAAAACCTAAGGGATCACAAGTTAGGGTATTCTTTTCTTTTACAAGTTATCATTCTTTCATTTATGTTCCATTTCATGATTATTGGAGAAGTATTTAAGCCCCTAATTGTACTTTATTTTCTTAGTTAATGGCGGGAAATGGAAGAACATGTCCCAACAACCAATGAGATAGGAAATGTGATGATTTCCGTATTAATATGACATAGATGATTATGGGATCAAAAGATGATTATTATTTTGGAAGATGTTCAATATTTTGGGAACCCTATTTGATCGAGATAAATAGATTACTACGGTATTTTCTTTGAGGACTAAAAATTGACATATATTTTGATGAATCGATGAATTTAAGGTGAACTTATGGTATTATAGGTTACTTATGGAAATGATTAACCTATCTTGGGGAAAATGATATTAGGTTAGTTACTTTTGTTATAAGATGATAAGAGTTGTTGATGTTGTTTGGATATGGGCGATAAAGACTATATTGGAAGACTATGTTATCAAATCCTTCTTTTATTTGGGTTTCAATCTTAGTTTGGGTTATTTTGAGGAATTTTATGGATAGTTATCTATGGAATGGTCTTCGATAAACATTGGGTAGTACTGTGGAACATTGAAGATTTAAAGTAGTTTCCCTTCCTATGGGGTTCTTTCTTTTTGAAGACTTGTTTTATCTTACCCTTTCTGATTTTGGGATAATGTTTAAAGATAGAAGAAATTTATAGTTAATCTATTGTTGATTACATGACTCACAAGAAGATGATTCTTTTGTTTTGATGAGACCAAGTGTTTTGAATTCTCATAGTTTGGAGAAAAGATTAGTTTTGGTAGAAACTTTTAAAGGATTAAACTTTACTTGAAGGTAGGTATATTTCCTTATGTTTTTATTCTATGTAGTAAATGAATTCCTCAAAACTATGAAAAGGAACATAAAAAAACCTTTTCAGTTAACGTTTCCTACAGGGTAATCAAAGACCATTTACACACATCATAAGTTTGTGATTTTCTTATTGTTAACTTTCTCCTAATCATGTTCTCTATCACTCTCCCTCAGAACTTGAAACTTTGTTTTTTCTTCCGTATCCATGTTTTCCTACATGGAATCCTAGTATGGGTTAACTCGGGTGACCATTGTACTTCCTTTTATATCCTTTAAAGTAATAATGTTACTGACTCATTTTATAATGTGGGACTTTCAATGAAATTTCAAAACCCAAATTTAAAAAATTGTGAGGACGCAATTTCTTAAGGGGGGAAGTTTGTAACGACCCGAAATTTTGAATAAATCTTGTTTCCTAATTTTGTGTGTTATTTTTTTATAATCAACAAAAATGTTTCATTTTATAACATGAGTTTAATTAAAATGAGACTATTGGGTTTTTGACTATTATATGACCATTGGTCAATATTACCACTTGAAACTAAACGTTTTGATTATTGTCTCTAAATACAAGTAATCTTGGTTAATTAATATAGAATAAAGATTTGGTGGCCTCACCCAGTAATCTTCGACCAATCAAAGCCAATCTTGAAAAACATGGAAAGGAGGTAGAACCACTGGGCTTTGCTCTAGACCAAACCCAAGCTGAAAATCATCGTGTGAAGTTAGAATGGAATCGCCTTTGCGAGAAGTTCAAACTGATAGAAATTACTACTCGTGCGATGTTGGCCGAGCCTCCCTCAGATTCTCTCACCTTAGCACACCTTACACTTAGGTCCTTTGCTGGTGTGATAAGGGGCTATGTAAGGAGACCGTAACTGCCTTGTGTAATCCTTTGTTTTATATAAAATTTTTTATTTCTTCTTATGATGATGTTTATGAATTTTTAAATGACTGGATAAATATAGTATGCATATTTTTGATGAATTTTAGAAAAAGGCTATTTGAAAACTGTTTATGTAAACCTTAAATAACTAAAAATGTTTAATGATTTTCAAAAAATGGTCTTCAAAAATTATGTTCAGTACGAAATTTAGAGTATAATAAGATCAACATAATTTTTGATGAATAGTAAATTATGAATAGTGATTTTATGCTTAGGATTAGTAATGTGACCAAATGGATTAGTAATCTCACTTAAAGAAAGTATTAATATAATCTAGGCACCTTGATTAAGTAATGTGATTCAATAAAATGGTTAAATAACAGTTTCACATATTATTATTCAAGTATTAGTTTTTCGGGTGAATAGTTTTTTTAATTAAAAATTAAATTAAAAATATTTAGAAAATTATTTTTATAAAATGGATTTCATTTTTGAACTCAGAGCATCGATATTATGTTATGGTATTTTTTGGGGTTTTTTCTGAAAAAAATGAAATTTGGGTGAATAGTGTATTTATTTAAAAATTAAATTAAAAATATTTAGAAAATTATTTTTATAAAATGGAGTTCATTTTTTAAATTATAGATTTGATATTTGGTTAACGTTAAATTTCGGGATTTTTCTGAGAGTTGAATTTTCAGTGAATAGTAAAAATACTGTTTTTAAGTTACGGCTGTTTAATGACATCATTAAATGATGTATTAAGTATGTAATCAATATGGTCATCTTATGAATAGTAAGGTAAGTTATAAGGTGTCCCAAGTGGCCAATACCATGGGAAAATACCGTGGGCAAGCCCATGGTTTTGGCAAAACCACTAATGAGGTGTCCCTTGGCCATTAATGCCTTGTCCCCTCACTTTCCCTATAAATACCAAGCAATCCTCTCATCCATTTGACTCCCCACTCTCCCCCAACGAAGTTCTGGTCTCTTTACCTCCCATGGAGTCCTCCCAAAGTGCCCCCAATCCTTCAAGGTCCCAACCTTTGAGTTTTAAGAGTTACGTTTTAAGGTAAGGGATCTGACCCCTCTCTTTCTTTTCAAGTGATATTTTTTAAGTCATTTCTTTTATGCTCCATGTTCTTATGTTGGAGGATATTCTTTTATATTCCTCTTACTTCCATTTACATGTCCATATAATTAGAGATCCCCTCTTACTCTCATTATTTCGTTTTATGAATGTTTAAGTGGCGCCGTTAGGCTGCCGAAATTTTGGTAACAGATTGTTTCTCCCTTCTCATTTTTCAAGATTTATTTTCATGTAAAGTCTTTCATGTTCCTTTTTATTATGTTGGGGTATGATCTCTATATCTATCATACGGATATTTTATGATCATATGATGAGAGACCCCATTTGATCTCTTCAATTCAGTATTTTGAATTTTTAAGTGGCATCGTTAGGCTGCCGAATTTTTAAGGGATTTTTTCACCCTTCTCGTTTTCAAGATATATTTTCATGTCAAGTCTTTCAAGTGTTTAAGAAGAATGTTTTATGTTTTCTTGTTTTATGTTCCTGGTTTCCAAGACACTAAACCTTAATGATCCTTGGTTTTGTAAAATTTAATGAAAGTTTATGTGATAAAAATCTGGGATGCTATACTCGCCGATAGAAGCATTGTTCACTGAACCTCACCGATAGAAACACTATTCACCTACCGATACTATTCATAAAACAGGAAGCATTGTTCACAGAACTGGAAATTTGGAAAAGTGTTGGGGAAATGTCACCTTGACCTCTCGGAACACCTCCATCACTACATCTTCCCAATGCAATGGACCAGAGATGTCTGGTCCATTAAAATGTGCACATAGTTCCAAATACCAATTGTTTTGGGGGAGTTTTTTCCAACATCCTGGTGGTGAGGATGGATGGGTGGCCACCCGATATTCCCCACTCCCAAATCTATGTGGGGATGACATTCATGGGATGTGGGGGAAATATGTGAAAATTTTATGTTTCAAAAAGAAATATTATGTAATGAGATGTCCCAAGATTCTTCAGGTGAGGTGTGATATGATAACCCTTGTGGATTCATGTAATTTAATGAGAAATCATACAATGGGGCACATATATGGTGAGGTGATGGTATTAGTTTAATGTCATTTATAACCATAACACACATCTATTATAGTTATTGTTGTGTTGTGATTTAAAATTTTTCTATGGGTGGGATATTATGTTGTGTGATGTTATTTTGAAGAGGTGGGTGTACAAGGACGAGTGAAATTGGGATACGGGAGAGGATCGTAATTGGAATGGTTGTGTGGGGTACCCTATCATTCATATGATTCATATTCTGTTAGAATAATATTCTATAATTAATTGTTGATGATACCAATGAAAGGACTGGTTTTGTTAGTTGACATATTAATGTGTTTTTGGTTCTATTATTTAATCACAGTTGCATTAGTATACATCTTTGAAAAGTGAATGAGAGACCTTTGTTTTCTTAATGACAATAAATTTATTCTACACCTATGTATCTAAACTAATGTTATGTTTCTATTTTGATCATATGTTTTTTTATCTTACTAGCTCAATGATCCTATATGTTTTTGTGTTTCAGTTTTATCTTTTTATTTTTTGTATTATCTTTGGCGAATTTTATCTATACCTATTTATTTATAAACAAATGTTTGGATGCTTTGGTTTCCTTTTTGTATTATTTCAAGGTGTTTATTAAAATTTATTATTCATAACTCTAAATCTTATGTTTATTGTTATTGTAAATTTTTCTCAATTTAAGTGATTTTTGTACCCTCTATTCTAGTCGCTAAATCAGGGCCTATTGGAGGTGAGACCCAGTGTTCAATATCTCTCTCACTTAATTGTTTTATCCCTAAAGGGTGGGGTTCAGAAAATATTTAGTACCCAGTGTCCATATGTTTGATAATTGGATTGATCGTTCTATACTCAACTCTACCATTAGGATAAATACATGTTTTACTGTTAAAATTTTCCTTATAGTATTATTTTTACCCTTATGTTTTTTAATTTACCCTTACCATAGGGATAATTATTTATTGTAGTAACTATTTATAATTAATAAAACTGAAAGGGGCCTATTTATAAAATATTGGATTTTTTGTTCCAAATGTTAAATTTATTTTTCCTTAATTATTTCTCATAAGTGGTTGGAATTACATTATAATTAAACCTCCAAATGTAAGGGAAAAGGGGTTTTCAAAAAAAATGTCTCATTTAAGTATTAATTTTTTTTTATGTCAATCTCATGTATAATATTAATTCAATTATTATAATTGGATTATATTAAATCAAAGAGAACCAGGGATATTTTAAAAATAATCTAAAATATAATTTGAAATTTTAAAAACATTAAAATAAAAGTAATATTTCAATAAAAATGGTATTTGTCACTTTTCATTGAAAAATCAATATTTTTTGAGAAATTAATTTTTTTTTAATTATATAATTTTGATATGGTAAATCAAATACTAATATTAGTTTTATAACATAAATTTATAAAATGTACCATATAGTAATCATAATATTTTATTATTAATGAAAATAAAATACATTTTTCATTAAAAATAATTTTTGAAGAATAAAACAACTTTAGTAAAAATTTAGTAATTATTCACTAAAAATTAGGGAATATTTTCTTTTTAGTAAAACCATTAAATATATTTAAAATTTTCTATAAACCTATTTATATTATCTAATATAATTTTTTTATTTAAATGTTGAAACATAAATAATTATATTTTATCGTGTATTTAGGCTCAGTGTTGCAAGTCATATACACTATCAAATATAGTTATTTAATACAAATATTAGGATATTACATTATTAAACCATTTAATAAATTAAAATATTGAAATTTGAAATCACACATCATAAACAAGGGTTTCTAATATAAAAATATATTTTTTTTTAAATCCCACATAAAAAAAAAGATTTATTATAACTTATTCTTTTGAAAAGGGAAAAAGAAATATGAAGGTATTCACATAAGTATGTTTCCAAATAGAAGAATATTTTTGAGAGGTGAAGACATTGGGATTGTGGAAAATGTAATCTACATATAATTTTATTGAATGATAGATATAACTGATCATAGGTAAGTGAATGATCAAAAGATATTTTATGAATAGAAATTAATGAACTAGTCTGGTGTGAAAAATACTACCAATTCAATAGTGTTGAAGAAAATAGAATGAAATTATCCTTTCAAGTTCTTATTTCTTCAAATGAGGAATTTCATTACCAAATAGATTAATAACATATTGGTATTTACTTTCTAGATAATTATAATTTTGTACTTTTGTAAATCTCCACAAAAATATCATCTATTTATCCAAATTATGAGAATTGAATACAAGATTTTCATTCTTAAAGCACTAAATTATACATTAAATGGACAACATAATCTATAAAAGGATACAAATACCATCTTAGTGACTTTATTTATTAAACAAAAGAAAAATAGTTAGGAAAATATATTTCTTAAACGGAATACACTATTATACTAATATTTCAACATTAATCACCACCCCCTCAATGTTTACCCCAAAAGTTAAAATTATTTCATTTGATAAGTAACAATTCTAAAAATTAATAAAAATATTTCTAAAAATTATTAATTCCAATATATTAGAATGATTTGGTAACAAATTCTTCTTCGGTAAATTTAACATTTACCTTTAAATAATATCAACAAATCTTAATGTCTGGTACAAATAATGTATTTTACATAATAATATAATCTCGAAGATATGCAAATAATTTCCATACATAACCTGAATCAGAAAAAATTACATTAAAATATTATATTCATATAAAAGATAAATAAAATTTTTTAGTGAACATTATAATGTTTTGATTACCGTAATCATATATTTTTCCCATAGTAGATACCTTACTCTAGTATGAAAATAATCACATATTAAACAAATAAATTTTAAATCCCATGGTTTTATAAACAATAAAACATATGATCCAAAAATCTTCATTATAATTATATTTCAATTAATTTTAAAAAATAAAAATGTCATTATAACCAAGATATCATATTGGACATTGGTATGAGTTGCACCATTTTCACCCATCAACTTTAGGTTCAATCCCAACAACCTTACCTAATGAGATCGAGTTGTCACCATGCCAAAAATTTTCATGTTTTATAAAACATTGTTAATGTAATTAATATACCTATTTCCAAAATATGATAAACATTATAAAAAATATCAATTATCATCAAATTAATTTTTAATAACTAATTATTTCTATACATATTTTCTCACAAAATAGTATAATTTAATTTAGTCTTATTAAAATCACATCAATGATAAGATGAACCCTAAATATTACCAATACAATTAAATGTATGTCCAAAAACTCTAAAGTAATTCTCCCTCAAATAATTTTTTTACTAAACATAATGGTTACATTATAATAAATATCTTCTAAAATAATCTTAAACATCTTAAAAACCCATAAATTAAAACCTAAAAACTAGTACCTAATCCTTTCAAAATATCATTAACATTAGAATTAACAAACAAACACACATTAGGCTAATCCAATATATCTATGTAATATCATAGTATTCCAAGTGTTTTATTTAATTATTCATCATAAAAATTCATAAAAAAATGTGAATTAACTCAATCATATCCCAGTGGAATGTCAAATTAGTTTAATTATAAGGGCACAATAACTATGTATCATAATTATGGTTAAGGTATAATCTGCTAACAAGTATCAGAGATATTACCCCTACATTTATATGTCACAAAACCATGTCCAATTTAAATATCCATTCTTGGATTTATTTAAATGTAAACCCCATATTCTCTTACATACCAAACATCTATGATGATATCCGGTAAGTAGAATTTCCCTAAATGTTTAGAATAATGTTCTTTAATCATTATCCTCTATAGAAAGAAGAAATTTATCTCATAAAATAGTATTCCCCCATGAATTTTATTCATATTATTAAATGATTTTGAATATAAAATTCAAAATATTATAGCCTAAAGATCATTAGACATAGTGTCTTTTGAAGAATAGTAACATAAGACATCAAAATAACCCTAGATATAATATCATTACTTCTTATTCTCAATTGTGAGATCTTAAATCCATTTTGTCTCCTAAAATTATATAAGATAACTTCAGTAATACATTAAATAAAGGGGTGATCTATGTGGCTCTGCAATGTGTGTCACAACCGAATCTGTTCGCTACCAATACTAGCACCAAAACCAGACCATGAAATGGCCCAAAGGGAATTCTATATCCCCACGTGATGGAACAAGTTCCCAAGTATCATTTATCATATTTTGGGAATGATTTACCTGAATATGTGTACATAAAACATCAAAAACATTTGATAAACTGAATCTGAAAAATTCATACCAAACAAGGTTTATACAAAAATCCAAAATTGAATACCTAATTTCAAATGAACTATAATGGCCCAAAAACACAGATAGACAATATCAAAACATACCCATGCACTCCACATGACATGGGGTCATCACCCACTAGCCATCTCAACAACCCCACACTATGGATGAAAACTAACACCCTGAACCACCCTCACCCATAGCCTTACCTTCACCTGATTCAAGCATAATAATGTCTACTTACACAAAAGGACTGTAAGTAGTGTATGAGACTAATTAAAATAGTATATCACTCAATTATTCAAAAGATCATGCAATAAAATGTGAAAAAACAAGTTGTTTTAATACGCATAGAAAAATAGTGATAACATCCACGGAATTAAACATTCAATTAAAAATAGTTTTCAAGATAATATTTTCAGAATGTTAACACATTTAAATAGAAATATTGGATACTATAAATAACTTCCAAAACAACCCAATACAAATGAAAATACCACAAATAAAATGAGCATCAAAATCAGGAACACCCCAAGGCACTAGATAGTCTCAGGCCCCATGTACCTCGTACCTTAGTGTAAAGTAACAATAGTAAAATCCATTGTTGTGCAAGAGCCTATAGTAGGGAACATACCCATCACCTAGTCATACCCAATAATCATACATATATTTTAGTTAGAGTTTTATTTATCAAAATGAAAAGTGAAATAAGGAAAAAACCCATCCGGTCTACAAGCCGTACTATTACACATCCGCCCCATCTAGATACCCGGGATTCCCCCTTTCTGCTCAAACAATTTCTGCATTCCACATAAATCCAAATTCATATAAAACACCACTTCTTGTCACATAAAATCACTAAAGTATCTCTAAAAAGGTTAAACCACTTAAAACACACAACAAAACACTTTTACTTTTTAATGAAACAATTTCTCAAAATCACGTGTCGTTTTGCACCCAAGATACCTTGAAAACCCCACTTTGGACACTATGTGAACACCTGTAAGTTAAAAAGATAGAACATTTATCCCCATAAATTTTAATGAAACCAACATATCAATTTTTATGAAGCCCCATGTGATCCATGAAATTATATATTTGTAAAACATCTATTTACACACAAACATGGCACTTATTGTTCACATGTTCTGCAAATAGCATTAAAAACCACATTCAAATCAACAACCAATGTAGATAAACATTCAAACTAGTATATTAATATATAGTAAAGTTCAATAAAAATGACTAAGTATTTATAGGGATGCCCCAAATTATCCAATAAAACATTCTTTTGGAAAACCCACAATTTCAGACCAAATTGGCATTTTAAATTCAATTGCAATAAAAGAACCAATAAAACTATTTTTTACGCAATCATAAAATTATATAAACCTTAAAATATGATAAATAAATAATTCTACTACTCATAGATTTCATAAAAATTGGAATCACCTACCAAAAAAAAAGGAAACCCTTGAATCATCGTAAGAAAATAAAGTCACACCACCGCTACACCAAGAGGGAATTATATCGAACCTAAAACAATAATAATTGACAAATAAAACTCAAGGATACACCCTAGGTTCATTAAAATATCCCATAGTAATTTGAATAATCATGATAATTGAATGGATCTTCATGGAATGGTGTGGAACTAAAGATGAGAGACAGTTACTTGAGATTCTTTGAAGTTCCCCCAACCAATTCCCCTTCCACTGGGATTCCAATTTGGTTTTGAGAGACATGGAAGTATTCCATGGATTTTAGGTTTCAATAGGAAGAGGAAGTGTCAAATTAGGAACTATAATTGAGGAAAAGGATTAAGAATTTAGATAGTTAAAAGGAATTAAGTTACCACATCAATTATAGCTGATTTGAGAAACCTTATAATGTTCTTCATATATTCTCTATGAAAAAGAGCTTCAAATATAGAGGAAAGGTTGGGCATGCGGCATGGTTTAGTAGACTTGGGTGACACTAAGAATAAATGAAAAATAAATAAAATTGAATATTATATTAAATAACCCAAAATGATTTTTATAACTAGAAATGGGCATCCGGGAAGTCCCAATCCCTTAAATAAAAACCCAAATACACCTTGGATATGGATTTTTAAAGGCTAAAAACTGAAATTTTAGTGTTAATAGGTCAGGGGAGGCCACGTAGGAATTGAGTGGATGAAAAATGTTGATAAATTAAGATTTTATAATAAAACAAAATTAATATTTAAATCTGGATTTTGGCTCACATTTTGGGCCAATTAATGAAAACTCACATATTCCTCCATAAAAGCATGGGAAAAACCCAAAACAAAGAAATAATGGAAATTATAATAAAAATACCTTTAAAATATGTTATTTATATGATAATTATCCCCACCATGAATACTTTATTCCCTAGAAAGTCACAGAAAGGCCAAAGCAACAACCAAACCCAACTGAGAAACCAAGTAGTACTCACTTGCCAGGTTTTTCCCCCAAAGGTCCAAACACCTCCAATGATCAATTAAGGAAGGAATACTCTCACAAACCAAACATACACCACTTTATTGAAACAATAAATCACATTCAGGATTTATATAAAATGAAAACTACTCCCATAAAATCTAAACAAGACCCATACAATTACCCAAACAAACAACAACATCAAACAAGGTTAATCATACCCTACTATAACTAAACCATTGGGAACTCTCCAATATCAGTTTTACTACAGGAAGATATTGGTTATTAGATTTCATCGAATGAGACTACCTCCAACCAGATCAAGACCAAGGACCAATCTGAGTTACTGGTATGGGGGACATAAATGGGCTCCCCATCATAAGAGAAAACATAAATTTTTTCAGAGACAGAATTAGGACACTAATAGGGTGAGGCCCGAATGAACTCCCTAGTACAAGGGGTAGAAAACAATTAGAAATTTCCAAATGAATATACATGAGACCCATGGTGGATCTCCCCACCCAAAGAACCAACCATCTTTACCAACCATCATGGGATGACATAAAAAGACCCCAAAACTCAAAGCATTGGTGCGACTGCATGGTTAGTCTTCACAGTTTAGGAAACAGTGCACTAACAGTGTGGATCCTTATTTCTGCATGGTAATCAAGGGAATCGTGACAACTAACCATGTGAAAATCGTGCACTCATCCTGTCTAGAGAAATTTTAATCCTTTCTCCAAAAACTCAATGGAAATTGAAGGGGGAAGGAATAACATTGAGCGATAACAAGGGAATGAGGCCATCCACCCCTTCCAACCGAATGGGAACAACAAAAGCAGGATAAAGATAACAAATGTTTAAACTATTCCCAACACTCATACTGAGGATAAATCTTTGTACAAGGGTATGGATGACATGGGGATTCCCTCTGACTACATGTCAGCTTCTCACCGGGACCTATGAATGGAGCTCAACGGATTGAAGCATCTTCACGTTCATAGTTAGGAATTGGAAACCCCCTAAATGGAACTTCTCCTTATAGTGCTACAAATTACAACACCTCAATCTAAGATGGGTTCACTAAGACATAACACACTCTAGAACTCACTGTACCAAAAACTAACATTTCAGTGAAACAAGGGCTTAGAAGTTGAACACATATCACACCTTGTTTCTTCGGGTGAGAAAGAACATAAGGAAAGGACACATATAAACACCATCTGCTAAGATAGACGATTTGATGTTTTCCTAAGGGAGGCATACTCCCAACATAACAGAGACTCTCAAGTGATTATGCAACCTTTTCCTGTACTGTCAAATGAACTCATGAAATCACATGGCGTCATCAATCATGGCCTTTGAGACTAATAGAGAAATTTATAGAGAGGGACCTTATGCAACCAAACAACACACAATTCCAGATGGTGTCCATAATGGCCTCTCATGACCATATTTTCTCCCCTATTTGTTTAACATGAACTCCTTCTTCAAAGAGACTATGAAGGACCCAGAGCCCTCTTAGACACTATCCAGACACTCATCAACACTAACAACCCCAAACCACTTCCACCTTCGATGAATCAGACATCTTAAAAACTATGGCCTCTTTCTACCTTCCATGAGCAATCTCCCGCTAAAAGAGGATCCCCAAAATAAAAAAGGAAAGGGTGTAGACTCATTATAAAAATATTGATAAATGATTCCTTACATTGATCAATAAGAGGATTTTCCAATGGCGAAACAATCTAGGATTCACGTCAGTTGTGCACAAACCTTTAATGGGGGTGTACCTTATCCAACGAGAGAACCAAAGGACCCAACCAACATTGTCCATTGGTTAAGAAATATTTCGACCAGATCAAAATAGGAGAGGGGAACCACCATAAGGGAATAAATATATATTTTCTTAGAAGATACCACTAACCAGCCCTTCAACCCATCTTACCGACCAAACATAAAACTAAAACATTGTTCAAACAAGAAGGGTTCTTGGACTCAAAAAATTCTACAACATCAACATTTCCAAAAACACAAAATATAACCCATCCCAAAACACTCATTAATAAATCATGTTTTTCCTTTTAAAACCATTTCATTGAAAACAAACGGTTCCACAGTTAGTGTATCCAACAATGGTACCCCATGGGCTACACAAATTCATGTTTCTATGCCACACCGGGCACCCTCCTCATATCCATCACAGAACTCATCCATACATTCCATAAACCATCAAACATCCTATATAACCGTATTCATTTGGTCTCTCATGAAAATACAAATGGTTAAAATAAAAATTCATTCCACTTTTAATACCAAAACAGTAAAACAATACCCTTTTTTCACAGAACCGCTATCCACGAAATGAAACCCAAATTACAGCTTACCAAAATCATCAAAAATGAACATTCATTTAAATGAAAACTCACCATTATGTAATAATAATTAATTTAAAAAAAATATCTCCCCATTAAAACACCCTTTCATTGTTTAGAAAACCATATTGGAATCACTTTTTCAGAACCAACTTCAATATAGTCTCGACATTCAAAAGAGGTGTAAGCACACCATTTTCCATTTCAAAATAATTATGAAAATTCAGTTCCACCATTTTATAACACAAAACATTACCTTTTTATTTGAAAATAAATTCTCAAAAACATTACACTTCTGAAAACTATTCCACGTTAAAACCATTGTTCCAAGATTTCAAAACTAAAGATCACAAGACAATGTGAGAGGATACTATTTTCAGTGGGTGAATTCGACATATGGTTGACATACATATTCCAATTACTTCACCATCATAGAGGGTGTTCTTGGGAATATCCCTAGATCCACGTGGTTTTCAAAGCCCTGTGATCTCACTGAAACCATTAACCCAACTCTCTTTTCATTTCCACTAATCATCATCAAACCAAGAAAACCAAATGACATAGATAAATTCAGACTTCCCCATGAAAATTGACTCCCGTAATGAGTTGTGGTGATCAGGAAAACTACCCAAAATAGAAATAACAAGTCCCAAAAATCCTATCACTTGAATATACCGACTCTTCCCTAAATAACTAGTCCAAAAGAGTTAAACTGAACCTGCTCTAATACCATTTTGTCTGTAACCGAATCTAGTCTCCACCAATATCGGCACCAACTAGGCCCGTGAAGAGGCCCAAAGGGAGTTCCGTATCACCGTGGGCTGACACTTGTTCTCGGGTATCATTTATCCCAGTTTAGAAATGGTTTACCTGAATATGTATACATAAAAAATTTAAAACATTTGATAAACTGAATCTGAAAAATTTATACCAAACAAGGTATATAAAAAAATCCAGAACTGAATACATAACTTCAAATTCACTACAGAAGGTCCAAATACATAGATAATCAACATCAAAATAGACCCAAGGACTGCACATGGAATGGGGTCATCAACCACAATCCATCTCTACAACTATGCACCAAGGATGAGAATGAACACCCCGAACCGCCATCAACCACAACCTTCCCTTTACCTGAGTCATGAATTATAAAGACTAAATAAACTCAAGGGCTTTATGTAGGGTGTAAGACTAATCAAAATTTGGGTACCACCCCATGATTCCAATGAACGTGTTATACAATGTGAAAAGGAATGCAGTTTTAATACTCAAAGAAAAGCAGTGATATCTCCGAAAAAATGAAATTTTCAAATGAAAATAGTTTTGAAGATAAAATTTTCATAATGTTTACACTTTTAAATTGAAATGTTAGATATTGTAAATTACGTACCAAACACCACAGTACGAAGGGAAATACACAAATAAAATGAGAAATAAAATTAGGAGCACCTCTAGGCACTTGATAGTCTAGGGCCCTTGTACCTCATACCTTGGTGTGATGTAACCATAGAAAAATCCATTCTCATGCACGCTCCCCTAGTAGGGAACATTCCCATAACCTAGTGGTACCCAATAACATTCAATATATTTTAGTTAGAGTTGTCTGTATTCAAATTCTAAGTGAAACGAGGACAAAACTCATCTAGTCCACTAGTTGTACTAGTAAACATCTTCCCCACCTAGGTACCCGGGCATCCACCTTTGTTTTCAAACAATTTCAGGATGCCAAATAATTCCATATTCATTTACAACTCCACTAAATGTCACATGCTATTAGTATAGTATCTATAAAAAATTTAAAACCCTTAAAAGACTCAACAGAGGACTGTTATTTTTAAATGAAATAATTTCAAAAATTCACACTTTGTTTTGCACCCAAAACACCTTGAAAACCCCACTTTGTACACTATGTGCACACATGTAAGTTACCAAAATATAAATGGAAGTCCAATATATTTCTATGAAACCTAAAAATCAATTTTAGGGCTGCCCCATGTGATCCAAGAAATGATAACGTGGTAAAACCTCCATTTACACAAAAACATGACTATTAATGTTCAAATGTTCCACAAATACAATTAAAAACCATTATCAAATAAACAACCAAAGGGGATAAAAATTAAAAATAGTATTTCTAGCCCTATTTAATTTCAATAAAAACAACTAAGTAATTACGTAGATTCCCCAAATAAACCAATAAAACATTTCTTTAGAATACCCCCAATTTCACAAGAAATTGGAAAATAAAAATTCAATTGCAATAAAAACAAAAACAAAAATAATTTTTTTAGCATAACGTAAAATTATATAAAACTTAAAATATGATAAATATAGGATTATAATACTAAAATATTGCATAACCACTAGAATTACATACCAAAACAGGGGAAACCCTTTGATCACCGTTCGAAAATCAAGTCGCACCAACCCTGCACCAAGAGGGATTATATCGAACCTAAAACCATAGGAATGGAAAAATAAATCCCAGGGATAAAACCATGGTTCAAAATCTAACCCCCTCATCATTTTTCACTTCGTGGAAATTGAACGAAACAATATAGAAAGGGGAGGAACTAAGGAGGAGATACACTTGCTTGATATTTGTTGAAGTTCCACCAACAAATTCCCCTAAAAATGGGATTCCAAATGTGTTTTGAGAGACTTGGAATTCTGTCATGGATTTTAGGTTTGAATAGGAGAAGGAAGGGTCAAATTTGGAACTAGAATGGTGGAAAACGAGTAATAATTGGTACATTTAAGAAGGAATGAAGTTACCTCCTCAATTATGGATGATTTGAGAAACTCTATAATGTTCTACAATGATTCGAGATGTAAAAGTGCTCCAAATTGTGGGGAAAGAGTCTGGATGTGCGGCAGGGTTCATTGGTCTTGGTTGACACCTAAATCATCGAAAAATTCTTAAAATTGAATATGTTATAAAAAAACGATTAATTTTTAAAACGTGAAATAGGCTTCTGTGGAGGCTCAATCCCTTAAATAAAACCCCAAATACACCTTGGTTATGGAAATATAAAAGCTCCAAATTTATATTTGGGTGTTAATAGGTCAGGGAGGACAAGTAGGAATTGGAATGGATGAATTTTTTTTGAAAACATAAGGTTTTATAAAATAATCACAATTTATTTTTAAATATGGAATTGGGCACACTCTTTGGCCCAATTATTGGAAAGTCACTCATTCCTCCATAAAAGTATGGGAAATCACTAAAACAAAGAAATAGTTGAAATTAAAATAAAAATATCGTAAAAATAATTTATTTATATGACAATTTGATTAAAAATGATAACAAGGCTCTCCATGATATTATCAAAGAGAAGGATCATGAATAATCTCATCAGAGAAAAATAAAAAGTAAATTATATCATAAGATCATGGAGACCTACTTAATTCGTGGCAATATATAACATTTCATAAAAATAATTCATGGAAACATCCCTGAAAAAATTACATGGTGTACAATGTCTCACAATTGATTATGTTTACTACATAATTCCATATACAATTTAACAAGAAGTAAAGGATTTACGCAATGAATTAGAGAATGATCTAGGTAAGTCCATCATTAATTGAAGATGATTATGTGTGTGAAAAAAAGGAAAACAATCATAAGGAATAAACATAATAATTACCCAATAAAATAAATGGGATTCATAATATTTTTTTATATTGAAACTTGTGGTGATTTCATATTGACATATTTTGTTAAATGTACCGAAGGAATGTATAACCCATAAAATAAAGGTACAATTGGATATTTATATATGTAAGAGACTTGTAATAAAAAGTTTTATTTTATACATACCATCAAAAGTTGTCATTTTTTATGAAAATTTCGTTAAATGTTCACATGCAATATTTATTAAGGAAAACACCCTTCATCCATTGAAATAACTTCTTTAAAGTCTAAAAATATCCAAAGTATTATATAAAATTTTGTCTTCAAAAAAACATGGATATCGTAAATAATTATTTAATGAATTTAGTGTTTAGTATGGAGGGAAATTATTTCTATACCATACATGTTAAATAAAATCATTCCATTAGCCCTTTTATAAAAAATAAAAAAAAGAACATGTTCAGAACATGACAACAATATTCCTTTTAAAAAAATTCTAAAAATTTAAAAATGGATAAAATGTACTTAAAAAATAATTATTTAATCATAAAATCATTCTTTAAAACATTTTAATGAAAAATAGATATTGAAGTGAGATATTTTTACTCTAAAAAGAGATAAATGATCATTATTTCTTAAAAACACCTTTTTTGACATGTATTTATTGAATAAGGGATGAAATGGAAACCAAAATTGTAAACCAAATTCTTGACCATTGGAGAAAAAAAATTATGAGTTTCAATAAAATTAGGTATAAATATTTACCTCAATGGAAACATTTACATAAATAGTCTTAAAATGAAATAATATTGTAGAATGAAACATTTATCCCTTTGGTAACATTCAAATCAAATATAATTGTAAGTAATAGTGTGGTATGGATATATAAATCACATGAATAAAATGAGATAATATGTAAAAACTCATTCATGGGGATGTAGGTAAACAATACGAGGAATCCAGTGCTCATATTAAAAAACATTTATTAAGAAATAGATATTGAGACAAAGAAAACAAAAAAAACATCATAACATTTTATGTGATAATTTTTCCTTGGAGTGATTATTTCCACATATATAATTCCTCACAAAACAATTTGAATATAGAGTTAACTAGTTTTGACAACCATTCAAACATAATCACATCATAAAAATAGTAGGAAGTGGATGTAAAACCAAATAAATATAAATTGAGTTATGATACACCTTATCAGTTGGTAATATCCAAGTGAAATCCACATGGATGAATTGATGTGAATTATAACATAATATACTATGATTTATAAATGTTTCATTATATAATATGTGATATGGTTATTATATACATCATATAAAATAAAATTGGCACATAAAATTATAATATTCCACAATGAATGTAAATTAAGTTAAAATATTATACCCCAAGTCTGACCCATATCATACATTGGTTAACACATAAATAACATACTTATAATCAATATTTACATTATTTATAATATATTTCAATTTCATTATTCCTTTAATTTTATTTAATACCTTCTTATATTTCACACCCCGAATAGGAAAATTCTTTTATTTTATTCATTTCTGGGATTTAGACTTTTTTGTTGTTGTGGTTTGGGTTGATTCATGGTTTGGGATTTTGAGTTTTTTGAAAAATATTTATATTTTGGGCTTCACAACTGGTTGCCCATGATTGGTGCATTTTTATGGGAAAATTATCCCCCACTGCTAGGAAACTATTTCGAAAAAATCCATTTTGGATAGTGATGATCACATTGTTAGTTCAAAATTTTGAATCCTCCACAGCATAATCATGTAACATGTTCTGATGTGACAGTGAGGAGAGCATGGTTGGAAAAAATATGGAAAATTGTGAGGCCAAACCATTCGAATTCCCCAAATCATTAAAAGTCTGTTGTTCCACATTTTACCCTCCTATTATTTGACCCTGTTTCAGGTTTCCCTCCCTTTCCTGACCTAGGCACACTATGAGAGCCTCAAAGATTCTCCTCAATTCCCCTCCTTCAATTTAGGAAAACACTTGAATATTCATAGGAAAGATTCTTTGTGTATTTGGTTGATATTCCCCCTCTCATATCTTCCCTCTATAGGTTACTTACTTCCATCGGTGGAACCTCTATTAGATGAATATAATGGGAAGGGTATGTTGTGTGTTTCATTTTCATTGATTTTAGGGTGTGTGAATTTATTTTTTAATCATGTTCTTATTTCTCATGAAGTTTCATTGCATTTTCAAATTGATGAGGTAGGTGTTTCCATTCATTTCGTTTCTAGCACATTTGGTTTGATTTTTGGGATTTCCTAAATGATTTTTTAATGTTTTTACCAAACATTTTATTTGTTAGAACAAATTTAATTTATGTTTTTATGATGGTAAATTGGTGAGATATGGGTTTTTAGTTTTTTATTTAATTATTCCTATATTTAAATTCATGTAAGGTTCTTGATTAAATTCTAAAGGGAGTTTTTAAATTGAAATTGGGATCTTTGGTGGGTGTTTTTCATTATTTATTATCCGGTTTTGTGGTTGGATTATAGATTAGATGTTGTATTTTGAACTAAGTGGCTTTTATGGTGTGAAATTTATGTGTGGTTATTTTTATTTGTATAAAAAGAAGTAATGTTTCAATAAAAAAAGTTTTCAGTGTTATTTGAAATGTTCATGTTATAAAAGAGGAGTTTACAAAAAGAACAGGTCTTGATGGAATTATGATTATTTGTTATGATTCTTAAATATGAACCAGAAATTTTGCATGTCGTATGAAACATCATTCACATTTGTATTTTTCGTTCTTGTGGATTTGAAAGAAACTTTGACTATAGAAGTGGTGGGGATTAATGTAATATTTTCATGATATATTTCCAAAATGTGTTTATGAGTTTTAATGTGATGTAGAATGTGATTATAAATGGCCTATGTGCTTTGAGTGAATTTAAATATGGATTAAAATTTCTTTCCATAAGGTTGGCCCATTTGGAATTCTGAGATATTTATAGGTGAAGTATTGGTATAAATACATGACTCGAAATGTTCACATTAAAATGGTGTCTAAATTTTAATTATAAAATTTCATGAAATGAATATTTGAATTTATTTAAATTGGAAGTGTAAATTAATTAGTTTAATAATATTATTGTCATTGAAAAGTTCGTTTGATCTGAAATGATATGGAATATTTATTGTCACCTTTTGATGGTTTGGAAATTTGTTTGGGAACTCGTTGGATGTATCTGCCCAGTGGGAATCATCGAATGTTTTGAAAATTGATTTAAAATGTGTATCATGAAGGTCTAGTTGGTATTTTTTTTAAAAAATTATTAAAGTGGTATTTATTATGAAAAAATGGTTGTTTCCATCTAAACATTAATTTTTTGGCGAGAGTTATTATGAAAGAAATGGATTTTCAATTATGTTCATGATAAATCGGGTTATGTTTGGAGACCACATTAATTTTGGGATGGGGTACCCTCTAGTAGCTCCTCAAGGGGAACATTATTAGTGTTGGGTCAACTAGATCTTGGTAAGTGTTCTTCCATTGTGTCTCATGCATGAGGATGCTATTGGTTATGGTTTTTTCATGTTTTTTCGGGTATTGTTATTATCACGGGATTCTCAGACATCATTTATAGGTTTGAGTGATTGTTTCTTGTTGACCTATATTAGGTGTGTTAGTACCCTGCATTAGATGATGAGGATAGGTGGGATGTGCCAAGGTATTGTATATTTTATAGTGGCCAGTTTGTTTTGGACTATGGATTTATACCAAATACTGAATGGTGAGTCCGAACTGAGTACATATAGGGATTTCCTATATATATGTTTAAGAAAATCTCATGATTGCAATTTTTTTGATCTATTTATTTCTACTACATCTTGAATATTTATTTTCTAGTTCTTCTTACTTCTATGGATGGGGGGTGAAAATGGAGGATAACTAGTGTTATGTTGTGATACAAAAGGTGTAGTGACCCATGTGGAGTCTGAGTACAATGTTTAAGGTATTCAATGTTTTAATTCCTTTTTCATGAAAAATTTAATTTTATTTAGAGGGATAATTAATATATATAATTTATAATTATTTTATCATTATTAATCTACAAAAGTTTAAACCATTACCCCATTGGTTATGTCCAACAACCAAACCAATTATAAATTTATAATTTGAACATCCTTTGAACATTTTACATGGACATAACAAATTCCATTGTCAAAAATAAAAAATATATAAAAAATATTTTTTTATGGATAGTATATTAAACTTGGAAAAGTAATTATGAAATAAAAAAAATTGATATAAATTTATTATTAATGTGTTTAAGGAGATTCAAAAAAAGTATGGACTCGAGGTATGCGATCTGTTAAAATTATTTTAAATATTATATTTAAATTTTTTAAATTCTTGTAAAAGTAAATTTCTTATTATTTTTGGAATTGATCACTTTAGAAAATAATTAAAATAACTTGGAATAGAATTATTAATTTTTACATTTATGACATGAATGGATTTCCATGCTGTCATGAATTTTATATTCATTGAATATTCATTAAATTTTTACATTGTAATTTTTATTGAAAATATAGTTACCAATATTTTATAAATTTTAATAAAATATTTCCCAATAGATAATTGTATTTTAAATTTTAAATCATTTTATAGGTTATTTTATGTTTTTCTACTCAATGTTATCATCCTTTAATGATTCCTCATCTTCAATGGGATTATGATCTTGTGATACGATCATATTCTTTCTTTCGATGGATTATGATGATTTATTTTTCAATTGTTAAACATGCTATAACTGAATAAATATTGCTTTCAAATATGTTATGATGATAAGTGAGATATTCAAGTAATTATACCCATGAGTAATACATCAATATTATAGAGGATTATAGGTGAGCCCAAAATTCCATATTCAAATGGATGAGCCTAACACAGCTTATATAAAATTTGATCTAGATGGAAATAATAGTACAGGTGAGCTCAAAATATTGTATATGATGGGTGATCCCAATTATATGTCTCTAATGTAATCGATAAGGTTCCTTTCCATTTCTAGAAATATTAAGGGACTAGACTAGTGAGGTTTTTCATATAGATTTAACTAGGTTCCAGTTATTTTTTACATGGTATATGAATGTAATGTTCCAATACACCAAAACATATTCATTATCCTAAATATGATTACTTAATATTTTTTATCAATATTTACATCACATGGATCATATTTATTGATCCTTATAAATCATTCCTTTTGTAAATCACTAATTAATATAATTGAGTCAATAAGGTTTCCTTATTAATTTTCCTATCCTTTATGTTTTGAAAATCAAAAACACAATATCTTAAGGAAATTTTCATTTTCCAAAAGTTTTATCTCGATAAGGAAAATCATCCTTCCCCAAGGAAATTTATCCTAACCTTGTTTTCATTGTTCATTGTTTTAGTCTCTCTAAATATAACTCTTTTTATTTCTAAGTGTAAAATTTATTTTAACATCTAAAAACTCATAATTATATAAATACATAGATATTGAGTATTCTATTTTTAGGATCCGAATTCAGACTCTGAATTCTCTGAAATTCAGACTTTGAATTCACTGAAATTGAGACTTCGAATTCTCTAAAATTCGGACTCTGAATTCTCTGAAATTTAGGATTTGAATTCCTCAGAATTCGGACTCTGAATTCCTCTAAATTCCAACTCTGAATTCTTCAAAATTCATACTATGAGATCCTTATAATTCAGACTCTTAATTCTTCAGAATTTAGTCTCTGAATTACATAGAATTTGGACTCTGAATACTATATAATATTGATTCCAAATTCCTTGAGAAACCAAATATGAATATCCATGTTATATAGACTCTAAAGGTTATCATTCTTAGACTCTGAATTCTATTTTTTCCTTACACTCTGATAAATTTAATTTAGTTGAGAAACCATATTTTACTTACTCTTTTTTGAGTTATAAAATGATATCATGAATTCTATTTCTATCCAACCATTGTTTGAGTGACATTTGTATAGGTCCCTCAAAAATTCATGGAAAAATATGACCATTGGAAGAGGGATCTGACCATTGGAAATGCACCTATAAATAAGATCTAATTTGAACGAACTCAATACTATTAGAGAACTCTAGAGACCACATGCTATTGAAGTGATTCCTAGAGATAGAGTCTCATTCTTTGTGCATACTGAACATATTAATCAGAATTGCTTCTTGCGACTCCGAGTGTTGATGAGTACATTCGAGGGCTTCCAGGGATTAGAAGATAGAGGTGTTGACTACCTTGATGTTGAGGGCTTGTGGGGATAACAGGACAGACTCTAATATTCATATTGACGGCTTACCCTGGTGTGGGTAGACTGACTTTCTTGAATGTATAAATCAAGGGACCTTTATCAAAGGTTATTGGATACCTTACTCTTTGGGTTAAACGATTTCATACAAGCTACTTGTATTGTTTCATTTTTGTTTTCCACTACATTTGGATTGTTAAGAATAATATAATTATCTTATACTTTCTTATACATGTAATCTGATTAGTAAGATTTTATACACTTTAAGATAGAATCATTATATTTGTAAACATTTGTTATGTTTCATTTCTGGAACCACATTTCTGGAATCAAGAATGTTTTTAGAAATAAGTTGTCTTTTGAATTTCCTTTCTTAACATCGTTAAAAATTACCATCTTTAATAGTTCCAAAGTAATTTTTTAAAGTATACAATTCACCCCCCCCCCAATCGTGTATATTCAGCATCTATAACATCTTTTCGATCATACATTTGGTATCAGAGAAGGTGTCTGAAATACTTATATTCACATATAAGTTTTCTTCATCAAGGTTTCATTATTCTATATTTTCCTTGTTTATGATATTTTTATTATTGTTTACCAACTTTTATCACTAACAAGTTTTTGTGGAAATATGTTTTCATTGAGATGGAAGGAAGGAATTTAGGTTCAATTGAAAATATTAAACCTACTAGACCACCTTGTTTTGATGGGAATAATTATGAATATTAGAGAGATCGTACGAAGACTTTTCTCATTAATACTGGAGTGGGAAATATTGTTATTTTGACCAGAGATTACAAGATTCATCATAAGGAAGTCATACCTTTTAAAAATCAAGAGAAGTAAGAGTATCAACTAAACTATATGGTCTGGAAAACATTGTTATGTTCCATGACCAAAAATATAAATACCCAGATATCTTCCTATGAAGCTACAAATTTTATTTGGAATAATCTTGAAGTAAACCATTTTGGTGCATCCAATGTTATTGAAAATAGAAGAGCTATCCTTAGAGATGAGTACCATGGTTGTTTCTTTCCTTATGGAGAACCTATATGTAAGGTACAATAGAGATTTATGACTATTGTCAGTATCATAGAATCCATGGGTGAAAATTTTTTAGATAATGAGGCACTTGTAGACAAGATTATAGACATAATTAATAATGAGTGGGAATCCAAGAGGAAAGCTATATATGAGAATATGAAATTATCACATAATACTCTTGATGAGATTTTTGGAACTCTTCCTCAACATGAGACTAAAATGAAGAGAGATGCTGACAATATTAAGAAAAATAATGGGAATGGAAGTGTTGCTTTTACAACTACCTCTAATCATATGAAATCCAAGACTCCTGAGAGAGTTACAAGATCTAAATCTAAGAAGGTCACTATTTTATCTGAATCATGTAAAAGTGAGCATTATGATATTGATGTAACTAATATTTCACGGAGGACGAACAAGATAATTGGGAAGAATGAATTTCAGTATAGATACAAGAAAGAAGAACGAAAGGATAAGAAAGACTCTAATGTCACTTGTTATGAATGCAAAAGAGCTGGACATATAAGGTCATATTTTCATATTCTTAAGAGAAAATATAGAAAGGAAAATAATTCTAAAAGGAATATAAAGAAGTACTAAAAATCTAAATCGAAGAAAATTTTGAATTTTAATAACACCTGGAGTGAAGTGGTGGTGACTCCTTTGATGAATCTTTATATTACGAATCTCATGGTCTGAAGAATCAAGGTTTAATAGCCAAGATACCTATTGAAAATCATTGTTTAATGTCCAAGGAACACAACACTGAATCCATAACCAATGTATCCATGAATGATAATAATATTTATAGTAAATAATATGAATCCTCAGATGAAGAATCTTCGTTTGAAAAAGATAATAATTTACCCACTTATGAATAAGTTTCTAGATTTTCTAAACTCCTTGAGAATGAAAATTCAAAAGTCAAGAAAAATCTTGATAACAAAAATTCTAGAATTTCTATTCATACTAAGGAAATATAAGTTATTTCTAAATATATTGATAAGAAAACCCTTTATTTTGAATGTTTTTTAAAAAACATTGAGGAAGTTTATTTTGAGATGGATAAACATTCTAAAAAACTAGGAAAAGTAATTTCGTCGAAAAGTATTTTCAAGCCTAATTATTGTGCTAAAACTAATTTTTATGAAGATAAGAAGTTAGTTACTAAGCTAAATTAATAAATATTTTCCTTGGGGAAGGGTTTGTAATACTTTACCTTAGGTAAGAAAATTTTTGATAATATGTATTCTAAAATTCAGCCTCTAAGGAATAATTCTGGTTTTGGTTACATAAGTTCAAAGCTGATTTTCAGTAATAATTATTGTCCTCCCCAAAGTGCTTCATTCTGCACTAATATTCAGTGTTGTGGGCATTGGACAAAAAATTGTTCCATAAACAAAACTCAATATTTAGGTTTTCATAAAGCTTATTTTTTAAAGAAAATGTGGATTTTTAAAATTTTACTTTTAGATGTTTTCAGATCCAAGAAAGGTTGGGTTCTAAAAGTATAACACTCTTATTTTCAGTAATGTAATGATAGTGCCAATAGAAATAATTTGTACATGGATATTGGATGTTCCCGACACATGACTAGTAACAAAAAATTCATGGAATGGTTATCAAGAAGAAAGAAGATATCATTCTTCAATTGATCAGAATACAAGATCAACATGCTGATATTTTCAAAAAATTGTTACCATATAATAGACGTGAATACTTTAAGGAAATGTTAGAAATGATAACTGTAAGGTGATCTTCCATTTTAACTTCCATATGAAACCAATCTCTTTACTGTAAGGAACTCTTTTTAATAGGGGGGGTATATTTGTTTGTTATATTTTCAAAATTATTATAGTCTAGAAATGTTTCATTTTCAAAATTTTCATAGTCTAGAAAAGTTTCATTTTTAGGACATTCATAGTCTAGAAATTTATTATTTTTAAAATTTTCCATAGTCTAAATTTTTTCTTTGTCTATAACTTTTTTGTAGTATAAATTTTTTTTCTATTGTAAACATTCCTTGTAGTCTAAAATTTTTTCATAGTCTAAATTTTTCATTCTGAATTTTTTTCCATATTCTAAGTATTATTTCTTGTTTAAATTTTTTTCTGTACTCTAGATTTTTCATAGTCAGAATGATCGTAGTCGATGATTTCGTTATCAAAATTTTGAAATCTAACATTTTTCAAGAAAAAATATATTCATTACGAATAATCTTCATGGAAATCCTAAAGGTATGTGTTATTTTACAAATTTTATAATAATCTTTTACATGTTGGTATTTTCATAATGTTTTACATTTTTCGGATTCACTTTTCATTAAATATGAATGTTTTTTAAAAAAAACATCAAAAAATCGGATTCATTAAAAATCCTTCTTCGGTTATCATATCAACCATGAGATCCTTTGAAGAAGCTTTCAACTATTGGATCAATCATGGGTGCCAAAGTTTCACCCCAATTTCCTATATAAAGGACCCTCTGATGGTTGTCCCACATCGATCTCCACGCTATTGCATGTTAAAGATCAGTCCTTCCTACAAAAGCCAATTCCGAACATATTTAATGTTTCTTTACTTCCGAATGTCTACTGAAGTATCTTCCCAAAAAAAATTCGACTGTCAATCCAATCTTTGAATGAAAGATATACATCAAAAGGTTAGTTGATCCAATTTTTTATTCCATATATGACTCTATCATTTCCAAGATTATCAAACTCAATGGCTGGGATAGAGTATGTATTTCAAAACCAAAAGCAAAGGATTTGGTATATCCAGAGTTGTTTGTAGAGTTTTTTGAGTCAGTAACATTCTTCATGGAAGAATGTAGGAGTAAGTTTTCTTTCAAGTGTTATAGAAAGGCATATTCACTTTCTTACACCATGGCTACTTACGAAGGGGAATCTATGTTCTTTACTCACAAGCTACCTGATGTACAAGGAAGTTTTATTAAGGAAATATCCAAGCCTTGTATTGGTCTTTCAGAAGAAAGGACTCTGAAGATTCTTCACCTATCTACAAAAATTTGAATTCTTGAATTATGGGTCCATGGATTCATTATTTTGAGAAATGGTGATAAGGATACTATAATGAAGAGTGAAATCTATATTCTGTATTTCATGGTGAATCTAATGAATATAAATTTGGTTGAGTACATTCTTGACTATAGTTGAGAATATCATGAATTGGAATATGAAATCTCAAATTATTATGTGTCTATCCATTCTGTCAAAGATGATTGTTTGGTGTTTGAATCCTTTAAAATTCCATGTAGTTCTAAGTTGAGGAATTAAAAAGTCATGTTTTTTAGTGATGGTACTTTGAGAAGAATGAAAATTGGTTTTTCCAAAGAATCCGAAGAATTATATGATTTTCCTGAAGTAGAAGTTCAAACACATTCAAAGAAATAGAAGGTGGAATAAACCATTATAATGGGTGGAAGGAAGAGGAAGGTGAAAGAAGTAGAAGAGAAAGAAAAAACCCCAACAGATAAAGAAATTTCGTTAGAACCCCCGAATTCAATGAGACAAAAATCTTATCCTGATTAAGTAGTAGCAATGTGGAGAGAATATAAGAAAAATCAGAAAGAAGGGGAGCCTATGTTTGGATTGGACCATACTGAGGAAAAATATTTGAAGGAAAAGGTAGCTAAAGAGCTTGAGAAGCAGGATAAAGAGCAGAAGCAGAAAAAAAATTGTCTGAGGTAGAGATTTTTTTATCACTTCTAAAGGCTGCTGAGAAAGCATCAGAGAATATTCTAGTACCAGAATAATTTTTGATAGATCCGTTACCAGGGACTCTGGTAAAGAATTTTGAGAATCCCGAAAAATTCCAAGAAAATCAAGTATAAGAAGAATAATAATAATACGGATGTGGTGATACTGAAGACTTGATAAATCAAGTTGATTATTTCCTAAGAAGGAAAGTCCTTTTTAAAAATTAAAATTCCAAAACTCTAATCTGAAGTCTTCAAAACTGGAAACCCTATCGAAAGATAGTAAGAGTGGAGATGAAGTAAACAAATTTTATGAAGAAGAATGATCCAACGAGAATTTCATTCATCCAGAGGATGTGGAGGCAGGAGCTGAGAATGAAGAGGTAGATAAAGATAAAATTGTGCAACAATCTTATAGTGAACACGAACCACCCAATCAAGAAGAACTCATTCCGAAATCTTACAAGGTAAAATAGTTTGTTGCTGATACCCCTATAAGTGCAGTGGTGAAGTAGAAATAAGTGGGTTCTTCATCGAAGAGAATAGCTGGTGATATAGAAAAATAATCCTCAGCAAGGAAAATCTATGATTCATAGTCGTCCTATCTTGGACATGATTTTGTAGTCCAGTGTTTGAAAAATCTTTTTGGCACTATCCTTCTATTTCCAAGAATAGAATCTAGATGCCAGATGCTTCATCATACATTAAATCAAAAATCAGATTCAGTATCCATGGTGATGGCTAAGTGTGTCAAACCTGCGACTGATTTCAAAACCATTTTCATAAACTACGAAGCCCAAAAAAGATCATGTAAGAAGATGACTAGCTAGTCAATGAAAAATATGAAAGACATTAGAATTCTTGTTGAGTTTCAAGATAATGTCAAAGATGATTTTGAAACTGAAGATGGTATTTTAAAATATCTCACCAATTCGTCTCAAGATAAGTTATCTCTAGAACAAAATACTCAGAAGCAAGAGGTGAAAGATATAAATGGGAAATTATATTTAGTTGATAAAATTTGGAAGAGAGAAAGGGATCTCCGGATTTAGATTGAAGAGAAACTAGTTAAGCAAGAAGAAGTTCTAAAGGGTCAGACATAATAAATTATGGCTGAGGAAGAAAAAATCAAAGCCTTAGAGAAGAAAATAGAAGATTATTATTAACATATCAAATGTGCATAGGAGGATCACATGTAAATCAAAAATCTCAAAACCATAGTGAAGAAGCTGATGTCGAAGGAGAAGGAAGGATAATATTTTCCTAATCCGCTATTTTCTGGATTTTTTGGTTGTACATATTCTTCCAATCATAAAGAAATATTTGGATATTCTTTATTTGTGGTTGTCTAGTACTAATATTTCTGGAACCTTATTTTTTTTCCATTCCCTATATTTCATTCTGAATATCATAAAGGGGGAGAAAAGGAATGTCCAAAAATAATACTTAGTACAGGAGAAATTTCCCTAACTCAGGGGGAGTTCATCTAAGGGGGATCTTATATGAATGAAGATTTGTATATGCAAGAAAATGTAAAATACCATTCAGGATATTCATAATACTACCCTTAGTGATTCCAAATCCTAGGGGGGTTATTCGTATTCACTATGATCCATAATTGAAGGGAGATAAGTTTTTTTTATCATTAAAATTCTATGTCCTTATATTCATTTCCTTAAGTGTGTTTGTGCTTCCCAAAAAGGGGGAGAATGTTGTGTCAATAAGGATTCCATATTACTTTTCTATTTCTTTATGTTTTTAAAATCACAAACACTCTATCTTATAACAAATTTCATTATCCATACATTTCATCTTGATAAGTAAACGTTTCCTTCCCCAATGAAATGTGTCCTTACCTTGTTTTCATTATTCATTTTTTTAGTCTCTCTAAATCTAAATCTTTTTATTTCTAAGTGTAAAATTAGGTTTCACATCTAAAACATCTGAATTATATAAATGTATAGTTATATGGTATTCTATTTTCAGGATCCAAATTCAGACTCCAAATTTTATGAAATTTAGATATTGAATTCTAAGAAATTCAGACCCTGGATTATCAAAAATTTAGACACCGAATTCCTTATGATTATGACTCCGAAAACAATAGAATTCGGATTTGGAATTTCTTGAGAATCTAAATCTGAATATCCTTATAATATAGACTCCAAAAGTTAACTTTCTTAGACTCTGAATTCAATTTTTTCCATACACTCCGAAAAATTGAATTTGGTTGAGCAACTATATTTTACATACTCTTGTTTGAGTAATAAAATGATGTCGTTAATTATATATCTATCTAATAATTATTTGAGTGACATGTGTACATATCCCTCAGAAATTCAAGGAAAAATATGATTATTGGAGGAGGGAGATGACCATTGGAAATGAACCTATAAATAGGAGAACAATTGAATGAGCTCACCTTTGTTCGAGAAATCTAGAGACCACTTGTTGTTGATGTGATTTCTAGAGAGAGACTCTCATGCTTTGTGCATACTGAACATCTTGTTTAGAATTGCTTCGTGGGACTCCGAATGTTGCTGAGTACATTCGAGGGCGTCTTGGGATAAGAATATTGAGGTGACAACTACCATTAATTTGAGGGCTTCTGAGGATAGAAAGACAAACTCTGATATTCGTATCGAGGGCTTACCCTGGTGTGGGTAAGATAGAATTTCTTGAAAGTATAAATCAAGGGACCTTTATCCAAGTTTGTTGGATACCATACTCTTTGAGATAAAATATTTCATTCTTCTTACTTGTATTGTTTCAGGTTTGTTTTCCACTGCGTTTTGATTGTTATGGAAAGTGAAACTATCATATACATTCTTATACATGTAACTTATTAGTAAGATTCTATATGCTTTAAGATAGAATCATTATCTTTGTAAACATTTCATAAGATTCATTTCTGGAACCACATTTCTGGAATCAAGAATGTTTGTAGAACTAAGAGGTATAGTGAATTTACCTTGTTTTACATTTTAAAACATTACCCTCTTTAAAAGTTCCAAATGAATTTTTTAAATTATATAATTCACCCATCTTTTATATTGAGAATCTACATCATCATTTCGATCCAACAAATATCTCATGGTTAATGATATAGTTATTTATGGGTATAAATTCTCTTATATTATGCTTGTATTCATTGATTATGTCATCATAACCTTATGAACATTATATACTCACTAATGAAATTCAATTTTTATTTCATACATTTTGCCAAACTAAGCAGTTGTCTCAACCTTCATAGGATTCATTTATTCATGCTATTAATAAATTTATTTTGTATGTTGTGCCTAACATGGTTAACAAATGTTATTATCCTAGTTTGCGATTATCTAAATATTTCTAAACCGGTTGATAATGTTACCATGTTATTTTGTTAGATTGTTTCCTAATTCCACCAAACTATAAACCTGTAAGATTATTTTTAATAAGTGATAATAAATTTTCATTTGATGGTGTATGTTTTAGATTGTTTAAGTTGGGTCACAATTATCATTATCAATGATATAAATGTAATGATTCTATTGTAGCACTGGATTTGGGGTTACAGGTTTGGGTTGTTATAATAATGCAACTACCAAAGACACATGGATGTACTAATAAAGTAGCAAAATGAGATCCTCAAAAAACTAAATTTTCTTTTAGAGATCATTCCCTAGGCAAAACAAATAGATACTAGTAACACGTGTAGTGTTATAGAAATATAATGTGAGATGTCGGTTTTTGATGATATTATTATATTAAAGAGAAAAAATAATTATTATTTTCAAAATAAATCTGGAGGCAGTATCATGTTAGAATAAATAAAAAATGTTAAACCTTTCAATATACTTACTATAATAATTATGGAAATTCATCAAATTGTGTTTTTAAAATGTAATTTAGAGACCGAAATACCAATAATGCAACTGATAATAAAAACTAGGTTGTTGAGACTAATACATTACATTGAGGAACAAGAAAATTTTCATAGATATTTAAAACATTTACATTGGTGAGGTCCATATTTAAGTGCGTAAATTTTTAAGACCATTCCATGTAGATTTATGGGAACTCTAAGAACCATGCCTGGTATTGAGTTAGTGATAGCATTTAAAGGATTGCGTTAATGAATATTCCAATATGGTATATCTTATATCATTTTCAGGGATCATGTTTTTTTTGGAATATGTATGTTTATGTCATTAAATTTTTTATACCCTTCCAAGTATATTAAGGTGAAATCTGGGGACCATGAATTTTATTGATCTAACCATAATAATTAAATCTACATTGAATTGAATATGTCATAGGGATATATCTTGTATCCTATTCAATGAAAAATCTATCGAATTTCAATATGGTTTTTTAAATTTGTAATTATTATATTATCTCCTCAAAACATGGGATTTTGATTAATCACATGGGGAACTAGTTCACCACAACCATTTTTTAAGTTATTTTAGAGAATATACAATTATTTTTTATTATTTTGAAAATATATGGTGGAAGAATATTCATGAAATTTCCAATTGAAACTCCCCCATATCCATTGTAGGAGCCTCTATGTCATGGTCGGTGTTGGCCTATATTAAATTATATCATTGAATTTTTGTGGGCATTATATCACTATTCATGAATTTTATTTTTTTCCATGAGTAATTTCTTACTCAATTCAATTCAGAATGTTTACATTCAACATTTCAACCATTAAATCAGTTATGTAATATGTTAATTAATTGTTATTTGATTATTTCACAATATTTGTTTCCCTTACATGATTCATGTGATGGTTTGTCCATATGTCATAGATGGCTCCTAAAATTTACATGGATGACTAACATAATGGGTGATAGATATAAATATATGGATTTTTTTTTGTATCGATTTAATTCCAATATAATAAATGAAAGAGTAATTTTGTTTAAAAATCAACATGAATATTAAAATAACTTCATTCCATAAAAATTCTTCCAAAAATTCATGTGAGGGAAGTAACACCATGTTACATTAGAAAATTAATATATTAAAAGTATATTTCTTTTCCCATTTCCCTAAATATAGATACGGTTATTCTGACACACTTCTCAGATCTATAGAATTTTTTAGTCGTGTTAGAATTAAAAAAAACCTCTATGTATGAATTTTATTGGCTGAGTGATACATTTTAACCAACTTAAATGAATAATTCATTACCTAATGAGGTATCATCCTCTGATATTATCCTTTGAAATAAGCCTCCTTCCCCAGTCTAAAATATTTTTTTAAATCTAATGATGTTATGTATTAATTTTTTTGATTGACCCTTTTTTTAAAAAAATTATCATGAATCATACCAAATATCTTTAGGATAACACATATTCCTTGTTGATAGATCACATGCCCACACAACACTATACATATGTTGATTTGTGATGGAGTGAAGAAATAAAACATTGTAAACTCATATAAGGTAACGATTATGGTGAGTCCAATCACACTAATAATACATACATTTACATGTGTTAGATGGATTTACTATTCCATTAAAATATTTTTTAAAAATATTAAAAATATTTAAATGTATGTTTATCCAAATAAGAGTAAATGTAATCTTTTAAACTAACACATTTCAATTATAATATTTTCATACCAAATTATATATTTTAATTGATAGTGGAGTTGTAAATTTTTTCTTCTTAAAAAAATACATATTTACATATGTATTTAATAATTTTCAAGCATGGTAAATTTGACAATTTATTATAAATATTAATATTATTATTATTTTAATTAAATTATATCATAATTTTTAATATATTTATTATTTTTAGCTTCATATATCAATAATATGGCGAAATAATTTCAAAACATGATGTCCTATGTGAATACTAAAAAATGGGCATATTTATACAAATGTTTTCGTTCATAATTATTATATTAATTAAATAAATTTTTATTTTGTGATATATGACTGATTTAGACATCACATCCATCACAAGATATGCTAAATTTTGAAATATTACATTCCCTTCAGAATCCAACTAGCAATGTAGATATTTTGAGTAATGGTACAATCCATAATAATATTGTTTTGTGGATTGTTATTCAATTAAATTTTGGATTAAAATATTCGAATGTTTTGTTAGCGAGTTTTTATAAATTGTAGTTACATTGATATGAAAAAAAATGCAAATATAGAGGGGCTATGGATTTGAAGAAAAATAAATGAAATAATATTTTCCTTTTTCATGGATAAATTAAAAATACCATTAATACCATTAGAATTTTAATATACAAATGATTATTGAGCTCAAACAATCATATAACTAATATATGGTAAAAAATTAAACAAATAATAGCACTAATTATGAATAGTTTTTGAAAAAATTAATTAAATTCTTCTATATTGGTTAAAAACATTTATAATGTGAAATTGTTTCTTTAATCCTCCATACTAAATAGGTCCTATATTGAAGGATAAAATATTATCATGAATTATAAATAAGTATAAAATAATGAATAGATAAAATCCAATAAAGGAATTTATTTAACCTTTGAAAATACATCCCAATTCGATAACTTCCACATATTACTTCTTACCCTCTCTTAAAAAATATGTGTCCCAATGAAGATGAATAAGGGATCAATCATTTAGATGGATAAATTGTCATAATAATTAAATTGGTATATAATTTGGAAGTAAAATAAAATTAAAAAATAAGTTAACTAAAATGAAACCCAAGAAAGGTTGAACAATAATTAAACAGAACCTATGGATTCCTAATCCCCATTAATATTTTCTTCCAAATGCCTATATTTATATGGTTTTTAAATGTGATGTGAACATTGTTATTTTAATTATTGTTTTTTATTTCATTATTCATTTATTTTTTTCTTACTTGTTATACCATAAATTTCTTTTGAACATCAACGGTTGGGCGGGTAGTTTTTATATGTCGTATTCATCCCTACACACATATTTTGTAATGTCATTATAATACACCAATAACGATGTATTATATGAGGTATGGTGGGTTTCAACTTCCAAAACATTCATGTACCTTAGGAATAGTTTTTTGTGAATATTTTCTCATGGACTTTTCTTATGCCTTCTTATGTGCACTGTATGATCCAATGGAAGTACAAAACAGGTATTTCATCAAAATTTAAATTTTTATTATTTTATACACTCTATCTCAAGATGATACAATATTTTTTAATCCATTCATGAAAAACTAAATTTAAATCAATTTTAAATAATTCCATATAATTATCTTCAACATGCAATGATCGATGGTTAAAATGATCAAAATTTAAATATAAATCAAATTAAGGTGAATATTAATTTTAAAATTTCCAAAATAATTTGTTGATATTCTGTATTTTTATTGTTATAAATAAATTTTTCTACCATCATTATTTTAAATTTATATATTTTTTCACAATATTATATATTTTATCTTTAAGATAATCACAACTAAAATCATTAAATCATTCCAGAGGGTATGTTCTTTTACAATTTTTGTACATTACGTTATAACATATTTATAAAGACATTATTTATATTATTTAAATCAATAGGGTATTTTTAATTTCTAATCATGAACATTTAATTAGTTTATCCACTATAGATGTTTGTGAGATAGTTTTTTTAAGATTAATTAAAATGTAGTAATATTATTTAATTAATATAACAATTTATAGTTTTCTATTTCATGCATGTACTTGATATATTTATGATAATATATAGTGAAACATTTATAGTAATAAATACATTATTATTCCAAATCCTACATTTTTATCTATTTATATCTATTTTTCTGTTATTGTGTTTTCTATGACTAAATCATGTGTGATTTACTGTATAATCCTAATATCTATTTTTAAAAAATATAATTTATACTATCAATTATCAAAATTAATTACATTTCAATTTTTTCGAATTTTTAAATTTCATATATTCTATTCAACATAAAAATCATGAAAATAAATTTAACATATATGTTAAACAATTATTAACAACATTGAAATAATTATATAAAAATACTTTTCATCATTTACCAAGATGGAAATAATAAAAACCAATGTAATAAATATTTGTACCCAAGTTATTAATAACTCATGGAAAAATCATTATATATAAATTATACTAATATAATAATAAAAACACTCTAAAAATTCCATGAAAAACCAAATGTTAAAATTATTATTATCCCTTCGTAGTATCCCATGAGATTAGTCCTACATCAGGATCATGTGAAAAACATGAATTTATCACAAATGTGTCCCATTAATGTTATATTGAAGGAAATACAGTCAATATATTATTTTATATATATTATGAAAAATTATATAGAGTGTTTGGTCAAAAAATAAAATGGCTAGAGAAATAGAGAATACATACCATGTTAAATATTCCACGATGATGTCTTAATTTCATAAGTCATTCCCATGGAAAATAAAAAAATTCACCAAATATATTACATTCTATGAGTCAATCATAAGATAAATAATTTATATAATGAAATATATATTTATATTATATTATATAAATAATATAATTTAAATTATAATAAATATTTAATTTCAATATTTAAAATTATATTTTTTCCAATATAAACATATTTTCACATCAACTTTATAAGATATTCAATGTGGAAAATATAATTGCAATTTAATACCCATTTCACACTTATTTCCAAGAAAATATTTATAATTACTTCAAAAAAATTATGGTAATTTATTTTAATCAATATATTCTCTAATTATATCTTAAGAAATGAAAAATAAGAAACATTTAGATATAATCTTGTCAAATGGTGTTAAAATATTTTTAAATCAATATTTAATGTTGAGTCCTCTTATAGTGAACGATCATTCAACAAACAAAATATAAAAACAGATGCTCTAAAAAAATAAATATGTATGCATATATAATCATAAACAGCATTATATTGATATTAATTTTTTAGATAAAGAAATATTTTAGTCATTAATTTTGAGATGGGACTAAATTAAATTTGATGAAAATTAATTAGCTGTTTAAAAATTTACTCTAATTAATTTCGTTAATAGGATATTTCAAAGGCATGAAGATAACCCATTAATTCCTATCCTGGTCTATTAAATTAATAAATTTGGTTATAATTTTAAATTATTACTCATCATCATTAACTAGATTCAAAATATCTTCATGATACTTACTTTTAAGCATACAGCTATACAAATTAAAAGAGACATACTTGTTTTTTATAAGATTAATAATTTTAATTATTTAATTTTTAGTCATATAATTTATGACCTATTTATTCTCTAAAATTGTATCTAAAATAAATAATTCATGGTTTTAAAATCATATTACCACACTTATATTAAATAATTAACATGGTTTTTTAATAGAAAGTGTATCCAACAAAAATTAGAATCTCTTAATAGATTATGATGGATCTTGATTAAAATTTTATTTTATGTAATATTATAACTTGGACTGATATATAGAAAGAATTTGGAAACAATGAGTGGGTTTCTTCATTACAGTACTTAAGAGAATTTTTTTTGGGGGGATGTATGACATTGTTTTTAATTTCTTCTCTTCTATCTAGATCAATATTAAACATAGAAGGTATTATATTAGTGTCATTAAACACATTTGATGTATTTAATAGAGGAATATTCTCTCCATAATGATGATAATTTTACCTCATGATAAACGTAGTAATAATAATAAAACTTTTGTTTAATGTGGTTTTATTGGATGCTTTAATGTCACCATGTATTACCGCGTGTATTTCATTTTTTATATGATTTTTTGTTTTTCTTATTTTCTTAAAACATTCTTTGATGTTATTAAAAAACATCATTTTATATTATGGTGAGTCAAGTGTTAAATATTTTAATATCACTAAAATTGATGTTCTGTAGATGGGTTTTTTCTTCTTAAATATTAGTCCTATTTTTCCATCAAAACATTCAATATTTTTTATATAACAGTTCTTTGCGTTGAAGGTAGAATATGACTTAATTAATTTCATTCTAGGATTACAATATTTTTAAATAATATAAAAAATTTGTCTAATGTATTCTCATATTTAATACCACTCATCTATATTCTATATTTTTAATCCCCAATGGGTTAATAAAGAAATTAAAAAGTGTTTTTCAAACATTTCTTGTTGGAAATATGATAGAATAATCACATTGATTGGGTTTGTATGAAGGAAATTTTCCTTCTATTTGATGAATGAGTTATCAATTTTTTCTGGATCAAGGTTTATATTAATGTATTATATGATAATAATAATAACTACTTCTTGGAGGGTTTCCCTATTTGGGATCATGTTACACACTTCAAATATAAGAAACTGTTTGATCTAGTATAGAGGGGTTATGGAATGACTACATCCCATTAATGGATATGTATAATGGTTCTTCTTTTGTTAGTTATGGGATAATCAATGTTGACTATGGAGGTAGGAAACCTTCTATTCTATAATGATAAGTGATCCAATGAGCCACTTTTTTCCACAGATTCCTAGTACTATTGATGTCGTTTAATGAAGCCCTTTAGTATTTTTTGTTTATTAACGTTCATTTGCATGAGTCGCAAATGGCTATAATTAGGGAAATTATTATTAATGAGGTAAATTATTTTCTTGTGTATTTTTGTAATCCCACAAACAATATCATATTTTATTCTTTTTATAAATAACAAACATGAGAGGATGCATTTTAGGTGATGCCCTTTTTGAAATTCATGCATCTTAAGGAAATATTTTTTTTGGTTTTTAAGAATTCAGATACATGATCTTTATATAAACATTTTTTAAAGAAAAATGGATTTTATGTTTGAGTCTAGATAATTATAATTCATCTATCCTTTTTGAGAGTCCCTATATTTTTGGATCATATAGATTTCATGGGCATACTATCTTTGGGATCTCTTTGGTTAGATTTCAGACATCAGATAATGGTGTTTCATTATGTATCTTATTCATAAATCAATTTTTTATGTGGTTTTGTCATCCATATTTAGAGGCAGTTGACTATTTATTGTGTTTTCTGATATTTTTTGGTTGACCTGTTGTGGTTAGAAAAAATGAGTGATATGGGACTAACATCAATGTGTGAATTTTCAATTATTTCATTATTAAAACTTGGTTTTGGGATAGAAAGTGGGAGAAATAATGGCATTTCTTTTGAATTAATATATTATTTATAATTTTTGTGATAAATCATCTATTAACTTATTCAATGGAAGTTAGTGTTTTTTGTTGTTTTGGAAGCATCCTTATCATGGTTTGTGTCATAATATTTATGGTTCATATATTTATAATAACACAACTAAGGGTGGTGTGCATTATGTCTTGAGGGGTTCATTGGTTCCTCGATTTGTATCTAGGTTTTATTGTGGACCATATTAAATAGATAAATAGTGTGATATAGTTAATAATATTCTTATATATATAGATAGATGTATTCCTCCCATAGTTTTTGAAATCAATATTTCATAGGTAATAATGTTTATGTCTCATCTAAAACATTTACACTAGTAGACTGTGTATCATAATAGTGATTGTATGTACTTTTCATATAATGAGTTAATGTTATCCCAATCATGGATGGAAGGAAACATAGTGGTAGATTTAATTTTTTTTCTTGGTCATTCAATTTTGGTGGTCTAATGTTTCATTATGGGCATCTAACATGATGCTTTATATGAATTGCAAGGGATGATACTTTATGTAATTCTTTTGTTTCTAAAATTATAAATACATTATGAAAAATTCACATATTATCAAGCCCATTTTTATAAATAGTTTTTTAACAAAAATAATCAATGAAAATTATTCCTTTAAAATAAAATTATAGAAAATAAAATGGAACAGATGCATACAAATGTGATTCCATTATAATAAACTTATTTTATAACATAATGCCATAAAAATTATGTTAAATGTTAATTGTAAAAATAAATTCAGAAATTTGACAAATGTGTGACTAAATTCTATAAGCATTCATTTTTTTTCATGGATGCTAAATTTATCCACATATATCACAATGTCTTATTTATATAAACATAGGGGATTCATAAACAATTTTTTTCATGATATTATACTATATATTTTCCTTACGAAAAACAATCACCAGAGAATTAATTGAGATAAGAATATTATTTTGGTTTAATATAATATTATTCATTGATTTATAAATTTTTCAAATCATAATATTTTTAAAGAAATATGGGACCCCCCTGAAAAAGTCAGCTCTTATTATTTTGGGCACAAGGATCTAATTACATTTCCTTTTTTGCAGGAACAATAATAATTAATCCCCAATACATCCACATAACAATAAGCCTATGTAACCATCTCAATGTCTGTATGTGCTCTACTAATTCCCCAAAACCCTCACAATTATCCCAATATCTACCAGTATCATGCTCTTCTTATGTCAGAGCATATCCAACATGTCGAACCCCTGCCATAAACACCGCTCGCATATTATCCGACCATCGCTATCATCACCTCCCTTCCAATTCCCAACAACATTTCCATGCCCCTCCACTACCATTTGGGTGAACATGTTGTTGTTGCGACAACCTTCCAAGATCACCTATCACAACGATTAAGTAGGGTCTCATTTCACCACATATCATTTCCTTGACAAAAGTAGATCCTCTAAATCCCATCACGAATACATCCTTATCTTCATGCTTCCCCCACCATGTATTCTTCTCCCATGACATGCCACCCCTAGAATTTCCACATGAATAGGGTGAAACATGATTTAAACCCTTCATGAGATTTAGTATTACAATGAGATTTTCCAATCAATCCATACCCCAACTAAAATTTAACTCATTAATTAACTATATATAATTTTCATAAAATGAATGTATCATTATTGGTTATGTTTCTATTTACTGAATTCTATAATGTATCCACATTTAGATAGTATAATCTAAAATTTAACTTTGAAAATTTCTCTTAAAATAATATTTCACCATATATAATACTTCTTATATAGAGGTAGTTGATATGAACTACAAATATAGCCAGATTTTCCTATGCTTAAGAGAAAAGATAGAAAGGAAAATCATTCTGAAAATAATATAAAGAAGTAATACAATGCTAAAGATAAGAATTTTTTGAATGTTAATGACACATGGAGTGAAGTGGTGGAGACTCTTATGATGAATCATCATATTACGAATCTCATGGTCTGAAGAATCATGGTTTACTAGACAAGATACCAATTGAAAATCATTGTTTAATTTCCAAGGAACACAACGCTGAATCCCTAACCAATATATCCATCTATTATAATAATAGTGATAGTAAATACTATAAATTCACGGATGAATAATCTTCTTCTATTGAAGATAATAATTTACCCACTTAGGAAGAAGTTTCTAGATTTTCTAAACTTCTTTAAGAATGAAAATTCTATTGTCAAGAAAAAGCTTGATAAGGAAAATTCTAGAATTTCTATTCTTACTAAGGAAATAAAATATCTTTTTAAAGATCTTGATAAGAAAACCCTTTATTTTGAAAGTATTTCAACCTTTTGGAAGTTAATTCTGAGAAGGGAAAACATTCTAAGTATCTTGGAAAAGTAATTTCTACTAAAAGTGTTTTCAAGCCTGACTAAAGTTCTAAAACTAATGTTTATAAAGATAAGAAGTTAGTTATTAATCTAAAGTCCAAAATATTTTACATGGGGAAGAGTTTTTCAAAAATTACCTTAGGTAAGAAAAATTCTGATAAGATATATTCTAAAATTCATCCTCTAAGGAATAATTCTAGTTTTGTTAAAAAACATCAAAACCATTTTTCAGAAAACTTATTATGTTCCCCAAAGTGCTCCATTCTGCACAATGTGTCTGTGTTGTGGGCATTGGAGAAAACATTGTTCCTTAAACAAAACGCAGTCTGTAGGTTTTCATAAAGAATATTTTTCAATGAAAATGTGGATTCCAAAAAATTTTCTTTCTTATGTTTCCAGATCCAAGAAACGTTGGGTTCTTAAAGTCTAACAATCTTATTTTCAGGAAAGTAAAGATATTACCAATAGAAATAATTTGTTTATGGATATTGGATGTTCCCAATACATTACTGGTAACAAAAAATTATTGGAATGATTATCAAGAAGAAATGAGATATCATTATTCAATTGATCAGAACACAAGATCAACTTGTTAATATTTTCAATAAATTGTTACCATCTAATAGACTTCAATACATAAATAAAGTTAAAAAATGACATGTGTAAGTTAATCTACCATGTAAACATCCAGATGAAACCAATATCTTTATAGTAAGGACCTCCTTTTCATAGGGGGTATATTTTTTTTTAGATTTTCATAATTTTCATAGTCTTGAAATTTTTCATTTTCAAAATTTACATAGTCTAGAAATTTTTCATTTTTAAGACATTCATTTTCTAGAATGTTTTTATTTTTAAAATTATTCATAATCTAAAAGTTTATTTTGTCAAAAAAAAATTCGTATTATAATTTTTTTTATTCTAAAAATATTTCGTAGTCTAATTTTTTTTCATAGTCTAAATTTCCCTTTGTCAATTTTATTTCAATAATATAACTATTTTTCATAGTCTAAATTTTTTTCTGTACTCTAGATTTTTTATAGTCAAAAAGTTCATAGTCAATGTTTTCATAATAAAAATTTTCAAAAACTATAGTTTTTCACAAAAAAATTTAGTCATTATGAATAATCTTCTTGACAATCCTAATGGTATGTGTTATGTCTCAAATTTTCATAATCATCTTTTACCTTTTGGTATTTTTATTTTGTTTTATTTTTTTCGGATTCAGTTTTTGTTAAATCTGAATTGTTTTTAAACCTCAAAAGACGAGATTCAATTTAAACCCTTCTTTGGATATCATCTCAACCATCATATCTTTTGATGAAGCTTTCAATTATTGGACCAAGCAGGGGTGCGGAACCATCACCCCAATTTCCAATATAAAGGACACCCTGATGGTTGTCCCACATTGATCTCCAATCTCTTACTTGTTGAAGCTCTGCCTTTCCTACAAAATCCCATTCTGAACTAATTTAATGTTTCTTTACTTCTGAATGTCTTCTTAAGCCTCTTTCCTAAAAGAAATGTCGACTATCAAGACAATCATTGAATGGATGATATACATCGAATGGTTAGCTGATCCACTGTTTTATACCAAATATGACTCTATAGTTTCCAAGATTATCAAACACAATGGCTGGGAGAGAGTATGTATGTCAAACCCAAAAGTAAAGTATTTGGTATATCCAGAGTTGTTAGTAGAGTTTTTTGAGCTAGTAACATTCTTCAAAGAAGAAGGTAGGAGTTATTTTTCTTTCAAGTGTTATAGAAAGACATATTCACTTTCTAACTCCATGGCTGCAAGCATGATTGGTATTCCATATGAAGGGGAAGTGGAGTTCTTTACTCACAAGCTACCTGATGTACAAGGATGTTTTATTAAGGAAAAATCCAAGGCTAGTCTTGGTCTTTCAGAAGTAAAGACTCTGATGATTCTTCACCTACCTACAAACATTCGAATTATTGAATTGTGGGTTCAAGGATTCATTATTTAGAGAAAAGGTGATAAGGATACTCTAAGGAAGAGTGAAATCTATATTTTGGATTTCGTGCTGAATCTATGGAAGATAAATTTGGTTATGTACATTCTGACTACGGTTGAGAATATCATGTATGTGAATTCAAAATATCGAATTGTTATGTACCCAGCCATTCTATCAAAGATAATTATCCGTTTTTTAGAATCCTTAAAAATTCCATGTAGTTCTAAGTCAAGGAATTGAAAAGTCATGTTTTTTGTGATGATACATTGAGAAGAATGAAAAAAAGATTTTCCAAAAAATCCAATGAATTATATGATTTGCCTGAAGAGGAAGTTCAAACTCTTTCAATGAAACAGGAGGTGGATGAAAACTTTAAAATGGGTGGAAGGAAGTGGAATGTGAAAGAAGTACAAGAGAAGGAAAAAACCCCAACAACTAAATAAATTTTGTCAGCACCCCTGAAGTCAAAGAGACAAAAAGATTATCATGATGATGTAGTACCAAAGTGGAGAGAAGATATGAAAAATCAAAAATAAGGGGAGCCTATGTTCGGATTGGACCCTACTGAGGTGAAATCTTTGAAGGATTTGGTAGCTGATGAGCATGAGAATCAAGAAAAATAGAAGAAGCGGAAGAAAAAGTTTTCTGAGGTAGAGATTGTCCAATCACTTCTAAAGGCTGCTAAGAAAGCATCTGAGAATATTCCAATACCAGAATCCTTTCTGATAGATCCTTTACCGGGGTCTCTGGGAAAAAAGGTTGTGAATCTAGAAAAAGTCCATGAAAAACAAGTAAAAGAAGAATAATAATAATAAGGCAGTGGTGATACTGAAGACTTGATAAATCAAGATGTAGATTTTTTGATAAGGAAAGTCCTTCTGGAAAATTATCATTCCAAACTTATGAAGCCATGTCTTCAAAACTTTCTACCCTAGGGAAATATTATAAGAGTGGAGAAGAAGTGAAAAAAGTGTCTGAAGAAGAAAGCTCCAACCAGGATTTCATTTAGCCAGAGGATGCTGAGGTAGGAGCTAAGAATGAAGATGTAGATAAAGATAAATTTTTGCAATAATCTGATAGTGAACATGAATCAACCAATCAAGATGAATTCATTCAGAAAGATGAGATGGTAAAACAGGTGGTTGTTTATACCCCTAGAAGAGCAGTGGTGAAGAAGAGATATGTGGTTCTTCATCGAAGATGAAAGCTAGTGATATAGAAAAATAATCCTCATCAAAAAAATCTCTGATTCAGAGTCTTCCTCTCTTGGAAAGGATTTTGTAGTCCAGTTTTTGAAAAATGTTGTTGGAACTGTCCTTCTATTTCTATAAATAGATTCTAGATTCCAGATGCTTCAGCATAACATAAATCAAAATTCGGATTCAGTATCCATGGTGATGGATAAGTGTGTCAAACTTGATGTGGATTTCAAAACCTTTTTCATAAACTACAAATCCCACAAGAGATTATGGAATAAGATGACTAGATGGTCAATAACGACTATGGAAGACATGAAAATTCCTAGTGAGTTTCAAGATAATGTCAAACATGATTTTGAAACTGAAGATGGCAAGTTCAAATATCTCACCAAGTCATTTCAAGATAAGTTATCTCTTGATGAAAATAATCAGAAGAATTAAGTGAAAGTTCTAAATGGGAAAATATATTCAGTTGATAAAAGTTGGAAGAGAGAAAGGGATATCAGGATTGAGATTGAATAGAAACTAGCTAATCAAGAAGATGTTCTATAGGGTCAGGCAGAATCTATTCTGGCCCGAGAAGAAAAAATCAAAACCATAGAGAAGAAAACAGAAGACCAGGATTAGCATCTCCAATGTTCATAGGATGATCACAAGGAACTCAAGAAGCTCAAAACCATAGTAAATAAGATGATGTCGAAGGAGAAGGAAGGATAATATTTTCCAAATCTGATCTTTTGTGGATTTTTTTGTTGTACATATTCTTCAAATCATAATGAAATTTTTGGATATTTTTTATTTTTTATTGTCTTGTACTAATATTTATGGTACCGTATTTTCTTTCCCATTCCCTGTATTTCTTTTTGAATATCACAAAGGGAGAAAAAAGGAATGCCAAAAAAGTATACTTAGTACTGAATAAATTTCCCCAAGTTAGGGGGAGTCCATCTAAGGTGGATCTCTTATCATTGAAGATTTTTGAATGGAAGATAATTTCAAATCCCATACGTGAGATTCAGAATACGATCCTTAGTGATTCCAAAGCCTAAGGGGGGGGGGTATTCTTATTCACTATGATCGATAAATAAAGGGAGATAAGTTTTGTGTAGATCATAAAAATTCTATGTCCTTATATTATATTTAGTAAGAATGTTTGTGCTTTCCAAAAGGGGGAGATTATTGAGTCAATATGGTTTTTTTATGACTTTTCCATTAATTTATATTTTGAAAATAAAAAACACTATATCATAAGGAAAATTTCATTTTCCATACGTTTCATCTTGATAAGGAAAATTTTCCTTCCCCAAGAAAATTTATCCTTATCTTGTTTTAATTATTCATTTTTTAGTCTCTCTAAATATAACTCTTTTTATTTCTAAGTGTAAAATTCAGTTTCACATTTAAATCCTTATAATTATATAAATTCATAGTTATAGGGTATTCTGTTTTAAGGATCCGAATACAGACTCCAAATTATCTAAAATTCAGTCTTCGAATTCTCAGAAATTCACACCCTGGATTCTCTAAAATTCAGTCATCTCACTCCGAAAACTGTAGAATTATGATTCTCAATTCCTTGAGAAACTGAATCTGAATATCGTTATATTATAGAATCTAATGGTTAACTTTCTTAGAATCTGAATTCAATTTTTTCCTAACACTTCGATAAATTGAATTTGGATGAGCAACCATATTTTACATATTATTGTTTGAGTTATTAAACGATGTCCTTAATTATATTTCTAACTAAACATTGACTGGGTGACACATGTTTAGGTACCTTAGAACTTCAAGGAAAAGTATGATATTTGGAGGAGGGAGATGACTGTTGGAAATTCACCTATAAATAAGAGCACATTTGAATGAGCTCAACACTGTTCGAGAACACTAGAGACCACATGCTGTTGAAGTAATTTCTAGGGAGAGAATCTCATTCTTTGTGCATACTAAACATCTTTTTTATAATTGATTCATGTGACTTTGAATTTTGCTGAGTACATTCGAGGGATTCATGGGATAGGAAGACAGAGGTGAAAACTACCTTGAATTTGAGGGATTGTGGGAATAACAAGAGAGACTCTGATATTCATATCGAGGCCTTACCCTAGTGTGGGTAAGATAAAATTTATTGAAATTATAAATCAAGGGACCTTTTTCAATGTTTGATGGATGCCATACTCTTTTGGATAAAAGATATCATTCTTCTTACTTGTATTGTTTCAGGTTTGTTTTCTGTTTTGTTTTGATTTTCATGGAATGTGTAACTATCTTATTCAATATTATTCATGTAATCTGAGTAGTAATATTCTATATGATTTATGATAGAATCATTATCTTTGTAAACATTTATTAAGATTCATTTCTGGAACCACATTTCTGGATTCAAGAATGTTTGTAGAACTAAGAGGTCTTGTGAATTTACCTTGTTTAACATTGTTAAACATTACCTTCTTCAAATGTTATCTGTGATTTTTTTAAAGTATAAAATTCAGCCACTATTTTATATTTAGCATTTAATCATCATTTTGATCATTCGAATATTTCATTGTTCATGATCTAGGTAATTATGGGTATGAATTATTTTATTTTATTCTCGTATTCATTGAATATTTCATCATAACATTATGAACATCATATACTCACTACTGAAATTAAATTGTTATTGCATATATTTATCTAAACTAAGCGGTTGTAACAACCTTCATAGGATTCATTTCTGCATGTTTTTAAGAAATTTATTATGTATGTTATGCCTAACATGGTTACCAAATGTGATTATTCTAGTTAGAGATTATCTAAATCTTTATGAACCAGTTGTTAATGTTACCGAGTTTCTTTGTAAGATTGTTTCGTAATTCCACCAAACTCTAAACCTATGAGATTATTTTGAATAAGAGATAAAAAATTCCAATTAATGGTTCATGATTTTTATTGTTTATGTTGGGTCACAATTCTCAGTATCAATGATATAAATAAAATGATAATATAAGAGCACCGGATCTAGGATTACGGGTTTGGGTGGTTATAATAATGCTACTACCAAGACGCATGGATCTAATAATAAATTAGCAAAATGATATCCTCACAAAACTAAATTCTATATTAGATAACATTTCCGATGAAAAAAAAAATACAGACTACTAACGTATGTAGTTCCATAGATATATAATGTGAGATGTGGGTTTTTGATGATATTATTATATTAATGAGAAAAAATAATGATTACTGTAAAAAAAATCCCCTGGCAGTATCATGTTAGAATATATAAAAAAGGTTTTTACTTTCAATATAATAACTACAATAATTATGGACATTCATCAAATTATGTTTTTAAAAAGGAATTTGGAGACTGAAATACCTATAGTTATACTGATAATAAAAAATGGGTTGTTGAGACTAATACATTTCATTGAGGAAAAACAAAATTTTCCTAGATATTTAAAACATTTACAATGGTGAGGTAAATATTTAAGTGAGTAAATTTATAATACCTTTCCATGTAGATTTATGGGAACTCTAAGGTCCTTGACATGGATTGAGTTAATTATATCATTTAAAGGAATACGTCAGAGAATATTCCAATGTGGTATATCTTATTTCATTTTAGGGATCATGTTTTTTATTAGAATATGGAAGTTTATGTGAGTAAATTATTTATACCCTTCCAAGGATATTAAGGTGAACTCTTAGGACCATGAATTTGACTGATTTAAATATAACAATTAAATCGACATTGAATTGAATATGTCATAGGGATATATCTTTTATCCTATTCAATGATCAATCTATCGAATTGAAATATGGTTGTTTAAATTTTTAATTATTATCTTGTCTCCTCAAAACGTGGGATTTTGATTAATCACATGGGGAACCAGTTCACCACACCCATTTTGGAAGTTATTTTAGAGAATATATAATTATTTTTAACTATTTTGAAAATATATGGCGGAAGAATATTCATGACATTTCCAATTGAAACTCCCCCATATCCACTGTAGGAGCCTCTAAGTCATTGTGGGTGTTGGTCTCTATTAAATGATATCATATAATTTTTGTGGGAATTATATCACTATTCTTGAATTTTATTTTTTTCCATGAGATATTTCTTACCCCTTTCAATTCAGAATGATTACATTCATCATTTCAACCATTAAATCATTATGTAATTTGTTAATTAATTATTATTTGATTATTTCACATTATTGGTTTCCCTTACATAATTCATGTGATGGTTTATCCATACGTCATAGATAGATCGTAAAATATACAAGTAATATTCAATTAAAGGGTGATATATATAAATATATGGATTTTTTTGTATCAATTTTAATTCCAATATAATTAAAGAAAGTGTAATTTTGTTTAAAAATAAACATGAATATTAAAATCACCTCATTCCTTAAAAATTCATAAAAAAATTCATGTGAGGGGAGTTACTCATGTTGATTGAGAAAATTAAGATATTAAAATTATCTTTCCTTTCCCATTTCACTAAATATAGATACGGTTATTATGACACACTTTTCAGATCTAGAGAAGTTTTTTAGTCGTGTTAGTATTCAAAAAACATCTATGAATGAATTTTGTTGTCCGATTGATACTTTTTAACAAACTTACATGAATAATTCATGACATAAAGAGGTATCATCCTTTGAAATTATCTGTTGAAATATGCCTCATTCGCCAGTCTTAATTTTTTTTAAATCTAATGATGTAATGTCTTAATTTTATTGATTGGCATTTTTTATTAAAAAATATGTTGTCATCAATTATACCAATTATCTTGAGGATAACACATATTCCTTATGGATAGACCACATGCCCACAAAAATCTATACATATGTTGATTAGTGATGGAGTGAGAAAACGTTATATTGTAAACTTATATGTGGTAACAATTATGATGAGGCCTATCACACTATCAATACATACATTTACACGTGTTAAATTGATTTAATATTCCAATAAAATATTTTTAAACAAAATTTAAAATATTTAAATACATGTTTATCATAATACGAGTAAAAGTAAACTTTTAAACTAACACATTTCAGTTAGAATATTTTCTTACTAAATTATATATAATAATGCATAGTAGATGTTGTGAATTTTTAGTTCTTAAATAAAATAAATGTTTAAGTATATATTTAATAATTATAAAGCGTGGTAAATTTAACAATCTATTATAAATTTGAATATTATTATTATTTTATTTAAAATCATGTCATATTTTTTTATATATTTATTATTTATAACATCTTATATCAATAAATTGGGGAAATAATTTCAAAAATTAAATTGATATATGACTGATTGAGACATCACTTCCATCACAAGATATGCTAAATTTTGAATTATTACTTTCCCTTAAGAATCCAAGTAGCAAGGTAGATATTTTAAGTAATGGTACATTCCCATAAAAATATTGTTTTGTGGTTTTTTATTCAATGAAATGAATGTTAAAATTATTTGAATTATTTATTAGCGAGTTTTTATAAATTTTAGTTAGATTGATATGAAAAAATAAATAAATGAAAATATGCTGGGGCTGTGGAATTGACGAAAAATAAATGAAATAGTATTTTCATTTTTCATGGATAAATTAAAATTATGATTAATACCATTTTAATTTTAATATACAAATTATTTTCATGATAAAACAATCATATAACTAATATATAGTCAAAAATTAAATAAATACTAGCACTAATTAAGAATTGTTTTTGAAAAAATTAATTAAATTCTTCTATAATGGTTAAAAACCTTTATAATGTGAAATTGTATCTTTAATAATCCCTAATAAATAGGTCATCTTTTTAAGGAGAAAATATTATCATGAATTATGAATAAATATAAAATAATGTATAGATAAAAATCTAATAATGGAATTAATTTAACTTTTGAAAATACATCCCAATTCGATAACATCCACATATGACATCTTACCCTCTCATAAAAAATATGAGTCACAATGAAGATGAATAAGGAATTTCTCATTTAGATGGATAAAATTTGATAATAATTAAAATTGTATATAAATGTTAAATAAAATAAAATTAAAAAATAATTTAACTAAAATGAAACCCAAAATAGGTTGAATAATAATTAGACAACAACTATGGATTCCTAATCTCCATTAATATTTTCTACCAAATGCCTATATTTATATGGGTTTTCAAATGTAATGTGAATATTATAATATTAATTATATTTTTTTAATTAATTATTCTTTTATTTTATTTCTTAGTTGTTATACCATAAATTTCTTTTGAATACCAATAGTTGGGCGGGTAGTTTGTATATGGCGTATTCTTCCCTGCAGAAATAGTTTTTAATGTCATTATAATACACCAATCATGAAGTAGTATATGATGTATGACAAGTTTCAACTTCCAAAAATTTCATTTACATTAGGAATAGTTTTTGGGAATATTTTCTAATGTTTTTTCTTATGCATTCTTATGTGCACTATATGATCCAATTGTAGTACAAAACATGTATTTCATCAAAAATTTTATTTTTATTATTTTCTACACTCGATCTCAAGATGATACTATATTTTTTAATCCTTTCATTAAAATGTAAAATTTTATAAATTGTTAATATTTAAATATAATTATCTTCAAAATGCAATGATCAATGGTTAAAATGATCAAAATTTAAATATAAATCAATTTAAGGGAAATATTAAATTTAAAAATTCCAAAATAATTTTTTCATATTATGTATTTTTATTGTTACAAATAAATTTTTCTACCATCATTATTTTAAATTTATAGAGTTGTTTCACATTCTTATATATTTTATCTTTTTTATAATCATATCTAAAATCATTAAATATTTCTAGAGGGTAAGTTTTTTTAAAATTATTGTACATTACATTATGGCATATTAATAAAGACATTATTTATATTATTTATATCAATAGGGTATTTATAAATCCTAATCATGAACATTGAATTAATTTATCCACTTTAGATATTAGTGAGATATTTTTTTAAGATTAATTAAAATGTAGTTGTTATTTAATTAATTAAAAGAAAATATAGTTTTCTATTTCATGCCTGTACTTGATATATTTATGATAATATATACTGAAAAATAATTGATAATATTTACATTATTATTCCAAATCCTACATTTTTATCTATTAATATCTATTTTTCTTTTATTGTTTTTTATGACTAAATCATTTGTGATTTATTGTATTGTCCTAATATCTATTTTTAAAAAATAGCATGTATACAAATAATTATCTAAATTTAATAAATTTCATATTTTTTCAAATTTTTTACTTTCATATATTATATTCAACATAAAAAAATGGAAATCAATTTTCTATATATGTTATATAATTTTTACCACTATTGAAATTCTTATATAAAAATATTTTTCATCATTTACCAAGATGAACATTAACTCATGGGAAAAATCATTATATATAAATTATATTAATATAATAATAAAAACAGTTTAAATTTTTTCAACAAAAACGAAATGTTTAAATGATGATTAACCCTTCATAGTATCCCATGGGATCAGGCCTATATCTTGATCATGTGAAATACATGTATTTATCAATAATTTATCCCATTAATGTAATATTGAAGGATATACAATGAATATATGATTTTATATATATTAAGAAAAATTATATAGAGTGTTTGGTCAAAAAATATAATGGCTAGAGAAATATAGAATTCATACCATGTTAAATATTCCACGATGATGTTTCATTTTCATAAAGCATTCCCAATGAAAATAAAAAAACTACACCCAATATATTACATTTTATGAGTCAATCATAAGATAAATAATTTATATAAGGAAATATATATTTATTTTATATTAGATAAATATTATAAATTAAAATATAATTATTATTTCATTTAAATATTTAAAATTATATGTTTTCGAATATGAACATATTTTCAAATCAACTTGATATGATACTTAATGTGGAATATCTAATTGCAATTTATTACCCATTTCACACTTATTTCCAAGAAAATATTTATAATTACTTCAAAAACATTTATTGTACTTTGTTTGAATCTATATATTCTCTAATTATTTCTGAAGAAATAATAAATAAGAAACATTTAGAGATAAATTTTCCAAATGTTGATATACTATTTTTAAATGAATATTTAATGTTGTTTCCTCTAATAGTGAATGATCATTCAACACACCGAATATAGAAACAGATGCTCTGAAAAAATAAATATTTATTGATATATAATCATAAACAACATTACATTGATACTAAAGTTTTAGATAAAGTATTATATTAGTCATTCATCCTGATATGGTAGAAAATTAAATTGATGAAAATTAATTAGCTGTTTAAAAATTTACTCTAATTACTTTCGTTAAGAGGATATTTCAAAGGAATGATGATAACCCATTAATTCCTATCATGGTCTACTAAATTTATATATGTGGTTATAATTTTAATGTATTACACATCATCATTAACTAGAGTCCCAATATCTTCATGATACTTCCTTTTATGTATACATTTAAACTAATTAACAGAGGGATAATGGTTTTTATAAGATTAATATTTTTAATTATTTAATTTGTAGTCATATAATTGATGAACAATTTATTCTATAAAATTTTATCTAAAGTAAATAATTCGTGGTTTTAAAATTTCATTCCCCCACTTATATTAGATAATTAAAATGATTCTTTAATAGAAAGCGTATCCAAAAAAAAATTATACTCTCTTAATAGATTATGATGGATCTTGATTAAAATTTCATTTTATGTAATATTATAATCTGGACTGATATAGAGAAAGAATTTGAAAAGGTTGAGTGGGTTTCATCCTTACAGTACTTAGGAAAAAAATTTGAAGGATTGTATGACATTGTTTTTAATTTCTTCTCTTCTATCCAGATCACTATTTAACATAGAAGGTATTATATTTGTGTCATTCAATACATTTGAATTCTTTAATAGAAGAATATTCACTCCATAATGATGATAATTTTACCTCGTGATAAAATTAGTAATAATCATAACTCTTTTGTTTAATGGGGTTTTATTGGATGATTTAATGTCACAGTGTGTTACCACGCGTGTTATATTTTTTATATGATTTTTTTTATTTGTATAAAACATTCCTTCAAGTTATTCAAAAAGATCATTTAATAGTATGGTTCGTAGAGTGTTCAATATTTTAATATCCCAAAAATTGAAGTTATATAGATGGATATTTTTCTTCTTAAATATTAGTCCTATTTTTCTATAAAATGATTCAATATTTTCAATATAACATTTCTTCACGTTGAAAGTATAATATGCCTTAATTAATTTTATTCCATGATTCCAATATTTATAAATCATATAAAAAATTTATCTAAAGTATTATCATATTTAATACCACTTATTTATATTCTATATTTTTTATCACCAATGTGTTAATAAATAAATAAGAAAGGTTTTTTCCAACATTTCTTTTTGAAAATATGATAGAATAATCACAGTGATTGGGTTTGTATAAAGAAAATTTACCTTCGATTTGATGAATGAGGTATCAATATTTATGGGATCAAGGTATCCATTAATGTATGATATGATAATATTGATCGGTGATTCTTAGAGGGTTTCCATCTTTGGGATCATGTTACAAACATCAAATATAAGCATCTATTAGATCTAGTAATGAGGTGTTATAGAATGATTGCATCCCATTTTTGTATATGTATAATGGTTCTTCATTTATTAGTTATGGGATAATCAATGTTGATTATGGCGGTAGGAAACCTCTTATTATATAAGGATAAGTGATCCAATGAGGAAATTTTTGTCCATATATTCATAGTACTATGGATGATGTTTAGTGAATCCCTTCAGTATGGTTTGTTTATTAACGTTCATTTTCTTGAGTATCAAATGGCTATATTTAGGGAAATTATTATTAATGGGGTGAATTAGTTTCTAGTGAATTTTTGGAATACCACAAATAATATCATATTTTTTCTTTTTATAAATAAAAAGGATGAGAGGATGAATTTTAGGTGTGGCCCTTTTTGAAATTCTTGCATCTTAAGGAAATGTTTTTTTTGGTTTTTGAGAATTCAGAAACATGATCTTCCTATAAAAAAATTTTATGGAAATATTGATGTTATGTTTGATTCTATATAATGATAACTCATCCATCATTTTTGAGAGTCCATATATTTTGAATCATATAGATTTCATGGGCATACTCTCTTTGGGATCTGTTTGGTAAGATTTTAGACATAAGATCATAGTGTTTCAAGATGTATCATATTTTTAAATAATGTTTTTAGGGGGTTTTATCATCCATATTTAGAGGTAGTCAACTATTTATTGTGTTTTTGGTTATTTTTTGGGTGATCTATTGTGGGTGGAAAAATGGAGTGATATGGGACTAACATCAATGTGTGGATTTTCATTTATTTGATTATAAAAACATGGTTTTGGGATAGAAAGTGGGAGAAATAATGGCATTGCTTGTGAATGAATATATTTTTTATAATTGAAGTGATAAATCATCTTGTTACATATTCAATGGTAGTTAGAGGTTTTATGTTGTTCTAGAAGCTTCCTTATCATGGTCCGGGTCTTTATATTGATGGGTCAAATTTTAACAATAACATGACTTAGGGTGGTGTGCATTATGTCATGAGGGGTTTATTAGTTCTTGTATTTGTATCTAGGTTTTATTGTGGACCATCTTAATTGGATAAAGAGTGTGAACTATTTAATAATATTCTTATATATATAGAGAGATGTATTCTTCTCCTAATTTTTGAAATTGATATTTCTTTGGTTATAATGTCCATGTCTCATCTAAAACATTCTAACTAGTAGAGTGTGTATCATCATAGCGATTGTATGTATTTTTCATATAATAAGGTAATGGTATCCCATGCATGGTTGGATGGAAACATAGTAGTAGATTTAATTTTTTTTGTCTTGGTCATACAATTTTGGTGGTCTAACTTTTCACTATAGGTATCTAACATGATGCTTTTAAATAAATTGCAAGGGATGATGATTTATGTATTTGTATTGTTTCTATAATTATAAATACATCATGATGAATTCACATATTTTCAATCCCATTTTTATAAATAGTTTTTTAAAACAAATAATCAATGAAAATTTTACCGTTCAAATAAAATTATAGAAAATAAAATGGAACACACGCATACAAATGTCATTCCATTATAATAAACTTATTTTATAATATGACACCATAAACATTATGTTTAATGTTGATTCTAAAAATAAATTCTGAAGTATGGTAAATGTGCAAGTAAATTCTATAAAATTTCAATTTTGTTTTCATGGATGTTAAATTTAGCCACATATATTACAAAGGCTTATTTATATAAACAAAGGGGGTTCATAAATAGTTTTGTTCATGAAATAATTATATATATTTTCCTTAAGAAAAATAATCACCAGAGAATTAATTGAGATAAAAATATTATTTTGGCTTAATATAATTTTATTCATTGATTTATAAATCTTTCATCTCATAATTGTTTTAAAGAAATAGGGGACCCATCTGAAAATTTCACCACTTATTTTTTTGGGCACAAGTATCTAATTACATTTCCATTTCTGTAGGCACCATAATAAATAAACCCCAATACATCCACATAACTATAAGCATATGTAACCATCTCAATGTCCATGTGAGCTCTACACATTCCCCACAACCCTCACATTTATCCCAATACCTACAAATATCCTACTCTGCATATGTCAGAGCATATCCAATGTGTCGAACCCCTACCATAAACACTGGTAGCATATTGTACGACCATCGCTATCATCACTTCCCTTCCAATTCCCAAAAACATCACCATGACCCTCCACTACTGTCTGGGTGAACATGTTGTTGTTGCGACAACCTTTCAACATCACCTATCACAACCATTAAGTAGGGTCTCATTTCACCACATATCATTTCCAGGACAAATGTAGTTCGTCTGAATCCCACCATGAATACATCTGTCTTTACATGCTTCCCCCATCATGTATTCTTCTCCCTTGACATGCCACCCCTATAATTTCCACATGAATAGGGTGCAGCAGGATTTAAACCCTTCATGAGATTTAGTATTACATTTGGATTTTCTAATCAAGCCATTCCCCAACTAAAAATTTTCTAATTAATTAACTATATATAAATTTTATAAAATTAATGTTTCAATATCAGTTATGTTTCTTTTTTCTGAATTCTATAATGTATCAACATTTATATAGTATAATCCAAAATTTAACAATGAACATTTCAATAAAAATAATATTTCACCATATCTAGTACTTCTTATATAGAGGTAGTTGATATGAACAACATATATATTCAATATATGATATATGTCATGGTAATAAAATTTAAATCATCATCAATTTTTTCAAAATATATTATTAAAAAGAAATACATATCAAGAATCACTTCCCATCAAGATAATATATTTTTTTATTATAAATCATTTAATTAATTTTTCATTATCATTTAATGTACTAACATCAAAACTCTCCAATTTTAAAATGGGTAAAATGTTACAGTAATTCAAGAATCATATTTATTATGTTAATTTTAATGTGTAAAATATCTTCATTAAAATTATTATTGACAAGAAAATGAATAATAATATATATTTGTACTAAACTAAAATAAAATAAATACAATAATAAAATATGAAAACAATATAAATTATAAAATATAATTTCAAAAAATAAAAAAATTATAAAAAAAAAACATGATAATATTCTACATGTTTATTTATAATATAATAAGATGTATAAAAACCATAGGTTTTATAATGTAATATTTAATTACCATTTACATTTTTTGGAAGGAATATTCAAATATTTTCTTTTACATTCCTTTTTCATTGGGAATGTATTTTTGTTTATAAAAATGGGAGGATACATATAATGGTGAAGTGGGAGATTTTTTGTAATTTTTAGAATAAAAATAGTTTTTTTTCATTCACTAGGAAGTTATATGACATTTAAGGGGATCTCAGGATGTGTAATCACCTCCATATAGATCCTATGAACTATTTAGATAATGTGAGAATTTTACTCATCATGTAAGGGATACATGTCCTGTATTGTGAATAATCGTGTTTTTAGTCCAACATTACATGCTTTTATGTGTAAGATAAAATGAAGTAATTTGACGACGTGTAAAATAATTACACACTATTTAATTCCATTAGTTTTTTATTTTTTGGTGTTATACTAGTATTTGGGGCTTCACTATAATTTGTCGCATCTTCCTCTCAGCTAAATCACTTACCCTAAGCGATTTTGGTCAAATACTTTACATATATATCACATGTTTAGATGAATGATCAATACAGATAGGCATTTTGTCTCTTCAGTCCATCGTTCCTTTTGGATTCTTCCCCATTTATAGTTGTGGCACTATTTTTAGTAGATATTTTTAATTATATTTTTTTTATATCAATCCTTTTTTACTCTCACGTTGTGACTTTTTCTACTAGAATATCTGGTGGATTCCAATTCATGTTGTCAATGGCGGATAGGTTTTCATTGTACTTGAGGTTAATGAATAAATTTAATCATTCTATTTTTTATATGTATTATTTTTTTTATTCCATGATATTTAAAATGGAATTTTTTTTATTTTAAAATTTAAAAGGATGTGGGTTAATGTTAAAAATTGGCTTTTCATGAAAACAAATTATGTGATTTTGATAAGATGGATTTTCAACCCCTAAAAAGATTGACTTAGATTCGAAATGTTTTTATAAATATGTGGTCAACTTTTTTAAAACTGAAATTGACAAACATTTTATATTGGGAACCATGGGTGTGTTAAGAAAGAGACATAGGTAGCCTTATTCTGTGTTACACCTCTAGAAGGTATCTTATTATATAGTGGTAGACCATGTGAGGACTCTATATTAGGTGGATCCAACCTTATTAATTTTGATGATCATGAGTGTGTAGTATTCATTTTTTCAAAAACTAGAGCCCAACTAGATGGTGAATTTTTGTTTCTAGTATTATATTGCATTACAGATTATTTCATGGATGTCATCGTGCTTGTATTATTATATTATGGTTTGTTTTATGGATTTCATTTATGATAGTAATATTTTTTTCTTTGTAAAACAACATAATGAAGATTGTTGAAACCCCATGGAATGTTAGTGAAATGTTTTCAAATTAATTTATTATTAAACATGGTTGTAAATTTTTTATTGATATAACATTTGAATTTTTTATAGTATATATTTTGTCCCAAATAGGTTAAATACCCTTATGGGTGAATCAAGGTGTGAGAGATTAAAACAAAATCATATCAGATCTTGTTTTATTGTTAAAAAATGTTCTTCTCTCCCTTTACCATAGCCACGTATAAATTGAAATGAAAGAGTAAATGAGACACGTCCATTTTAATTAATTCACCCTCACTGGGATACATCCATGGATCATAAAATTGTAATGTGCTAGTGTACCAAATCTACATAGGGTTAGTATAAAAATATATTTTTTTCTAGATTAATTCTATAACCAAGATCACATCCCTTACAATGTTTTAAATAGACTCAATGCCCCTCTTCATTTACAACCAAATGCAATTTTAAGATCACTCCTCTCTTAACCGAAGTGTATTCACTCATCCTCTAGAAATATATCATGTTATTATAAATCAGCTCATAATAGTTTTAATCATATATTAGTGTCACATGATGTCTTGGTTTCACCCAGTATATGAAATAAACATTTCATAAGATATTTTGTTTGAAGAAATTTGTAAAGACCAGTAAAATTAAAGGAAACTTTTTTCTTAATTTTCGTTGGGATTTTACAAGAAAGCAGTTTCTGACGGCACCTAATTCTGAGGCCCGGTGTGCCCGAAATAAATTTCCGAAGTTTGGCTCGGGTACTTTCATTGAATGAATGAGTGAGTTTTTCTAACTTTTGAACCGGTGCTCGGAATCGAATTTCGAGGGCACTGATGGAATCGCGGTGCCGGTTTTTGCTTAGAAACACCTTTTCTAGAGTTGTGTTTTCTTGGGTGTAGATTTTAAATTTTCAGGTTAAGTAAATGAATAAAATAAACTGGTGTGACCAATTTATTTTATTTTATGTTTTTTAACCTAAGAAAAGTGGTTAAAGTGGGACCCACAATATCCTACACCACTATATATGATATTTGTTGGGTTGGGCCCACACGAGCGCCACCTTTTTCAACCCCCCCCCCCCCCCCTCTTTTAATGAAGTCAACCATTGCGTTTAATCTGGAAAATAAATGCCTCATTAATTAGGCGGTTTAAACTCCTCAATTAATTCATTAATTGTTTGTTTCAATTCTTTTTGAAATTCAAAATTTTGGCTTCTGTGTTAATAAAATAAGGCAATTCTTATTATATTAGAGGTTGGTTGTGCGAGAGGTTTTGGGGAGAAATCACTCATGCCGTGAAGCACTCCTTCCTCGACGAAGAATGTGAAGAACGCAAAGAACGCCGACCTCCGACGAAGGTCAACAAGAACGCCGGATCCTCGGAGATCGACGACGCGACGCCGACGAATCCTTTCTATGCAATGCGACGATCCTCTTTCAGTGACCCTTCTTCAGCGACGCTTATTTTGTGACGTTCCTTCTCCCGCGACAATCTACGAATCATCAACCGCTTGAGGTAGGGGTTTTGGTTCATTTAAATCTATGTGATTTATATCCTCAGCATGTGTTTAAAATTTGTCGGAAGCCGTTTAAACTGCTAATGCGGTGGGTGCGGACCAACGAACAATTCTGAACCCACCGTTTCTTCATTCATGGTGTGCGGATCGGCAGGTGACGACGAAGCTGGCCGCAAGGTCATTTTGAGGACTTCGCAGTGAAGAGCTGATCCCGGGAGGACCGCTGGCGATGACAGCAGGCAAAACAGACAACCGGAGCGCGTCTGGTGGTCCCCGAAAAACCCCGCTGGCGCGCCTCGCCAACACAGCGGCGCCCGGCGCGCCTCCGGGAAGGGCCACCCTAGCTTCAGCCGCGGAGGCAGGCTGATGGTCCCGCGGCCGCGCGAGACCGAAGAGGCGGGGACACAACGCTATGTCGCGTCCGTTGGCAAGGAGCCGCCCCCAGCGGGGGCCACGGATTCATTCATGGGGGCGGCACCCCCCTTTGCGCAGCCGCTCAGCCAGCGCCGAGCAGACCCGCTCAGCCGGTGCTGAGCCGCCCCGGGCCGGGCTGGGCCACGCCCACCCGATTCGGGTCACCCGGTTCGGGCCGACTCAGGGGGGTTGGGCCGGGTCGGACAAGGCCTAGACCCCCCATTTTCAGACTATTTTGGTCTGTTGCTCATAACATGGTCTACAAACCTCCTATTGATGCATTTTCTGCTGCATAGCGATCCTTGGATCGAGTCGGTCATTTCAGTATATTACACTCAAGGATTCAGAGTACTTTGGGTTCAGTCGGGTTGGTTTGTACACGAAACCAACCGGGCCCTCGGAGAAGAAACGCTTATAACTTGAGCTTCGGACGTCCGATTGATGTGCCATCAACCTTATTGGATTTTTCATAGTGAGAAGGACCTTTTGGGTTAATCCGACCGAGGTTTGGACGTAGTTCGAGTACAGTTGGGTTGGTTTTGACTTAAAAACCAATCGGGCCCCTAGGACGAAAAATCCAATAACACTCAGACCGGGCATCCGATTGATGCGCCATCTGTGACATTGAGTTCCTGTTGACGATACAGAACTTTTGGATACATCAACTCTGGACTTCGTGTCAGTTGATGTATCAGACCCTCGGCTCGTGGAGTGGACCCTCCCGGACGAGCTTGTTGTGTGCGGGAACCCTAGAGCTGGCTGCGACTACGAAGACGATTAATATTGTACGGGAATCCTCCTTAGATTCGACGTCGATGACTACAGAACTCAGCGATCCTACGTGGATCAGTGCTACCGATCTTGTGTGGGTCAGCGCTCAGTAGTCTGGTGTGGGCCGGCGACTACAGATCATGTGTGGGTCCGATCCTATGTGGGTCATTGCGGGGGTTAGTGCCTATCGATCCTTTATGGGACATTGCGGGAGTTAGTACCTATCGATACTTTGTGGGTAATTGCGGGGGTTAGTACCTATCGATCCTGTGTGGGTATGACGGCTTAGATGAATGAGTGGCTACATCTGATCATCTCTATCATCTTATGATGATGTATACCTGTGTGAGCTGAATCTTGTTTTTCTTTCCTATGTGGATTGAGTTGTGCTATCCTGTGTGGATGTGATCGAACTTGGGCTCGGATGTTGGATCCAAACTTGAATTGATGACATAGGTATATGTATGGGCATATTCCTAAGTAGTGTTGGATGTTACATCATGATTGTATCATTCCATTGTGGATTATCCTTTGTGGATTATAGGAGACCTTCGGGGGTCTCGGGGTCCCTACTGAGTATCCTATACGCACCCCTGCATGGGCTATGCCTGCACTATGTTGTGTTGGTTGCAGACGAAGGACAGCACTGATCGTGTTTGAGGCACGAGGAGAAAGTCGGTACCCGGAGGTGGACCACTGGACAGGACGTACACGGAGCAGACGACTATACCCGAGGAGCTGTGGGGGTTATCAGTACCCACCTTTCAGGAGGGAGTACCCGAGGATGGCTCGACGTTGCTGCTTTACTTTCAGTTGTTGTACTTTGTTTTTAGTTGTACTTTACATTCAGTTTGGGATTGAATTCTGGCCCATTTACTTTCCGCACTTACTTGTACTCAGTTTACTTAGTGTTTACTTCTGCTAGCTTACCCTGTTGTGTTTGTTTACATTTAAAGAAAATGCCTTCCCTTTTTGTTGGGATTTATGCCCTGGTGCTAGTCGCCAACCCCTGGCCTATGGAAGGCGGTCTTGGGGTAGTCACGACATGGTCCCCGAGGACGGTTCATGACAAATTGGTATTAGAGGAGTTCGGTTCTACAGCAGAACTCGGGACTCTAATATTTCTTCTATGTGAAGGAATAGTGTTAAGGGTATTGGGTGTGGTTATCAGTCCAGGGAGTCCAGTGTTGGTATGGCGGCCAACGTATCCGTACACCAGGACCCTGACTTCTGATCTCCGATTTAATGCAAGAAAACATTGATTGCATGTGTGTTCCAAAATTTTTCATTTTGATTACTTTGTGTCAGCTCACCAGGTATATTGTTTGACCATGGCGCACCTGTTTCTATTCAGTATGGCCCCATGATGGAAGCAAGCTAGGGTTCCGAGCATTGACTGTGACGATAGCCCACCGAGCTACAAGGCCTCAGTATAGGGCCCTTTGACAGCAGAGGCACCGGCGGTACCACTACCCGCTGATCCACCGATCCTTTTATCCCCAGCCACTGACGATGCACGTTACCTTAGTGCACTGCAAGAGTTTCAGTGTCAGCGACTGCCCAAGTTCCACGGGGAGATGGACCCTCAGGCCGGCGAGGATTGGCTGGAGGCATTTGTGCAAGTTTTCAGGATAGTGAGGACACTAGTAGACCTCATGGTGATCCTCGCAGCGAGCCTCCTGCATGCGGCAGTAGGCAGATGGTGGAGCTTGATGCTCCAGGTGCACGACTAGGCATATCTCATCTTGAAAGACTTTGAGGGCATCTTCCGCCCGGAGTTCTTCCCAGCCACCCTCCGTGCGGTGCGCATCCAGGAGCTTCTACAGCTGCTCCAGGACATCTTGACGGTCACCCAGTACTCGGTGAGATTTATAGACCTCTCACACTATTCGACGGACATGGTACGAGACCCATTCTTCCAGGCCCGGACCTTCGAGCATGGATTGAGGTAGGAGATCAGGGCATCACTGATCTCCCTCAGCATTCTGACATATGCAGGGGTACTGGAGCGAGCCCTTCTCATCGAGAGATTCCTTGCTGAGACTACATCAGCAGTGAGACCTACCACAGGGCGGCACGTAGCAGAGTCTTCTGCACCAGGCAGTCGACAGATGACACATGGGTCCAGGCACTCCAAACCCTCAGGCAGACGACCTCAAGACACTAGCTCAGTGGTGCGGGTCACACAGCGCGGAGCCAGTCTTTCGAGAGGCAGACAGTGCTACGCATGCGTCTGTCAGGGCCACATGGCTCGTGACTGCCCGACCCTCTATGCCGAGGAGCATCAGACGGTTGAGGGACCACTCAGGCAGAGGCAGAGGGTCGACCGTGGCGGTCTGTATGGAGAAGGCGGATGAGGCAGAGGAGTTGGCCGAGGAGTAGATGGTGGGTGATGCTTTGAGGCTCTACCACCACCACCACCAGGAGGCCCACCCCGACCACAGGGAGCTGGCGGGTAGTGACAGGCACAGCTCGAGGCAGTGGAGGCCTACGACCATAGTGTGCCTGAGATTATTCGAGGTATGATATGTGTCTACTCCACCCTTGCTGCAGTTCTTATAGACACAGGAGTGAGACATTATTTCATAGCCACTGCCCTTGTTCGGAGCTCGGAGATTCTGACGGAGCTGTTGGCTTGATCCTTACTGCTAGAGACTCCTACGAGAGCAGGCTCAACAATTATGCACTGGTGCCGGCAGTGTGAGCTTACTCTACGAGGTGAGGGCTTCGGCTGGGATCTTCTTGTAGCGGCGTCGAGGACTTATGACGTCATCTTGGGAATGGATTGGTTATCTACAGTCCATGTTCAGATCGACTGTATTAGGCGCAAGATGCGGTGTATACGCACTGACGGGAGCAGGTTCACCTTCACCGGCGATAAGGGAGCCTTCGAAGCACAGGATGGACTCTCGCAGAGGAGAGGACATCCCATCACTCTTGATTTGGCTAGCCTCATCCTAGGTTTAGTTGACGTGAGGAGTCCTGGTTTTCCTGCAGTGGTGGATCAGTATGCGGACATTTTTCCCGATGACGTTCCAGGACTACCTCCTCGCAGAGAGGTAGACTTTTATATTGACATTTACCCCAAGACAGCCGCGATATCCACTCCAGCATATCGGATGGCCCCCGCTGAGCTTTGATAGCTACGGGTACAGTTGGATGACTTGCAGGGCAAGGGATTCATCAGAACCAGTGTTTCACCCTGGGCTTCCCCAATATTGTTCGCCAAGAATGCAGACGGCAGCTTGCTACTTTGTGTCGACTATCGTCGCCTGTACCAGGTGACATTGAGGAAAAAGTATCTGCTACCGAGGATTGATGACCTCTTCGATTAGCTCATGGGAGCACGGTGGTTCTAAAAGATAGACCTCAGATTAGGCTATCATCAACTCAGAGTACGGGACAAGGACAAGCAGACGACGACCTTCAGATGTCGGTATGGCCACTATGAGTTCTTGGTTATTCCCTTTGGCGTGACCAATGCTCCATTAGTGTTCATGGGCCTCATAAATAGGATCTCTCAGCCATACCTCAATAGATTTGGCGTGGTCTTCATCGATGACATTTTGATATACTCGGCGACTGAGGAGGATCACGCCTACCACTTGCGGGTTTTACTAGACACACTATGAGAGCACCAGATTTATGGAAAACTCTCGAAGTGTTAGTTCTGGTTACGCGAGGTCCACTTCATAGGACACGTCATCTCTGAGGCGGGAGTTGTGGTGGATCCTATGAAGATCGAGGCAGTGCTATCTTCGGAGCCACCCAGGAGAGTGACGGAGGTACGAAGATTCTTGGGACTAGCTGGAAACTATCGGAGATTTTTGTTATGATTCTCCAGAGTTGCGGCACCACTCTCAGCTTTGAAGAAGAAGGAGAAACCGTTTGTGTGGTCAGACAAATTTCAGCAGAGCTTCCAAGAGCTGAGACAGAGATTGACCAGCGCACCTATCTAGAGGCTACTGGAGGAGGGAGTTGGGTACGTAGTTTACTAAAATGTATCAGGGACTAGAATCGGATGTGTCCTAATGCAGGATCGTACCGTGATCGCCTACGGATCATGTCAGTTGAGTCAGCATGAGAAGAACTACGCTACCCATGACCTAGAGTTAGCACCAGTGGTCTTTACTCTGAATATTTTTCAACACTATCAAATGGGCGAGCGCTTTACAGTGTATTCTGACCATCAGAGTCTCAGGTACATCTTCTCGCCAATGGACCTGAACCTGAGACAACGACGATGGCTCGACTTCCTCCAGGACTATGACTTTGAGATTGTCTATACTCCTATAAGGGGGAACGTGGTAGACGATGCTCTCAGAAGGAGGACGAGCATTCAGCTACTCGGGGAGGCGATAGAGCAGTTATCCACTTTTCAAATATCCTACGTGGATAGAGATGGAGAAGCCTTTCTTCAGTCACTCACAGTCACTCCTCCAATACTGCAGCGGGTTAGAGAGGCACAACGTGGGGACACTGACTGTGAGATGCGACATGCGCAGATATCCTCAAGACATGCACATGATGGTTTCTCTTTAGGGGGAGATAAAGACTTCCTTTTTAGAGGACATACCTTGGTACCAGTTACTTTACGGGAGGAGGTGCTGAGAGAGTTTAACACTTCCCCTTTGGCGGTACATCCTGGAGTGGCGAAGATGTACCAGGATCTCAGACAACAACACTGGTGGCCAGAGATGAAGAAGGTTGTGGGAGAGTTCATTTCCTGATGCCTCACCTGCCAGGAGGTGAAGGCAGAGCACCAGGTACCAGCAGGCTTGGTACAACCCTTGGAGGTCCCGAAGGGGAAGTGGGACGACATATCTATGGACTTCGTGACTGGACTTCCACAAACATCCAGAGGTCACAACTCCATTTGGGTGATTGTCGACCGACTCACCAAGTCATCCTACTTCTTACCAATCAGAGAGTAGGGCTCAGTGGATGGCTTGGGACGTCTCTAAATTCAAGAGACTTTACGGCTTCATGGTTTTCCATCATCTATCATCTCCGATCGAGATACTCGCTTTACTACCTGGCTTTGGAAGGGGTTTCAGGAGGCATTCGGGACGTAACTACGTCTGAGTACCGCATTTCACCTTCAGACAGATGGTCAGATGGAGAGGACCATTCAGACACTCGAGGACATGCTCCGTGCATGTGTCCTCTACTTTGATCATAGCTGGGAGGACCACCTACCCTTGGTGGTGTTCGAGTACAATTAATGCTACCACTCCACCATCGGGATGGAACCATACAAGGGGTTGTACAGCCGACCTTGTTGATCTCCTTTGTGCTGGACAGACCCTGGGGGGTCAGCAGTTGTGGGACCGGAGATGGTCTAGGCCACGACGGAGAAGGTCCAAGTCATCCAGGAGCGGATGAATATAGCTCAGAGCCGGCTGAAGTCTTATGCTGACAGGAGGCGGAGGTCACTCGAGTTCGAGGATACTGACCATGTCTTCTTTCGGGTCTCATCTTGACATGGATTACAGAGATTTGGACGAGGCGGCAAGTTGTCTCCATGCTTCATCGAACCATTTCAGGTCCTCGGCAGGATAGGTGAGGTTGCTTATCGCCTGCCTCTACCACCTCAGTTGCACTGGGTGCACGACGTCTTCCATGTATCCCAGCTGTGGAGATACGTGCATGACCCGACACATATCATTGACTATGGGGAGCTGGACATTGATGATGGGGAGACGTTTGCGGAGGTCCCCGTGGAGATCGGGGATCGACAGGAGCGGGTCCTACGTGGATGGTCGATTCCTCTAATGTGCATCAGATGGAAGCACGAGAACCTCCAGGAGAGCATTTGGGAGCGGGATGATCAGATGCGTGCTCAGTACCCACTTTTGTTTCCCTAGTTTATGATGTATCTTTTTTGGGACGTAAATCCATGAGCTGGTAGTAATGTAAAGACTCGTAAAATTCAAGGGAAATTTTTTCTTCATTTTCTTTGGGATTTTAGAAGAACGCGGTTTCTGACAGCACCTGATTCCGAGGCTCGGTGTGCCCGAAATAATTTTCCGAAGATTTTCTTAGGTACGTTCAGTGAACGAACGAGCGTGTTTTTCTAACATTTGAACCGGTGCTCAGAATTGAATTCTGAGGGCACCGATGGAATCGCAACGCCGATTTTTTCTTAGAAACACCTTTTTCAGAGTTGCATTTGCATGGGTGTGGTTTTTAAATTTTCGGGATAAGTAGATGAATAAAATTAAATGGTGCGACCAATTTATTTTATATTAAGTTGTTTAACCTAAGCTAATAGGTTAAAGTGGGACCCACAATATCCTACACCACTAGGTAGGATATTTGTAGGGTGGGGCCCACACGAACCCCACCTCTTTCAACCCCCCCTTTTAATGAAGTCAACCCTTGTGTTTAATCTGGATAATAAATGCCTCATTAATTGGGTGGTTTAAACTCCTCAATTAATTCATTAATTGTTTGTTTCAATTCTTTTTGAAATTCAAAACGTTGGATTGTGTGTTAATAAAATAAGACAATTCTTATTCTATTAGAGGTTGGTTGTGCGAGAGGGTTGGGGAGAAATCACTCATGTCGTGAAGCAATCCTTCCTCGACGAAGAACGCGAAGAACGCCGACCTCCGACAAAGGTCGACAAGAACACTGGATCCTCTAAGATCGACGACGTGATGCCGACGAATCCTTTCTCCACAATGCGACGATCCTCCTTTCGCGACGATTCTTCCACGATGCTTCTTATGTGACGTTCCTTCTCCCGCGACAATCTTCGAATCATCAACCGCTTGAGGTAGGGGTTTTGGTTCATTTAAATCCATGTGATTTATATCCTCGGCATGTGTTTAAAATTTTTTGGAAGCTGTTTAAACCGCTAACGCGGTGGGTGCAGACCGGCTGAAGCCGCGGTGATAGGCTGCTGGTCCCACGAACGCGTGGGACCGAGGAGGTAGGGACGCAGCGCTATGCCGCATCCGTTGGCAAGGAGCGGCCCCCACACGGGGGCTGCGGTTTCATTCAAGGGGGCGGCGTGCCCCTTTGCGCGGCCGCTCGGCCAGCTCCGAGCCGACCCGCTCGGCCGGCTCCGAGCCGCCCCGGGCCGGACCAGCCACACCGGGCCGGACCGCGCCCACCCGGGTCAGGTCTCCCCGGTTCGGGCCGACCCAGGGGGGTTGGACCGGGTCGGACCGGGCCCAGACCCCCCATTTTCGGACTATTTCGGTCTGTTTCCCATAACATGGGCTACGAACCTCCGATCGACACACCGTCAGCTTCATAGAAATCCTTGGATCAAGATGGTCGTTTCTGTATATTAAACTCAAGGTTTCAGAGTACTTTGGGTTCGTCTGGTTTGGTTCATACATGAAACCAACAGGGCCATCGGAGCAGAAATGCTTATATCTTGAGCTCTGGACGTCCGATTGATGTGTCATCGACCTTGTTGGATTCCTCTTAGTGAGACGGACCTTTTTCCTTACTCCGCTCGAGGTTTGGACGCAGTTGGAGTACAGTACGGTTGGTTTTGACTTAAAACCCAACTGGGCCCCTTGGACGAAAAAGCCAATAACTCTTAGACCGGGCGTCCGATTGACGCGCCATCTGTGATGTTGAGTTCTTGTTGACGATACGGAAATTTTGGATACATCAACTCCGGACTTCATTTCAGTTGATGTATCAGCCCCTCAACTTGGGGAGCGGACCCTCCCAGATGAGCTTGCTGTGTGTGGGAACCCTAGAGCTGGCTGCAATTGCGACGACGATGAAGACTATACGGGAATCCTCCATGGATTCGACGACGACGACTACAACACCCAGCGATCCTACGTGGATCAGGGCTACCGATCCTGTGTGGGTCAGCGCTCAGCGGTCCGGTGTGGGCTAGCGCCTATAGATCCTGTGTGGCTCTGATCTTGTGTGGGTAATTTTGGGGGTTAGTACCTATCGATCCTTTTTTGGGTCATTGTAGGGGTTAGTACCTATTGATCATGTGTGGGTCTGATAGCTTAGATGAATCAATGGCTACATCTGATCATCTCTATCGTCTTACAAAAATGTATACCTGTTTGAGCTGAATCTTGTTTTGACTTCCTATGTGGATTGAGTTGTGCTATCCTGTGTGGATGTGATCGAACTTGGGATCGTATGTTGGAACCGAACTGGAATTGATGACTTATGTATATGTATTTGAATATACCTAAGTAGTGTCGGATGTTACTTCTTGATTTTATATTTCCTTTGTGGATTCCGGGAGACCATCGGGGGTCTCGGGGTCCCTACTGAGTATCCTATACTCACCCCTGTACGAGCTATGCCGGCACTATGTTGTGTTGGTTGCAGACGACGAACATCGCTGATCGTGGTTGAGGCACGAGGAGCAGGCTGGTACCCGGAGGTGGACCACTGGGAGGGACTTACACAGAGTGGACGGCTGGACTAGAGGAGCTGTGGTGGTTATCTGTACCCACCATTCAGGTGGTAGTACCAGAGGAAGACTCGATGTTGCTGCTTTACTTTCAGTTGTTGTACTTTCTTTTCAGTTGTACTTTACTTTCATTCTGGGTTTGTGTTCTGGACCATTCACTTTCTACACTTACTTGTACTCAGTTTACTTAGTGTCTAATTCTGCTGGATTACTCTGTGGTGGTTGTTTATTTTAAAGGCAATGCCTTCCCTTTTTGTTGGGATTTACACCTTGGTGCTAGTCGCCAACCCCTGGCCTATGGAAGGCGGGCTTGGGGTAGTCATGGAACGGGCCCCGAGGATGGATCATGACAAAATTTCTTTCATGAACATTTTCATTCTCACCACGAAATTACATGCACCAAATATGAACTATATTGAATCATCCATGATCTGTCATCCATAGTGTGGAGTCAGTGCTTCATGTACAACCTTTTATTCATGAACATCCTTTACTTTTCATTTAGATGATGACTTGTGAAGAACATTTTTTTTCTGACCACCTCTACATCACATAACATTTTCCATTATGATATACAGAGCCCCAAAAACATGTTCTGTAGACTAATTCCTCCTTTGTAAAATCATCCCTCACAAAACACTTCTTCTCCACGTAATCCTACATCACGAAATACTTCTAACATTTTAAATTCTTCTAGCAGCGATGCTATTCTCTAATGAAATTATCTCTAATTAATGATGTGATTATTTTCTTTTCTATACGAAGATAAATCCCGAATAACCAACATCTCACAAATACCCAAAACTAATATATGGTATATCCTTCACAATAAAAATACTATTCACTTTACATGGAACATTAATCCATTATGGTAGTCAATTCCAACCATATATAAACTCACATTACAACACCTTAAATCAAATATTGAATTAGAAAACAATGATCCTCCCACAAACAATGAGGCTCCCATGAATGAATAGACACCCAAAAACTAATTTTTCTATGTGGTTCATGTAGAAAAATTCATGGTTAACATATCTTATTTGCAACCCTCATATTGAAAATGCTTTACTATGTGGCATGTGAACCCTACGCTTCGTGGTCAATGAAATTTGGTCTGTGAACATGTTTGCAGAAAACCACAATCTTCCATAAATCCATCTCTTAACTTTGTTGTACATATTTTGGAATGTAAAGGGAAATAGTTCCACCATAAACAACTTCTTTGAAAACACCAATCATACCAAAACAAATTCAATAAGATTTAAAAAAACACCCCAAAAACATTGAGACAGAACAGTGAGGTATTTTTCCCAACAAAATCTCTTTTGGGTTTCATGAAAACAGATCAAATTTGAATTCCATGTTAATTTTTTTTATTGTCTAGAAAAATATTCTTCTTATGATTTAAATATTGATCAATGACTTACTCAACACACACTCTAAGACAACATGATCTATTTTACATGTGAGAAATAATGGTAGTAATAAAATTCAACAATGAATCACTTCATTCCAAAACTTCTTAAATTCGTTCATCATGAATGTCATCTGTCATGATATATAACTTTTGATAGATCATATTTATCATCACCATATTTAAAACACCCTCAACTTCATTTCACCCTTATAAACATTAAATCTTGAATTGATTAATAAATTCTCACCCCTTTCATAGAAATAATTTCTCTCACATTATCCCCCTCTTTGATATCTTTCTTCCCTCCCCTGATGTCGCCTTCTTGTTTAGATTTTCATTTCCCATTTTTTCATTCATTCTCATGTCTTTACATCTCCCATATTTCAGCTTTAGTGTCTCTATTTCTAAACATCTTTCTTTGAGTCTCCTTTTGTGACTATCCTATTGATGCTTCATGTGAGGTTCTCTCCTATTAGTGTGGTGATTTATTCAGCACCATATTAAATGGACCGATATTCTACTGTGTCCTAATTCCACTAATTCTCTACTCAAACCTTGATATCCTTCTCTCCTATACAAGTCAAGAAGGTGTGGCGGCCTTCATTGTGGTTTTGGGTTGTGTGGGTTGAGCAATCGATGGTACTCCAGGAACATTCTTCAGTAGCTAAATTCTACTAGTTTTTGCCACTTGTGCTATTACAACTCTCATTTTTGGGGTTATTTTCACATGATTTTGATTTTTGGGGATCATTAGTTTTTTATTCTATTTTTTATATGGATTCATTATATTGGCGATGATTTGATGTTTGGATGGTGGTTTTCCAGTTTCTTGATGATTTTTTTGTTTTGATGAGTTGATATTGATCTATGTTGAAGGTTTGTGAGTAATAAATGATGTTGCGGTGTACATTGGCTAGTGGATGTTTTTATTGATGCAGTGTTGATGATAGAAGGAATTCCTTTCAATGGGTGAGTCTCGAGGCAAATCTATATTTGAGGGTTTCTATATGTGATTCTGCTGTGATGGGTGATGTTTTTTATTGAAATCTGGATGGGTTGGTTTAAATCTGTTAAATGTTAGGATTCCATTTAACCATAATGTTGATTTTAAAAATACAAAAAAAGTATTTGAAAGGTAATAACACATGTCATCACATTGTTGAAAAACACATCATACCCCCTAGGAGATGCGCTCCCACATAAACAATTTTTTCAAGTGTGGAGAGTTGGATGAAATACAAGAGCTAGTAGATGAAACTAAAATTACACATTGTGTATGGAATTAGTCATAATTTTTGAAACCTATTGTTCTATTCTAACATAAACCCACTTCAAAAGAACATAATCTACCTTCTTATTAATAAAATGATACTGGGATTTTATGTGAGTTTTCATTGAGGGATGTACCATATTTTTTATATGTTTTGTATGACTATAATTATCACTGTGGATTCTGATAAGAGACATCACATCCACTCCTATATCATCAAAATGAAGCTCCATCGATAATAACTATGTGAATGCTTTACTGGTCACAATATATTTATCTTTTGTGATTCTTAATGAAATGAAATCATGTTTCATCCTTATCAATGAAATGCAGATTCTCCCATTATAGAATGCACCACTTAATGTGGATTTTTTATCATCTTTTGACTCATCCCAAACTATATCTGAAGAGCCCAATATCTCTCTTTGAAATTTGTCACTATATATAAATCATATATCCATTATTCCCTTGATCTAGTGAATTAATAATTTTTATACATGTATTTTGATTTCATTGGGATTTATTTTATATCATGTGGATTTTAATGTGTCAAAAATAATATCATTTATTGTTTCAGTCAAGTAAAATAGGCTTCCAGTCATTTGATTTTATTTCATCTCATAAACATAATCTCTTTCATCATCCGGTGGGAGCTTCATTTGAGTATCCATCGGAGTCGTCATCTCCATGGAATTATCCAGTCCAAATCATCGTAAAACATCCAAAAAAAATTTCGATTGGAAAATGAATATTCCATTCGTGTCTCGTGTCTCTTTTATACAAAGGTAAACATTGATTCACTAATCATTGACATTTCAAATTCAATTTTAATGAATTATTTTAACTTCTTTCACTAAGCTACATATAATCCACCAAATATTATGTCATAGACATACACCAATACCATAATCCTTTGATTGGTCTCATTATTAACATAGAAATTGTATTCAACTCTACCATAACAAAAAATGAGCTTAGTAAAAACTGATTCAGACGTGAATATCAGGCTCACTGTGCTTAATCAAACTCATATAGGTCTTTTCTCATCCGACAAACTTTGTTCTCATATTCATGGTACATACAACCATTTGGGTGATAAATATAAACTTCTTCTTCCAAAACCCCATTTAGAAATGATAACATGGAATATATCTAGGAAAAATTAAATTTTACTTTAACTACAATAGAGAAGAATATTATTATTGTATATAACCTTGACATAGGTGAAAAAGATTCATCAACATGGATACCCACTATCTGGGAGTACCCCATGCAATCTAATCATGATTTGATTCGAATCACTGAACCATATTAATTTATATTGTTATGAAATACGCATTTAGTCCTGATATCATTAATATACGTTGTACTCAAAATAATATCCCATGTTTCATTCATCTCAATTTTGAAAAGCAATTCATTCATTTCCTGAAACTAATTTTTATCTCCAGCTACTTCCTCAAAACATTTATGCTCTACCAAAGATAAGAATGATGCTTTATGGTAGAGTATTCATCATCATTGTCTAGAGTAGAATTTTTTTGATATCCTATTATGCTATATCTATCACTTTTTTCTCTAATCATCAGTATTTTTATGATACTATTTTATTTTCATCCTTTTTGTTACTAAATCATCATCTAAATCATTCTTTTGAATGAGAACAACAACTGAGATTTTTATCTCTTCATCATGATTATCCTTCGACTAATCATGTGTTTTCTGGAGATTTTTCTCATTCTCTAAGATAGATATATCATTCTATTCAAATAAATTTTCCCTCATCTTAGGGAGACATTTTTATGCTTTTATTTTTCTTGAGTATCCATGAAATATTGCTTATTCTCTAATGGATTCAATCAAAATGTTTTTATCATTATTAAGAATGAAACACTTACATTCGATGACTTGAAAGTAATTCAATGTTTTATTATTCTTATAACATTCCCTATATGTAGTATTCTCTTTTATCTGACATAATAGTGCTCTATTATTTGTGTATAACAATTTCATACCTCCTTCTTTCCAAAACTTATCTGGATGGTCTTCCTCAATGAGCATTATTCATGCCATGTTGTTGATAATTTGATTTCTTCTATCAACTACTCCATTTTATTATGGATTTAATACTGCTAAAACATCGGTAATTATCCTATATTCCTCAATATTTTTCTCCACTTGACTATTTTTGAACTATGTTCTATTATCTGCTTTGGTATTCTGGATTTTTTCCACATGTAATCTTTTCCAATTCCCATTGAAATGTTTTTATGAAAGATAACACCACATACTTCTGAGTGATAAGTAAAACCCATTCAATTTTTCTAAAATCATTAAATAGGAGAACATAATATCACCTCCAATCAACAATCCTTGGTGAAATAGGATTGAACAGATCAATATATACCAACTCAAGCCCATTTTTTTGACCGTTTCTATTTTTTCTAAAATGTATTTCAAATGATCATCCCTTCCTTAAATAAATCATAGATATGGGTATAATAAAAAGATAACCTATGGAGGTCTTGAGAATCATAGAATATCACATGATCATCCAATGATTCTTGGCTCAATTGACTATGGAATTTTTTCCATAACGTTTTTCCATCCTTTATAAAAAAACATAAATTCTTCTCTACATACAAGGACAAGATTTTATATTGTATGTTTTCTTAAAAAAATATCCCCATATTATCACTTAATGAGATTGATTTTTTTTTGAGAGGATTATGTACTATTTGGGGTCAAACAATTTTCTTGAACTATGCATATTGTGATTGATACAATCAATAACCAAGAAATATGCTATTCTCTTGTCTTTTCTCATAAACACGAATTTTCTTGATCCCATATATTTCAGAACTTAATCCTTACTAAATATTACAATGCCAATATTTTTTTATCTAACTCCTATCACAGGTTCCTTATTTCATGTCATATGAGTGGTGTATGAACAATCAATGATCCATATTATAGTGTGATCTAATTATTTGAAATCAATATATGCAACCACTGCATGTTCATATCTCTTCTATTTAATCAATGATTTTGACTTTGTACTAGGTATAGATTGATAGAGTTCAACCGCATCAATGAAGGATGGACTAGATTCATCTTGCCGACCAAAAAATTGATTTTGAATCTTTATCTCATTTGATGATTCATTGACATGATTATTACAACTACATACAGTCTACTTATGCATAATCCTCTGCATTATTGATGAGATATATCTTCTCATGTTTCTATTCTCCTGACTTAGGAAACAGTGACCATTAAATGATATCCTTGAATATTGATTTTTGGATGGAATCCACTGTTGGTCTTATTCCTTTCGGTACCTCTTGGATTTAGAATAAATTTTTTGAGAGTGTCCAATCCTGCTACAACAATAACATCTAATGCAAGATGAATTTATATGGATCACTACTACACTACAAGTTTTCCTTTTGGTTCTCTAAATATTCTAGTTGTGATTCATACCCAAATAAATATTCATGCTCAAAGAGGGTGCTTGTAGTATGAAATCAAATAATACCACCATCTATTTTCGTCAAACCACATAGTAGTTGTAATTTTGGGATCTATCATTTTATTCTACTAAAATTAATTTTTATTTTTATCTAGAGATTTGAACACCACTATTCCTTTTCTGTAGCCTTTTTTATATTATTTATAATGCTTAATAGTATCTCATAATATTTCACATTCCCTCCTGGGCTGAAAACCTCACTCCCAATCATTTCAATGAGTTTTTTGTGATCATTATTTTTATTATTCAAACCATCAATCACCCTTTTTTATTCTTCAACTTTGATATTGTACTCACCAATCATATCTATGTTCTCTATATTTGAAGACATTATCTTTTCAATTATATATATTACCTCTGACTTCTCTTCCTCTTGATCATGATTAAAGTGTTTGGAATCAGGAACCAAATTTTTTTCTTTCTCTATTTTGGATCCCCAAATATATATATATTCATGTTAAGATTCTAATTAAACCTAAATTTTATCCTTCCTTTGACCCCACCTTCATCATTATCTATTTCCTTCCTTTTTTGTAATTTCATACAAAAATCACCATAGAATTTTCTTTTATTATCATTGTATTCTTCCAAAACTAATGCCTCAAAATCATCTAAACATTCATCATCTATTGAATGCAGATTCCTCTTTTTAAATAAATTTTTTATTAAAACTGTTATTACCATTCTTATAGGATAAATACGTTTCTAGGGAATTCCAACATCATCTTCATCATATTCCTGAAACTTCTTAGGGTATTTGATGCAAGATGTCCAATCATTCCACATTGAAAACATAAATTTCATGTTTTAGTTTGATGTTTCCCTCTACTTATTGTAAATTTAATGAATGAAATGACATCACTTCATCCAGAGATTTTTCTTCTATACCATCATCAATAGTGATGTCCTTCATGGACTTGAATGGAACTTCTAAATAATTCCACTTTTCCAAAAACTCATTATCACCATTTCTTGTCTTTTATTCCACTATATTACAGTGTATTCTATCCAATTTTAGATCTAATGAATTATTATAAACCAATAAATAAAATTTCAGATTGAACAGAGGAGAAAGTATTCTTAATATGTTTTTGAAAATATTTACAAACTCGTTAATTTATCATAGGACATGCATGTATTCAACAATAATGTTTTCCTAGTCAAAGAATACATCAACAAACTCATTTGGGTTCATTCTATGATTATTATTCTTGTTCCATAGAAATTGAAGCTGTTATTCCATGGATTTTGAGTCTCCCTCATTAAATTTATTAAAATTTTACCACATAGAATGTGTTGACATAAAATACATCACCTTTCTAAATATTTCATTACACAGGATCCCCTAAATAACTGATACCATTATTATCTGCAATCAATTCCCTTCATTGAGCATCTAATAAAGAAAAATATTGATATTGGCGAAAATTCCATGCATCACTATAGTAAGGACATCCATTTATAAAGATCTGATTTATTATTGCTTCTTATTCTTCCATAATTGAAATTGTTTCATAAAAATCGGAATCTATTTTTAATTTACAACCTTCATTAAAACCCTTGAAAGAGAAACAAAACAATTTAATTTTCCCCCTAATACTAGTTTCCATACCAACTAGGTTTAATATCCTAAGAGGGGGAGAATCAGGCTATGAATGATTAAAAAAACTACCCATTCAGATCTTGTTTTGTTATTAAATAAAACATTCTTCAATCATTTTTTCCTTATCAATGTATAAACAGAAATTAAAGGATGCATGAGACACAACAATTTTACTTGGTTCCCCATCACTGGGCTACATCAAAGCGTCATACAAGAAGAATGTTCCAAATTTACCACATCTACTGACACTCACATCTAAAATAAGTATTAGGAAATATCACTTATATAAAGAGGCTCCTTAATTTTATAATGTACAAAGAAGAGTCATTGTCCCTACTAGATTACAACTAATCACAATTTTAAAGATTAATACTCTATCAAATGATGTGTGGTTATTACTCTTATAAATGAATCTCATTTTTTCTAAATGCCCTCACAATTGATTCACACATATATGAGTGTTCAAAGAAGTACTATTGTCACATGAAATATGAAATGAACATTTTTGAATAATATTAGTTTTCTGAAATTTATTTAACAAACTATTTGAGACTATTCATGAACTTCTCTTCACCTACCACAAAATACCTTTCATCCCCCTTGAACTCGCAACTAGCACATGGGGTGACTGCTTTGTGGGAAACCTTTTTCTACATGGACAAACTATTCTTCATGACCATCTGATTCCTTGTGAAGAACATATTCTTCATAGTCCAACTCCACTTCATGGTACATTTTCTTTTATGGGATATAGATCCCTACAAACCCCTTATATTATATAATTCCTCTTTCATAGAATCATTGATTATGAAACTCTTCTCTTTCTTAGAATCCTCTCTCTAGAACTAATTTATACTTTCGATAATTTGTCCATCAATGATGATATTCTCTAGTGAAATTATATATTTTTAACTATGTGATTATAGTCCCTTATATAGGAATATAAATCCCAAAATATCTCTAATTATAAATTCCAAAAACTCTGATGTTGTATTACCTTCACTTTATGTAGATATACTATCAGTATAATTCCGTAAACCATTGCAGTTGTCGAGGTCTTCCAAAAAGATCCTTTATGACTCCCTAAATCACTACATTAACATAAAAATTGCATGAATCCCATGATTGAATATACTCCCTTGAAAAATTAACCTCCCTATTATTGATTTTGATATGCATTTTTTGTATAGTTCTTCATGATTCACATACCTTATTTGGAGTTCTCATAGAGTAATTGTGCTACTATGTATTCCGTGAAATCCACACTTTCTGGTCTGTGATCTACAGTCCACAAACTTCTTTAATGATAAACATTCATTTCAATAAATAAAAAATCAATATTTTGAGGCCCAAAATTTGGAAGACGCTGCAAAACTATTCCATCTTAAATGTGTTCTTTGGGAACACCACCCACAGTGAAACACATTCATCTGGATTTGTGAATAAACACAGTCTCCCCATATACACTAATATGGTACCTCGAGGGATATTTTTACCATTCTAAACATGGATATATATCTTATTGGTTTTGTACATGGATTTATTTCTCCCACCCTACATGTTTCATTGGGTTTCTGTACACCTTTGTTTGGAAGAGAAATGTAGTGGGAATTGGAATTATGTGTCATGATGGCTTCATTTTATGTCACTATTTTTGTTTGGGATTTTTTGGAGGTGAATGTTTTTCAAATGTTGACATTCTAGTGTAGACCTTTCATTATTCCTTGTTTAGGATATTTGTATTAGTTTTATCTTCATTTGTTTCTTATTTTTACACTAATTGTATGTGTTGTTTTTCCTATAGAAAAGACTTATTTTGTTATCTTTGTTATTCATCACCCTATAAGGGGATTATTTGAATGATTGGTCTACTAGTCTTTGGTTGGTCAGTTATAATATGGTATCATATGGGTTACTCGACCTGATGTGTGACAATACTACATGGTTTGGTTATATTCCATGGGTAGATAGGGGTAAGATCATTGAAGTTAATATAGTATGTGCAAAAATGGTATTGGATGGCTCACTATTGTGACTAAATCTGATATTCCAAGGCTGGTCAAAAAATCATTACTACGCCCAAGACCTATTATTTAGGCTCATTTGATAGAATTGTATGGGAAATATATTCAAATGGTCCAATTTACATTGTTTTGTGACTTTGTTTTCATATGGTTGTTTGAATATACTATCCAAGGAGTCATTTTATATAGAACTATTCCTTTTAGAATGTTCTTACTTTTTCGGAAGAATTCACAATTTCATTAAATTATTAGGATTTTCATGTTTTATTTTGTATTCAAGATATTGGATTAATGGTTTTTTAATTTTCACATGACTAGTTGGATATTTAATATTTTTAATAAAAAATTACTCTGATAATATCTCTTAAATAGATGAGAGAAGAAGACATGTGGTAGGTTCCATAGGAAATTCCTCTTAGGAAACCATCATTGGTTAAAGCATTTTTCTATACCATTAAACCCTTGGGATAATGGGTGTCGTAAAACTTAGATGAGTAGTGGATCATTGCTCTGAATTTATCATGCAACATCCAACTTCATTCAAAGGTGAAAAAGGTCCCCCTAAATCAGAGGAGTGGATTGAATGTATAAAGAGGATCTTCATCTTTTTAAAGTCTTTTGATTATTCTTGGGTATGCATTTCCATGTTCATGCTCAATAGGGCAGGAAGAAGCAGGTGGGACATTTTAGTGAATGATATGATTCACAAGGAAGTTACCTGGGTTTATTTCAAGAAAATCTACAATAAATTTCTTGAGAATATACATGTCGTGAATATCTTGGAGTTTCTAATCTTAGAACAAGTGGAACATACCATTATAGACTACTCCACCAATTTTTCTAAGTTGCTGTATCTAGAAATCTATCTTGTCAACAATGATTACCTAATGAATTAGAGGATTGATATGGGGATGATGGATTATTTTCAATTGAATATTGTTTTCTGTACTGTATGACCATTATAAAGGTAGTTGATAAATCATCTTAGGATAAGTTAATCATATCTAGAAGGATGGGTTTTGTAAGAGCTTCAGTTAGTGCAATTTTCAGCTAGGATGCTTCTTCAAGTATGAAACGGAAGCGTAAGAGTGGTTTTTATTCTAAAGGAAATTTTTTAGCGGATTTTACAGGTCATTAATAGTTTTTCTTCTACTTTTGTGGGATGCATTGTCATTCCATGCCTCATTATATGGAGGATCATAGGATATTTCATCTTTGTGGGTAATCTATCCATCTGAAACGTTTTATTATATGATTTCCCCCAATGCAGAAAGGTGACATCCAATTTCCCCAAGGGGTTAAAGGTGAATGTTGATGATTTCAAGGTTGATGTTCATGTGGCTATGTCTGGATGAATTTATGCGGATTTCTGTGCTCTGGAGGAATATAAATCAGGTCCACCCACTAATTGAGGTATGATTTTTATTTCATCTTCTAGTCATCTATCTTTATTTGATATAGGTGCATCCAATTGTATTATATCATCAAATTAGGATGATGAGTTATATTTCCATTTATTTCATAAGTATTTCTTGTTTTATCTTCCAATGCCATTAGGAATGTGTTTTGTACAAGGATTCAACTTCCACATGTTTTGGGTGGTGATATCTAACTTTGAGGTGGATTGGGACATCTTATTTCTTGATCATTACATATTTTACTAGATGTTTTGCATAAATTAGATGAATAGTTTTATACCAAGATAGACTATTATCTCTATCGGGTTCTATTACTATCAACTGATGGGGTTTCTCATGTTTTCTAGGGCGAGTGGGACTATATATTAGGATGATCAAGGCACGTTATATCGGAGTAATCTCAAGCCAGTAGTCAAAAACTTTTCCTGATGCAGTTGACCCTTTATTGGGTGAAGTGACACTCTCCATTGTGTGTGTATAACCAGATAACTTTTAAGATGATTTTTCTAGTATAACGTAATAGAGAGATGTCGAGTTTACTATTGACATCCCCCTTATAATGATGCCCATTTATATTTTATCCTATCGAATAGAACTTTATGAGATGGTGGATCTTAAGATCAATCTATAATACCAAGAGGAAAGTGGAGTTATTCATTCATGTTTGTCACAATGGAATACATATTTATTATTTACCAAGAAGGAAGATGAAAACATTAAGAAATTTATTTACTATTAAAGGGTGAATCGGGTGACTATTAAAATCTATAATCCTTTACCCAAAATTGATGATATCTTTCATCATCATAAATTGGAATGATTGTTTTAAAATATTAATATACGGTCAGGGTACCATAAATGGAGATTCAGAGTGGAGTACATACCTAGGATACCATTTTAGAGATGATGTGGTTATTTTATGTTTGTGGTTATTCCAGTCAGATTCACTATCAATCCTAGTGTATTTTGTTATTTGATGAACTAAATCATTCATTGGTTTCTAAAAACATTTATAATTGTGTTCATATATGATATAATGGTGTACTCATTGTCATATGAGGAATAAATTAACCAATTTGATACCATTATGTGAACCTTTAAAGAACTAATTTATTTTGGTAAACATTCCAATTGTATGTTTTGGATTAGAAATGTGACCTTTCTATAACATGTGATACCAGATATGGGTGCCTCAGGGGGTCCTGAAATTGTACAGGTAGTTAAGAAATAAGAAAATATGATGAATATGTTTGATATCTGAAGCTACTTGATGTAGGATGGTTATTAAAGGAGGATTGTTTTGGACATTCCAATATTGAATATCTGATAACATATTTCACTAGTAACGGTGTAAAGTTTGAGTGTGGTAACAAAAGTAAAAGATCTATTAAGGATATTAAAGTGAGGTTGACTTTTTCACTATTGTTGATTCACCTATAACTAGGTTCGGGTTATCATGTTTTCTATGATTCCACTTGTATGGGTTTGGAATGTGTCTTGATTCAATTGAAATTGGTTGTATCTTATAGATCATTTCATAATCTTTGGAATGTGAAGAAAAACCATACCCATGATCTTTTGTTTGCTGTAGTAATGCATGCAATCCTAACATGACATCACTATATTTATTTAGATGGTAGAATATGGTTGGGTTGATTCTTGTCAAGGAGATGAAAGAGAATATTTATTTGATCAAAAACAAAATGATCAAATCATAGAGTTTTCTAAAATATTATGCAGTCATCATTATTGGCCACTGGAGTTTTTTGTTACTAATTGGGGTTTCCTTAACGTTTCACCTCCCATGTGTTATTTTCAGTTTGGTTAACAAGGTATGCGGGAATTGAGGATTGTGGCCCCATTGATATCATTGAGAGATTGGGGAAGGTATCCCACTAGTTGGACAGACCAACGATTTTGTCTTTCTTTCACAATATGATTCATTTTTCATACTTGATGAGGTATATAAAACATCCATTCCATGTTATTTGGTGGGAGGATGTATATCTTTAACCTGATACCACATTGTATGAGTTTCTAGTTCAGATTATGGATTTTCAGGATAATTTATGACATAGTAAAAAAAACATGTGGTTTGTTTGCTATTATAGTGAAGACAAGATCACCATGAGATGTTGGAGTATGATTCAATTATGAGGCATCAATGACCTTCCCGTTTAGACAAATAATGATCATGATCCCTTTTTGGGGGGGAAATTTTTTTATTAGGGAGATTGTAACACCTCATTACATTCTTGTTATGTATATTCAAATATTATATTTTATATTCCTTTCATGTTGGGAAACATTTTTCTCAAATAAAATTCAAAGGATACCTATAATGGTGGTGTCAGGTATTTTTTTGGAATTTTCTATATAAACCAATATTTTTTTTTATAAAATGGGTAGTTATAGGACAAGTAATGATATTTTACAATGATTTATTTCAACCAAAAATATTTTTTTAATTGAATAAATAGTGTGATATGTTTAAATTTCATTTAAGTGTGACGAGTCATGTAATGTCAATAAATAATAATCCTGCAATGTACTTTTTTCAACATAATTTAAAATGATATAATTTCATGTAATGAAAAGTATTCCACACCATGTAATTCACAGATTTACAACTTTTAGGTTGTAATATGAGTGTTTTGGTCTTCATTATATTTTCCATCCTCCTCCACATGTCAATAAATCTTACCCTATAATTTTGTTGGTGATTCAATTACATCTATGTAGATCGGTTAAAAAATTGATCAATACAACTACATATTTAATCTCTTCATGTAAGAATTCCATTAGGTTTATTCCTATTTTTTGGATATGGAAACATTTTTTAGAGATTTGTATTTCGATCTTGTTTTCATTCAATCCTTTTTAGTCTTATTTAGTTCCTCTCATTTGAAAGATGAAGGTGTGGTTTACAATTCACAATGCCCTTGGAGTTCATGTTTTCTACATCCTTTTGGTTCGGGGATTTATTCATGACTTCTATTTTCAAGAATTTCTTATTATTCTTATTGATTTTCTAATATTTGAGATAGAATTTCATGTGCTAAAATTGAAAATTTAAGGGGATCATGTAGTAAGTGGGATTTTAATTGAATATGGAATTTTCATTCTTTAGAGAAAATGGATTATAATACCCTATAGTAGAATGTATTTAATTTGAAAAGGTTTTATAAAAATGAGAAAATGGAATTAAAAATTTAAATTGAGAAACATTTCAAATTCGGAAACATTGGTGCATTGAGGAAGGGACACATGTAGCATTACTGTATATGACACCAATATGAGGTAACCTATTTTATATCAATGGAATCTTGAAGGAATTGATATTATTTGGACCCAACCTTATGCCTTTTTAGGATTGTGGGTGTCTTGTAGGCATTTTTCCATAGGCTAGAGCCCGAATGAAATGTGAATTGTTTCTGGTTTTTTATTGTGTGAAATATTATTTCATCGATTTTATCTCATGTAAAAATTGAACCTTATTTTCAGGAATTTTTTTCCATTCTAGTAGTTTTTTGGAGAAAAGAGAAATTTATGGAAATTTTGTAAGTAGAGGCAGGGTACCTTATGAGCGCATGTCATGTACATTGATGTTGCAGCAGGCCATGCACTTGTCATGTAGTAGCCGCAAACATGGCCATGTGGGAGTGACTGAAGGCTGCTTAAATAGGAGTATGGAAAATGTAAGTACACACAGTGTACTCCAAAAGTGCTTGCTGTGTACTTTTTTTTCAATAAGCGCACTGGTGTCACATATGACTGACAGAAACCACTTATTTTAGGTTTCATTCATCTGAGTGCACTGAGCATCTGAGGATCTTTGAAGAGACATCGATCTTTCGCCCATCCTCCGATTCAAGCATTGTCGATTGAGTTGGAATCACATCGGTGAGTTCTCCCTTCTGCTTCAGACCTGTTTTCCAATTCCTCTTCATTTCCAAGTTATCGTGGGATGAATATTTTGTACATATTCATATATCTATGACATTCCAAGTTGATTCAATCTTCTTGGATCAATTATATTGATCTCTTAACCTTGATTTAGGTGGTTTGTGCCTTTCTGTTTGACGTCTTTCAGTTTTATGTCCAAGTTCCCCTAATAGCCTTGAACGGGGTTTTGCGTGTTAACTATTTTACCCATTTCATTTTATGACCATGCTTGTATGCATGTGTCGAGGATATTTGTTTATGAATATGGTTGATTGTTATGCCTTGGATGTGTCTTGCCTATGCATGTTCTGTTTACGACTGTTTGGTCCTGTTAATCTTTTGGCTGCTTTGCCTAATTCCATGCATGTTATTGTATTATGGAGTGTATGTATTTTGGACATGATCGATATGTTTTAGACTATTTATCCAACTAGTTTTGTAGGTTAACATTGGTTTTATTTCAATGCTATGCTCGTTGACTTACACAGGGCTATGAGAACCTGGAGTACTGGAGTTCTGGAGTAATAGACTATAGGGGGGAATTGACCGGGTGAGCTTCCTCAGAGAGTCATTGAGAACTTTTGGATATAAGGGGGGATTGACTGAGTGAGAATCCTCAAAGATCCTAGAACCACTTGGGGATATAAGAGGAATTGACAGATAGAGCTTCCTCAGAGTGTCCATGATTTCTTTAGACTAAAAGGGGAGAGACTGTGTGAGCTTCCTCAGAGAGTCTATATTTAAATTGAATGACCTGGGCTATAAGGGGAATTGACTGGGTGAACTTCCTCAGAGAGTCCGTGACATTGAGGCTATAAGGGGAATTGATATGGGAGCATCCTTATATATTCCTTGACTACCTTAGACAATGCGGGGAATGGACTGTGTGAGCTTCCTCAGAGAGTCTTCCTTTACTTTGACTATAAGCGGATAGACTATGAGTGCTTCCTCAGAGAGTCTTTATTAAATACCTATATAAAACTACAGGGATTAAACCGAGTGTTCTTCCTATAGGGTTTTCTTTATTTTTTAGGTAGGACCAGAGGGGACGGCTGTGAGTACATCCCAGAGGGTTACTTGCTTGTGGTTAGCTATTTTCGTCACTATTTCTTGATTGAACTGTTGATTGATTACTGATGAGTACTTTCTTATTTACTATTGACTACTTACTGTTTACTGTTTACTATACTTTACCTTCCATATACTCACTAACTATTAGGCATAGATCTTTGGGTGGTTTCCTACTGTGATTTAGTCTCACACCATGTTTGGGTCATGCTTTTGGGATCAAATGGATTATATTTTTTCTATTATAGATAAGGGAAAGTGCCCTTTTACTTCTCGTACATGACTTGTTGTGGAGCTGGAGAGAATGGTTCCAAGATATGGATTACGATGCTGAAAAGTTTATTTGTTCATCATTCTTTTTGTACATTGGTTTAGTAATATTTTTATTCCCACATTTTGACATTGTTGGCTGCTTTCCTAGACATATGTATCATGCATCATTATATATATGTGCTTCCGTTTTTTAATTATTCCGGTCGTCCACTGTTTATAATTTGTGGAAATTTACTGCTTCCGTGATAGTATGTGATGTTTACTTCCACTATGTACTCTTCAAATTAGGGCATAGTTTCCCCACTATCACACCCAAGGCCCTCACTTCTAGTTGGCAATATATGGAATTCGGTGAAATGTGCTTAAGGCCATGTGACCAACCAGGTATGGGGAACCTCTGGGTGGCTTCCAGAATAGGGATATTACAAAGTTGTATCAGAGGATTTATTTTCATGCGACTTACTGTTTGGAGACTATAGGTAGGGATAGGAAGGAATTGGTACTCGGAGTTATGTTGTGCCTGGGAGTAGCTAAACCATGTATAGGTAAAATCCAATCTACCTCATTTAATTGCAATTCTTCTAGTTTTTCAATTGTTACAATTGATTTTATTTAACCTTGAGTGACTCAAGTGATTTTTAATGTTACTTCTGATTTTATTTAGGTTCTATTCCTATTGTAACCCGATGAGATGAGGGTAATTCCATCCCATGCATCATATAGGCACCAGCTAGAAATCACATGTCTTGCATTTTTTCCCATGCCATCTTGGATTCATTAGTGATAGCATGTTGTTGTGATAGATGATTTGTAAATTATGCATGCTATTGTGATTATTGCCTTGACAGAAATATCGGCTGTTTGATAGGTTATTGTTTGTGTAGATATTTGCAGGAATGAATGCCAAAATTTGGTTCTGGGGGTGTTATGGGACCTCATCGACTGGAATTTGGTGGATCATTTCCTTACATGCCATGTTATAATATTTATAAGATTACAAAAATTGATTCACGGCGATTATGTGCCCTCAAGGATCATAATTTGTCACTCTCAATGCTTGTTTCAGTGTTTTCTAGGTTCCGGACTAGTTTCTGAGGCTTACTATCCAGAAAAACCCAGAGTACATGCTGTGTAATGTTAAGTACACATCGTGTGTTCTTTTTCTCGGGAAGAAACTATTTTTCATATGTACACACTGTGTACCTTATATATACATCATGTAGTCTCTAAACCATGTCATAGGCTGTGTGGGAAGAGACATTTGATGGGAATAACCTAGAGTGAAAACACCATGTATTGTCTATATACGATGTGTAGTGTCGGCCTTGTGCCCACCCGTGTCACTAACAACACAGGTTGGTCGACTCGTGTCTAATAAACACTATTTTATTTATGAACACTCCATGTAGAATGACCTAGGTACCCAGCTGTATCAGGAAAAACACGGGTCGGTGTTAACGTTTCGCATACACGCCGTGTAGTCTGATCGGGTACCAGATCGTGTCACAAATAACATGGCCTGGTGTTATCCTCTCTCATACATGATGTATCCGTCCGGAACACACCGTGTAGTGTGATCCATGTGTCAGGCCATTTCACTAACAACATGGGCCCGGTGAAGCTTGTCTGTTACACACTGCGTAGTAATAGTACATGCCGGGTAGTCATTCCATAGGAGAGAGTCGTGTGGCTTAGCCATGTAGAAGGACTCGGGCATGGAAAGGGGAATCACATACATGTCGTGTGTGAAGAAAACATTTCATGTGTCTAGGGTGTTACATGAACATTCTGGGCAAGAGTACATGCCCATGTAAAAGACTTCATGTAACACAATGTGTAGTAAATGTACATTCCATGTAGTCTTTTTTTGTAAAACATGGGTGCTTTTGATTCTCATGTTCCCTTCATAAAATCCTTTTTTTCAGTCCTTGATAATCTTGATCTATGATGTGTTCATGACATTGCAAAGTCATGCCACTGATACATCCTCCGATTGTTCTCCAGTTTCCAGATGGTGATCAAACACAGGACATGGACGATCAAGGACCACCTATAGATCCTCTCGTTGGGCCAGCCTTGACACCAACCATTATAGCAGTCATCGGTGCTGATGCACAATTCAGGTAGGGATTTCTTTGGATGATGCATACCTACCAGGGAGCACTTCCTCATATCCCGTCGATGGATGATTTGATGGTGGTCTTCCAGCAACAGCATACTCCTACTTTCTCCGGAGAAGGAGGACCACAGGCTACTGAGTCATGGATAGTGGCCACAAAGATTATTTTCGAGCATCTAGAGATACCTCTAGAGTGGAGGGTGAATCTCACACCCTACATGCTCCATGACTCCACCAAGAGATGGTGGGTTGTGGTCTCATGGGTGGGAAACTAGCAGAATATGGCATGGTATGAGTTCTGGCGTATCTTTTATGATTACATCTATCCGGAGACCTTGATGGCCAATCAAGTCCGATAGATCATGATTATGGAGCAGGGTACTCTCCTATTATGGAGTATTCCTCTCACATCACAGAGCTCTAGTGTTTCCCACCTATTCTAGGAGGCGATGAGTTGTTTCTTTCACGAAAGTTTGAGGATGGTCTGAGGCACGACATTTGGTCGTTGGTGGAAATCATTAGGTTTACATCGATATCTTCTTTCATCAACCAAGAACTGATCACAGAGCACAATCTGAATGATTTTGGAGTTGCGAGCCAGGGCGGTTTGGAAAACTATGTTAGTGATTTTCCAACTGATAGCAAAAAGCACCACAGGGAGGCCAAACAAGGTGGTCAGAGTAGGAGGGATGCATCTTCTGGTAGCTAGGTCGTGTTATACCAGTGTGGGATAAGTGGGAAAATGAGTCCATGTTTCCCGAGAGACCTAGTGGATTATCGATATTGCAGCAATATGGGTCACCTTCAGCGCTTTTGTCAGTTCAGCTCACCAGCTGCTGGTGACAGGGGTTCTTCAATGGGTACTTGTTTGGGAGCAGGGAAACTAGTTTCTTACCAGTTTGGGAACTAGAGTTCTTCCAGTTGTTCGGGGTGAGGTGGAGGTCGTGGTCCTAGCAGCCAGTCGCCTGGTATTCAGTGTCATTAGGGTGGATCAGCTCAAAGTGGTTAGATAGGGTCATAGGGCCGCGGTACAGGCCATAATTCTGCAGTGGAGCAGACCCAGTAGAAGCAGGATCCCATACCTTCTACCATTCGAGGTATGATCTTAGAAGCCTCGATTTAGCTTCTACTCTTTTTTGATACATGGGCTTCCCATAGCATTATATTTGTTGCTGTAGTGGAGAGACTTGGCCTCTGCATCTTTCCTTCTACTGATATCTTGATTCTAGATACTCTGTTGGGGACTAGAATGGCTAGTGTACGTCAGTGCAGAGAGTCCCCTCTATAGGTTGGTGAATGTCACTTCTTATGGGACCTCTTTTTCCTAGAGATGAAAGGTTATGATTTCATTCTCAGGATGGTTTGGTTAGTTCCATTCAAGGGATTTGTTGACTGTTATCGCCGCAGGGTGAGCATCATATCACCAGAGGGTGGATCTTTTCATTATAGGGGCGAGTGGGATCTCCAGTTGAGCGCAGCAGGTCCAAAGCATCCTGGGTTTGGAGGAGTTATAGCCCTGATTTCTAGTCTGTACCTAGATGACTAGGGAACTTTACAGTTATTCAATCGTCCAGTGGTGGATATTTTCAGAGATGTCTTTATGGAGAAATTTTCATATTTTCCTCCAGAGTGTGAGGTAGACTTCTCGATTGACCTTGTTCCAAGAGAGGCACCGGTGTCCATTCCTCCTTATAGGATGACTACACCAGAGTTGCACGGGCTCAAGAAGTAGTTGGAGGATTTGCAGGAAAAGGGTTTCATCCGACTCAGTACTTCTCCTTGGGGTTCACCTATCCTGTTTGTGAAGAAGTCATATGGTACCCTTAGGAATTTAATAGACTATTAGAAGTTGAACCCGTTGATAGTTAAGAACTGATATCCCTTGTCTAGGACTGATGATCTCTTTGATCTGCATTGAGAATCCCGCGTGTTCATAAAGATTGAACTAAGGTCCAGTTATCATAAGTTGTGCAATAGACCATTAGATATACCTCTTACAGCCTTCATAAATAGGTATGGTCTATATGAGTACACGGTTATGTCGTTCGGTCTCAAGAATCCTCCTTCAGTGTTCATGGCACTGATGAACTGAGTGTTCCATCCATACTTGGATTCCATCATGGTTGTTTTTGTGGATGAAATCTTGGTGTACTCTGACAATCGACACGACTATGCTACCCATATTGAGATCATTTTGAGTACACTGAGGAAGAATTCCCACTTTTGGATTGATCAAATTCACTTCTTGGGTCATGTGATCTCAGGGGAAGGAGTATCAGTAGACCCAAAAAAAGTGAGAGCTCTAGTTTCATGGGAGTAGCCAAAGAAATTCATTGAGGTGCAGAGTTTTATAGGGCTGGATGGATACTAAAAACATTTCATACATGACTTTACAGGCTTAGGAACACCACTGACAGGTCTAACCAAGAATGTGGCTGATGATTTTATGGTCAGATTCTTGGGAGTCATCCTTTCAGCAGCGAAAAGTGAGGTTGACTTTAGCACCGATACTAGTCTTTCCAGTGCTAGGAAAAAGTTATATTATTTGCTGTGATGAATCAGTTATCAAGATGAGAGCTGTGCTTATGCAGGGAGATGGATTCGATGCATACAGGTCTCAGTAGTAGAGGCCACATGAGAGGAATTATATGATACATGATCTGGAGTTGGCAGCTATTGTTCATGCCCTATGCTATTGGAGACATTATCTTCTGGGATATCACTTTGTGGTTTTCACCGACCACAATAGTCTCAAGTACATCTTCACATAGCGTGATCTGAATTTGTGGAAACACAAGTGGGTTGATTACCTGAATGCCTTTTACTTTGAGAATGCCTATACGCCTAGGAAGGGAAATGCGGTGGAAGATGCATTGAGCAGGAGGACTCAGATATAGGTAATTCGGGAGGCCAGTAATGAGTGGAAGCTTATGGATCTGTTCTCTCAGATGCATTTGGAGGTGCACAATAGACAGGGGATGGCTTTTCTTACTTCAGTAGTTGTTACCTCTACTCTTCTGGATCGAGTTCAAATGAGGAATATGTTAGATTCTAAAGGTCTGGCCCTAAGGGAAAGCGTTTCAGGAGAGGACCATATTCTTGTATGGACCATAGGTGAAGATGATATCATGAGTTTCCAAGGGTGCATATGGGTGCTAGCAGATATACGTGAGGAGATGATGTGGTATTTTCAGTCCTCAGTTACAGAAGGTCATCCCGGTGTCACCAAGATGTATCATGATCTACATGGTCAATATTGATGGCTAGGTATGAAGAGGGACATTGCTGGTTTTGTCATGAGGTGTTCCACTTGTCAGCAGGTGAAGGCGAAGAATCAGCGACCAGTAGGGCTTTTACAACAGTTATCCATTCCCAGGTGGAAGTGGAATGATGTTTCAATGGACATTGTAACTAGTTTTACATGGTCACCTAAAGGAAATGGCACAGTTTGGGTTGTCATGATAGACTCAAGAAGGTTTCTCACTTCTTGCCGATCCAGGAGACCTTCAGTGTTGATGAGATGGGACTATTGTACATCCGAGAGATTGCACGTCTTCATGAGGTTCCACACACCATTGTTTCAGATAGGAATGCACGTTTTTCTTCACAGTTTTGGCAGGGGGCTTCAGAAGGCTTTGGGAACACGGGTACTTTTGCGTACAACTTTTCATCTGTAGACATATGGCATGTCCGAGCGTATGAATGAGGTGTTTGAGGATATGCTCCGAGCATGCATTCTGTATTTTAGAGGTTCTTGGGAGAATTATATACCTATTGTGGAGTTTGAACACAGAAATAGATTTCAAGAAACTATACAGATGACACCTTATGAGGTTTTTTATGGTCGGCCATGCCGATCACCACAATATTGGCTAGAGGCAGGATAGGCGGCTTAGCTGGGACCAAGTCTTTTTCAGGAGACCTCAGAGCAGATAGAGTTGATTCGGAAGTGGATGGCTACTATACAGTCTCGACATATGTCTTGTGCTGCTCAATAGAGATGACCTATGGAGTTCGAGGTCGGGTATCAGGTTTTCCTGCGTGACACACCAAGGTTGGCACACAGGAGGAATAGAAGATAGGGTAAGTATTCCCCAAGGTACGTTAGAACATTTTAGGTGTGGGATAGAGTTGTGCCAGTTGCCTATCAGTTGCACTTACCTCAAGGCTACCGAGCTTTGCACGATGCTTCCACGTTTCTTAGCTCCGACATTATTTTTCAGACCTGTCTCATGTGTTTCAACCCGAGGAGGTTGAGCTCGAACTGAATGTGTCATTTGAGTATCATCCTATCCAAATTTTGGATTTCAATACTAATGTTCCATGTGGTTGGTCTGTTCCTCTGGTACGAGTGCTATGGCATCACGGGAAAACACAAGATGAGACTGGGAGAGGGAGGCTGATGTATGAGCACAGTGGTCATGTACTTTTTTTCATTAAACGCACTGATGTCACGTCTGACGGATAGAAACCACTTCTTTTAGTTTTCTTTCATCCAAGAGCATTGAGTATACATGGATCCTCGACAAGCCAATGATCCTCCGTCTATTCTCTGATTCGAGCATTGCTGATTGTGTTGGAATCACATCAGTGAGTTCTCTCTTCTGCTTGAGCATTGTTTTCCAATTCCTCTTCTTTTCCATGTTCTCATGGGTAGGAAATTTGGGTTGTTTTCTTAGATATATGACATTTCAAGGAGATTAAAGCTTCATGGTTCAAGTATATTGATCTCCTAACCTCAAGGTAGGTGGTTTGTGCCTTTCTGTTCAATGTCATTGTGTTTTATGTTCAAATTCCACCAATACCCTTGAATGGGGTATTAAGTGTTTACTGTTTTACCCCTTTTGTTTTCCTACCATGCTTGTATGCCAGTGTAGAGTATATTTGGTTATTAATATGGTTAATTGTTATGCCATGGATGTGTCATACCCATGTATGTCCTGTTTACGACTATTTAGCCCTATTCAGATTTTGGTTGCTTTGCCTGATTCCATGCCTGTTGTTGTAGGATAGAGTGTTTGTATTTCTGACATGATTGATATGTTTTAGTCTGTTTATCCAAGTAGTTATGTAGGATTAATTTTGATGTATTTCACTTCTATGCCCATTGACCTACACAGGGTCATGAGAACCTTGTGTAGTATACTATAGGGGGGATTTACTAGGTGAGCTTCCATAGAGAGTCTTTGAGCACTTTTGGATATAAGGGGGATTGACTGAGTGAGAATCCTCAGAGATCATAGAACCACTTAGGGATATAAGGGGAATTGAATGAGTGATATTCCTCAAAGACTCCTTGGTTGATTTAGAAAAAAAGGGGATATATTGCGTTAGCTTCCTCGGAGAGTCTCTATTTGAATTGAATGACATGGGCTATATGGGTAATTGACTGGGTGAGATTCCTTAGAGAGTCCTAGACCTTTGGGCTATAAGGGGAATTGACATGTGAGCTTCCTCATAGAGCCCGTGAATACCTTACACTATGCGTAGAATGAACTGTGTGAGCTTCTTCAGAGAGTCTTACTTTACATTGACTATAAGGGGATAGAATGTGAGTGCTTCCTCAGAGAGACTGTATTAAATTATTAATTTTTAACCAGAGTGGTTAGACCGAGTGTGCTTCCCATAGGGTTGTCTGTACTTATTAGGTAGGACCATAGGGTAAAAATGTGAGTACTTCCTATAGGGTTACCTACTTGTGGTTATCGATTTGCCTCACTATTGCTTGATTGAACTGTGGGTTGTTTACTACTGAGTACATTCCTATTTACTGTTGACTGTTTAATGTTTACTGTTTATCATAGTTTTCCTTCAATACACTCACTGACAGTTAGGCACAGATCTTCGGGTGGTTTCGTACTGGGATTTATTCTCACACCCTATTTGGGTAATGCTTTTTGGCCCAAATGATTATATTGTTGCATGTATAGATAAGGGAAAGCACCCTTCTACTTCAGGTTCTTGACTTGAAGTGGAGCTGGAGAGCATGGGAATAACCTATGGCTTGCGATGCTGAGGATTTTATCTTCTTGTCTTTATTTTTCTACTTTGGGTTAGTACTATTTTTATTCTAGCATTGTGACTTGTTTGGATACTTTCCTAGACATATGAATCATGCATCATTTATATATATGTGCTCCAGTTTTTTTCTTATTCTAGTCAACCGATGTTTACTGTTGCTGAATATTTACTGCATCCATGATTGTATGTGTTGTTTACTTAAACTATGTACTTTTCCAATGAAGTCATAGTTTCCCCACTATCACACCCAAGGCCCTCGCTGCTAGTCAGCAGCCTCTGGATTTCGGGGAAATGCGATTGAGTCCATGTGACCAACCAGGTATGGGGTTCCTCGGGGAGGCATCTATAACTGTGACATTACATCTCACAGGTATAGTTATATTTATTGTATGTTGACCATATTTATTTTATTAATAACATGATTCTTTCATTGTAAAACATGATATGATATTTTTGGAAAACCCATGGACTATTGATAAATGATATCAAATTGTTTTATAGAAAAAAATTCTGGTTAAAATGTTTTTTAAAAATGTTATGACTTGTGAATTCTTGATATTGGAACATGTATATATTCATTAATGGGTTCCTACTATGTTCTATTTCACACACCCTACTTTTTCCTTTTGGTGGTAGTAGTCATTCTCTTCAATATAAAGGTAAGTGGAAGGGGATTCTATTTCATGATGGCTACGCTTTATGTAGATGTTTTGGTTTGGGATAGTTTTGGGGTGACATTCACACAAATGGATACATTATAGTATAGACTTTTAATTCTTTTTGGGTTTACCCTATATGTCATAGTCGTATCTACATTTTCTTATACCTTTTACATTGGTTTCATGTTGTTTTTCTTATATAATAGATATTTTTTATTTTTTTTATACCTCACCCAATAATGGGTTGTAATGGATGACTGGTCTTGTTAACCCAGGTTTGTATGTTACATAATCCAAGATATCATTATTCTTTTAATATTTAACATGATTAATTACATGATTAGTAAAAAAATTATTAATTTTCTAATTTTATATTAATAATTATTCATAAATATCAACCAATTTAGTTGATATATAATATCCATTCATAGAATGCCTCTCCAAAACACATTAAAAACATTCATTTTATGAAAATATTCATTTCTTCAGTGTGACTACATTTATTAGGAAAAATCTATTATTTATCTTAAATCATTTATTAGAAATTTAATTATGTTTACACCAAGATTCAGTTCATACTCTTCCAAAAACATTAAAAATATTTTAAAAAATTAAAATTTAAAGATTAATTACATTACATTTTTTAAATTAAAATAATCCACTTTCTATGTTTTTTTTTGTTTCACATAATTTGTTCATAGTTTTCTTCAACAAGAAGACATGGGAATAATTCAAAACATCTTAAAACCTTTTTTTGAAATTTAGGAGTTAGAAATAAATTTTCCCTTATAATATGGATAATAATATTTTGGCACATTCATAATGTTAAAATTTTGTTCATATTATTTCAAATATAAAAAAAATTTATAACAATGTAAAATTATATTTATTTAATAAAGAAAAATCAAGAAATTAAATATATACTAAAAAAATAATATAATTTATTTGATTAAAAATCACAATTATTTATATATTATTCTATGGTTAGAATACAATATAAGGGAATATAAATTTCATGAAAATTTTATTCTTTAGAAACACGGATTTTTAATGTCGAGAACTATTAATGTGTTCACATGGTAATGTTTGAATGAGTTATTCATTAAATTTATGGTGTCATAATTTTAATATGGAAAATATTCAATAAACAACTATAAGTAATTGAAAATAATTTTTTTCACTTTTTTGATGTGGATAAATAATTTTTTTCAATATTATTTATGAAAATAACTCCTGAAGAAAGTCAAAAACATATTTATAATATTATGTCTCCTGTTTATTAAATAAATCACTTAATAAACTAATGCAATTATGTAGTGGATTATTCCACAAAATTATACAATACCAAATATCTACTCTTACATTAATTTATAAAATATATCAAAAATTTATCTAAACTAATTTTTTAGAGGATAATGAGAGGACACATATTGGTTGAAAATATAAATATTAAGGAATAACCCTAGGTCTCTGATGATTTTTATTATAGAACCTCCCCCACTATTTATTTAAGGGAAAAACATTCCCCACAGATTATGGGAATGGATTATTTTATGGTTTTCTAATCTATTCATGTTAGAATAAAAACTACTGGGTATATCAACATTGATCTAGTGTAGGAAATTTCATAAGATGGGTTTTTGGAATAAAAAATGTCATTTTACTTGGATCAAATTTCTTGATTTAGTCATCACTAACCATTTTCCAGTGATATTGAAATCCATATCAATGTTAGTTGGAAGATAAATTATTAAGAAACGGTGAGTCTAATAAACTCACTTCATAAGCTCATTTCTCTTTTCAATGTTGAGAATCTTATTTTATCCAAGTCTATATTTTCTTATATCTTCAAATAATTTCATTATATATATTTCATTATTCATTTATATTCCATATTCATAGATCCCCAACCTCCCATATATATAGAAAAGGATAAGATTCCTTTTATTCATCTACATTTTCAAAATCCCTCAATTTTTAATTTTCAAGATCATTAGATTATGTAATTTCATATTCTAATTCTCACACATGAATGGTAATGTAGAAATATATGGCATTGAATTTCCTTAAATTAGACATAATTAATCCTCTTCCAAAATTTATCTGGATGTTGATATCTATTAAATATAAATATAGGCATCCCATTGTATATGAATTGGGGATTGGTTATTGATGTATTTTTTATTTTTTAGGAAATATATAAGAATTATAGAAAAGGATTCCATCATTTTCCATATATGGGTTGGCTCATTAAATAGTTTCATTTTCTAAATAAGTAATCATGGTTGTGGAAATTAATTATATTTACTCTCAAATTATTTTTTAGATGAATAAATTAGCTTATGGTTCTACTTCATTTTTCATGATTATTTATAGTTATTTAAGAAATTATTTTTCATATTATATAGAAACCATATTGGTAAATTTTTACAAAAATATAAGGATACTATTGATATAGTTATTAGTAATCAATATTTTATGATTTTGTTAGCTCATCATATTTGTAGAGGGATAGAGATTGGATGATCTATATGAATATTGGTAATGAAATGGATATTTAAAATGAAATAGAAATGAATAATTTATGGAATATATAAGAAATATTATATAAGTAACTTGGATAATTGTTAAGAAACTAGTTGCTTATGATATACATTTTGGTATTAAAAATGCTGACTATACTGACTCAATAGATGATTCTTTACATGATATTTTCAATATTTTGTCTTCTAGCAATAATAATGGATATTATATTAGTTTTTATCCCAAAAATTCATTCTTGTATTTTTATCTTCAGGATTTTTTATATAATTTAACATATAGTAATGGAAATAAATTCTCAAAAATTTAATTCTACTATATAAAACATGGGACAAGATATGATAATTACCCCTATAATATATTAATTATATCATTTACTATGGTTGATGATAATCATATTTGGTTGTGATGATAAATTGTTATTATTATGAGTTGAATCACTTTTATATAAATATAATGAATCACTCATGAGATATATGTTAGTAAAATTGTATCTAGATTGGACGAATTAATACAAATCACATGGATTGACATATATGTTTCATTAGAATTTCATAAGTGAACATTGGTTATAGATACATCATTTTTTGTTTATAAAAAACATTCCCAACTAGAGAATTGTTATCACCATTACACCAATATAAATTCATGTGACAATTTGAATTAATTGATTGAAATTAGGTATGATACTTAAGAAGTATATGTATTTGATTAAACAAAAAACATTTTCCCACCATAAAAAGGTTAGGACGCCATGGAATTATATGGATTTTCAACTCTGTAAGTGAATTTACATGACCATATTATTAAATATTATGCAATTATTTAACATTTAATCAGCTCATGACTTCTGAAAAACATATAATATATATGGTATTGACATTGTGCAAGTCTCGTTTTTTTTCATGATCGTAAGGGAAAAAGAAAACTATTTATTATAAGGTGGTGGAGTATATGACACTAAAATAATCTATAATTTTGGTAGATATAATTTATTTCTAGATACCTCTATTATATTATTATTGTTATTGATATTATTGACCATTTTCCACCTAAAAACTGGCCCTTAGTGTCATATGTATGATATTGCAGATTGGGATTTATTAAGATTTTGGGTTAGTCCACATATTAAAATGTTGAATTATAAAACTAAAAAAATATGATTTAAAAATTATTTATATAAATTAATTAATTAATTAATTAATGATTTCATATGATATAAATAATTTGTGATTCATTTTACTAAGACATAATCATGAGGAAATAATAAATCTCAATGGTATTTAATATTGGGATTGATGTAATTGTTTTCCAAGGCCTGTAATGTAAGATAAATTCATTAATCTACTTAAATATATCATTTAAGATCATCTTTTTCTAGATTTGAAAAATGTGGAGGCCCATAAATGAAACATTCATGGTGATTTAGGACATAATACTCTTTTTTAGGTTGTGTAATGTTTTAATCACTATTAAGGGATGTTTATTTTACATCATTTAGATTTTAATGTATCTAGATTCCTTAGAGGTTATTCAATGCACCTAATTATATATATTGAATTGAAGAGGAATATATTGTTCATTCTAGATTTTGAACAAATAGATAGTTCCTAATGTTTTCTAGATTTCCACATCCAATATATTTACATATTTTTCCTTATTTATGGAATTTATCATTGGTTTCTCTTACATTATTCCATTGTTTTATAGTTTATGTAAATATAATAACTTGTAACTGAAAAAGATCCAACTAATGAATTATTGAATATCTTTATCACTAGATTTAGAAGGAGGCTTCGATTTGATAATTTCAAATTGATCAAAAATTCTAATCCATTTTAGAAATATAATATTGTTTTAAATTTATTATATTAATTAAATATCTACGATATTGGGTGGGTTTTATTATTAATTATATTTTGTTATGAATTATGGTATTATTAATGAAACCTAATAATTATTTTAGAGAAAATGTTGAAGATTTAAAAAATTCATATGAACTCTCATTCATGACTATCAAAAGTTGTGTGACTCTTCACCTAGGATATCCATTATAATTGAAAGCTATTTTATAGACCAATAGAATTTGAGATGGAGGGAAAAGAGTAGGATGTGGAAAAACCTAAACTAGGCGACCAAAGGATCGGTGAAAAGGATACTGCTAACTCAAATATTGGTGGGGATGGGGCATAGAACCCTCATAATGAGCATCTTGGGAATAATGAACTCTTCTCCTATGCGAGGAAGATAACCAACTAATCAAAGATTAATAATTCCTCTTCTATGAAAATAAATTTTTTGGAATATGTAATGGATACAAATGTCCATTATTTAACTGATTTTGATTCACCTCATGTTGGGTTGGAGATCTTGAAAGGAAAAGTGGCTCATGTCTCTAAAAAACATGTTGTAGTTGAAGAAGTGATTAAACATTGAAAAAGCTCAATCATTTCATATGTCATAACTCCATGAGTATATAAATTTGTAAGATTTCATGATCTAACCCAACGAATTACAGAGATAAGGGTATTTGATGTGTGGAGGATGAGATCAATGGGAAGAGGATATAATCATGTCATCTTCCCTTACATAATTTCAAGCAATGTGCATGTAGCATTGGGTCATTTTCTATTAAACATGGATTCATATGAAAAGAAGAATGGGGAAAGAATTTTGATCACACTAATGTATGGATTACACATGGACATATTTGTATACTGACCTATATGCCAAATTGGTTATACGAGCATCCCAGGATACAATTGGACATTACCAATTCTATAGGGAAACTGATCATAGTAGATAAGAAACTATATAATCCACTTTTTGGGAATTATATTAGAGTATTGGTTGAGGTTTACTTGACATCCATTATGGTAGAAGAAGTTTTTTTGATGATAAGAGATAATATTATGTGATTTCATATAAATTATAAAATGAAGACTAATGTTTGTTTTGGTTGCAAGAACTCTATTCATCTTTTTGCATACTATAATAGAGATAAATTTTGTATGTTCTATAGGGTTAAAGGATATGATGAAGATTTATGTCCAAGGAGGAAGGGTAAGGCTACCATACCTAGACTCTACAAGGAGGATGATAGTTTTCGTCTTCCTGGGGACACATGAATGAGGTTACAATTGAGTTATAGGAGGCTCCTATTATGGGAGCCTCCGGCTAATGAATCTATGATTTATAGGGAGAAAGCTAATGATGGGGGCCTGCCTATGGACCCACTTTATATCCCACCTCATATTTATTGTAGAGGAATAGAATCATATGGTTTTTCAAAAATGAATGCACTTATTTCACGTCTTTCTAGGTAGGCTCTAGACCTGCCTCTCGATACACATTTTCCGACTTGCATTGGTAACGATGGAACCAACCCGAAACCTGGAAGGGAACACCCACTGGGAATAACCTCATCTAATGAGCTTGCAGTGAATTTCTTTTCTACTAGGAAAGGGATTGATAATGTTATTCAACCTACTGTGATCAGTCTAGGAGTTATAGGCGAGGGTCTGGACTTGTCTACAAATTCAATTAGTATTGTACATGTTTATGACATAAATAAATCCAATACTGAATAAGAAAAGGACTCTAGGATGATTAAATCCACTCCTTACCTTTATGAAATGCAAACATGGATTGGATGGAACTACCAACCAGATTAATTGTAGCATATAGTAACCTTTCTTTCTAGTTCATAATGACAAGGTTTCTTAAAAAGTCCCTCGTTTTGATGGAATATGTGAGCACCAGCAGGCTAGTAATAAGTTTACACCTCTTACTGGGAAATATTGGTTTTATGAGACTGATGATGTTACTAAATCTGAACATGTGTAAAATTCTGCATGTTAAGAAGAATTCCAAACCATCCATAACCCATTTTCATAGGTCATACTGTCTAATTAAACAATGAATAATGAAACTACAAGCTCAACATAGAAATGAAGAAGGGTAAAGGAAAAAAAGGAAAGGCCATAAGGATGTGGCACTGGGTAGGGGAGATCGACATAGTGAAAACCTCCCCTAATGAATATTTTCTATTGGAATTTTTATGGGATCAGGAACCCCCAATGGCCAAAGTCCCTAGAAATTTTATCATGGTCCACAAACCACTACTCATTTTCATTACGGAAACCAATATGATCTTTAGTAGATTAAAAGGCATTAAATTTCCCAATCATGGATACAGTTTTGTCTCCAAAAACATACATGACATCAACATGGATCATATTTTTGTCTTCAATCATAACAAAATTCACCCATCCTCAATCAATTCAAGGAAATAGTACATCGTAGTTTCTCATGATTTTTAGGGGTGAAGTCCCTTTGTTGCATTTTTCTATTCATCGACCTCATACATCAAACATATTGAGCTATGGAAATATCACGGTGATATCTCTAGATCTATATGGAATAAATGGATACTTTGGGTGACATTAATTTCATTGTAAGGCATGATGAAAAAACTAAAATGAACTTCAAAAGAGTTTCCTTAATTAAATTTTCATCATGTATTGATCAATGTAATCATAATAAAGTGGCTATTACAGGTTATAATTTTTCATGGAGTAAATATACTCTGAATGGAAGAATGTCTAAAAAACAGGAAAGGTGATTCATGTTTATGGGTGATGTGAATAAAGGTAGTTTTATATCATGTCACATCTTGCATAAACATTACTTTGATCATAACACAATAACACTGAATATTTCAATCTGGAATACAAGGTCATCCCCCTTACCTTTTCACTTCAATAATTTATGGATCACCACTCCATGGGGTAGGGAGATTGTTATGTCAGATTGGAAGAATGAATTTATTGGTATCCAACTTCATATCTTTTCTAAGAAGTTATGACATGATAAAATACTTATTATATAATGTCGCATAATTATTATTATGATTAGGATATTGTGATCATGTTTTCTGAAGAATGACTTGCATGCGGTGAAATCTAAAATCATCACAATGAATGCCCATATAGAGATGAAATAGAAGACCTGTCAGTGATTTATGACTTTTTTCATTTCAAATAAAGGATGGACCGCAATCAATTTAATGATCAATGGTTAAAGGGGGTAAAATAATCTCAATGATTTTTGATATAATGCAAAATGAAAAGAAATTAAGGGCATAACTAAAGGACATTGATGTCAATGGGTGGCTTCACACCTCAAAAAGTGAAATATCAACTGTAGTGATGGATTACGTTGATTATCTATATTTTTATTATGGTCTTGACCAAACTCAAAATTTGTTTGATAGTATTTCCCCTTGTATTTAGGACCAATAGAATTATATCCTCGTGATGTACCCTTTTATGGAGGATATGAAAAAAAACATTTTTCACACTTAAAATGGAGAGTTCTACTAGAATAGATGGGTTTCCCAAAAAAATATTCATGTTCTACTGGAAGATTCTATAGTATGATATGATTGTTATGACTAATGATTTGTTTTTCCATGTCTCACTCCCCCATGGATAAAACTCAAAAATTATTTCTCCTATACTTAAGAAGGAAAATGATTTTGACATCATGGAATTTAGGATGGTTTCTATTGGGATGATCGTTACAAAATTTATTAGAAATATATTAAAGACCATATTGGGAGGGGTTATTAAATATCACATTACCCTAAATATACTTGGGTTTGTTCTAGGTGGAACCTTCCAAAACATCTTATTAATTTCTTCTAAATGTATCAATTCAATGAAAATAACCTTAAATAATGGTATTTTTTCATCAAGACTGATATCTCCAAGGATTTTAATATGATCAAATGGATATTTCTTTTTGTTTTCTCAGATGTTATGGAATTTCCAATTATTTAACCATATTGATTTTGACCATCATCCACTCTACATGGCTTCCCATTTCTGTCAATGGTTCCCCTAGGGGTTACATATCATACACTAGAGTTGTTCTTCAAGTAGAACCTCATACAGTGCTCTTTTTTTCTCTTTATTATGATTATATGAGTACATGTTTCATTGAGGTGACCTGTTATGGGAATTATAATCAAACTTCTTTCTGGTCGGAGTACGCCCATACCACCTAAGATTCTTCATACAGAAGATAACTTTTTATTTGGATAGCACTCAATTAAAACCATTTACATCATCAAATTATTCTTTAATCACTATGATGTCATGGCTGTTTGGGCCATTAGATCGGATGAATCATTCATCATACATGGAAATGGGCTTCTAGTTTGGAAATATAATAGAATTTCAATAACACTTGGTTTGAGAAAATGATTCCTCCATTTTACCTACATTGGGGTACCCTAATTTTGGGGTAAATTCATATTCAATTAACTTGATAATATATACTCAAGAATTATCAATCATCTTTATGGTTATAGGGGAAATAGTTTTTCATAATCTATAAGGGAATTTATCAATAACTCTGTTACTACTTCATAGTTTATGTATTCCATTTCTCTTTACTGATGGTCAAAGAGTTGGTTGAATGAACTTCAATGTGTGATCATAAATGTCTTGAGGATAAGCGATGTGAATGAATGGAAAATTATAATTTTTTCTTTGTGGGATTGCATTATTCCATTTAATATGGGAGGTCTTGGGGCCATGGACCTCAAAATCATCAATGATGTCATAAATAACCAGCTCCCATGGAATATATTATCATTAAATGATACATCGACTGACTGGATTCCTTGTTTGATCAAAAACATGATGTTAAGTAGATATCCACATTACCTTAGTTCATCTGTATGGACACCTCTTATGCAATCCATTAATTACATTATGTAGCGCTCAATGTGGCTGGTTAGTAGGGACTCAGGTTTAAATTTCTGGTATACTCCTTTACTGGGAAATCCCATTGATATCACCTATAACCCTTCCACTATGCTTTAGATGACTATGGATGATTAAATAAATCAAAAGTATTCTATTAATGGCATTATATCCCATCACAGTGTGCTAGAAATATAAAACTATACCTATATGGACGAGGAATCCTTGATATGGAAGCCTAATTCGAATGGACACTTCAATGTTAAAGAGTATTATGTCATGAAGTGTGATGGCTTCCCTAGACTAAAAATGTGGTGGACTCAATTTAATGTTCTATTGGATTAGACATCAAGAATTTTTCTTATTTGGAGGTTTTGGAGGAACAATCTTCCAACACATGATCATTTAAAAAGGTAGGGAAATTACTTGACCCTATTTTACACCTATATATGCGGGTTGTAGAATATGTATGGCATTTATTTATGGAAATTATTTTTTCTAAGGATACCTAGATGTATATTAACATTATATTTTGTGTTAATATATAGCTAGGTAGAATCCTCGATGAGCTCCTCTCATGCAAATGTGAGAGTGGGAAGGGGACCCTACTGCACAACCTGCTACATTTGGTTTTTTCATCAGCCGTACATGTTATATGGTATTCTCAAAAATAGTTTGTTTTCACCAGTCAAATTTTATGTCATTTTACAGGTTATATTTCAATTGATAGGGATGTTCATGTTGCCGGTGCGATTCAATCTGGCATTATGCATAATTTCATAGATGACCATCATATTCTAAGGCTTATCAGAGTTACAAGAAATGAAAAGGTGCCACAAGAGTTCATGTTTTTGAGATGGATTCCACTAATATCCCCATTCATTAATGTGAATATTGATGGAGAAACATCTAGCTCACCTGGACCATCTGGATATGAGGTTGTGTTCCAAACATACTATGGTTTTATCAAATGTTGTTTGCACCATTTTATAGGACAAGGTACTACATATTAAGCTGAACATTGGGCTGTGATTAATCCAATCAAGCATTTTATCCACCAAAATTGGTCACTCGTAAGTATTGAATCTGACTCCCAACTCTTTTTGAATGCATTTTATGAACAAACCAAACATGTGCCTTGGATAATCCTCCCACTCTAGATTTAATGACTCAATGAGGCCTGACTCCTCCAAATTTCTATCACATGTTTACACGGAAGCTATTGAAGTTGCCGATGCACTATCAAAGAAGGAAATTGAGGAGATGAGTACTGTGAGTTCTTTTAGGATACTTGGTTTTTGTTTTCTCTTGGTGGATGATGTTATTAGGGGTGTGATACAGTCATGCTCTTGTGTTACCCCTTTTAGCAACTGAAATTCTTGTACATTATGTTTATATTTAGTTATTTTAGAGATTTCTTGTTCGGACCCAAGATCATTATGGTATTTCATTGCCCAATGAGTTTGGGAAGTGATGTGATCTCATAGATTTATATGGATATCATACTAGGAATTGTTCATATGAGGGGAATTTTTATTTTTACCTAGATGTTGCCTTAGAACAATAATCAATTAATGAAAAATTCTTATGTTACAATAATTATTATTTAATTAGATTATAAAAAATTAATTCTCTAAATAACATGAAACATTTATATAAATTTTAATTTTATTATTGAACCATTTAATGGTAATTAAAGAAAAATGGGGTTTTCAACCCCCTATGTGAAATATCACGGGCCTTCTAATCTTAAAAAACAACTTATGAATCATATATATTGTTAATAGTGAGACAAATTATTAAATTATTCATTAAATATGTATGTAATAGCCTCCTTCATATAATAATCACAGTCATCCGTACCTTGACCTACCATAAATATGTAATGTCCATTGTTATGCGTCAAAAATCTATGTTTTGTTTGGAAAAATTAAAATCGTTATCCGACAATAAATATTGGGTGAAACATGACATGCTTGTATAAATGGATTGGGAACAAGAGTTATTTTGTTGATATTATTCTAGTGATGATTTGTTAAAACTATCATTTAGATTATTCTAGAGATGATTTGGAAATTATAATTTTCCACAAAACAATCTAATCATTTTATTAAATAATATTAAAAAATATTTCTTACATAAATATATATGTCTAAAGAAAGGATATTTTCTAAGTTTAGGAATGTAGAAATATGGAATTTGAAACATTAAATTTATGATTGAATGTATTATCACATTAGTGGGATCATATTCAATATAAGAAAAATGTGGATAAAAAAATGTATGATACTAATTATGATGATATTTTTTGTTTTTGATATTCATATAATCTAACAAAAAAATAAATTATTACATCCATGAGATTTAATATTGGAATTATTGATAATAATGGGTGGAATAAAATTAATATTGATTATATATGAAGGTTGTATGATTCAAATATGTTAAAAAAATTAATTTTTTGTTCTCTAGATGTGTGTTCTAGATGTTATGGGTAAAATTTATATGAGTTAATATATTTTGAATGTGGAGGTGTTTTTTAATATTTCAGATGTCAATTAGAGTTCTATAATTGATTCCAAAAATGGATGTGATATTCTTTTCAGGAATAAAAATTCCTAATGTGGAAGACCATAATTTGATATGTCATAGTGTTGTATTATATGTCATGAATTTTTAATTTGGAATTCCATAAATTATATGTTAGAAATTCAGAATCGGTATATAACATGATGAATCTACGAAATTTTATCTATATATATATGATTTATAGAGTTTATAAAAATTCAAAATGTCCCAAATTAAATAATTTTTAGATGGGACATGTAAGGACATATCATTAGTCATTTTTTGAGAAGTTTTTCATTCCATGGTAATATTGGCAATATCATGGTTTATTTCGTGGGAAAATTACAGTTTTTCCATGTTGTTGGTCATTAAATTCTTATGATTAGTTACATCACGGTAGAAAATGATTCATTGAAATTGAAATGGAGAGTATCTGGATGACCTGGAGATAGTGAAATATTAATATGGTGATGTTCATTTCCATGAAGAATCCATAGTAGTTATAAATTTAAGAGTTTATTAAGTCCCCAATAAGGAACATGGAATTATGGGATTATAGATACCCTATGTAAAATATGGTTAAACATCAAAGACATAGTAAAAAATGTGGTGGATCAAGAGAAATTCAAAAATAATAAATTTCAACAATAATGGGAGATATATAAGAGTCGTTTTATGGTGTGTATGGTTATTAGTTTGTAAAAATAATGGGATGTTTTTATAGGATTAAAAATGATTTCCTAAATAAGAACCACAATATAGTGGAAGGATATATGAATATCAATCATATAGTAATTGAAGAGGAAATGGCCATATAATCATGCAGAAAGAAGTTATGAATGAAATTATTTCCTGATGAAGTAATGCATTTTCCTGTTTTATGTGAATCATCATGATCATTCTAATTTGTTTCCTAACATGATTATTTTGAATATCGGCCATGTCATGATGTTTAAAAAATTATGGTTACATTAGGGTATGATGATTTTAATCTTCATAAACCATTTTCATATTATGGAATAAACATGAAAAAACATTAAATAAGATCAATATTTGAGATCAATTGAAGAGAATCAATGAGGTGAGTTTGAAGAAGTGGATTTTAATTTTAGTTAGATAATAATTTTTAATTTGAAATACTTTTTTTAACAGATTATAGAGCGATATTTTTAGAATAAAAATAGAATGAATACAGCTGAAAAAATAGAAAGAATATTAAATAGAGAGGGAATGAACTATGTTTTATGGGAAGATGTAATAATAAATGATCAGTAATATGGGATTTATTGTATATATAAATTATAAAGTATTAGTTCTTATTGGTTATATTTTTATTAAATTCTATAGTGGTGGATTATCATTGACACATATGGTTTTCTAATGTAATGAATTAAAATGCATTATAAGATAATTCATATATTATAATTATTCAATATGGAGACTATTGATTGTTACAATTTGAATTTATATTAAATATTAATGACTCAAATATTTTGAAAAGGATCTGATTATATCTATAAGTGACTTTAAAATAATCCCCTATAATCCAATAAAGCATCAAAATATAAATTTTTGATGAATTTTACTTATGTTGTACATGGAGTCAACTGCATATAAGTTAAATGAGAATGGTTCTAAATGTAAAAAAACTGAAATCCTATGGAGCAATATTCAAAAGAAGATTTTGGATTGACCCTTGTGAGGTAGTGTAAAATTCTATAAAATAATCCAAAAGTATGGAAAATTGGTGAGGCCCAAATTTACCTAAACTTATACTAGTAGTTAGACTTAGTGATGAATAATTTCACAAAAATATTCTATCCATAAAATAGTGATATAGTTGATAATTTTTGTACTAGAATAATATTGAGTATATGCTACTTGGATATACACTATAGTAAAAAATAAATTTCACTATTTTTTTTATTGGTGGTTTTCAAAAACACCGCTAAATACTTCAAGAACAATTTTTTTGCAATGGGTTTTAAATAACCTTGTTAATTATTATTAGTTTTCAAAAACACCACATAATTTCTGGGAAAATATTAAACAATTAATAAATTATTATTATTATTTATTGATAAATATTATTTTTTATTGATAAATATTATTTATTATTTAAAATAATTTATATTAATTTTTTAATATTTATTAGTTATTAGGTGCTAATTGTGGACTATTTTATATTTATATTTAATAAATATATTAAAAATAAATTAATTCTAGGATAAGTTGAAATTTAGACATTAATATCTAAAGACCATTACATTTCATTTGGGTGATTATTTTAGATCCCAAACCAGACAAATCAAAGCATAATAAATAAAATAAAATGAATTTAGATAATAATTTGATAAAAACTAATAAAATAAAATTTATTAAATTTTTATTAGATGTTGAACATCAAACATAATCTTCAAATGACCATAACATTTGATCTGAGTGTCCATTTAGGCTGCATGAGATATTAAATTGATGTCTATGAAGTTATATAAACAAAATTAATTAGGGGATACCATAGTAACTATTTCATCGAGGTTAAAAAATTATAGAATGGCCTTGGATAATTTGTTTTTGTTTAGATGACTTGTTTTTTGAAAATTTTACATTATTTGAACATCGTTTAATAGTAACGTCATATTCATGTTGGTTCGTATATTGTTTTTTTCAATGGATTAAATTATTATATATTTGATGATGTTGTAATTGTTGTGGTTTTACACCTTTTGGTGATTTATTATCTTTTATATATATTTATATTTATATATTTATATACATTTATGTTTTTTATAATTTATATATATTTGTATTTGTATGTACACCAATATATTTCTGTCAATATATTTTCACGATCGTCCTTCACCAAGATGAGGGAAGGGATATAAAACTGCCAGACCTTTCCATATTCAAGTTGAAGTAGAGATAATGACACCTATGTCCCACCTTCAATAGGCCCTATAGTGGCTACTAGTGTCATGGAAATAGAATCTCATCTAATAAGGAATGAATTACACTTCTTAGTTAACACAATCAGATGATAAGAAGGTAAATCCTAAAAAAGTCCAACGAATGATAAAAAATAATGCCCAAAATCCATCCCATATCCATGTCCAAAAAAATGATACAAAGTGGATGAAAACTATAATAGAATGTAAAAAAATAATGAAAATTAGTTACTAAAAAAGTCATGATTCCTGAGATAGTATGGTATTGAACGGTCCTCAATGTCCTCATGGAATCTTGAATGTAGTTGTGTATACGTAAGGTGAGTATACAAGAATACTCGCTAGGGAAACCGAAAGCTCTCGGGCACAACTGATGAGACATTATAATGCCTCGTATGAAAAAGAACTAACCAAAACACCTAGTAAAGAAAACTGTCCACCTAGACTCACCAGGGGACACTCTTCAAATAACGCATGTCAGGTACAGTAATAGTAATAGCACATTGATATTTGGAAAACCTGCACTGCATTCCCTCTGGTAATTTAGAACATCATATAGATCATACCTACCCCAAGAAAATCCCATTGTAGTCCCACTACCTCCCCAACAACAACCACCCCATTGGTCATCCCAACTGTAGGTAAATCCATCCCACAAACACTTGGCCCACTACAACCTCACATAACCACATCTGAAGACACCTGGTCCACAATAACCAATGTTACGCTCGAAGACACCTGGGCCAAAACAACCACTTCCACACCTGAAGACACATCGTCTGCATTCCTAAGACACATGGGAAACAAACCTCCCCACACACAACTAGGCCAACCTCCTCAAAAGAACATGCTTAAAGTTTCCTAGGCCATACTAAACCTTAGGATTTCACGACCCACCAGAGTAGTGTTTGAATATGTGTGATAGGGATCATAAATGAGCTAATAACAAGCCACTCATAGGAATGTTGGAAAAAACACCCTCCCCTTGAAATGGGTGTGTTTGACACAAAGTTATCAAAATAGGATGGATTTTTATAATAAACACAAGAACAAAATATTATACATATAGGTAATCAATAACTCCTCCCAAACTAAGGGTCCCAAAACCAACAACCAGCCAGTACATAACCACTCTTGCTGTTATCCCAACATGCACAAGTAAACAACATCAATAACTAGTGCACAACCAATTTCTTGAAAATAGTTTCCCTATCATACCCTTTATCATTATCATGATTATGTGATTCCATTAAAATATTTCTTTACTACCAGAAACATAACTAGAATAACCACAATCCAAAATAAAAACTGAAAGAAAAAAGACAAGAAAATGTTTAAGCATTCACAGCTGGTTATCTTGTGAGTAACAACATCAAAAGGGATCTGTGATATCCCTCAAATAATGGAACAAAAAAACCCAACATATCAGCTCCACAACATTTACCTATGTCTCCACATGGCCCCAAATACATTATAAAACAACCTCTCAACCAAATATTCCATTCCACTATTCATTACCCCTTATATATCAAACATAAAATCCATACAAATCACCAGAACATATAAAGGAAGGTTTTCAAATTTATACAACACCATTCATTATGTTCCTTCATTCCATTTGGTTAACTAGGGTGAACACCGAAGGGTTATTATTCATCATGAATCCATTTAATCAACCATGTATACACAATTAATCAGATTCGATGTTTCATCCATTAAATCACTTGATTTTTTTGAAAAAAATGCTTCACTAGTTCCCACGAGAGGACCACCAATGACCACGATTTTTATTAGACAAGAGCTCATGCAATTCACAACATAAAAACAATGGTAAAACACAAAAACATTTTCATTATTAACACACCTAAATTTTTAAATATTCTATTTATTAAATTTTTTATGGATGGTTTCATCTATGTTATGAGGGAATATCATTATACCTTCCTTTCAGGATGCATAATAATGATATATGAATGAAAAACCCCTACATACGGAATCATGTATTGATGTTTTCTCCTTGCGCCAAAAACTGGGGTTGCATGATAGGAATCTCCAAGAAGAAGCGAACATGTGGGATCATGTAGGCATGAATCATCTTCGAAAGAGGGACTCCAAGAACACCAAGGAAAAGAATGAGACCCAGGAAGACGAAGATCTCAGTGTGATAAAATCCTTGATCCTAGAGTTATGGAATGTGAAATCTCGAAGTGATTAAAAAGGGTATCGTGGTTTGACCACAGAGCTGGGTGGTTTCATATAGTGGAATTAATTTATATTTAACAATTCTTCTCCTAGATTGTAGATATAAACCATCATATGGATTCGAGTTGATTGATTACCATTAAATGGATAAAAACACATAACAAGTGTGAAACTAGAAATCATGAGAGGATGGAAAACACATAAAGTGTGTGACACTAATTGGTGAGACCGATCAATGAGACAATGATTAGTGGCACCGATCTATAAGACATCAATTGACGTCACAGATCAGTGGCATCGATCTGCGACCCTTATCAGTGCCACCGACAGGTGACACCATGATGACACCCTACCACTGACACTGATGCCCTCCTAACACTCTGATGGTGTCTAAGACATTCCAAAAACAATAATTTGTAAAAGTAATGGAGATGGAGTGTCCGAGACATTACATCTGATACATCTCCAACTATTCTCACCCTATTGAATTCAACAATAGACCCTAAAAAAATAGAGGGGTATGAACAAATACCTCGTAATATACCTTTCAAGGTAAAACCCCTATAGTTGTTTGAAATCTAGAACTAACCTCAACATCTAGGTACACCTCTATCATATATCTCATAAAAAACTATAGAAACAGTTATTTACCACACAAACACAAATATCCACACCATCCTGACATATGGATTAGGGATTTTATTCCACCATGCTATTATATTATCTACTTTGGGTGGCACTAAAACTCACGCACGGTTTTAATCACATCCACGTTAATCCATCTTGATTAGGGATCAGTTTATACCTTCCCCAAATTCAGGACATTTTAAACACATTTTGAGAACAAGGGAAATAGATCATCCCATTTCAAACAAGGTCATGTATCCACTACCACCAATGAGAAAAAAAACATAATAGAAAAACTCAAAACATCTCTAGGTACTAGGCATGCATCTTTGCCTCCCATTCCTAGATACTCTCTTTGGGGCCACCATGACTCTATAACACACTAACCAATGGAATGGTCGATAAATGATGGACCTTCATGTTATGATCCTCGATTCTCACTAATCACTTCATTAATTTCACATCATCCTTGATATCCAAATCTCCCCAATCTAGGACATTGTAGACATCATGTAGATACTGAAGGATATGAGATACATGGACAATATTATAAATCCTCTCCTATAGTGTTGGTAACCCCAACGGATATGCCACCTTGCTAACTCATCCCAACACCTCAATGGATCCAATAAACATGGGAGAATTTTTACTCTCCCTACCAACCACTATTTTCTATGTCAAGGGGAGACCATTAAAAACATGTGGTCCCCAACCTCAAACTCCAAGGGTCTCCTCCTATGATCGGCATATGACTTCTTTCGGTCATGAGCCAACTTCATCCACTCATGTAGAAGATGAACCTTCTCTGTCGTGCTCTGCACTACCTACGAGCCAAAAACATCTATCTCCCCATCCTTCGTCTATCACATGGGTGAACGACACAGTCTCCCATATAAGGCTCCAAACGGTGCAATGAAAAGGATAGAGTAGTATCAATTAATGAAGGAAAAATCTACCAGATGAATTTTTCATACCCATGATCTTCTGAAATCCAAAACACAATTTTATAGAATATCATCCAATGTATAAATTGTAATATCTATCTAGACATCTGTGTGATGACCAAAAGTAGATCTAAGGCATACCTAAGTGGCGAAAGAACGATGTAATCTCTTCCAAACTAGTGAAGTAATGTGTGTATCATGATCCAAATTAATGATTCTGGGAACTATGTGCAGCTTCACAACATCATCCACATACTTCAACGCTAATATATCTACTTTACTCGACTCATTTAATACCAAGAAGTGAGCTGATTTCTTCCACCGGTCCACCACTACCCAGATGGAATCATAACCTCCCTCAAACCTAGGTAGTCCAATGATAAAATCCATCAAGAAATCATCCTACTTCAACTTGGGAATGTATAAATTATATAATAGACCGCCTAAAACATAGTGTACAAACTTCACCTGCTGACCCACAAGTCACCATTCTACAAACTAAGCCACTATACACTTAACTTCGAGCCACCAAAGCCGACACTTCAAGACCCAATACATCTTGGAGACTCTTTTATGTACCACCATGGATGATTTATGTAACTCAACAAGAACTCCATCATGAATCAACACCTATAAAAATAGATTACTTTAATACAACGTCTGACTTTCACTATCCTCTGACCATACCTCTAGTGAATCACCCCGTCTAATGCGATTTAGCCTTACATAAACCTCTGAGTCTTCGCACTAAGACTCCTCCACCTTTCATACCAGGTCAGACTAGACATTCTTCTGAATCAAAATACCCTTACCATCCTCCACACTCATGCCCAAATGTTAAGCATCCAACTCCTCCATTACATTCAAAGAATATACTAACTCGAGATCTACATCTTTCATTGACTTCCAGCCCAAGGAATTAGCCACCATGTTCTCCATTCCTGAGGTGTAGGTGACCTTGAAGTCATATTCTTGATGGAACTCCATCAACCTCCACTACTACAAGTTTAGTTCTTACTAGGAGAAGATATACCTCAGGCTCTTGTGATCTGTGGAGACCATGAAGTGTTCCCCAATGAGGTATTTCCACCAAAGCTTTATCATAAATAGAACCTCGACCAGATCTATTTTTGGGGTGGAATAAGTATGTTCTTTGGGATGTAACATCCAAGACCCATAAGAAATCACTCGCCACTAATTCATCCGCACACACCCCAAACCTAGACTAGAAGAATCATAGAACACTTAAAATGTCAACCCATCATGTGGAAATCTAAGAATTGGTCCACTAACAAGTTTCCCATTCAGTTAACTAAATGATTCATGCACCACTCACTCTATACAAAAGCCTTTCCTTTTATGGTCAAGTTCTTCAAAGGTACTTCAAATCAAAAGAAGTCTGGTACAAACCATTGGTTTTAACCTACATGTCCTACGAAACTACAAACCTCTACCACATTCAAGAGTGTTTCTTGAGGAAAACCCACTTTGACATTTGACAGATCCACTACTATTATTTACTGAGAGACCATGTGTCCAAGGAAGTGAAGTTATCATGTCCATAACATTCATTTGGATAACTTCTTATTTATCTTCTGGTGTTAGAGGAGCTAAAAAATTATCCTTATATGCTTGGTGTGATCCTCCTTTGACCTTTATTATATAAATATTTTATCGAGAAACATGACCATGAACTAGTCTAGATACTTGCGAAAAATAGAGTTAATCAGCCCAATAAACACAATGGTTTCAATTAAAACATTTAACGACATGACCACAAAATCAAAGTCCCCTTATCTGCATCTGAATATAGTGTTTTGGATATCACTATCTTTCACACTCATTTTTTGATATCCAGACCAATGGTATATCATAGAGAACTAAACAGATCCCTTCAATTGGTCGAAAAGTTCATCATTCCATGGAAGGGGTAACGGTTCTTGAACATAACCTAATTTATTCTTTGGTCGACTATGAACAACTAGAGACCTTGTTTTTCTTATGGTTGAAAAATAATGGAGAACCCCATGGTGACGCACTTGGTCGGATAAAACCCTTCTTCATCGGGTGATCATCCTGAATCTGCAACTCCTATAACTCAAGAGGTTTCATCTGATGGGGATGCATATAAATTAGATTGGCACTGGGTTGTAATTCTATCCGGAAATCAACATCAAGTCTAGTGGTAGAGTCCCAACCTCTTGGGGCATGAAATACAAGAACTCACTAAAAATCTGTGGAACTTCCACTATCTCTGAGTTTTCCAAGTCCACTAACATCTAGGATAACAAGGAAATAAAGGGCTCCACACTCTGACTTCCCTCCTGGAAACCTGGATCTCCCAAAAAAGTTACACACTGGCCACCAATTTCTAAGAAAACAACCCTTCTCCATAGGAATTCAATAACAGCATAAATAGATAAAAACTAGTCAATTCCCATGATGACATCATATGGCTGCATCTGCATTACAAAGAGATCCCCGGTGGACTGATGTGGCCCCAACATCAGTCTGTATCCCTAAAAACATCATACAAGCTAGACTAGAATCCAACTAGCACACTCACACTGGGGGAATATAAATTATCTATGTGTATAGACCCATGGAATGTGATAGACATGGTTAATCAAATGAGTGAAAATATCTTCATGTAAACAACACACAATCAAGAGTGTTAAACAAACTGATAGTACCTCAGATGCTATCTGGACCTTCTAGAACTACTGCCTCTACGACGTGCAACGTCCCATGACCAACTCCTCTACACCTCGGCTATTGGATGCCCCCCAACCATGCCTTGATCGAGTTCCTTGATGAGATCCCTAAGGATGGTCACCTCACTCACCCTCTTCCCACAGTTGAGAGGGAGCCCGTTGTGCGTAATTCTGCATCTATAAAGGTCTGGATGGAAAGTGTTGTTACTGAGGTGGGTGTTGAAAGTTCGCACCCCCACCATAATACACTCAACCATGGAATTTATTTTAAAGATTCCCAAAACATAGATACATAAATCTCCTTAGTCCTAGACCAGTGGATAAAAGGGGAGGACTGTGAGATTGGAAATGAAACTAGTGAGGCATGCCCCCCATAATAAGAAACGTAGAAGGCCCTGATGCTAGAGGTCTGCTACTGATGTCATTCCCCCTGGACAAGCTCATCTGGATCCCCTATAGAAACACACCTCCTAGAATGTCCATTACCTTCACTTCTTCAAGTTTCTTCTATACTTCTAGGTTCGTCGATATAGTGAAGGTTGTAACAGCATACTGAAGAGAAGGTTGGAGTGCCTCCACAATGTGTCCTTCCCATGACTCATCATCAAGGAAGTGTTCTAGAGAAAAATGAAGCATATCCTTGAAACTTATCCCCAACACCTCTGTTGGAGTGGGAGAAAATCTTTCCCATTTAAAGCCATCATCATGGAGGAAATTATTTCCTCTCAGAACATCTTCTCAGACATTTCCCACAAAACCTTAGTCTTTATCCTCTCATTGATGTGGATTATCTTCTACTAATGGCGTTCTCCCCTCATCTAAATAACTACTAATGGAACCCAATAATCCCTCAGAGAATGGATCGTGGTAAAGGCGATATCCAGGTCATTAAGACATCCGACTATCTCCATGTCAAGAAAAATTACGCTAGTACATCCCTAGGGGTTGCCTCTAGAATGAATGGAGAGGCTTGTGACACGTTTCATCCTCTTCCACTCGATCATCCCTCCATTGATAAACCAGATCAACCAGTTGGTCCTCGACTTTCGACATTGCTAGTAGGCATTGTCTGGGTGCCATACCTAAAAATGAAACAAAAATTTCTAAATCCCAAGAAGTGTAGAGGATTACATGTAATTTTTTTAATATTTTTATTTTTATTAAATTCCAAAAAAACCCAATACACTAAAGAAAACATGTTAATATAATGCCCGTACATTTCCTAAGGTCTCTACCCTACAATTAGTTTATCCTTACGTTGCCATTTAGTTGGTATATAGTCCTTGCATCGGATCACAGTGGGCCTTAAAATCCAGTGTCCTATCCAGTCTTCTTCGGCCTACTTCACACACAAAGATTTCCTAACACTATTGACCTTCCATCCAATGAAATCATCACTATTCCTAACTCTGAACTCCATTCTGTATCTCAACCATCACCTTTGATACAATCCCTTCATTAACCACCTTCATCATGATGAGGGATGGGACAAAAAACTTCCAGACCCTTCCTTCTTCAATTTGAATAAAAGATAATCACCCACATGTATTTCCATCAAGAGGCCATAGAGAGGCGATTATCACCAAGGGTATAGAATCTCACATAATATGGAAGGAAATTCGCTTCTTATCGAAAACGATCAAAAGATAAGATGGTAAATCCCAAACAACTCCAAAGACAGAAATAAAATTAAACCCCAAAATCCATTCCCATATGTATGTTCAAAATAAAATGATACAAAGTACAAGAAAACACTGACGGAATGTAGAAAAATAATGAAAATTAGCCACAATAAATGTCTTGATGTCCAAGATAGTACGATCCAACATGGTCTTCAAGGTCCTCCTAGAAACCTGAAAGATGTTTTATACACGTATGGTGAGTATACAGGTATACATAGTAGGGAAACCAAAATCTCTTGTTCACAAGTGAGCAGACAATTTAATGCCCTGTGAGAAAAAGTGGTAACCAAAACACCGAGCACAGAAATATATCCACCCAGCCTCACCAAGGCTCACTACCAAAATAACACAAGTTAGGTAAAGTAATATTAATAAAACATTGATATTTGGGAACCCCACACTGCTTTCCTACCAGTTATTTAGTTCATCATACGCATCATACCTCCCCCAAAAATCTCACTGGAGTCCAACTGCAACCCCAATAATAACCCCATGGGACATCCCAACAACACGTCTATCTCACCCGTAAACACATGGGCCACCACAATAACACATACCCACAACCACATATATCTGGGCCACACCAACCACTATCAATCCTAAAGACACAAAGGCCATAACAACCACTGCCACACCACAATACACCTGGGCCTCATCCCGAAGACAATTGGGAAACAAACCTCCCAACACACACATGGGACAACCAACACCGCATAACCTTCCTAAAGAGTCTTGGGCCATAATTAACCTTAGGACATCCCAGCCATCTTGAAGTTTCTTTGGCTACCTAGGAGAAGGATAAAAAGGTAGCTAATAACTATACACTCCTATGAATGTGGGAAGAAACAACATACACCATGAAATGGGGGGTGTTCGGTATAAAGTTCTCAACATGGGTGGCATGTGTATAAGAAACACAAGAACTAAATTCTATACATATAGGTAATCAACTACTATTCCCAACCTTAGGGCCTCGAAACGAAAAACCAGCCAGTATACAACCAATATTGCTGCTAGCCCGACATGAACATGTTCACCACAACCATAACCAATGCACAACCCATTTCAAAAAAATATATTCCCCATCATACCCATTCATTTTATCATGTTTATGTGATTCCATTTATATATTTCTTCACTACCGGAAAACTAACTTTCATAACCATATGCCAAAACAACAACTAAAAGAAAACATCCAAGAAAATGTTTAATCATTCACACATGGGTCTCTTTTGAGTAAGAACATAAAATGGAATATGTGAGATCCCTCAAAGTATTATAACCAAACTCATGCCCAAATTACTGGATCCACAACATTAACTGCCATCTCTACACAGCCCCAAAATCATAATCCAATAACCTCTCAGCTAGGGATTCCATTCCCCTTTTCATTACCCCTCAAACATAAAATAGAACAACCATACATATCACTAGAACAGAGCAACGATGTATTTCAATTTTATCCATCACCATTCATTAAGTTCCTTATATATGTTTGGTTAACTGGGGTGATCACACAAGGCTTCATATTCATTGTACAACCACTTAATCAAATAGTTTTATGTGATTAATCCATTTCCTTGTTTTTTCCTTTCAATCATAAGATTATTCAAAAAACAATGCTTCTTTAAGGAGAAAGAAAGTACCATCAACGACCATGATTTTTATTGGACAAGATCTCATGCAATTCACAACATATAAAAAGTTAAAACAAAGGAACATCATCATCATTTTCTCCCTTTAAATCATTAAAATTATATTTATTATATTGGTTAAGGTTAGTTTCATCTACATCCCATGTAGAAATCAACATTGCCACCCTGCATGATTCACTGTAAAGAGAAAAGAAGGAAAAACCCCTACTTGGATGATCAAGGATCGATGTTTTCTCCTTGCGCCAAGAACTAGGGTTGTGCGATAGGAAAATCCATGAAGAAACAAACAGGAGGGCTCACATAGGAATGAATCATCTCTGAATGAGGGACTCCAAGTACACCAAGGAAAATAAAGAGACACAGGAAGAAGAATATCTCAATGTGATAAAAGACCCTATTTTAGAGTTACGGGATCTGAAATCTCATAGTGCTTAAAAAGGGGTTCCGGGTTACACCACGTGGTTGGGTGGTTTCACATGTTGTAATTAATTTATATTTAATAATTATTCTTATAGATGACAGAGATATAATAGTGGATAGTTGCGAGTTGGTATATTTCCTTTAAATGGAGAAATGAATGTATCAAGGGTGAAACTGGAAAACACTCGATACTGGAAAACACATAAAGGGTGTGATACTAATGAAAAGGTTACACATTAAGGAAATTAAAGGGTCTCCTGAGACTTGGGGTATTTAAAATAACTTTTATTAGCCATAAAATCATCATAAACACTTTAAAAGGGGTAATAATACATAAAATATAAATTATGGGAATATTGGGGAACGAACCTCGACACCCCTATATGTCACCGTTCGGGTGTGGCACCAATTAGTTAGATCGATCGGTGAGACACTGTTTGGTAGAACTAATCAGCAAATCACCAATCATTGGAACCGATCTGCGACGTAGATCAGTGGCACTGAAATGTGACACCACGGTGACACCTTGCCACCGACACTGACACTCTCGTGACTTATCGATGGTGTCTAAGACACAACAAACACTATAATTTGGAAATGTAATGAACCATTAGGGTTCGATCCGTACTATATATGAATTTTTTTTTCTACATTTATTGACATTTTTACTATTTATACATATTTATGTTTATATATATTTATACCAAAAATGTATAGACCATATAGTAGGATCCACGACCTTGTATATTTATTAATAAAGGGATAACAGAAGACATAAGAGGGTAGGATACAGGTGGAAAATAAACCACCATAATTACATAAGAATCATCATTCATCACTTATGTTGACCACCCCTACAATGAAACTCATGCTCTTTTTCATGGGTTTCTCATCTGCTATACTGTTTCAAATTTTTCCACTCATCACCCAAGATATCAACTGGTTCTTCAACCACATCAAATTTGTACTCATAATCAACATCTTTACCACCCTTTATAGGGTGTATGTAAAAAAAACATTCTCATTTTAGGGATTCACAATTTGATTGTAATGTGTACCATCCTACAATACCATCAAAGGAGGGACAATAGCCACATGTGATGATAAAAATTGGGTACCTTTAATTTCACAGCTCCCCTATAGAACTAATCAAACTCTGGTGAATTAATGGACTGCAGCATGATGAAAAATCTATTTTTCACAGAAACATGTGTACTATCAATATTGGATGACTCCATGACCATTGTAGGTTCAAAAAGAGAGTCATGTGTAGGTGTCAAAATATGGTCATTAGAAGATATAGCCTTACTAGTAGCCACATGTACTACTTCTAATGGTGTAGTGCATCAACAGTAGCTATAAAACATTCCCATGCATCATGTAGGCATTAGTATCACAAAAAACATAATATGGGGTCACATTCATAGTGTCTTATGGAAATAAAACATCATCAGTAGTATCTTGAATTTCCCCGTATGGTTTGGGTCTGGAGGATGCTACCAAATCATTATTCCCACACTTTTTAAAGGCTGTAACATCTAAAGTAACCTTCATTGTGGGTGACAGGGTCATCCCAATAGCCGTAATAGAGATTCCGTGCAATTTTGTAGAAATAAGAAGATTCCATTTAGTGATGAATTGTTCTCATAACAAAAAATAGGGTACATTGACACATAACTACCATGGATAACATCATCACCTTATTTAGAAGAGTATTCCTCATGAACAATGAAAGCAATGAGAATGTTTAATGGAAGTTCACCCCCTCTTCAATCACCCTAAATCAAATTCATTTTCCCAATCACAACTTTAGAAAAAGAGGGAGGATCCACCTTCATAGTCCCACGTCTAGGGATATGCACCAGATTCCTCTTAATGTGGGATTATAGATCCTCCAAACCATAAAGTGTAACTTGATTCACAACCATAAACATATTGGAAAATGTACCAGCAGATGGAATTTTAGATATTCATTTTTGAACAGGATGTCCAGGCCTTTTATAATTAGATCATCTCATTTCTAATTGAATTTATCCTTTTCATGTCAAATAGTTGAGAAATTAAGTAAATATTCACGAACATGCTCAAATTAAATTCTATGATCGACATTAAAGTCACTATAAATCAAATATACATACTCAAGAACAGACAACGACATATCAAACTTAATCAGAATGAGAGAAAAATGGTCATACCTCACAATATTAGTCTCCTTTTAAATTTTATGTTGGGTTCCATAAACCAAGGAAACATCCTACTGGATATAAGGACTCCAATAAAACACAATTCAAGCCTTTCACATGAATCTAAGACTGTGAAATAGTATTCATGGAATTAAAGGGGTCAAACAAAGTGTCCCAGTTCTGAAACCTCGGAATTCTAGGATTATGTTTATCAAAACTGCATCTCCAATACCGCAATTTTTTTTCATTTGAAAAAAATGTGATATGAATGATATTCATAACGACTAAAACAATATTCCAGTTATGAAAACCATAGATCTATTATAGGCGATTCCTTAGTGATTTGAGCTTCAGAGAATTTGCCATATGCGAGCCAAGATGACCAATAATGGAGTATTTTCATGCTACAATATATTCCTCAATGATTTGATGATTCACTTCATCTACTACGAGTGTGCCGTTAGTTGAGGTAATATTATGGGAAATGGAATCATCACTCCTAGATCCATGGAAGAATCCGTCTGCACAACATTTCGACAGTGTGTCAGCTTTCAGAGATCCTATCATTGAACACTTCATGGTATGAATAGGAAATGATTCATTCGTTGAAGATTCTATATTCATAACAACACTACCCTTCCTAATAGGACCCAAAAAGACTTCATCAGGATAGAAATAATCACACAATGATGGAATCATCATGGGTTGGAACCCTAGATCCCATTTTTTTAGAGCACGAAGCTCCATGCCAGCCTAAACTCTCTCATTCCTCTGTCTAATATTTTTATATATTATGCAGTTATATATATGTTTGAATTTATATAATACATGTATATATATATATATATATTTTTTTGTGTGTTTCTGTTTAGATATATATATATATATATATGTGTGTGTGTGTGTAATATAAATGTGATTTTTCTAAATATTTAGGTAAATTTCATTATATGTATATATATTTAAAGATATCTACATCTATTTCTGTATGATTATATATATAATGTATATTTATATATAAAATGATTATATATATTGTTGATATATATACTTATATGTATTTTTGTTGTCGGTGTGTTTGTGTCACGATGCTTCTATTAATATACATTTTTCTAAATTTCATTATATGTTTATATTTATAGATATTTACATCCATTTATTTATATTTTTATAAATTGATATATATTTATATATGTGATGGTGAAATCTATATATATATATTGGTTCTTGTGTGTCGGTCTCGATGATTGTATTTATAAACATTTCTGTTAATTTATTTATATTTATATAGTATTAATATATATATATATATATTTGTATTTAAGTATGTTTATATGAATATATATATATATATTTCTTATTTATCATATATTATGTGTTAATTATTATTTATTACTTATTATTTATTACTTATTATTTATTATTTATAATTATTTTATTTATTAATTCATTAATTAATTATTTTTTATTTTCATATTTTGGTTAATTATTTATTGTTAATTTATTATTAAAATTTTATGTAATTATTATGTAATTATTTTATATTTATTTTATATTTATTATATATTACTTCGTATTCTTTGTTTGTTATTATTGATTTATTATCTGTTACTAATTTATTATTTATTATTTGTTTCTTATTAACAAATTAGTTAATTTTTATTTATTATTTAATTATTATTTATTACTGATTTATTAAAAGTTATTTTTTTTATTTATCTATTTATTATATATTTATTAATTATTTACTACATGTTAATTATATATTGATTGAATATTTATTTATAAGTAATTTATTTCATACAAATTTATTTTTTATTTTTTATTTTTTATTTTTTTCATCATTTATTATTTTTTATTTTTATATTAATTATTAATTTATTTTTAATTTATTATTATTTCATTATTAACGTTATAACAGTTATTTATTTATTAGTCATTTATTATGAAATCATGAACTATTTATTATTTTTTATTTATTGATAATTATTTATTATTTATTATTTATTATTTAATTATTCATTATTATTGTATAATTTATTAATAATTTTATAATAATTTTTTACTTATTATTTATTTATCATTTACTTATTAATTTATTTACTTATTTAGTTATTATTAAATATTCATTTATTGTCAATTAATTAATTATTTATTATTTATTTATTATTTAATTATTATTAGTGTATTTTCTATTTATTTATTACTTATTACTTATTATATATTATATATTATATATTATTTATTAATTAGAATTTATTATATATTATTTATTATTTGGAATTATTTGTTTTTCATTTGTTGTTTATTATTTATTATATATCTTTGTATAATTTATTTATTTATATTTAATTTTCTTCTTTTTAATATTTATGGTTTATTATTTTGTTAATCATGTTTTATCTATTATTATTTATTGATTATTTATTTCATATTTAGTTTTTTTTATTCTTTATTTTTTAGTTATAATTTTTTAACCATTAATATTATTATTTATGTATATGTATTTATATGTATATCATTGTATATATATTAGTATGTTCAATTCTACTTAATCTCCAGAAGAGGGGCTTGTAGATGTGAAAAAATGTTTGATGATTAACCAATATGCAAGGCTTTCAAATCATGCCCTACACATATATATGCTGAATTTCTACATGGCATACATGCAATATGAATGCATGGTGGGATAAATAAAAAATAAAAAATATATATTAAATAATATAAAATAAATAGTAAATAATATATAATAACTGACCAATAATAAAAAAAATATGCAATAAATTAAAAATTAATTAATTATAACAATAATTCAATACGAAAGAAATTTTAGAAAATTTAAAAAGTAAAAAATATTCAAAGAATACCAGCGTTTTAAACTGTTTATAAATGATCTAGAATGGTTTTAAAAACCTTATAGAAATGTTTTTCAACATTTCCATTCATAGTGTTTTGGAAAAATCATTGTAAAATGATTTGTTGATGATTTTAGCTACTGATAAATAATATTGTGGTACCCTAGTGGATGCAACACTCGACCACCCCAAACAACTAATTGATACCCGGATTTATTATCACTATTATAACACATGTGTGCCTCCCCGAACCATAGAGGTCACCGGCCTGCAAAGGGAGTCTAAGGTGGTACTGTTGAGAGTCTATACCCCCAATATCAGAGTGTAAAAAATAATTAAGTAACCTGGAATCATAGTAAATAATAAACAAATGGTACAATATAAGAAATAAGGATAATACATGTAACAACAAATTTAAATGCATACTCAGGAACAATCAAAAATAATCATCCATTGGGCCGATCAAATATATAGGATAATCAAATTGAATTAAATAAATGCATTCAACATAACATTGAGGCTTACAAAATCCATATCTCTCAATCTCATTTGAGATATCCTGTCAAACATTATAATACTCTATATCATTCCTCATCCCTTCTTGTTGCCTCAATAACCATGTGAGTCATACTCAGGTACCCATGTTAAATATAGGCTCAATCAAGCTGTGAGTAAATAACATATTAGGGAACCACCCAAGTGGACCTATACAAAATAGCATATGTCATGATATGTGTGGTTGAATTTTTTTGAAAAAAAATACATGATAGAAAATATATAAATAAATAACCAGTGATGATCCCTAGGAGCATGTCCCTAACCAACCATACCTTCTTTGTCTAGTGTATCGGTGTCTCTAAACACATCATGAAAACCATGCGAACACAAAAAATATAATAGGGTCTCCATGTATACATTTCAAGTATATTAGGCCTAGGTAATGCTTCTATATTGATCCATCCCAATGCACATGATCAACACAGTCTCTATATTAATGTAATCCCCATAGATAGTATAACAAACCTCCTTAGTCTGAGTTTTCTCATCCATGGGTGTATTCAAATATGTAATAGAAACCTCCCATACTAGAGTTTTCATATTGAAAAGTAACATTGATAACACCTATAGGTATTTTCATAGAATGGTAGTAAAACAAAAATAAATACTTCCCCATGGTTATTTACCATGCATCACTATTACTCCTTGAGGGAATTTACCATGTTACATCAAAATAAAAAGTGATAAGGGTATGCCAAATGGCTAAATTCATTATCATTATCCATGAATTATTACACCATAATAGGGTAACTCAGTCATAGGAGAACAATGGGTCCTCTAGAAAATTCAAGAAGAGACACCCCACCTGGGGTCCTTGCTCAAAACCATGATTTTAAGATAAATGCTAACCAAATAGGGGTCTTATTTCCACAAAAACAAATTCCTTACCAAGACTCAAGGTCACATTGGTGAAAATCATCTAAAATAGTCAAGAGAGATGGATCATAACCCACCTGAAGGTTTAGGGTCATTATTAGTAACTTTACACACCCCAGTATCTACAACATACACATATTCCACTCATGATTAGTCATATTTCAAGGGAATGGGACAGTCATTCTAGGATTAGTTTTTCTACCCAATATCTCTAACGTATCATCATGGGATTGCATGACCCACATTACCAACTCCTCTAAGTCATCACACCTCTTCCATGAGGTCTGAAGGCCATCCTAAATGAGTGACACCTAGTTATTTTCACATAGGTTACACTTTTGAAAGAGTTCATGATTTTACATGGAATAACATCTTTAGTCACAATGTTGTCCATCAGTAGCCAAGGAAAATTGGCATGGTCAATCGGTCCACTATGGCCCTTTAAATTACTTGATCAATAAGATTTGATTAAAATTAGTAAAATTGTCTCATTTTTCATGGAATCACATTTAGTTAAAAAATTCATAATTTCCCTTGTAGTAGGATACATGCTACATGCACCAAAAATAATTCATAGACCATAGTGTTTCAATCAAATACCACCTACCCTAAGTAGATCTTTTCGTTTTTTTCTATAGTCCAGTGGATTCATCCATAACCATCCAAGCCCAATACAAACCTTTTTTGGATTTCCATACCTCTAACATAATCAAAAAAACAATAATTATTTAATTAAAATGTTTATATTTAAATAAGTAATCAATTTAAATACAGAATTATGTTTAATAAATCAAAATTACTTAATCTCATGTCGATGCTTTGGATTAATGTGGTATTGGATACCCCAGGAACACCCCTTAACCAATGAAAAGCCAAATCCACAACCTTTAGAAGAAAAATCTATAAATAATTTTACTAATGTCTGGGTGAAACCCAAGAAAATTCATAAAAGCTACACCACTTACATTATCACTGCGCAACAGAGTGTACATGGAATAAAGAAATGCCATCATCATAATTAAATAATGACAAACCATATCATGTTGATTGTTACACCATTCTCTACTAAAATTGGAACAAAACCCAAATCTTGAAAATAATGTATTAACAGAGCATAAAGCATGAGTAATGAAATACTCAATTGAATGTTATACATATTTTGAATCACCAAAAAACATCAAACACCCCATTCAAACATTGTAGATAATGGTGGGAGAGTTAGATCTCTTCTTGTGTAGTCTGTGGAAATGGAAACATGAATAATGGGTTCCCCCACTAAAAATATAAGGGAAAATTTAATTTACCCTTTAATAATTACACTGGAAACCTAGTCATTTGTTGTATCTCATGCTACAGCTACCACACAACCTCTCCCAGGGCCCCTCTCGAGCCCCTATGTCAACTATAATCCCACATTCGTCATAATAAAATCCATTTTATATTAATAAACACCAATAATATGATTCAAATTCTCATTTCTCAAAATGACCCAACTATTGAACATAATAATTAAAATATCTCTATACATTTTTATGCTGGTACGGTGATGAGGCATTAAAAACTCACTACCATAATGATTCTTAACCCCATAAAGACTTGAGGGTCATCCATCTAAATCTATCAAACTATACTCTCTACCGATTTTAATGTAGTTGGTATAAAACCAGTCTTGAATTCTAGGGTCATATTCGAGGAATTACATCAAATTCAGGGTTCTTAGATATCTAAAACATGACCAATGACCATCTTTATTAATCTAAGATTTATATGGAACTTAAAAAATACCAAATATACTGGAACATAATAGTTTTACAAATAAATTATTGGATGGTCTATGGATTTATCCATAATAGGCCTTGATAAAGGAGGAAAATTTCTAGCAATGATGCGTCTCAATATTGGAATCACTTACCATGACAAGGTTCAGTTGGTCCACCAACATGCGTGGTAATGTTCCCAATACACTACACCCAACACACAACAAAACACTTGTGAACCACCTGTAGTACCCCTTATTCTAAGAAGAAAGTCAGAAACAAGAGGTCTCACAACATATACAAGTGATTCACAAAAAATCCAGTTACCATCATAAAGACATAGGATCAATACACTTGACATACTTGATATGAGGCCCTCTATGGGGTTATCATTCCATTACATTGAATCTCTAACAAAACACTGGTGGGATTTCCTATAGATGACCCATATCGAATGTGATCCACTTCTACTTCCATCATATTTTTTAAATATATGAACATGATGCATTTAATAGTGTGGGAATCTCATGATCATCCATGTACCCACCCCAACCTTAGTACTTGACACCAAATGTGATCTTTTAAATAGAATCATAAAGAAACCAAAACCATTCTATATTTTTCATGATCACTGACATATTAATTATCCAACACATTAAGACCATAATAACCCTTCCTAGATTCAACACCAATACATTGAATTCACTAGATAACATAACTGAATTTATACCTAGAAAAATCTATGGAATCTAGATGTGTTTGAATCAATTTATTCCGCAGTATGATAATTCTAAAAATATAATCAAATGAAAATATAAAACTACAGACATAATTCTATAACGAGGGTTGTATCACCCATATTTAATAAGATTCTCCCCTATATAGGATTATCTTTGTCGTTGCGCTACTAGATCAAAAAATCAACTACAATGGGTGATACTCAATCCATCAATTAATGTGGCAAAAATATGTGGTCATACTTCTACCACTTATGTGATGATTATAAAAATATTTATCCACTTATTTTATCATTAATAGGATGGATTCCATAAAATTTTCCAATATCAAGTCCATAAAAGTGCCTCACACTATATGATCCTTTACAGAATAACCCACTCTATGAATTCCCATATAGTGATCCTCAAGCATAACTCAGTAAGATACATCCTTACATACACTTTTTTTATAATCATCAGTGATGATTATCACTAACAACAACTATAATCTATCCATTCATTGAATCATCCCAATATAGATGGAACTACTCGTATTTCCATCCAAATATCTAGGTGACCTCACTCGCTTGAATCTCACCAATATTTTCATTGATCTTCAGTCAAATGATAACAACAACCAATTTAAAACTCCATAAGAGACACTAATAAACACCATATACTATCCTGAATGACCTAAATGCCTTCATTTTGTTTATTTTTTAATATTCCACCTTTAAAGTGATGAGGGGAACCATTACAAGGACTATCAACAAAGAGATTGCATGAACTATAAGACTTAAAAAAATATAAAAAATATAACTACATGGAATTGATACAACCTTACTTATACATCATGATTTCAGCTCTCCACCATCACATGGCTATTCATATAGGTTTCTCATGCATGCACATGTTGGTCCCGGTGGCAATTCCATACCCCCCTTTCGCCCAAATCCACTAGCTGCTGCTCTGGTGAATGCACCTTCTCTGAATCCTCATCTAATTTTTGTTCGTTTTATAATATGCCTCATTCATTAAGTACAATTTCAGGTGTCCCTAAATCCCTGAGGTGGTTCAAAGGCCTTCATAAGTCCTGTAGGACATAAGGTGACCTAAAAGCCTTACTGGCCTGAAATCCACAGGTTGCCCGAATTCCTTGAATGACCCAAGGACCCAATAAGTGGCCCTAATGACCAAATTGATGAATGGTTATTCCTATAATAGTAAAAAAAATATTTTCTATAGTCCTTGTAAAGTATTTTGAAATTATGTCTCCAATCCAATTTTAAATCACCACATAATTTCTCATTCCCATTAAAAAATCAGATATTGAACTCAATACTATGAAAAATTCCCCTGAACAGGACTCACACACTGTTGATTTATAAGACATCATAACTAAGCTAAAGATACCAAACATTGTTCATGCCCCTCAACATGTTAGTATAGAAAACTAGATGTACATTAGTAACATCTCTTCAAAACTCACCCCTACTATGATATAACGAAAACTAGATAGAACCTCCCATTAATTAATACCAAATTCAATAACTACAAATTATTTCCCCCTATAATTATCTCAGAAACCCAATGATAACCCCACTCATGGGTATCCATTTATATTGAAAAATCTCTAACACAAAAAACACTAACTCATATCTCAATTTATCAAGGTCCTCCTAACTAGTTCACAAACCAAGGTCACACTAGGGTCATAATTCATTGGATGTCATATATTCCCCAATTTCGAACCCACATGGGCTCACACACAAATAAAACCCAAAAACCCACTCATGGGGCTCATCCATGTAGTGGAATCACATTATATTGAAACAACCTACCAAGGAACTGAATCTCACTAAGCATCGATACATTGGATTACACCACTATGAATAACAATCATGGTCTGATCCCCTATGGAATCTTCTTAGATGATCTTTGTTAAGGAACATTGATCAAGAGGATGAGTTAATTATAATTTCATTCCAATATATATAAAGAAGAATACATATATGTTATTACTAACATTTTCCACAATAGAATCTATATAATAAATAATGATGATGGCTTCTATCTAAAATCTAGAAATCCATTTATTGACCCATCATGGTATATACTCAACCCTTGCTAAAGAGACTATACCACCATTATTTTCATCATTTATCTTTCTATTGGATCTATAAATCATTATAACAGAATAAAATATATACATACCTGATTCCCTAACTGAGTAGAATTCCATCAAGTAAATGTATAAGAAAAAGTTTTAAATGGAGTTGTTTCCACATCAAATATTTGAGCCACGATCGTTAATGAAAATCATCACACCAGTGGGATTATATATCTTTTGAATCTAGTGTTCTAGATATGATTCATGTGACACCTTTCACCTCAATATACTAGGTGAAAAAGTCAAATAAGAACACTCTTGAAAATAATAAATGATCCAATTATATAATAAACCAAAAATAAAAAATAAAAAATTCAAGATCATCACAATATGTGTAAATGAATATAACCATAACTATGTAAGCCCTAAAAATCAATCCCACACACATGGTAATCTTGAAACCCTTCGAAAAAAAGCTCTTCTGACACACTAGTCTATGTTTCACCACTAGATCTAATGCATTCATATGTCTCATTTCTACAAAATTCAAATATTGTATGAAAAAAATAAAAAAATTCCTCTAATACAAATTTTTAATGTAATAAAACCTCATACCACTAACTCATTTTTCAACTGAGAGTTGATATTGTACCTGTTTCTGACGCTTTCGCCGGGGCGCGCGCGCGCATCCGTTCCGTCTGCTGAGGAGGACGTGTGGCGCTTTCTTCCCCCGCATTCCCTCTTTCCAAAGGCGGGCGACATTCGTTCCTTATTCAGGGACGTCTGCTCCTTGATCGAAATGAGATGATGGGATGTTGGTTCTTCCTCCTGTGGATTCCTCCTCAGAACTCGTCACCTATTCCAGGTCTCCCTCATAGATTTAATACGTAGTTAGTGAAACACTTCCCAGTGCCATGTTTCCATGGACGCCAGTTAATTACACTGCATCTGTCGGGACATTCCAAAGGGTCCATCCAGGGCAGCAACCTTCAGTCAGGGGAGTAGTCACATTGAGGCATCAGTAGCGTGTCTGGATGCTGGGGAACCTGACATGTCTGTCTGTTATCTCTGGTCACAAGGCTTCTTGAGGGCGTGGAAGCACGAGGCATCCCACATCGAGCGCGGGGAATTATATGTCATAGACACATATCTGAGGTTTTCCTCATCTTCCCGTGTTTAACACAGGTTATACCGCGAGTTTAATGTCTAGAAGAGACGGATCAACCCAACCAGAGAATTAGCTAGGATAGATCAGATAGAGGGATCCTCCTAGAAGGGATGTCGATACCGGGGCCAGCCCATTGGCGACTGTGAAGAAGAGCTTACCGACATGGTCTCACCGGGATAAGACGGTCCGGGCGAGAATCGGGATGGGTGATAGGTTGATGAATGGAGTGGAGGGAGAGTGAAATGGGACCATCGCAGGGGCGACAATGAAGTTGGGCTTGAGCCTTGACGAGGCTTCCTACGTATCCCCGTGGCAGGGAATCAAAGTCCCCGTAGTTCGGGATGGTGCCGGTAAACCGATGTGAAGGTGGACCTTGGCCAGATGGATGTCGTCTGTGAACCAATGTGAAGGTGGACCTTGGTCCGATGAGTGGTGGGCTTGAGCCTCTGGAAGGTTTCCTACGTACCATGCCTTGACATGGATCAAAGACCCCGTAGTTCAAAGGGTTTCATCGGTGAATCGATGTGAAAGTAGACCCGTGGGTCCACTATTGGTGGGCTTGACCTTAGGAAGGTTTCCTACGTACCATGCCTTGACATGGATCAAATTCCCCGTAGATCGGATGATGGAATACAGTTTAACATCATGCGGGATGATAGTGAACCCTGACATGAATAAACGACGGGAAGTGGGTGTCGACGAACTGACGTAAGTGAGGGACCTTGGTCCGATGGGAGATGGGCTTGAAAATGGGGGCCTAGCACACCAACTAGGAGAAGGTTTGGGCCAATTATTGTTGGGCTTGAACCTCAGGGAGGATTCTTACGTACCATGCCTTGACATGGATCAAAGACCTCGTAGTTCGGGTTGGGGAATGCAGTTTAACATCATGTGGGACTGGGGTGAACTGATGTGAATGAGGTCGGAACGACCGGACGGTGAGTTTGAACCTCGTAGAGGCTTCCTACGTACCATGCCATGACATGGGTCAAAGTCCTCGTAGTTCAGGTTGGTCACAACGGTTTTCCGTCGGACGAGAATTGCAGTTTAACGTCGTGTTGGACGTAGGTAGAACTCGACGTGAATGATGATGGGTGGGCTTGAACCTCGTGGAGGCTTCCTACGTACCACGCCTTGACATAGATCAAAGACCTCGTAGTTCAAATGGGTGTGCATTTTAACGTCATACGATAGGACGTGGAATAAAAGGGAAGGAAGCGTGTGGCGCGGCAGATATGAAACCGACGTGAATGAGGACTTGGAGTCCAAATCATACCACATACCCCCGGAGGAAACTCTTCAGGTCGAGGGACCAAGAGTGAGGATTGGGCTAGGCCCAAAGTAGAGTGGTCGGGCGTTCCTACGTACCCCATGAGGATGGGAATCAAGCCATACGTAGTTCTGGAAGCGCGTTTTAATGTATTGCAGGACGATGAGCATCCCGACCGTGTTGGTACACATCCCGCCAAAACTACTAAGCCCACGTGAGTTGTGCTCGGTGTGGGAAACAAGCAGTAGTGGTGGGAATTTCCCGACACAGAGAGGGGAAGGTTAAGGAAAAAGGACGCTCGGTGAATGCCGGCCCAGTGACACTAACACGATCATTTAGCGCACCTAGATGCGCGAAGAGAAAGAGCCGAGTATGATGGAATTCCACTTGAACATGGGGAAGTGGAAATGTGTGAATCATGGTGCTCGAGAATCAGATCACGATGATGGAGGCGTGACGACGAAGGGTAACTGCTGACCGTATTCACAACGTAGTATCCTGTCGTGTTAGCCTAAAATGGGTACAGACAAATGAGGGTTGACCGTTGACCATGTTCGAAAAATGGGACCATGTCACAAATGTTGTCAAATATCCGCCGGGACGTTGGCCCGAAACGATTGGAGGGCCCGTAGGTCCAACATTCATGGAGATCCCTTAAGCCTAGAATCCATGTCGTCCGGGGGTCCTTTTGGATGTGGAAGAGGATGGGGATCCAAATAGCGAGCTCACAAAGCTTGGTCGTGGGACGAAGGGAATGTCCGTATGAAATTCCCACACTTCGGGTTCATTTTCGAAACACATCTGAATACGACAACGAAAAGTATTAGAGAGAGGGAGCAGATTCCTTTCCCTTGGGGAGATCTTAGTTTAGGGTCATAGAATTCGGACCATGGATGGGAAGAGACATAAGAGGCACATGGTGGAGTAACTCAAACACCTAGCATGAATGAGGATGTAGTCCCACACCACACAGCACAACCTCCTTAGGAGAGGTTTTTGGTCAAGGGACCGAAAGAAAAAGTTAGGCTGGGCCCTCAGGGGAGTGCCCAGGCGCTCCTACGTATCTCATGAGGATGAGAATCAAGACATACGTAGTTCTTGATGGGCCTTAGACCATTAATGGGTAAAGGGAGCAGGGGACACATGGCAACAAAACCCGACGTAAAGGAGGACCTAAGCCCTACTTACCATGCGTTCTCTGGGGAAATGCTCGAGTCGAGGGACCGAACACAAAGGTTAGGCTGGGCCCGTGGGGAAGTGTCCGGGCACTCCTACATATCTCATAAGGATGAGAATCAAGCCATACATAGTTCTGAAAGGTGACATGGTAGGATACCAGTGCCAGGGTAAAAGGGGAGTGTGGGCGTGGCCCTTGAACTAAAAGAAGCGGAATTTGATGTATCTTGTTTTTTCTTTAAGGTGAATGGTTTTTTTTTGAAGCGACATGCCTAGAATAGTAGGACGTGATGTCACCACAAGGATCAAGCCGTGATGGGCGTTGACAAATGGAATAGCACATGACCAATACCCAATGTGATGTCCTCTACAATGAGGTCACCACAATGCAGTGCCGTTTTTTGTCGTGCGGCCAGGACGATAATGTCACAGTTTAGGGTCGTATGATAAGACCAAGCATGCATTTTATCGTCATGCAGCGCAGACGTAGCAGAGACGATTCTAGGTGGGAAATGTGCGCAGTGTTATAAAACACAATTGACGGAGACATGATCCCACATCAAATTGTACGCCATTCGGAGAGGGAAAACTTAGGCCAAGGCGCCTATATGGAGGTAAGAGGTGAAACCGGGGGAGGGATTGGCTCCCTAAATGGGTTGTACCCAAAGACAGGGCGTCTGGGCAGTCCTACGTATCCTATGAGGATGGGAATCAAGCCACACGTAGTTATGAATGGATCTTAGTTTATGGACATAGAGCTTGGACGATGGGAGCCCCGAAGGACGCCATATTGTAGCTTTGTCCCCCTGACATGCAAAGGTGCACTGAGGGATAGCGCCAAAAGTGTCGAGATTACACCTGGACATGATGGGGTGGAAAATGATGTGAATCATGCAACCAACATTCGAGGAATGAAGGGGCTGGCGTGACGACAGAGGATTACTGCTGACCATGTTCGCAACACAGCATCCTGTCGCGTTAGCCTGGAATGGGTACAAACAAATGAGCATCGACCGCTGGCCGTATTCGCAACGCAGGATTTTATCGATTTGTTGTCCAAAACCCTCGGGGGCGTTGGCCCGTAACGGTATGAGAGCTCTTGGGAATTGTATCTAGGCCATTCTTGGGAGTCCCTCTGGGTGTGAAAGGTGATGGAAGCCTGAATGGAGGGGAAGACAAAGCTTTACAAGTGGAAGGGACTTGATCAAGTTGAATCTGACACTCTGGGTCCTAGACCAGAGTACTCTTAACACATGGGTGAACCACTACAAGGGGTCAAGAGTCTCAACTTGAGGGTAACCAAGATATGGCGGGTTCTCGGGGGAAGAGGGAACAGTGCCCAAAACCCTGTATCATACCGACATATCCCCCTCCTGGAGAGGGATAGACCAAGTGGCCTAGGTGACCGGGAGATCAGGAGATCTCCAAGAGGTGGGGCTGGACCCGAATCCTAGAAATTCAGGTGGTCCTACATATCCCATGAGGATGGGAATCAAGCCACACGTAGTTCTGAAGGGTGCCTTTTAATGTCGTACGGGACAAGGAGTAGGAGGGCTAACTCTCCGAACGGGGTGCGCGTGGTGCAGCTATTGCAAACCCGACGTGAATGAGGACGTAGTCCTACACTACGCCACGCAGTCCCATGGTCGGGGTCCCAATGGTAGGACCCGAGAGGCGAATTAGCTGAACTCAAGCTGGACCCAAAGACAAGGGGTCTGGGCATTCCTACGTATCCTATCAAGATAGGAATCACGATGAACGTAGTTCCAGATGAGAATCTTAGTTTATGGTCTTAGAGCTCGGACCGTGGATGGTGACAACTCCCGAGTAAGCACAGATGTCAACCCGATTCCTAAGCCCACGTGAGATAAACTCGGTCTGGTAAACAAGGGGGAAGATCTATATCGCAATACTTGGGGCGTCCATCAAAGGGGAGTCAGCGGAGAGCCCCGAAGGATACCTTTGACGCATCTTGTTCCCCCAATGCGCGGACGTGCATGGAGGAAAAGTACCAAGAGTCCTGAGACTCTACTTGGACATGATGGAGTGATGAAGGGTGTGAATCGTGTTCCCGGCATTTTGGGCTCAATGGGTTAGCGTGGCGATAGATGAAAACTTTTAACCATGGTGGAAACACAGCGTCCATATTGCGTTACCCTGAGGCGGGAACAACAAACGAGCATCGACCGCTGATCATATTCGCAACGCGGGATTTTATCGATTTGTTGTCCAAAACCCTCAGGGGCGTTGGCCCATAACGGTATTAGAGCCCTTGGGCGTAGTATCCAGGCCGTTATTGGGGGTCCCTCCAGGCGTGATAGATGAAGAAAGCCCTGATGCAGGGATACACAAAGCCTGGAAAGCGGGTGCGGACGTGTCCGAGTAAAGCTTGGCGTTCCAGGTAATAAACCAGAGTACTCTTAGGCACATTAGTGAACCGCCGAAAAGGGATTGACGAAATAGCTCAGTAGGGTGAGGTACATGGCATGGTCATTACGGGAACGCCGTGAATGAGGACATAGTCCCACACCACACCATATAATCCTCACATGGAGGAAGGATAGTCCAAGGGTCCAAGATGGGATGAGGATTCCCGAGAGATGGGGCTGGACTCGAATCCTAGACATTCAGGTGGTCCTACGTATCCCATGAGGATGGGAATCAAGCAACACGTAGTTCTCTAAATGTAGTTTAATGTCATACTGGACGAGAAAGGGAGTAATATACCTCTAAACAAGGGAGGTGTACGGTATGGCGAAGAAGCCGACGTGAATGAGGACATAGTCCCACACCACACCATATACTCCTATAAGAGAGGACCTGGGTTGTGGCTCGGAAAGGCCAAGGGGCCTGATGGTTAGGCATTGGTCAGGAAAGCCTGACCTGCTTGTAGTTTAACGTCTTGCAATGAGGATGAGGGTCGGGGACCCAAGGAGGACAAGGGGCCTGAGCCTGGGCCTCGTAAGGGGAGGCGTACGGCATGGTATATGATCCCGACGTGAATGAGGACGTAGTCCCACACCACACCGTACCCTCCGGGTAAGAAGTTGGGCGGAGGGGCCCGAGAAGGCTAGGGGGCCTAAGGTCAAGCATCGGTTAGGAAGGCCCGAAAGGTCTGCAGTTTAACGTCTTACACGAGGACGGGGGTCGGGGACCCAAGGAGGCCATGGGGCATGAGGCTGGGCCTCGTAAGGGAAGGCGTACGACATGGTACATGATCCCGACGTGAATGAGGACGTCGTAATACATCACAACGTACACCCCTATGGGGAATCGGGGACGTGGGCCCGATCGCTAACACCACCCGGGGGGAAGTTTGTCACCTAGGGATGGGGTAGAATGAATCACTTCACTCGATGTCTGGGACATCTCGGGGTGGACCCGAAGATCCAGGACACTGTTGACCATGTTCGAAACACAACATTCCTATGGTGACCCGATATGGGAGCAACAAATGAGCGTCGACCGCTGACCAGATTCGCAATGCAGGACTTGTATCGGCTTGTTGCTTAAAAACCCTCAGGGGCATTGGCCCGTATCCGTAGGAGAGCCGTTGGGCATTGTATCCAGGCCGTTCCTGGGGATCCCTCTGGGTGTGGAAAAATGATGGAATCCCAGTCAAAGAGTGGGTGAAGCAAAGCTGTATCCATCCATGAAAGAGGCAAACATCTCCAGGGGGATGTGCAGTCGGGTCGAGGCTTGCTCGATGTGTGTTGGGGCAAAAGTGTGCACCCTCCCATGTCTTGTCCCGAGGAGAAGATTTTGGCTTTTGGGCTGGGCCAACGGACGAAATGTCTGGGCGTTCCTACGTATCTCATGAGGATGAGAATCAAGCCATATGTAGTTCTTGAAGGCTATGTAGTTTAGCGTCATGCGGTGAGTACGTGGGAGGATAGAAGAACGGGAGTGGGCACATGGTGTGACCCTTACAGTCCTTGTGCGAGTAGGGTTGCATAAGCGGGGCCAAGAAAGCCTACTCCCTGCTACACAAAGATCCTCCAAGGAAACTATTCCTCGGGGGAATAGTGGAAGAGAAAAGCTTGGGACTGGGCTCAAGACGAGGCGTCCGAGTGTTCCTACGTATCCCATAAAGATGGGAATCAAGCCACACGTAGTTCTAGAAATGCAGTTTAATGTCATGCAGGATGATGAGAAGAATCTCATTTGGGGATATGTACGGTATGGCGAGTAATCCTACGTGAATGCGGACGTAGTCCTACACCATACCGTACAATCCTCTCATGGGGGTAGATCGGGGAAAACCAGGGGGCTTGGGGCTGGGCCGCGGTCAGGGAGACCTGACCAGCTTGCTGTTTAATGTCTCGCGGTAAAGACGGGGGCCGGGGGCCCGAGGAGGCCAAGGGGCCTGAGGCTGAGCCTCGGTCAAGAAGGCCTGACCAGCTTGCAGTTTTAACATCTTGCACTATGAAGATTATGTTTATGGTCGAGCAGGACTTTACAGTTTAGAGTCATGTTGGACCATAATGTGCAGTTTAAGGTCATTCGGGACCGTTTCACAATTTATCGTCTTGCAGGATGAAGATGCAGTTTAAGGTCGTGCGGGACCATTTTGCAGTTTAGGGTCATGCAGGACCCTTTTTCCCTAGGCAAAGTATCGTTTGAGGAATTTGGCATTGGTGGGAGGGGTTATACGCTCTCCATCTGTGGTCACCAAGGAGTATGCTCCATTGGGGTAAACCTTATGGATGATATAAGGCCCTTCCCATTTGGGTTCTAATTTGGGCAGTTTCCTACCGGGAATCATTGGAGCTCGAAGGGCCAGTACCACATCGCCTTTTAGAAAAGAGCAGAGACAAACCTTCTTGTCAAAGGCCCTCGCTATCTTTTCCTGATGCCTTTCCAGATTGTGCAGGGCACGAAGCCGGTTCTCGTCCTGTGCTTCTAATTCAGCTAGACGGATCTCGGCTACCTCATCTAATGTCTGGTGGTCATAAAATGAAGTGAGTAACGACGGCAGATGGATCTCAATGGGTAGGACGGCCTCATCTCCATACACCAGGGAATATGAGGTCAACTGGGTAGAGTTGCGAGTCGTCATCCGGTAATCCCAGAGGGCGTTGGGGAGCTTGTACGGCCAACTTTTCTTGTTCTGACCAACCATCTTCTGCAGAATGTTAGAGAGGGTCTTGTTGAACGCCTTGATCTGTCCATTCGCCTGCGCGTGGTAGCGAGAGGTATGGTTCGATCGGATGTCATACTTGGCGTACAATTTCTTCAATTCAGTTGCTCGGATGTTGGTGCCGTTATCAGTGAGGACGACGTAAGGTACCCCAAACCGGTGGATAATGTTGGAGCTCAAAAAGTCAACGATGGAATGGGCCTTGACCTCTTTGAGCGGAACTGCCTCTGCCCACTTGGAGAAGAAATCTGTAGCAGTCAGGATGAACCTACACTGGCGGGATGTTGCCGGTGGATACGGTCCCACTACATCAAGTCCCCATACCACAAATGGACAAGAGTACTTGGTGGGGTGGAGGGGCTCCAGCGGCCGATGAAAGAAGTTGATGTATACTTGGCACGCATGGCATCTCTTGGCATATCCAATACAATCGTGGATCATAGAGGGCCAAAAGTACCCTAACCTCCGGATTTGATTGGATAGTTTCGGCCCATCTTGATGGGCGCCACAGGAACCAGCATGAACCTCTTGCATTACTTGAGGTATCTCCCCTCCTTGGATGCAACGGAGGAGGACACCATCGAAACTCCTCTTATAAAGGATTTTTTCAAGACTGGGGCCGCTCTGGAGGGTAAATTGCAGCGCGCGGCGTCGAATTCGCTCGCGCTCTTCCCGGTCGTCTGGGAGGAGACCATTTTGGAGATACTCGACAAAAGGTTCTCTCCAGTCGGGGGTGGTTTCAACCACTACGTCTGACGAACCTAGGACCCTTGACGTGGAGGGTCCAGCGGTGAGATGACTTACCCGCAGGCTATCAAGGTCCTCTTGGGTGACTGGGGAAATGACTCTCCGGTGGGCCACATGTATGATCAAATCATCTTTCTCGGGTTCTGCGAGAAGTGCGGCTAAGCCAGCCAGGGCATCTGCTTGGCCGTTCTGCGACTGTGGGACATGGGTAACCTTTGGTCTAGAAGAAAACTAGGCCATTAGGCTGAGTGTGTACTCCAGCAACGGTGCGAGCTCCGGCTTCCTGACGACTTAGTCGCCATTAACCTGTTTGATTACCCGCTCAGAATCTCCCTTCACATGTAGATGGGGCACATGGATCTCAAGGGCTAACTCAAGGCCGGTGATGAGAGCTTGGTACTCTGCCTCGTTGTTCGTATAGCCTTCTGACAATAGGAACGGGTATGGAAGGACGGCTTGTTCCGGGGTAATGAAGACAATACCCAGGCCCACTCTATTGAGCTTGGGATCGTTGAGCCTCCTACCGGTGGGGCTCCAGGAGGCGCCGTCGAAATGCATTTGCTAACACGGGACAACATGATCGACTGAGAGGATCGTCTCATCAGGGAAATCCAGGTCTAGGGATTGATCCGCGGAGGTTGGATGTGCAGCTAAAAAGTCTTCCAACGCCTGTCCCTTAATGGCCTTCTGAGATAGAAACCTGATATCAAACTGCTGGAGAATCACATCCCACCGTGCTAGTCGGCCAGTCAGCATTGGACGGTTCAAGATGTACTTCAGCGGGTCTACCCGGGAGACCAATTGCACCTCGTGGTGCAGCAGGTAATTTCGCAACTCTTGCATGGAAAAGACGAGCGCAAGGAATCTCTTTTCGATAGGGGAGTATCTGACCTCCATATCGAGAAGCATGTGGATGAGATAGTAGAGACTGTTCTCAGTACCCTCGTTATTCTTCTGGGCGAGCAGCGCACCGAGGGATCTCTCCAGGGCGGTCACATAAAGGACAATCGGCTTTCCGGAGACGGGTGGCATCAAGACCGGAGGTTGGAGCAGATACTGCTTGATTTCCTCGAAGGCGGTCCGACATTCCTCATCCCATTCGTAGGCGGCACCCTTCTTCATGAACTGGGAAAAGGGCTTACACATGTCGGCCAGATTCGCGATGAATCAGTGTATGTAGGCTAAGTGGCCTTGAAGGCCTGGAAGCTCCCGAATGTTGCTCAGGGGGAGGCATTTGGCTGATGGCCTTGATCTTCTCCGGGTCGATCTCGATACCTCGGTATCTGACAACAAAGCCCAGGAACTTCCCGGAGGTGACCCCGAAGGCACACTCTAGCGGGTTCATCTTCAGATGACGGGAAAGGAGGAAACCGAACACTTTTTCAAGGTTTTTGAGATGGTCCTGGCACTGACATGATTTGACTATGAGGTCATCCATGTATAATTCCACCAATTTCCCGAGAATCGGCTTGAATATGCGATGCATGGCCCTTCTGATAAGTGGCACCTGTATTTTTCAAAACAAATGGCATAACCTGGTAGCAAAAGGTACCTTGGGGAGCTCTGAAGGCAGTGGACTCCTCGTCTTCGGGGGCCATCCATATCTGGTTATACCCGGAACACCCATCCATGAAAGAGAGGGCTTGGAACCCGACCGTGGCGTCCATCAACAACTCCGTCACCAGGAGTGGGAAGTCATCCTTTCGGCAGTGGCGATTAAGATCGCGTAAGTCGATGCAGACTCTGATCTGCTCATTCTTCTTCCTGACCGGCACAATGTTGGCAAGCCACTTGGGGTATTGGACCTCCTTGATGAAGTTGGATTTGATTAGCTTGTCAAATTCAGCCTCAAACATAGCACCATGAGAAGGGTGCATCATCCTGGGAGGCTTCTTAAACCCACGGTGTTTTGCCGGGAGGCCCAAATGGTGAACGACTACCTGGGGATCTAGCCCTGGCATCTCGTTGTAACTCCAAGAAAACACATCACGGTGCTGTTTGAGGATGTCTACGTACTGCTGCCGCTCCTCGGGGGACATGGCTGCACTGATCAATGTGGGTTTCGGATTTTCCTCGCTACCAAGGTTCACCTATACCAGTTCATCAACTGTGGTAGAGACACCTTCTTCAAAGGCGAGGGGAGCATCCTCCATCTCTTCCTCCCCACCCATGGGGGGACTTCCCGCGACGGAAGATACTTCTGGGCTATCAAAATATGAGGGGAAGCTGGTGTCGGCTTGGGCAGCAGCGGTCATCACACCGGGAGACTCGCTTGCCATTGAGACCATAGTAATGAAGGCAGTCGACCCTATCCCATTTGGCCTTCGGCCTAAGGGGGACCGTTTGATGATATCAAAGCAGTGGTGATGTGTCGGCCTTAGTCAGTCGATTACATCCCTGCGAAAGATACACGTATGGCGCACCGCCGTTGTCATAAGCTTGACGTCTCGGTACCGTACAGGGGTAGGAGGTCCCGAGATGACTTGAGCCTGGTTGATGTAGGAGTAAGAGGTGATTTTCCGTCGTCGCTTGGACACATGAACATGCCTTCCTTGCGTACCCGAAACAACATAACATTTCCCCATGTCGGGGGTCTTGGCCTCCAACCGGTGGATCGGGAGGATTTAGGCATCATCTATGCTTGCCGATGGATCACTTGTGACCGGGGCGGGTTCATCCTCGCTTACTAGGATTTGCATATCCTTACTTTTGTAATAACACGCATCCAGATAGTGGGCCTCACAAGAAGCGAAAGGGGACGTGTCTCCTTGGAGCACACCTACCCGACCGTTGAGCGATTACTTGAGGCGCTGGTGATACGACGAAGGGACCGCTGCATGCAGATGGAGGCATGGCCTACCCATCAATGCGTTGTAGGCGGTGTCCTGAGAGACAACCATGAACTCAGTGCTGGCAATTAAGCCACCAAAATGAGTCTTCAGGAGGATCTTGCCGAATGGGGTTTGCTCGGTCCTGTCGTACCCCTGGATCCTGAGGTCAGAGGGAGTTAAATCACCTTCAGACAGACCCAGCTTTCGCAACGTCTGGGTCGGAATTAGATTGATTCTGAAACCTGTGTCAATGAGGCAGCGGCGTACTTCCACACCATTGAAGTGGCCAGTGATGTACAGTGGGCGAATCTGACCCTGTATAGGAGGGTCCTCATCTTCACCGGAGAATGAGATAACTGCCTGACATTCGGCATTTTCAATCATCTCGGTATGGAATGCTTCTACAACTGCTACCTCTGTCTTGATCTGGATGGGGCTCCTTAGGGCCTCGGAAAGTGCCTCGCGCATTTCGGATGACAGGAGAAGGGCCTCAAAGATGGAGAGCCTCGCCGGAATACCGGCCAGGTGCTTCAGAACATCATACTTTCGTTCCAAATGCGAACCTCTGCTTACAGGAGGTCGTTCGACATTTGGAGGCATAGCGGGTTCTGCTGGTTGAACCGGTGATTGACTAGTACTGGGTACATCTTTCTACCTACTAGTAGAAGCCCAGAGAGTAGTCTCCGGACTAGGATCAGACAAAGGAGGCTGGCCTGTAGCCGGGCAAGACTGACTGTGATACGAACGAGGCAGCTCCCCCGATCTAGTTGCACGAACGGCGGTGGAGGTAGAGCCGAGGGTATTAGATGGGTTTGCGCGTGCTGAGATCTGCACTGAGCCTGCTGCTTGTTCTCAATAGCATGCACGGATTGGCCAAAAGTGCCTGCTGACGTACCTCGATGACCGGCGCGGTTGCGATTCCGCTGACGTTGACGTCGGCTGGAAACATTGGGGAGGTCTGCCTGGCGTTCCCCCTCGTCGGGGGTCATATAGGGCTTTACCCACTCCACGGTGTTAACTGAAGCATACCCCTCGCTGTCGCTCGAGGAGTCATCCACCGCTGGCCAGATTCTGGGAGGAATCCCCAATTCAGGGGGAATAAAGTCGCCGAGGGTTCGGGATGAAGACGGCACCGGCGGTGCGCGTTGCTTCTTCTTGCGTCGCTGCTGCTTGGCCTTTTGGAAAGAGGCCAACTGTGAAGATGATGCGGAGGCACCGACTACTTCTTCTGAAGGTTCCGGCTGCTTCAGGCACGCCCGGATGATACTGTGGGCACGGATGACGGTTTCTCGAGCCATCCAGTCGTCGTATTTCCGGGACCCGCTGCTAGGGACCTGCTGCCACTCGCCTTCGCTGTCGCTGCCGATCTCTGATCCTGCAAAGACACCTGCCACTTGTGCTGGTGCTGGGCCCAACATGACAATGTTGTTTTTGACCTGGTCTTGAATCCTGTCTTTAAACACATAGCATTTCTTGAGGGTGTGCACCATGATCCGATGATAAGTGCAGTAGTTGGGGTGATCGGTGAGATTCGCCTCTTCCGGCCTTCTGCACTCAGGCAGACGCACAATCCCTTTCTCTAGAGCACATCTGAAGTTGCCCAGGACCGGATTTTCGTTGAACGAATAAGTCTGGTACGTTTATTCCGGATAGGGGGCCCTGGGGCCTAGCCCTAACAAGGGGCCGGAGGGGCCTGCCGAGGAGGCGGCGCCTGATTGTCTCGCCTAGGTGGCGGTGGCGTGTTGCGCGGGGGAACCTGTCGGTTCTGAGGCGGCCGCTGCTGGGCAGGAGCCTGTGCTTGAGGTGGAGGAGCTCTGCGGGGTTGCGGGGGTGGTGCCGCCGGCAGTAACTCCAGCTGCCTCGGGGCTTCTATTTGGGCCACTGCGGCGGGTTCAGCCCTGGCAATCCTCCTGACTGGGATCATAGGGGGCAACAAACGTGCCTGACTAGCCTGTTGCAGGGCTTCCTCGAGGCACTGAGCCTTATCTGAGAAATCCCTGAACCCACCATGGTAGTTCTGGGTGATCAGGGAGGTTACCAGCTCTGTCTTGATGATCCCCACATACATCGTCAGTAGTTTCTCCTAAGTCAGTAGCATATCGAGGGAATACGTAAGTCCCTTCCACCGGGCGATGAAATATGGAACTCGCTCATCAGGACTTTACTTGCACTTGAAGAGGTCTGCAATTCTGGTCTTCCGCGTGGTGGAGCTGAACTGGTATAAGAACTTCCGGCGAAGATCCTCCCAACCGGTCAGCGATCCGATAGGGAGATGGCTGTACCACACGAATGTCGGACCTTCCAATGTCTGTACGAAACATTGGATCTTGGCGGATTCTTGCTGAGCCGGGGTCCCCAGCATGGGGCCACACCTGGAAGAAAAATGAGCCAAGTGCTGCGGCGGGTCCCCTGTCTCGTTAAAAGACGATAAAGTGGGGTTCCCAAAACCCTGAGGTGCAGGCATATCATCCACCCACGAGGGATAAGGCTTTCCATCCGGTGGGACCACCACCTGCTACGTTTCCAACGCTTCAAGGCGGGCTGTGAGTGCCGCGATAAGATCATCCGGGTGGGGTTCCCTGTCTTGACGGGGATCCCTAACCACAAGTGCATTGACATGTTCTTCAACACGGTAGACGGCTTCGGCCGCTCGTGGGTCAACTGGCTGGATGACCCGCGGGGCGACTGGGGGAACCCGGGTTGGATTCTTCAGATTGCCCCGTCGTTCGGGGGAATTTGGCAAGACGTATCGCGCCCACTTTCCATAAGTTTCGTCTTTTGCCCTTTCTGCGGCAGTAGCATGATCAGGGTTTCCCGAAGGCATCTCACTGGGGAGAAATTGTTCCTGCCCCTGCTGCCCCGGCCTAGGATTACCATAGTTGGGTCGCCGCTCTACGGCGCGCTCAGCCAAGAGTTCGTCCACCAGCCTCTTCTGCTCAGCAAGCAGCTGGCGTAACGTGGCCTTCTCGGGATCTTCGTCTGTTTTATGCACAGAGGCGGACGGGTCGGAGTCCTTGACTGTTCCGACGTTCTCCTTACCCTTGCCGGTGTTTCGACCGAGTACCAGTGACTTGGTGGGTACAGGGAGGCCTAGAAGGTTCCTCTGCTGACGGGTCACTCTCCCTGATGGGTTCAGCAGTGGCTGTACGCCCTCGTGGGGTAAGTCTCGATCAAGGAATTGAAGCTCATCTTTCTTGTCCACGACGTCAGCCATGTGGACCGCGACCCCTCTCGAGGGCATGTCCTCGATGTCTCATAGTGAATCGGGCTGCCGTCGGATAGGGTCGAAGAGGAGAGCGGCATAGTGTCCCCAACCACGGACTTGCACATGGGGGGTGGATTCCCTGACGATTCTACGGAGTGCTTTAAAAATCTGGATGCATTTTCGTTGAAGGGCGCTCTGGCGGCCTGGCGACTCAGGGTGTTGGGCCACAAGGAGTGCGGCCGCATCGACCAGGCGGCACTGCTCGCTGATTTATTCAAAGTGCTCTCGACTTCTGCGGTACACCACCCGTTCGTAATGAAGGCGGAAGTGTGTTGCCCATAGGGTTCGACAAAAGCAACCCACTTCTTCAGGGGTAAGAGTCTCCGGTACGCGAAAATTCAGCGCTGCCGTCGGCCAGAACTTTTCCGGGAAGTAATCCGCTGTGAGAATACTCCAAAAGCTCCGGGGCATGGACTCAGGGTCTGGCCCTGTGTTGCCCCACTCGTCAACCGGGGGCGGCTGAGGGACTGGTAACGGTACCGAGGCGGACCTCTGGGATAGTAAGCTCGACGGTGGAGAATACGGCGAATGAGCTGACTAGCCGCCGAATTCCGGGTCATCCTCCGAAGAGTGAGGTGACCTGGCCACGATGTCACGATACGACGGGCTAGTAACCATAGCTTCCGGAATAGGAGCCGCGGCTACCGGAGACAGGTCATGTCGTCTCTCTACCGTCGTTGGCCCCCAAAATAACTCTCAGTGATCTCTGGTAGAGGTAGAGGGCACTTCTGGTGACAAAGGCGGTGATTGAGCGGTCGAGACCTGCAGAATTCCCATGATTTCTTCCACTTGGATGTACCTGCGGAGGGAGATGGTAATCTGGTGGACCTCAAATTCCGATAGAATGAGGCTAACGCGTTTGGTTCCTGCCCTAGTCCTTGATACGGAGGAGCGGGGAGAAGGTTCCATCGCTAAATCGCATTCCACTTCCAAGTCGGAGAAGCGGGTAGGTTTGATCTCCACCTGGGCCTTCCCAGGGTTCTTCTTGTGGCAGCGACGACCCGCTCTCCTGCCCTGCGGTGGCTCTTTGGGACAAGGTTGACCCCTATCAAGCAGCCTCGGGGCGGCGCTGGCGCCGTGGCGGAGAGGGCCCCCACTCGAGATAGTCGTGGAGCGAGGCTGACCTTCACTCCTTGAGTTGATGGGGCGATGAGGACCTACTCCGGTTGCAGAGAGGACATAGGGAGGGCCCCCACGTTGGAGAAGGACCGGATGGACGATGCCTTCAGGTTGGCGGTCGGGGGCAGGAGGATGGACTCCATACCTATTATAGTGGGCGCAGGAAAGGATTCCGCGCTGAGCATCACTGCCGCGGGGCAGGTCTTCCTTTGGGATGGGGGTAGCACGAGGCATGCCTCCATGACGAAGTTCGGAGCGGGGAAAGCCCACACTCATTGGAGTAGTGGTATGGGGAGGACCTCCATACAGGTTGACATTACCGCGGGTTAGCTCGCGGCGATCACCACTTGGGCCTGCAACCCGGAGAGTCAACCCAGCCTGCCCGTGGGGCAGTTGGGGTCTCGATCCTGGTTGGGTGAAAGTGTGCCCCTGCTCAGTGTATGCAGCGGCTTCACGATGCACGTCGGCGGTGGCTCGGGCCACTGTAGCTGTCGACGTTGACGCGCCCGGGCGAGCGTCCTCAGCCCGGGCCTGACACTGACGTCGGGTCAGGCGATTTGGTGCAGGTGGTGTAGGGACGTAGCCTGCCTGCTCTTCCTGCAGGGCCGGACGGCGGCGCTGACGCGGCCGGGCGGGATCTCTCGCCTGAGCCCTTGGGTCGGGACCCTGAGCGGGCTGAGCCGGACGACGCCTGCCTCTTCAGCGTAAGGCGAGGAGTCTTCAAGGTGTTCCAGGGACAAGCTCCCGAAACAGTTGAACGTTGGGGTGGGGAGGAAAAGGATTGACAGCCAGTGCCCCAGCGTCCTTCCATTATCCACATCTGCAAGAAGGATCCACGCCAACACACTGCAGAACGAAGTTCCCCACGTTCAACTGCCCCGACTTCCGGTGAGTTTCACGACATGCCCGCTATTTGCTTGGCGGGACCAGGCACCAAATATCTGGATCCGGTGACACGTTAATCTACTGGTGTCTCGAATGCTACTAATCTTCATATTGAGGAGAAGAAATTCATGTCGGGTTCACCATTTCTGTTTCTGACGCTTTCACCGGGGCGCGCGCGCGCATCCGTTCCGTCTGCGGAGGAGGACGCGCAACGCTTTTTTTCCCCACATTCCCACATTCCAAAGGCGGGTGGCATTTTCTCCTTATTCAGGGACGTCTTCTCCTTGATCGAAACGGGATGATGGGATGTTGGTTCTTCCTCCTGTGGATTCCTCCTCAGAACTCGTCACCTAGTCCGGGTCTCCCTCGTAGATTTAATACGTAGTTCGTGAAACTCTTCCCAGTGCCATGTTTCCATGGACGCCGGTTAATTACACTGCTTCTGTCAGGAAATTCCAAATGGTCCAGCCAGGGCAGCAACCTTCATTTAGGGGAGTAGTCACGTTGAGGCATCAGAAGCGTGTCTGGATGCTGGGGAACCTGGCATGTCTGTCTGTTATCCCTGGTCACAAGGCTTCTCGAGGGCGTGGAAGCCCGAGGCATCCCACATCGAGTGCGGGGAATTATATGTCATAGACACATATCTGGGTTTTTCCTCAGCTTCCAATGTTTAACACAGGGCATGCCACGAGTTTAACGTCTAGCGGAGATGGATCAACCCAACCAAAGAATTAGCTAGGATAGATCGGATTGAGGGATCCTCCTTGAAGGGATGTTGATATTGGGGCCAGTCCATGGGCGGCTGTGAAGAAGAGCGTACCGACATGGTCTCACCGGGATAAGACGGTCCGGGCGAGAATCGGGATGGGTGATAGGTTGATGAATGTAGTGGAGGGAGAGTGAAATGGGACCATCGCAGGGGCGATAGTGAAGTTGGGCATGAGCCTTGACGAGGCTTCCTACGTATCCCCGTGGCAGGGAATCAAAGTTCGCGTAGTTCGGGATGGTGCCGGTAGACCGACGTGAAGGTGGACCTTGGCCCGATGGATTTCGTCGGCGAACCAACGTGAAGGTGGACCTTGGTCCGATGAGTGGTGGGCTTCAGCCTCAAGAAGGCTTCCTACGTACCATGCCTTGACATGGATCAAGGACCCCGTAGTTCAAAGGGTTTCATCGGTGAACCGACGTGAAAGTAGACCCGTGGCTCCACTATTGGTGGGCATGAACCTTAGGAAGGTTCCCTACGTACCATGCCTTGACATGGATCAAATTCCCCATAGTTCGGATGATGGAATACAGTTTAACGTCATGCGGGACGATAGTGAACCCTGATGTGAATAAACGACGGGCAGTGGGTGTCGGCGAACCGACGTAAGTGAGGGACCTTGGTCCGATGGGAGATGGGCTTGAAAATGGGGGCCTAGCACACCGACTAGGAGACGGATTGGGCCAATGATTGTTGGGCTTGATCCTCAGGGAGGCTTCCTACGTACCATGCCTTAATATGGATCAAAGACCTCGTAGTTCGGGTTAGGGAATGCAGTTTAACGTCATGCGGGATGGGGGTGAACCGACGTGAATGAGGTCGGAACGACCGTACGGTGGTTTTGAACCTCGTAGAGGCTTCCTAAGTACCATGCCTTGACATGGATCAAAGTCCTCGTAGTTTGGGTTGGTCACAACATCTTGCTGTCGGACGGGAATTACAGTTTAACGTCGTGCTGGACGTAGGTAGAACTCGACGTGAATGATGATGGGTGGGCTTGAACATCATGGAGGCTTCCTACGTACCACGCCTTGACATGGATCAAAGACCTCGTAGTTCAAATGGGTATGAAGTTTAATGTCATGCGGGACAAGGGGGCATACAGTTTAACGTCATGCTGGACGAGGGAGAAACTCGACGTGAATGAACGACTGAGCAATGTGGATTGAACCTCATGGGGGCTTCCTACATACCATGCCTTGACATAGATCAAAGTCCTTGTAGTTCAAATGGGATGGGTCGCAATGGCTTACCATTGGACCGGAATGTAGTTTAACGTCATGCAGGGCGGGAATGAGACCCGACGTGAATAAATGATGGGTGGGCTTGAACCTCATGGAGGCTTCCTACGTACCATGCCTTGACATGGATCAAAGTCCTCGTAGTTCGCTGAGGGTGGGGGGTCATGGTCGGTGCTCACTCTAAGCCCACGTGAGTCATGCTTGGTGTGGGAAACAAGAGGTTGCAAGGACCTGACGATCACGTCGCGAAGGATGCGTCCGTGAGAAGCGAAGAGGGGCTTATGCGTTAGGCGGCCCATGGTGCTGGGACTTACTCCAGGATGGAGGCCCATGGTGCGACAATGCGCGGGAAAGATAGACCTTGGTCCAATGATGGGAGGTGCATCGTTCCCTATCACTCCCTCCACTCACCTTGGTAGTGGGGAATTACGGAGATGCAGAGGTGCAGCCATCCATTGGGGAACTAGGGTCGCCCTTCTCCTATGAACATATGCCACTCCGATAAGGAGGATATCATCCCTTGTGGATGGTTGATTCCATTCTCGGGGAGACGAGTGGTGTAAAAAATGTTCGAGTTAGGGGGACCCTTCGTGAGGGGCATGAGGTCGGGTCACAGTTTAACGTCATGTGTTGAGGATGTGGTGCTTGGCAGTTTAACGTCCTGCGGCTCGTACATGGTGGGTTCACTCCACACCCCTAGGATTTACATAACCAGTACCCTCTGGTCCTTGGGGAAGGGAAGGTACCAGTAAGGACATGGTTAAGGGTGGTTGTGGAACGAACCATCAAGGGGTCCACGTTAGCGTGGCTATGCGAAAAAGAAATAGCCATTAGCATGCCTATGCGAAGAAGCATTAGGCGAAGCAATGCTACGGGTGGTATCGTCCATGGGACTTTGAAATCACATCGTGCAATCCTAGAGGGTCTCACGGGAAGAGGAGTCACTAAGAAAAGGAGTGTGCTTTGCGAAGTGGAGTGCCTTGGCCTTAGCATGGGGCATAGGTGTGAGTGGAAGGTGCTTCGCGAAGTGGAACAGTGTTCGCGGAGCACTTCCTCGTGAAGAAGGGGTGCCTCACGAAGCAGGGTCCTGCGAAGCAGTGTGGTTCACGATGTGTAGCGATCCTGACTTAGCATGGGGATCACTAGCATGGGTTGGGTGTTTCGCGCAGCATAAACGCTCCGCGGCTACCCGGGTTCCCTTGGGAATCCCCTTCCTTCGCGAATGGCCTTGAGCATCGCAAAGGGAATCCCTCTCGGAAGAGGGGCTCAAAACGAGACAAGTCTGAGGCGTCTCGCGAAGTAGAAGTACCTCGCGGAGCTCATGATTCCCGGGGAAAAGAGTGCTTCGCGATTCAGGAGAGGAGAAGCCGAAAGGTCGGATTGTCCGTCATCGGGACTCAACGGGAGTCCAATATTTATAGGGAAGGGGCGCCGCGAAGTAGAACTCGCGTGCCGCCTTCGGGGCTTCGCGGCGCGCTCGCGAACGTCAACATCATCCGCGTAGAATTACCGCCTCGGGAGCTTCGCAGCGGCTCGCGAACGTCAAATGCGTTCGTAGAGAATTACCACCTCTGGAGCTTCGCGAGGCCGCAATGGTCGGGGCGCTTCGCGGCGGGGCTTCGCGTGGGTGCTTCGCGGCAGTGCTTCGCGAGGCAGCGCACCAACCTTTTTTTTCGTCCCTTCCTTTCGTGCAATATTTTGGCGCCAACAGTACCTTAGGCATGCCTCCATAAATTCTAGAGGATACCAGCTAATAATGGGGGTATAAAGTGATTCCATGGGATAGTTATACTTCATGTATTAAATACAATTAAATAATGAAGTAAAAAAGTATCATATACAATAATAAATAAAATCCATTGTAGATGAAATAATAATAATACATGGTACAAATAAATTATATAATTATATATAATAGAAAAAATGATCAATTGTAAGACTGATCACATTAAAAAAATAAATTAAAGTTGTAAAATAAAAGGATACATCACAACTCTAATTTGTACCACAACTCTATCTCCAAATCTCAGTTGAGTGGTCATGATCGACCATGAAATTACTGATCTCGGGCCTTAGCCCAACTTAGGCCTAAAATAATAGTGAAAGAGATTCTAGGGTTTCCATATGAGATGGAATCCCATGGAGTGTAAAGACCCGTAAATTTCAAGGGAATTTTTTTTCTTAAATTATTTGGGATTTTACGAGTACGCAGACTCTGACGAAACCTGATTCCGAGGCTTGGTGTGCCTGGAATCAATTTCTGAAGTTTAACTCGGGTACGTTCGGTGAACGAATTATCGGGTTTTTCTAACTTTTGAACCGGTGTTCGGAATCGAAATCCTAGGCCACTGATGAAACCGCAACGCTGGTAATTGCTCAAGAAGACCTTTATTGGAGGTGTGTTTTCTCGGGAAGAGTTTTTTAAAATTGGGGTTTAAGTGTTAAGTGAAATAAAATTTTGTTACAAATTTTATCCCAATTTTCTAAGTGTTGGATCCTAGTTGTGGGAGCTATTGGGACCCTCTATTTGTTAACTTCCCATGAGCGGATTAAAGGTGAGGTGGGGCCTACACGAGTCACCACCTTTTCAAATTCCCCATAACTCCATAACTCCTATAATCCCCCTTCTTTAATTTTAATGGCTCTCCCTCACTTTAATCTTGCCAACCTAAACACTCTATTCACTTTTGAAAACTAAAGATTAATTAAATGAAGTGAATTGAATTTTGAATCTTAGAGTTTTTGAAATGCATGGCTTGAGTGACAAAATAAGAGGAGTCTTATTTTTTTTGGTTAGAAGCTTGTTGTGTTTTGTTTTTGGAGAGAATACTCTATGTCTTGGATATCTCCATCATCCTCGTTGATGAACGACAAGACCTCGACAAAGAACGTCATCACCGCAAGGAGATATCGACATGTCGTTCATCTCCTCTCTGTAGCCAGTGTGAGATGTCATTAACTTCTTGGATGTACGCCAATGCCATCAACCGTGACGCCGACTTTTGTTACCCTTTTTGAGGTAGGGGTTAAGTTCAAATTTAATCCATTAAAATTGCGGTTTGTTTGTCGTGGAGATTTCTCGTTCTTTGGACGCTTGCTATCGGTATAACAGTAGGATGTAGGACTGCACAAACACGGCTGACCCTCCTCCCCATAGTTATTGTTATTCATTGTGGCTTAAAAAGAGGAGACACAGTGTCATTTCACCACGCGAGGACGAGAGAACTACAACTGGAGGGGGCCGCAACGAAGGCGCGCGGCGCCGTCGCGTCGCGCCGGTGAGGCCGAAGGAAGCCGCGACTGAGGGCGAGCCGCGGAGGAGGGGTGCAGCGCCGTCACGCCGCGCCGGAGCACCATGGAGGGCCACAGCGGGGCCGGGCCACAGCGGGGCCGGGCCACAGTGGAGGGGTGCGTCGCCTTCTCACCACGCCAGACAGGGAGGAGCCGTGACTTATGGCAGCAGCGGTTCGGGGGAGCGGCCGGCTGGGCCGGCCGCTGGTGCCAGCTGGAGGCGAGACCCTTCGGGTCTCGCGGGTTCGATTAAGGTTGGCGTTAATTGGGCGACTATTTCTCAATCATGGGGGGCGGTTCTCCCCCGCATCCCGCTCGGCCAATGGCCAAGCCGCCGGCCACGCGGGCCGGGCAGCCCACGCCGGGTCGGGCAGCCCTCGCAGGGCCGGGCCAGCCGCACATGGCTAGGCCACCAGTGCCCGGTCGGGCCGCGCCACCCCAGCCATGCCCAAAAGAGCCGGACCCGGACCTGGGTTGGGTCGACCCAGTTCGGGCCGACCCAGGGGGTATCGGGCAGGGTCGGACCGTGCCCTAACCCCTATTTCCAGACAGATCTGTTCAAATGCCTATAACATAGGCTATGGACCACCGATCAACGCACCGTCAGTTGTGTAGAGATCCTTGGATTGAGAAGGTCATTTCGGTATATCACACTGAAGGTTTCATAGAAATTTGGGTATGTCCGGCTTGGTTCGAACACGAATCCAATCGGGCCCTCGGAGTGGAAACACTTATAACTTGAGCCCCGGATGTCCGAATGACGTGCCGTCGACTTTGCTGGATTCCTCTTAGTGATACGGTTATTTTGTCTTACTCTGCTCGAGGTTTGGATGTAGCTAGAGTACGGTCGGGTTGGTTTTAACTTAAAAACCAACCGGTCCCCAGGGACGAAAAAGCCAATAACATACAGACCGGGCGTCCAATTGACGCGCCGTCTGTTGCATTGAGTTCCTATTGAAAAGACTGAACATTGTGATACATCGACTATAGACATCATGACAGTTAATGTATCGACTCTTGGCTCGTGGAGCAGACCCTCCCGGAATCGAGTGTGCTATGTGCGAGAACCCTAGAGCTGGCTGCGATGAAGATGACGACTTCCGTACAAGGATCCTCAGTGGGTTCGACAAGGATGACTACTGCACTACGATCCTCTGTGGGTTCAACGATGAAGACTACCATACTGGGATCTTCTGTGGGTTCGACGAGGATGTCTACTGTGCTGGGATTCTTTGTGGGTTTGAAAATGATGGCTTCTGTGCTGGGATCCTCTGTGGGATTGACAACGATGACTTCTATGCTGGGATCCTCCATGGGTTAGACAATGATGATTTCTATACTTGGATCCTCTGTGGGTTCAACAGCGTTTTCGACTATACTTGCATCCCCTGTGGGTTCGATAGCGATGACTAGTCTACTTGGATCCTCCGTGGATTTGGAAATGACGACTTCTGTATTGGGATCCTACGTGGGGTCGGCAGAGGATATGATTTAGAGGCTACATCTAATCTTCTCCTCCTCTATTCAGAAGTAGTATACCTGTGTGAGCTGAGTCTTGACTTTCAATCTTTATCTTCAATAAATTTGACTTGCTTTCCTGTGTGGATTGGGTTGTGCTTTCCTATGTGGATTGGATTGTGCTTTCCTGTGTGGAATGAGATGAACTTGGGCTCGAGAGTTGAAGAGGAACTGGAATTGATGACTTAGGTATATGTATCGGCATATACCTAAGTAGAGTTGGTTGATACTTTGTGATTGTAACGATCCTTTATGGTTTATCCTTTGTGGATTCTGGGAGACCTTCGGGAGTCTTAGGGTCCCTACTGAGTATCGAATACTCACCCCTGCACCGGCTACGCCCACAATATGTTGTGTTTGTTGCAGACGATGGACAACGCTGATCATGGTTGAGGCTTGAGGAGAGGGATGGTACATGGTGGTGGTCTATCAGGCGGGGCGTACACTGAGAGGACGGCCGGACTCGGGGAGCCAAAGAGACTGTCTGTACTCACCCATTAGGTGGGAGAACCAGAGGATGACTTCGTGGTTGCTACATTACTTTTTAGTTGTTTCACTTTTCTTCTAGTTGTACTGCACTTTCCTTTCGGTTTGTACACTGGCCCATTTACTTACCAGCACTTACATTTGTAGTCAATTTACATAGTGTTTATTTAGCTAGCATACTCTCTGGTGTTTGTTTTCTTATATAAAGGCAATGCCTTCCCTTTCATCGGGATTTATGCCTTTGGTGCTAGTCGCCATCCCCTATCCTATGGAAGGTGGGCTTGGGGTAGTCATGGAACGGGCCCCGAGGACAGGTCGTGAAAAATTGGTATCAGAGTAATTCGGTTCTACCGCAAAACTCATTACTCTGATCTTTGTTCTATGTAAAGCAATTATGTTAAGGGTATTGAGTATGGTTATCAGCCCAGGGAGTCCAGTGTTGGTGCGGCGGCCGACGTATTCATACACCAGGACCATGACTTAAAATTTCCGACTCAGTACACGAAAACATTGATTGCATGTGTGTTTCAAAAGTTTTCTTTGTGATTACTTTGTGTCAGCTCCCCAGGTATACTGAATTGACCGTGGAGCACCTGTTTCTTTTCAAGATGGACCCATGATGGCAGCCAGCTAGGGTTCCCAGTTACAAGCGATATGACAGCCCACCGAGCGACAAGGTCTTCGTGTAGGGCCCCATTACAGTAGAGGAACTGGTGGTACCTCTACCCGTCAAGACACCGATGCCACCAGCCCCAGCCGCTGAGAGTGAATGTCGCCTTAGTGCACTGCACAAGTTTCAGCATCAGAGACCGCCCAAGTTCCATGAAGAGATAGACCCTCAGCCAGCCGAGGATTGGCTGGAGGCCGTTTTATGAGTTTTCAGATTAGTAGGGACACCAGCTGACCTCATGGTGATCCTAGCAGCGAGTATTCTGCACGCAGCATCATGTAGATGGTGGAGCCTTATGCTCCTGGTGCATGACAAGGCATCACTTCATTGTACGGACATCGAGAGCCTCTTCTTCTCGGAGTTTGTTGCATCCACCCTCCGTGCAATGTGCATCCCGGAGCTACTACAGCTACGGAAGGGCAACATGATAGTAGCCTAGTACTCGGCGAGATTTACATACCTCTCGCGTTACTCAACAGATATGGTACATGACCCATTTTTTTGGGCTCGGACATTCGACCAAGGAATGAGGCATTAGATCAGGGCTTAGATGATCTCCCTCAACATCCTGATGCAGGCCTGGGTGCTGGGGAGAGACCTTCTATTGGAGAGTTTTCTCACTGAGCAGTCACCAGCAGCCAGACCCTCCGCAGGACGACCCGCAGTGGAGACTTCTGCAGCTGGCAGTAGATAGATGACGCAAAGGACCAAGCGGGATAGACCATCAGATGATCAATCTCAGAAAACATGTTCTGTTGTGAGTGGTACACGAAATAGAGCTAGTCACACGAGGAGCAGGCAGTTCTATGAATGCGGTGGGCAGGGTCACATGGCTCGAGACTGCCCGCCCCGCCCTGCAGATGAGCATCAGGTGGTAGAGGGACCTACTAGGAAGAGGATCGACCGTGACAGTCCATAGGGAATGAGTGGACAGGGGAGAGCTCAGCTTCAGGCAGCTGAGGCCTACGACAATGGAGCTCCATGTGTAGACGGATAGGAGTAGGACTAGCTCCAGACATGAAGGATTTTGGTTATGATACTTCTAGCTTTGTTGATGTTTTATCTGTGGATTCTTTGTGTCTTTGTACCTTGAGCTGCAGTAATAAAAGACACTGATTCTTGTGATATTTTCTTCCCTGTCCTTTTTATGATGTAGATACTAAGAGGTTCCGGTTTAAAACTATTGACTTGATCCTCACTCTTGAGATTCCTACTGGAGGAGACCTACTGACCACACACTACTACAGATAGTGTGACTCGACCTTTGGAGGCAAGAGTAACGGTTGGATCTTTTCGTAGTAGTGTCGAGGCCTTATAAAGTCATCCATGACATGAAATAATACCATTCATGTCCGGATTGACTGTATTCGGAAATGGATGTGGTTCATCCTGGGGATGAGACCAGATTACTCTTGTCCACAGAGGAGGAATCTCAGCATCTCTAGTATATCATAGATGAGGAAGTGTGGAGTTGAGTTTTTACAAATGGCTAATCTCACACATTGTTCGTCGAGAGAACGGTTTATGGTTCTCACTAACTCAAAAGTATCAGGAGTATCTTTTTCACAGAAGGACATGAACATGAGATAGCGGCGATGACTTGAGTTCCTCCAGGACTATGACATCGAAATAGTTTACACTCCTAGGAAGGAGAACGTTGTGGCGGATTCTCTTAGTAGGAGATCGGGCATTCATCTGTTAGGAGTGGTGAGACAATAGCTGGACATATTTTCAGTATCCTCTGTGGATAGTGTTGGAGTGAGTACGTGTAGAACCAGAGATGGTTCAGGATACGACAGAGAAGGTCCATGTCATCTTGGAGCGGATGAGGATAGCTCAGAGCTGAGAAAAGTCCTATGCTGATAGGAGGTGTAGACCACTAGAGTTCGAGGATGGTGACCACGTTTTCTTACGGGACTCACCTCGACGTGGATTACAAAGATTTGGTTGTGGCATCAAGTTATCTATGTGCTTCTTCGGACCATTCCAGGTTCTCAGCAGGATAGGCGAGGTGGCATGTCGCATGGCTCTACCACCTCTGTTGCACTAGGTGCACGACGTCTTCAACGTATCTCAGCTGAGGAGACATGTGTACGACCCAACACATATCATCGACCATGGGTAGCTAGATATCGATGATGGGGAGACTTTTTCAGAGGTCCCGGTGGAGATCGGGGATCGACAGTAGTGGGTATTATGTGGACGGTCGATTCCTCTAGTGCACATTAGGTGGCAGTACAGGAACCTCAATGAGAGCAATTGGGTGTGGGAGGCTCAGATGCGTGCTTAGTACCCACTTTTGTTTCCCTAGTTTGTGATGTTTCTTTACAGGGAAGTAAAGCATTGAGGTGATAGTAATGTAAATACCCATAAATTTCAAGTAAATTTTCCTTTCATAAATTCTTTGGGATTTTACGAGTACGCAGTCTCTGACGGAACCTGATTCTGAGGCCAGGTGTGCCCGGAATCAATTTCCAAAGTTTAGCTCAGGTACGTTCAATGGACGAACGAGCGGGTTTTTCTATCTTTTGAACTGGTGCTCAAAATCAAAATCTGATGGCACCGATAAAACCGCAACAATGGTAATTTCTTAAGAAGACCTTTATAGGACTTGCGTTTTCTCGAGATGAGTTGTTTAATATTGTGGTTTAATTGTTAAGTGAAATAAAATTTTGTTACAAATTTTATTCCACCTTTCTAAGTGTTGGAACCTAGGTGTGGGAGTTGTAGTGGGGCCCTTTGGTTGTTAACATCCCATGAGGGGATTAAATGTGAGGTGGGGCCCACACGAGCACCACCATTTCAAATTCCCTATAACTCCCTAACTCCTCTAAACACCCCTCTTTAATTTTAATGGATCTATCTCACTATAATCTTGCCATCCTAGACACTCCATCTAATTTTGACAACTCAAGATTAATTAAATGAAGTGAATTCAATTTTGAATCTTAGAGTTTTTGAAATGAATGGCTTGTGTAATAAAATAAGAGGAGTCTTATTTTTTTTGGTCGAAAGCTTGTTCTATTAAGTTTTTGGAGATAATACTCTATGTCTTGGAGATCTCCATCATCCTCATTGCAGAACGACAAGACCTCGACGAAGAACGACGTCACCGCAAGGAGAGATCGACGTTCTGTTCATCTCCTCTCCGCAGCCGGTGTGAGGCGTCATTCCCTTCTTGGATGTACGCCGACGCTGTCAACTGCGATGTTGACATTTTTCACCGTTGTTGAATAAGGGTTTAAGTTCAAATTTAATCCATTAAATTTGCGCTTTGTTTGTCGTGGAGATTACTCGTTCTTTGGCCGCTTGCTATCGGTATAATGGTAGGAGGTCGGGCCGCACAAACACGACCGACCCTCCTCCCCATTGTTATCATTCTTCATTGTGGCTTCAAACGAGGAACCGAAGTGCCGTTGCACCACGAGAGGATGGGAGAACCGCGGCCAGGGTGGGCCACAACGAAGGAGCGCGGCACTGTCACGCTGCACCGTCGCGTTGCGCCGGTGAGGCCGAAGGAAGCCGTAGTCGAGGGGCGCGGTGCCGTCACGCCTTGCCGGAGCACCATGGAGGGATGTGCCACTCCAGTCGCGCCGGGCCATGCCCAAATGGGCCGGACCCGGAACCGGGTTTGGTCGACCCGGTTCGGGCCAACCAAGGGGGTATCAGGCGAGGTCGGACTGGGCCCGAACCCCCTATTTCTAGACAGATCCATTCAAACACCCATAACTTGGGCTACGGATATCTGATCAATGCACCATTAGTTTCATAGTGATCCTTGGATTGAGACGGTAGTTTAGGTATATCACAATAATGTTTTCAGAGAACTTTGGGTATGGCTGGCTTGATTCGAACAGAAAACCAACAGGGCCCTCGGAGCGGAAACGCTTATAACTTGAGCTCTGGACGTCCGAATGACGTGCCGTCGACTTTTCTGGATTCCTCTTAGTGAGACGGTTCATTTGGATTACTCTACTAGAGGTTTGGATGCATATGGAGTACGGTCGGGTTGTTTTTAACTTAAAAACCAACCGAGCCCCTAGGACGAAAAAGCCAATAAGTCACAGACCGGGCGTCCGATTGACACACCTTCTATTTCCCTGAGTTTCTATTGACGAGATGGAACATTGGGATACATCAACTCTGGATGTTGTGACAGTTGATGTATCGACCCTTGGCTCATGGTGCGGTCCCTCCCGAAATCGAGCGTGCTGTGTGCGAGCACCCTAGAGCTGGCTGCGACGAAGATGACGACTTCCGTTCAAGGATCCTCAGTGGGTTCGACGAGGACGACTATCGTTCTGGGATCCTCCGTGGGTTCGACGAGGACAACTACCGTACTGGGATCCTATGTGGGTTCGATGATGACGTCTACCGTGCTATGATCCTTCGTGGGTTCGACAACAATGACTTCTGTGCTGGGATCCTCTGTGGGTTTGACAACGATGAATTCTGTGCTGGGATCCTCCATGGGTTCGATGAAGATGATTTCTATACCGGGATCCTCTATGGGTTTAGCAGCTTTGTCTAATATACATGGATCCTCCGTGGGTTCGGTAGCGATGACTATTATATTTGGATCCTCCATGGATTCGGCTGTGATGACTTCTGTACTGGGATCCTACGTTGGGTCGGCATAGGAGATGATTCAGAGGCTACATCTAATCATCTCCACCTCTCTTCAGAAGTAGTATACCAGTGTGACCTGAGTCTTGACATTCAATCTTTATCTTAGATAAGATTGACTTGATTTCCTGTGTGGATTGGGTTGTGTATTCTTATGTGGATTCGATTGTGCTTTCTTGTGTGGACTGGGATGAACATGGGCTCCAGATTTAGAGCAGAACTGGAATTGATGACATAGGTATATGTATGAGAACATACCTAAGTGGAGTTGGTTGATACTTTGTGATCATATCTTTCCTTTTTGGTTTATCCTTTGTGGATTCTGGGAGCCCTTCTGTAGTCTTAGAGTCCCTACTAAGTATCGAATACTCACCCCTACATGGGCTACGCCTGCACTACATTGTGTTGGTTGCAGACAATAGATAGATCTGATCGTGGTTGATGCTTGAGGAGCGGGATGGTACCCGGTGGTGGTCTATCAGGCGGGATGTACAGGGAGAGGACGACCAGACTCAAGGAGCTGACGAGACTATCTGTACTCACCCTTCATGTGGGAGATCCGGTGGACGACTTCGTTTTTTCGGCTTTACTTTTCAGTTGTTGTACTTTCCTTCCAGTTTTACTCCACATTCAGTTGGGTTTGTATACTGGCCCATTTACTTACCAGCACATACTTTTGTACTAAGTTTACATAGTGTTTACTTCAGCTTGCGTACTCTGTGGTGTTTGTTTTATTATATAAAGGCAATGCATTCCCTTTCATCGGTATTTATGCATTTAGTGCTAGTCACCAGCCCCTGGCCTATGGAAAGCGGGATTGGGGTAGTCATGTCATGGGCCCCGAGGACGGGTCGGGACATGAAGGGTGAGAGTATATAAGTTGTTAGGGAACCACCAACATGTTCCCATAAATAACCATCATATTCCATGATATGTTTATGTGAAATTCGCATAATAAAAAATATCTTGTTGAATGTAATTAAATAAATATCCACCATATATCCTTCGGATTGAATCCCCAGTTGATTTTACCTTCTTTGGCTAATGATGGGGTTTCTCTAAGAGGCATAATGACCATTACAAGACATATAACAGAAACATTATCCTTACTAAAAACCTCAAATAACATATACATGGAGAGTTATCATATAATTTTCATTCCTAGTATATAGGATTATCCATGACTGCATATTCATGGAATCCCCAATGACAGTATCTTAAACCTCTCATATGGGAGTTTTATTGGATAAAGGAATAATACTATATGTATCATAGACCACCCATATGGAACTTTTCTCAAGAATATATAACCCAGAACATGCCTAAAGATGTTTTAACATCTTGGTAGAAACAAAATAATGAACATGAACCAAAATTCATTTTCAGCACATAACCACAATATCGACAGGGAGTGTACCATTTTAGACCGAAATAAAAAAAGAATTTTTTTTGGATTGATGTTTAAACCCTTTATAATTATTCATAATTCAATAAACAATATAAAGAAAAATTTATCATTAGGGGACATACTAAGTTCCCCTAATATAACCCATGTAAAGGAACCCCACTTGGGGTCCTCATTCCAAAACATGACATTCGAGCCAATTCGAGCCCCATTGGGGGCCACATTATCAAAGGAAAACACATTCACCACATAGGCCCTTAGACACATAGGTCAAGACTCACTTGCAACAGTTTAGTGAGACAGTCCCTGGGAATCAATAAGGACCAATGTTATGATATGTTGGTCCAAAAACCCTACAATCTGTAACAAATTTAGGGTCCACCCCAAGGAATTCATATATCATGGGAAATGGACACAGATTCTTGGATAAATTTAATGAGATAAGGAATCCATGGTATTATCAATGTCTTAGATGGACATTGAGGCTAGATCCTCTAATTCATCACACATATTCTAAGGGTCTCAAGGACCTCATATAAGAGGGTAACCCATTCACCCTCACACTATTAACATTAGTCAATGTGTTTAAATGTCATAGGGAATGAGATCAGTTGTCACATACCAAGACATTGGTGGGTGATGAATGATACATAAAAAAGGTACAATAAGGCTATTGGAACTTATTGGGTCCAAGGGATTCATTTAAATTTGGAAACAATTCGTTTTTATAATGAAAAAACCATTATTTAAATCAACATTTTTCCCATAGTGGAAAGGATACACATCACATGAACCAAAAAAATGTATAAAAAAAGAGAATCAATCAAGGACAACCTACATCAATTATATATTCTCCATCATAATGAAATAGGATGGTAGTCAAAACATAAACCCATCAAGACTTTTTTAAGTCAAGTTTAATATTCTTCCATTGATCAATCCTCTATCTTAATCAAAAACCCAATAATTAATTAGTTAATAAAATTATAATAAATTAATTAATTTATATTAAACATTGTATAATGAGGAATAACCCATCAGAATATATTATATCATAAAATATTTGAGGAACATAGTGTTGGATACCCCCAAAATGTACCTAAAACTTTACCCTAATAAATCCCAAACCCATGACATGCAAAACCATGAATAATTTTATTATACAATGCAAAAAAATATCTATAAAAATTACTAACATTAATTTTAAGCTAACAATTTTTTTATGATTACCAATAACATTATGAATAGAAAAAAAATCATCATATACCTTACCATTAATTAATGGATCAGAATATCTTATTTCTTCCTCTAGAGAATAATTATACATATTTAATTTTTTAATTTTATGAAAAACACTCATATTTTCTTCATTCAATTATTTATACAATTTAGTTTCTCATAATACAACCATGTCATAATTTTCAATTTCTATGAACATATTATCAAATATATAACATTAGTATTTTTACAATAACATGAATCATAATAATTATATACTGATTTTTTAGCGAACTTTGTTTGGTTTATTCTTCAACACATATTAATTAATTACATAAATTATAATTTTTTTGTAACTCCATTTTGGTTGATTATAATGTTTCAATTCATTTACGTAATATTTATCTCTCAATTCATGTTTCAAATTCCTAAAATCTGTTTTTGTATGTTTCTTATTTCTACATTCATAGTGTTACATCCTAGGTAAATACAGAATAAATCAAAATCATGTTTATAAATATGAAATATATTCTAATATTCAAAATAAAATATTATGTAATTATTTTATCAAAATGAAAATGGTTCTAATTAAACACTTGTCTTATAAGGATTAGTTTAAAATTAAATTTTATAAATTCTAAAAATCAAATTTGAAAATTTTAATATCATTTTTTAAATTTTCATGTCAAATTTATATTAGAGAAGATTTTTGGGTTTCTTCTTGAAAGAATCTTTTTTTAATAGAAAAAACACCATGTTCAAAAAATTAATATTTTATCAATAAATTAGTTAATTTTAAAGTCTCAGTATATAAAGACTCTAAACTCAGTATCAAGGATCTATTGCCATAAATTATTACATTAGTACTATGAACAAGTGATTTTATCCCAAAACTACTAGAAATTGTTGTACTTGAGACGAGATCCCATCGCAAATAGCATGTTGCATAAAACAGTGTTGAAAATATCATTTTTTGCGATGGGCCTATCGCAAAAAAAATTATTTGGGACAAGAAAAGTTCCCATTGCAAATAAACCTCAGAGTATATACATTACATATAAGTAAACCTTTGCCGACGGGCCCACCAAAAATACTATTTATAACGGGGAACAACATCATCACAAATAAGACTCTGATTATATATATTATATATATAAAAACCTTTTGCGATGTGCCTATCACAAATACTAGTAACGACGGGCCCGTCGTCCCATCGCCCCGTCACAAATAATATTTATTAAGAATTATAATTAAATAATTGGTGACGGGAGCTCGTCGCAAAAGGTCTCATAGAAAATAGTAAACATAATAAAAATATATTTAATTAAATTATGATTAATGAAAAATTATATTAATATTATTAAAATAATAAAAATTAAAATATTATTATTATTAATATAAATACACATTAAAAAATATAATACTAAAAAAATATATTTAATAAAATTATGATTAATAAAAATTTAATACTTATTTTATTAAAATAATAAATAAATAAAAAATTATTACCATCTTCAATATTTACAAAAAAAATAAAAAAAATTCATAAAATGTTATTATTATTAGTAAAATAATTAAATATTAATGTATATAATACTAATAATAAATAATTAAATTATTAAAAATTAAAAATATTAAATTATGCAATATTTTCACCAATATAAAAGAAGAAAATTAGAAATAGTTTATATTACAATAAATATTCAATTCAAATGTTTTTACCATAAAAAACAAATCACTGGTGGTCGTCTTCGAGAGGAGGTGGGGGAGCTGTAGGAGATGGTGGAGGAAACTCCATCCCTAAACTATGAGTTAGATGGTGCATGTACTCTATTTGCCAATGATACTGCTGTTGCTGCTGCTACTACTGGCATCGATGCATCTCCTCCTCATGCTACTGCTGCTGCTGCTATTGACATATCTCTTCAAGCACCTTCTGAAAACTCTCTATAAGCTTATACTAAGTTCGCAACTGGTCCTGATACTATGAGGCAAAAGATGATGCCTCTCCACGAGCTCCTCTCGATATGGAAACTGAAATCACAACAGTACCATAATAAGTACCCAGAGTCAAATGAGAGATGATACCAACTACTCAGCCCTTCTCAAAGCCATACTGAGTCGCATGCATCCTTGTTGCCTCATCGAAACGGTGGACACCAGTCTGCTCAGTCGTCTAGTCCTGACTTTCTGCCTGTATCAAATATGTTGCAGCCTCATATGATTCCTTCAATTCCAATTTGAAATTAAAATGGTGAAAATATTATAGGTAGTTAATTTTCGAACTGAAAAAACAATACTAACCATAATATGACATTGGAGATCACCTCTAATCTATGAAGTGGCTGGATCACTGTACATCATCTGATAAATGTTGAACTCTATAATATCAGGATAGTCGACTGCCTATAGAATATAAAATAAACTATTTATATTTAAAGTTATATAAAATATTTAAAATTTATACTTACCAGATGATCTCTATGCGAACTGAATGTGCGGCTAATAGCTCAATGTTTCAACTCATGTCTCCCCCAAATCTACCGTCCCACTGAAGATATCCTCTGAAATCTACCACCCAACCAGTGTAAACATAATCTATCCCAAATGTGAGATGAAATGTACTCTGGTTGGTTGGGTCTACATGAATCATTCAATTCTTTCACTCTTACTTTCATAATGTATGTTATTCTCAAATTTTGCAAAACCTAACTGAAATAGTCACGCATAGACACCTGCCATGCCACATGGATAGATTAACGCTAGCTATCATCGATGGGATACCATAAACCCTAAAAATAATTTATAATATCAATTTATTAATAAAAAAATTTCTAATTATATATGCATTATTGAAGTACCAGCCAAGGATCAAACATGTCATGTCGCACATCAATAGGAATCTGTTACCATGTGATCAAGGTCTGAGAAAAATAATTGTGCAAGATCACGCTCCGCTGTCCAATAGCTACATGCACAAAACTATGAAATCAAATAAATAATAAAACAATTATTATATATATATATATAAATAAATTAATGAAATCTAAATAATATATACATGTTATCATAGCTCCGTCTGTGTGGATCGAAGCCCAGACATGGACATCACTCGGGGATAGGGTCAGGAATCCTTAGTCACTCAAGACCATGCCCCCTCCACGTACCACCTTAACCTTCAGTAGGATGAGTGTCAGACGGTCCACAATCCCCATCATCCAAAGGTATATCATCCTCTTATAACTCATGAAATAGATAAAGATCCATCTGAAACAGAAAAAGATTTTTGTTAGTAGATAGTTGAAAATAACTATTATATATAGATATATATTAGTTATTATTAAAAATAGTATTTAACTGTGTAAATGACCATATTCATCCTCATCTCCATAGTTTTACATGTTAATGTCTTCATCTTCCTCCTCGGCATCATCAATATCTGTATGAGTTTTAGATACATCATCTCTTGTCATTTCAAAATCATTTGTAACATCATTAACATCTTCTTCATAATCGATCCTTAATTATGGAGTGTCATCATCAATATTCACATCTCCTTTTAAAAAAGATAGATTTTGAGCATTCTCTTGAAAAATTTCAATTCCTTCCACTTCAGCGGAACCTCATTCAGTTTGACTAAATAGATTTTCTCGAGATTTCATTTTTATTATGCTCCACTAATGGCTCAAGTCTCTTGAAGTAGCACAATACTTTGCATAATAACTTTTATGTGCCTGTTAATCCAGTAAAAATGGTTCATTTAATACAAGATGAATTTTATATTTATTATTGACGATTCCCTGAGTTGGATGAATATGCAAGAATCACTTAGTATCCAACCACTAACATTTAAACATTGTTATGTAATTGTGTCATATATAACATAGCTCAATAATTTCATCCACATTTCCATTAAAGTCTACTTTAGTTTCACTGTGATGTGATCCTCTAAAGAAAACTCCACTTTTCATTGTTTTTTCGATTCCCCATATGCACGTGTATAAAATCATAAACCATTCACCACATATGCATTGTAGGATTTAACCATTTTAGATGGTGGGTTACTCAATATACACAGTTGCATATCAATTTTATCAACATTTTGACACACCTGAATATTTTTAAAACAATTATCATTATGATAAATAATAAACAGAATATATATTAAACCATCAACAATTTATGTAACCATTTTTTGAAACCATTGAGATTTTTTTTGTTTTTAATTTTTAAGAGTAGCTCATGTAATTTGTGGAGGTTTTTTCTTGATATGATTTTCATATAAACTAAAAAAAATAAGTTTACATATTGTAACATAAATTATAGAATATGTGATAGAGGAACTCACTGTACAAATGATTTCATTTCTTCACAGTTGAGTAGAACATATGTATGATCTCTATGATATTCATCATCTGAAATCCATTGTTCATGAACTCCACCGAAACCAAGAATTAGATGATTAAAAATTAATAATTGATTTTACTTTTCTTCATTAACATCCCCCTAATTTCTTCCCATCTGATTGTGTTTTGAGGGATATTGATATTTAAAATAGTGAGTTCCGAAAAAGCAATATCCTATTGAAAATAAGCTTCAATAAATGAGCCTTCAACTAATTCATTGTTATGTACTTTTTTCTTCAATTTCATCATGAATCTCTCGAATGTGTACGTCCATCAAAACTATACTGGACCTCCATATTATGTTTCATGTGGAAAATGTAATATAAGATGTTCCATAGAGTCCAAGAAATCTGTCGGAAAGATTCTTTATAGTTTACATATAATTACAGCAACATCTTCTTCCATTTTTTATAGGGCCTCATAGTCTGTTTTCGCGACAAAAATGTCTTAAAATAATATGATATGTCTATTATCAAATACCAAATCATATAATTCATCAATCCTCTGAATACAATCGGCATAAGTCTTTCTATTATAACATGACAATCCTGACTTCTTAATTTGGTAATTTAACCCTTCTTAACACATCTGCCCAAATTGTAAGCATAGCCATCTGGAAGTCTCAAATCTACAATCCACTCACATAATAGTAAGATACTCTCTTTGGACAATGTATAAGATTATTTTGGCTTCATTAACCTCTGTGATCTGAAATTTTCAAATAGTTAATGTTCTGGTCACCTGTAAATTTTGGGAAAATCTAATTGTTCCTTTAGACTATATTTGGTCTTACCTGAGTATCCAAAACTGTATAAAATAAATTATCAAAATAGTTCTTCTCGTTTTTCATGACATCCAACATGTGGACGACCAACAAATCAGACCAATATGAATGATCTCAAAAAATGCTTCGTTTTATCCAATTATGTTCCTTTCAAAAGCCATGAATTTTCTATTGGTTTACTGTTGACCCAAATGTAATGGGTGGTAATGAAAATACAACTGATTTTAACTCTGTACCAGAGATTATTTTAGGAGGGTTATCCCTTTAAATTGTACCATTTCTAAAATGAGATTTTTTCCTCCAAAAATATTGATCGGTTGGAAGAAATCTGTGGTGACAGTAAAAATAGCATATTTTTCATTGATAAGCATAAAGGCTTTGTTGTCTTTCATACAGTAAGAACATGATTTTGGACCACGTTTACTCATTCTAGATAACATGGAATATACCGAAAATTCACTAATCATCCACATTAATCTCATTTTTAATATGAAATATTGTTTCACATGAACATCATATGTACTAACACCATCCCTCCACAATGCATTTAACTCATCAATCAATGGATTAAAATTAACATCAATATTCTATTTTGGATGTCCTGAATTTAATAAGGTCCAAAAGATATAGGTCTACTTCATCAACATCCAAGGAGGTAAACTGTACAGAGTTATAACGATAGACCAACATGAATACTGATTACCATAAGATCCAAATAGACATAAACTGTTGGTAGAAAGACCTAGTAACACGTTTTGGGCTTCTAAAGAAAAAGACAGATGCAGATGGTCAAAATGATTCCATGAATCACCATCATATGGACAATTTACATTTTTATTAGTTAAAATATTTGTATTGTTTCCTGACATCATTGACGCTATGTTCTGAGACATAAATATGTGCTACAATGTGGGTGTCAGGGGGAAATATATCTACTGTTTTTCTGGAATCGATCCAGACATCCCTGGTTGAGCTTCGTTATAATTCGAACATACACATGTGGGAAAACTATCCAATGAATCATTTTCACCAGAATATAAGATTTATTCATTTGGAAATGCACAAATCTTCTGAAAACTAAGGCCCAGATTACAAACCAGCCTCTTGATCTCATAATAATTTTCCGGCAACACATTTTCTTCTGGTAAAAGTGTTTTATGTGAATAAAATATCTGATCAAAATAGTTTTTTGACATTGAATTATCTGATTTAAGAGCCATAATTTTTTCAAATAATTCTAATTTTCTAATCTTTCAACCAGGATATACACCATCCTCAATAGACCACAACAACATAAAAAATTCAGATGGTGCCAACTCAGTAGTTAAGTCAATATCATCTTGAGTTTCAGTTTGTTGAACAGATGGACCAGAAACATCATGATCTAAATTTTGAAAATGTGATGGATCTAGAATCAAGATTTTAGTATTATCTCTCTAACTAAGTTCAATGTGTTGATCCCAAAAAACATATTTTGGATCAAAACAAAACTTCAAGAGATGTCCCCCAACCTTGTCAAATGTGTCAAACGTTCGTAGAGAACATTTTCTACAAGGACACATTATTGTGACTTCTAAAACATATTCTTGTTTTTATGATGCAAATGATAAGAAAACATCAACACCGTCAATATATATCAGATTTAAACTATAACTATTTGTATTTCTATGCTTATTTATCCAAGCCCGATCATCTAATAATGATCGCTGTCGATTTCCTTGTTCCATATTTTTCTACAAAATATAAAATCATTACTATTTTTGAATACCTTGAAATGATAAAAACACTATGTGAAAAAATATAAATAATTACAATTACTTCTTAATAATTACCATTACATACAGGCGACACAATTTCCAGTGGATTGATGACTCCTCTTTTTTCCGAAGGCTCCTTTATTTGCAACTTTCTCACACTGAAAAAAATGAACATTTTGCTCAGAGGTACGCATATTTGTTCTCGTATGCACAAGAATGAATATGCGTACATCCGAGCAGATTCTTCATTGTGATTGCTCTGTGAGAAAGAGCCAAGTAAATGAGCCATCAGACAAATGATCCCCCTTTTTGTCGATGAATCATCTTCTTGGAACTGTCACCACCAGAAAACATTATCAAAAATGTGGTCCTATGAATACATATTCAAAATCGTGCATATGTGATTAGATATGCATACATAGAAGCATACTTTTCATAATGTTTTGAGTCGGTGAAAGTTAAAAGGATAAGATTCATCGAGCAAAAGGAGTGCCGTCAATCCACTGGAAATTGTGCCATGTTATTACAAGTTATTAGAATTTATTACAATTGATTTTCTTTATAAGTGTTCCAATTTGTTACTAATTATTACTAATTGTTACTAATTGTTACAAATTGTTACTAAATGTTACAAATTGTTACTAAATGATACAAATTGTTATTAACTGTTACTTACTGTTTCTAATTGTTACTGTTATTTACTAATTGTTACTAATTATTGCTAATTGTTACTAATTTTTAATTTTTTTTACTAATCGTTACTAATTGTTTCTAATTACTACTATTTGTCACTAATTTTTACTATTAATTACTATTTATTAAATTTTATTACTAATTATTACTAATTATTACTATATATTTCTATTTATTACTATTTATTACAAATTATTCATAATTAGTCATAATTATTCCTAATTATTACTAATTATTACTATTTATTACTATTTATTACTATATATTACTATTTATTACTAATTATTTCTATTTATTACTAATTCTATCTATTTATTACTAATTATTCCTATTTATTACTAATTGAACATATTTATTAGTAATAATTCAATTTATTACTAATTATTCTTATTTATTAATAATTGTTCATATTTATAACGAATTACCCGTAATTATTACTAATTAAACATAAATATACCTAATTAAACATAACTATTACTATTTAGAGTTAATGGATATTAATAACTTCAATTTACAATTACAAATTACAAATTACTAATTACAAGTAGTTATTTATAGACTATAATAATTTTCATTAATAATTAATAATTAGTACTAATTATTAATTATAACTAATTATTATGAATTAGTATTAATAATTTCAATTTTTTATTACAAATAAATACAGATAACAAAACAATTTAAATCTAATTAAATTACAACTAATTAACAATAATTAAAATTAACATAAAAATGTAACAAATTAAAATTTTAAATAAAATATAAATACATTTAAATATGATCTCCTATTGATGTATGCAACTTCACAACTTCTCTGTAAAAAAACTAACTCAAAGAAATTTTCACTCTAAGAATAGAGTTTAGAGAGAGAGAGGAAGTGAGAAATGAGGGGAAGATAAAGAAAAACAAATGGGGTATATATATATAATAGATTAGTTGCGATGAGAATAGTTGCGATAGGATTACCGTAGCAAAAGATATTTTTTGAGATGGGGTCCATCACAAATAACATTGCCTGTATTAATTACTGTCAGTGGTTAAAAGTGTATTTGCAATGGGCCCCGTCGCAAAAAGTGACCTGCGGAAACACCGTTTTCAATGGGACAACATCCCGTCGCAAAAACTAATTTACTACTGCTGGTATTTGCAACGGGTCCCGTCGCAAATAACCTTCTACCGAAAAACTATTTTTGACGGTGGGATCCCCCCATCACAATTAACCATCCCGCACCAAACTGCACATTACTTTTTGCGATAGGGCCCCAAGAACCATCGCAAATAACTTGTTATTTGTGGCAGGACGAACCCCCATTTACAAATAACCTCTGCATGGACTATATGCAAAGGGAATTAATTCTGTCACAAATAGCCCATCACAAAAGCATGTTTTCCGGTAGTGCAAGGGAATGAATAGTTTACTAGATTTGTAAAAATAGATACAAACATAAGGATTAAATTACTATTTGAAATAAAATACAACATATCAACTACATTGGAAAACACATAAACTCATATTATCCAAACAATTAATTCATAATACACATCTTCGCATAATAGAAAAAAATTAAAAATATTAATGGGGGGTCTTAGATGGTTAGTAAGGGTATGCAATACATCCAAGGATATCATTAATATATTAATAAGGCAATGTGGTTAACTAAAAATCCATGCTATTAAAACATAATATTGATTATAATATGGCAGGATAAATAGTTGATTCAATAATTCTATATAAATAATCATATGATAATGAAGCGTAACCATGGATATTATAATATTTGAATAAGAAAATGGATTATCAATTACTAATATCATAATAATGTATTTTACAATGGTAGACATTTGAAGCATACGGTTGGGGCTGCGACTAAGACATCTGAAAAAACTAAATAAGGCCTCGACAAACTCCCAATTTGTTTTGTCTCATGAGACTTCCCGATGCATCCATGGGCTATATGCGACCCCTATCATCACATAATAATTCCAATTCATTTTTATTGTGAATGGGGTGAAAAATAAACATCACATATAATTTAATTGTAAATAAATTTCCCCAAACAGTAAACATTCTCCTATTCCTCTATTGATATCATAAACCATATATTATGAAATGGTTTATGACCATTTTTACTTTTGATGTTTAATCTTGGTATAAGTCACCATATTAATCTGAATGGCCAGTGATTATGTTTACTATTTGTGTAATGTTATTTAAAATTAAATTATATGTGATGTTAATTTTTCACCCCATTCATAATATGAATGGATTGTACTTATTATGTTATGAAAGGGGCCCCCTATAGACCTTTGACTCATCAGGATATCACAATAGACCAACCAGATTCGGAGTTTATTGAGACATTATCATGTTTTTTAAGATGTCTTCGATGAGACCTCAATGGTGTGCATAATATGTACAGTATTATGAATCACATTATTATGATATTTGTAATTTATATTCCATTTTACTATTCTGATATTAGAATATTCATGGTTTTGTTTGATTTTCATCTGATTATATATATGGAATTATTAAATAAACTATATAATCATCAAGATTATGTTAAAATGGGATGGATTTTAGGTAATCACCTTCCCTTGTTGATTATATTAGTGATATCTTCTGATGTATTTCATACCCTAACAAAAATTTTCCTTTTATTATCATTAATATTATGGGTCATGTGGTTTAATATTATGAAAAATGGTTAGAGAATCTCCCTGATCCTCCATTTTTATTCGGGATACATTGTTTCAATAACTAACCCCATAAAATTCTTAATTTTTATTATTTAATACACTTAAATATTTTGTGTAGGTTTTAATGATATGTACTTATATTAATTATTATTTATTTTATGGGGAAATAAATATTTTGATGGTTCCTCTTTTAATTCCCCCTGATAAGAAAGACCGATTAAAAGGAATTTCCAAATTCCTTACCTATTTTCAACAACACACAATAATATATTTTAAGAAAACAATTATTATTATAAAATCTATATTTTTATCATAAATTTTTTTATTAGATATGTTTTTGTTTTATTTAAATAATTATGCCTTGTACAATTTAAGGAATCTATTATATTTTTTCTTAAACTCCACTGATGTTGCAAATTTCTAAAGATTCTAAAAAACAACTTTTACATTTTTTCACTTCAGTAGGAAATATTATAAATTGGAACCATATTTTAATTAAACATCCCTTTTACTATATAGGATATATGTTTTTATTATTTCATTTTATGACAATGAAAAATTATGTTTTTTTAAAAAAATCTTTGCAATGAAAAAAGTGTACTTATCTTAATAAAAAACTAACTGATTTTATTAGACTATTATAATCAATTTGAACACCCTGTGATGAATAAATTGCATAATATGGAATGAAATTTTTTGATATCATAAATGCAAAGATTCTCTAGCCCTATATGATGACCAACCAAATACAATGATGGGATAGATACCAGAATTAGCTAAATATGATGATCTAATGAATACGAAGATCGAATGAATACATTGTAATCTTCTCTCATATTCCTTCACTTAAGTCTAACAAAAAACATCAACAAAGAAAAATCTGTAATATTTTTATCTATATAAATGAATATATTATCTCTCTTCCTCTTAAAAAAAACTTTGGCTAGTAATGTAAAATGTACCTTCTTCCTTTTATACCCACCCCAAAAATGATTTAGGCGGGATTCTGGAAAAATTTTATACTTAACCAAATTACATGAATTTTCTTCTATCATTGAATTTCATGTGAATATTAGCATCATCAACATTTATCAACTCATCTAATTTCTTATCTATCCTTCTTGAAACTTCTGAAAAAATCATCCCTCTTATGACTTTCTTCAAAATGACCAGTCCAAATCTGATTCACCATTTTGATTTTCCTTACGATACGCCTCATTATGATGAATGAAAATAAAATACAATAGTTTCTTCATTTTATATCTACACCAATATTTTTTCTCTTGACCAAATTGTAATACAATTCTAATTTCTTTCTTATTGGCCACCATATATTTTTCATTTTCCTTAATCCCAAAAACTCCCATTAAAAAAATCATCCATTATTTATTATGAAGGTATACTATGTCCGATGGAGTGGTACTAGAAACATAATATTTGTAAAAATCATTATCATTTAAATAATATTTGAATTACATTTTTGTTCAAACAATTATTCTTCTAATAGATATGATGGTATACCGAATACGATGGATTGTTATTCGACATCTTCACCTTCAAAAACATCCACTACTGGAAAGATGATCTTTCCCAACACTTCTATACCAACGGTTTGTAAAAACCGTTGGTATAGCTACCCTTTCCCAACGGTTCACTAAAACCGTTGGGAAAGGGTCCTCTTTCCCTCCTCTTTCCCAACGGTTCATCAAAACCGTTGGGAAAGAGTCCCCTTTCCCAACGGTTCACCAAAACCATTGGGAAAGGGTCCTCTTTCCCTCCTCTTTCCCAACGGTTCATCAAAACCATTGGGAAAGAGTCCCCTTTCCCAAAGGTTCACCAAAACCATTGGGAAAGGGTCCTCTTTCTCTCCTCTTTCCCAACGGTTCATCAAAACCGTTGGGAAAGAGAGGGGATAATTTCAACCTTCGGCCCACACAAGTTCAACCCACCCAAACCTATCCCAATGGTTTTCCAAACTGTTGGGATAGCCCTTTCCCAACGGTTTTCCAAACCGTTGGGATAGGTTCCTTAATTTTTTTCCAGGTCTTCTAACCGAGAACATTAAATAAATAAAAATTTTAAATAATTATGATAATACATATATATATTTATGAAATTATGTTTACAAAGTGATGTTAGCTTAGTGGTTATGTCGTTCGATTATAAACGAGGGGTCCTGGGATCAAATCCCAGCGGATGTTTTATTTTTGGAATTTATATACCAACGGTTCCATTACCGTTGGTATAGATTTCATATTACCTATACCAACGGTTTCCAAACCCGTTGGCATAGGTCTATACCAACGGTTTTTGGAAAACCATTGGTATAGACCTATCCCAACAGCTTACTTGGCTACGGTTCTCCAAACCGTTGGTAATGGTTAGTTTTCCAGTAGTGATCCTTATTTTACAAAAATATTTGTGTCTCATGAATTACTTCATGAATTTGAATACATTGAAGATCCTAATTAACATCATATGCCTTATAGAGTAATGTATTGTCACTCCCCTATCATTCATCAAGACATTCATTTCTACATTTCCCGAATATTCTTAGTATGATTTGGTTCAGACTGAATCAAATTTACAGAAAAGTTTTATCTCATTCATACCAGATATGAATAATCTTAATACGATTGGACATTTCTCTTTCACTACCCCTTTCATTCATCAATATTTCTTATCATTTTCACATAATAATTAATATTTTTTGAATTAAAAAATAGAATATCATCATCAGATTTAGTATCATAGTCATACTAACTCTTATTCTACACATGTATGATCACACCATCCATACCAAACATAGGGAGGTTATAATAACCCATTAAATACAACAATATTCTTCATTATAGTCATTCTCAATACGATTGAACTTTTCATTCTTTGTGATTATAATTCCTTGAAGATAATTATTAGTCTTATTTTCATCAAATACTATGTGAGGTAATTTTCCTTTCATTATAACATACATTGACAACAAAACACAATTCATGAATACATTCATCATCCTTATAGTCATTGTGCTAACAATATCCCCCTTTTTATTTTTCATTCAAACATGTTTCATAAATCACTTAACATGGAATCCTCAATATATGGATTACATTTCAAGAATTATAAGTCTATGTGGTCTAACTCACTATAGAAAACATGAATTGTTTCTAGACGCATATTATACAAAAGTATTGATTATGAAATACTTTTCCACGTTTCATCCTTGTCTTTTATTTACCATCTTCAACATCCCTATAATATAAAAAATCATAAAACCACTCTATGAAAGATTTAGAATAGTACACAGACTTACTATGCTTAATTCTCACCTTACCCAAAATCCCTAATTTTTTATGTTTCTATAAGGATATATTTATGAAGAAATTATTTCCCTTCCACAACTCAATCCAATTAAAAGGTAATATAAGGGAGAATAACACATTACTCAACCTTGATAAGTAAGTTGTTGTATGACCATGTTCATCTTCAATATAGAAAATTATTACTTCCTTAATGGTTTATAGAAAATGTCAAAAACCTGTAAGGTTGTATGAACATACTTAAAATCAAATTCATTCTTCTCTACATTGTCTTTAATGAAATAATATTTGATATCAGTATGTTTTGAATGTGAATATAGAACCATATTCCTGGTGATATTGTTTGAATGTTGATTATCACAACCCAAGAGAATGGTTTACTTCACTTTAATAAGTAAATCCTCTAATTGTGTATTTATCCACACAATTTTAGTAGAGTCTTGAGTGGAAACAATATTCTCTACTTTATCAGTATTGAGTGTTACTGGATTTTGTTTCATTGTATACCAAAAAACACAATTATTTCCCTGAAATAATACTATACTATATGTGGATATTCTATGATAAACATTTCTTAACCAGTCAGCATCTGAATACCCAAAAAAATCAATATGTTATCAACTATCACTCCTAATTATGAAATTTTTTTCTGCCTTTCATGTATATAAAAATTCATTTTCCCTCATGTAAATTAGTTTCTTTGGGAGCACTGCGAATTATTTAACAGAAGGTGAAAACAAAAACAATGTTGGGTCTTGAGGTAGTCAAATACAAAAAATGTCCAATTATATTCTGAAATTAATTCTGAACAAATTCTTTTCCATACCCATCATTACAAAAAAAATATCAATCAAATCATTTTGGAAACTAGTTTTGAGTTTTCCATGATGAACCTATTATAATTTTCCTTAGCATAAATTTATTATGAATGAAAAATTTGTTTCTTATTTGGAAAAACATGTACCCCAAGAATGTATTTCATTTTTCCAAGCATATAAATCTCAAACAACTTTTTCATTTTATCATCAAATCCGTCACAGGTTCATTCATCATTCCACAAAAAGATAATGTAATCAATATAAACAATTATCTTGAGGGAATAATCTTTAATTTATATTTTGTAAATATTTTTTATCAACTCTTCCATTATTTAAATTAAAATTCCTTAACCAAGCATCTAGTGTAGAATACCATTCCATCGTTTCTTGTTTCATCCCATTCATGGACTTATTCAATGTACATAAGTACCATTATTGTTTCCAGAAAACAAAGACACAAGGATGTTCAATTTAATATTCCTCATCAAGTTCACCATTCATGAATACCGATTTAAATTGCATATGAATGATTTTTTAACATCATCTGGCAGAAATTTAATGAAATATTCTTATTGTTTCAAATCATTCTTCAAGAGAAAAGTTTTATTCCAAATCAACACCTTCAATTATTTAACAGATTTTGTATGAAAATATTTCCTTATTCCTAATCACATAACTTTATTAATTAATATTATTATAGAAAAACAACATTGTTCTAATAATATTTTTATTATCTGGAATGGGTATGATATCTCATGAACCAATTTTCTCTTTCTGGTCCATCAATTCATTCTTGATGTGAAACCATTCCAGATACCCAAATTCTTCATTAAAATCATTCTGATTGACTTTTGAATACATTGAAGTATGTGTAATATCATTTATCTGTCTAATTGTTTAAACCTTATGATGTTGATCCCTTATAGTATTTTGAGTTTTTGATTTCTTCCTTGGCCAAGAATAATATTTTCAAATATATCCCTCATCACTAGAACTAACTGATTCCAATTCCTCTTCTTTAATAAGATTATAATTCTATATATAATTTTAAAACTTTACAACAAAACATTACTTATTCTACATATCCTCCTTATCAGACCGTTTATATTTTTCTCCACCATATCATTCAACAAATTTTACATTAATTGAATCTAAATGTATTCATATTTCTTTCTTGATACATTTATATAATCTTCCATACAGAGCATAATCAAAAATTATTCCATCTTCACCTTTCTGTTCAAACTTTCCATAGTTTCCACCTTTCTTATTTATAATATGTGAACTCCAGAAAACTATTAAGAGTCTAAAACATGGTTTTTTACAATAAAACATTTCATATAGATTCATATCTGAATTTATAGCATGGAAAAATTAGTTTTTAAAATCAACACCAGTACTCATGGATTTACTCCAATAATAATTAGAAACACCATGTTCAAGTAACATAGATATTCCTATTTCTACCAAACATATATTATTTATTTCAAAAACCACTTATTTTTGGGGAGCCTATGGGGAACTATAATTTGGATTGATTTCATTCTTCTCAAGATAACTTTAAAATTCATTATTCTAATACTCACCACCATTTTGGATTCTCATCTTCTTAACATAATACTCACATTAGTTCTCATAATTCATTCTAAAACTTTTAGATATTTTTAATGCATATGTCTTGTGCTTCAAATAAATAACACTTGTAATATGAGTACATTGATTAATTAATTGATGAAATAAATATCTATATTTATTGATTTTTTTCTCAACGACCCATGTTTATTGGAATTGATATGTTTTTCGGTTTTTTTTTGAACAAGTATAAAAAAATATATGCAATGAAATTATAATATTTACTTTATGTCATATTGTGAAACACTAATATATTATTCTTGGAAAATATGGAAAAAATCAGACACAATCTCATTCTGATAACATCCTCATGTTTCTTTAACACATGCGTCCGAGACATTTAGTCCAAAATTGATTCAAATCCATATTTCTCAAGTAACAAGTTTTTTGTGCCTCACCAACATGAGATAAGCATCCTTTTGAACATTGGTGTCATATAACTATATTTCCATCCTTATAAATTTTCAAGACAATTCCAGCTTTCATGAATGATTTATTGTTACCTTCATCAAACAATTTTGAAATCCTTAGTAGTTTATGTTTTAGTCCATCATCATATATAGTAACTGTGGATTTCAATTTCTCATTGCTAGTGTTATCTGATCCTGCACCAATGATTCTTAGTGAGTCTTCTTTTCCAAATTTCATAGTTCCTTATTTTAAATATATTACTTTCTATGAAAATATCATGGATCCAATCATATTATAAGAACACCCACTATCAAGAATCCATGTTCATTCTCTTTTTAAATATTCGTGGGTTGTTTCAACAACAAAATCATTTTTTCTCCCTTTTCATTCGTTATCTGTTGCAAAAGAGAATTTTAAAGAGACTTTTTTGTGCTGGTAACAAAACAATAAAACCCTTAGTAATATGACTTAGTTGTTATCATCTTTCAAAAATAGTTTCAAGGGTTTGGAACCTATTTTCAATTTTTACTCCATTCTTCTTAGGTTTCATCAACACAACCTTCTCACAATACTATATTTTATATAATTGACTACCTCTAAAACATTTTCTATCATAACATATCGAATAATAGTAATATTGGCGGTTAAATAAAAACATATTTTCTGTATGTCCAAATCCACCAAAATTCCAGCAATTTTCGTAGAGAAGGTACATACTTTTGACACTTCCATACTGACCAAAGTTGTAAAACATTTTCCTAGTAGCCTTGTTATTATTCATATTAAATCCACTAACTATTATGATATAAATCTGAATAATTATTTAATTTTCATCCTTAATCATGGACACAAACATAACATTCATGGATTTCTTATTTTCAAAAACAAATTCTACTATTTATCTATAATTTTTAGATAAATTATATTAAATCATCTTGGGTTTTCTATTATGTGAACATTCACCAACATTAGAGGTGTAATTTTAGAAACATATACCTTAAGGATTAGCATTAGAATAATTTTTTGGAGAAGATCCATCTCTTTTTTCTTTTTCCATCTGCATCACATCCATATGTATATTAAGATTATTTTCTCCATCAATAGGTTTCATTAAAATTTTAACCTTCACGAACATATAGATCTTTTATAATAAAGTATTTATGGAATTTTTGAGTAATATTAATCTTCCAACATCTTTTTTTCATTTCAACCATTTTCATAAATATTAAGGAGTATCTCAACTCCTCTTTCAAAGGATATTCAATTTGATTTTCTTCTTCTTCAGAACTATTGATTCGGAATTATTCCTGAATCACTATTGAAAAAAAGTATTATAAACACCATTCAGAATAGATTTTTTAGTTTCACAATTACTCCCATATTTTTCATCATATTTTGAAAATAAACCTCTTCTTTTGGATTTGAAGGATTTTCTATCTTTCCCTGTGGAATATGCTTTTCCTTTATCTCCCTATTTCTTTGATGACCTTCTTGGTCTCTATTATTGTTTATCATGGTCTTCTTCCTTATTTCATTCTGTGAACTTTTTCAAAATGTACCCATCAACTAGACATTCAAAACATTTCAAGGTATGTTTCCCTTTTTAATTTCTTGTAAATATTATTTCAGTTATAAAAAACAAGGATAAATTATCATTAATATGTATAAATACCTCATTTTTTTAATCAAAATCACAAACTTAAACATCCATAATAATATTTTTTGAGTTTTACTTCTATGAATCCTTGAAAGGAATCTCTCTATATTTTTTTATTTTCATTGAATTATCCCCTCTCATTTTATATGTGATTAGAGTGATATAAAAATCTTCTTGAGATAATGTTTCAGTATCTCTATCTTCCAATGAAGAGAATATTTCATTGAACATGTTGGGAAGGAATCTAAAGATATTTTCAACAATTATAGAATCTTATAACTTTTCACCATGAATTCAAATAGTGAAAAAATGCCGTCACCCTAGTAAAGAAGTCATCAATAGATTCATACTCATATATTGTCAAATAATCATACTTAAATGTCCACTTTTTTAAATTTTCCTTCATCAATTTTTTATTTCCATCATAAAGGTTTTTGAATTTGTCCCATATACCATTGGTTGTGGAAACACCTTTCAACCATAGGAATTCACTTTCAGAAAATTATTATTGTATTATATTCTTATCCCTTCCACCATTCTAATGGTTCTTCTTTTAAATTGATATAATAGGAAATTTATCATAAATAGGAGGAAATCCATCTTTTAATGATTTAAAAACATCATATCCAACATGAAAAAGAAAAGGTAACATTAAATTTTTCTAGATACGTTAATTCATACTATCAAAAAATATAATTCCTTTATAGTTCACACAATCGAGATTCTCCATTATAACTTCTCTTCAAAACATAAGAAAAGAATAAATATAGGGAAAATTTTCTCTGATACAGGTTGAAAGTTCCTAGTCAAGATAATTGTACCACTTAGATAGACATGGGTGAATGAGTAATATATTTTAATTTTTCCCTTGAAAATGAAACAACATTTTCCTCTAGTTAAATATTTAATTTATTATTGAAATCAATTCAAACACAGATCCATAAAAACGCAAGAATTTACTAGGCTTACTATTCAATAAGAATAGATACATCCTTTATATAGATTGGGACTAATTCAATACCACACAATACACTAGAAAACAATACATTGTGTGTGGAATAAAATTAGTATGATATTCCCTTTCACTCATGTAATAATATGTAAACAATCCAATAGTGTGTGTGCCCCCTCTAGAAAAAATGATGTAAAACGTAGTTTTTCTAATAAAACATATTAAATGCGATATTTATCCACTTCTAAAAATGTATTCTTTTACCAAGTTTTTTTTTCACTTTCATACCCAGAATCTAATAAGAACATCGAGGACATTGATATGAAATTCAGTCCAATTACCACTCTGATTCTCCCAATTTGATTTCCCAATATAAAAATATAACTCTATTAGATTATAACTTAGACAACGCCGAACACTTAATTCCTCGATATAGAAAATTAAATATGTTAATATAGTTCTAATTATCCATCCCATTATGATAACCAACAAAATACAATGACGTGAAGAATATTCTAATATGAAAAATATAATGATCCACTAAATTATATGATCAACTGAATATGTAACAATCTTGTCTCTTATCCTTTCACATCAATCCATAAAAACCTCCTAAACAAATCTATATATGGAAACTATTTCTCTCAAAAAAAATGGGAGCTTCCCTCACATCCTCTATGAACTGTACATTGGTTAGTAATGTACAACATGCTTTTCACATTTTTAGTCACATAAAAAATGGTTTTGGTGTGATCCTTAAAACATTTCCTTCTCAACCAATTTACTCGAATTTGAAGGTTTCCTTCAATTTCATGTGAATCTTAACTTATTCAAAATTTCTCAAATCTTATGCTTTCTCTTTATTCTTTCCTGAATAATAAAAAAACTCATCAATCTTATGATTTTCATCTTAATCACCGATCCCATTTGGATTCATCATTTGGATTTTTATTATGATATGTCTTATTACGTTGAAAGAAAATGAAACAAAATAGTTTCCTCATTTTGTTTACCTTCACCAAATTATTCTTCTCTCATGATCCATTTGGAATAAAATTTTACATTCCCTTTGTATTGGACACCACATACTATTCATTATCATTTGTTCCAATAACTAATAATGATAAAAAATATACCTTTTAAGATTCTGATTGTATGCCAGGTCAAATGGATCGGTATTTGTAACATCATATTCAACAACATCTTTCTCTTATAAATATGATACCAATTACTTTTTTCACATACAATTCTTCCCCTAATGAATATGATGGTATATTGAATTTGATGGACTAGTATTTAGAAACATCGACATAAGAAACATCCTCAATTCACAAAATTCTCCATGTATCGTGCCATCTTTCATGTCTTTGGATATGATTAAGATTGTATTTAAAATCATCTAACTTATAGATCAATGTATTTTAACTTAATTATCATTAATCAACTCATTATTTCTTATCTTGAATACATTTGGCATGATTACAATTAGATTAAATATGATTCCAAGAACCATTTTCTCTCATTTCTACCAAATATGATTAATCTGAATATGATTTGAAAAATCCCGTTCACCCCCCTTTATTTCATCAACATTTCACTACATGTTTTTACAAATACTTCTAATTTTTATGAATTACAAAATAGCTAAGCATTGTTAGATTTAGTGTCAGTGTCATGAAAACTCTGATTATCTATCATTACAATCACACCTTCCAAAACAATATCAAGGATAGTCTCGTGGCATTTATCTTATTTCATGATTCATCTTCATATTCATCCTTAATAATATCAAATATTTCATGATTTTTTTTTGATTCCCCAAATACATTGATTAGTGTTATTTTAACAAAATTTATAATGAGGAGATTTTTTATTCTTCATAAAATACCTTTAAAAAAAGAAAATATAAGAATATGATCATCATCCATTTAGGCACGGTCATAAAAATGTGTTCATTATAATAGGTAAACATAATTAAATCATAAATATTGGTATTGGTTAAAATATAATTTATTTCATATAAATAAAAGTAAATGGATAATGATTTTGTTCCATAATATTTTTCCTAGAGGTGAGGGATTCTTTTAATATTCACATAATCAGTTGAAAAATAAAACTATCATGATTAAAATCAATTTCATAATAATAAAATCATCGTTTGGATATGGAACTATATATTTTCACATCATCCCTTACAGCTGGAAATTATAATTTCATAATTTTTTTCCTTCTTGAATCACATATAACAAATACTGTGGTCAATAAATCATTCCTTCAACTATAAAATGTTTACAAAAACCAAGATGGTCAGAACATGTTATCAATGAAAAATAATTTCCAAAGTTTAACATGATACATTCCAAATGTAGTTAATCATAATACTCATAAAAGCATGTATATCCACATTAAAATAACAAGAATTTATAATGACGGTCACTAAATTTCAAAAATCAACTTAACATAAGATTCACCAAATAAGTTATCTCATAATCCCAGTTACTATATTTATGAATACCTTTATCATCATAAAATATTAACCTAAAAATTCATGCTTCCAAATACATAATTCATTAATACATAAGTAAAATCCTTAAAAATTTCATGATTCTTTTAACCATAATATCATAACATAATTATTGAATACAAAAACAAGTTTAAATGAATTATTCTTCTTCAAATTTAGTAAATTGATAATATTGATTTTGATATATTTGGTTTTTCAAAGCTATATTCCCATGAAGATTTTGATTTTTTTTCATTGTTCCCCATCTCCATACAATTGAATCTTTTCAAATTTACAAAAATTTTCTTTCCCTTACATTCATGAGTGTCATGACCTTTCTCTCCACACTTATAAAAAACATCAATTCTTTTTATGAAAGTGCATGGGTGTTTCTTCCCACTGATATCACATGTGGGAAAATCATTCTTTCCCTTTTACCCTTTATAAACATCTTGATATATTGTTCTATTCTTCACTTTTTTTCCATTATGTAATAATACATAGACCATTATTTCTTTATATTGATATCACATGAGAATATATCTTCATATGATGAAATATATTGGGATACCAGTTCCCTTTATAAGAATGGTTTTAACTTATCAAATAATAGATCAATATTTCTATTTAGACTATATACAAAATCTATAGCATTCCTTGATAACCTTGTAAATGTTTAGTATTTATTTGGAAAATTTTATGTCCACTTTTTTCCTCGGACATTAAAATTGGTCCTCCATATCTACTTGATATTCTAGAGGGAAATACTTTTCCCTAAAAAATTCCTAGAAATCCCTCCATTCCATATTTTTAATTTCTTCATCCACCATTTTTTAATCTATGACCACCATTTATTTGCATCACTAGAGTGTTGAAGAATTTTCTTGATAATAATATCTCATTCAGTACTTCCCAATGTGATAAATATCTTCTCTAAGGAACATATCAAGTGCTCAGCTAAAAATGGATTTGTAGTCCGATTAAATAATTGAGGTTTTTGTCACATGAAGCAGTCTAACATTATTTCCCCGCATTGTGGATTATGAATCTACACGTGAGTAATGTTACTACTCATAACATAACTAAGTTTTTAGATTATATTTATAACTTTCTCAACTCGAGTTTCACCACCTTCTCCAAAATCATTATCTTTCATAGGAGGGGAATCCCAATATGTACTATGAGTGTGATGTGGTCTGCATTCTTTCCACTATGTTCCATTTCAAAACAATGGAGTACACTAATTTTTTTAGGAATAAAAATTCATAATTTCACACTAGAAAAACAAATAACATATATTTTTTATTTATGAATAGCTATTCTAATAATCATAAACATGGTTTTATTCTAGAAATATCATATTTAAATCATTCATAATGGGTTTAAAATAAAATGTGAATCATCCACTGAATATCCCCAACAAGGTCAACCTAGGTGTGCAATATGTCATATTTTCAGGTTTCATGTTACGTTGTGTTTGGCCCAAGAGACCTTGTCAGAGTTATTTCCCATTGGTACTTATATGCCAAAACCACATGCACATGTAGTATCCAGATAGAGATGTATTTCTAGGAAGACATATATAACATCTACCTTACAAAAATTCAATGATTTTATTTTATGAAAATCCCCATAGTAAATCATAGGGATATATTCCATAATATATGTTTTCTAAATCTAATATTCTTGTTTTCTACTAAACTTTTTCTGATGTGAACGGTAAATACCACGACCCCTGAATATCCAGGACGGTGACACAACTTATTATATTAGTTTCATTAACAAGGATTATTATCTAAAGGGATAAAATATTGTAATATATTTTTAAATCTAGATACAAACATAATAATTATAGAATAATTTGAAATGATATAAAACATAGAAACACCATTGGGAATGCTCTTAATATCCTTAATTATCCCTATAAGTCATTTATAAAATACATCTTTGTATCATAGGGAGAATTATAACATAAGAAAGAGGTTTTTATAAATACTTAGCAAGGGTAATAAATAATGTATAATTTTTCATTAATATAAACAAAAAGGTGGGGTCATTAACTAAATACACAATGCATTAAAACATAATCCAATATGAAATATTGTTAAAATAAAAGATGTTTGAATAATTCGATATAAATAATCATATGAGAATGAAACTTATCCATGGATATTATTCTATCAAAAAGATCAAATGAGTTATCAATTACTAATATCATAATTATGGAACACAGAATGCTAGAAATATAAAAAATACAATTGATTACTCCACCAAGACATCTGAAAAAATGGTTAAGTCCTCGACCAAATCCCAATATTGGTTTTCTCATGAGTCAAATTGTAACACCACAAGTGTTTACAAATAAATTAATATAGAATGCACAAAACACTATATCTATGTGAAAAAAACAAATCTTTATTTACATGTGATAGTTAGAAGCTACATGTTCGACATAATTTTTGTGCTTCAGTGTTATGAATTATAAAAAATGGACATACACAATAGTTATTAGTAAGATATTTACTATTTGATATAATCAAATTGCATTTTTGGTGAATAGTAACATAGCCATATGAATATTAATGTACCCTTATGAATATAAATAAGACAGTTATGAATATTAATCTCATAATGTAAGTATAAAAAAAATTTAGCCACCTTATAAATAAGAGTTAAAATTTTAAAAATTAATACTTATGTGTAGGTATTCTTGTGGGTACTAAATAATTAGTTAGAATTTTGAATTAATAAATTGATTAATTATAAATTTAATTTTCATAGAATTTATTTTTAAATAACTATTTTCATGTCTTGTGTTTTTAGGATAATTTTATGAGACCTTGGTTAATTTTTTAAATTATTATAAAATGAGTTTTAAATTTAAAATCTATATTTTTCAATAATATAATTATAATATTTAATAGTCAAATATCTCATATTTATAAATTTATTTTCATAAAATGAAGTGAATTTATTATTCTACTTTTCAATAAATTCTTATGAGGATATATTTGGTGTTTTTTGAAGAACATTAATTTTTAGCGAATAGAAAAATATGATAATTAAAGATAAATGCTCAATACATGATTTATTGAGTCATAAGTGATGTTTGGCTATTGTAAGAACAATTTCTTCTAGACCACAGGAGATTAAAACTATTTTTGTTCATAATAATTAACACTATTGGTTTTCTTAGGCAATATAATAAAATAATGAATAATATATTGTAACACTAAATGATTTCATAGTATGTTATCTCATTAAAGAATTTCAATAGCTTGCGCTACACGCAACACCGAGTTTGAGTGCCGCACAACTTATCAAAAAAGCAATTAGAAAAGTGGTTATGAATAAAATTAACTGAATTTTTAATTTTATATACTCTATGAAATTTTAACATCATTATTACATGTTTCATAGACATAATATAAGAACAAATTCATTTTTCAGTTAAAAGAAGTATTTTTGAAAAAATGCAACTTTATAGCATTTTAATGGTGAACCATTATTGAAAAAAATATTTTACACTTTTATATATTCCGTTTAATGAAATTAAATTATTATTTAGAATCAGGACATAAAATTTTAGTTTGGATAAATTTTTGGTACTTTTCTGATAACTTTCATACATTGACGAATAGTGAGAAATACTATGTTTTAATTGAGAACAACCTTTTTAATTGAAATAATTTATAGTGGAATGTTATGCATATTAAAGGGTTTGAAGTATAATTATATTATATTTTTTTAATTTTATACAATTTAGGCCATTACAAGTAATTTCACATTTAAATAGGACATAAACACATGTCAATCTTTTGATAGATTTTTTTTAAAACTCGCCTTTTGGTTTTGACAAGGGGAATTAATTTTAAATTAATAAATGAAACTTTTTTGTTTTTAATTTGGTAAAATAGACTTTATTTTTGAATTTTGAATATCAAAATGATCATTGGGTGAATTTTTTGTAATTTTCTGTAAAGTTTCAATTTTGATGAATAGTGAAATACACTACATTATTATTTAAAACCGACTATTTATTTAAATAAATATATATTTTATTTTAATTTATTTTAATTCAAAATAGATATATTATACTAATATATGTTCAATATAATTCATTGGATTAATTTTATAACAAAATTATATGTATTAAATTTTATTGAACGTTTTAACATCTTTTACCCACCTCCTAGGAAAATTTATAAATTTGCATAAAATGTTATTTTACCACTTATGTGTTTTGAATTACAAAAATATGAGATAAAAGTTAATATCAGTAAGTAAAATTTAGTTCAATATGGTGAAGATAATTTTTTGTGAATAATGACTTTTGACTTTTATTTACCACGGTTAAATGTAAATAGGGAAATTAAAAGTAAAAATGATATCAAAATTACCCTAACACATGTCCTAATTCTATTGGATAAGTATAATTTAACGAAAAAACCTTAATATTATAATATTATCTTCTTTTATCCTCTTTTATTTGATTAATACATTTATTATTATTTTATTTTAAGAAGAGTTAAAAGAGATATATTCAATGTTTAATAAGTAAATGATTTTTAATATATGGTTACCCACCATATAAATTCGACTATAAATATCCATTACAATGATAAAAATATTTTCTAAATAAATTTATTTTATTTATAATTTTTATAGATTAAATAATTTATTTTATTTATGACACAATGACGATGTTGTAATAACCGTATTAATGAAATATTAAAATATTTGATATTATAAATATCCAAATAAATGTAAATTTTGACTTCTGATGAATTCCACTAATTTTATAGGATAATATGAAATTATATGGTTTGTTAAATGAATATTATTCAAATTTATAACGTTTTTATGACTACCATAAAAATGAAATACTAAATCGTGTCAAAATTTACATAAATGAGTTTTTAACACAAATACTATATTATTAGTTGATATAATATTTTTAAATGACCAACGATCAGGAAAAAGAACATATATAAGGATATATATATTAATAATTAACCACATGGGGTTCTCTTGGATTATTATAGTATGTTTATTAACCATGTAATATAAAAATACAAAGAGAAATGGTAAATGTCAAACAATTTAACTAAGAGTTAAATTTAAATGATAAGGGTATTATGATTACCTAACCCTTTATAAAAATATTGGTTGAATGTTTTTAGACCCATATCCACCTTAGACTTTAAATAAGTCATTTTGGAGTTATTATAAACTGAAAATGATTTTATTATAAAATAATATTTCGAACTTTTCCTAATGTGACCCTCACCTCTCTTATAAAAGGGCACTTCTCCTTCTCCTAATTTCATACCTCCAACGCCTTTTGGATCAGCCAACCCCAACCCAAATATCCTTAAAAATATCATCCCTTCATCCTAGAGGCATTCCGTTGCTCATAAAGCCATCCTAAAGACCCCTTTTGATCATATAAAATGGAAGAACCCGAAGAAGAGGTGAATGTTTAATCACCAGTCTCAAGTTATTTTCTTCTTCCACTTTCTATTTCATTGTTGTTACCATAAAAAAATAATACCTCCAGAACCACCTACATATTGTGATGTTATTATAAATATGATACAACTATATTTTTTATTCTATACATCCTATAAACCACAAAGTCACCACACGTGTGTACGTACGGCTTACAGTCTCCATGTCGTGGCGTAGTTTGGTATTCAAACACATAATTATTTTAATTGATATAATAATGAGTATAATTTAATTAAATAATAAATATAACATGTTAATTATTATATATATATGATATACCATCCAATTACATAGGATTTACCATCAATATAATGATATTCTCACTCGTGCATACGCACGGATTACGGTCTCCACGACGTGATGAGAAATAATTCCCACATTCACCGTTCATTGTTGATTATAAAAATATATATTATTAATAATTATGACATACTAATTCTACTATATATATATATATGTACTTATATATATATATTATTCACTTACTTTCGTTCAATACGATATGGAAACAGAATCAACGTTTATGAGTATGTACATCGTACCGTCTCCATAAACTGTGCCTTCTATTTCATATATCTATCTATTATAAATATTTATATTCTAAAAATATATTATATATAAATAAATTTTTATCTTCTAGAAGTTATTAAATCAAGATCTAAATGATATAAGTTAAAACATGTACGATAAAGAAAGCGATTATCACCCAAAATGTTAATTTAACATGGAAATCATTATTAAATGGGCATTATAAAGTCATAAATGATTCATGTATGATATAATAAATATGAATATGTTTTTATTATAATTTAATAAAATACTATGTTCATTATCCATGAGATTAAATGTACCCTCGACCAATTGAGCGTGCAATGTAATGGTTAATTTCACAATCACTTTTTTATCTGAGGTTGTTTTTATATTAGTATATACTAAACCTCCTTATCATCCGCATCCATGTTGAATAAAAAAATTCAAAAGGAATATTTTAATGTTTTATGGAAGGTACACTTTAACTATATCATCATTTTACATGGTTTAAATATTTAGTCTTCTAAATCATTCTCATTAATGTCCAGGTTTTTAAAATAGGTTTTATGTTTTTATTTTTATGTAAATTAATGTTTTTAAAATGTTAATTCCATTTAAAAGTTTAAAAGTGGTATAGGAAACATTGATTAAAAATGTATTTTAATTTCTTCCTTTCTAAATTGTTTGACTTATAATCATTTTCAGTAAAAAGGAATATTTCTCTCAATGATTTTTACAAATCATTTTAATCTATGTCAACATCCTTAGATGGATTTTAAACTTGTTTGAAGTTGATTTATTATGATACAAACCATCCATATTGTAATAATGGTTTTGTGATATGTTTGACTGTATATGTGTTATTTTTATATCTTTCATGATTTATGGATAAAGTATTGTCATTTATTAAGCTAGTTTTAGTACGAATTTTTATGTTATGTTTAAACCATTTCATATGAGAAATGAATTGGACTTAGTAAGTGATGGGTGGAGCCTAGTGACGCTCCTCGATGCATAGTAGGACTCATGAGACACACTAGTGTCGTGGAATAAGGCCTTCACAAAATCTTATTTGTAGTCTTGGAACAATGACTTGACTATGCAGTTATGATGTATGGTATAATGCATTCCATCTGTATGAAACTGGATATTTATATTGCATGTGATTATTCAACTAGTAGACTATCCCTGTGGATAAGTAAATAGAAATATTTGGTTTACATTGGACATATTATGCATAAGTTTTGTTAAAAAAGCTAATTTTCTTCTTATACAATGCCTTAAAGATTTATGCTTATTTAGGAAATTTTTTGCTATATTTTTATCCTTATTTAGCATCTAAGCTCACCCATTTCTTATGTTTTGTTTTCCCAATATTTCAAGAAGTGTATTATGATTGACAAGCAGGGTTAAGATATTGGATTATTGGAATTATTAAAATATAATTTAGGTTGTGTTGTATTTTTAAATGTGTAATCTGACGTTCATGTATGTAATCTATTTTCCAAGACTACTAAATTGATCAGTATTTCGGGACTTAATACCTTGTAATCATGCCAATGTATTTAAAAAATGGACCAAATATGGGTAACAGTGGTTAGGGTATTACAATTGGTATTAGAGGATGTTTAGAAACAACCATGTAAATAGATTTAGATAAGCTCGGATTAGAGAAAATTACCCTAAGATATACTTTGAGGATTAGTATATAGGAACATCCTGGAATATTATTAATGTAGAGATTTTGTGTATTTTCCAAGTAATACATCCTAGTCTAGATACGAGAAGGTAGAGGAGGCTCTAGCAGATAAGTGCCTAAGAGTGGAAACACTGACAAGGAGTTTTGGGCTTGAACCAGCGTATCCTACTATACATCAATTGGAGTTGATGCACTCTTTCTTATGACACTCCCTGGGGATATTCTTAGGATAATTCACATTTTCATTACAAGCCATTATGAAGGATTTAAGAGTAAATACTTCCTTAAAGGAAAAATTTTATATTTATAGATTATATGTAATATTTTCAATTTACATTAGGTATTTTAAAAGTTTGGAATTATGCATTTTGATTCATAAACTGACCTAGAGTATTCCATTGTTTAGAAATGGCACCTAGAAAAAGGAATAAGAATTCCAGCAATACGCATGATTGAATGATTAAGAAAGATCAAATAATTTATGGTATTAAGACAACATTTAAAAGGTATATAGTCTCTCACATATTCTCATCATATGAGGAAATAGTATCATGTGTTTATAATATAAGTAAATAATTCTCTGAGTCCTATGGCTTTGAATGGAAGAAAGAGAATACAAGGTTAGAAGTGAAAAAGATATATAAAGGGAAGAGGGGAAAGTAGGATTTTCCCATAATTGATAAATGTAAAAATATTCCCCTTGGTAAATGCTTGAAAGGAATGGGAGTTTGTTATAATTTTAGAGAAAAAGGACATCACGAACATGATTGCAAGGGTAAGAAAGAGGTTTCAAAAGTATAATGCTTCATCTGTAAGAATTTGGGACACAACATGAAGGAATGTCCAAATCATCAGAGTATACCCCAAATGCATCTATTGGATAATAATCAGGTTATGATAGTACTGAAGATAAAGATGAATTATTATAATTCATGTGTTTTTATTAAATAATTATGTAATTTGGGTGTTTTATTAACGATGTACATGTTATAAGAATTATAGAGTATAAAAGGATTATACTATAGTACTATTTTTTTAAAGGCATGAGATTGTTTGGAAACAAGAAAAGTGACTCAATAACATGTTAAATTTTATGTAAAATATATGGTTGATAGAAATATAAACCATAATATGGTTTTTATTTTCAGGTAGGGATTTTGGAATAATATATTATATTGGATATTCTTGACTACCTTGAAACTGATTAATGATGTGTATATTCCATATTTGATAGTGTTTAGAACATTTTTGGATAGATGGAGTATAACCAATATTATGTAATTAATAAGTGAGAATGAATGTAATCAATAAGGTTTTATTGTAATTATGGGAGTTACCGTGTTTTAAAAGAACACATGAAGAAGGTATTCACATGTAATCACATGGAAAAAATAATCTTCATTGTGCTTACCTTTCTTATAAATTTTGTACTATGAGTTTGGACAGATTATTTTTGATAAGTATATAGGTAGGAATCGATTTATTTTTATGGTTAAATCATTTCATGAGACTATTTGTGGATGGTCATAAAGAGGACAACCCGGAGGTCGGGTGACAACGCCTCGTGTCATGCCAGGCCGCGAGACTTGAACCCGTAACCAAAGGGCGACAAGGGTGGATATCCTACAATTGATATACATGATTTCATAGTTTGTATATTGTATAATTTTTTAAACATTCTGCAAAATGAATTATAAATTCATTATTTTTAGAACCCTATATAATTACGATAAGATGAATATGTTTTTTGAATTTTTTTATATTTTGAAGTGGACGATGAGTTTATGGAAATAATTAATTGTAGGATGAAACTCTACTTGCCAAGTATATTTTTTTCTTCGTATTATATTAATAAATTAATTATAATTCTTTAGGGAAGGTATTTTATAACCAAAAAATGTGTTATCATAATACCTTTTGTTTTGTTAAATTAATGATATTTTAAATCATCATATATTAATGTCCTTGAGGACCTCAATTTTACGCTTCCTTGTGATTTATGTCCTCAATAACTGCAAATAAATATTTATTTTTTTCTTCCAATAATGTTTCTCTAATTTCCACCAATGTTTTACTAACTGAGATCATAATTTGGTGGTAACAATTTCATTCCATTTCCCTCTTATTAAGACCAAATTTTATTTACCCAATTTCTGACATTGGTTTTCCACAAAAGTATTTTCCTATTTTTACCATTTTACTTTTGAAGAACAATTTCAAATCATGAGGATACAATTTATTGAAGGTGGGGAGAATGTAATACCCCTATATTTCATTGTAAGTTACCTCATTAATGTAATTCAATTGCTTGCGCTACATACAACACTGAGTTCGAGGGCACCACCACTTACAAAACTTGCTGTTCATAAATCGGTTTTTAATAGTATTAAATGAATTTTGAATCATATGTACTCTATATAATTTTTTGATCCATATTATGTGTTTATTATACATAATATATGAACAAATTCATTTTTTCAGATAAAAGAAGTATTTTTCAAATAATGAAACATTACCACATTTTAATGGAGAAACCTTTTTAAAAATAATTTTTGATAGATTAATATATTATATTTAATAAAATTAAATTTTTATTTAGAATCAGGAAATAAAAATTTAATTTGGTTAAATTTTTAGTACTTTTCTGATAACTTTCATATTTTGAAAAATACCGAAAAATAATATGTTTTAATTGAAAACAACTTTTTTATTCGAAATAATTTATAGTGTTAAATTATAAATTTGAATGGTTTTGAAGAATAATTAAATCATATTTTTATCATTTAATACAATTTAGGTTATTATAAGTAATATCATCTTTAAATTTGACAGAAACACATGTGAAACTTTTTGTAGTTTTTACATTTTAAAACCCTCTTTTTGGATTTGACAACAAAAATTAATTTTAAATTAAAAAATACAACTATTTGGTTTTTAATTTGGTAAAATAAACTTAATTTTTGAATTCTAAATATCAATATTATATTTGGGTGAATTTGTTTTTATTTTTCTGAAAACATTCAATTTATGATGAATAGTGAAAAACACTACGGTATTATTTAATACCAAATTTTTATTTAATGAATTATATTTTTGTATAAATTTATTTTAAGAAAAAATATATATATAATACCTATAAAATATAAATGTAATTCATTGGATTTATTTTATAATGAAATTAGATGCATTAAATTTTATTGTACTTTTTAACCTCTTTTTCCCACCTCCTCGGAGTAATTGCAATTTTACATAAAACCCAATTTTACCACTTTTGTGAGTTTAATTTAAAAAATCCAAGAGACATTATTCATATCGTTATGTAAAATTTTTTCCAATAAGATGAAAATATTTTTTTGTAAATATTAAATTTTAACTTTTATTTACAACGGTTAAAAGTAAATAGGGTATTTAAGGGTTAAAATGATATCATAATTTCCCTAACACATGTCTTAATTCTATTGGATAATTATTATTCGACCAAAAAAACCTTATAAAAAATATGATCCCCTTCTTTCCACTTGGATTAGATTATGACATTTATTATAATTTTATTTAATGAAGAGTAAAAAAGAGGTAAATTCAACGTTTAATAACTAAACCATTATTAATATAGGGTTACAAAAAATATAAATTTGACTATAAAAATTAAATTTAAATCTAAAATTATTTCCAACATAATGGTATTTTATTTATAATATTTATACATTAAATAATTTAATTTATTTATGAAACAATGATGCTGTAGTAATTACATTATTAATGTAATATTAAAATAATTCATATTATAAATATCCAAATAAATGTAAATTAAGACTTATGATGAATTGAACTAATTTTATAGATTAATATGACATGTTATTGTTGGTAAAATAAATATTGTTCTATGTGATAATGATTGTATCACATTAAAAAAAATACTAAATAGTGTCAAAATCGGCATAATTGAGTTTTTAAAACAAATACTATATTATTAATTTATATAACATTCTTAAAAATCTATGGTTTGGCCAAAGGACCAAGATAGGATTATATATATTAATAATGAAACACATGGTTTTCCCTTGGCTTGTTATAGTATGTTTATTAACCTTATAATATAAAAATAGAAATAGACATGGTAAATGTCAAACTATTTAACAAAGAGTTAAATATAAAAGATAAGGTTAGTATGATGACCTAAACCTATCTAAAACCTATTGGTTGTGATTTTTTTGACCCATACCCACCTTATCCACTAAATAATACCTTTTGGATCCATTAGAAACCGAAATGATTTTATTTTGACATAATATTTCATGATTTTCCAAAAGTGACTGTCACCTATCTTATAAAAGGGAACATCCCCTTCTCTTAATTTCACAACTCAAAAGACTTTTGCATCAGCAAAAAACTGCCCAAATATCCTACCAACATTGTTCCCTTCATCCAAGAGGCCTTACTTTGGTCATAAAGACAACCTACAGAGCCCTTTTGATCAAATCAAATGGAAGAACCATAAGAAGAGGATAATATTTCATAACCTCTTTCAAGTTATTTTCTTCTTCCGCTTCCACTTTGTTTGTTGTTTTAATACCAAAATTATAAATCCATTACCTCCTACATACTATTATTTAATTATAAATATGGTACAACCATATTCATTATTCAACCCATCTTATAAATGGAAAAGTCTCCATACCTGTGTACGTACAACATACTGTCTCCACGTTGTCGTGTAGTTAGTTATTCAAAAACATCATTATTTGGATGGGTTTAATAATGAGTATAAATTATGTAAATAATAATTATAAAATAATAATGATTCTGTATATATGATATATCATCCAATTAAGTACGATTTCACCATCAATATAATGATATTTTCGCTCGTGCATTCGTATGGATTACCGTCTCCACGACGCGATGACATTCATTCCCACGTTCACCGTGCAATGATGATTATAAAAATATATATTATTAATAATTATAATATAATAATTCTACTGGATTTATATAAATATATATGAATGTATATATATTTACATATAACTTATTCACTAACTTCCATTCAATATGATATGAAAACCGAAACAACGTTTATGCGTACGTACGATCTACCGTCTCCATAAATGGTGCCTTCCATTTCATATATCGACCTTTTATAAATATTTATATTCTAAATATATATTATATATATATCAATGTTTATATTCTGAATTATTTAAATCATGATCTAAATTATACATGTTAAAACACGTACGATAAAGAAATGGATTATTACACAAACTTTTAAATTAACATTGAAATCATTATTAGATGGGAATTTTGTAGTCATAAACGAATCATGTATGATATAATAAATATGAATATGGTCTGTTATTATATAATAACATACTATCATCATTATATAAGAGGTTATGTGTACTTATGACCCAAGTAAAGTGCAAGGTAAGGATTAATTTCACAATCTATTTATTATCTGAGGTTGTTTTTACGTGAGTATCTACTGGGAAAAAATTATCATCCACATCTTTGATTCATAAAAAAATTAAAAAGGAATATTTTAAGGTCTTACGGAAGGTACTCATTAAAGAGATCATCATTTCAAATGGTTTAAATATTTAATCGTCCAAATCATTCTCATTAATGTCCATGTTTTCAAAAAGGGGTTTTAGTATTTATTTATATGAACATGAATGATTTTAAAATGTTAACTTCATTCAAATGTTTAAAAGTGGTATGGGAAAAATTGATTCAAAAATTTCTTTAAATGACTTCCTTTCTAAATTGTGTAACTTGTAAATGTTTTCTGGAAAAATGGATGTTTCCCTCAAAGGGTTTTACAAATCATTTTCATCTATGCCAACATCCTTTGATAGATTTTAATGTTTTTTGAAGTTGATTTATTATGATACAAATATTCCATATTGTATTGAAGGTTTTTTGATATGTTTGAATGTGGAAATGTTATTTTTTTTACCATTCATGGGTTATGTATAAAGTATTGAAATTTCGTATCCAATTTTTAATACAAATGTTTATTTTTTAAAACCTTTTCATATGAGGAATTCACGGGACATAGTAATTGATGGGTGGAGCCCACTATAGCTCCACAATGCATCATTAAGTCTCATGATACAAACAAATATCTTGGCATAAGGCTCTGAAAAAATTTTATTTGAATTCTTGGAACAAATCCTTGACTATGTGGTTATGAAGTCTGGAATTGTGAATTCCATCATTATGAAATTGGCTATTGATTTTTCATGTGATTATTAGACTAGTAGCATTTCCCTATGAATATGTAAATGGAATTATTTGATTTACATTGGCCATATTATGAAAAAGATTACATTTAAAAGGCTTATTTTTTATCTTATATATTTTCTTAAATGATTATTCTTATTGATTAATGTTTCTTCTATATTATTATCATTATTTAGCATCTAAGATCACCCCTTTCATTTGTTTTATTTTACCTAGATTCCAAGAATTGTATTTTGATTGATAATCAGGGTTAATCTAGGGGATTAATGGCATTCTCACAGGATAATTTTTGTTGGGTTTTATTTTCAGATGTTTAATGTAATGTTCATGGATGTAATCTATTTTCCAAGACTGATAAACTGACCAGTCATTCGGGACTTGATTCCTTTTAATCATGCCAATTAATTAAAATAATTCACCGACTCTGGGTAATTGGGGTCAGGGCATTAGAGATATTAAAAAATCACCCTCTAATCCATTATAAAACACACCTCTCACTACGTCTTATCCTCACTCCTCTAGGACATGAAGCTTTTCAATGTTTTTCCCAAATACACTTCTCTAGATTATATCAATGTATAGAATATCTTGTTATTGGAAATATCAAAACCTTTACCATTAAGGATGTTATAGAAGTGGCAATTTCAAGAGTTTAACCCTGTTCCTTTTTCTTTTAATTTCTTTTTAAATTTTTTATCTTCCATTATATTTTCCTCACCTCTCCATCCAAATGATCATGATAAGACCTATGTCATATATATACTATAATTATATCTAGTTAATGTAATATTCTTCCCAAAACTCCTATATCTCTCTCTCTCATTTAAAAATAAATACCAAAATCATTGTCAGGGAAGTGCATATTTACATCCTTCTAGAATGAAAAAACTTCGTTATTTAGTTTATCCTTCAAAGATGATCACGAACCCATTTTAATTTTTTTAAAATGTTATAAAATATGTATTTTATTTTATATAATGATTCTATAATTATTATTTATACATAACACTAATGCATTCAACAAAACTAATTTGTAATAATCAAAACATCTCCCAAATAATATAAATTATTATAAATAATGTTATATATAATAATTCATCCTCATACATTATAAAAAAATGAATTATATCTCTAAATTAACTTCTATATTTTCATTATAATCATATAAATTCAATTTTGTATAATTATTCGAATCCCACAAGAATAGTCATTCTAATATACAGGTTTACTGATCATAAAAACTAAGGAATCAAATGCTCACAATGGATAAACTTATATATTATAACTCATTAACAATTCTATAAATGAACATAATAAAATTATAATAAATAAAATAAATGTACATGTGGTTCTTAATTAAAAAATCAATGGATTTAATTTGATTATCCAGGACGTTAAGGTCAAGTATAGAACTCATTCAGACATATGGTAATGGTTTTCTTCCCTAACCAACATTTTCTTTCAGGATACACTTTTCCTATATTAATCCCAATTAAATTATTAATTATTCTTCTTTACCCCTTATAAATTATATTTTATGTTTTTAAATATGTGTACCAATCATAATCTTTCACTATTTTATAGGGAGATAAATGTTTTATAACAATATTTCTCTATTCATCCCGATAAACAAGCTCGATTCAAGGGGACTTCTCAAATAATTACCTATTTACAGGTAAACAATATAATATTTTTTAATCCACCATTATTGTTCTAAAACCACTAATTCTATCATGTAAAAACTACCTTAGTTCATTTTTTGTTTTCTGAAAATATTTTTCCAAAAGAACACTTCTTTTCAAAACAATTGTGTATTTATCTCAAAAATTCATTGATGATTTTATAAGTGTATTTGTTTATATTTCAACAAATCTATTTAATTTTATTTATTTTTTGTTTAAATTTCATATTTTTAACTTATAAAATATTTTATTAAATTGTTTATGATCAGTTCGACTATGGATGTGCTATCTTGAGACCATTCACCATACTACTCATAATGGTTAGTGATTATGTATACAGATTGGGGAAAGTCATTTCATACGATCATTTTGTTTATGTTCACACCCATTCATATAATAAATTAATTGAAATTATAAAGTTTTAGTTTGGACCTTCTATAGCCCCTTGATTCTCTAATATGCATAATGAGACCAAATAGTATTGGGTTTTGGCCAAATCCTTACACATGTATTTTCAAAGATCTTGGCCAAGTCCTTGAAAATATGTTTCAGATGTCTAACCACATGCATTTCCTCATTATGGTATTATTAATTGATAAGCCATGTGATTAACCAACCAATATAATGTCAATGATTATGATTTATTCTGTAATGATCATTAATATGGCCTTATTTATTCTACATTCATTCCTCCTATACAATGATCAAGTATATTTTAAAAGCCATGTGTTTTTAGTTGTTAACCATTCCTAGTGTTTATTTTTGTGATAGATTATGTTGTATTACATAACCTTAATAATCATATGAGCAAACCACATTCTTATTTTTTATTTTCCACATGTTGTGAAGATGATTATTATGAATGAATTTTTGGGATAATCTTGGAGTCATAAATGTTTCCAATGGAATTTTTATTATTATTTTCATTTCATGATATAATGTTGAAATTATTTTTTTATCTTGTTTTCCAAAACTACAAAACTATTTATTACTAAGGGATATGAATTTCTTGTTATCATGCCAATAAAAAAAATAATTCACTGGCCCCATGAAATAAGGGTCATGGATTGACATTTGTTGTTAGAGGAAGTTCGGTAGAAAGCATAGAAACTAGATTTAAAAAATGTATATTAAGGAAAAACCCTAAGATATAATTTGTGGGAAAGTATACAAGAACATCCTATAATTTTCGCTAAGTTATAAATTATGTGGATTATTTTATAAAATACATCCACGTCTAGATAATACAAGTGGATGTGGTTCTGGAACAAATGTACCTTGGAGTAACAACTTTGACAAGGTGTTCTAGGATTGACTCAAAGAAACCCCATACATTACTAAGGGACTTATTATGCAATTGGTTTGACACTCCAAAGGGATATTCTTAAATAATTCACAATTACATCATAAATAATTATAATTGATTAAATGTAATTATTTCGTCAATGTAACCATTCATTTGATTATGAAATTACTCATGCATATAATTCAAATTTATGTTATGTGTTTTTCTAGTTCAACATTATACATTATGATTAATAACCTAATTTAGTGTATTCCATCATTTAGAAATGTAATGTTGTGAATGGAATGGAAACTTCATTAAAGCACATATCCCATATATGTATTATCCTCTTATACAAGAAAATGGAACAGGTACTAGAGTTGTGATTGGTGATGAGTATCATATAACTATACTGGGGAAGCTGACTCATGTTATAAACATTATCCTTACCCGTATTGAGCATCCAAATCCACAATATAGAGGATAAATGTCATAATGCTTTATGAAAAAATATCCTTCATCACTAAATGGGTCTATAAACCCATTCTTAGTGGAGTAGTGGATAATTTACATAGAGAAGATATTTCTCACATTGGATTGTAACAAAGGGGAGAGGATTTCATGGAAGTATATCGTCAATTGATATATGAGAACCAATGGTTTTCATTGATTAATAACACAAAATAGAAGGAAGAGATTGAAAATATGGAATATAAGGATTTTAAGGAAATATTATAAGAAAAATACTTTAATATGACGATTGAGAAGATATAGAATGGTAATTTATGAATCTGAGGAAAAAAAATTGGATGAGAATGATGCTTGTATAAAGCTAACATCATAAAGATAGTAAGGCATTCTTTAGAATACATACTTAGTCGGAGGATCATGATTGATGATTTGATGATGGTTTAAAACAATTATTATGAAGGGAATTAGTTTATCAAACATTCTCATCACACAAAGATATAATCACATATATAATCATAAAAGTGATATAATTCTGAATCTATTATAATTTATAGGAATGAAATAAAAGAAGAGGGTGGAAGCGGAAATAATGGATAATGGGAAGAATAAAATATGGATTTTTTAACTTATGATATTTTTGGAGATAAACACCATGCATCCAGCTTAAAAAGAGAAGGATTCTATTAAAAATTTAGATAAAGATGCCTCCATTCTCTAGATTTCAAAGGAAATAATGATGATACAAATTTTGAATTCTAAAATTGTAAATATACGAGAAATTATACCAATTAATATCTTAAGAGTCAAGGAAACATTCCCTAGAGAAGGACAGGGGAGCAATGCCAAGCTTATATGGTCACAACTACATAATTCGAAGTTCTTAATGATGTGGTGGAAGGTACTTGTATCCAAAAACATCTCCAATGCGTTATATGAATTTGGATAATTGTATTTTTTTATATCATCCTAGTTTTCTAATAAAATATTATATTTTCAATTTGATTTAATAAAGTATCTGTTAGTAAAAACATTTAAGCAAAGTATTATTACAACAAATACATGTCAATCAATCACCCTTATGACAGAGAAAGGTGCTTTAGTTACTGACCATATCATCTTACCCATGATTTACTTTAATAAAATTCATTGTGTGAACTATATTTCTTGTTATTTTTCAATAATCTATTTCAATAATAAGGATATTTAATTTTTTAGAAATGAGGTGGAATCCCTTATCATAAGAGAGAAAACCTCATTATTTGATTTTAATCAAGATCCACCACTAGAATCACTACTGAATACAATTATTGGGAAGGAAGAAAAACAATATATATCAGTGAGGAATTAAATCATCAAATTGAGGATGTACATACTATGTAATAACAAATTGAGGTATTCCTAGATGATTTACCTGGAAATCCTCTGGAGTGGGATATTCAGTTCTCTATGGATATAATTATGGTGAAATGACTATTTCAAATACCCCTTATAGAATGGACATAGTGGAATTATTAAATTTGATGAAAAAAATATTGGAATTGAGTGATAAGAGATTTAACCACCCAAGTGTTTCTATATGGGGAGCTCATGTTCTATTAGTTAAGAAAAATGATGGATCTATGGGCATGTGCGTTGACAATAGGGTGATCAATTATATTGAAATAAATAATATGTATAATTTTCCTCACATTCCTGAGTTATTTGATAAACTTTAAGGAGACCAATTTTTTTGAATGATTTAACTTTGATTTAGATATCATCAGTTGTGGGTGAGAATCTATGATATTCCTAAGACTGCATTTCAATATAGGTATGTGCATTACTATTTTACATTAATGCTTTTTGGACTGACTAATGCACCCTTAGTTTTAATGTATATGTGAACAGTATTCTCAAGGAATATCATGATTACATTGTTCTAGTATTTATTGATTATATATTGTTATAATCTAAAAGATATCAAGACCATGATATTCACTTGGAGATTATTCTGAATACTCTTAGAAGAAATGAATTATATGGGATGTATGGAATGTGTGAATTTTCGAATCAATCAGTTTTTATTCATGGTAATATTGTCACTAAGGATGGAATATTTGACGATATTCTAATGAAAAATCCAATTAAAAAATGTTCTACACAATCAAAAATAACTGAGGTACATAGTTTTATTGGTTTGGTAGGTTATTATAGGTGATTCATTCAGAAATTCATCGGATTAGCTAACCTGTTAACCAAAATTACTCATAAAGGGTTTATGTTCCTATGGAAAAAATAATGTGAGGAATGTTTTGAATAGTTGAAGAAGATGAAAGTGAATAATCTAGTCTTTACTCGGCCATTTTTAAATAATGAATTTTTTATTTATAGTGATGCATCAATGAAAGGACATGGTTATTTCTTTATCTATAACTATAGAAACTTTTTTATGCATAAAGGCAGTTAAAAATTGATGAACAAAACTATTCCACTAATGGTCATGAGTTTGAAGCTGTGATCTTTTCTCTTATGATATGGAGACAATATATCTATGGAGAAATATGTTATATATATACATATTAAGAGAGATTAAAATTTATCTTCTCCTAGATAGAAAAGATGATGAGACAAACGACATGGCTCGAACCACTTAAGGACTACGATTTTCCCGTACACTACCACCCATGAAAGGAAAATAATTTAGATTATGCATTGAGTTTTTAAGATCATGGAGTTCTAAACAAAATTATAATTAATAAGGATCCTACGAACATGCATCTAGAGAGGTTGGATATGGGAATTATCAAAGATGGAGACATAAAAACTTTTTAAACTGGTTGACTAGCCATCATTATTGGAAGTAATTAAAATTTCAAAGTCTACTCATGAGAATATTCAAAAAAATAATGTTTTGAATGATGGGAAGTTTTTGGATTCCAGGGGTGATGATGGAATTAAGATATTTGGGTGATGGCTATGTGTTCCATATATAACTGAGCTAAAATGGGTGTTATTGGATTATGATAATAGATCGAATTTCACTATACAACCTCGTATCATGAAGATGTATAGATAATTGAATGAACATTTCTAGTTGGACAGCGTGAATCATGAAATTGCTGATTATGTATCTTTATGTTTAGTCTGTCAGTAGGTAAAGGCTAAAATAAAACATCTTATAAGAGTCATGGAACCTCTTCTTATTAATATATAGAAATAGTATGACATCATAATGGATTTTTTTCACTATATTACCACAAACTCCATGAGGGAATGCTACAATTTTGGTAATTGTTGATCAACTTATCAAATCTACAGATTTCCCAGCAATATGGGAGAATTTACAAATGGGGAACCATTCATGACTCTATATTAATGATGATGATAGACTTCATAGAACAACAATATCTATTGTATCAGTTTTTCTCTATAGTATACATTAATATTATTGATATTTCTCTAGAAAGAAATTGATATTATGCTTCATTTTAGTACACATCACGAACTAACTCGGGTCGACCATGAACCGGTCACTCGAGCCAATCCACGACATGGCCCGAGGGGCGTTCTCGATCCCCCGGGGCTGGAAACTAGTGTCGGGCATCCAAATTTAACTATTGCAAACGATTTGGCCCATAATGGAAAATAATCAAAATAGGAGAAACAAGTAGAACATCACAAAATAAAAAACGACAAGAAAAGTAAAGGACAAACAACAACATGACTAACCTGTCAACAACTAAAACTCCATGTAACCCTATGGGTTACTCTCAAGTACCAAAAACAAACATTACCCAAGGTGATCTGAACCAAATATAGAACCTAAAAGAGGAACTAAAAACAAGAAAACACTATAAGCATGAGTATTAAAACTCAGTAGGTAGGGCCAACTAATCTATCCCCAATGCCCCACCTTTAATTAAAGAAAACATTTATTAAAAGGTATGAATAACAATTATAAAAGTTGAGTTTTTAATACATTATATTTTATAAACAAACATGCATTACCCATTACCCTCTTAATTTAAAATAATGATCAAGGTGAAAATAAATAGAAAACAAAGAAATTTATTAAAGGCTTATTTTGCTAACACTGAGTAAAGAGAAGTATGTTAATTCATTCCAAAACACTTTTTCTTGAAAATATATTTTTTACTATAAACCCATGTTCACAGTTTACCAAAAAAGAACATCAAAACCATGCATGAGGTTACGTTTCCACAAAGTGAGGGTAATGGTAATAAGGGTATAAGGGTCAGATGAACACGTGATGAACTAGGAACATAGAAGAAAAACAGAACATAATATAGATGTGACTCATCCTGATGGCATGACCTACTCCATGATGTCATAATCCCCTATCGCTCAACCGCTGGCCTACCTGGCTTGGTCGAGGGGCCCAATTCCATAAAAATAAAAACGAAACATCCCTGTACACTGGGGCACTAGCATTACATACCCTAACTAGTGCTACAACCATTATCGGTAACCCACATTGCTATGCAAGATTCCTATGTATATTTCACAAATGGGCGTGCCATGCAATTCAGACACTAGCCACATATGTATACATATATCCCCACACACACACACACACCTCACAGACTGGAACCACCCCGACCATCTCTAAATTAGTTCCCTATCGTAAAATAAATATCATACAATGGAAGTCCCAAACTGAGGACCCTCCCAACTTGTAGTCAACCAAACAGGTAGGAGACCCATCTGAGGAGGAGTTTTTACAAATAGTCTTTCAAGGTGCCAAACAGGCCTTTACTTTTACAAAATTTAACCACATAATCATTTTCAAAAAATTAAACAATGAATGATAAATTTTTTTAACCGAACACACAATTGATAAACCCATTTAATAAATGAAAATCACCACTTTAGTTCACAAACACACTTTTCAAATGCCAAAGAGACATCACAATAAGCGCATAGAATAAAAACCTATTTAAAAACATCAATCGTCATTTTTTGGCTACTCAAATAAATTTATTTGTATCAAAACATGATTCTCAAAGTCATAGACAATGTGTAAGATAAAACTGAGCAACTTAACCAACACTTGGGGTGAAAATCCTATATAAAAAACACAAAATGATCTATGTTAATTTGACAATCATGTGCACACAACTTTATCAACTGTAGTTAAAACATGTCCACTTGGAAACCATTTATGGAAAAATAACCACCATTTTAATTTTAGAATAAATTTATAGGACACAACAAGGAATTTAATAAACACCTGGTATGCACGACTTTAAAAAATGCATTACATGTTAAATTTTACATTAAAAAGAATGTATGCATTAAAATGTCTCCAAAATATTATTCGTAATATTCAAAATATTTAAGTATCCAATTAAAATTTTATAAAAAAAATTAATGTGTGATCACAAATTTATGTAATCAAAAGTCATTCAAATAACTTATTTTTGAACAAACACATGTAAAAAATCCACTAAAACCGAATTCAAGCCACATTCGCATTTAATAGAACTAGTTCAAAAATTTATGAAATATGATTAAATTGGATAAGATTGGTTTTCATAAAAAAATCATTTATACCATGTAAACAGACTATAATATGGTGAGAAGAACTAAATTCTAAAATAAAGAACAATTTTTCACCAAATTAATTAATCCCAAATCATGTCGAAACAACCAAGAAAGTAAAATAATTTTTCAAACAATGACTATCTACAAGGCCAAATAATTTTCTCCCGAAAAAAATATTCTAAAAAAAGTAAAAATAAATAATTAATATTCAACAGATGTGAACAATACAAGAAATCAAAGTATTTCTTAAATTAAAGGGAAATGCAAAGAGATCCTACATCAAATGAAGCGCAAACATGACTAAACATCGATGAAAGGTAAAAGAACTCCCTGAAGACCAAAACAACTTAAAACAATGAGATAAAAGGGAAAATCATCACTCAAGATATCGGGGTTTGACCATATAAATTAAAACACGTAAAGGGTAGAAAACTACTTCATGTGAGTTTAATGGTACAGAGAATCCGCGGTTAGCCGGAGTAGAAGGATGGAGGCCTAGTGCGCTGTGAGTGGTCATGCACCGTGGAGCCCAATAGGGTGTGGGTGCACTATTGGCCATCGGCTGGTGGAAGATCAGGAGAGGGAGAACGGACCTGTAGGGCGTGAGGCTGAGGCATTGCTAGCCGGTCTGGATTGGCAAAGCGAGAAGCTGTGTCTTGTAGGGTGGCTTGTGCATGAGCTCAAGGAAGATGGTGATATTGTTTTTGTGGAGATCTAGGATGCATAATGGGTGACAGGAAAAGGTAGGGGTGATTGTCTAGAGATATGGGGTGAGGCTGGCTAAACGAAGGAATGGTGCAGGAGGGGGTCAGCAGGCAGAGGCCGAGATGAAGGGGCGAGGCGATTATAGAGGTGGCTCATGGTGGCGGGTTGCGATGCAGGCCAGGGAGGAAAGGGGCAGGGTGAACATTGAGGTGGGTTGTGAGGTTAGGGGAGTGTCGCTGCGCATGGGGGTGGGTGACAAGGATGGGTATTAGGTTTTTTTAATAATACTAATAATAATAATAATTTAAATAATAATAATACTAGAAATAACAATACTAATAATATTAAAGATAATGATTGTAATTTTAATAAAACCATAAACGTTATAATAATAAAAATGATAAAAATAAAAATAAGAAAAATAATAACAACAACATCTTATTAAAAATATTATTGTTAATTGTGTAGTAACATTATTATTATTATAATTTAAACATTTAACTCGCTTTATTTAAATAAAAAAATATTTATCTTAAACACTAGGAATTTGTGTAGGCACCCGGGTTGACCACGTGGCTATCGCACAATGTGCGGTGACCATGCACGAGTCTGATTCCCACTAATGTTATTAAACATCAAAAATATTGACCCACACTCAACCCGAACATCGATGCAGATGACTAAATCAATGAAAATAATAAAATAAAAATAAATTAAAATCATTGTGTGACATTTATCCCAACCACAGACACTTTCTGTGCCTAGAATGTCACCCGATTGAACAATAGTCAAAACAAGAATCCATGCCCGATTGAAACTGAAAGAAAGAACAACATAAGAGGGATATAACATGCGAGAGGGTTCTCCCCACCACAAGAACTCTAATGATGCAGAAAATTAACACACAAACATATCACATGGATAAGTGGAAGGATGTGGGGACTCTCAACAGATTTAAACTAACTTCAATAGCACGAGTGAAACAATATATGCATTGAAACATGGAACTCTTGACCCAGACCAAAAACCCCAATCACTAAAGAAAAACCTATGAGAAAACCCTAATCCCAGTACTAAAACATAGCAAAACTACAAGCATTGACTCCCCCGTAGGCACCTACATATCCAAATGAACACCGTTAAACATTGATCAACCCATGAAAGGGCTAAACACACTTTTATGAAAAGATTACGATTTCAGAAACCATGATCAGACAAAAAAACTGTTTGGATTACAAATGAACATGTATGTCATATCCCCATGATAAAAAAATGAACGTACAATGATGTAAAAACATTAATAGCAGAAAAATGAGAATGAAAAGTCTTTAAATGATCCATTTACAACATGGAACAAAAAACCAGAATCAAGTGTTCACACCCCTGACAACTCCTGACATCGTGCGAGCTTCACCCCAATGCTTGTGGTCGGGGATCTAATGGATGAACGGTCTCCTGCCTCATAGTCAGGCACTAGATTCGTTCAGTCACAATGTCTTCATCAGGTGATACTTCCTGTAGAACATCTCTAGATGACACAGACATATGCAATGATGGAACATCTTTAGATGGACATTCCATGATGGCTTCAAGTGCCCAAACCTGCCACAATAGTGGAAGACCACTGAACGGTTCGATGGAATATAAGCTAGAACCACTACAAAGGACGCTTTTGAAACCGATCCCTCTATCACACCTCGCTTGCCAGATTGGGAACCTTCATGAACATCTGGGTACACTGGATTTTAAAAAATCTATGCTCTAGAGACCAACATAGCTAAAAACACATCATCACAAAACTTCTCAAAATGATGGTCCTTATAAGGAAGGACACCCTCCTTGATCAATGGACAATGTACCCCAATAAAGAGGTAAGTCTATATCGATTCCCATGATGCTACATCCAGTGAAAATGATACATGCTCCTTGAAATGGTCAACATATGCCTTCTACAACTGTTGGCCATGTTGAATATGCCTAAGCTCTTCCCTTTTCTTCATCTTCACTTATTACAATAAAAAACATTCGATCAAGATAGATTTAAAGGCATCCTACTTCATCGAAACTTGCATTGACATTGGGGCAAGAAACTACCATTCTCCCAAAGCCGAACACTCAAATAATACCAGGACTTCTCAAACTCTAACAGACTGGATTTCCCAACATCCTAAAATCCCACTCGACCTTGTAAAACCACATAACTACCTATAATGGACCCCAATCACTATTAATTACAGATAATGTCCAAGAGGGACCAAAATTTTGGCATGAATTATCAGAAACATTGGGGATTTTTATAGGCGTAATTTTCTAAAAAGAATATAAAAATCAAAGACAAAACCAATATCAAACCCAAGAAACATCTATGAAAGCACTTTCATCAAAAAAAAAACCAGCTTAAAAACACAAAAAATACAAAAAAACACAATATTCCATTTTTTCATTTTATATTTCAAAACAACCTTCTTTCAAGGTGAATTTGAAAATTCTAAACCCTCTTTTAATAACCAAATTCTATTTTCCAAAAAAAATCATATCTCATTTTCATTGTAAAAAACACGCTTACATCAATCAAAACCAAAACAAAACCCAACTTACAACTAACCAAAGGGAATAAGAACATGAAGTTATGCTTATATTGGTGACATGGTATTGACCCACTCCCCAATAAAGTGTAAAAAAATAGAGAAGATAAATTGTGCAATCAGACTCCACATGGGTCACTACTGCCTGCGAGGTCACGACATGACACTGGTCTGCCTCTGTTATCATTCCTCACTCCCAAAAAAGTATAAGACTTAAACCTGGACTACCCCTGCGGACTCAAAGTTTGGAATGAGCGAGGGATCATGACATCCTTCTCGTACAACCTATCAAGTCGTGATAGTCCTAATCTCCCTCTACTAAACACCCCCAACAAACAAGGGCCTCATCTAATACAATTTTTGGCACAGACCAACCCGGGTCGACCCTGAACCGGTCACCCGAGCCTATCTAGGACTTGGTCCAAGGGGTTTTCCCAATCCCCATAGGATTGAAACTAGGGATGGTCATCAAAATTTAATTGTTGGGAAGTATTTGGCCAATAAAGACAAATAAACTAAACAAGAGAAACAAATAGAACATCACAAAATAAATAAATGAAAAGAAAAGTAATGGATGAAGAATAACACGACTAACCTGTAAACATATAAAACTCTATGTATGACCATGGGTTACTCTCCAGTAACAAAACCAAACATCCCCCAAGGAAATCTGAACCAAAGATGGAACCAAAAAGAATAACTAAAAACAAGAAAACACTATAGGCATGAGTAGTAAAACTTAGTACGTAGGCCCGACTAATCTATTCCCAATACCCCAACATTAAATAATAAAACATTGATTAAAAGGTTTGACCTACAAATTTAAAAGTAGAGTTTTTCATAGTCTATATTTTTGAAACAATCATGCATGACCCATTTTCCTCTTAATTTGAAATTAGGATCAAGGGGGAAGAAAAACAATGCAAATAAAAGTAGAAAAGAATTATTTTTCCTAACACTGAGTAAACGGACGGATGTTAATTCATTCCAAAACTCATTTTATAGAAAACATTTTTTAACATAAACCCATGTTCACGATTTACCAATAGGAACATCAGAACCAATCATGAGGTTAAGGATCCACAAAGTGATGGTAATGTTACTAAGGGTACAAGGGTCAAACAAACATGAGATTACATAGGAACTCAGAGGAAAACCAGAACACACTATACATGTGACTCATCCTGAAGGCATTCCCTACTCAATGATGTCATAACGCCCTAACGCCTGATCGTCACCCAACCTGGACCAGTCCAGGGGCCCAATCCAATAATAATAAATACAAAACACCTCCTTCTATGGGGAACATGCATTACATACCATAACTAGGGAAAAAATTGTTCTCGGTAACCCTTTTTTGTTGTTCAAGATTCCCATGTATATTTCACAAAGGGGTATTCCATGCAATTTAATCACAAGCCACATATATATACATATATCACCACACACACACTCATTAAAGACCGAAAGTACCCTGACTACCTCTATGTTAGTTCCCCACCTTAAAATTATTATCATACAAGGGAAATACCATACTGAGGACCCTCCCAACTCACAGTCAACCAAATAGTTAAGAGACACAACCCAGGAGGGGTTTTTCCAAATAGATATTCAATGTTCCAAACATGCCTTTAGTTTCAGAAAATTTAACCAAATAATCATTTTCACAAAATTTAACCATGAACAACAATTTTATTTTAACCGAACACTCCTTTGATAAACCCTTTTACTAAATAAAAATCAGCACTTTAATTCCAAAACAGTCTTTACAATGGCCAAAGAGACATCACAACAAGAAATTAGCATCAAAACCTATTTGAAAAAATCAATCATCATTTTTTGCATCTAAAAGAAATTTATTAATATCGATAAATGATTATCAATGTCCTTAACTATGAGTAATAGCAAACTAAGAAACTTAACAAACACAAGGTGCATATATCCCAAATAAAGAACACAAAACGCGCAATGATATTTTTAAAATCATGTGCACACAAATTTATCAGCATCAGTAAAACAAGTCCCCTTGGGAACCATTTAAAGAAAACCAACCACCATTCTAATTTCTGAATAAATTCCTAAGCCCCAATCTGGGATTTAATAAACACTTGGAATGCATGACTTGAAAAAAAAATGAACCACATGTTAAAATTTACATTCAAAACCATTTGCACTTCAAAATGTTTCCAAAACATGATTTGCATCATTAAAATAATTTAAATAACCAATTAAAATTTTATAAATTTTTTTAATGAGTTTCCAAAAAATTATGTAAACAAAAGTGGTTCAATGAACCCATTTTTGATCAAACGCATGCCAAAAATCCACTAAAACAGAATACGCACCACTTTCACATTTAAGAGAACTAGTTGAAAAATTTACGAAAAGTGAATAAATAGCATAAGATTGGTTTTCATAAAAAAATTCATTTATACCATGTAGATAGACTACAATATGATGAAAACAACTAAATTCAAAAAAAGAACCATTTTTCTCCAAATTAATTAATCACAAACACGTCAAAACAACCAAGAAAGTAAAATAATTGGCCAAACAAAGACTATATACGAATCCAAATAATTTTCTCCCAAAAAAAGTATTCTAAAAAAAGTAAAAATAAATAATTAATATTTATTGGATGTGTACAATAAAATAAATCAAAGTATTTCTAAATTTAAAGGACAAACCAAGGGGATCCTACCTCAATCGAAGCGTATACTCGACTAAACATCGACAAAAGGTAAAAGAAATCCCTTCTGACAAAAAAGTCACCTAAAATAAGATAATAGAACTAAATCCACACTCTATATGTCAGGGTTTGACCACATAAATGAAAAATATAAAAAGGGAATAAAACAACCACATGAGAGTTTATCGGGCCTAAGGTCGCGATTGGCCGGTGAGGAAGTCTGGAGGCCTGGTGCGCTGGGAGCGGGCATGCATCATGGAGCCAAAAAGGGGGGTGGGTGCACTACTGGCCATTTTCTGGTTGCATATCATGAGAGGGAGCATAGAACTGTAGGGCATGAGCTGGGGAATCACTGTTCGGTCCGGATTGGCGAAGCGAGAGGTTGTGGCCTGGAGGGTGGCTGGCACAAAAGATTGAGGGAGAAGACGATACTGGATGTGGGGAGATCCAAGATGGGGAGATGGTGATTGGCCATGACATTGGGTGATTGGCTGGAGATACGGGGTGAGGCTGGATGACTGGAGGCACAACGTAGGCAGGTGTCGGTAGGCGGAGGCCGGGGCGGAGGGGCGAGGCAAGCAAGAAAAAGGCTAGGGGTGGCGGGTTGCATTGTGGGAAGGGGAGGCAAGGGGAGGGGTGACCACGGAGGCAGGTTATAGGGCATGAGGATCACTGCTATGATTGGGGGTGAAGAGGAAGGTTATTAAGGTTTTTTTTAATAATAATAATAGTAATAATAATAATAATATCAGAAATAATAATACTAATAACAATAATGACAATAATAGTAATAATAATAAAAACACGAAGGTTATAATAATAAAAATGATAATAATAATAATAATAACATTAAAAACATTTTATTAGTAATATTATTATTAATTTAATAGTAACATTATTATTATTACAATTTTAATATTTAACTCATGTTATTTATATAAAAAATTATTTTTATAATCTCTAGCCATTTGTGCGAGAATCCGGGCTGACCACGCGGCTTTCGCACACTGTGCAGTTACTGTGCATGATTCAGAAACCTGCTAAAGTTATTAAACATAAAACCTTTTGACCCACACTCAACCTTCACCTCGATGCGGTTGACGAAAGCCATGGAAATAATAAAATAAAAACAAATTAAAAGTTGAGGTTTGACAATACTAATTATCACAGTGAAATCGCTGGGTAGTCAGATATGATGATCCATACATTATAAGACATGTGGAGAACCTTTCATATGACTTTCGAGGTATGTGGGATCTGTATTTACCTTTTGTGGATTTTTTGTACAATAATAGTTTACCTTAATGTATTCATATTTCACCATATGATGCATTATATAGAAATAGATGTCTTACACCGATATGTTCAGATGAAGTGGGGGAATGAAAGAATGTAGTCCCAAAACATGGGGAGGAAACAACATCGAAGGTAAAAACTATTCAAACCCATATCAAAGCATCTCAAAGAAGAAAAAAGAGTTATGTTGGTAATTGAAGCTAGAATTTGGAATTTCAAGTGGGAGATCACATTTTATTGAATGTATCTCCATGGAATGGTGTTTTAAGATTTTTGGAAGAAAGGGAAACTGGGCCCCATGTACATTTGACCTTTTAATAATCTAGGGAAAATTGGAGTTGTGGATTTATTTGGAAATTCCACCAATCCTTTCTGAGGTGCACAATGTGTTCTATGACTCATTATGAAGAATGCACATTCCAAAACCAACACATGTACTCACTTAAAATGTAATAGAATTGGAACCAGACTTATCTTACCATGAAGTGCCATTCTATATTTTAGGCACTAAGAAATATGTTTTGAGGAAGTGATCAAATAACCTAGTAATGTTACTTTTGAAAAATAATAAAATTGAAGAGGTGATGTGAGAGCCAAAAGAGCTTATTATGAAGAACATTCCAAATATTTTTATGAAGTAATACTTTGGCCATTTTGGGGATAACATTTTTGTAAGGGGGAACAATTTTACACCCCGATGATTTACAAATAAATTTAATATATAATGCAAGAAACACAGAGTCTATGTGAAAAAAAATAATTTATTGGGGATAGTTATAACATAGCCATTATATATATTCTTTTTGATTATGTGTTTTGAATTTTGAAAAACATGCATGCACGGTTCTGTTTAGTAAGATAATTAGAGTCTAATAGAATTAACATACATTTTTGGTGAATAGTCACCTGAAACTTTTCAATAGTAATATATCCTTTTGAATATTTATATGAACCCTATAAATAGTGACCTCACCCACGTAAAAATAAATATAATTTGGGCACCTTATAAATAAAAGTGACTATCTCAAAAAAAAAATAATTAAGTGTTGGTATTTTTGTGAGTAATTAATAATTAATCACAATTTCAAATTAATAAAATGATTTAAAATGATATTCATTTTCATAAAATTTATTTCTAAATAAATATTTTTTTCCTATAATTTTTGGATTATTTTATGAGATCTCAGTTAATTTATAAAAGTATTATAAAATGAGTTTTAAATTTCAATGCTATATTTTTCATGTAAACAATGAATATATATAAAAATTAAATTTCACATATTTACTAAACTAATATTGATAAAATGGAGACAATTTTTTTATACTACTTGTCAAAAAATGGTTATGGTGTCATTTTATAAAATACTTCATTTTTTAGTGAATCGTAAAATACGATAATTAATTATAAATGCTAGATACATGATTTATTGAGACATATATGTTGTATGAATGATGTAAGAACATTGTTTTAGAACTCACATGCAGGTATTACTATTTCTGGTCATATGAATCCACATTATTTTTTGTCTTATGAAAAATAACAAAATAATTAATGTGATATTCCAAAATCACCCCATTCCTCCACTATAAAACCACCCCTCACTTCCTCTTATCATCACTCCTATAAGACTTGAAGCATATCAATGTTCTATGAAAATACTCTTCCCTAGTTTCTCCCCGTATGCATGACCTCTTGGTGTCTCACAAATATCAAAACCCCTTACCTTAAGAAGGTTCTCAAGGAGGACATTTCAAGAGGTAAACCCTCATCCTTTTTATTTTATATTTACTTTGAATTTATATTATTTAATTATCTTCTCCACACCTCCTCTATACAATTTATCATGATATATCTAGTATCATATATACACTATAATTATATAAGTTTAATGTAATATACTTCCCCAAACTATTTTCTCTCTCCCCATCAATTTAAAAAATGAAATCATCACCCGGGAGTTGATGATTTACGACCTTCACAGATGATGAACATTCGTTCCTCAATTACACCTTCAAGGATGGTCATGAAACCATTTTTTGGGTTTAAATAGATACTAAAATATACATTATATATTATTTAATAATTATAAAACAAATATATATATTGTACTAATTCATATGACAAAACTAGTTCGTAATAATAAAAATCTCACCAAACTAATTTAAATGATTATCACTAATGTTCTATCTAACAAATCATCATAATACCATATGAAAACTGAATTATATCACATTTTTATATTCTTGATGTTAATTAATTTCATATAAATTCAAATCTGTAGAATTATATGAACTCCATATGAACATCCACACTAATATTCATGTATACTCATCATGAAAACCAAAGAATCAAACGTTCTAGAGCTATAAAATTGTATCTTATAACTAATCCAAAATTCCATAATTGAATGTAATAAAATTATACTAAATAAATTAAATTTATATAAGTTAATTAGTTAAATAATTAATGGATTTTATTTTATTAACCAGGATGTTAAGGTCAAGTGAAAAACTAATTCGGACATAAGGTAATGGCTTTCTAATGTAACATATATTTTCTTTTAAGTTATTCTTTATCTATATTAAAACAAATTAATTTATTAATCATTATTATGTACTCATAGTAAATTCATTTTGAATGGTCTATATATTGGTACCAATAATAATCCTTCTTTATTTCAAGGGCAGTTAATTTTTGTTGTAAAAATAATTCTCAAATATTCTCAATAAACAAGATCATTTCAAGGGGACAACTCAAATTATTATCTAATTTTAGGTGAACTATATAATATGGTTTATTCTACCATTAGTTTTCTAATACAACTCTTTTTATCATGGAAAAATTCCATAGTTATTTTCTGGTTTTATTGAAATATTTTTCAAAATGAACTATTGTTTTCAATGTAAAAGTGTATTTCTCTCAAACATTCCTCGATGATTTTAATAGAGTATTTTTGTCTATATTGACACCTTTATTAAATATTATGCCTTATTTATGTTAATAACTTTTATTTTTCGTCTACCATGTTGTATTAAATGGTTTATGATCATATTTACAATGGATGTACTGTCTTCAAAGAATTCACCATAGTACTCATAATGGTTAGTGTTTATGTGTACATATTTTGGAAAGTTATATCATGTGATCATGTTGTTTATGTTTTCCCCTTTAATATGAAAAATAATTTTACTTTTAAAGTAATTCATTGGGCCCTCTATATCCCCATGATTTATTTTTATGTCTCATGAGACAAAACATAATTGGGCTTTGTTCAAGGCCATACCCAGGTTTTTTAAATTTCTTAGCCGATGCCTTGCCAATATGTTTAAAATGTATATCATTATTCATTACATAATTATTCTATTATTAATTCATAAACCATGTGATTATTTTATTATTATAATATTAGTTTTTATGTTTAATTCTCTTATTATCATTTATATGACCTTTTGTAATAATCTTGCATTCCTTCCATATTATGCTCAAGTATATTTTTAATGTTTTTTCTTTTTAGTTGTTAACTATGACTAGTGTTTATTTTTATGATAAATTACACTGTATTACATACACTTACAAAGCATCTGAGCTCACCATTTTCTTATGATTTATTTTCCATAGGTTGGGAAGATTAATATAATCAATGAATTGAATTGTGAATATATGAGTCATATTTGTTTCTAATTAAATTTATATTAAATATTTCATTTCATATTTTAATATAAAACTTATGTCTGTATATTGTATTCCAAAACAACTAAACTATTCATTCTTTCAGGTTACTAATTACTTGAAATAATTCCAATAAAATAAAATAATGCACTGGATTCAATCAACTGGGGTCATTGCTTTATAGTTACTATCTAAGGATGTTTCATAGAAAACATAGAATCTAGATTTAGAAAATAATGATTATAGAACAAAATCCTAATATAGATTTTGAGGGTAGGTGTACAAGAACATCCTAGAATTTTTCTAAAGTATTTCTTATGTCGGTCATTCTTGAAAATTATACCTATCTTGATAATTCAAGTGGATGTTGTTCCGGAATAGATGTACCAAAGAGTAACAACTCTGAAAAGGTATTCCAGGCTTGACTTGGAGAAGTCAAGTACACAAAAAGGGACATTACCATGAAAATGGTTTGTCACTTTGAAGGGTTATTCATATATAAATAAAATTTAATTTATAAAATATTATTATAGATTAAAATGAAAATATGTCGTAAAAATAATCATGCTTATGAATATGAAATAATACGTGCATAAAATTTGAATTTATGTTATTTGTGTTTCTAGTTCGACATTATACATTATGATTCATAACCTAATTTTTTGTATCCCATCATTTAGAAATGGAACCTAGTAAAAAAATTGATACTGCATGAATGCATGTACCCCGCGTAGGGATTGTCCTCACATGCAAGATAATGATGTTGGTACTAGAGCTACAACTAGTTATGACCAACTTATAACTATACTGGGAAATATTACATAGGGTACTAATAATAACCATACCCATATAGAGCATCCTGATCCACAACATGGTGGATAAATTTCAGATCACTTTATGCCAAAATAGTATCCGTGATTCAATGGGACTGAAAACCCATTCATACTGGAGTAGTAGGTAATTTCATTATAAATGTTATTTCTCACTTTTTAATGTTTCAAAAGAGAGAATCTTTACATGGTGGTTTATCATCCATTGGGAGATGCGGATCGGTGAAGGTCATTGACTTGAAACCAAAAAGTAGGAGGAAAATATTGATAATATGTAACAGAGGTATTTTAATTAAATATTCTTAGACAAATACTTTTCTCATGAACAATGAGCGGATATAAATTGTTTTCTTCTGAATATAAGGAAAAAAATCAATGATAATGTTATAATGTATGAAGCCATATTCACATGGTTATCAAGGAAATATGAGATCAACATACATAATCTGAGGAGTTATATTGATCTATTTTTTTATGGTTTACAACCATTCCTCAAAACGGAAATGGATTCCAAAAAATTCTCATCATATGAAGATAATGTCTCATATGAAATGTAGCTAGATAAATAATTATCTACACTTATAAATTTAAATTAAATAAATAGAATAATTTGGTGGTAAAGAAAAAATGGATAGGTGGAAGAAAGAATTGTGTTTCCTAACATGTGATACTTGTGGAATGAAACACCCATGACTCAGCATAAAAGGAGGAATTTTTTACAAATGTGGAGTAAGAGTCCAAAAATATCTAGATTTCATGAGAAAGAAAGAATATACAAATGTGCAATGCTATAATTGTAATGAGATAGAACATTATAAAAATGATTATCTGAAGTGTCAAGGAAACATTCCCCATACAATGCCAATGGAATAATGCCAATAATATGAGATAACAGCTATTGAAGTCGAACTTCCCAATGATATGGGGGAGATACATTAATTGATTCCTCAAAAATAGAAAAAGTTTATTTCCTTATGGATCATCACAGTTTTTATTTATTACAAGATTTTCAAGAAAATTAAATATATCCAATTTGATTTAGTAATGTATTTGTTAGTAAAAAATCATAAGGGAAGTATTGTTGCAACAATGAAGTGTCAATTAATCCCACTAATGAAACATAAACATGATTTAGTTTCTATCCTTGTCATCATACCCATGATTTAATTTGATATATTTCTTAGTAAGAACTAGCATTCAGGTTATGATGTGAAAATATATAAAATAAAATAGGAAGTTACATATTTTTTTAATGATATAAAATAACTTATCTTCTGAGTATAAATATCGTCATTTTATTCTTATCTAGTTTCACCCCTACTAAATTTACTGAATATAATTCCTGATGAGGAAGATAAAACAATATTTATGGGTGAGGAAAGAAATACTCAAATTCATGATGTACCTATTATGTTAGAATATGTTGATGTATTCCTAGAGGATTGACTTGTACATCCCTAGAGTGGGAAATTGAGTTTTCTATTGATTTAATTCTTGGTGCTAGGCCTGTTTCAAAGATCCATTATATAATTTCTATAGTGTAATTATTAGAGATGAAGAAAAAACGAGTGGAATTATGTTATAAGAGATTTATCTATACTAGTGTTTCTCTATGGGGAGACCATGTTCTTTTTGTTAAGAATAAAGTTGGATCTATAAGGCTGTGCATTTACTGTAGGGAGATCAATGCTATTACGATATAGAACAGTTATCCTCTTCCTCATATTGATGATCCATTTGATCTACATCACATATACCAATATATTTTGAATATTGATAATAGATTTGGATGTCATCAGTTTCGGGTGAGGATGGAAGATATTCCAATCACAGTATTTCGAACCAGGTATGGGAATTTTGAGTTTACTTTAATTCGTTTTGGAATTACTAATGCACCCTATATATTCTTGAATATAATGAATAGATAATTCATAGATTATCTAGATTACTTCATTGGGTTATTTTTTCATGACATCTTGGAATACATAAAAAGATACAAATACGATGACAATCTCTTGTGTATTATTCTGAAGACTTTTAGAATAATTGAATCATATAGGAATTTTTGGAAGTGTGAATATTGGATTCTATCAGTTTCTATTATTGGACATATTGTCTCTAAGGATGGAATCTTAGTGAATCCTGTAACGACAAATGGAGTTCTTGAATAACCTACATCAATGAACATAACCAAGGTATGTATTTTTATTGGTTTAGCATGTTATTATTAGTGTATTGTTTAGAAAGTTCCATAATTATCTAACCCATACAGTACGTTTACTCATTAAGGGGTTATGTTCGTATAGGCAAAAGGATATGATGAATGTTTTGAGGAATTGAATAAGTGGTAATTGAATGCTCCAATATTGACACTACTGTTGAGAAATGGTGGATTTGTGATTTATAGTGATGCACCAATTAAATGAATTGGATGTGTCCTTGTACTTAATGATAGAGTTATTGTATATGCATCAAGGAAGTTAAAAATGTATGAACAAAACTATACAACTCAATACCTTGACTTAGCAGTTGTGATATTTGCAAGAATATATGGAGGCAATATCTCTATGAAGAATGATTTGTCATATATAATGATCAAAATTGCTTAAAATATATCCTGTTATAGAATTAAAACAACATGAGTCAAAGGCGATGGCTTAACCTACTGAAGTATTATGACTATTCTATACACTACAACCCAAGAAAGAAAATTAACGTAGATTATGCATTGAGTATGAAGGATCATGGAGTTCAAAAAAATGATAATAGAAAAGGATCCTTGGTATGTGGATCTAGTGAGAATGAATATGGTAATTGTCAATGAAGGTGACACATCACTACTTTTTCAATTAGATTCTAATGTTTCTATATTGTAATGATTTTATATTTCATTGAATGATGATGAAATCATCAAAAGAAAATTATATCTATGAATGATTGGAAGATTCCATATTTTGTGTTTGAGGATGTAATTATGAAATTTGGGAGAAGGCTATGTGTTCCATATTTACTCGAGATACAAAGGGAGTTATTGGATGATTCCCATAGTTCAAATTTTATCATACACCCTTGTAGAACTAATATATATAGCTATATGAAAGAACATTTCTTATGGGACAACATGTACCGTGAAATTATTGATTATGTACCAAGCTGTTTTTTTGTCAACATGTGAAGGCATAATAAAAACCTTCTAGATGAGTCATGAAACATCCACGTATTCATACATGGAAATGGGATGAAATCACCATGTATTTTTTTCACCTGATTACCAAAAAACTCCAAGAATGAATAATGAAATATGGTTAATTTTTTGTTGTCCTACCAAAACTGCACATTTCAATGAAATAAGAGAGGATTTACAAATGTGGGTCCTTAGATGACTCTTTATTAAGGATGTTTTATGTCTTCATGGAGAACATATCTCTATTATTTTATATATTCATCCATAATTTCCATCTAAATTCAGGTAAAGTCTCTAGAATTCATTGGATACAGAGCATCATTTATGTATTGATTATCACCCTCAAACGGATGGGTAGTCATAAAAGACAATCCAGACATTACAAGACATGTTTAGATCATGTTCACATGGATTTCAATGTAATTGGTATCAATATTTACCTTTGTTAATGCTTTCCTATGATAATATTTTTCATTCATGTATTAAAAATGGCATCATATGTGGAATTATATGGAAATAGATGTTATACACCCACATGTTAGGATGAATTTAGTGAATGAAAGATTTTCGGACTAGTGATTTTGAAGGAATAAACAACAAAGGTAAAAACTATTCAAACCTCTATAAAAGCATCTCAAAGCTGGAAAAAGAGTTTTGTTTATAATTGAACAATGGATTTTGAATTTCCAGTGGTAGATCACGTTTTTTATTGTATCTCTATGGATGGGTGTTATAAGATTTGGGAAGAAAGAGAAACTGAGCTCAAGTACATTGGAATATTTTAAATTCTAGAGAGAATTGGAGTTTAGGATTATCTTTTGGAAATTCCAATTATCCCCTATGAGGTACACAATGTGTTCTATGTCTAATTTTTGAGAAAGTACATCCTAGACCCAACACATGTACTCACTTCTAATGTTATATAATTTGAAAATGTCTTATCATGCTGTGAAGAGCCTATCTGAATTTTGGATACTAAATAATATGTCTTATGGAATCAGATGAATCAGTTACTAAATTTACATTTTGAAATCCTAAAATTGAAGAGGCTACGTGGGATCCTGAAAATATAATGATGAATAACTATCCAAATCTTTTAATGAGGTGATATTCTGGTAATTTTGAGGATGATATTTTTGTCAGGGGGGAATGTAACACCCTAAGGACTTACAAATGAATTTAAAATAGAATTCATGAAACAGTGAGTCATTGTGAAAAAAACATTCTTATTTATTGGGTATTCATATAACCTTTACATTATACATAATTTTCTCACTTCTGTGTTTTGAATTTCAAAAAAAAAACATACACGGTTGCTGCTGAAAATCATTTTTTTTGATTTTCATAAAGCTGGTTTAGGATAACCGGAAACCTCACAACCACACATCTAATCATCCAAAAGTAAACAACTCAGAAATTAAAAATTCAAAACACCATGAATCACGTGTCCACCTCGAGCTGCACAACCACCACGAAAAGCGAGTAAACGCAAAATACATCAAGCCGTCGATGAGACAAGACAGAACACCACGCGCCACCATTCACAGCAGGATTACGGCAGAGCCATCTTTGGAGCGTCGATATAATTTGGTCCGGCCACCGTCGACATGAACCATCACTGAACACATGAAGCCGAACAACAGGCATTCCTCGTTGTTGCCAAAAAATAGGGCCTCCAGCCCAAAGACCATTGATCAGAATCACCATTCCAAAAAAGAAAACAAACGGATCCAATTAATTAAAACTAGGGAAACCCCACTGAAACCACCCCAAATTTTGAAGGAAACTCTCACAGACCCATAAACTACTCAGTCGCCGCAAATCAAGTGAAGACCTCCACATGTTGAGAGACCGCCAGAGGACAACAACTCACAACTGAGATAAAACCATTGAACGCTCTATAGAGTGTGCCGGTATTCGATCTTATGGCCACGGATCAGTCCAGTAGTGTCATGGAAGCCCAATGAGAATCTCCACAGAAAGAAGGAAGAACCACAAGATCGCCATGGAGAACACCCGAGGAATCCAATCAAGATCCACCACAGGGTTGAGGCGGCGCCGAGATAAACCCTAGCACTGCCATCTTCAAGGGGAGACTGCCAAGAGAGATCATTCAACACTATAAGACAATGAAAATAAAACAAGGAACACAAAACCCCCCTCCTGAGGCCACTCTACACCGGTCGTCAATCTCAATGAAAAGAATTCACCTCCGTACAAGTCGAGCCCTACCGGCCAATTCCCACACACGAAGACATTGACGCACTGAGCTGACCTATCTGATGAGATGAATCAAAGAGAGGAGACCCAGGATGAGATGGATTGAGAGTGGAGGAGCATGAGAATAGAGAAGAAACCCTAGCTGCCATGGGTGAGAAAGGAGAAGCCACTCTGAGGCCCAAGAAAAATAGATACATACACGGTTACGATTAGTAATATATTTAGAGTCTAACAGGATCAATATACATTATTGTGGAATAGTAACTTGATCCTTACGAATAATAATGTACCCTTATGAATAGTAATATGACCCTTTTGAATAGTAACCTCACACATGTAAGTATAAATTAAATTTTGGAACCATATAAATAAGAGTGAATATTTTAAAAATTAATAATTAAGTGTTGTTATTTTTCTAAGTAGTAAAAACCAAATTATATTTTTTAAATTAATAAATTGATTTGAAATAAAATTCAATCTAAAAAATTATATTCATAAATAAATATTTATTTTCACTATGATTTTAGGATAATTTTATTAGTCGTCATTAAATTTTTGAATGTATTATAAAATCAGTTTCAAATTCCAAATATGTGTCTTTCAAGTAAAAAATGATTTTATTTAAAAAATAAACTAAAAATATATATAAAATTATGTGATAAAATGGTGTCCATTTTGTTATTCTACATGTTGAATAATTGTTCTTGTGAATTTTTCATATTTTTCTTGAATACATGAATTTTTTGTGAATAGAAAATTACTAGAATTAATAATAAATGCTAAATACATGATTTAATGAGTCATAAGTGATGTATGGATGATGTAATCATGCATGGTTTAAACATACAAAGTATTATTACTATTTTATGTCCCTAGAATCAACCCTATTGGTTTTATTCTGATAAATAACATAATAATGAATCAAATATTTAAAATCACCCCTCTCCTCCACCATAAAACCACACCCCTCCTCCACCATAAAACCACCCCTCGCTCACTCTTCTCCTCACTCCTCTACACCTTTAATCTAATAATGATTCCACCCAAATACTAATCCATAGTCTCTCCCCACAACCAGGAGATCTTTGTCTTTCTGAAATACCAAAACCTTTTTCCTTAAGCAGGTTCTCAAGGACGGTATTTCAAGAGGTAAACCCCATTCCTTTTTATTTTAATTCCATTTTAAATTGACTTTCTTTCCTTGCCTTCTCTCAAACTCCGGTATCCAAATTATCATGAAAAATATAGTATCATGTATATAATAGAATTATGTCTTTTTAATGGAATACCATTACCCAAAATAATATCTACCTCACCCGTATATCATTTAAAAAAACAAAATCATCGTCCGGGAGGTGCCAATTTACAACGTCCAAGGACGACGAACAATCATTCATAAATTTCTATATCGAGGTTTGTCATGAAACCATTTTTATGGTTGATCTAGTTTCCAAAATATTCATTATATCTTATTTAAGGATTATTTAGTCGTTATATAAAAGTAATACTAAAAAATTAACAGAACTAGTTCGTAATTATAAAAAAACACCAAAATAATATAAATTATTATCACTAATGTTATATCTAATAAATAATCCTTATACAATATAAACAATTAAATTTTATCATTGTGGAATATTTTTAATGTTCATTAGTATAATATTAATTCAATTCTAGGGAATTATACTAATTCCACAAGAATTTCCAAACTCATATATATGTATACCAATATTGAAAACCATGGAATCGAACGCTCTTGAGTGACCAAATTGAATCTTATAACTCATGAGAAATGACATAAATTAACATATTCAAATTATAATAATTCAAATATATATAGACTAGGTTCTGAATTAAATAATTAATTGATATAGTTTGATTATTTCTGATGTTAAGGTTATGTTTAGAACTCATTTAGAAATTTATTAAGAGTTTTCTTCCCAAATAAGTATTTTATTTTGGGTTACCCTTTGTCTCTATGAAACAAAATTAAATTGTTAACCATCACTATGTACCCCACCTATATTCTCTTTGAATTTTCTATATAATTTTTCGGATCACAATCTTTCATTATTTTATGGAGTGTTAAATGTTTTATAAATATCTTTCTCAATTCTTCATAATAAACCAGCACAATTGAAGGGGACATCTCAAATTCTTACCTATTTATAGTTTCATTATATAACATGTTTACTGACCCCATTACTTTTCTAAAATGACTAATTTTACATTGAAACAATTCATTTGTTTTTTTATAGTTTATGAAAATATTTTTCAAAAATAACTATTCGTTTCAATGTTAATGTGTATTTCTCACAAAAATTACTCGATGATTTTATATGTTTATTTTTTTTCAATTTCAACACCATTGTTGAATTTTATGTCTTTTTGAGGTAAATATATATTTTTTATCATATACCATATTGCATTAAATGGAGGATGATTTGTTTTACTATGGATGTATAATCTTGAAAGCATTCATCGTTCCACTCAGTATTGTTTGTATTTATGGGTATAGATTTGGGAAATCAATTTGATATGTTCATGTTGTTTATGTTTAGTACTATTCATATGATGAATAAATTAGACATTGAAAGTGATCAGTAGAGCCTTCTGTAGCCCCTTGATGCATTGGTAGGTCTCATAATAGAAAATATAATTGGATGTTGGCCAATTCCTTAACCTAGTATTTTCAAACGTATTGGTCGAGGCCTTGACAATATGTTTCAAAAGTCTAGCATTATGAATTCCCTCATTAAGGTATTAGTAATTGATAATACATGTGATTATTAGACTAGTATAATATCAATGGATATGTTTCATTCTATTATTATCATTTATGTGGCCTTATTTAATCAGCTTCTATTCCTTCCATATTATTATCATGTATATTTTTAATGGAATGCCTTTTTAGTTGTTCTCCTTTCCAAGTGATTATTTATATGACAACTTATGATGTATTACTTAACCTTAAAGTGCATTTAAGATCACCCCTTTCTTATGTTTTATTTTTCCAAGGATGGGGAGATAATAATTATGAACGACTTTCATGGATAATAAATAATTCATTGATGATTCTTATTGAATTTATATTATGTATTTCATTTCAATTTTTATTATTTAACTACTTTTTGTATCAACTTTTACATAACTACTATACTATTCATTACATTGGGATACAAAATTATTGTAATCATCCAATGTAATAAAATATTTCAATGAATCCATGCAACTAGGGTCAATTATTTATAGTTGGTTTTAGCAGAAGTTTAGTAAAAAACTTTGAAACCAGATATATAAAATATAGATTAGGGAAATAAAACCTAAGAAATATTTTGAGGGTATGTATACAAGAACATACAATAATTTTGGTATGTTATATATTCGGTGGATCTTTAGAGAAAATACATCATTATATGGATACTAAATGTGGATTGGGTTTTGGTACATATGTATATAAGAGTAATAACTCCAACAATGTGTTATAGTCTTGAATTGGGGAAACCTTGTAAACAAAATGGACCTTACAACGCACTTTGTTAAAAAAATTTGAAGGATATGATTAGATAATTATTTTTTTATAACCCATTTGATAGGATATAAATGTAAATATGTCCTCAACGTAACCACCCTTTTGATTCTGAAATTAGACATGCATAAAATTTCATTTTTTTGTAAGTGTTTTGATAGTTAGGTGTTATATAGTATGATTCATAACCAAATTTAGTGTATATAATCTTTTAGAAATGGGGAATATTTAATGAAATAGAAACAGTATGAACTCTTCTATCTCATGTATGAATTTTACTACTATGCAATATTGTTGCATTGGTACTAGAGTTGTGACTAGTGATGATCAGCTTATAACTATATTGGAACAATTGACTCATGTTATGACCAATAACCTTACCTTTATGGAGAATCCCAATCAAAAATGGAAAAGAAATTCCAGATGTCTTTATGTGACAAAAACCTCCATCATTCAATGGGAATGAAAACCCATTCATTGATGAGAATGGGATAACTTCTTTGGAGAATATATTTCTATTTTTTGAATGTAATTAAAGGGAGAATATTATCATGGAAATTTATCATCTATCAGGTGATGATGATAAATGTTGGTCACTGATTCTAAACACAAAGGATGAGGATGATATTTAAAATATGTAATAGAAGGATTTTCTGTAAAACATCATTGAAAAATACATTCCTTAGGAATAGATAGTGGATAAGGAAAGGTAGTTTAAGAATTTGTGAAGAAAGAGGATAATAATGTTCCAAAATATGAATCTATATTCACAAGGTTAGGAAGGAATTCCAAAGAATACATAAATAATATGAGAAGAATGATTGATTAATTATATTTTGGTTTAAAACCATTCTACAAAAGGTAACTGGTTTCCCAAACATTCTCATCATATAAAGATATATCTCTTGTGTAATCAAGATAGAGAAATAATACCCGAACCCAAATGAGTTTAATTAAATAAAATGGATGAAGATGGTGTTAGTGGAAAAAAGGAAAAATTGAAGAATAATAATGGGGGTTTCCCAGTATGTGATACTTGTGGAAAGGAACACCGAGAATCCTGCTTAAAATTAGAAAGAGTTTGTTACAAATATGGTAAAATATTCCACCAATATAGAGATTTCAATAAAAATAACGAAACCACCAATATCCAATGATATAATTATAAAGATATGGTACATTATTCCAATGATTTTCCAAAGTGTCCATGAAACATTCCATAAAAAATGTTAAGGGATAATGGCCATGTTTACGTGATCACAACTACTAATGTTTAAGTTACCAATTATATGGTCGGAGGTATAATAATTTTTTCTTTTAACCTATCCAATTCATTATTTTATTCAATATCATCACATTCTTTAATATATTCCTATTTTTAAAGAACATTAGACATTTTTCAACTTGATTTTAAAAAGGTGTTGTCAGTCAAAACATTTAATGGATGTATTGTTAAAAAAAGATGTGTCAATCTGTCCCCCTTATGGCACATAAACATAATTTAGTTTCCAACATAATTATCATACCCATGATATAATTTCATATAATTTATGTTATGAATATCCATTAAAGTTATAATGTGAAAATATATTCCAATAAGAAAGAAGTTAATTTTTTTGATAATGATATAGAATCATGTATCTTTTGAGTAGAAAACTCACCATTTTATTCTTATTTATATCCACACCCAATAGCTCTACTAAATACAATTCATTGGGAGGAAGATAAAACAATATATATGGGAGAGGAAATAAATCATAAAAATGAGGATGTACTTATTGAACATGAATACATTGAGGTATTCCTAGAGGATTTACAAATACATCCTATGGAGTAGGAAATTGAGTTTTCTATTCATTTAATTCTCGTGCTAGGACGATTTTAGTAATTTCTTATTTCATTTACCTACTGTAATTAATTGTGATGAATAATAAACTATTGGAATTGTGTGATAATAGATTTATCCACCCTACTGATTCTCTATAGGGATATCATATTCTATTCATTAATAAGAAAGGTGGATCTATGATGATGTGAATTTACTATAGGGATATTAGTGCTATTACAATAAAAAACAAGTATCATTTTCCTCGCATAGATTATTTATTTGATCATCTTCACAAAGCCTAATAGTTTTTTGATGATTGAATTTTCATTTGGATATCATCAGTTGCGTGTGAGGAAGGAAAATATTAAATGACAGCTTATCAAAATAGTTTATGGCATTACAGTTTTATATTAATGATTTTTTGATTGAATAATGAACCCTCTGTTTTCAGGGATCTAATTAATAGAGTTATAAAGGAATATGTTGGTTATATTTATGTGGAATTTATTGATGAAAACATGGTATAATAAAAGTGATATGAAGACCATGAGAATCACTTTCAGATTATTTTGAATATTTTTAAAAGAAATTAATTATATGATAATTTTCGAAATTTTTAATTTTGAACTCAATCAGCTTCTTTTATGGTCCATATTGTCTCTAAATATGGAATACTAGTGGATCCTAAAAATACGAAGGTAGGTCATGAATGGAATAAACCAATCAATGTAACCAAGATACATTGTTTTATTGATTTAGTATTTTATTATCAGTGTTTCATTTAGAAATTCACAAAATAAGAAAGACCCTTATGGAAGAATGCTCGTAGAGTGGTTAAATTCATATGGAAAAAAGGATATTAAGAATTTTTTTGAATAATTGAAGAATAGGTTGGTAAATGATTTTATATTGACTCTACCATCGGGAAATGGTGGATTTGTGATTTATAGTGATTCATCAAGAAAATGACTTTCATGTGTCCTCATGTTGAATGATATATTTATTCCCCATGCATCAATGTTGTAAAATATGTTTGAACATAAAAATCCCACTAACAAATTTGAGATAGCAGTTGTGATCCTTGCTTTGAATATATGGAGAAACTATATCAATGGTAAAATATGTGAGATATATATGCATCACAAGATTATAAAATATATCTTCTTATATAAAGTACACAACATGAAGTAAAGGCAATGGCTCGAGCTACTCAATGATTATCATTGTTCTATACACTACCACCCAAGAAAGGAAAATACGGTAGATTATGAATCGAGTATGAAGGATTGTGGAGTTCTAAAAAATGATAATTGACAAGGATCCTAGGTACATGGATCTAGAGAGGACTGATATAGGAATGATCAATGAAGGTGAAACATCACTACAATTTCAATTGGTTGCCCTAGAATCGTTATTAGAAGGAATTTAATGTTCTCAGTCTGATGATAAGAATATTAAAAATAAAAATAAAATATATGAATTGTATAAAGTAAAATGATTTTGTGTGTGATTTTGGAATTCTAAAATTTTGAAGAATGCTATGTGTTCCCTCTATACTTGAGATAAAATAGTAGTTATTAGATGGAACCCATAGTTTGAATTTCTCTATACAACTTGGTAGCACTGAGATGTATAGATATTTGAAGGAACATTTCTATGTGGGAAATATGAAGTTTTATATTGCTGACTATGTATCAAGAAGTTTAGTCTCTCAACAGGTGAAGTCTGAAAGACGATATCCAGGAGGACTCATGCAACCTCTAGATATTACTACATGGAAGTGGATTGAAATCACCATGTATTTTTCAAAAGGATTACGATAAAATCCAAAGAATAATTATACAATATGAGTAATTATTGATAAACCAAACAAATTTTTACATTTCCTCACAATCAGAGAGGATTTACAACAAGAGGGCCTTGCACTACTCTATATTATTGAGGTTGTTAGTATAAATGGAGAACCATTCTCTATTGTTTTGGATCGTGATCTGAAATTTACATCAAGATTCTCCCAAAATTCTCTTGCATGATTTGAATATGATGATTTATTTGAGAACTTTTTATCACCCACAAATTTATGGGTAGTTTGAATGGATGATATATACATTAGAATACATCTTCATATCATGTTCACTTTACTTTCAAGTTATGTGGAATCAATATTTACCTTTGGGGGAGTCTTCCTGCAATAATAGTTTCCATTCAAATATTCAAATTGCACAATATGAGGCATTATATGGAAAGATATTTTGTACACCAACATCTTGGGATGAAGTTACTGAAAGAAATATTGTAGACCTGAAGCCTGGTGAGGAAACGATTGCAAAGGTAAAATATTTTCATGACCATATCAAAGAATATCAAAGAAGAGAAAGAGTTATGCTGATAATTTAAGGAAGGATTTTGAATTTCAAGTGGTAGAAAACGTTTTCTTGAACGTATCTCTATTTAATTGTGTTATATGATTTGTGACAAAAAGAAATTTGAGCCCTAGGTACCTTGGAACATTTGAAATTATAGAGAGAATTGGAGTTTTGTCATATTATATGGAAATATCACCTACCTCTCTAAGGAACAAAATGTGTTACATGTCATGTTTTTTAGAAATTACATTCCATCCCCAACACATGTAATCACTTCTAAAGGTATATAATTGAATCCTTGATTATCTTACTATGAAGAGCCTATCTGAATTATGAACATTAATGAAAAGGTGTTAAGGAATCCGATGACACGGTTGGTACTATTTCTTTCGAAAAATAATAAAATTGATGAGGTGAAATGTGATTCTGAGGAGTTTATGATTATGAACTACTGAAATATTTTTATGTGTAAACATTCTGGTAATTTCGGGGATGAATTTTTTGTAAGGTGGAAGAATGTAACACCCTAAAGACTTAAAATTAAATTTATAACACAATGCATGAAACACTGAGTCTCTTTGAAAAAATACGTTTTTAATTATATGGGTAGTTATAACATAGCCATTAGACATAAGTTTTCAATTATATGTTTTTAATTTCAAAAAATTGGCATACATTGTTGTGATTATTAATATTTTTATAGTCGGATAGGATCAACGTACATTTTTGGCGAATAGTAACGTTAACCTAATGTATAGTAATGTAACCTTATAAATAGTTATATTAAATTTATAAATTGTATCCTCACCCATATAAGTATTAAAAAAAATAGGCACCATATAAATTAGAGTGAATATTTTAAAAAATAATAATCAAGTATTGGTATTTCAGTAAGTAATAAATTCATCATTAAAATTTAAAAATAATAAATTGATTTAAAATAAATATCACTTTCATTAAAAGTATTCTTAAATTATTATTTTGTTTTCCTATGATTTTATGATAATATTTGGAGACCTTGGTTAATTTTTAATGTATTATCAAATCAGTTATAAAATTAAAATATGTATTTTAATATAAATAATGATTTTATTTAAAAAGTAAATTTAGCTAATTTATTAAATAATTTTTATAAAATAGAGACCATTTTCGTATTATACACATAAAATGGTTATTTAGAATTTTTAGGATTTTTCTAAATTACTTGAATTTTTAGTGAATAGTAAAATACGATAATTAATGATAAAAGATAAGTAATGGATTTATTGATTCATAGGTGATGTATGGATGATGTATGCACACATGGTTTAAAATAACATGAAATTATTTCAATTTTTTGTTAAAATAATCATCATTATTGGTTTCCTTTATAAAAATAATAATATAATGAAGAAAATATTAAACAATCACCCCTCTCCTACACTATAAAACCACCCCTCGGTCACTCTTCTCCTCACTCCTCTATGCTGTGATGCTTATAAAGGTTATAACCAAATAATCATACCTAATATATCCCCATGTACAAGATCTCTTGGTATTTCTATATAACCAATCCACTTCCCTTAATACGTTTCTCAAGAGTGCATTTCCATACGTAAACCCTCTTCCATTTTCATTTAATTTCATTTTCCATTTATTTTCATTCCTTATCTATAACTAACATCCTGTATCCAAATTATCATCATAAATATAGTATAATATATACACTGAAATGATATCATGTTAATGGAATATACTTCTCCAAACCAATCTCTCTCTCCCTCTCTCATTTAAAAGAGACGAAATCACCATCCAAGAGGTGCCGATTTACAACATTCACAGACGACAAACCATCATTCTTAAATTTATACCTCATGGATGGTCATTAAAACATTTTTATGGTTGAACCATATTATAAGAAATTCATTATATTGTATTTAATGATTATGGTACGATTATATGTACATAATACTATGTAATCTGACAAAACTATTTTGTAATAATAAAATTATCGCCAAAATAATCTAAATTATTATCACTAATGTTCTATCTAATAATGAATCTTCATACGATATAACCAAATAAATTATATAAAAATTTAATCTTTTATGATGTTCTTAAGTATCATATATATTAAATTCTGGAGAATTATACCAATTCCACATTATCTTCTATACACATATATAAGTATACTAATCATGCAAACAAAGGAAACGAATGCTCTCGAGCGATAAAATTGTATCTTATATGTCATCCAAAATTCCACAAATGAAATTAATAAAAGTATATTAAATAAAATTCATGTAGATGAGGTTATTAATTAAATAATTATATGATATAATTTGATTATATTAGACATTAAGGCTACGTCCAAAACTCATTCATACTTTTGGAAAGGGTTTTCCACCAAAACCTATATTTTCTTTATGGTTACCCATTATCTCGCATAATCTCAACTAAATTATTAATAATTGTTAAATACTTCTCATGAATTCTTGGTTAATGATTTATATATGTTTATAAATCATTATCCTTATTTATTCTATGGGGAGTTAAATATATTATAATAATATTTTTCAATTCATCCTGATAGACCAACACAATTCAATGGGACTCCTAAAATTCATAAAAATTCTCAAGTTCACTCTATAGTATGTTTTAATACGCCATTATTTTTAAAAAGATACTTACTTTTTAAAATAAAAAATCACCTTAGTTAATTACTATTTTATGAAAAGATTTTCCAAAAAGAACTATTCTATTCAATGTGAAAGTGTATTTCCCTAAAAAATTCATCGATGCTTTTATATTTGTATTTTTGTATATTTCAACACCTCTATTGAGTTTTAAGTCCAATTGACGTTAATATATTATTTTTATGAAAAACCAGATTTAATTAGATGATTTAATATCATTTTGACTATTGATGTGCTATCTTGGAAACATTCTCAATACAACTCAAACTGTTTAGTGTTCATGCATATAGATTGGTGATTGTTATTTTGTAATTTCATGTTGTTTATGTTTAGAAATTTATTTATGAGGAATGAAATAGAATTATAAATTGATGGTTGGGTTCCATTACATACCCTCGATGCATCGGTAAGTCCAATGAGGAAAAATATAATTGGGTTTTCACTAAGGCCTTACCCTAGTATTTTCTGACGTCTTGGTTGAGGACTTGATAACATATTTTTGATCTCTAAAATTATGAATTCCATCATTAAGTTATTAATAATGATTAACACATGTGATTATTATACTATTATAACATCATGTGTTATGTTTCATTCATTTATTATCATTTTCATGTCCAAATTTAATCATCTTTCATTCCTTTCATATTTTGATCATGTATATTATTAAAGGCATGTGTTTTTAGTTGTTCACCAAGCGTAGTATTTTTTTTGATGAAATATTTTATATTACCTGCCCTTACTGAGCATCTGAGCTAACCCATCACATATGTTTTATTTTTCCCAGGTTGTGAAGATATATATTATGAATGACTTGCTATGATAATCTAAGATTCATAGATGTTTCCAATAGAATTAATGTTATGTATTTAATTTAAATATGTAATTTTGAACATACTATTGTATCTTGTTTACCAAAAATTTTAAACTATTAAATCCTTATGGAAAAGACATTATTTTAATCATTCCAATGTTATAAAATAATTCACCAACTCTATGAAACTGGGTTCATGGCTTTACACCTAACAGTGAATTGATGGGATATTACAGGCCATGCCCATCACATAATATGTATAATAAATTACTCATATCAATGGGTTGAAACATAATTATCATATACATATAAAATTTAAATAGTATAACCCATATTGTAAACATAATCACTAACCATTCTGAGTAATATAGTTAATGGTATCAAGAAAGATCACCCACAATCAAACTGATTATAAACCATTTTATAATATATGTTAGATGATTTCATAAAATCTTAATTCAAATTGTTAATATGATTCAGAATAGGGTTACTAAATATATGAAAATACACTAATAAAATAATTTAAGAATTCTTGGGAAAAATACCTTGTTTACTTTACAAAGCAGTTCCTTTGTAAAATAATTTTTATTTTTCATAAAATCATATTATAAATGTGTATATCCTAGAAAATAAAAGGTACGTAGAATAAAAATATGTTTTAGTCATAAAATTTATCCAATTGAAGTGAAAAATGTAAAAAAATGATATTAAGAATCTTTAGTAATGCCCAACTTTAGTGCAATTTGATATAAAATATAATAGAATCTTTAAAGAATACAAGGATTGATTGATTACATAAAACTAAATAAGAGAAAATATAGTTTTTCTTTATAAATTATGTTGTTTTAGAAAATATTGGTTTCTTAAAATATATTATGTATTATTATAGGAAATGGGTAAGAAATTGGGATGTTCCCTTTAATTGGAATTTATTATTTGGAGAATTGAAAAAGGAACCATATAAACCATGTATTTACCAATAATAGAAATAATAATTGAGGTAGTAACATATATTCATGACATATATAAATATAATTAATACAATTAGTTAAAATTATTATAAATTAAATTGGGTAAATGAGAGAGAAAATGTAACCCGAATGTAAATGGACGTTCGAGTAGAATCCCTTTCCATATTGGAACTGTCAAACCATATGTCCCAAAAAATTAACGATCATCAAATGAATCATTTAATATCATGAAAATAAATATATTCAGGATATTATATATCAAATGGTATTAATAATACACCATAAAGAATAAATATTTTTGAATAAGTCATATCTCATAGAAATAAGTGACCCGAGAAAACCCTAACCTTATATATGAAAGTGTTCTGCAGGTGTACTTAATGTCATGCATAAGGAAATTAGATTAATTAATGATTTAATTAATAACATTTAAAAATTTTATTTTATTTATTACAATTTTATTATGTTCATTTATTCAACTTTTTATGAGTTATAAGATTCAATTTCTTTATTTTGGAGTGTTCGTTTCCATGGTTTTCAAGATAGGGTCACTTGTATACATGTACAAAAAATCATGTAAAATGGAAATAATTATCCAGAAGAGATATTATATATTATTAATGAAAATAAAATATATTTCAGTGTCTTATATATCATGTTTTTCAAATATAAGAATTATTTATCACTTAAATCATTGATGATTACCATTTAGATTATTTTAGTGTTTTATTCTATCATCACAAACTTGTTTTGTCATATGAATTAATATAATGTATTTTTAGTAGTTAAACATATTAAATAAAATGAATATCATTTTTTAATTTTTGGTTTAATAATAATTTAGTTATATCACCATCCTTGAAGGTATAATTGAAAAATGACTGCCCACAGTCTACGAAGGTGTTAAATCGGCACCTCAGAGACGATGTTTTATTTTTTATAATAGAAAATGGTTATAGAGATAAAATAATGGATGATATTCCATTAACATAATAAAATTATAGTATATAAAATCTAAAATATTTATCATCTAACTTTGGAAGGGGATGTGAGTAAGGGATAAGAAAAGAGTCAAAATTAAAATAAAATTAATTGAATGAATGTGGATTTTACATATTAAATTCTTCTCCTTAAGAACCTCTTGAAAAAAATTAGAAATGGTCTCCTGGTAAGGGAAAAAAGAGCACAAAGTGGAATATATGTTTCTTATTTTAAATTAGTAAAATATAATTATGATTCAATGGTATGAAGGTGTATGAAAAAGGGGTGGAGAGGGGTGGTATTTATATTGGAGGAGAGGGGGTTTTATGATTATTTTATTCATTAGTTTTTTATTTTGGTTTATCACTACCAATAGTATTGACTGTTGTGACTAAATAAATTTAATACTATATTTGAGTTCAAAATAATGGGTGATTATCTCATCCATAAATCATCAATGTCACAATAATTCATTTATTTACATATAATGTTAAATTCCATAAATTAACGTATTTCACTATTCATCAAAAATTTCAACTATTTTATAAAAACTAAAAAATAAACCATAACCATTTCGTGATGTGTATAATCAAAAAATGGACTCTATTTTATGAAAATAATTTTCTAAAAAGTATATATATAATTTTTAATTAAAATCATCATTTATTCAAAAAAATAATGATATGAAAATGGTAGCTCATTTTATAACAATTTCTCAAAAAATTATCTTGTAATAATAAGAAAACAAAATATTAATTGATTAATATATATTATGATAACAAATATTCATAAAAATTATTATTTTAAATACAAAAATGTGAATAAACTTCTTTGTATAACAAATATACCATCACTTATTTTTTCCTTTTTAAAACATGTATTTACATTTTCCCATATATAAATATATAATATTTTTAATTTTATGAAACCTAAATTTTATTAATTTTTTTAAAAGGTGAGCTTAATTATATATTTAATGGAATACAATTCATATTAGTCGTAATACTATTATAATGGATATATTTAATAGTATATTATGGTTTTAAACGTAGTTTTTCCTGATGTATAATCTAAAGAAGATGTTATACTTTGAAATAGACATACCATAAAATCATATGGAGTTACATAGTAGGTTTAAAATAATATTACATGTAACCAATGTGTTAATTTTTTATATTTAATTTAATTAATTAAATTTGTAATCAACTTTATCTATATTTTTTAAAAAATATTGTTTTTAATATTAAAAAATTATTTCTCTAAAAATTGTTTTAACGTACATAATGTGTCATCTATTTAATTAATTAAAATTATCAATAATGGGGAATTTTGTAAAAAAATTATTCTTATTAGTAAATATTTATTTAGTTTCCTATAATAAGAATTATTATTCATATAGTTATTATGGAATCATTTTTTCTCAAAAATAATCTTCATAAAAACAACCTTTTCTCATTTTGTAAATGGGATTAATATCAAATTATATGTTGGAAGATATATGAATCGAATTTGGTAACGTGGATTCCATAAATTTAATAATCATAAATTATAATTTCAAATAAATCTGACTTAATTTTTGACTATAATGATTACTGAAATAGGTAAAATTAATCATAGTTATTATGGTACAAATGAGTTTATTAAGAGTTTAAAGATTAATTTTTAGGAGAAAATTGATCTCTAAATATTTATAAAATGAAATAGTTGTCCATATTTCTACCCTATCCATTATATTACAAACAATGCACTATTATAAGGTCCCGATGAAATGAAATAATCATGGGTGGAATTAAATATTTTAAAAATGCAATAACAGTGTTCCACTCACCATATTTAACAAATACCACCACTATAATCATATATTAACACCTTAAAAACCACATAAGTTTATCCAATATAATCATAAATCACATCCCAACTCTGCGCCTCATAATAGAATCCTTTTTGGCATAAATCCATCACAGGAAGGCTTTTGGTGAGAATGAAACATTCATCGACATGAATTTTTCTTCTATTTATTTCTCCACCCCATTCCATTATTCATAAAGTAGTATAACATTATAATCTACGTATCTTACAAATAATGGATTTTATTTGGTTAATTTAATAACCTAAATCATTTCTCTCTTCCATAAAACAGGTTGTGAAATCATTATTTGTTTGTATGACAGATAACCACCACGCAAACCGATGTTGTTTATTTTTTCATTTTACCCCTCAGGATAGTCATTATTTCATATATATCTTTTTTATAATCTATTATTTATGGGATATAAAAATATCAATAATGTGTATGGAAGACTACTACCTCAGAAAGTGATGCGATTTTTTTTTCACCAACATTTATCATGTAATGTAATAAGTATAGGTATAATGAATATATGGGATATAAATATAATAATTATGATAATTATGAAATATTTATCATTCTTTAAATATAATATATCAATTTCATTATTAACTTTTTACCCACATAAATATGGATATCATCATTTGGGGATGTGTAGACAACTGTATCCTTAAAGTGATGTAATGTTTTTTTCATTAAAAGATCACAAGAATCAAATATATAATTAAATATAATAAAATAATATGTTATTTATGATATTATGATTATTCTGGAATGATCAATGTTACTTACCATCTTTCTATAAGGATCATTGAAAAATGGAAAAGTTACTCACGCATATGTACAACTAACCATCTCCATGACCGTAACATTAGTTCATTTTTCATAACCATCATTAAAAGTTAATTTTAAAAGTATATTTGGTAAATAGACATGATAATTATTTCCTGGTATTTATTTTGGATATTTTTAACTAATATCCACTTTTACCATACTTAACCTAAAAGTCATTTTGACACATAAGACTAATATGGTTAAAACATCCATTCTAAACATAATTTATTAGCTAATTGTACTTAATATGATAATAAGTAAAATTAAATTAATAAAAAACATGAAAATTTTACTAATGAATGTATATAATTTACATAATCTCGTTATTTTTTATGATAAAAACTAATGTGACCAGTCAACCTCCATTTAAGGGACCTAATCTCAATTTCCTTTTATTGAGAAAAACTCTAATGTTATAAAACTATATTATTTTAAGAGGAGCATATATATATCCTTTTATAATTTATCTATTATAATTGTATTTAAAATTTTAAACTGTTACTATTTCTTTTGTGATTATGATTATATAATTTCAAAATTGATTTTGTATTTTTCTTCAAAATAAATATTATTTTATTATTTTCATTCAAATTATAATTCTTTTTCATGTTCATATATTTAAAACGTTTTTTAAATTATATTTTAATTACATATTTATAATATAAAATTTATTCCTCTTTTAACTTTATTGTAAAATATTTTTTAAAGGAATATTTTTCATGATTTATACATGAATTTTTAACAATATTCAAAATTAATATTGTATTATTAACATACACATAAACAAAAACCTTATCCACTATCATGGGTGTTATTTTATTCTTGTGTCCCTTGTAACACATAATATTTTCATTACTGTAAAAACATATTTTTCATTATTTTATTGGTATTTTGTTATTAAAAATGGATTTCCAAATGAAAATGGTATATAGACATTTGAAACAGTTTTTTATATGAGTTTATAGAGTTTTTACAATGATTATTTATTTATGTTGAAAATGAGTGACATTATAAATTTTTGATTCACCCAGATAGTTCATGGTGAAAAATTTAGAGCAAAAATGACTTGGGTACCAATATAGTGATCAAATTCATTTGGTAATGATTTTTTTCTCTAGAGAATTATATTGGATGTTGGTAATATAGTAATTGTAATTTTTATGGGATATATAAGGGTTCCTTATCGGTTCTATGAGTGGATATACAAATGTGCCTATATGAATTTTATATTCTTATTAATGAGTGTCCATGGAGTTAATTTTTTAAATGGTAATCTGAAATAAAATTTTGATTTATTTTTAATTATTTTTTCTAGGTAACAGATGTCGCGTTTTTTTAAAAATTACAGGTTTTCATGCTTTTCACTTGACTACTAGTTTCATTTTTTTTTGATTTCATTAATAATTAATTTTATAATCATGCCACATTGTAAATTTTTTTCATTGAATTTGTAATGGAAATGATGAAGTCAAGATTAATGTTATGAATGGATTTTTTGAAAATAAATATTTTTTGGATTTAATGGATTTATTTTTTGGAAAAAATAGAAACTGATTAGAAGATTAAAATTCACATATATGTTATTAAAATGTATACATTATGACCTAATTCTATAAAACTCTATACCTAAAATATCCTAAATTAGGAAAACATAATTACATGACTATAAATCAAGATTATGTAATGATTAATGTTGGGTAATTATAATTGGTATCATAGGATGTTTAAGATAAAATAATAGGTTAGGATAATGTTAATAATATTCCCTTAAAATATTATACCTTAGGGTGAAGTCAAAATGATATAGAATTTTAATATTGTAATGTTGCTACATCTAAACTATGACACTTCATAATGGGTTTTCATAAAAGAAATATGGAATTTATAATGGCATGCTACTGAGAGGAAAACATTCTTCCAAATTAGCATCCAATTATGGTTGGAATTAGAATAGAATAGTTTTTTAGTTATGGATCAATTGACCCAAGGTTAAAATGGTGATTGTGTCAAAGTAAGAGGGAAACCCAATATACCATGGAAGGAATATTTTATAATATATCATTTCCTAGGAAACATACCTCATCATTCAGTGGCCCTGTGGTAGCCGAAGGATTGATCAATTCACCAGAGACGATATTTCATGTCACAGAATGTTTGTTATGTCAAATGGTAAATAATTTTTTTATTATTTCGAATGTGAATTTGACTTATAGTGGGCTCTGTTAATGATTAATAGAGTTAAATATTATCTTTATTTCATATATTAACAATACTTTTACAATATTTTCATTAAGAAATATTTCCCTAAGGCTGTTTAACTCTAGATGGAAAAAATTTCTAGAAATGAGGAAAAGGATGAATATTTTGTTGAAACATTTGAATTGAATATTATAAGAATATCCATGATTGTATCATATTTCTCAAGAAATTTATAATAAAAACAATATATGTCTCCTTTTATTGAAACTATATCTTTGAAGAGCTCCAGGAACAGAATATTTTTAAAGCTATAATAAATTATTTCACTATGCTAGAAAAGTAGAGATTGATTTTACTAACTCTTATGTTCCTCGTGAATATGAAATTAAGTAGTATTTATGATGTAAGGATATCAGGAATCATACATCAAATGAATATGGAGTTATGAAAATGAATTTCAGATATTGTGGTAAGTGTGGTAAAATGGAAAGTAGAGAATATCTTATGAAATCCAAGAAGTGTTACAGATTATGTATGTTTTTCTATTTGTAATATTATTTCAGGGATCAAAATATTGAGGAATTAATGAATGGGTTTTTTGAAATCCATAAAACTTTATGATGTTATATTTTCAATAATTAGGGTCATTACAGTAATGTATTCTCTAAGATAGTCTCTCAGGATGGAAATTGTATTGATCAAAAGAAAAAGGGTGTGGAAAATTCATTTTCTACTACTAAGAATGATGGTGTGATGTGAAGTGAAGTGGTAATAGGTATTTTACATGTATATTCAAATTATTCTAATAACATGTTTCACTCTAGATCATTTCATTACTCTAGTTATGATGTATTTTTAAGTAAATAGGTAATTTCACTAAATAGAAGTAAGATAAATTTTTTAGAGAAAACTCCTGGTGGGTTTATTAATCCAACCAAGATTTGATTTAACATTACTATTGTATTTAGTGGATGATATTTATTATTAATCAGGTTGAGATGTATATAATAGAGTTTAATATAATTTTTTGTAAGCTTTGGATTTTTATTTACCATAAAAAGATAGATCTTAGTGCCAAGAAGGTTGTATTCAATGATTTTATGCCATTTATAACATACCCTGAAGCAATGATATTCATTATATATTTAAGGGAATGTTTCATATCTTTCATTATAGAAAATAATGAATCTATTATGTCTATATATGTCATTGTTGTGTATGAATTAAAATAAATATTTTGGACGATTTTCCAACTGTTATTATTGATCACAAGGATGAATTTACTCTTAACGTAGTTATTTATGCAAAGAATATTTATAAATCCCTTTAGTAAATGTATCTACTAAATATTTTAGAAGTGAAAAATAAATTATATATGTTTTGATAGATAAATATTTTATCTGAACTAATAATTCAGCATGGTGTGCTCTGGTTTTATTTGAATAAAAATATAGATGGTTACATGAGAGTTTATAATGATTATAGAGCCTAATAACATCACTGTTATGAAAAAGAATCCTTTACCTCATATTGATAATTTGTTTCATATTTGTAAGGGAGCATAACATTATGAGACAGTAGATCTGAGGATTTGGTACCATCAGTTGAAGGCTATGGAAGATGATATTCTAAAGACTTCCTTTCATAATAGATATGCGAAATTTGAGTTTTCAGTTATGCTGATTGGGTTATCCAAAGAACCTACTATATTTATTGACCATATTAATAGATTTTATATTGATTTTTTGATTTTTTTTGAATTTGTGTTTATTGATACCATTTTGATGCATGGTAAAATTCAAGATGAATTTGAAGGACACCTAAGGATTGTTTCGTAAAAAATAAATACAAAAAACTATAGGGTTAATTTATTAAGATTGAATTTTTGTTATAAAAAAATTAATTCATTGGACATATTGATGTATAATATGTAATAAATATTTATCCTACAAAACAAATGTTGTTAATGAATGTCTAAGACTGACAAATATCACATAGATTCATTATTCCCTTCTGATTAGTGTGTTAATACCGATGGTTTATTGATAACATTTATCAATATACTATCTCACTGACTACTTTAAATAAAAAAATTTGTTAATTTCATCTTGAGAAAATAACATGATAATTGTTTTGAAGTACTGAATAGAGGATTAGTGAATAATCTTGTTTTGGACTTTCCTTCCAAAAATTGTGAATTTTTCCTCTTGTGTCTTTTTTCGTTGAACGAACATGGTTGTTTCATAATGTATAATGATCATGTAATTGCCAATGGTTCATGTATGTTGAGACCTCATGGGTTAAATAACCATACTCATGATTTGGAATTAGATCATGTGGATTTTTTACATTAAAATATTTGGAAGATTCATTTATATCTATTATAGTGTATAATATATACATATCACGAAAATTTGAAGTATATATTCAATATGAAATAATTGAAAATGAAAGAGTGAATATGGTTGAAACTGATTAAAGATTATGATTGAATGATTCATTTCTATCCTTTAAATGAATGCAATGTTTTCAATGATTTGACTCAATAATATTTCTATGTTATCCATGATATGTTTGGAACATGTACCACTGGTTAATGATTTCAATCATTTTGGCATTGAATTTTTAGATTTAGGTACATCCTCTATTTTGTTGTTTTATTGTAATCAAAATTTTTATAAATAATTAACAATGATAATAAATAGGATTAATCATTTCATGAAAAGGTATAATCCATTATGAAGGTTAGGTAACCTGATATTAATATTCATGAAGAAGGTGTTTTACAATTTGGAAAAAGATTATGTGTTCCTTTTTATTACTATATGAGGAATGAGTTATTGAATAAATCTCATTGTTCTCTATTTTAGATTTATCTGAACATCACTAAGATGTATAATTATCGTACTGAGTATTACAGGTTAGATGGAATGAAAAGGGATATTTTAAACCTCATTATTAAGTGTTTGACTTGGGAGTAGGTTATAGTAGAGCAAAAAATTAACGATAGGGATGAATTACCGATTTCGAGTGTTGAAATGTAAATGGGAAAACATACACACATATTACATGGTAGGGTTTCCAAGGATTTTAGGATATAACAATATTATTATGAGTTATTTATGATTGTTTTGATAAATATATAAATTTCTATCCCAATATTAATAAAACACATTTTTATCATATTGGACTTCCTCTCCATTTCTTCTTTTTGAGTAATATTTTTATCTTAGAAAAATATATTCATTAACAAGGTCTTATAAATATCATTTTACATGTTATATAATGAATATTTATGTTTTCATGGTATTTAATTTCTTTTTTAATATTATTACTTCATATATCTCATGATTCAAATATCACCAAAGTGATACGGGTATTTTCTTTTAAATAACTCCTCTTAATAATTTCCGTAAAACTCTATTTATCTTCCATGTTCATGTTTTTGAAATCATTTTTTAAATGTAATTATATTGACATTGTGGATTTATAAATTTCATTTTAGGTACCTTTTTATTATATTTTTAAATGTATTCAAAGGGAATCGTTTTATGTTATGTATACAGTATGTTTTGAAAATCAAACAAAAAAGAATATTCTATTTTTAACATTCATGGAGACAATGAATTTTTATTCCACCATAACTATTATTTGTCTTCTACAAAAAATTGAAATAAATAATGATTCATAGAATGTAAATACATATTAACCTATATTTTTATGTATTTTTAATTTAAATTTTGTTATAAAAAGAAAATGTTATTTTGATAACTAAAATAGATTTTCATAAAACTTTAAAAGAGTTTTTCAATTAATACATTTTTATTAATGTTGTGGTTCATGGAAATTATAAGTAATGGGTTTTCATAGATAGAAAAATATATTACTAATAAAGATCAAAAGATTTGTACACATAGATAATTCTCTAATTCATTGTGTAATTATTATTTTCTCCAGATAATTTGACAGGTTTTTGGTCATATGGTTATTCCAATTGTAATTTTTCTAAAAAGTTCATTTAGGAGTTCATGATAGAATATCTGAAGGTACCTACATGATATTCCTATGATTGTTAAATAGTTTTTATGGAAATAATTTCATTAAAAGAGGTAAAATAAATTATTTTTTTAATGGAATTATAATTTCCTTTACTAGGTAAAGGAATTCATATTTTAATGAAATGTTGTTATGGGTTTTCATGCTTTTCATTGGAATAAAAGTGCATTTATTTTTATATCCCTTACAGATATTTTTTCAGATAAAATGTTTTCAAATTGTTTTCATAGGATGGGTTAGGGAATGTATTAATCCATCTTGAAATTAGTGAAGGGTTTTAAAGAAAATAAAAAACTATTTTTATGTTTTATAATTTGGAAAAAATTGATTCGGATCAGAACTGTCTAATTTTAATTATATGGTTTTGTAATATATGATTCATGACATAATTGTATAAAACTATAATCCTAAAAAGTTTCTCAATGTTTAATAATGTAAATTCTTGAATAAAATTAAGATTACATAATGTTCAAGGTTGGGTCTTATAAATAGCATGTAACACATGGTCTCTTGTAGAAACCTTATTTTCATTTCGCTCATTATTTTAATCTCCACAAGGTTGTTTCTTGAACATTATATTTTTATTTATCAAATTATTAAAACCAATTCTTATATTTAAAATATATATTTAGTAAAAATTGTATACCCTTGATTAAAATACTTAGAAATAACATTTATATGTGATTTGAAAGATATATCTTTCATTATTAAAGTATCCACTTGCTCAATATAATTTATTTCTTTTTCATTAAATAGAAGTGATCATATTAGTTCATACAATTTATTTTATTCTAAATAATTACTTTTTTTATCGAAACTTTTATTTCATGCCATTTAATCAGTATATATCTTTGGTATCTTTTGAAAAGTACCAGGTTCTCCAAAATCTATTAAATGGAATTCATTCCATTCAAAATGATTTTGAATCGGTGGAACATTTGATTCATTTTTCATCTTCTCCCATCTTGGATACATTATACTCCACTTGAATCATTTTATTATTGGTTCTAATAAGCTTTGAAGAGCCAAGTTGAGTAACTTGTTAAATTATATAGTTCTCATTAGTTTTATTACATGCAGAAACATGGGTAAACGTACATATAAAACTAAAACATCATAAAAAAAATTACTTTTACATAATTCAGAAAACATTTAGTACAATCATTTTCATTATTATTATATGGGTTATATTCTTGTAGTTTGTACGGTTTCAAGATAATTTGGAATGTTCTGTGACTAACTAATTCAGATATGCCTCTATTCTCAATTTCTAGTAAACATAGTCATTTCAATTAACGTGAGGTTGTTCTGGGGGATTTCATGCATCATTTTACTTAATTTATTAAGTATAATATATTGTGAACCTAGATTGCACAATCTACAAAACTTTTATCATAAAAAATAATTATTGAGTAAAACAGAACATTCCAAAGAGGGTTTACCTTTAATAGTTGTTGTTATATTTTAATGTGCGAAGGGAGATAGTATAGATGGGAATTTATATAAATTTTGATAATTGTTGAGAGATAATTTAATTTTTAAAAATTAATTAACAAAGATAATTTTCATTTTTAATTATAAAAATAAAGGAATGGAAAAATTTATAGTATTTTTGCCCAAAGTGGACCAAGTCTACACTTATAGGTCTATACATGGTGAGAGATAAATTTTGTATTATACTTATTTTTTATGGGAAATAGTAACATAATTATAACCTACATTTTTAGTGGAATTATAACATATACTTCAATATTTTATACCAGGAATCGCAATCCAATTACTACATTGACATTGGGTAGTGGGATTTATAACCAGAACAGTTCTCAATTTTGATTCCATAAGGAATCCATGAATAAATAAAATGATTACATATAAAAAATAGTATATAAAAAGTGAGAGCATGTGTGAGAGATTGTAAGAAGTGATTCATACACAATTAAAAAGGATTAAGATAACAGATAAAAAATGAGATAAGGGTAGGTATTAGTTAATGGGTATTATATTAGAAAGTATCTTCAATGAAGAATTATTTCAAGTAGTTTTTTTGAATCCCTATGAGATTTTATAGTAGATAATAGATTTTTTTAGAAGTAGAATTGCATTTCATATTATTGTATAATGCCACATAATATTTATTAGAACAATATCACATGAAAACAAGTAACCTATCATCAAAGAAGTTTCATTTTAGTATTTTTGTATCACAAAGTCACATTTGATGAACTCCATAAACTCCTTAAATAATAGGGAAACTTAATATTTTTTTGAAAATGGATAGATAATTTTGAATTGAAATTAGAAAATATAGTTCAAAATTTAATGAATATATTGTTATTATCATTAAAAATATTTACCCCACCCTTTTCCAATATTCAATTTCATGAAGAATAACTCAATGAATTTTTTAAAAATCATTTCAATAGTAAAACAACTCTAATCTAATATTTCAAAGATAAATATCATAAAAATCGATCAAAAAAATTCATTAAATGAAAAAAATAAAAAAAATTATATGAATGTAAATATGACATATATTCAGAAAATATTACACTACATTAAAAAAATATAATAATTACGACTTTTTTTTATAATATGTTATATGAATGTAAAAAAACAAACAAAACAACACAAATTAATAAAAATATTTTTTTAGTTCCATGTTGTATGTGCGAGAGTGATGATAATAAATATTTTTATATCGTTATAAATATATTTTAAACAATATAAATACAATTCACATGATATATATATATATATAATAATTTATAGAGTGATTAAAACAATTTAAACACTTATTATCAACATGAAAAATAAAATATATCAAAAAAGAGAGAGCAAATAATAGTATAACAATACATATTTTTTTAATGTTAACATACTTTTTCACACATATTTATGAATTATTTTATATAACCTACATATAGATTACCAATATATTTTATATATTTTATAGGCGTAACAGGAAAATGAGTGGTCATAAATATTCATTGTAACCACTTTATAAGTGTATATAGAACAATCCAAAATATAACATGAATCATGTGTAAGGGTATCATGAGAGTTGTGTAAAGGTATAAATAAGTTTCATAATTAATTCAATGGTCACAATGAATTAAGTAAATTTATAAAAAAACACTACATAATGGAAACATGCATTTTATATGCACTATGTAAGTGTAAGTTATAACACCATGTAAATGTAAAAAAAAGGTATATAGCTCACGTAAGGTAATAATCATGTTGAATAATGGTAAAGAACAAAAATATTAATGTTATATAATGGTAAAATCATACATTCTTTTGGGTAATGAAACCATTAAAATCAATGTGTAATGATAAATAAATCCTATATAAGTACAAGAAATATTTTTTTATAAAGAAAAAAAATAAAATATTCAAAGAATGAGAAGATGTTGAATGGAATTTTATAAACTTATTTTAAGGTATAAAATAAATAGTGTTAAATTAAAAACTAGTTTTAGAAAAAGTCGTTAAGAATATGTTATATCTATGTATGGGAAAAGAATAACATTCCAAATAAATGTATGCATTAATAAATTCATTCAAAACTCATGTAAGGGTAGTAAAAACATATAATGAATATAAAATATTGAAATATATTTTACCCAAATAATAATAATTATAAAAATAATGTAAAAAATTATAAATAATATTAATAAAATATCTTTAAATAAAAATATATAGGGCTATAAAATGAAATTTAAAAAGTATTTTATTGAAAAATATTATAAATAATGAGTTTCATTTGAAATATTCAAGTTGAAAAAAATATATCCACTAAATGAAGGAAAAAATACACAACTATAATAGGGAATGGTATAAGAAAGTCGACATGAAATTTAAATATTCTCATCATGTCAAAAAATAACTATAGATTTTTTATGTGATAAATACCCTAAGACATGATCACATTGTAATTTTTCATATAAATAATAAATGTTTGACATTCTATTTATTAATATTCAAACTCTTGGATGTGCAGGAAATCTAAAGTACAAGTAGTTGGTTCAAGGGAAACAAATCTATTATACACCCACTCGCACTAGGTAAAACAACTAATAATTGGTTAGATCTCAAATGTTAAAAATGTTTCTGCTATTTATGGATATAAATATTTGTATTACCATGTTTTCATGTCTAGGGTTGGTAAAGCCACATGACATTTTAGTGAAACATCATAAATTTAATACCTTGGGAAAATCACTATAGTGCTAATATAACCGATTATCCACCACTTTCCCCAATGTCATAATCCTTACATCATAATTATGTTTATGATCAATGTTTATCATAATAATGATAAAAATCATTCTATTATAATAACACAAAATCAAAATAGGATTTTCATAATCCTCACCATAAGTTATATCATATCTCACAACATACTCATATAATATATATATATATAAACAAATGGAAATAAATTTTTTTTCAAACATATTACCATAAATTTTTATGTGATACTATATAAAACTAATCTAAATAAATACATGTTCTCCACTCCCCTGATCACTAGTTCTAAATGTTCTACCGCTATTTTCTCCATAATAAATATCTCTCAACATTAGACTTAGAATATCTAGTTTCATTAATAATCTAGTTTCAAACAATTCTATTTACCTCTTTATGTTCTAGAAAATTTCCATGAAAATCATAAGAAGGAGTTTATGTAGTAATTGTTGAAAACTATAGGCTTGTATAACCTGTTTCATTGAGTGTACTCCAAAAGAAGAAATATGGACATAAACATCATCAACGCCCACTTTCAAATTTCTATAGAAAATAATCTGTAAATACGTTTTCAAACAAGTTCGGTTATGTCGACCCAGGATACTTCTAAGAAATCCTCAGTAATATTAATTAGAAAAACTAGGTCCACAAAAACACTTGTGTTTATGGTTGTATTCTTATCATATAATGGAATCCTTTTTCTGGATTAATATATTTTGGAGGGTTTTTTTCATTTTATTTATAAATTTTATTATTTTACCTTTTATATATCATGTTAATATCAAAATAATGTTACCTAAAGTATTAAATGTGTTATGATATAGCATCTATTCATAATCCATTTACATTATTTCTATCCTTTTCGTATCAATTTATTTATTTATGATATCATGATCTTACACCAATAATATTAATCATTCATATGATTGAAATAAAATAAATAAATAAATATCATGTTATTGTGGAAATCTAATGGTATATTTATTCACATGAAAATAATATAACTTATGAACCTAGGAGAAAAATCTTTTTTTCATTCTCTTTCCATGTTGTAATATTCATCTTGATCACCTATGTATATTTCAACTTGGATTCATATTTGTTTCATCTTTAAGCACCATCCTGTTATTTTGGATATTCATTTTATTATAGATATTTTCTAAATCATATTATTGTGAGTGGAACCAGTGTATTGGTTAATGGAAATTATAAAAAACATTGGAATTGTAGGTTTTACATAATAGACAAAGAAGTGATGACATGTAAACCATCAAATTTTAATTAATAATAAATAATTTCAAATCCATGAAATAAAAATAAATTCAATAAAACCAAAACATATAAAATTCTAGTCAAAGATCATAATCATAAATATGTATTCAATGAATTTGCAAAAGTACACTAACTAACATTTTCTTCAATTGATTCTTTAGTATTAAGATAAATGTGATTATATTGATTCAATTTATATATTAATTAACAATTTATTTACCATTATATTAATGGCCATAAAATTTATAGTGGAGGTACACCATATAAATTAATTCATGAAAAATAGAAAACATAACCAATAATTGATGAAATTTTCATAGAATTAATTGAAATTATTCGAAAATTTATTATATTGCCAAGGCATCTTCTATTTAAAATGTAATTATATTTTCAAAACTGTAATTAGTAATTTTTTAAGGTGAATTAATTTGAATTTCAATGGATGACTTCCAGGAATGTACAAACACGATACATATTGATTTACTCTCTTTCTGTTTATCTAGTATAAATTTTCTGAGATATTGAATGTATCACGACTGGATTACAAAGTGTGTACAAATTAGCTACATGCCATTTTTTCTGCTATTTTGTGTCCTCATAACCCTTAAATTGACTCATTATATTTTTCAATCATGGAAATTGATGGATCACATGACATGTATATCATTTACATGTAATGGGTTCATATGTCATGTGTTTGTGTAACCTTTTGATTGACTAAGTGTGTTCTTCAGATGCAATAATTAATGGGCACATTATGTGCACGCTAAATAAAAACCATGTTACTTATTTAGTATTCTAGTTACTAGGCTTGTGAGTTATATTCCATGTATGTGGCCACATATTTATTGTGAATTTTTTTTACTAAACTTGTGTACAACATGATGTTCATTCCAAATACATGTTGTTTCATTTTAAAAATCATCTTCTAGGAGAGCCTAGTCAATAGGTAGTATACATTAAAATTAACACAACTTACTAATTATTGTATTTTCATGTATTCCATGACACATCCAACTTCAATTATCTTGGGTACACAATCTATCATTTAATCACACAAAGTGTAACCTTTTCCTTCAGCTATAATTCTCAGCACCTTGTGATGGAATATCCAACCATTCTCCATATCTTTCTTGAGATCTTTTAGAAAACATGATACTAAAATGAAGGATATTAATATTACAAAATAATTAATATTAAATATTGTATTACATAAAAATAAAATGTAAAATAAAAATTCACAACAGTTTTTTTCATTCAATCAAAAAACAATACATATACATTAGACATGATCGCTCTGTTATAACATGATCACTCTGATTACATCAGAAGATCTTATCAGGGCCGATCCTAACACAGTTAATGTAGGATTTTATGAATCATTCATGAATTTTATAATTCATAATTTCCATTAATAGTGAAATTTTACCATATTATATTATATGAAAAGATACCAGAACCAATATAATGAGTTTACATATTAAATTTCCAACTAATTAAATTAGATTGTATGAATGAATAAAGTGGTAGTGAGATATTTCATGGATGATGCTGGAGATCATCTGAACCACTTTTCAGAATAAGATTTGTTTTATTGTAGATCAAATTATATAATTCCACTAGAGGTGATCCACAGTTTTTTATTTTATCTTTGAATGACATTGATGGATTTTCATGTGGTAGCATCGCAGATCGATCACCTTGTTTTGTTGGTTCTGATCACTATGATGATTCGTTTGGGCTTGAAGTATTGTCCAAGTATTGTCATTCATAAAATTGTGGATTATGGTATAGAATATCTAGAGGGTTCTTCGATCATGAGAGACAACACCTGAAATAATAGTCCATAGCAATTCTAAATCTTTTTCTATCTCGATCATCCTTTAAAATAATAAGTACTCATCAATTTTTAGAGTTATAGATTGGGTTAACATATTATCAAATTTCAAAATTCCCTTAAATAATTTATTAACCCTCATCTCACCCCATGAAATGTAATAATAATAATATTATTATTATTCATGGGGTCCCCAGAGAAGCATAATGAATAATATTATTATTCCATATTGTAAATTAATATTTATTATCTAATACAATCTTGGTCTCATAATTCTTCAATTCTTTTATTGAATACATGAATGATTATTTAATTAAATAGTTATTCATAAATAAAATATCTATACAATAAATAGTTAGGAGAATAAAAAATTATTAACTATTCAACATATAATGTAAATATTCTATTCATAGTCTGGAAAATAAATAGTTATTAAATATTTAAATAATTAAGTTAATTATTTATTAATGAATAAATTATTATTAATCACCTTTTTAAAAAAACAAATAAATAAATATTTAATATTATTTTAATTAAACAAAATCCCAATAAATAAATATTTATTTAATATTTCATATCAATAAATATTGAACAAAATTGATATTTGGTCTTGAGCATAATATTTTACCAAATAATAAAATTCAAAAATAATTTAATTGAGATCAATATAAATACTATGTATGTGACCCTCTAAGATTATTTCTCATTTCCATTCATCTGAATAGAGAATAGTCCTTAATTTCTCCATAGTAACTAGTCATGCCACACATGAGAAATAAGAAAATATCACAACGTCATAAACCACAGATGATCACTTATTATGAAATATAATCCCCTTATCAAAATATCTAATCAATAAGGTTGAAAGCTCATGGAATCAACAATATGTTTGATATATCATTCTATGAATATCTGAAATAACATTGTCACTACAAAATTTCTATATAATATAATATGATGGTTCAATTATAACAAATGGGATAGGATACCAGCTTCCATAAATGTGGAAGCGAAAAACCATTCCTTGACATATTGATTAATTGCATTCTATTTATTATGAATCTAATGTACCCACCATCTCAATAATCTTTTTTCACAATGGATTATAAATATAAATCTACATGAGTGATTCATTGAATGAATTAATAATAATAATAATAATTTATAATGATCATTACACATGTTCATGGAAAGTAATATTTGATGACACATAAACATGCATAATTCCTACATGTGAGACTGTCCTCATAATATCCCATATTATAGATTACTAAGTGAAAACATCATGTCAATATCATTCATCTACTTTTTTTTACTCATAAGATAAAATGAACATACTATATTCCCCTACATAGAATCTTATCAAAACATTGAACTATGTAAAATTATATTATCATGCTATTTTAAAAACCCCATAATAGTAGGGAACTATTATGATCTTTTTATGTGAGATATACCCTTAGACATTATTAGATTAATGTTATACATAATTTCAGTCAATATGTGATACAATATTTATTTATATTCAATTTAGTGAATATAAATGAAATATAATGTTCAAATTAGTTAATTTTATAGAGCATAATCGAATAGAAATTTGATTCTCAACCAATATATAATGAAATATGGAATTTTATTTGTCATACATACTAGTAAGGAACGTTTAATTCTATTTGATTTCCCCATCATCCTAGCTACTTCTAACTATTCTATCTATATGATCAAGCATTTTTTAGAAATATGTACATCCTCCATTTGGTGTATATAATCCTTTTCAAAACACTATTTTTAGTATGATAATTTTTTTGTTTCTATTTTTTCATTTAGAGTTAGTCATTCCCCGGAAGAAATATAAAGAAATGTTTAATTTAATTATTTTACATATTTTACATTTCACACAAATATTTAGAATTAATCAACATAAACGTTTTAGAAATCTTTTTATATTTCTCATCGGAGATTTATTTCACAAAATCCATAATGTTTTTTTATTTTTTGGATTGATAATTTATTTTATTACAACATAATTTTGATAATACTAATTTCTATTGGAAATTTAAATGGTCTATCATATACAATTTTATAGCCTAGTATAAAAATATTTTTTTTATGAAACTCTTTAAATCATTCTTCAATAAATTTTTAGGAGTTTTTTTCATCTTTTTTTAATCCAATGATGGACCCATTTTTTTCATTTGGTACCTACCTCTATATTGTTTTGGTATTCTCTTCCCATAATTTGATGATTTGTGCATGATTAGTAAATAGAAACACTCATTATGATAGTGAAAACTTTAGTTGTATTATTCACATAAATCATAAATTTCTCAAATTTATTATTAATTGAAGGATTTATTTTTTATGGATTTTACTTTTTTGGTGAAGGAATTATATTTTATACATGTTTTAATCTCCACAAAATGTTGTGATTTTGAAATTATTATACATTGAAAATTTTTACCATCCATATATGGACTAATAAAAAAACATTAAAGAACACAAAAAATCTAAGAAGTCTTGATTTATTATTCTATGAAACTTTTTCACTATTTATAATACCCAAGAGAATTGGGAAAACAATGTTCAAATTTTGAGTTTTCATTGGGTAATAAAAATTCAAAAAATTCTTAACATGTATCTATGAAGATATATAGGTTTCCCTATAATTTTTCGTAATCCATGTTTTTCTAAATTTTAATATTTAATCTATACTAGTCATAATAATTTCATTCATGTGAATATATTTATATGAAAAAATGGATAACTTTTTTAATGGAACTATAATATATATATATCCTTAGATAAAATTAATATATTCTTGAAATTTGTTTGATTCATTTTAGTGAAATGACTCTTATATAATGCATTCCTAGAATCACTTCTTTTCTCAGTATCTAGATAATTTTCAAGACGGGTATCAATGATATTTCTTAGTTTTATTTCTATTTCAAGAGAGGTTTTTCTGATATTAATCAACTCAAATTAATTGGATTTTAAAATTTCTTCCCACTAAATCCTTATCCACTAGATATTATCTCAATGCAATACATTATCCTTTAGATAAAAACTATAAGGATTCTAAATTAATTTACATTTAACCTCAAACTATACATATTAATCATTCATAGTTTTATTATGTTTATTTTCGAATACATTGATAACTTCTTGAAAACAATTTCATTAAAATCCATTTCCATTAAACTCATTTGGAATTATAATTTAATCATATAAACCTTTCTATTGATAATTGAAATTAATTTTTCTTCAGTTTCATCAACTATGGTGACTCAGTCTTTATATTACATCAAAGTCTCTTACTTAAATATTTCATGTTTTAGAAGAGTACTACATTTATATACCTTCTTAGATAATTCTTCTTCTATTAAATCAGATTATCCTTTTAGTTGGGATTTTTTATCATATATTACCATGTTAACATAAGTTATAAAATTAATCACATATTTGGGAAAAATATCAATTGATATTTCATTTCAAAATTTATGTAATCATCACCACATCTTAAACATGATTCATCAGAATCAAAAGGAAATTATAATAATAAAAAATTACCACTATGAGTACCTTCATCAATTGGTTTATATTATTCCCCCTTTTAGGTAATACCAAGTATATTTACCTATCTTTTCTACCTATTTTTTAGAGTATTGATTGAAGTATCCACATTCATTAAAATAGTAATATATTTATTCTTTTACATCAGATGCATTTTATAATGTTCTTTAAATTTAAATATGAACTTCAAATAGTTCAGATGAAAAAAATTGGTATTGTAATATAGATGAAAACAGATGTAGAGAAATTCCTATGATTGAATTTTATGCTCACAATGGATCATTTATTCACACAAATATTGAATGGTGAATCAGTACTAATGTGTTTTAATGAATTATTTACGTTTTCAATTACCCCCTTTTAATTAAAACCCATATGACATATTAAGAAAATTGGATCTTCAAAATTCAAAATAGCAGTTATGCTACATGTTCTATAAATGTAATTCAATATCATGATAGAGTATTTAGAAGGTTCTGTCAAAATAAATACTCTTTTCTATGGCCAATTATTACCCCAATTATTGAATTTTAACTACATTCAAGTTGTTACAACTTGGTAAAGTCCAAAATCCATCAACACTACGTCCTATAATGTTATCACTTCAAAATACCACTAAATTTTACAAGTTCCTTGTATACGAGTGATATCTACTAAATCATATTATCTTCTCACTCCAAAGTCCCACTAGAGTCTTCAATTTCTCATCAAAGTATGAATTGTAATAAGAAGTATAATTTTAGGATTATGGTTTCTTTTATACCACCTCGAGATGTAATATCTCTCAATTAATAAAGTATATTAACTTATATGCTCATGTACAATACTTTTGGAACTTAGAAAACTGATGAACATAGACTGATCTTTCTAACGCTCATAAATTCACAAAATATGAATCTTCATGGCATACTAGACACACATGTTTACAATTATTCTACATTATTTGAAAACATCAAATATTCTATCACATTTATCAACATCATATTGTTTCTTTTGTATTCCCCTTATGATAATAACAATTCATATTCTTATAAGACTCAAAACATTCCCAAAACCTTTTAGAAAACTGAGATATTATATGCACAACTAACTATAAGAATACATGGTTTTAACTTCCTTCTCACATGTAAATTGCTCGATGAATCTAATCATTTTCTAAATTTACACACCTTAAAAATACTTCATATTCTATGTTACATTGTTCATGATATTATACATGTATTTTTTAATCTGAATTCATGAAGACTGAATGTTTTTTATAGTTTCGTCCTATTCTTTTGTGTAGTTGTATCATTGTATGAGGACCTATTTATCTTTTAACTTACATATAGAGCATGAAAACCCTTAGGAATATGTTAAAACACGTAACATGGAATTGATTATACTATTTTACATGGTATAATATTCACATGATATAATATGACATGATACTTCTCTTTTCACATGAAAATATAGAATCTCACTTTTCATTATCTCACTCTCTCTCTTGATGCATGTTTATATTACATTAAAAATGGAGAGAGTCAAAGGATTTATGGATATAACAAAACAACATACTCCAACACAAAAAAAAATTATTTGAATGTCCATTAACCACCTATTCAAACATCCATACATCACTCAAGAGAGAATTCGTAGGAGATATTGAGAATCATTTTCATCGTTTCAAAAAATGTATCTTACTTCAAAAAAATCTTATTTTGTTTATCCCTTAAAATTGATTCTAATTGATAATTAATTATGAATCAAACTACTTCATGGATTCATGTGGCTGAATCCATGTTCATCACACTATCACTATTTTATTTTTCCATTGATGAATTCTACAAACATCACCACAACTCTATTTAGCATGTATGTGAAATGTTATGATCATTTTTTTTTTAAAAATGATTCATTATCCAATGGAATAAATTAATAATATATATCACATTATATAAAATTATAATGAAATAATTATATAATAAAATACTCCTTAAAATATCATATGCATATTAAAAGTACCTCATCAAGGGTTGATGATTTATCAAACATTGATTGACTGGTGACGAAGGATTGGGTTGGATAGAATATGATTTATGGGAATGTTTTCAAATAGGGTAAAATTAATATGAAACCCATATATCTAACATTTATATAAATCTCATCCATTACCCATATAATAAAGAAAGATGAACCCATTGCTTGTATGATATAATTAATAGGTTCTGCTGCTAGCTTCCAATACCTCTCCTACACATTGTTACCTTGTAGCATAGTCCATAACTCATGTGTGAACATTAATGTGCATGCCAACCTACCTATGAAGAAACAATTCATAGTTATTCTTTATTTCTGTGTTATCTCTATAAGCTGGATCTCTCGCTTGTTAGATGTATCATCCCATGAGTAAAGGATTCAGATGGTTCTTTAGTGTGATTAGTTGATAGATTTTTTTAAAAAAAATATTTAATAAATTAGAAATATATATTTCATTCTCAAAATGAAATTCCAAACCAAAATCTAAACATAGAATAAATTATTTTAAATTTTTTACCTCCTTATCTATAATTTCACCAATCTTCAATATAATTCATAATTTTTCATTTCACTCAATGAAAATCTTCAATGGTATTAAATAATAGACCATGTTTAAATTCCAATATTATTCAACTAAATTAAAAAATGTACCAATATAAAATCTCTAAAAACAACTACCACATGTTTAATACATTACAAGAACAACTATTAAATCTTCATAATTAAAAAAAATTGATATTTAATCTCATAAGTTATTGAAAAAGTTAAAAAAATAAACAAAAATTCAATTAAATTAATTTACCACTATGTATTTTCATATAGAAATTATTTAAATCATTATATGATACAATAACATGAATATAAAAATATATCCTTGAAAATTATTTCAAGGAATATTTCATATAGAGAACCCAACCATAGTATACTAGAATTGGTGTCAACAACCATTAATCTAGAAAAATATATAAGGAATCTCATCTAAAATAAATAAATATTTTCGTCATATCGGTAAACTAAATACACACTTCAGTCGAATAAGAAATTAGAATAAAAAATTTACAACAAAGTTTTTTAAGAATAACATTATTCCATTAATAATATCCATTAATATCAGTCATAGTAATCTTCATGGAATATTGGGGAAAGGAACAAATTGATGATGAACTAAAATGGTTAGTAAAGGTTATGTATAGTGGGAGAAAGAGTAAACAAATTAAATTAATTAATAAGGAAATGTAAATAACAAAATAGAAATTCTATTTAAATAAATTGAATTCATTAATATATTTGTAATAATGAATATTGAATGTAAATAACTAAAAGAACATAATATTTTATCAATAAATTGAGAAGAAATGAATCCGTAGATTTGATCATAGTGAAACTGCCATGGATAATAATAAATAAATCTGAATGAAGGAAATTATTAATTATTGGATGCCTTATTTCACAGTCACATGATACCATTACCATCCAGTACTTTCAATAGATTCTTTAGAGCATACTTCTATCAATACATTTAAGAAGACAGTTTGAAACATAATTGGTTAAAAAGGTATAGGGTTTTTCCAAAATGTTTTCATCTCATGATAATAATGATTCTTCAAGGATAATTCATTAACTGGTCCCCAACCCATGTATTTATGTTAACCAAATGAGCATTTTCAAATTCATAAAGGAATATGTACATCATAAGGGTAATATTTTTCCTACAATGAAAAGTAGGAGGAATGTGGCCAAAATCATGAAAAGTATGTAAAATTCAAGAATTCATGTGATCACATTACCTAAGAAAGTTCATGAAAATGACCATACATGTCAAATATCTAATAAAATGTTCAGTGAATAGCATTTTACAAAGACTCCTTATAGAGCCATCCCAGATAATCAGTTATCTTGAATTGGATTCCAGTAGACTTCCCCCAGTTCCTATGACATGAAAATCAGCTGAAACCTCATAAAACATCCAAATATACATTTAAAATTGGAACCAAATATCCAAATGGTGGGATCCTCTTACAGTAATAAAACTCACATGATGCATCACCGATGGGGTGAGTGACTGTCCCTGACAATGCTTAGGAAAACAATTGAAACCATATACCTTTTTAAATTTAAAAGGTAAATATACAAGGGAAATTAAAGAGCCCCATTCTATGGTAAACCATTATGTGGCATGCCCTTTGTTATTTTCAATACACCCCAAGTACCTAGTGACATGTCTGCCACATATCTTGAAAGAACACTCACATGACATCATCATCACATGAAGGGCCTCAGACATGTATATGATACTTCAAGCTTCCCATTTGGATCAATAAGGACTAAGATATGTAATATTCCTTGATATTCTAATGTTTATCTACATGATCATCTATTGGACTTGAAACACATAAAAGATATAAAGAGTTATTGTCATTTACAAAACTCATTAACCTCATGGAATCCCCATCCTTTGTAAAATAAACAAATGAAATAAAGAGGGAAATGACACAAGCCTCATGTGGTCACAACTACTCATGAGATGTGCCTAGTATATCCATATAATAAACTCGAAAAATTCTTTTTCATTATATAAGGATTTCATGAAGGCCCCATATCAAACCATCCTTGTCTTGCAAAATGAACGAGACAAGTCTCTTAAGATCACGTGAAGGCCCCTCAACTGAAATAATAATCTTTCCAGGGTACCTAGACATGGAATTTTGAGAGTTTAAAAGTCCCTTTGAATGTATAAATTATTGAATGAAGACCCCATTAATTTTCTATAATTCAATATATAGGACCTTTATGTGATGGGGTTTCTGTATCTAATATTCATTTGATGCCCCCAGAAAGACGTGTAGTGGGAACTCGTAAAGACGAATGATGTCAAAGTCCTCCACTAAGTCTATAATTTTCTTGACCAATATGTGACTTTAATTGGGTTTAATAAATATGGTGATATAGTCTATAAATCCCCATTCCAAGAATAAAAAATTAATCCTTACATATTTGGAAAATTTTGAGAACCTTGTACCAGCACACCTAGGCAATCCATTAGATTTCTCATAGTGGTCTTTCTCATGACCTGAATGATTCCCACCATGTATGATATAATGAACAACCAGAGTGATCATGATGTATGGATAATAACTTCACATTGTTATTCATAGATCCCATGAATGAATTCTGGTGGGTCATGCTATGAACATCTCGCACACCTTCTTGATCATGTATGTCATAATACAACATGAAATTGAATAAATATAAGGAATTTTCAATAAATAGGTTTAATAAAGACTAAAATGTTGGAGAATTATCAAGAGAAAATATACGTGGATCCCCATTCACATCACATAAACCACTAGGGTCACACGAAAACACTATGACATGTCGCAAAAATCCCTCAATGCACCTTCGGTTTACTATTTGGATAATGTGATATCATCCATGCATGTCATAGAATGTCTTATAGAACCCTCTGGAATGCCTCCCAAGTCTCAAAAATAACCCTTGGTTTTCCATCCAAACCTTGTGGTGTCCATTATAAATGTCTATCAGCTCATATAGAACAACCTATGTATGTCAACAGAGTCATGCTGTAGCACCCAGGTATGTTATTTAGAACCTAGGATTCTTTCTAGTCATGCTATCTAGATCTCATGTTTTCCTCCAATCATGTCATCTTGGATCATGCATCACCCTCCAGACAAGTCAAATTAACCCTCATGATTCCATTCAATAGTTTCATCTAGATTTTTCAGTGATATGATGGCATATTAGTAGGATCATGCGACACCCTCTAGACTTTTCTACCAGGACCATGTGGTGGCTTCCAATATCATAAATCCATGTCTCACAAATTCCTCAGAAAAAGGAATCCATGATCATGTGATTGTTTAAAAAAAATCCCAACTAGTATATGAGACATCCCTATGACAAGGAAATTGGGTCACGAGATTTTATGTGGGCATTTTTGGATGGGATAGTTCGTCATATAAAGCCGAAAATAGATGTATGTTGAGTATAAAATAAATCAATGTTATGAAGGGGAGAATTTTAGTTCAATTAGGCATCCCATGACTTTATAAACATTTCTATCCTCAGGGTGTATGCTCCAATCATAAGGGAAACATCAGTATGTTATCCTCAACCTATAAAACTACTTGAAGACTTATTCCTATAATAATCGAGATATATATGATTCGTTCTCGATGCTCAATCTCTATAATAAACTTTTAAAGGCATGTTTCATTGAAATGGCCCTACATCCCAAAGTAGTGAGACTAGTTATTTTACATCCCCTGTTTCTCACACCGATCATGGTTCACATAAGGATTAGGGAGCTACAATAATCATAACATTCATATGGTGCAATGTCAGCCTGTAAGCCTTGATAAACTAAACTACGATTTATCTAATTCCTATAATAACTTTGATAACTAGGATGCCTTCTTGTGACCCAAGATCAAATAGGTATTTATATCATCAATTTTCCCTTTATGTCCCCCAACATTTAGACCATAAAGACTCAATAATTCCTAGGGTTTGATTATTATACTTCATCCAACAGCGGACTACAAATCCAATCAAACTACAAGAACTCGGATTCATTAAATAACCTGGACATGTAGGAAACCTTCTCAAAGCCATTATGCTCGTACAGAACCTACCAAAATATCCTCCCAAATATCTTCCTTTCATCCTAGAGGCCTTAATTTAGTTAGAAAGCTATCATATAGAGCCTTTTTGATAAAATCAAAAGGAAGAACATGAAGAAGAGGTAAATATTTCTTCATCCCATTCAAGTTCCTTTCATCTTCCACATACACTTTCTTTGTTGTTTCCATTATAAAATACTAACACCAGTATATTCTATATACTGTGATGTTATTATAAATATGGTGCAACCATATCTATTACTCTATCCATATTTTGAATGACATGTCAGCATACGTGTGTACGTACGGCATATAGTCTGCACGTCGTGGTGTAGTTGTTATTCAAAACCTTATTATTTGGATGGGTATAATAATGAAGTATAATTGGTTTACATAATAAATATAACATAATAATTATTCTGTTTATATGATATACCATCCAATTATATATGGTTTTAATATCAAAATAGTTATATTGTTGATTGTTTGTACGTACAGTTTACCGTCTCCACGAACGCACTGAGATTAATTCCCTATCGTATCCATTCATGAATAATTTTCATTTGATGATTAAAAATAATTTTTAAAGATATAATATCATTCTAAATATTGATAATATACATACCATCCATAACAAACGTGGTATACATAACCAAGCTTATAAAGGAGAACGAATCAGTTAACAATAGAAATTACGATAATACTAAAATATCAATATTTGAAGATCATATATGAAATCATATTAATGTATATGGTTATTTTATAATATAATAACAATTATTTCACCATTATACAAGAGATTAACGTACCCTCGACTAATAAAAAGTACAATGTAAGGGGTTTCTTATCTAACTTTTAATTCCATGAGATTTCCATTGTTTGCCACTTATTTATTGCATGTAGTGTATTATATACTTTAATTTGATATATATTATCATTATTCTGTTCATATTCATGGTATTATGTGATTAATTTTGTGGTTATTAACTTTCATTCATATGACTCGATTGATTACAACGATGTAAGGGTTTTTCATCTCACTTTTATTCCCGTGAGATTCATTCTATATTGGACACTATTTCATTTTGTGCGGAGTATGTAATTCCACGGATTGTATTCTTTTTGTAATATACATTAATGTATGGGTATTTACATATTCATTTTATGATACTTCTTTTGTGGGTTGTATGTTTCATAAGTTAAAAAATCGGTAAGGGAATTTCAAATTTTAATTTTCACTCATTGGGCTTTACGCATACTTCACTGATTATTTTACTCCATGATTATGTGTGGAATCATTATTTATAATTTGTGTGGTAATTTCCACTCCCCTATTTGTGGATAAATTTTGATACACATAATCACTCTATTGATAAATTATCATGTCATCATTATGAACATGATAAGATTAATTTTTACTCAATCTATATTTATTAAGTCAAACACCCAATTCATTGGTGTTGTCTTTACAATAATATCTGTGAATGTCCTATGACTGATTTAAACTAGATATCCAATCATATTGGGTGTATTTATATTTTTCAAACACAATTATTTCATTGATTTATCCTTAACCTAAAGATACAGTCTTTAAAAGAGATTTAATCTCAATTTACATTCCATTGATGATTCTTTGTTGTTATACACTAATTAAATATTATTTGGTGTATATAATGTACTTTGACATAGTATATCATGAATCCCTTTCTTATCATGCTATAATAATGTGTTTATTACCTCAATTAATTGTATTCTAGTGTGTCTCTTTTGGTTAGGAACTCTAACTAAAATACCATTTCAAATTTTTTAAAGATTTATTATACTGCATATTTCTCATTAATGTCAATGTTTTAATAATTGTTTAAAGGATTTATTTATACAGACTTTAAAGTATTACAATTAAAATTCCATTTTAATGTTTCAAAGTGGTATGTGACACTTTTATTCAAAAATCTATTTTAAATGGCTTCTTGAAAAATACGGTTACTGTTAAATGGTATCAAGAAAAATAGGGATATTTCTCTCAAATAGTTTTGATGATTATTTTCATCTATTTCAATATCCTTCATTATTATCAATTGAGGTTAATATGTTACAATACAATCTTTCATATTGTATTTAATGAGATATGTTTGACTATGGATGTGTTAATTTTATACCATTCATGGTTTGTGGATAATGTATTGACATTTAGTATGTTATTTTTAATACGAATGATTATGCTATGTTTCAAACATTTCATATGAGGAATGCGTTGCACTTAGTAAGTGATGGGTGGAGCCCGCTATATATCCTCGATGCATCGGTAGGTCTCATGAGACAAACTATTGTCTTGGCACAATGCCTTGACAAAATATTATTTATAGTCTTGGAACAAGGCCTTGACTATGTAGTTATATAGTCTGGAATTATGAATTCCATCATTATCAAAGTTTCTATTCATATTGTATCTGATTATTCAACTTGTAGAATATACATGTGCCTAAGTAAATGGCATTATTTGATTTTATATTTTCCATATTATGTTGAAAATAAATTTTAAATGTTTTTTATTTTCGAAATATAAATTTCCTTATATGTTTATGCTTATTTATGAATGTTTCATTCTTTATTGTGATCCTTACTATGCATCTGAGCTTACCCCTTTCAATGTTTTATTTTCACCAGGATGTGAAAATGTATATTATGACATACTTGTAGGGATAGTCTATGGGATATCAGTGTTGTCTATGAAAACAAAGTTGTTGTACTTTTCCATTTTATGGTGTAATGTAAATCTTTGGAATGGATCTGATATTTCCAAGGCTACTAAACTAATCAATCATTCAAGACATGATCTTTTAGGATCATGCTAATGATACGTAATAATGCACCTACACTGGGATTCTAGGGTCAAGGTGTTATAGTTGGTATTAATTGAATTTTAGTACGAACCATGGAATCTTGATTTAAATAAACTATTATTAAAGCACCTTAACCTAAGATAGACTTTGAGGATTGGTATAGAAGAACTTCCTAGAATTTTTGTATTGTATATATTATGTTGTTTTTCAAAACAATACTTCCATGTCTAGATACGAGCGGGTAGTGGCAGCTCTGGAACAGATGTACATAGGAGTGAAAACTCCAAGAAGGAGTTTCGGACATGACCTGAGGTATGTTGGTACCCAAAAATGGGCATTGCTGCACTATTGGTTATGACACTCCTGGTGGATAGACTTAGGATAATCCACATTTTCATTACAAACTGATTTGAAGGATTTTAATATGAGATGAGAATAAATAACCATCATTAATCCTAAGGTATTTTATATTGAATATATGGTGTTATGATATTCTCTATGGGATTTTATGACTCACAATATGATTTCATGTGTTAGTCAATGGCCGGATTCCCAAGAAGTCATAGTAACATTGAACATGATGTACATGGTGGGAACTGTGGAGGAAATGAGCAACAGAATGGAATGTTGATATTTGTAAAAGATATTGTGTTCATGACGAATCTGTTTTCAAAAAATATGATCAAAAACATATATATTAACCAACTTCCTAACTCAATAAAGAAGAGAATGGAAGTGAATGATAAGAGCTCTAGTACTGGAGACCATGGAGAAAAGAATGCTCCATTTCCATCATGAAGGAAATGTGGAAGGAGACACCTATGGAAGTATCTTAATGGAATAAAGAAATGATTTATGATTGGGAATGAAGGAAATAATGTAAAGAATTTCGGAGGAAAAATGAAGAGTACTACAGAAGAAAATAAAAATGATCCCAATAATCTATTTACAGTCATTTTCATAAATGTAGGGGATCTGGGCATTACCTGAGTGAATGCCCTATTCTATAGGATAATGTAACGCCCTGACCCTAGTTACTCAAATTCGGTGCATTATTACATAAAATCGGCATGATCACAAAAGATCAAGTCTCGAAAGACCGATTAGTTTAGTATCCTTGGAAACACTAGAATCATTCATAAAGTTTACAATACATCATAAAGTGAAAAACTACAACAACATATTGTCTTCATAGACCACACCCCTATCACCTCATACTATCCCTATAGGTCATTCATTAAATACTTCTTCTTATCCTGGGAAAAATAAAACATTGAAAGGGGTGAGCTCAGATGCTCTATAAGGATAACAATATAGCGGAAACATTCATAAATAAACATAAACATTTAAGGCAATTTATAACTAAAACAAAAGCATTTTAAACATGAACTTCAGAATAATATGGAAAATATAAAATGAAAAAATGTCATTTACTTATTCACAATGATATTATACTAGTAGAATAATCAAATTCAATATCAATGACATCTTTCATAATGTTGGCTTGCATAGTGCCAGACTATCATAACCACATAGTCACGGCCTTGTGCCAAGATTAACAATTATATTTTCTCAAGGCCTTGTACCAAGACACTAGTTCGTCTCATGAGACCCACCAATGCATCGAGGAGCTATAGTAGGCTCTACCCGTCACATACTAAGTCCAATTCATTCCTCATAGGAAAAGGATTAAACATAACATAAACATTCGTATTAAAACTAGCATATGAAATGTCAATACTTTCTCTATAAACCATGAATGGTATAAAAATAACACATCCATAGTAAAACATATCAGAAAACCTTCAATACAATATGAAAGTTTTTTACCCTAATAAATCAACTTCAAATAAGCTTAAGATCCATCAAAAGATGTTGACATAGATGAAATCGAAACTATTTGGGAGAAAGACATCTTTTTGAGAAATAATATAAATGTCACATAATTTTAAAAACAAACAATTACTTTGAAAATATTATTATCAGCTTTTAAGGGAAGATTCGTCAATTTTGTAACGGGTGAAAATATCTGCACATGCAATATAAGTTAAAATGACAATCTTACATTAATTCTGGTGAAAAGGTTAAAAAAGGACCTTGTTTGGAAAATGACGGAAGGATTATTTTATAAAAATATTATAAAAAGTTAAACAATGGTATAAATGACTTTATCCCATTGTCTGTAAAATATTTGGAAAAATTTTAAAAACATTTTTATGAAACATGGTGCTGATAATAAAGAGGTCCCAGTCGATAATTACATATAAACAACCTCGGATAATAAATAGATTGTGAAATAAACACTTACCTTGTAATTTTTCTTGGTTGTGGGTTGGTTAACCTCTAGTATAATGGTGAAATATTTTTTATTAAATTATACAAGAATCATATACATTACTATGATATCATATATGATCTTCTAACAATTCTTTGTTAATAATATCTTAGTATTATTAGTGTTTCGGGTGTTAACTGATTCATTTTCCCTTATATGGTGTTTTATGTAAGTCGTGTTTTTTATGGATAGGTTGTATCTTATTCATATCTAAAATTATATAATGTCCTTAAAATTTACTTTTAATCATCAAATGAGAATTATTCTTGAATGGATATGGTGGGGAATGAATCTCATTGCATTTGTGGAGACGGCAGTTCATACGTACGCACGAGTGAAAATAACATTATTTTGATGTTAAAATAATATATAATTGGATGTTATATCATATATGCAGAAACATTATAATGTTATATTTATTATTTACATTAATTACACATCATTATTATACACATCCAAATAATAATGTATTGAATAACAATTACACCACGACATGGAGACGGTAAGCCGTACATATGGACGTATGGTGACATGTCATTCAAGGGATGGATTGAATACTGAATATGGTTGTACCATATTTATAATAAAATCACATTATATAGAATATACTGGAGTTATTATTTTATAATGTAAATAACAGATAAAGAATAAGTGGAAGAAGAAAAGAACTTGAAAGAGGTTGGTGAAAAAACTACCTCCTCTTCAGGTTCTTCCTTTTTATTTGATCAAAATTTCTCCATAGATTGGATTTCTGACCAAACTAAGGCCTCTAGGTTGAAGTGAGGGATGTGGGGAGGATATTTGGGCCTGGTTTGGCCGAGCCAGATGGATTTGAATGTGCAAAATTGAGAGAAGGAGAAGTGCCCCTTTATAAGGGGGGTGAGGGGCACCTTAGGAAAAGCTAGTAATATTATTTTATAATAAATTAATATTCGGTTTCTAATGGCTCCTAAATGACATATTTCGAGGCTAAGGTGGGTATGGGTCGAAATTCACCAAACCAATAGTTTTTAGACAGGTTTGGGTCACTATATTAACCTTATTTTTTAGTTTTAACTCTTGGTTAATTTGTTTCACATTTACCATGGCTCTTTGTATTTTTATATTATTTGGTTAACAAACAAACTATATACATCCAAGAGAACGCCATGTGGTTCATTAATGGAACACATTTCATTATATAAGTTTTTTGGTGAAGCCTTAGATTTTTATAAATTTAATATCAATTAATAATATAATATTTCTTTTAAAACTTCTTTAATGTCAATTTTGACACTATTTTGTATTTGATTTTTGTGAAAATCATAACAGCAAGATTACATCAAAAAAACATAAGTAAATAAATACTAACATGTGATATTAACCAATAAAATTAGTGTAATTCATAAAATGTCTCATATTACATTTATTTGGGTATTTATATTATCAATTATTTTAATATTTCATTAATTAGTTAATTACGACATCATTATTGTGTCGTAAATAAATTATATTATTTAATTTCTAAAAATTATAAATAAAATACCATTATGTAAGAATTTTTTTTTATTTTTAATGAATATTTTTAATCTAATTTATCTTATGTATAACCCTTTATTAATTTTTTTTAGTTATTTATCTTTTATTTTAACTCTTTTAACTCTTCTTTGAATTAAATAATAATAAATGTCCAAATCTAATCCAAGTGGACCAAAGAGGTTCATATTTTATTCCTAAGGTTTTTTTGGTTGTATGATACTTAGGCAATAGAATTAGTTCATGTGTTAGGGTAGTAATAATATCATTTTTACCCTTAATTACCCAATTTACTTTTAATCGCGGTAAATTAATGTTAAAAGTTACTATTCACCAAAAAATTGTTTTTTTTATTGACCTACATTTTACTCCTTGAAATTAACTATGTCTCTTGGATTTTTGAAATTCCAGTCACGGAAGCAGAAAAATTATGTTTTATTTGAATTTGCAAATTCTCCTAGGAGGGGGTTAAAAGACGATGAAAAGTTGAGTAAAATTTTTATATACCAAAAATTACTCTAAACTAACTCCAATGAATTACAATGAACATATATAGGTAGTATGTATCTATTTATACCTTAATTAAATTTAAATAAATTAAATAATTATTTAAGTAAAAAACGGTTTTAAACCATAATTCAATGTTTTTTCACTATTCATAAAAAAATTGAATGTTTTCAGAAAAATACCAAAAATTCACCCCAAGCTTATTTAGATTCCTCGAATCCAAAAATTAAGTCCATTTTGAATGATAAAATTCATAAATTTTTAAAAAGTGGGTATTACTATTCATAACTGCTACTTCTATTGGAAGTGGTGTGTTAGAATCTCCATGTTGCGTACAACACACGCGATTGTATTATTCAAAGGTAAGCATAAAGTCGATGTTAGGGGTGTTACATTCTACCCTCCTTCAATAAATTGCATCCTCGAAATTTGAAATTTTTCATCTAAAATAAATGCATGAAAATAGAAAATTCCTTTGTGGGAAAACCCACATCAGAAATTGGGTTAATAAAATTTATTCTTAATAATAGGAAAAGGGGAATGAGAATGTCACCACCAAATTATGATCTAGATTAGGAGAACATTGTTGGAAATTAGAGATACATATTTGGAGGAAAAACATAAATATTTATAGGGAGTGATTGAGGACATCGATCACAAAAAAATTTAGAATTGAAGGCCTCAAAGCCATCAATCTTTGATGATTTAAAATATCATCAGTTCAACAAAACATAAGGTATTAAGATAACACATTTTTAGTTGTATGTTTCCTTAACTAATATTAAGAATTTATTTCTTCATAGAATAAGAGAATAAAATATATAATTGAAAAGTAGAGTTCCATCCGTTAACTAATTTCTACCACAAACTCATCTTTTACTCTAAATGAAAATAGAACTTAAAAAATATACTATTTATCCTATTCATATAGAGCTTCAAAAAAATTGAATTTATAATTCATCTACTATATCGTTTAAAAAAACTACATTATTCAATCTAGGACATAACATGGGTCAGTGGTAGGTGATACACTATTGTCGCCCTTTAGTTGTGGGTTTTAGTCTCGCGGCCTTGCTGGACGCGACGGGTTGCCGCCCGAACATTGGGTTGTCCTTTTTATGGAAATCCAAAAGTAATCTCAAACTAGACTTATGCAAAATACTTCTATCAAAACTCATAGTTCAAAATTTATAGGGAAGTTAAACACAAGGAAGATCCTTTTTTCCATGTAATAACATGTGAAAACATCCATCATGTATTCTTTTAAAACACTACAACATCATGAATTAGCATAAAATATTATTGATTACATTCATGGTCCCTTATTCCTTATAGAATACTGGATATACTCCTTCTATCCAAAAATGTTGTAAACTCCTACAATTATGGAATATACAAATCATTAATCAGTTTCAAGGAAGTCAATAATATCTAATATAATTTATCCAAATCAATCATATATTATTCCAAAATTACTGTCGCTGTATCAGAACCATATTATCATTTATCATTCTCTCAAACATATATTTTCCAAAGAATTAACCTTCTATTGAGTAACTTTTCTTGGTTCCACACAATCTCAAGTCCTTAAAAAATAGTACTGCAGTTCACTCATTATATACTCCATAATTATTATAACTAGTACATCATTTTTAGAACACTCAAATGACATAATTCGTTAATAACAACATAAGAACTCTACTCATTCCTCTTCATCTATGGTAGTATCATAACTTTATTATTATCTAATAGCATAATTTGGTACATACTCATATGATTTGGACATTGGTTCATGTGTTGTCCCAAATCCATGTAGATGAAGCATTGTACATTTGAAACCATTTTCTTACCCATGCAGTCACATACATGGTGTGCTTTTTCTCCACACTTATATCAAACTCTCATTCGCTTCAGGAATGTTCCAAGGTGTTTCTTCCCACAGTTTTCACATATGGGAAAATTCTTCTTTTCCCTCATCCCATTATCCATCTTTCTCTCTTCCATCATTTTTTATCTTTCTTCCCTTCAAATCCATAGGACACAGAAAATTCATTACTTTTCTTGTTAACACATGATTCTATTTTTTCATATGTTGAGAATACATGGGAGACAATCTACCTTCTAAATGTTGGCATAATACCGTGAAAGATATGATCTTTTTTACTCTTTGGATCATACCTATTTCTGAATTTTACATTCCTTCAATTGGGAACCATTTATATAAAATGGAATAAACTAGATTAGTTTATGAATCGAAATACATAATTCCAAAATTGTCAAAACATAACAGAAATCTAACAGTATATGGATATAATCCATAATCATAAAATTGTTTTCATTGAGAAAGTATATACTCATAAACCCTTAATAATGGTATGTAATGAAAATGAGAATTATCCTAAGCATATCACCTAGGAGTATCGTAACCAATAGTGCAGTAAGGCCTGTTATCATGCACGAGTTCCCGTTCGAGTCTAGCTCAAAGCGGTGTTTTTAGGTTTTACCCCTAGGTACATCTGTACTAGAGCCACCTATAACTACTCGTATCCAGATAGGGATTCATTGCTCAAAAAACTCACAAAATCAATAAAATACCAATATTATACGAAGTTCTTATATACTAATCCTCAATGCCTATCTCAGGGCTATGTGCCCTAATCAGAGTTTATCTAAATGTTGCTTCCATGTTTTGTAATAAACATCCTCTGATACCAACTATAACACCCTGACCCTAGTTACCTAGAGTCGGTGCATTATTACATAATATTTTCATGATCACAAAAGATCAATTATCTAAAGACCAATTAGTTTAGTAGCCTTAGAAACACTAGATAAATTCATAAAGTTTACATTACATCATAAAGTGAAAAACTACAACAACATCTTGTCTCTATAGACCAAACCCATATCCCCTGGTACTATCCCTGCATGTCATTCTTAAAATACTTCTTTAGATCCTGGGAAAAATAAAACATTAAAATGGGTGAGCTCAGATGCTCAGTAAGGATAACAATATAGCGGAAACTTTCATAAATAAACATAAACATTTAAGGAAGTGTATAACTAAAAAAGAGCCTTTTAAAGTTGAACATAAGCATAATATGGAAAAGATAAAATGAAATAATTCCCATTACTTATTTACATTTATATTCTACTAGTCTTATAATCCTATACAATATCAATAACCATTTTCATAATTATGGAATGCATAATGCGAGACTATCAAAACGACATAGTCAAGGCCTTGTGCCAAGACTACAAATAAGTTTTTGTCAAGGCCTTGTTCCAAGACACTAGTTTGTCTCATGATACCGACCGATGCCTCAAGGAGCTACAGCTGGCTCCTCCCGTCACTTACTAAGTCCAATGCATTCCTCATATGAAAAGGTTTTAAACATAACATAAACATTCATATTAAAACTAGCATATGAAATGTCAATACATTCTCTATAAACCATGAATACTATAAAAATAACAAATCCATAGTCAAACATATCACAAAACCTTCAATATAATATGGATGTTTTGTATCATAATAAATCAACTTCAAATAAGCATAAAATTCATTAAAGGATGCTGACATTGATGAAATTAAAACTATTTTAGAGAAATACCTCTTTTTTTATATAATTTAAAAGTCACATAATTATAAAAGAAGACATTTAATTTGAAAATATTCTTATAATATTTTAAGGGAAGCTTAGACGATTTTATAATGGCAGAAAATATTCGCACAATCCAAATTAGTTAAAAAGTCATTCTTACCTTAATTCTGCCGAAAATGATAAAAAATGACCTTGTTTGGAAAACGACAGAAATATTCCATTATATAATTCTTATAAAAAGTAAAAAAGGGTATAAATAACTTTAACCCATATTCTGTAAAATAGTAATAATGATTTGAAAGACATTTTTAGGAAACATGGATGTTGATGATAAAGAGGTCACAGTAGATTATTACGTATAAACGACCTTAGATAATAATGAAATTATGAAATAAAAACTTACCTTGTACATTTCTATGGTCTAGGGTTGGTTAAACTCCTGTATAATGGTAAAATAATTGTTATTAAATTATACAAGAATCATATACATTAATATTATATCATATATGATCTTTTATCATTGATTTGTTAATAATATCTTAGTATTATCATTATTTCGGGTGTTAACTGATTCATTTTCCTTTATATGATTTGTTACGTAAGCCATGTTTTTTATGGATAGGTTGTGTCCAATTCATATCCAGAATGATATCATGTCCTAAACATTAATTTTAATCATCAAATGAGAATTATTCATTAATGGATATGATTGGGAATGAATCTCATTGCGTTCGTGGAGATGGTAGTCCTTACGTACGCACGAGTGACAATATCTTTCTTTTGATATTAAAATAATATATAATTGGATGGTATATAATATATAGAGTATAATTATCATGTTATATTTATTATTTACCTGGATTACACATCATTATTATACCCATCATATAAATAATGTGTTGAATAGCAATTACACCACGACTTGGAGACGGTAAGCCGTGCGTATGGACGAATGGTGACATGTCATTCAAGCAATAGAATGAAAAATGAATATGGTTGTCCCATATTTATAATAAGATCACAGTATATAGAATATTATGGAGTTATTTTTTTAGAATGGAAATTAAAAATAAAGAATAAGTGGAAGAAGAAATGAACTTGAAAGAGGATGGTGAAAACAGTACCTCTTTTTCAGGTTCTTCCTCTTGATTTGATCAAAAGGGATTCATAGATTGGAATTCTGATGAAAATAAGGCAACTAGATTGAAGTGAGGGATGTTGGTAGGATAGTTGTTCTGGGTTTGGACAAACGAAATGTCTTTAAAGGTGTGAAATTGAGATAAGGGGAAGTGCCCTTTTATAAGAAGGGTGAGGGGAACCTTAGGAGAAGCTAGAAGTATTATTTTATAATAAATTAATATTCAGTTTCTAATGGCTCCAAAGTAACTTATTTCTAGTATAAGGTGGGTATGGGTCGAAAACCACTGAACCAATAGGTTTTAGGCAGGTTTGGGTCACTATATTAACCTTATATTTTGGTTTTTAACTATTAGTTAATCAGTTTCAAATTTACCCTGTCTCTTTGTATTTTTATATTAACGGTTAATAAACATACTATATACATCCAACAGAACACCAAGTGGTTCATTAATGATACACCTATCATTATATAAATCTTTAAGTAGAACCATAGATTTTTAGGAATTGAATATCAATTAATAATTTAATATTTATTTTAAAAACTTTTTTATGTCAATTTTGACACTTCTTGGTATTTGATTTTTTTGAAAATCATAATAGCAATATTACTTCAAACAAACTTCATTAAATCAATACTAACATGTCATATTAACCAATAAAATTAGCATAATTGAAAAAAAAAACAAATTAATTTTTTTTGGTTATTTATATTATAAATTATTTTAAAATTTCATTAATTAGGTAATTACTGCATCACCATTGTGTCAGAAATAAATTAAATTATTTACTGTCTAAAAATATTAAATAAAATACCATTATGTAGGAAATATTATTATATTTTTAATTAATATTTTTAATCTAATTTATCTTATGTATAACCTTGTATGAAAAATATTTTAGTTATTAAATGTTGATTTTTACTCTTTTACACTTCTTTAAATTAAATAATAATAATTGTGTAATCTAATCCAATTGGTCAAAGTGGTTCATATTTTATTCCTAAGGTTGTTTTTGGTCGAATTATACTTAGCCAATATAATTATGACATGTGTTAGGGTAGTAATAATATCATTTTTACCCTTAATTACTATATTTACTTTTAACCATGGTAAATAAAAGTAAAAAGTTACTATTCATCAAAAATTATTTTCAACTTATTAAACAACATTTTACTCCTTTATATTTATAGTGTCTCTCGGAGTTTCGAAATTCCCCTCACAGAAGCGGTAAAATTATGTTTTATGTGAATTTACAAACTCACATAGGAGGTGGGTAAAAGATGGTGAAAAGTTCAATTAAATTTTTATATATCTAAAATTATTATAAACTAACTCCAATGAATTACATTGAACATATAAAGGTATTATGTATCTATTTTAACCATAATTAAATTGAACTAAAATAAAAAATTATTTAAATAAAAAATTGATTTTAAACTATAATTTAGTGATTTTCACTATTCATCAGAAATATAATGTTTTCAGAAAAATACCAAAAATTCACCCTAAGCTAATTTCAATACCCATATTTCAAAAATTAAGTCCATATTGAAAGATAAAATTCATAAAATTTTAAAAAGTGGGTATTACTATTCATAATGGCTATTTCGATTGGTCGTGGTGTGTTAGAATCTCAATGTTGCGTACAACACACGCTGTTGTATTATTCAAAGGGAAGCGTACCATGGAATTTTGGGGTGCTAAAGATAACTCCTTGGTCGAGTAAGAACCTATGTTTAAATAAATGGATTGTCAAAAGTTTAAAAGTATTACTGTTATTTTTTGATGGGATTACTTTGTAAGACTTTTCTCTTATGTGTAACCCTACAATTATTATGTGAAATGATATTTTATGAAGAATTCTGTTTTCTATTATTGATATAGTAATAAATAACAATTTGGGTTTATATGATCCTTAAATTTGAGGAAATTGCATGTTATTAAATTTTGGGTTGAAAATGTGATGTATGAGATAAAATTTGTGGTGAAATTATGTTATAGTTATTTTGATAAATTTATCTCTTTTTGTGAATGTTATCAGACATAGTTTTTTTAAAAGGGAAACACATAGACCATGTCACAAACAGTCATGTCAGAAAAAGCCTCAAGAATATAACCCACAACCATAGTGTGATTGGGAATTATCTCCTACCACTGGACTACGTGATGTCCATGGTTAGTGTGACTAATTATTTTTAGTTAAATGATTTCATTGATAAATAATATATTGATTTGGGATCTTACATCTTATCAAATGGGTATCCTTTGTATAGGAAAATGATATGGGAATTAAGTGATAAATGTTATTTTGGAATACATTCACCCTGTTGGGAATACTATATGCCTAAGGAAAACAGAATACTATGGAATTTCATGTGAGGTGTAATGGTGGATTTTTATCAATGTTTTTATTGTTGATTTATAGTGATTTGGGTTATTTATGGAAATTATTAACCTATAATAGAGAATATGTTATTAGGTTAATTACTTTTAAGAATGTGACTTTAAGAGTAGTTGATATGTTTTGGAAATAAAATTTAACATGGAAGACTGTATAATAAAATTCTATTACATTTTGGGATTCAATATTAGTTTGGATTATATTGATGGATTTTAAGGAAAATTGGTTATTAAATGGTGTTTATTGAACTTTAGGTATTTTCTGATTAATTTTGGAAATTAATATAAGTATTTCTTTCTCTAAAGGATTATACTTTTTGGGGATCATCTGATAATGTACTAACCATTTGGATTTTGTTAATCACTAAAGACAAGGTAAATATATACAGTTTATCCTTCATGGATTTTGTGACACTATAGAAGTTGATTCTAGCACTTCCGATGTGACCAAGTTTTCTTGAACACTCATTTTTTGAAAAAAAAGATTAGTTAGTGGTATAAATTTATTAAAATATGAATCTATGCTTAAAAATTAAGTAAAAAAAAAAAAATTATCTGTTTACTTTTGCTACAAGGAATCTAATGAATGTTTATCTCATCACAAGTTTGTGGTTTTCATGTTGTTAATATTCTCCTAATCATGTTTTTGATCACTCCCCACTAGAACATGACACTTATTTTATCTTCCTTGTCCATGTTTTCTTACATGGAATCCAAGTGGGGGTTATCTCGGGTGACCTTTGTACTTCCCTTTATTTCTTTTATAGAGATAGTGATATTGGATCTTTTTTTGATGTGGGACTTTCAATAAAGTTCCCATGCACAATTTTAAAATTGCGATAACAAAATATCCCAAAGGGGGGAAGAATGTAACACCACAATATTTTATAGTAAGTTATTTTATTTAATTCAATTTCTTGCGATACACGCAACACTTAGTTCGAGCGCACCAAGACTTATCAAAATAGCTGTTCAAAAGCAGTTATGAGTAGTATTAAGTGAATTTTGAATTTTTTATACTCCATATAATTTTAAAATCCATATTATTTGTTTCTTAGACATAATATAAGAACAAATTCGTTTTTTTTTGACAAAATAAGTATTTTACAAAAAAACGATTTTTTACCACTTTTAATGGATAACCTTTTTTAAACCAATATTTGGTACTTTTCTAATAACTTTTATATTTTGATGAATACTGAAAAATACTAAAATTTAATTGAAAACAACTTTTTTATTAAAAATAATTTATAGTGTCAAATTATGTATTTGAATGGTTTGGAAGTATAATTAGATCATATTTTTATCAATTAATACAATGTTGGTGATTATAAGTAATTTCACAATAAAATTTTCCATAGACACATGTCAATCTTTTTATAGTGTTTAATTTTAAAAAACACACTTTTCAGTTTTGACAATGAGAATTAATTTTAAATTAATTAATGCAACTTCTTTGTTTCTAATGTGGTAAAATAGAATTCATTTTTAAATTCGAAATATCAAAATTAGCGTAGGGTAATGTTTTGGTATTTTTCTGAAAACATTCAATTTTTTATGAATACTGAGAAACACTACGTTATAGTTTAAAACAAAATTTTTATTTAAATAATTATTTATTTTATGTAAATTTTTTTAAGTCAAAATAGATATATAATACTGATATAAGTTAAATATAATTCATTGGAGTCATTTTATAATAAAATTAGATGTATAAAATTTTATATAACTTCTTACCGTCTTTTACCCACCTATTAGGGGAATTTAAAAATTTATATAAAACTTAATATAACCACTTATATGTGATGAATTTCAAATATTTCAGAGACACAGATGATATCAGTTAGTAAAATGTTGTTCAATAAGATGAAAATAATTTTTGGTGAGTAGTATCTTTTTTACTTTTGTTTACCACGGTTAAAAGTAAATAGGTTAATTAAGGGTAAAAATGATATTTTTATTAACCTAACTCATGTACTAATTCTATTTGATAAGTGTAATTTGACCAAAAACAATCTTAGGAATAAAATATGATCTCTAGGTCCACTAGTATTAGATTAGGACATTTATTATTTTTTAATTCAAAGGAGATTTAAAAGTGTTAAATTCAATGTTTGATAGCTAAACCATTTTTAATATATGTTTAAACATAAGATAAATTCAACTATAAATATTCCTTATAAAGATAAAATTATTTAATAAATAATGGTATTTTATTTATATTTTTTATACATTAAATAATTTAATTTATTTATGACACAATAAGGATGAAGTATTTAGCTAACTAATAAAATGTTAAAATAATTGAAATTATAAATAACAAAATAAATGTAATTTGAGAATTTTATTTCATTCCACTAAATATCAAGGTTAATTTGACATTTTAGGGTTGATTATATCATTTTTTTATAATTAATAATGCTGTTACGAATTTAGAAAAAACAAAATACAAAATAGTGTCAAAATTGACATAAAAGTGTTTTTAAAGAAAATATTAAAATTTTAATTTATATTCTATTCCTAAAAATATATGGTTTGTCCAAAAGGCTTATATGATAATTTTTGTATCATTAATGAACCACTTGGGGTTCTATTGGATGTATATAGTATGTTTATTGACCATATAATATAAAAATAGAAAGAGACATTGTAAATTAAAAACTATTTAACTAAGAATTAAATATAAATGATATTGTTAATATAGTGACCCAAACCTATCTAAAACCTATTAGATGAGTGGTTTTGGACCCATCCCAACCATATCATTTAAAAAATTCATTTTGGAGCCATTATAAGTCGAAAATGATTTTATTATAAAATAATATTTCTACCTTTACAAAAGGTGCCCCTCACCCCTCTTTTAAAAGGGAAATCCCCCTTATCTCTGATTAACACCTTCAAAGACTTTAGGATCGGCCAACCCCTTCCCAAATCTCCTCCCAAATCTCCTCCATTCATCATAGATTCCTTATATTAATAATAAATCCATCCTATGGAGCCCTTTTGATCAAATCAAAAGGAAGAACCTGAAGAAGAGGAAACTATTTCATCTCCTCCATCATGTTCCTTTCTTCTTCCACTTCTTCATTCATTGTTGTTCCCATTATAAAAATATATCTCTCTTATATTATATATAATTTCATGTTATTATAAATATGGTACAACCATATTCATTATTCTATCCATCATTTGAAGTACATGTCACCAAACGTGCGTACGTACAGCTTATCGTCTCCATGTCATGGTGTAGTTGTTATTCATTACATTATTATTTGGATGGGTATAATAATGATGTATAATTGGAGTAAATAATAAATATAACATAATAATAATTCTGTATATATGATATAACATCCAATTATATATGATTTCAATATCAAAATAATGATATTGTCACTCGCGCGTATGTACAGATTACCATCTCCACGAACGTGACGAGATTCACTCCCCATCATATCTATTCAAGAATAAATTTCATTGTATGATTATAAATAATGTTTAAATACTTAAAACCATTCTGAGGATTAATAAGATAAATCCCATTCATAAAAAACATCGATTATGTAACCAAGCATATAAAGGAGAATGAATTAGTTAACACCCGAAAAGACGATAATACAAAAATATCAATATTAGATGACCATATATGATTTCATATTAAGGTATATGGTAATTTTATTATTTAATAAAAATTATTTAACAATTATAAATGAGATTAGAGTACCCTTGACCAAGTAAAAGTACATTTTATGGGGTTTTATATGTCACTTTTAATTCTGTGATATTTCCATTGTTCGTCACTTATTTATTGCATGTGGAGTATTGTGTACATCCATTTGATATATCTTATCTTGTGTAACCTTATATTCATGGTATTATATGATTCATTTGGTGTTAATTAATTTTTTTTTCATACGAATCAATTGATTTCTACGATGTAAGGGTTTTTCATCTCACTTTCATTCCCAGGAGATTCTTGATATATTTTCCACTATTTCTGTTTGTGTAGAGTATGTACTTCCCCTGATTGTAATCTTTTTGTAATATAATTTAATGTATTGGTATTTATATCTTAATTGTCTGATACTTCTTTTAGGGGGTTTATGTTTCATATATTAAAAAAATCAGTAAGCGGATTTCAAATTTCAATTTCCCCTCATGGGGCTTTATGCGTACTTCATTGATTATTTTACTCCATGATTATGTGTGGAATAGTTATTTGTTATTTGTTTAGTAATTTCCACTCCCCTTTTAGTGGATATAATTTTTATACACATAATCAATCAATTGATAAATTCTTAAGTCATCGATATGAACTTGAAAAGAGTAATTTTATCTCAATCTCCATTTATTGAGTTAAACATCCAATTCATTGGTGTTGTTTTTACAAGAATATGTCTGAATGTACTATGATTTATTTACACTTAATATCCAGTAATATTGAGTGTATTTATATTCATCACAAAGTGATATGTCATTGATTTACCCTTAACCTAAGGATACGGTCTTTATACGAGATTTCATCCCAATTTACATTCCGTTGAGGCTTCTTTGTAGTTATACCCCAATTTACTTTTATATGGTTTATATAATGTACTTTGACATAGTATATCATCAATCCCATTATTCTCATTATATTATAATGTTCTTATTACCTAAATTAATTGTATTCAAGTGTATCTATTTTGGTTGGGAACTCTAACTAAAATATCATTTTGAACGTTTTAATGATTTATTGTACTAAATCATTATCATTAAAGTCCATGTTTTAAGAATTGTTTTAAGGTTTTATTTATACGATCATTAATGTTTTAAAATTAAAATTCCTTTTAATTGTTTCAAATTGGTATGGGACACTTTGATTCAAAAATCTATTTTTAAACGGCTTCTTGACAAATAGTGTGCCTTATAAATGGTTTCAAGAAAAAGGGGGATATTTCTCTCCAATAGTGTTTTGGATTATTTTCATCTATTTCAATATCCTTAATTGTTATTGATTGAGGTTAATCTTCTACAATACAATATTTCATATTGTATTGAATGAGTTGTTTTTTACTACGGATGTGATATTTTTATACCACTCATTGTTTGTGGATAATGTATTAACATTTCTTATGATAGTTTTAATACGAATGCTTATGTTATGTTTAAAACTATTCATATGAGGAATGCATTGGACTTAGTAAGTGACGGGTGGAGCGAGCTATAGCTCTTTGTTGCATTGGTAGGTCTCATGAGACAAACTAGTGTCTTGCCACAAGTCCTTGAAAAAATCTTATTTGTATTCTTGGCGCAAGGCCTTGAATTTGTGGTTATGAAGTCTAGAATTATGCATTGCATAATTATGAAATTGGATATTGATATTGCATGTGATTATTCGACTAGTATAATATCCATTTGAATATATAAATAGAATTATTTGATTTTATCTTTTCCATATTATACAGAAGATCATGTTTAAAAGGTTTTTGTTTTAGTCTTTTACATTGCCTTAAATGTTTATTCTTATTTATAAAAGTTTCCACTTTATTGTTATCCTTACTGAGCATCTAAGTTCACACCTTTCTATGTTTTTTTCCTAGGATGTGAAGAAGTATATTTTGACTTACCTGCAGGGATAGTTTATGGGATCTCAGTGTTGTCTATGGAAACAATGTTGTTGTGGTTTTCTATTTCATGATGTAATGTAAACCTTATGAATGTATCTTGTACTTCCATGGATACTTAACTAATCAGTCTTTCTAGAATTGAACTTTTGTGATCATGTTAATGATACGTAATAATGCACCAAATCATAGATTATGGGGTCGGGGCATTACAATATTGATGATAGTATTTTTGGATATTCAAAAAATTCACTATGTATTAATTTTTCAAATATGATGAAAATAGAATTTGAAACTTGTTTAATGGGTGAACTAAGATTCTTTATAGCATTTTAAATATTTCAAAATAACAAAAGGTATTATTATAAATCATGTGAAATTTACGAAAATATTCTAAAACATTTTTTATTAGATAGGACAAACTGTAGTGATTATATAATGAGAACTACCTATAAGTTGGATATTGATGAAATTGGTAACTATGTTGATCAAGACACATAGAGTGGAATGATTTTATATTTACACTACTGAACTACTAGTCGG